>CM077664.1:40271991-41590324 GCA_039707655.1 Elymus sibiricus
ATATGAATATATTAGTTGTGTGTATATATATTAGATCATGATAAAAAAAAATTGTGAATAGTGTTTACGTATCCAAAGATGTCTTGCATCTCCGCTCCTTTCAGTTATAAAGCGAATGTTCTCGCAAACGTACTATGCACATAAATTAGTCCCATTTTCCTGCCTCATACACTTTACAAGAATAGAATTCAATCAGATAATAATCAAGCATGATAATGGTATTGAAACTAGAATTAAAGAGATGCGCGGACGTAGCTAGTACTACTTAATTACCTTGGACCGTCGCCATTTCAGCTGTGGTTTCCATTCACCGACAACCTCTTTGATGAACTTTTTCCAAACCCTGCCCGGCAAAGAAATGAATAAAGGAGTTATTAATTACTTGATATCAGGAAATGAACTAAAGAGGCCGACATAGTGCGATAATGATTGAAATTACCTGGCGAGCATCAAAAACAGGCTGATGTATTCTTCAGAGTCTTTACCTAGTGAGTCCAGTACTTCAACAGTTTCCTCTCAACTCTAATGATTAGCAGGATCCCAGTGGAATCTGCGCACACACGTTTGTCTAAGCGGGCATGCATAACTCATCAACTACACTTAACATCGAGTAAGCAAAAATAGAATTTGTAGTACAAGACAGTAACAGTCACCTGAAGTTGTAAGGAAAAAGTATTTCTGGTCTGGTATTTAGTTCCTTCAAAAACATTAGCAAACTATTCTCTGTGTCTTGTTTGTGGTTATTTAACACATTTTCATTAACGGTATTTGGGTCAATGAACCCAATGCCATAGACTCCATCTCTTTTCAATTCAAAAATCTTCATTCTGCATAATACCACACAAAAGAATATAGTGAGGATAATTACAGGCAATGAACGAGCTGAGCTAGAGACTTAAATTACAGAAAGAAATCACTTACAGACAATAGCAACTGACGAGAGATTTGTCGAGTGCGTCTTGATTGAATAACTGAAAATTTCTGAAAATTCAATCCACACATCTATTCCATGGAAGTAATGCTCTGGCTTGACTTTCACCATGAGGCTCTCTCGTTTCGGCCTTTATTTCTCTCATGGTACCAGTCAAGCAATCTGCGCATTTGCGTTGATAGAAGCTCCTCCTCGTCAGGCCTGACCAGAGGGTTTCCGGGGACATATTTCCATACTAGTTCCTTCGGATCCATCGTGGGGACTTCCTCGATGCCTAGGAGTTTTTCAACAGTGATACCCATCTCTCTATCAGCGTCGATTACCGCCTTATCGGTACTCACCTTGAGCGGGGGATCGATTGCATTGCCTATTCTCCGAGCTGGGGAACAATTTTCCCGCTTTTATTACTACCTGTAAGGCTCGACTGCTGATTTTTTTGTTATAATATGACTTGCTAATAGAGCGTTCATAGTCTGATCGCCTTTTCTCCACAGCCTGTTTAGCAAGATCCACAAAGTGTTGTACGACTTTCTCAGGTATTTTCTCCTTCGGCGGCGGGGGCGGTTTCGGTGCAAAATGGGCCTTCACTTGGGCATCCACGACCCCTTTGTTTTCCTCCTCCGTCATCTCGTAAGCTAACTTCTTTTTGGCAGGAGGCTCGGGTTTCTTCTTTGGTGCTCTCTTTCGCTTTGGAGTCGCTCACGCGGCGGAGATCGATATCGCGTACTCGCGCTGGGCTCCGTCTCGAGGTGGGGTGGATTCGGCTGACACGGCCGGAGATCGATATGGCGGACTCGCGCTGCGCTCCGTCTCGAGGTGGGTTGGAGTCGGCTGACGCGGCGGACTTGGAGGAGGAGTCGGTGGCCTTTGGCACCGAGTTTGGAAACACGATGCGTTCCTTTCTCCATACAATGAGACCACGTATGGCTTCTCCCAGTGTCTGCTCCCCTTGACCTCCAGGTAAGTCAAGCTCTAGTGAGTCATATCCCAGACAGAACTTCATCCACCCCGACACGAGCATAGCCAGGTGGAATCGGATTGCCGTGGATGGCTGCTTCAGGTGCATTCGGTAAAGCAAAGCCGTCCGCCACCTTCATGGATATGTTCTTTCATTTTCATGTGTGGCTCACAAGTTGTCGTCTCTTGGATATCATCCACGGGGTAGCGAGCCAGCAGTGCATCATCGGCCGGGGCCCCCATGGAACCCACGCTGCTTTTCGGCATAGATGGGATGGTACTATCCATTGCTGGATCTGGTTGCTCCTGCCGCTGAGACGCCCTTTGCTGGCTAATTGTGTCGATCTACTCCTGCTTCCGCATGAAAGCGCGTTCCAACTCCGCGTTCTTTGATTCTACCTTTTGAAGCCGGTCTGTATCCTGCTTCTTCTGGTCTGCATCCTGCTTCTTCTTTCTCGCACGGCTTCTGTAAGTGTCGTTCCACTCCGCAAACCCCTCAACCCACGAACACGCCTTTGCCTCGTGTTCGTCCCGGGTGTTCAGGATTCTTGAGGGCGCGTGTAAGCTCGTCGTTCTCTCTCTTGGGCTAGAACGCCCCCGTTCGAGCCTCTTTTATTGCTTCAAGTAAAGCGTATGAGGCTTCTTTAAGACTTGCATGTTCAATAATCTCCCTGTCTTTGTGTCCAACTTTCCCCATGCGCATAAAACCAACTCCTGCACCTGTCGGGCCAACCCACTGTTTTTGGAGTGACCCCTGCAGCAATCATCTTTTCCTCAGATTCATCCCACTTAGGCAACCCAGTCTTGTAGCCACCGGCCCCAGAACATGGTGAAACTTTTTTTTCTCACATTTATCTTGTTTTTCCTAGACCGTTCCTTAGCTGCTTCCGATTCCTTGAACTCCACAAATAAGTCCCAGTGATCTTTTACCTTCTCTAGTGGTCCAGTGAATTCTGGAGTCTTCTTTTCTGCGTTGACGTAGTTGGCCCATAATTTTTTCTTCCAAGTCTGGAATTGTGTGGCCATCTTCTTAAGAGCACCTTCTTGACTTTCTCCCGTTGGAGATCTGTGAAACCCTCTGATATGGTGAAATTGACATGAGCGTATAAATTTTTCCGCATTCTTTTTAGGAGCAATCGGTTCGCCATCTTCTTTTTATTTCATCGATGTTGTACTTTATGCCATCGGGCAACTTTTTGGCCGGGCCTCGTACTACCCTTGTAGAAGATTTGCTCAATCCGGAGGGCTAAAAGAAGAAAGATTCATTAATATAATATATATACAAATCAATTAATACATGTAATGATCACCAGAGGCCTTTATAATATATATATATATATATATATATATATATATATATATATATATATATATATATATATATATATACCTCGCCGGACTTTGTTAATTGAAGAACATTTCCTTCACCATCATTGTTTGTGTGCCCTTCGTCTATTGGTTCTCCCTCAATTCCCTCACCGGAACTCGTTCAGATATTGTGAGCCGGCATCTGGGTTCAATCTCTGGGTTTTGGGAGCGTATCATGTCGAACATGATATCCTCTTGATCATGGTCGTCTCTGCCGCTATAGTTCATAGCTTAACTAATCCAGAAGAAAGATAAAACAATTTAGTATTCAAATTAGAATGCATTCAATAAGCAAAACTAATACATTTCGAATAATCCAGTTAATGCATCATCGAATATTATCGAATATTATCACTAATACATCTCGAATATTATTCATATAACATCACTAATACAGCTCGAATATTATCGAATAATCCAGTTGACTCGCGTTCCTGAGGCGCGGGCGGTGGACACCCAAAGAGAAGGAACCATCACAGGATCATAGCTCGGGTGAGATCCCTGAAGAACCTGCCAGGTATTGGAGAACCTGACGTCCAACGCAACCATGTAGCGACGGACGTGCCGTCCTCCTCCCTGACACGGCGACGTACCACCTCCTCGGGGGCCGGCTGCCTCCGCACCGATAGTGGCCCACGCGACCGCCACCAAAGAAGCTCCGGGTCGACGACGGGAGCCCGATTCCTCACCAAGCTGCACGCCCCAGAAGGTAGCACCTCCTAGTGCCAGCCCGGCGGAGCCCAGTCCCGGACATGCGCCTCTCAAGCAGGTTGTCGCCGCCGAGTCGACGACGAGGATGCGGGCCGGGCATCGTCGACGTCGAGAACAAATTCTTATGAAAACAAATTTCTATGCAATAATTATCATTTTATTATGCTACTCATATTTAATAAACTTTTACAACTATAGTAGATGGGCAAATTTGCACAACATTTTATAGCATTGATCCAACCATTCTTTTTATAGAGAACCCACACTTGAACAACATTTCTATTCATCCATTTAACATCCATCTATCTAACATTTCTATTCATCCATCATTCTAACATACATCAATATAACATCTATCCATCTACATATCCATCTAACATTCATCTACACACAAAAATACATAATAAATCCATCTAATTAACATTCATCTACACACAAAAAAATATGAACAAATTAAAAAAATGAAAAAAAAGATGAACAAAAGAAGGAGGAGAGGCTCACCAAGCGGGATCGTCGGGGCGGAGGGAGGCGCGCCGGTGGACGGAGGGAGGCGCGGAGGATGCCGGAGACGGAGGGAGGCGCGTGGAGGAGCGGCGCCGGCGCGGGCTCGGACCGCGGCGGCGCGTGGAGGAGCGGCGACGTAGGGCAGAGGACGGCGGCGCGGCCGGCGTCGGGCAGAGGGGGCGGCCCGCCGTGAGAGGCGCGCTCCGGCGTCGGGCAGAGGTGGCAGAGGGGGCGGAGGCGCGCGTCGGCGAGGTGAGGCCGGCCGGGGCGCGTGGAGGAGAGCGTGCGGCGCAAGGAGGAGAGCGGCGCCGGCGGGCTCGGGCGGCGCGTGGAGGCCGGCGGCGGGAGCTGACGTCGAGGGCGCGGTCGAGCAGCCTGACGGCGTCGCGTGGAGGCCGGCGGTGGGAGCGGATGCGTCGAGGAGCAGCTGGTCGATCGGGCGAGGGAGAGGAAGATTTGGGGGAGAAGGGGGCAGTTTAAATACCCAGAGGCCTTTAGTGCTGGTGCGTGGCACCAACCGGGACTAAAGGGTCTTTAGTTCCGGTTGGTGCCACGCACCGGGACTAAAGCCTTACCCTTTAGTCCTGGTTGCCACCACCAACCGGGACTAAAGGTCTGTTTTCGGCGGTCCAAATTACGGGCGGGAGAAGGACCTTTAGTCCCGGTTGGTGGTGGCAACCGGGACTAAAGGTGTTTTTCATGTTTTCTGTTTTTGTTTTTTGCTTTATTTTTTTACTTTTGTTTCTACTAATTAGCAGGCAATATTTAGAGTTTTTGAGTGAATCTTTTTGCTTTAGGTCACAAAAATTATAAACTTTTCGCTAGTGCCAGTAGTTTTCAAATTTGAATAGTTTAAATTTGAATTCTTTGAAATTTGTGTGAATCACTAGTTTGTGAATAACTTTAGTTTAAAGTTATTTCAACTCCAGACTTTTTGTGCATTCAATATGCACCATTCAAAGCCACATCCTCAAATTTCAACCCTTTCTAACTTCATTTGCTATTTTTCATGCATTTAATGATTTTTTTGAGCTAAATGACCCTGAAATTGAAAAGCACTACAAATGAACTCTGAAAAGGTTGAAACTTGGCATGGTATCATCATTTCACCCACATAGCATGTGCTAAAAAGTTGAGAGGGTTACGGCAAAAACTGGATGCACTTCGTGTACAAACTCGACCATCTCTGGCGGAGCACGAGCAGAGCGGCACACGTGAAGGATGACAACACGGTGCATGCAAGTGCCACGGAGCTCACTTGGGTTTCCAGCTGTCGCCCAAGTGGCGGGAGAGAGCCCCCTCGACTTGACTAACATAACAACACCTCCAGTGCTTAACTTCTCTCTCAGGCCTATCTCAGCTACTCACTAGAGAAGAAAGTGATGACGGTGAAGCCGATCACATCCCAGAGTGGGATCTTGGGGTATAAAACTTTTTCTTCGCGTGTGTCCCTTTGCGCCGTAACCATGGACAATCTTCATCATTTAACAGGATGCTTGGGTCAGTCTTCACTGTGAAGGGAGGAATTTCATGAAACTTTTCATAATCTTCTGACATGTCTGTCTTGTCCTCCACTCCCACGATGTTTCTTTTCCCTGAAAGAACTATGTGGCGCTTTGGCTCACCGTATGATGTATTCGCTTCCTTATCTTTCATTTTTCTCGGTTTGGTAGACATGTCCTTCACATAGAAAACCTGCGCCACATCATTGGCTAGGACGAATGGTTCGTCTGTGTACCCAAGATTGTTGAGATCCACTGTTGTCATTCCATACTGCGGGTCTACCTTTACCCCGCCTCCTGTCAGATTGACCCATTTGCACCGAAACAAAGGGACCTTAAACTCACGTTCATAGTCAAGTTCCCATATCTCCTCTATGTAACCATAATATGTGTCCTTTTCCCTATTGGTGTTTGTTGCATCAAAGCGGACACCACTGTTTTGGTTGGTGCTCTTTTTTATCTTGGGCGATCGTGTAAAATGTATTCCCATTAATCTCGTACCCTTTGAAAGTCAATATAGTCGAAGATGGTGACTTGGCCAACAAGTACAGCTCATCTCCAACACTGTCGTCATTCATGAGATGTGTTTGCAACCAACCACCGAAAGTCGCCATGTGCGTACGTTTAATCCAGGGGTCAGACTGCTCCGGGTTCTTGGAGCGTACAATATCCATGTGTTCCTCGATATACGGAGCCACCAAGGTGGAATTTTGTAGAACTGTGTAGTGTGCTTGGCCCAAGAATGCCCGTCCCTACATATTACTGAATCCTTTCCTAGCGTGCCTTTTCCACTCAGTCTCCCCTCATGCCGCGATTCAGGAACACCAATCGGCTTAAGGTCAGGAATAAAGTCAACACAAAACTCAATAACCTCCTCTGTTTCATGGCCCTTGGAGATGCTTCCTTCTGGCCTAGCACGGTTATGAACATATTTCTTTAAGACTCCCATGAACCTCTCAAAGGGGAACATATTGTGTAGAAATACAGGACCCAGAATGGCAATCTCGTCGACTAGGTGAACTAGGACGTGCGTCATGATATTGAAGAAGGATGGTGGGAACACCAACTCGAAACTGAAAAGACATTGCACCAAATCATTCTGTAACCTTGGTAGGATTTCTGGATCGATTACCTTCTGGGAAATTGCATTGAGGAATGCACATAGCTTCACAATGGCTAATCGAACATTTTCCGGTAGAAGCCCCCTCAATGCAACCGGAAGTAATTGCGTCATAATCACGTGGCAGTCATGAGACTTTAGGTTTTGGAATTTTTTCTCTGCCATATTTATTATTCCCTTTATATTCGACGAGAAGCCAGACATGACCTTCATACTGAGCAGGCATTCAAAGAAGATTTCCTTCTCTTCTTTGGTAAGAGCGTAGCTGGCAGGACCTTGATACTGCTTTGGATGCATGCCATCTTTTTCGTGCATACGTTGTTGGTCCTCTCGTGCCTCCGGTGTATCTTTTGTCTTCCCATACACGCCCAAGAAGCCTAGCAGGTTCACGCAAAGATTCTTCGTCACGTGCATCACGTCGATTGCAGAGCGGACCTTTAGGACTTTCCAATAGGGTAGGTCCCAAAATATAGATTTCTTCTTCCACATGGGTGCGTGTTCGTCAGCGTCATTCGGAACAGATTGTCCGCCAGGACCCTTTCCAAAGATTACTTTTAAATCGTTGACCATATCAAGTATATGATCACCAGTACGGTGGTCAGGCTTCTTCCGGTGATCTGCCTCACCTTAGAAATGCTTGCCTTTCTTTCTTAAGAGATGCTTGATCGGAAGAAATCGACGATGTCACAGGTACACAATCTTCTTACATTTATCCAAATATATACTTTCGGTCTCATCTAAACACTGCGTGCATGCGTGGTATCCCTTGTTTGTCTGTCCTGAAAGGTTACTAAGAGCAGGCCAATCATTGATGGTTACAAACAGCAACGCTCGTAGGTCAAATTCCTGCTGTTTGTGCTCATCCCACACACGTACACCTTTTATGTCCCACAGCTGTAAAAGTTCTTCAACTAATGGCCTTAGGTACACATCAATGTCGTTGCCGGGTTGCTTAGGGCCTTGGATGAGCACTGGCATCATAATGAACTTCCGCTTCATGCACAACCAAGGAGGAAGGTTATAGATACATAGAGTCACAGGCCAGGTGCTATGATTGCTGCTCTGCTCCCCAAAAGGATTAATGCCATCTGCACTTATACCAAACCATAAGTTCCTTGCGTCACCTGCAAACTCCGGCCACTTTCTCTCGATTTTTCTCCACTGCGACCCACCAGCGGGTACTCTCAACTTCCCGTCTTTCTTACGGTCTTCTTTGTGCCATCGCAACAACTTGGCATGCTCTTTGTTTTGGAACAAACGTTTCAACCATGGTATTATAGGAGCATACCACATCACCTTGGCAGGAATCCTCTTCCTGGGGCGCTCGCCCTCAACATCATTACCAGGGTCATCGCGGCTAATCTTATAGCGCAATGCACCGCATACCGGGCATGCATTCAAATTCTCGTACTCCTCACCGCGGTAGAGGATCCAGTCATTAGGGCATGCATGTATCTTCTGCACCTCTAATCCTATAGGGAAACAGCTTTCTTTGCTTCGTACGTACTGTCGGGCAATTCGTTGTCCTTTGGAAGCATCTTCTTTAACATTTTCAGCAACTTTTCAAATCCCTTGTCAGATACACCATTCTCTGCCTTCCATTGCAGCAATTCCAGTGTGGTACCCAGCTTTTTCTTGTCATCTTCGCAATTTGGGTACAATTTTTTTTTGTGATCCTCTAACATGCGCTGCAACTTCAACTTCTCCTTTTCACTTTCGCAGTTTCTCTTTGCATCAGCAATGGCCCGACCAAGATCATCAGCGGGCTCATCTGATGCCTCTTCTTCAGCTTCTTCTTCTTCATTCTCTTCCCCCCATTGTAGTACCATCGTATTCAGGGAACCCAGGATAGTTGTCATCATCCTCTTCTTCTTTATTCTCTTCCATTAGAACCCCTCTTTCTCCGTGCTTGGTCCAACAGTTATAGCCGGACATGAAACCGGACGTAAACAGGTGGACGTGAATGACTTTTGAGCTAGAGTAATTCCTATCATTCTTACAGACACCACATGGACAACACATAAAACCATTCCGCTTGTTTGCCTCAGCCGCACGCAGAAAACTATGCACGCCATTAATGAACTGGGGAGAGCGTCGGTCATCGTACATCCATTGCCGACTCATCTTCATTACACAACACCGAAAAGACCAAATTAATACAAGTTCATACATAAAGTTCATACACACTTATTCTCATAAAACAACATAAAACTATCTAGCTAAAGCATTTAAATGCAACAACAAATGCGATCAAAATCACAACTAAGGTAATAATTGATCCAACAGCATAATGATACCAAGCCTCTTTATTAATGGCATATTTTCTAATCTTTCTAATCTTCAAGCGCATTGCATCCATCTTGATCTTGTGATCATCGACGACATCGGCAACATACAACTCCAATTTCATCTTCTCTTCTTCAATTCTTTTCAATTTTTCTTTCAAATACTCGTTTTCTTTTTCAACTAAATTTAACTTCTCGACAAGAGGGTCGGTTGCAATTTCCGGTTCACATACCTCCTAGATAAAAATATCTATGTCAACTTGATGGGCATAATTGTCATAAATACGAAATGCAACAAATAATTATAAAAGAGAATATACCACATCCGAATCATAAACCGGACGAGGGCCGACGGGGACGGATATCAAAACCATGGCACTACGTATAACAAACAATCATACAAGTAAGAAAATTATACAAGTAACTATCTAAATCATACAAATAAGATTTTTTTTTTATAAAAAGGATAAGAACAAGAGGCTCACCAAGGTGGTGCCGGCGACGGGACGGTGCGGGTGATCGACGGTGGTTAGGACGGGGACGGGAAGGCACTAAGTAAACCACACCTACACATATGCAAACTAAGAAGTTAACTTGAGCTCAAATTGCATATAAAATCAAATAAACTCCCACATAATTACTCCCAAACTAGAACCCACAAATCACTATACTTATAGAGCATTGCACGAGCTAATCTAGCAATGAGAGATGAAAGGACAAAGTTGCTAACCTTTGTGAACACTTGGATAGATGGGGTGCCTCAAATCTTGACAAATCTTGGCAAAAATGGAGGATGAGCTCGAGCAAGGGGAAAGAGGAGAGAAAGGAGAGCTTGGGCTCGGGCTGGACGAAGCACTATATATAGTGATATCTTTAGTCCCGGTTGGTGATACCAACCGGGACTAAAGGGGCTCGCAGGGGCCCCAGCCTGACGCCAGCCTGCCACCACCCCTTTAGTCCCGGTTGGTAACACCAACCGGAACTAGAGGTCACAAATGAACCGGGACTAAAGCCTAGCCGTTGGAACCGGGACTAGTGGTCACATTAGTCCCGGTCCAAAACCCGACCGGGACTAATGCTCCAGACGAAAGGCCTATTTTCTACTAGTGCATGGAGATTGTTACCAAAATTGGAAACCATGGAATTTAGTAAAGTCACTATTGGTTTTTTTTAACTATCTCAAATTTAAGTTGCCATATACTTTTCAAGATTTTCCTATAATGTTCCTGGCTTTTCTAAAATCAGCTATTTTATTTTGTTTCCTTTCAATTTTCCTAACTTTTGTTTTTATGTTTTTTCTTGTCTAGCTTGTCCAAAAAAATGTGATATTTGCGAAAATGCCACTAAATCATCGTAAAGCTGTTTAAATGCAAAAAAAATCATGCATCTGACAGACAAATGAAAAACTCTTATACATTAGTGGAGACCAAATTTAGACTTCAACAATATTTTTTCACAAAAAGACCAAAGGACATAAATTAAAGTTGACCAATCCTTACAAGGCTACTTTACATAAATAAAAAATGATACATATGACCTTGGGGAGATCTACGTTGTCTTCCTCCCACGCTCGCCGACGGCACGCCATGAGCGAAGCTCGATGCGGCCTCTGGACATCCGAAACATCAACGGATCCACGGAAACATTGTTGACACAACGGCCGGAAAGTCATCGGTCAGAACCAGAATACATCAGAAAAAATAATTTAAAACATAGTTCACCGTACCGGAGAAGAAGGCGCCAAAGAGGAATGAATAGCCACCTCAGATCCAGCTAGATAGAGCTAGGGAAACCTAACCTCACAAGCTCCCCTATGGCGCCAAAGTTGATCGAACATCGTCACTCGCCGGTGGGCGAAAGAGCCAAAGGACCAAGACACTAAACGGCATTGTCCACTCCACTGGAAGACGCGTTCGAAGACCACCTATATAACACGAAGACACGATTAGATCCACCACTCGAAAAGAGCAGCGACCAGACAATCCCCTGCTCTCATGTGCGTCGACAACAAGGTGGATCAGGAATCGGGAAAATCTTATTCTTGATCCGCATGTTGCCACCATAGCCAGCACGGCGCCACATTCAGTGAACCAAATTCTAATCCTAAGAGACCTGACTATAGTGTCGTAAAACATACCCGGGGTCCCTACCCCTCTCGCCGCTGGAGAAGCAGGCGAAGTAGGAGGGGATCCCCAGTGGGAGTGGGTTGAGCGGCGGATGTCTAGGGTTCTTTCTGGGGGTTGCGGCCAATGTCTAGGGTTTTTTAATCCAAATTGTTTTCAGTCACCCTCTTTCAAAAAAAATTGTTTTCAATCACATGCACACATCTAACGTTCTCAACAAAAGGCTGACTTTAGCAATAGCTTGAGATACAGCCCCCAAAAGGTATCTATTTTCCACTTTTCGTTGTGTGCATGTGATTGAAAACAATTTGTATATGTTGGAATGACTTTAAAAATGTCGACAAAACGGAAGTAATTTGGATTAACACCATGGAAATGATGTACTCCCTCCTATCCATATTAATTGACGCTGCTTTAGGACAATTTTAATATAAAGTTGTACTAAAGTAACAGCAATTAATATGAATCAGAGGGAGTATGAATACAGTTAACATCCCATACAGAGATCGATCGAGATCAGGTTCGGTCGATCGAGATTGGTAGCAGCATGTTACTAGAAGGTGTAGTGGTTAATCCTCCAGCTAGTAGTGCAACCAATTTGATTAGTATATCAGATAACCAAGACATGTCGATACAAGAGAGAGGTGAGGAAACCAAGATGAAATTCGTGCAAGTTGCCAAACGGCAGCGAGCATACGCAAGTGGGCCTTAGGGCATCTCCAACGGCAACCCGCAAAAATTCTTCCGTATCCATCCGCGGACAGGGGGACCAGTCCGCGGGCACGGATGCGGGAGGACGTCATCCAACCGTAGCCGCATAGATCCGCCCTTTCTTTTTTTTTTTAAGTCCGCACGATCCAATAGCCGCATGCAAAGGATACAGACGTTCAAATAGCCGCATGCAGCACTAGTTCAAATTTTAAAAAGTTCAAATTTTACATCCCAACATTGTTGTCCCCTTTCACCGCCCACTGATGCTCAATCAAATCTTCCTTTAGCTGCTCGTTAGTTGGTCGATGCCGAATTTGTTAATGCATTTGAATAAACTCTTCAAATGTGGCCGGATTTTGGTCCGAAAGTTGGATACGATCACCCATATTCTCAAATTCCAGAGCTACGGCAGCACCATCACCCTCATCGTCGACGATCATGTTGTGCATGATCACACAACATGTCATCACCTCCCACAAGGTCTCCGGATCCTGATATTGCCCTTTTAAAGCCTTCGGGCAGTTCTTCCATTTCCAATGCATGCAGTCAAGAGATTCAAGCAAACCTGGCCACCCTCTTGCTTCTGAGATTGCCAAGAGCCTCTCGGTGTCTGCCACAGTTGGTTCTTTCAGGTACTGAGGTCCGAACACCTCGACCACAGCAGTTGCAAACCTGACCATGACATTTCCGCATGTGCTCTCAGACACTCGTAGGTACTTGTCCCACGAATCAGCGGCCGTGCCATATGCAAGCATCCGGAGTGCGGCCGTGCACTTCTGGTAACCAGAGAAGTCAATCGTTCTCACGGCGTCCTTCTTCAGGATGAAGTAGTCATCGTAGGACCGGACGCCATGATACAAATGATCGAAGACAGTCTTGCGCATCCAAAAACGCCGGCGAAAATGGTCAGCGAATAGTGCATCAGGGGCAAAGTAGTCGGCCATCAGTGTCAAATGCCCACGCGCCCTGTTGCGGTTGAGCACTCGATGACCCTTGATCGAGCCCTTGAAATTGAGAACATGCTCCTCCACACGCTCCGCGTCTTCAAGACCACCTGCATCATCGCCGTCTCATCGGAGTACTCCTCCTCGTCGGATGACTCAACATACTGCTCGTATATGTACTCCAAATTAGAATCCATTGCTAAAAAGAAGAAGGGACAACTTTTTTCAGCTCCGGCGATTCATCGAACAGTTGCCGGGCACGGTAGAGTGTGGTACCTGGCGGAACGGTCGGAGGACAGGGGTTGAACGGAGACGGGGGAGAAGTGGCAGGGAGCCCTGGTGGAGCGCCGGAGGTGACGGAGACGCAGAGTTGCGGCAGGGGTGTGGCGCGGTGGCCGGGGTGGTGGAGCGACGGCGAAGGCAAGAGAGAAAGAAAGAAGGAGAGAAAATGAGGAGGATGGAGTCGCGGGGTCCGGAAAGGGTTTTGGGTGGGCCGAGGTGTCGGATTCGTACGTTTCGCGTGTCCGGACTCCCGTGAACCTCCCGCACTTTTGTCTCTGTTTTGCGGGAGAAATCGCGTCCGGACCGCGCCGTGGACCGATACAGGTCGGCGTTGGATGGCTCACGCGGTCCGAACAGCACGGTCCGAACGGATGCTGGCGGTTTGCGGGTCGGCCTTGGAGATGCCCTTAAAGCACTACAGCACTCTTTGCCTTCTGAATTATTGTTACTAACTCGAACGGTCAAATGAAGAGGGCGCATCGAGTGAGCATTCGTATAAATTATGTAGAGCCAAAATAGATGTCGAAAAACTGTTTCAAACATTAAAAAATACATTGCTTTCAAACCGAACGTGCGAATCAAAAATTCGTTTTTTTACCGTTGTGTTCCTCACGACCAGTCTTCCAAATTAGATCCTGCATGACCATATTCCGACGAGTATTTTGATAATCAGCCAGAACATGTCTATGTGAAATCTAGTTTTGAAGGACTCATGACGAGAAACATATTCTTTTCTTGCAAAAAAAGCATGTGGGATCTAGTTTTACTCAAAACAAATACTATCTTATTGGTATGTGCTAGAAAAACAAAAGAACTTTATAGAAAGGGAAAAAAAATCCGAAGTAATGATATCCTCTATAAATTTCGGTGGAATTCCATTGAACCAAAGAGGCCCTAAACAGTAGAGCCAGTTTTTGCTAAAAAAAAAACAGTACAGCCAGTTGCGGCCAGCACAATCGGTTCGAGGATCAGATCATAGCTGTCAAGGGAAGAAAAGAAAGATTTGAAGATCAGATAAGCAGGACCATATGGTGATATGGAGGATACGAGGGATGGGTGAGCAAACCAAGATGATACCTCTATATATCAGCTGCAAGTTGCAGAGTTGGAGCATGGCAGCATGCAGCGACACATAAACCTATGTTAATTAAGCCAACCCACATGCAATTGCAAGCAAACAAAGCAGGCAGGCATGGCGCCGGCCTCGCGGCCTGATTAGTGGTTAATCACAGCTAGATGACCCGTTGCGCCTATGGCGCAAGAGGCGAGGGCAAACCAAGCATTCAAACTATCCACGTTAGAATATTTAGTCAACAATTGTAGCATAAGAAAATAGATATTTAGAGAGAAGGTATTTACATCAGATTGATGTTCTATTTCTTACATCACAGGGCATTCAAACGTGCACATCTGACCAAGACTTAGCTCGAACTAATTCTTACCGGCATTTGAGAAGGTTAGGTAGGTTTAGATCATCTATAGTTATAATGTTTGTTGTTTGCATGTAAAGCAGGGCATTAAGGCTTGCCGATTCGATGGCTCCTTCCTAGTGGTATTACGATGCCTAATCCGATGCCATTGATAAAAGAAACATTCAGCGAGAACAATGGAGGGCGTTTAAATTCGTGATCTATTTTGAAATGGACTTTGCTAACGTCCGACTAGTCGCTCGTTTGCAACAGGTCCGAACGATAGATCCTAGCCTACCTAAATCACTTGTCTAACGAGCACATGTGCATGCAGCCCCGCGTTGAGAGCACGCAGCCAGCTCATGCAGCGTCTTGCCATTGCATGCAAACCGTTGGACCGATGTGCCTTATAAAAACTGGATGATGTCATCAAAATATTCTCTTTATTCCGAAACTTCAAAATACTTTCTAGTTTGAACAGTTGGTCGGATTGAAAAACCGTTTTGACATAAAAAATTCGTCACGACGAGACCTTCGAAATTAGATCTCATGTTGATATGTTCCGACGACTTTTTTTTCGGTCAAAAGTTATCAGGCCCGGGCTAAGTAAGTTATCACGTCTGTGGTACATAAATTACCATCTTGTTTATATAGAAATTACCGGGGCATAAAAATGGTCAACCAATATTCGCCCCACGTGCAAATGAACTAGAGGATAGAATAGTTGATGTCATCCTAGATTCCTTCTATTTCAAAACTCCAAAATGTTTTGTAGCTCAAACCGTCGGTCCGATAAAAAATCCGTATTCGTATAAAAGATTTGTCGCGACGAGACCTTCGAAACTAGATCCCATGTTGATATGTTCCGGCGACTTCTTTTCGGTTCAAAAGTTACCACTTATGGCCTAAGTAAGTTATCATGCATGTGCTACATATGTTACCATGTTGTTTACACAGATATTACCGGAGCATAAACCTGGTTTCTCTAATCTTCTTATCAGGTCGGGTTAAAGTTACCGTGGTGTTTATGCGTGAGTTATCACATATACAATGTGTATAGTACCAAACTATTTACACGAAAGTTATCGGGGTTTGTTTTTAGACAACCCCCTCGCCAAAGTTATCAAGACCGAGGAACATAAGTTATCAGGTCTGCGATGTGTGAGTTACCATGCTATTCACACAAAAGTTTACGGGGGGGGGGGGGGGGGGGGGGATATTTCATCAACCCCTCTCCCCCCGCCAAAGTTATCAGGATCGAGGTACATAAGTTATCAGGTCTACGATGTGTGAGTTACTATGATATTCACACAAAAGTTAGCGGGGGTATATTTCATCACCCCCCCCCCATGCCAAAGTTATCAGGTCTGCGATGTGTGAGTTACCATGCTATGCACATAAAAGTTACCAGGGGAATATTTCATCAACCCACCCCCCCCCCCCCCGGCCAAAGTTATCAGGACAGGGGTACATAAGTTATCAGATCTGCGATGTGTGAGTTACCATGATATTCACACAAAAAGTTAACGGTGGTATATTTCATCAACCCCCCCCCCCCCCCCTAAATGCCAAAGTTATCAGGACCGGGGTACATAAGTTATCAGGTCTGCGATGTGTCAGTTACCATGCTATTTCACCAACCCCCTCCCCCCCCCCCCCCCCCCCCCCCCACGTGAGAAAATTACCACGGTGTGATCAACTCGAGACAAGTTGGTAAAAAATCATCATGAAACTAGATACCATGATGATTGTATGTGAGTTATCAGAGAAATCCAAGAAAAGAACTAGAAAAATTTGCATTTTTTGCTCATATAGTAGTAAAAAGGTTCAAATACCTTGTTGCCTTTTCTTAGACAACAACTAATAGTTGGTGAGATGGCAAGGGTGGTGGGTATAAACACGAGAGGTGCTGGGTTCGATTCCCACACCAAGAATAAAAAAGTAGGGGACAGTTGGGCCTCGTGTGCGATTCCGTCAAGCGGGCCAGTCACGATCCATTTAATACGGTAAGTCAACTAATCGTGCGGGATTACAACGCTTAATTCGGGAAAGTGCAACGCGAAGAGATCGCCAGCGCCGTTTGATCGAGAATGGACGAGATCCACATCGTTCGGATCTGTTGCGAGTTTCCGATCAGTCGGATTTTAGCTTTCTCGTTTTGAAATATGTGAAGTCTAAAATTTAGCATGGTATGTTCAGAGCTTGTGTAAGGATAATTTTTTTGCGTGAACCTGTTCAGATACATGTTCCAGCCCATGAAAGTTCGGATCTGTTGCGAGTTTCCGATCAGTCGGATTTTAGCTTTCTCGTTTTGAAATATGTGAAGTCTAAAATTTAGCATGGTATGTTCAGAGCTTGTGTAAGGATAATTTTTTTGCGTGAACCTGTTCAGATACATGTTCCAGCCCATGAAAACATACCGCAGTTTGAAACAACCATATTTGCTGGACACAATTGCCAGACGATGGACGCAGCTCTAGAATCAGCAAGCCTTGTTGCTCTCCTTTACAAACTTCCCTGAGCTTTAGAAGTGCCGCCAGAAAGAGGTAGTCAGAGCTAGATCTTGGTCAGACATATTTGAGCATGAAACAGTCAGGCTAAACACAAAGATAAGTTCCTTAGAGAGAGAGCTAGCATCTCTTAGAAACGGCAGTGCTATTCACATGCCAATCCAGCTGGCCCAGGCAACTGAAGAGCCTGGCCAGCAGGTACAACCTAAACATCCTACAGCATGCAATTTAAATGCTTTATTAATCACAATTCACACATACATGACGATCATTATATAGTATAGACTATAGACAGATTCTTGATTACCAGCCGGTTGTTTAATATGGTGGATAGATTCTTATTTGGTTTAATCAATTCCACTGACCAAGGAACCGGCCGGTTGTGGTCAGGAGTCAGCTGGCCAGCTAGAGCACTCTTGTCTTGTTCTCAATCACCTCGCATCGATCACACGCCTAAAGCTCTAATTTCTTTGCGCCAACGCACTTTTGGGCATCCGCAAAAGATCGTCGGCGACGGACAGCACCATTATTTCGCTGGAAAAATCTCTATCCTTGTGCTTCGTCGCTGTCAGAGAAGGGCCATCGAACGGAGGGCATTTCGGTCATCTGGCAAATGTTACCAGCGACGGCGACCCGGCCAGGGCTGTGTCACTTGCCGCGTGCCGCCGTCCGACGGCAGCCATCTCCGGTCGATAGCGTACCTCCCTTGACTTTGACTCCTCCGTCGGTCCTCCCGGTGGCGCTAGATACCTGCCTAATCCAGCCTGGATGGTTATCCAACCTGGCGCATACGTTATCGAACGTGGCGTGGATTTTTATTCGCCAATACAGATGCAAGATCCTAGTCAACGTGTTGTATCGATAGATACTACAGTAGTCAAGTGTAACCATGAGAATCCATGTTCCCAGACTGTTTGCTACAATGCTTGGCAGTGGCACACATTTGAGCAGAGTAGAAAGATATACTAAATTGTCATAGATTTGAGCAGAGTACAAATATCTGGATACAACAAGCTGCATCCAAATTTCAATTGGGCAGGTTCTTTTGTGAGTGGCAAGAAAACATAGTATCTTCTGAAAATAGGAGGAATATATTACAGCAGTAGCAGCAACGTGCTTTTGTCACACACTGTTTCCTAGCAAATTAATGTACTGTATGATGCTAAAATGAACACAGTAAGTGTTCGACAGAAACGATCCACAACCCCAAAAGAATGTACTTGAACTAAAACCACGACAAGAAGAATTATGGAACGGAGGGAGTGGTACTTTAAATCTGACCGAAAGTAAACAGAAGAAACAATATCCAAACATAATTAGTGTAGCAAGTTGCAAGTGAGACCGCTCTTTGGAGGTTATCAACTCGATGCACAAGGAGTAGCTTCAGGCCTTCGCCAGCGCGGCATTCGAAGCAAATCTGCACCTGGCAGAATATGCGAATTTGGGAAGTGTGGACCTGCAGATGTGGTAAAGGAGAAATTGCATTTAATTGGTGAAAACAACGAGCGATGTTTCTCTATAGAGGGGATGGACAGTAGTCGATACCACATGACGTCGGGGGGCGGCTTTTCGCCGCGGATGAAGACCGGCGTCACCACCTTCCATGCTATTCTTCGACAATGGTAACTTTGGGGTGGTTGGGGTGGACGCCTGCTTCATTCCTGATCACAGCTGCCGCAGCCTTGGTTTCTGAATACTTGGCCCTTTTGCTGTAAAGATGCACCTCTGCTTCTCTGAGACGTGGGAGATGCCCGATGCCGAAAAAGAAACCATAAGTTGTCGCCATCGACACATGGAACGGCAGCGCAATCTTCTCAAGCTTCGGCATGGCCTGTTTCACAAACGTAACGTATGCGCCGCCGTTATCGTCTCTGCAGACGAGGACAAACTCCCTAAGACTTGGAAATCCTTGGATCGTAAGCCTTTCCTTTGGGTCATATTTTGACCACAGTTCCAGATCAAGTAAAGCATGGAGCTTCCCAAGCAGGCGCAGATCCTCCTCTGTTACTTCAGTTAGATTGATGTCTAGGTATGCTAGACTGGTGAGTGCTGGTCTGATCCACTTTGGAGTTCTTGGTAGATAGTAGGTGGTGTCCATATTGAACAACTGGAGGGAAGATGGCAGAGGGGACCAAGAATCCAAGAATTCGAGCGGAGTTGCTTCATCACTGTATATTTCTAGAGACCGGAGTTTACAGGCACCAAGCTTGCATAGTGAGGAGAGTAGCATCTCTTTGTACTCTTCAGTTCCTCTGGTTCTGCCGTTCAACTCCACATGGAGATGATTCAAACTCGTCAGCTTTCCGAGCTCCTCCACTGCACCTTTTGAGCTCATGGTGATATTAAAACCTGAGGTCGCCCGTAAATTCCTCATGTTTCCAATCCCATCTGGTATCTGTGTGTTTCCCTCCACCTCACCATATGTATCCCTTGCAGTGAGTAGATGTTGCAGTTTTACGAGCTCAACAATTCCAGCTGGAAACTCTTGTACATCTGTATTCCGAAGATCCAGCATCTCTAGATCACGCAGCGCCGGAACTCCTGGTGGTATCTCCGGTATACCCGTGCCACGAAAGCTCATGTACTTTAGGTGGAACAGGTTGTCCATACCATTCATATCATACTCCTCCAGACCCTCACAGCCTTCAAAATCCAGTACACGTAAAGTTTCAAACTGGACAAGACTAGGCAAATGTTTGATGCAATCTGAGTCTGTTACCGTTAGACATCGAACATGGCGCAGATCTTTATTTGCCAATACCGACGCAAGCTCCACATCAATGTTTTGGATTGATAGTTGTCGAATATAACCATGAGAATGTTCCCACAGACCGTTTGCCCACCGTTTATCACAGTGATGAAATTCTCTTCAGCAGATTTCGAGATGATAAGTTCAAGCATCAAGTCATGGACTCGACAGCCACGGTCCTTACCATCATATCCAATTTCCGAACGCATGATTAACATTTTTCTATACACATTTAACTTTTTCCAAACGCTTGATTAATATTTTTCAGACACTTGTTCAACATTTTTTCAAATGCTTGATTAACATTTTTATATACATGATCAAATGTTTTCATTATTATTTTTAATACAAGGTCAACATTTTTTCTGTACACATTTAACATTTCCCAAATGCTTGATTAACATTTTTCAAATACTTGTTTAACTTTTTTTTCAAACGCTTGATTAACACTTTTATATACACGATAAAAAAATCATCATTTTTTTAATACATGATCAACAATTTTTCCATACACGTTCAACATTGTCCAAATACTTGTTCAACATTTTTTAAATACTTGTTCAACATTTTTAATGTTTTTTGTAGCGTTCTTTTTGTAATATATATATTTAGAATATTTTAAAGTACAAAAAAATGTACAAAAATAAAGCAAAAAACAAAAACAGAAAACCTAAAAAAAAACGGTTGTGGCCTCCTGCGCGAGTGGGCCGGCTCATCTCGCTCGCCCTGGGAAGCTAGACTCACTGAATGCAAGATATAGAGGCGCCCTGGGATCGAGGGGTCCGGTGGGAGATGGGTCGATGGGGAATACAAATAGAACAATGTACGGACTCCCCTTTTAGAAGTAGATTCTGTAAGTCGTTCGTTAGTACGCAGCCATTAATGCGAAAATAAGTTTGAACCGAGCGGCGAATCAATTTGGAAATCAATCCATTGGTGCGAAATAAATTGTCAACTAAGCCCCGAATCAATTTGGAAATCAAGCCATAAATGCAATCTCTACTCCAAAAGGGGGAGTCCGTAGGTCATTTGTTGATACGCAGCCATTAATGCAAAAATAATTTGGAAAACGAGCACCGAATTAATTTGGAAATCAATCCATTAATGCGAAACAATTTGTAAACTAAGCGCCGTATCAATTTGGAAATCAAGTCACAAATGCAATCTCTACTCCAAAAGGGGAGTCCGTAGGTCATTCGTTGATACGCAGGCATTAATGCGAAAATAATTTAGAAACTGAGCGCCGAATCAATTTGAAAATCAATCCATTAATGCGTAACAATTTGTAAAGTAAGCGCCAAATCAATTTGGAAATCAAGTCATAAATGTAATTAATTAGTCAGACAATTAATCACGTATGCAATCGCTCGTTGGGACGTAACCATTAATGCGAAAATAATTTGAAAAATCAAGCACCGAATCAATTTGGAAATCAATTCATTAATGCAAAGCAATTTGTAAACTAAGCTCCGAATCAATTTGAAAATCAAGCCATAAATGCAATAAAATTAGGCAGACAGTTAATTACGTATGAAATTAATTAGCTTCATAAATATATATATTTTCGCGCCGAATCAATTTGGAAAACCGACTCATCAATGCAATTAATTAATTAATTAGGAAGATATCTACTTAGATCCAAAATTCAGAAACACTACATAAAATGGGTTGGCATACCTGGCGAACGTCCATCATAAGAGATGGAATTTGCAAACGTTCATCTAGCAATTTCATTGTATTTGAGGAAACTAGATGGCTTTTTTATCAAATTGCCATGACATTTCTTTAATTTTGAGTGTAAACAGTTATCCAATCTGCACCCTAGGATCAAGATCGTGTGGCAGTTTAGGCATTCGCTGGCAGTTTTTCCCTGGCGAACGTTTGTCAGTTACTATTTCCGAATATTATTCATCGTGATAAAAGGAAACTTTTCATGTGAAATTCGGAAATAATTTCTAGTTAATAGCTAGCATGTTTCAAGTGCTAACAAACCAAATAATTCCATGCATGGCGGGATTGTAGCTTAACGAAAATTTGAAACACGGATAATATACCTGTAAAAAAATCACGGATAGTATCAATTTAGTAGCACCATTGCAACTTTCTTATTTACTTTCGTGTTTTAATGATGCTATATACTAGCATACTTTCTTTGTTTTTGAATCAAGAGCGATGAGGTTAGCGACCGGGTAGCGTGCCGGCCGAACGACATTACCTATACATGTTGCCTATATAAGCAAGCCTGCCACCCTCCTCTTCGCTCCAAGTTCGCTCCGATCCTCGTCGTAGTCGATGAGGAGGTGCTCAATGCAATGGCGCCCGTAGCACTTGCACTATGCTTATTTGCCACCGTCCTTCTCTCCGCTCCACCACCCACCCATGCCTACATCGGCCACCCATGGTCCCCTCCCCGCCCCGGCCCCTCGGCGGCAGGGTCGACGTCGTCTTCTGAGTACAAGATCTACATCATCCTGCTGAAGCCTCGAGCGAACGCCGAAGCCATGGACAATGAAGCGCGCCAGCGATGGTACCGGTCCTTCCTCCCCGACGAGGTCACCGCCGACGGCAAGCCGCGGCTCGTCTGCTCGTACAAGACCATCTTCCACGGATTCGCCGCCTGGCTGACGGAGGAGGAGCTGGACGCCGCGTCTAAGAAACCCGGCTTCGGGCGCTGGTTCCCGAACAGGATCAGGTACCCGGCCGTCGAATAACCACCAGACTGGTGACAATGCAACTAGATTCAAATATGGGTTGTACTCTAGATCCATCGGTTTCCAAATTGATTCGGCATGAGAAAATATCTATATATGAATTTAATTAATTGCATACGTAATTAACTCTGGCATTTGCATTTAGGGCTTAATTTCCAAATTGATTCAACGCTTAGTTTACAAATGGTTTCGCATTAATAGATTGATTTCCAAATTGATTCGACGCTGGGTTTCAAATTATTTTTGCATTAATAGTTGCGTCCCATCGAGCGATTGCATACGTAATTAACGGTCTGACTAATTAATTACATTTATGACTGATTTCTAAAATTTTATGAATATTAATTTACAAATTATTTTGCATTAATGGATTGATTTCCAAATTGATTCGACGCTCGGTTTCCAAATTATTTTTGCATTAATGGCTGCGTACCAACGAACGACCAACTGACTCTCTCTTTAGGATTAGAGATTTATGGCTTGATTTCTAAATTGGTTCGACGCTTAATTTAAAAATTATTTTGAATTAATGGATTGATTTCTAAATTTATTCGGCGCTCGGTTTTTAAAAAAAATCGCATTAACGGCTGCATACCAAGGAACGACCTACTGACTCCCTCTTTAGGAGTAAAGATCCATCGGAAAGAGACTGAACAAATTAGTCTTGAACCCTATGATAATACTGCATCTGTTATGTTTTGTGTGAAATCTCCATCTGATCCAGTGTACAGGTAAATTTCGGATCCAAATCTCGTGCAATACTAGAGATCAATCGATGTTTGTTAGGTTGAAGGCCGGCCTGACCTGAGATTGGAAAGAGCTGCCGGAGAGTTGCTTGGTTCCAGGCCGCCCGGAGCGCCCCCGATTAACATTTGAGAAAGCATAGGCTTTCGTACACCCCTTTATCTAGCCATTCATTTCTGCATCGCGATTCGTGCGAGCACTTTTGTCTTTTTTGTTTCTTCTAAATAAAACAACATATGAACTTGAAACTTTGGAGTACAACAAAACATTCTAACTAGAATGTGAGAAAAAACTTTCAGATTTTTTGTGAATCATATATACAAAAAACAATATTTTTTACTCAAAAAGTCTCATTTTGTATATTTATGTCGGACCAAAAAATCTGAAAGTTTTTTTCCACATTGTAGTAAGAATGTTTTGTTGTCCTGCGAAGTTCGAAGTTCATATGTTGTTTTGTTTTGAAGGAACAGAAAAGAGAAAATTTCGGTTAGTAAGTTAGTTGTGTAGCACAGATCTTAAAGCAATATTGAAGGGTAAGGATAAGAGGTGTCCTGAAACCTGAGCTTTATAAATCCACGTACGAGCGCCCCCGCCAGTGCCGGCACCCAAGAGCCAGGCTTAGATAATCCACGGCGCCCACCCAGCCCCAACCGCGGTCTGCAGAACCGCCGGACCTCGCCATCGGCGGCCGCCTCCATCCCTTTTCCCCCATGACGGCCTCAGCCCCGAACCACCCACGCAGCCTCGACTAGATTTTTAATTTTTTGATAGCTTGGATCGGTGGCTCAAGGGGCGGCGATGAACGGGAGATCGATTCATCTAGAGGTCGACGGTGAAGTTGCAAAAGTACGCATGGCCGCATGGGCGCATTCGGTCTCTTTTCTCTTTTTTTTGTGGAACGCCATATATTAAGTATCACAAATCGTTATAAACACATCTTTACAAAAAACAACAGTACGCCTCAAGTTTTTCTTTTGGAACGTATCAGTTTCCTTTTCTCCAATAAAAACAATATATGAATATCAAATTAATACAAGTCATATCCGGTTCATGCAACAACACAATGTCAAAAACTAGTGTGCGGCATCATGTATGCATACAACCACATTATTAAGAGAAAAGGTAATAAAAAATTACTAGCAAAAGAGCCTGTGCGTTGCAACGGGAGAAAAAATAACACACGCTCTTAACCCAATAACCATCACTCAAGACCACCATAGGTCCACGTCCTTTATTTTAACAGGCATCACATTTGTGTTGCCACTTATCCTCCTTCTCACCCACGCCGACGATGGCCTCAGTGTTCACACAAATCAAAACATGTTTGAATGTGATTAATTCTAAGGCCTCTCTCTCTCTCTCTCTCTCTCCCTCTCTCTGAGAAATCTGTTGTTTTTCCCTTGCGAGGTTTTTCAGAGGTGTGCATGTGTGGTTATCGATGTTTCCTTTCGTCTCTATATGGGTTTAGTGGGTGTTTATTTGCAATCGAGATCGCCGCAGGTAGGAAAGAAAAACGGACCGTGCGCTATAGATTATAAGTTTGCTTCCAAAATAATATTTAAAAAATATTTAACAGGTAAAAGTAACATCATATTCAGATTCTACACATTTTTCTAATCAAATTTTATATATAACATGTTAAAATCGGAGTTACGCTTTAAAAGATATGGATAATTTAGAAAAGCATTTGTTTAACTTAAATATGATCCGCGGGTGAATTTGTAGGAGATATGCCCTAGAGGCAATAATAAATGTTATTATTTATCCCCATGTTCCTAATTAAGTTTATGTTTCATGCTATAACTGCTATGGTTCCCGAGCCCGTATATCCATAAAGGCTCTGAGGAAAGCCCATGTGCACGTGTGGAATAATAAACGGTAAAAAGTATTCCTAGTCAAGCCTCTAAGACTGGCTCAAGTGTTGCATGATGATCACGTTTTCCTGATCATGGGCATGTCTATGCCGGCAACTTTGAGAGCACAATGTTAGGAGAACACTTGTGTTGAATCGACCGGATTGATGTTATGCTATGAGATATATTCGTCACAAGTTAATGGTTAATAACACAGAGAAAGTTAACGTTTGCATAATTCCTTAGACCATGAGAGTATCGAGTTTCTTCATGCTTGCTTCATGAACTTTAGGGTTAGTTAAATGCCATCCGTAAATGGGTGGCTATTACTGCGGCTTACGGGTTCATGGAAAAGTATGTCAAGGGACTTGATAGCTCAAGATTGGGATTTGCTCCTCCGACGATGGAGAGATATTCTTTGGGCCCTCTCGGTGTTACAGTATCCATCATCGTCTGGCCAGACACATTGTGATTTGATCACAGGGATAGCGGAACACGGGAACGAGAAAAGAGAACAAAACCGGTAACGAGGTAACTGGCATAGTGGACAAGTTGTTGATCCACGGGGATGCCGATAAATCTCACCTCGGGTGTTTGTAACATATCGCGAAGCAACAGGAATAGCACACGGCAACTGGAGGTTCACTCAAATATTTATTCGTGTGGGTATAGGGGTCAATATGGGTGTCCACGGCTCCGATGTTGATCATTGATCGGAAAGTGTTCCGATCATGTCTATACTTCACCGAATCTATAGGGTCACACGCTTAAGGGTCATCTATCTGCTGAATACTAGACAGGGAGTCTGAGAGAAAGTCATCGGAAAAGTTTCGAAGACAACGGAAGAGTTCCGGAGAGAGAACCCCGGAAGAGTTTCGGTAAAACCGAAAAGTTGTTTCGGAGTATACCATTAAGTCAAAATGGTTTCGGCACACGCCTGGAAATTCTTGGAGGGTGCCAGAATTGTTCTGGGAACTTCTGGGATTTTTCCGGAGAAAAAAACCGGAAATGTCCCGGAGCTGCCGGAACTGCTTTGGTTGCTTTTCGCTGATGAAAATCACTGATCCGGAATTGTTTAGGAACGCGTCCAAAATTATTTTAGGGGGTACTAGAAATGTTCTAGGCCCACATAAATATTTTTGGATTTAACGGTCGTGGAAAAATGTTTTCATGAACAGTGAAAAGCACTTTATGGGCTGGTTTTAATGGGGTTTTCTTCTAGAAGGAATTCCCTATTTTTGGAGAGAGGATAAGGTGGATGGAAAGGTGGTGGGGCCCCCCCAAGGGGGCAGCCAATTTCGTCCATGGGCTTGGGGGGCCCCCATGGGGCTTCCTTCCACTATTTGGTGGATAAGATCAAGTCCTCCTTATGTGGCATGGTGAAATATCCAAACCCATTTTGGTCTTTTCACCCCTTGCTCCTCCTATAAATAGAGGTGGAGATGCACTCTCCACACTCACTCTTTCTCACATACAAATGCCATGCATGATCTGGCCTTCTCTCTCCCTCCCCGCGAAATAGTTTCGTAGAGCCGAAAGGCTGTCTGGGTTCCGGTGGGAACTAGTTCTGGACGGCGAAGCCCTGCCAGATAGATGACACCGTATGTGTGCAACCCCGTGGAGAGGTCGTAGGTTCGATCTTTTTTGCCCGAGGGGCTGTTCGAGAGTGCCTCCCGAAGGGCTGTCCGAGTGACCGTCCGAGTTTCTGTGAGTGCCTCCCGAAGGGCTGTCCGTGACACCGTCCGGGGGACTGTCCGACCGCCTCCCGAAGGGCTGTCCGAGGGACTGACGAGGGAGTACATCCTCGCGGTTGGGAGGTTGTAAATCCTAGCTGCGGGGATCTGCACCGACGATCTTCATCCATTCTACTTCCGCTGCGCTACGAGTCGGTAACGATCAGATCGAAAACCTTGTATGCATCTCCATAGTGATCCTGGGCGTGCTCGCAGTACCGAATTTTTTTGTTTTCTGTCGCGTTCCCCTACAGTGGCATCATGAGCCGTGCTATGCGTAGATGCAGGTTATGATCTAGAATACATAGAGATGTATGGGTGTTGCACAATATAATTTGTAGTAGATGAGTTCTATTACTGAAAATTATTTGTGCGGGTAGCAGATGAAATCTGTTACCCGATGTTCTTGTTGCTTCCCTGAAATTTGCGTATTTTTTTATCTTGATAACGGCATGGTGGAGTTTTAAAGTTCTGGCAATCCGCGATCCTGATTGATCAACGAAGTGCTAACAGTTCATTGAATTCCACCATAGTTAAAAGAAAGATGAAATTTCGCAGAAAAAGGGCAATGCAGATATGATCTACACGGGGGTCATGCGTATGACGAAGTTCAGTATGGGGCTCGAGATTTTATTATCTCGTGTTTCATACACCCCGCAAAGTTAATCTAGCGACTTGAATAATCATACTTGATGATAAACGTTGGTAGCTGTGGTTTGGTTGAAACCTGATACGTCTCCATTGTATCTACTTTTCCGAACACTTTTGCTCTTGTTTTGGCCCCTAATTTGCATGATTTGAATGGAACTAACCCGGACTGACGCTGTTTTCAGCAGAACTACCATGGTGTTGTTTTTTGTGCAGAAATAAAAGTTCTTGGAATTGGATGAAACTTTTTGGAGACTTTTTATGGAATAAATAAAAAATACCGGAACCAAGACCCACTGGAGGGGGGCCACCCAGTGCCCACGAGGCACCAGCCCCCCCCCCCCCCCCCCCAGGCGCGCCCTGGCGGCTCGT
Organism: Elymus sibiricus; assembly: GCA_039707655.1. Taxonomy (NCBI): domain Eukaryota; kingdom Viridiplantae; phylum Streptophyta; class Magnoliopsida; order Poales; family Poaceae; genus Elymus; species Elymus sibiricus. Next base: position 40,300,159 of record CM077664.1, read on the forward strand.
GGGGCCCACGTGGCTCCGCTGACCCTAATCTCTGGCCTATAAATTCACAATTCCAGAGAAAAAAATAAGAGAGGAAGTTTTATTGCGTTTCACGATATGGAGCCGCCGCCACCTCCTGTTCTTCATCGGGAGGCCAGATTTGGAGTCCGTTTGGGGCTCCAGAGAGGGGGATCTTCCGGCATCGTCATCATCAACCATCCTTCATCACCAATTTCATGATGCTCACCACCGGGAGTGAGTAATTCCTTCATAGGCTTGCTGGACGGTGATGAGTTGGATGAGATTTATCATGTAATCGAGTTAGTTTTGTTAGGGCTTGATCCCTAGTATCCACTATGTTCTGAGATTGATGTTGCTATGACTTTGCTATGCTTAATGCTTGTCACTAGGGCCCGAGTGCCATGATTTCAGATCTGAACCCTTTATGTTTTCATGAATATATTTGTGTTCTTGATCCGATCTAGCAAGTTATATGCACCTGCTATGTTTTATGATCCGCATACCCCAAGGTGACAATAATTGGGATTCTTTCCGGTGATTACCATAGTTAGAGGAGTTCATATATTCACTATGTGTTAATTCTTTGTTCCGGTTCTCTATTAAAAGGAGGCCTTAATATCCCTTAATTTCCTTATGGACCCCGCTGCCACGGGAGGGTAGGACAAAAGATGCCATCCAAGTTCTTATTGCAAGCACGTATGACTATATACGGAATACATGCCTACATTACATTGATGAATTGGAGCTAGTTCTGTGTCGCCCTAGGTTATGACTGTTATCCAACATAGTCACCGATCCAATGCCTATGAGTTTTTCACATATTGTTCTTTGCTAAGTTACTACTGTTGCTACTGCTGTCACAATTGCTACAAAACTACTGCTGCTACCGTTACTGCTACTGTTACTATTATTGCTGCTGCTATCAAACTATCATACTACTGTGCTACTGATCACTCAGCTGCAGATATTTAGTCTCCAGGTGTGGTTGAATTGACAACTCAACTGCTAATACTTGCAAATATTCTTTGGTTCCCCTTGTGTCGAATCAATAAATTTGGGTTGAATACTCTACCTTCGAAAACTGTTGCGATCCCCTATACTTGTGGGTTATCAAGACCTTTTTCTGGCGCCGTTGCCAGGGAGCATAGCTTTATTTGCAGAGTCACTTGGGATTTATATCTGTTGATCACTATGAAGAATCTGAAAGACACTAAGACCAAGATCGTTCCCTCTAAGACGAGGGGAGGTAAGGAACTGCCATCTAGCTCTGCACTTGATTCACCTTCTGTTTTGAGTAAGCTTGCAACACCACCACATGCTATTAATTCTGATATGTCACAAGTTATCGATGATACCACTTCTGCTATGAATGATACTCATGATGATGCTAGTACTAGGCTTGATAATGTTGTGCCACTTGGTGAATTTCTTTCTGAACAACTTGCTAAAGCTAAAGAAATTGAAAATGTTGAAACTCTTGAGAATTATGATTCACCTATTATGCCTAGCTCTCCTGCTAGAGTTGAAACACCTGATGAGCATTGCTTTGATAGGGAGACAGCTAGAGCCATTCTTGCTTGTAATGATAGAAATGAAGTTATAAAATTGCTTGCTGAAATGAAAGAAAAATCTCTGAGGGAGAAAATGAAATATGATCCTAAGTTTGCAACCTCTCCCATATTTGTCACTGATAAGGATTATGAATTCTCTGTCGATCCTGAGTTAATTACTTTGGTTGAATCTGATCCTTTCCATGGCTATGAAATTGAAACCGTTGTGGCACATCTTACTAAATTAAATGATATAGCCACACTATTTACTCATGAGGAAAAAATTCGCTATTACTATATTCTTAAGTTGTTTCATTTCTCATTAAAGGGTGATGCTAAGGAATGGTATAATACTCTTGCTCCTGGTTGTGTGTGTAGTCCCCAGGATATGATTTATTATTTCTCTGAAAAATATTTTCCTGCTCATAAGAAACAAGCTGCCTTACAGGAAATATTTAACTTTGTGCAAATTAAAGAAGAGAATCTCCCTCAAGCTTGGGGAAGGCTTCTCCAACTACTTAATGCTTTGCCTGGTCACCCTCTTAAGAAAAATGAAGTACTTGATATCTTTTATAATGGACTAACCGATGCTTCTAGGGACTACCTAGATAGTTGTGCGAGTTATGTTTTCAGGGAACAGACTATTGAACAAGCTAAGGAATTATTGAATAATATATTGAAGAATGACAATGATTGGACACTTCCTGAACCACCGCCCAAACCCACTCCGAAGAAGAGGGGTATTTTATATCTCAGTCCTGAAGATATGCAAGAAGCAAAGAAATGTATGAAGGAAAAAGGTATTAAAGCTGAAGATGTTACGAATTTACTACCTATTGAAGAAATACACGGTCTTGACAAACCGCCACAGGTAGTAGAGGTAAAATCTCTTATAAAGTTTGATGAAAGTGATATTCCTTATAACAAACCTCCTAGTCAATGCTTGTATGAATTTGACAATTATATTATTAAGCAAGACCACTTCAATGCAAATGTTATGAATCAATTGAAATGAAATGCCTACATGATTGATCGCTTGAGTGACTTGTTATTTAGAATTGCTAATGATGTTAAAGGTGTAAGTAAACATGCATCTATGGTTCAAACTCAATTAGAACAAGTTGCTAAATCTCAAAGTGAATTGCTCAATGAAATGAATAATAATATGAATGATCATGCTATTAGAGTAATGACTAGAGGAGGTAGAATGACTCAGGAGCCACTTTATCCTAAAGGTCACCCTAAAAGAATTGAACAAGACTCTCAAAGAATTAATGTTGATGCACCTAGTCCATCTAAAAAGAAAAAGAAAAAGAAAAATGATAGGACTTTGCATACTTCTAGTGAACCCGAGGTAGAAAACCCCTTGGAAGATAGTAATGATGTTTCTATTTCTGATGCTGAAACACAATCTGGTAATGAACATTCACCTGATGACAATAATAATGATGATGCTCATGTGGATACCCAACCAGATAATGATAAAGAACCTGATAATGATGTTGAAATAGAACCTGCTGTTGATCTTGATAACCCACCTTCTAAAAATAAACGTTATGATAAAAGAGACTTCGTTGCTAGAAAACATGGTAAAGAAAGAGAACCATGGGTTCAAAAACCCATGCCCTTCCCTCCTAAACCATCTAAGAAAAAGGATGAGGAAGAATTTGAATGCTTAGCTGAAATGCTTAGGCCGGTCTTTTTGCGTACTCGTTTGACTGATATTTTAAAGATGGCCCCTTATGCTAAATATATGAAAGACATTGTCACAAATAAAAGAAAGATACCTGAAGCTGAAATTTCCACCATGCTTGCAAATTATTCTTTTAAGGATGGAGTACCTAAGAAACTAGGAGATCTAGGAATACCAACTATACCATGCTCCATTAAAAGAAATTATGTCAAAACTGCTTTGTGTGATTTAGGAGCCGGTGTTAGTGTTATGCCTTTCTCTTTATATAAAAGACTTGATTTGAATAAACTCACTCCCACTGAAATATCATTACAAATGGCCGACAAATCAACTGCCATACCTATCGGTGTTTGTGAGGATGTGCCCGTTGTAGTTGCAAATATTACTATTCTAACAGACTTTGTTATACTTGATATGCCCGAGGATGACAACATATCGATTATCCTTGGTAGACCCTTTTTGAATACTGCAGGGGCTGTTATTGATTGCAACAAAAGCAAGGTCACTTTTCATATCAATGGTAATGAACATACGGTGCACTTTCCGAAGAAACAATTTCAAGTGAACGGTATTCGTGTTATTGGAAAGAATCCGACAATTACTATTGGAAGTTTTCAACTCCCTCTTCCTACTATTAAAAGGAAATATGAAACTCTTATTATCGGGGAGATGCATATCCCCGTTGAGGTAACCTAGTGTTTTACGAAGATTCTTCGGTTTCATGTTACTCGGAAGGGGTTTGTTAATAAGACTTGATCAACCTTATTAATGGATTCTTTTTTAGGGGCATGTGGTCGATGAATTTAGTAAGCACAACCTTCTGTACCCACTTTTTGTTTTCTGTTATTTTTAGTTAAATAAAATAAAATGCCATGATTATCCTGTTTTCTGATTTATCCGTGCAATAAAAAATGGCCGAGAAATAAAAGTGCTCAGAATGCAATACAATTTTGATATGATTTTTTTATATAATATTTAAGAATTTTTGGCACTGGAATCATACCAGGGGGGTGCCCCACGTGTCCACGAGGCACCAGGGCGCGCCACCCCCCTGGCGCGCCCAGGTGGCTCGTGGGCCCCACAGGGACCTCCTCACTTATCCCTTCAGCCCACTTCGTCTCTTACCTCTAGCAAAAATTCCTGCTAGCTCTCTCTCTCTCTCTCATGTTCTTGCTCACAAACCTGAAATTTTCGATCTCTTTGCTCGGAGCTCCGTTTCCGAAACTGTTTTGGGAGATTGCTCCTTGGTATGTGACTCCTCCATTGCTCCAATTAGTTTTTGCTCTAGTGGATTATATTTTGCATAACTAGCTGCTCTTGGTGCTACTGAAAATGAGCCTGCATGTTGAATTCTTTGAGTTCCAAGTAGTTTGAATGCTTGATATAGCCTCTAGACATCCATATGAGTAGTTGCTATCAATCTTGTGAAGTTTTATTGATATCATTTTGTGGCCCAATTTTTTTTCAGAAAATTGTTCTTAGGAAAATGAATATCTTCCGGAGGAGTTCTTCGAGGAGGAGGTCCTCTGAAGCGGCATCAAGTGAAAGCTCAGCACGCCAATCATATGTGGAGCCAAGGGCAAGTTCGGTGTAGGGTGCCGAAGTAAAATCATGTCGATGGCCGTGTAACGAGTTCATGCTAGGTGCAGGTATCAAGGAAGAATTTGACCAATATATTCACAACACCGAGCTCGCTGCCTTCGTCGCAGATAAGTCACCACAGCACTACCACCTCACTCATTCATTCACTCAAAACTTTGAATATCATCCGCGCACTTCTAGAGTTTTATTTCACCTCTATGACAAATCCTATAGTATGTCTCTAGAAGAATTCTGTATTGCATGCAAAATTCCATATTGGGGTTCATTAGATGAGCCACAAAAATCTGATTATGAGTCATTCCTTAATAGCCTTTGCAACGGTGAGGATAGAGGAGTCACGCAGGCCAGAATAGTTAGCATCCACTTTCCTGCTATCTGATATTTTGCACTCTTGAACGGTAAATGCATTGTTGGTAAGCAAGACTGCAGTACTCTTTGCGCCCCTGATCTGAGCCTTATTCATACGGCTTTGACTGGCAACAAGTATTATAATCTTGGGGCTATTGTCGCGCGTAGGCTGCAGCGTAACGCGGGTAATGGTGATCTGTATGGAGGAATTTATGCCTCCCGCGTAGCTGCAAAGTTAGGGATCTCGCCCAATTCCAATGATCCCCTCCTACCTTATAAATATTTAAATTTTGAAACAATGCGAGAACATAAGTTTTTAAAACGCAATGCACAGGGATATGAATACAACTTAGTTTTTTATAAATATCGTTCTCTGTATGTTGCTTTGCCTGCTCCTGCCCTCTTTGATTTTCAGAACAAACAGAGATATTATCTATTGGAGAGCGAGGTGCACGAGTACAAGGCGGCGGTCGAGGCTGCCCGTCTGGCTGAGGAGGCGGCTCAGAGTGCCTCTACGAGCTACCACTTTGATTTTTACCCAGACCAGGGATGGCGATGACCAAGCTAGGCAAAAGCCTAAGCTTGGGGGAATACGTAGCTCTCACCGACATTACATTCATGCTCACACATTTCATTCCAGTTGTCGGTGCTCATACTTTTTCATTGTATAATCCATGCTAGTTTTATTTTCTCGCTTTCTTCTAGTGTGTTCGAAAAACTTGAGAAAATCCAAAAACATTTCTCGCTTCTTTTCGGTTTTTCTTTCTAGTTTAATTAGTTGTAGTTTCGTAGTAGTAAAAGAAAACCCAAAAAGATTTCCCGTTTCTTCTTTTACTTGTTGGGAGCTTTCCCGTGTAAATAGTTTTTCTCGTTTTTCATTTTCTTCTTTATTTCGTTTTCTTTAGAAAAACTAAAAACTCCAAAAATATTTCAGTGTGTTTCTCTGAAATTCTTTTCTTTTGTTGAGTCATTGTAAGGAGAAGACCATGATGAAAACGTTGAGTGGCTCTCATATGCATTGTTGTTAATCTAACAAAGAGCCCATTTTACCTTGTCTTCTCCTTTGAATAAAATGCTTGCAGATTCCAGCTTAGTCCACGGTACACTTGCACTATTTTTATTTTCATATCAATCGGTCGTCCAAGTGAAAGGCAATAATGACGATGATTTGATGAAGTGACTGTGGCAAGGAAAAGTGGGTATGAACTCAACTTGTTCGTTGTTTTTGTAAATATGTTTAACTCAGTATCCATGATTCAGCATGTTATGATTAAACATGTTTATGATGACAATTAGAGATTATAGTTGCTCATGCCATGCTTAAGTAGCTAGGAGTGGATAATGATTGATCTTGAGTGTCAACATGCATTAAAATGATTGTGATGTAGTATGATGATATGGTATCCTCCTCTGAATGTTTCAAGTGGCTTGACTTGGCACATGTTCACGCATGTAGTTGATTCAAAACCAACATAGCCTTCACGATATTTATGTTCATGGTGCTTATATCCTACTCATGCTAGTATTCAATGTTGATTATTCATAATGCATGATTATGACCATTTTCGCTCTCTAGCTAGTCGCTTCTCAAGCTATTTGCTAGCCTTCGCATGTACTAGGCGGGAATGCTGCTTGTGCATCAAAACCTTTAAACCAAAGTTATTCTAGATGAGTCCACTATATCTACCTATATGCGGTATTACTCTGCCATTCTAAGTAAATTTGCATGTGCCACCTCTAAATATTCAAATGAACATCTGTTTTGTGTGCCCGTACCGCTCATGGAGCGACAGGGGGAGGTCAGTATCTTCCATGCTAAGCGGATTATTCTCATGATGAGTGCTTATTCACTTGTCCTTGCACGAGAGGGGCTGGTAATCGGGATACCCAGTCCCATAATTAAAATTGCAAAATAATAAAACAAGCTCCCCCGGAAAGTTGTTGGTATGGAGGGCACCCGAGCATTCGGCTAGCCATGGCTTGTGATTGTTGGTGGAGGGGGGGTAAACTTTACTTTACCGCTTGGGAACCGCTGCTAATGTGTTTAGCATGGAAGATATTGAAAACTCTCGGTCGTGACGTTGACAGGAAAGGCATACCTCCCGAAATTTTATTTATCTCTGATTTAAGCTTCAAGCTCTGGCACCTCTACAAATCCATGCTTCCCTCTGCGAAGGGCCTATCTATTTACTTTTATGTTATTTTACTTTTATTATTGAGTCATCATCTTCTCAAATAAGCACCAGTCCTGAGAGCACTATTGTCATTCTCATGCATTGTGAATAGTTAATGTTGTGTGCATCATGACTGGATCTCTTCTACCATGAATTACAATGTTTAGTCGCTGCTTGAACTTTGGAGGTGCTCTGCATTTATGTTTTGCAGTCTCAGAAAGGGCTAGCGAGATACCATGTTGTCATATTATATCATGATCGTTTTAACAAAGTGTTGGCATTTGAGATGTCTTATTATTGCTCGCTAGCTGATTATGCCATTGATATGAGTGAATATAATTTCTAAGAGTTATCATTTGCATGGTTAGTTATAATATTTGCTGAAAACTTGGGTACTATTTAAGCATATATATAGATACAAGAACAAAAGAGTTTGTAAAAGTTTTTCTTTATCACTTTCAGTTTGTCAACTGAATTGCTTGAGGACAAGCAATGAGTTAAGCTTGGGGGAGTTGATACGTCTCCATCGTATCTACTTTTCCAAACACTTTTGCTCTTGTTTTGGCCCCTAATTTGCATGATTTGAATGGAACTAACCCAGACTGACGCTGTTTTCAGCAGAACTACCATGGTGTTGTTTTTTGTGCAGAAATAAAAGTTCTTGGAATTGGATGAAACTTTTTGGAGTTTTTTATGGAATAAATAAAAAATACTGGAACCAAGACCCACTGGAGGGGGGCCACCCAGTGCCCACGAGGCACCAGGGCGCGCCACCCCCCCCCCCCCCCCAGGCGCGCCCTGGTGGCTCATGGGGCCCACGTGGCTCCGCTGACCCTAATCTCTGGCCTATAAATTCACAATTCCAGAGAAAAAAATAAGAGAGGAAGTTTTATTGCGTTTACGCCACCTCCTGTTCTTTATCGGGAGGCCAGATCTGGAGTCCGTTTGGGGCTCCGGAGAGGGGGATCTTCCGGCATCGTCATCATCAACCATCCTTCATCACCAATTTCATGATGCTCACCACCGGGAGTGAGTAATTCCTTCGTAGGCTTGCTAGACGGTGATGAGTTGGATGAGATTTATCATGTAATCGAGTTAGTTTTGTTAGGGCTTGATCCCTAGTATCCACTATGTTCTGAGATTGATGTTGCTATGACTTTGCTATGCTTAATGTTTGTCACTAGGGCCCGAGTGCCATGATTTCAGATCTGAACCCTTTATGTTTTCATGAATATATTTGTGTTCTTGATCCGATCTAGAAAGTTATACGCACCTGGTATGTGTTATGATCCACATACCCCAAGGTGACAATAATTGGGATTCTTTCCGGTGATTACCATAGTTTGAGGAGTTCATGTATTCACTATGTGTTAATGCTTTGTTCCGGTTCTCTATTAAAAGGAGGCCTTAATATCCCTTAGTTTCCTTATGGACCCCTCTGCCACGGGAGGGTAGGACAAAAGATGTCATGCAAGTTCTTATTGCAAGCACGTATGACTATATACGGAATACATGCCTACATTACATTGATGAATTGGAGCTAGTTCTGTGTCGCCCTAGGTTATGACTGTTACATGATGAATGTTATCCAACATAGTCACCGATCCAATGCCTACGAGTTTTTCACATACTGTTCTTTGCTAAGTTACTACTGTTGCTACTGCTGTCACAATTGCTAGAAAACTAATGCTGCTACCGTTACTGCTACTGTTACTATTATTGTTGCTGCTATCAAACTATCATACTACTGTGCTACTGATCACTCAGCTACAGATATTTAGTCTCCAGGTGTGGTTGAATTGACAACTCAACTGCTAATACTTGCAAATATTCTTTGGCTCCCCTTGTGTCGAATCAATAAATTTGGGTTGAATACTCTACCCTCGGAAACTATTGCGATCCCCTATACTTGTGGGTTATCAAAACCTTAGAAGCCACGTAAAATAAAAAAATTCATAAACCTATTAGAGGCATCTAACTTGGTTTTGCAGGATGACATGAGATGTGCATGAGATGTGGTATAGTCTTCATCATATTTAATTTGATTATCTATGAGATGACAATATAATGTAAATTAACATGACCTGCGTGTCATGATTCGGCATGATGGCTGGAGCCATATGATTGTCACTTTAATGACATGCGTGTCAACCTTATGTAATGCACTTATTTTATTAGCTATAGAGATAGCAATATTATCTGGTGCATTGACAAGGTGGTGGCAATCTTTGGGAAGGTGATCACCGACGCAAATGCCGAAGACGAAGAAATTAAATACTTCTCCGTCAGAAAGGGCTATACCATATCATGCTATTATGAATTGCCTGAGATGTTTATCCCTTATGATGCACCCTTTTTGATTGCACGGTAGTCGCTTTTATTAGGTTGATCTCTCACTTAAAAATATCAAGTAGTTAGTGTTCTCCCAAGTATAGCACCGTCTACAACACGTATCTTTTCGGGGTGCGCCATGTACACATGAGCACGAACGATTAGAGAGGTGTAAGGCGGGTGAAGGTCAGACCTCACTGCATGATCACTTGGTTGTCTTGACGTTCAGGCAGGACAGTCCTGAGCTCGAAACACGCGCATCGAAAGATGGACAAGAGTCACATAGAGATGTGATTGGCAAGTTGGCCTACCGATTGAAATTCACGTCATCAGTGATGAACCCGTCAATGGCTTCGAATTGAAATGCGGATCTTGAATCACTCACAATCAATTATGAGAGATATTGATTTGAGTGGGAGCGCACTGTAGAATTAACTTGTTTAATTCTCATTGCAATTAATTATGAACATTGCCTAAGTGAAATTTGCATAATAATTATAGAATATTGGCTCGCGTTTCCACCTTCCCTATTAAAATTGAATAAGCTGTTATTTATCTGGTTAAAACTTTACGGTTGGTAACGTAATGTGAGGATTGTCCTCAAGAGTGCCGAAAAGGACTTTGTCCTATCGCATGCTTTCGGTATTCTCCCGCTAATGCTATGGATAATGTGACTCTCGTCCTTCAATCCAAAAGCTAGAATTCCGTTACGGTCAAAGTGCAATATGTTTGCTTCCATGAGACCCGAACTTCAAAGGTTTGGGATAGTTATGTGATATTCATGGAACTGAAAATTATTTTCAGATACAAACAAAGGCTAAAATATATGAAATATCCAAAGCAATGCTTGTTTGCAAACTATTAGTAAAAGTGTTTTCTATGCATTAGACTAATACAAGAGGGATCCAGAAGAACGCCTGTCATGAAATGAAGGTGAATAAAACAACAACTTAAAGAGAAAGGAAATGTCCAAAGGGTGTTAGTGTGACTTACACGCCTAGGAAGTCCGGGGCTAACGCCACTCTTAAAGGTTGGGTGCTTCTTCTGAGAGTAGGAGAAATACTAAAAGTAAAACTATTAGAAGTATAAAAGCAAAAAGAGAGAAGACTGGAATATCCAGCTCATGTATGAAAGTCATACAAGCTATTGCTCTATAGAAGGCTGGTCAAAGAAATAGTTCTTAGGAATTATGATTAAACATGTTAATCACTGATTCTTGGGTATTGTGAGTTGATCACAGAGATACCCGCTCGATTGCATTCTGTTGCGACTCGATGCAAGAACTACTATGGCCTAAAAGACTTGCCGGGAATGAGGTTTAGATACGTGCTGGGAACATAGTAAATGTTACTATACCTTCCATCGGTGTATTACCTATGTATTTATTTTTATAATTCATTTTTGGAGTTTCATACACTCTAGCCCATTGCATAAGGTATCTTGCAAGAAGGTTGTTCATAAGAGAACTTTTGATGTTCGGTGTTATGAATAACATAAGGGCCATACTTTCATTATGAATGAGATGTATGTTATGAATATTGATAAGAATACATTACCTCTGTATTTACTTTCATAATTGATTTTAGAGTTTTATACACTCTAGCCCATTTGCATAATGTTTGTTGCAAGAGTGTTGTTCATAAAAGAACAATTGTTGTTCAGTATTATGAATAACATAAGGGCCATACTTCCATCATGGATGGGATGTATGTTATGAATATTGATGGTAATATGATACATCCATAACACTGATGCTAAATGTCGCAAAACTAAAAGAATACCACACATGTGTGGCACTGCATTTGGTCACATTGGAGAAACCCGCATGGAGAAATTCCATAATGATGGATTTTGAAGTCGTTTGATTATGAATCATCTGACACTTGCAACTTTCCACCAAAAAGTGAAGTGACTAAAATACCATTCACAGGACATAAGGAACGAGCAAAGAACTTATTGGTGATCATACATCATGATGTGTGTAGTCCGATAAATGTTGTTGCTGGCAGTGGATTTGTTTATCTTCTGAAATGACTCAAGTAGATATATGGATATTTACTTGATGAGACATAAGTCTGGATCTTTTGAAATCATTCAAAAGGTTTTCAAAATGAAGAAGAAATTATTGTAACAAGAAAATTATGTTTCTACAATTGGATTGCGGAAAGAAATTTTGAGTTACAAGTTTAGCGAATGTCTGATGAGTTGTGAAAAGAGTTTCATAACTTACACCTCCCGGAGTACCACTATGAGTGGAATGTCCGTGAAGATGTAATCAAACCATTTATGACATTGTAAGATCAAAGATGACATAAATCAATTTGCCATTCTCCCTTTTAAAGTAATGCTTTAGAGACTGCTGCTTTTACACTGAAAAGAGCGCCATCAAATCTGTTGAAATGACGCCATGGTATGGTACACCCAACCATGTTATGTCTTTTCTTAACATTTGGAATATGGGGCTTGTGTAAAATATTTAAAAACCTATTCCAAATCAGACAAGTGCTACTTTGTAAGTTATCCTAATTTATTGGGTAGTCCTCCATCACTATACCGAGGCAAACATGTTTGCCACAAAGAGCGGTATGATTTTGAAGAAAATGGTTCTTGCAAAAAGGTGAGTGGGAGGACAGTGCAACTCGACGAGATAACAGTATCTTCATCATCAGGTCAAGGGAAAGAAACATTGGAAGTGATTCCAGAGTTTCCTACTGCGACTGATACGGAAGCCTCTACATGAGATGTATGGACTTCGGTTGAACTTGCAGCTGAACCACGTAGGCAAAACTCGTGCAAACCTCTCAGGTGCGCAGACGAGATATTGTTGCTAGACAACAGTATACCTACGATACACAAGGAAGCGTTGATGGGCCCTGACTCCGGAATTGGCTAAATGTCAATATAATCCGAGATAGTTTCCATATAAATGATTCAAGATTTGATCTTGATAAACCCTTCGGAAGACTTGAAGTCTAATGAATATTAATGGAACTATAAACTGATACGGATAAAAATGTTTTATCCATAAAGCTCGACTTTTCAAGGATTTAACTGCGATGAGATTGTCTCACCGTAGCGATGCTTAAAGTCGGTTCGGGTTAAACTAGCAATTAATACATATTTCAATGATGAGATATGATACTTGGATGCCAAAAGGATTTCCATGTGATGGAAATTCTACCTAGGACTTGCATGTGATACAGTCCAAGGTATTTTGTCTATACAGAGGATGCTAGTGAGTATGCAAACTTCAGAGTTCCAGCAATGGACAGAAGAGAGCAAAATGGAGTTGGAATCTTCGTTTTTGATGAAATAGTCAAAAGAGCTTGATTTCATCAATGGATAACGAAGATGCTTGTGGTTACAAGAAAGTAAGTGGGAGCATAATAATATTTCTAAAAACCTTGTGTGCTTGACACATTGTTGATTGGAAATAATATAAATTTCTTGACACAAATTAGGACTTAATTGAAAATTAGTTTTTTGATGAAGTACTTGGGCTGAGTAGCCTTGATATTAGGCATATTTATCTACGGAGATAGAATTGCCTAATAGGACTAAGCAAAAATACATATTGTCAAGATACTGAAATAGTTTAGCATTAAAAACGCCAAGGAGTGATTCTTGCCGAAGTCACATGGAAAGAGCTTTTGCAAGATTCGGTGTCCTAAAACACTGATGAGCAAAATACATGATGAAATTTCCACACACTTTTGTGTTTGGATTAATCATGTATTCCATGGTATGTAAAACAACCAGATATGTCCGGTACTCCCAAGGAGTTGTGAGTAAAGATACCAAAGTGATCAAAATACTGATCATAAGACAACAGTGAAAAATGTCGTTGAGTGCTAAAGTAGCACTGATAACATGTTTTCTCGCAAACTGAGATTATGAAGTACTCATTGTAATGCAATACATCGATGCTCCAAGCGATTTTCGATTTAAGTTAAGGGCTTTTGTGTAATACATGATATGGTGGCACGGTAGTTGGAAATTGTTCCAAACAGGTTACTATGGCGAATTCTATAACAAAGGCTAAGTATGTTGATGCTTTGGAAGCGACAAAGAAGGTGTTGAATCATATAGTTCATTCATGAACTTAGTATGGTTCCAAGATGGCTTTGGTCAATGGGACACTATTGCAGATAGTTGCTCCATAGCTCAGTCTGAGGAATCAAGGTTTGACCTGTGATTCACATATATACAAAGCCAAGTCCACACAAAATATGTATTTTGTGAAAGCGTGAAAATGCGAGGATATGCAAAGATGCACACGGAACTGAAGATGTCAGGTCCGCTAGACGTAGACTATACCACATGGCGAAGAATATTTTACACCGGTATGCCATAGGTGTAAAGTGCATTAGCATTGACTAGATTATTGACTCTGGTGCAAGTGGGAGTCTGTAGGAGATATGCCCTAGAGGCAATAATAAATGTTATTATTTATCCCCATGTTCCTAATTAAGTTTATGTTCCATGCTATAACTGCTATGGTTCCCGAGCCCGTATATCCATAAAGGCTCTAAGGAAAACCCATGTGCACGTGTGGAATAATAAACGGTAAAAAGTATTCCTAGTCAAGTCTCTAAGACTAGCTCAAGTGTTGCATGATGATCACGTTTTCCTGATCATGGGCATGTCTACGCCGTCAACTTTGAGGGCACAATGTTAAGAGAACACTTGTGTTGAATCGACCCGATTGATGTTATGCTATGAGATACATTCGTCACAAGTTAATGGTTAATAACACAGAGAAAGTTTACGTTTGCATAATTCCTTAGACCATGAGAATATCGAGTTTCTTCATGCTTGCTTCATGAACTTTGGGGTTTGTTAAACGTCATCCGTAAATGGGTGGCTATTACGGCGGCTTACGGGTTAATGGAAAAGTATGTCAAGGGACTTGATAGCTCAAGATTGGGATTTGCTCCTCCGACGATGGAGAGATATTCTTTGGGCCCTCTCGGTGTTACGGTATCCATCATCGTCTGGCCAGACACATTGTGATTTGATCACAGGGATACCGGAACACGGGAACGAGAAAACAGAACAAAACCGGTATAACGAGGTAACTGGCATAGTGGACAAGTTGTTGATCCACGGGGATGCCGATAAATCTCACCTCGGGTGTTTGTAACATATCGCGAAGTGATACGTCTCCAACGTATCTATAATTTTTGATTGTTCCATGCTGTTATAATATCAATCTTGGATGTTTTTATAATCATTTACAATAATTTTATATTATTTTTGGAGACTAACCTATTAACGCCCAGTGCCAGTTGCTATTTTCTGCCCTTTTTTTGTTTCACAGAAAATCAATATCAAACGAAGTCCAAATACAGTGAAACTTTTTGGAGATTTTTTCTTGGGCAACAAGAATACCAGAAGCTTTCAGGGGAGGCCAGAAGACCTTGGTGGGCCCCATGAGCCACCAGGGCGCGCCTGGGGGGGGGGCAGGCGCTCCCTGATGCCTCGTGGGCCCCACCAAGCTCCCTTTGACCTAATTCCAGCACTGTAAATTCCAGAAAAATCAGAAACCCTCAGGGGAGTCCACGAAATACTTTTTACGCTGCCGCAAGCCTCTCTTCCAGAGAGATCCCATCTGGGGTCCTTCTCCGGCAATCTGCCGGAGGGGGAATCGATCACGGAGGGACTCTACATCAACCTTCCTGCTTCTCCAATGATGCGTGAGTAGTTTACCACAGACCTTCGGGTCCATAGGCAGTAGCTAGATGGCTTCTTCTCTCTTTTTGATGTTCAATACAATGTTCTCCTTGATATTCTTGGAGATCTATCCGATGTAATCTTTCTTTGCGGTGTGTTTGTTGGGATCCGATGAATTGTGAGTTTATGATCAGATTATCCATGAATATTATTTGAGTCTTCTCTGATCTCTTTTATGCATGATTATTATAGCCTCGTATTTCTTCTCCGATCTATTGATTCGGTTTGGCCAACTAAGTTGATTTATCTTGCCATGGGAAGAGGTGCTTTGTAGTGGGTTCGATCTTGCGGTGCTCAATCCCAGTGACAGAAAGGGACATGACACGTATGTATCGTTGCTACTAAGGGTAAAAAGATGGGATCTATTCATTGGGTTTATTAATTCATGAGTTTGTCTTGTCTACATCATGTCATCGTTCTTAAGGCATTACTCCGTTCTTATGGACTTAATACACTAGATGCATGCTTAGCCCATCGATGTGTGGAGTAATAGTAGTAGATGCAGGCAGGAGTCGGTCTACTAATCTTGGACGTGATGCCTATATACATGATCATTGCCTTGGATATCGTCATGATTATTTGCTTTTCTATCAATTACCCAACAGTAATTTGTCTACCCACCGTATGATATTTTCTCGAGAGAAGCCTCTAATGAAATCTATGGCTCCAGGGTCTACCAAAATCATATTACTAAAACCCTAAAAATATTTCTGCCATTTTCTTTTATTTAGTATTTTTTGCTGCAATCTATCAATCTATCAAATACAATTTAATCTTGCAATCTTACCGCCAAGGGATTGACAACCCCTTGTTTGCGTTGGGTGCAAGGATTTGTTGTTTGTGTGCAGGTACTGCTTACTAGGTGTTGTATGATTCTCCTACTGGTTCGATAACCTTGGTTTCATAATTGAGGGAAATACTTATCTCTACTGTGCTGCATCATCCCTTCCTCTTTGGGGAAATACCAACGCAAGCTACAAGTAGCAGGAAGAATTTCTAGCGCCATTGCCGGGGAGACATCATCAACATTTATCAAGTACCTTTGCACAAACTCTCATCTCCTTACATTTACTTTATTTGCCATTTGCCTCTCGTTTTCATCTCCCCCACTTCTAAAACGTTTTTACAAAAATACAAAAATATTTTCCTTTGCCTTTTTGCTTCCTTTTTCTAGTTTGCTTGTTTGCTTGTTTGCTATTTTATTTGCGTAGCCACGATGTCTCAAGAAAACACCAAATTGTGTGATTTTTCCAATACTAATAATAATGATTTTATTAGTACTCCGATTGCTCCTCCCGCCGCTAGTGCGGAGACTTGTGATATTAATGCCGCTTTGCTAAATCTTGTTATGAAAGATCAATTTTCCGGTAGTCCTAATGAAGATGTCGCATCCCATCTTAATACTTTCGTAGAATTATGTGACATGCAAAAGAAAAAAGATGTGGACAATGATATTGTGAAATTGAAATTACTCCCGTTCTCATTGCGGGATCGTGCTAAAATTTGGTTCTCATCTTTACCACGAAATAGTATCGATTCTTGGGATAGGTGTAAAGATGCTTTTATTACTAAGTATTTTCCTCCCGAAAAAAATATTTCTCTAAGAAATCAAATTATGAATTTTAAGCAACTTGATCATGAACATGTTGCCCAATCTTGGGAGAGGATGAAATTAATGATAAGAAATTGCCCTACTCATGGTTTAAATTTATGGATGATCATACAAAAAATTTATGCGGGATTGAATTTTGTCTCTAGAAATCTTTTAGATTCCGCCGCGGGTGGTACGTTTATGGAAATTACTTTGGGTGAAGCTACTAAATTGCTTGATAATATTATGGCAAATTATTCACAATGGCATACTGAAAGAACTCCTACTAGTAAAAAGGTGAACTCCGTTGAAGAAAATTAATACTTTGAGTGATAAAGTTGATGCTCTTATGAAATTGGTTGCTAGTAAAAATGCTCCTATTGATCCTAATGATGTGCCTTTGTCCACTTTGATTGAGCAAAATAATGATCCCGTAGATGTGAATTTTGTCTCACGAAACAATTTTAATAGTAATGCTTATAGATGTAATTTCAACCCTAGACCGTTTCCTGGAAATTCCTCTAATAATTATGGCAATCCTTATGGTAATTCCTACAATAATAATAGGATACCTTCTGATCTTGAAAGTAATATTAAAGAATTTATTAATTCTCAAAAAAATTTCAACACTACGATAGAAGAAAAATTGAGTAAAATTGATGATATGTCTAGGAGCATCGATAGAATTATTCATGATGTGGAAAATCTTAAGACTAAAATTTTGTCACCTAAAATTGATATTAGTGAATCAATCAAAGCTTTATATGTCTCCATGGATGAAAGTAAGAAACGAACCGCCATGCTAAGAGCTAAACGAGAATTTTTAGAAAGAGCGATTCCTCCCGGTTTCTATCGTAATAATGACGAGGATATTAAAATGATTGGTGTTTCATCTATTGACTCTTTATTTAGCAATATTAAGCTTGATGAAAAAGGGACTGAAGAAGAGTCAACTTTAGATAAAGAGCGTCCCTATAATTCGGAGGGTGAAAATCTGGATAAGAAAATTACTAAAAGTGGGTTTGGAGAGGTAAAAACTTTAAATAGTGATGTGCCCACTGTTTTGGATTACAAAGATTTTAATTATGATAATTTCTCTTTGATTGAGTGTATTTCTTTGTTGCAATCCATGTTAAATTCACCCAACGCTTATGAGCAAAACAAAGCTTTTACTAAACATATAGTAGGATCCATGATGAAAGCGTTAGAAGAGAAGCTTGAACTAGAAAATTCAATTCCTAGAAAATTATATGATGAATGGGAACCCACCATTAAAGTTAAGATTAAAAATTATGAGTGCAATGCTTTATGTGATTTGGGTGCTAGCGTTTCCACAATTCCAAAATCTCTATGTGATGTGCTAGGTTTTACCAATATATATGAATGCTCTCTTAATTTGCATCTTGCGGATTCTACTATTAAAAAGCCCTTGGGCAGAATTAATGATGTGCTTATTCTTCCAAATATAAATTATGTGCCCGTTGATTTTATTGTTCTTGATATTGAATGCAATTCTTCTTGCCCTATAATACTTGGTAGACCGTTCCTACGAACTATAGGTGCCGTTATTGATATGAAAGAAGGGAATATAAAATTTCAGTTTCCATTAAAGAAAGGTATAGAACACCTCCCTAGAAAGAAAATTAAAGAACCATATGAATCAATTATGAGGGACACTTATGGAATCAACTCCAAAGATGACAATACTTGAAATTAGGCATTATGCCTAGCTAGGGGCATAAAACAATAGCGCTTGTTGGGAGGCAACCCAATGAATAAAATAAATTTTTGTTATAAGTTTCTGTTATGGTGTGTTTTTACTGTCATGCTACTGGTATGATAGTATTTTTATGTTTTTAATTAGTGTTTGTGCCATGTAAAGCCTTTAGGATGATTTGGAAGATAGTATAATTGATGCTGTTTGGAAAACAGAAAGTTTTGCATACAGTGCCTGAATTTTGTTTCTGTACTGGAGCGTCAGAAAAATCTGAAATTTTTACACAGTATTGGTATATGAATTGTCCACGTTGTCCTAATTTTTCAGAATTTTTGGAGTTACATAAGTATGGCTTTTAAATAGATTGCTACAGACTGTTCTGTTTTTGACAGATTCTGTTTTTGATGCACTACTTGCTTATTTTGATGAATCTATGGATTGTATCGGGGGGTATAAGCCATGGTGAAGTTAGAGTACAGTAGGTATAATGCAAAAATAAAATATGAATGGGTTTGCAACAGTACTTATAGTAGTGATTTGTTTTGTTATACTAATGGATCTCACGAAGATTTTGTTGAGTTTTGTGTGATTGAAGTTTTCAAGTTTTGGGTGAGATCACGATGGATGAAGGAATACGGAGTAGCAAAAGCCTAAGCTTGGGGATGTCCAAGGCACCCCAAGGTGATATTCAAGGAAGACTCAAGCGTCTAAGCTTGGGGATGCCCCGGAAGGCATCCCCTCTTTATTCTACCGACCATTGGTAATTTTACTTGGAGCTATATTTTTATTCGTCACATGATATGTGTTTTTCTTGGAGCGTCTTGTATGATATGAGTCTTTGCTTTGTTTGCTTTTTAGTTTGTCACAATCATCTTTGCTGCACACACCTATTTTGAGAGAGCCACACGTTATCATCATAATTTGTAGAATACTCTATGTGCTTCACTTAAATTTTTTGAGCTAGGCAGTTGCTCTAGTGCTTCACTTAAATCCTTTTGAGCACGGTGGTGGCTGAAATTTTGCAGAAATAAACTCTCATGCCTCACTTATATTATTTTGAGAGTTGATTGAAATTTTGTAGAAATAAATTCTCATGCTTCACTTATATCATTTTGAGAATTGACTTGATTGAAATTTTGAAGAAATGAATTCTCGTGCTTCACTTATATTATTTTGAGAATTGTTAAGATTGAAATTTTGAAGAAATATTTGCACTCTCATGCTTCACTTAAATCTTTTTGAGAGATGATGATAGTAACGGTAATTTGCACATGTTATGCAATTGGTCCCAAAGTGATGAATATTCAAGAGGGATATAGATAAAAACTTTCAAATAGATCATTGGATATGACAAGTGTGATTCCTTGCAATAGTTTTGCGATATGGAAATGATGATATGTGATGCCATGTTAGTGAGTAATTGTGTTTAAGTACGAATATTAGTGTTAAGGTTTGTGATTCCCTATGCAAGCACGTTAAGTCAATAGTTATGCAATGAAGTTATATCCTACTATGGTGCATTATTCGGTGTTAGTTATGTTCAATGCATGTTTATGACCGTTTTCGTTTTTTGGTTGGTTGCTTCTCAATCTTTTGCTAGCCTTCATTTGTACTAAGCGGAAATACTGCTTGTGCATCCAAAATCCTTAAAACCAGTTTTGCCTTATGAGTCCACTATATCTACCTATATGCGGTATTCCAATGCCGTTCCAAGTAAATTTGCGTGTGCCAACTCTAAATTTCAAAATAATTTTTTCTGTTTTGTGTGCCCGTACCGCTCATGAAGCGGAAGGGGGTAGCCAATATCTTCCATGCTAGGTGTGTTATTCTCAAGATGAGTGTTTATTCACTTGTCATTGCACGAGAGTGTGGCGGTAATAGGGATGCCCAGTCCCGAATTGTGAAATGAAATTAAATGAAAAATCTTATGTGATCACAATAATAAATTCCTTGGAAAGTGATGGTATGGAGGGCACCCGTGGATACGGCTAGCCATGGATTGTGAAAGAATTGGTGGAAAGGAATAAACTTTATTTTCTGTTTGGGAACCGCCTATGATGTATGTAGCATGGAAGATATTGGAAATTCTCATTCGTTTTCGTTGACAGGAAAAAGCATGCCTCCCAAAATATTTTTTTATCTCTTTAATTTCAGCTTTGAGCTCTGGCACATTTGACAAATCTCTGTTTCCCTCTGCGAAGGGCCTATCTATTTACTTTTATGCAATTTTTATTTGTCTTGAGTCTCCATCTTCTCTTACAAAAGCACCAACTAGAGAACACTATTGTCATACTTGTGCATTGGTTGTAGCTAATATTTGAGTGTGTTTCATAAATGGATCAATGATTGAGCATAATGGGCTAGGGATAACTTTCTTTAGCGTTGATATTTTGAAAGACATGGTTGCTTGTTAGTATGCTTGAGTATCTATGTTTTCATGTCAAATTATAGACTATTGCTTTGAATCATATAAGTCCAATGTCCATGCTACAAAAAGAAAAAGAATATGTGATAAATATGTTAGGCAGCATTCCACATCAAAAATTCTGTTTTTATCATTTACCTACTCGAGGACGAGCAGGAATTAAGCTTGGGGATGCTGATACGTCTCCAACGTATCTATAATTTTTTATTGTTCCATGCTGTTATAATATCAATCTTGGATGTTTTTATAATCATTTACAGCAATTTTATATTATTTTTGGAGACTAACCTATTAACCTAGTGCCTAGTGCCAGTTCATGTTTTCTGCCCTGTTTTTGTTTCACAGAAAATCAATATCAAACGAAGTCCAAATACATTGAAACTTTTTGGAGATTTTTTCTTGGGCAAGAAGAATACCAGAAGCTTCGAGGGGAGGCCAGAATACCTTGGTGGGCCCCACGAGCCACCAGGGCGCGCCTGGGGGGGGCAGGCGCGCCCTGATGCCTCGTGGGCCCCACCAAGCTCCGTTTGACATAATTCCAGCACTATAAATTCCAGAAAAATCAGAAACCCTCAAGGGAGTCCACGAAATACTTTTTACGCCGCCGCAAGCCTCTGTTCCAGAGAGATCCCATCTGGGGTCCTTCTCCGGCAATCTGCCGGAGGGGGAATCGATCATGGAGGGGCTCTACATCAACCTTGCTGCTTCTCCGATGATGCGTGAATAGTTTACCACAGACCTTCAGGTCCATAGGCAGTAGCTAGATGGCTTCTTCTCTCTTTTTGATGTTCAATACAATGTTCTCCTTGATGTTCTTGGAGATCTATCCGATGTAATCTTTCTTTGCGGTGTGTTTGTTGGGATCCGATGAATTGTGAGTTTATGATCAGATTATCCATGAATATTATTTGAGTCTTCTCTGATCTCTTTTATGCATGATTATTATAGCCTCGTATTTCTTCTCCGGTCTATTGATTTGGTTTGGCCAACTAAGTTGATTTATCTTGCCATGGGAAGAGGTGCTTTGTAGTGGGTTTGATCTTGCGGTGCTCAATCCCAGTGACAGAAAGGGACATGGCACGTATGTATCGTTTCTACTAAGGGTAAAAAGATGGGATCTATTCATTGGGTTTATTAATTCGTGAGTTCCTCTTGTCTACATCATGTCATCGTTCTTAAGGCATTACTCCGTTCTTATGGACTTAATACACTAGATGCATGCTGGATAGCCCATCGATGTGTGGAGTAATAGTAGTAGATGTAGGCAGGAGTCGGTCTACTAATCTTGGACGTGATGCCTATATACATGATCATTGCCTTGGATATCGTCATGATTATTTGCTTTTCTATCAATTGCCCAACAGTAATTTGTCTACCCACCGTATGCTATTTTCTCGAGAGAAGCCTCTAATGAAATCTATGGGCCCAGGGTCTACCAAAATCATATTACTAAAACCCTAAAAATATTGCTGCCATTTTCTTTTATTTATTTTATTTAGTATTTTTGCTGCAATCTATCAATCTATCAAATACATTTTAATCTTGCAATCTTACCGCCAAGGGATTGACAACCCCTTGTTTGCGTTGGGTGCAAGGATTTGTTGTTTGTGTGCAGGTACTGCTTACTAGGTGTTGTATGATTCTCCTACTGGTTCGATAACCTTGGTTTCATAATTGAGGGAAATACTTATCTCTATTGTGCTGCATCATCCCTTCCTCTTCGGGGAAATACCAACGCAAGCTACTAGTAGCACGAAGCAACAGGAATAGCACACGGCAACTGGAGGTTCACTCGAATATTTATTCGTGTGGGTATAGGGGTCAATATGGGTGTCCACGGCTCCGATGTTGATCATTGATCGGAAAGTGTTCCGGTCATGTCTATACTTCACCGAACCTATAGGGTCACATGCTTAAGGGTCATCTATCTGCTGAATACTAGACAGGGAGTCTGAGAGAAAGTCACCGGAAAAGTTTCGGAGACAACGGAAGAGTTCCGGAGAGAGAACACCGGAAGAGTTTTGGTAAAACCGAAAAGTTGTTTCGGAGTATACCATTAAGTCAAAATGGTTTCGGCACATGCCTGGAAATCCTTGGAGGGTGCCAGAATTGTTCTGGGAACTTCTGGGATTTTTTTGGAGAAAAAAACCAGAAATGTTCCGAAGCTGCCGGAACCGCTTTGGTTGCTTTTCGCTGATGAAAATCACGGATCCGGAATTGTTTCGGAACGTGTCCAAAATTATTTTAGTGGGTACTAGAAATGTTCTAGGACCACATAAATATTTTCGGATTTAACGGTCACGGAAAAATGTTTTCATGAATAGTGAAAAGCACTTTATGGGCTGGTTTTAATGGGGTTTTCTTCTAGAAGGAATTCCCTATTTTTGGAGAGAGGATAAGGTGGATGGAAAGGTGGTGGGGCCCCCCCAAGGGGGTAGCCAATTTCATCCATGGGCTTGGGGGGGCCCCCATGGGGCTTCCTTCCACCATTTGGTGGACAAGATCAAGTCCTCCTTATGTGGCATGGTGAAATATCCAAACCCATTTTGGTCTTTTCACCCCTTGCCTCTACCCCTTGCTCCTCCTATAAATAGAGGTGGAGATGCACTCTCCACACTCACTCTTTCTCACATACAAATGCCATGCATGATCTGGCCTTCTCTCTCCCTCCCCGCGAAATAGTTTCGTAGAGCCGAAAGGCTGTCTGGGTTCCGGTGGGAACTAGTTCTGGACAGCGAAGCCCTGCCGGATAGATGACACCGTATGTGTGCAACCCCGTAGAGAGGTCGTAGGTTCGATCTTTTTTGCCCGAGGGGCTGTTCGAGAGTGCCTCCCGAAGGGCTGTCCGAGTGACCGTCCGAGTTTCTGTGAGTGCCTCCCGAAGGGCTGTCCGTGACACCGTCCGGGGGACTGTCCGACCGCCTCCCGAAGGGCTATCCGAGGGACTGACGAGGGAGTACATCCTCGTGGTTGGGAGGTTGTAAATCCTAGCTGCGGGGATCTGCACCGACGATCTTCATCGACTCTACTTCCGCTGCGCTACGAGTCGGTAACGGTCAGATCAAAAACCTTGTATGCATCTCCATAGTGATCCTGGGCGTGCTCGCAGTACCGAAAATTTTTGTTTTCTGCTGCATTCCCTTACAGCATTACCTAAAAAGTCAGGGGGTTTCCGAAAAAATGCAAAATAATGGTTCGGCTGTGACTTAAGTGTGTACCACGGGTTAATTCATAGAAAATGCAGGGGGGTTTATGTAAAATTGCGTGATGGGCCGCCAGAAGCACTCCTTACTTTATTATTAGGTATAGATAAGAATAAAGGGTGTGCCATCAAAATGCCATGTTGAAGTTGTCAATGCCAAACAACATCAAGCATCAACATCTGCCACCATCCTTGATAACACACCAACAAAGCAAGCATTAACATCTACTATCACCCTTGACAATACAGAGACTGCCTATAGAAAGTTAAATCATGCAAAAACCTTGTTGATTTATTTACCAAGTCTCTACCAAATTCTACATTCCAGAATTTTTTTCAAGGAATTGGTATGCGACGACTTCGGGACGTGCAAGAATCATGGGGAGTGTCGCCCTGAACTATTCCTCTTTAAAACATTATATTGCACTCTTTCTCTTTGTGAGTTTATGTTTCAGGTTCACATCAAGGATATCAATGAAGAATTTTTTTGGAAGGGAATCATTTCGATGTGATGATGCCACAATGGACAATCTCTCAATATGATGATACTACCTGAACAAGCGTGTAAAGATTCCACATGGACAAACGTAGATTAGGGGGAGCGTTGTGATTAATGAGCATGTATTAATTAGAGGGAATATATCCCCTTGTCTAACTATCGTGCGGTTTCATATTAGTAACCGACGTGACCCTTTTTCCTTTCTCTTCTAACTATTGCATCGGTTCCAATCGTCGCGACTTGTGCGCCGCACCTCTTCAGGACATATAGATATGTACTGTGTTCCTATCAATGAGAAGTTGATCATTTTCACTAAAGCAGATCCAACGAACGTGGTCGATGTTGGGCGCACGCGACAGTTCTCGAGAGGCGATGTGCGCTGCATGATCTTGTGAGATCCTACAGTGATCGAGGCGGCTGACGGAGCTATCAC
Source organism: Elymus sibiricus (assembly GCA_039707655.1). Classification (NCBI taxonomy): domain Eukaryota; kingdom Viridiplantae; phylum Streptophyta; class Magnoliopsida; order Poales; family Poaceae; genus Elymus; species Elymus sibiricus. The sequence continues at coordinate 40,325,457 of CM077664.1, forward strand.
TACAGTCAGATGAAATGAATCATTTTCCTTACTACTAATAAGTAAAATCCAAAAATGGAAACAAAGGGACCTATCAAGCTACTACTAACCTTCCAGCATTCCCAGAAATTGCCAGGCCCTAAGCATTTCCAATACCAACATGCTTGGGCCCCAGCCCACGTATATAGATTAATATAGAACTAGGAGGAATCTGGTAGGGAGAATCATATACGGCGCGTACCGCGCGCCCTAGCGAGGTAGCGCGCACTACCCCTCATGCGCTGGGCTGGGCGTTCTCATGGGCCGGCCCATTTTTCGTTTTTTCTTTCGTTTTTTCTTTCTTTATTCTTTTTTTGTTTTTTCATTTTTTTCATTTTTCCTTTTCTTTTCTTTTCTGTTTTCCTTTTTCTTTCCTCTTTTATCATCTTTACTCTTTCACTTTTTTGCGAATTTTCTTTTCAAATTCATGAAAGTTTTTTTGCTCATTGATGTTAAAAAAATGTTCAAGAATTCAAAAAATGTTCATCAAATTCAACTTTTCGTTCATTGGATTTAAAAAATGTTCATCAAAATTGAAAATTTGCTCACTGACCTAAAAATTTGTTCATTGAATTCAAATTTTGTTCATTGTTTTCAAAAAAGTTCATTGAATTCAAAATTTGTTCATCCATTTCATTTCAAAAAAAAATGTTCTTGAGTACAAATTTTGTTCATCAAGTTCAAAAATTGTTCATTGCATTCAAAATTTGTTCTTCATGTTTAAAAATTGTCTCATGTAGGGTGCAGGGGGAGCTCCTAGTCAGCGCCTTTGCCTCAAAAAAACCTAGGCGTTCCGGCGCCCATGCAGCGGCGTTCATGGGCCCATCCCCAAAACGGGGCGTGTTCTTGGCTGGTTACGTTCGTTTTGGTGTGTTGTTCGTTCGCCTGCTGCTGACTGCTCGCGGTTGACTGGTCAACCGTTGACTTACGAAAAAAAGGAAAAAGCGAAAAAAATTGAAAAAAAAATCGAGAATTCGAGAATGTGGATGAAATTTTCAAAAAAAGTTCACAAATTTTGAAAAAAGTTCATCGGATTTTCAAAAAAAGCTCCTCAAATTTGAAAATAGTTCATCAATTTCTAAAAAAAGTTCATCAAACTTGAATAAAGTTCATCGAAATTGAAAAAAAATTCATCGAATTAGAAAAAAGTACATCGAATTTGAAAAAAAGTTCACCGATTTTGAAAAAAAGTTCATCATATTAGAAAAAGTTCATTGAATTTGAAAAAGTTCATAAATTGAAATTTTGCATCCATTTTGAAAAAAGTTCATCAATTTTTAAACAAAAAATGCAAAAATAAAAAAATCACCGATTTTGGAAAAAAAAACCTGAATTTAGAAAAACTAAAAAACAACAAAATGAAAAGGAAAGAAAAGAAAGAAAAAAGAAAACCCAAATAAAACCTCCCCGGAAATGACCAGCGAACCGGGATAAACCCGGTTTGGGAAGCTTCTGGAAGAAACCGAAGGATTTCCGCGACTGAAGAAACAACAATAAAAAAAACAAGTTAGAAAGCACTGGTTGTTGTTCGATGGCGTGGTGGTTACTGTCGCTGGCGCTGAAGGAAAAGAGTTCGAGTTCGAACTTCAGTAGCGCACCTTTTTTGAACATTTTTTTTACAGTCGAAACAGAAATACATGGGCCGGCCCAGCTCGTAGCGGAGTGTCGGCGAGATGTATGATGGCCTCGCCTGGACAAGAGCCAGATTGGGCCGGGCCAGTGCATGGGAGGCCACAACCTTGTTTTTTTTCTTTTTTTTCATGTTTTTTGTTTTCTGTTTGGCTTTCTTTTTCTTTGTACTTTTGTTTATACTTCTAAATATATATATATTATAAAAATAATTACATATATGGAAACATGTTAATAAGGCATTTGAAAAATGCTAAATGTGTATAGAAAAAATGTTTCTCGTGTATAAAAAATATAAAATGTGTATGATAAAAGTTGATCATGTATTTAAAAACAAAGCATTTGAACGTTTTTTTACAGATGAAAAAGAAATACATGGGCCGGCCCAGCTCACAGCGGAGTGTCGGCGAGATGTATGACGGCCTCGCCTGGACAAGAGCAAGATTGGGCCGGGCCAGCGCATGGGAGGCCAGAACCTTGTTTTTTTCTGTTTTTTTTCATGTTTTTTGTTTTCTGTTTTGCTTTCTTTTTATTTTTACTTTTTTTATACTTCTATATATATATATATATATATATATATATATATATATATATATTAAAACTAATTACATATCTGGAAACATGTTAATCAAGCATTTAAAAAATGTTAAATGTGTATAGAAAAAATGTTTCTCGTGTATACAAAAAATTTAAAATGTGTATGATAAAAGTTGATCATGTATTTAAAAAAATGTTAATCAAGCATTTGAAAATCTGTTAGAAAATAAGTGACTCAACTTTGTAATAACTTTAGTACTAAGTTAGTACAAAGTTTAGTCACTTATTTTGGGACGGGGGAAGTATTTGAAAATGTTAATCAGTAATTTAAAAAATGTTAAATGTATGTTGAACAAATGTTTGTCATGTATACAAAAAAATACAATGTGCATGAAAAAATGTTGATCATGTATTGAATTATTGTTATAAACGTGTATGATAAAAAGTTCCTCATGTATATGAAAAATGTACAATGTGTATGTAAAAAAGAAGAGATGAAAAAAAATGTATTAAATTTTTTTAATCATGTATTCGAAAAATGTTAAATGTCTATATTAAAAATGTTTCCCATCTATACAATAAATATACAATGTGTATGGACAAAGTTGATCAGGTATTTAAAAAAGGTTTATCAAGCATTTGAAAAATATTAGTAAAGTATTTGAAAATGTTAATCAGTCATTTTATAAATGTTAAATCTATGTAGAAAAATGTTTGTCATGTATATGGAAAATTTATACCAAAAAAATACAATGTGCATGAAGAAATGTTGATCATGTATTTAAAAATAGTTAAACGTGTATGAAAAATGTTCCTGGTGTATACAAACAATGTACAATGTGTATGTAGAAAGTAAACATAATAAATATGTATTAAAAAATTAATCATGTATTCCAAAATTGTTAAATGTGTGTGTAAAAAATGTTCCCAGCGTATAAAAAATGTAGAATGTGTATGCAAAAATTTGGCATCAATAAATATATTTTGAAATGTTTTGAATCATGTATTTGAAAAAAAAATGGTCAACATGTACACAAAAATGTTTCATGTACACAAAAAATGTAGAAGCTCACAGCCTAGCTAAGGCTGCGACCACATTACCTTATGATATGTATCCCCGAAAACATTTTGAGCTAATAAAGAGATCAAATGGCTAATCATCCAAGCAATGATTTTCCCTAAAATAGTGATAAATTCCAAGCAATGATTGGTATTCAGTTTCATCCAATCAATTCAATCTCATCAATGGATAACTCCGGCCAACTCAAGCAAAAAGGTTGTACTCTCTTTGGCTAGAGGATTAGTACATCATCACGGTATTTTCTGGAGAAAAAGAAGTGTTTTTAGCGTCTCATGTTCTACCTATCAAGTAGGAGTATCAACCCATTCCTTCTCCTCCGTATATAGTTTGCAACTAGCGCCGAGAAAGAGCAGCGTCACGCCGCGCCCGTAAAGAGCCCGTTTGAATTTTTGGTGCTCATTTGGTTAAAGAAATGGAATATTCAAATTTTTGGTGCTCATTTGATTGAAGAAATGGAATATGCAGTGGAGCGAGTGAGTGAGTCTGGGAGACTCATAACACTTTGAAACGGAAGAGGTGAGTGGATCTGAGGGACAAAGAGCACTTCAAACTAAAAGAGTTGACCCAATATTGCAGTGATCGGATTTAGTTTAAATGAAAAAGGGACACACACAGAGTCCTCTACAACACCAATAAGTTACATTTTAATATAAAATTTTGATTACAACTCAGTAGTAATAGTTTCCCCTAATGAGAACAACAAACTGTATCCCTTGGCATTGCAAACAATGTATCCATTCTATTAGATAGGAGGAACATCCAGTTCTGCTACAAAAATGGTTGCTACAACGTTTGGGAATGAGAAGACCACCTTGTTAGTCTTGCTTTGTCTAGATCATACTTCTGTCAACTATGAAAAAGAATAGATGGGGAAGTTAGTTTGGTGCCAAAAATTGGTTTACCATCACATAGGCATGTCCAAAAATTGGCAACCAATTGGTCGATTGTCAAATTGGTTCTCTAACCTTACAATACCTACGAATGTTTTGTGACGTTTTGACCTTTCAGATGTTGACATGCGAAATTTCATCTATCAACCAACCATGTCCATAGTTTGGCGCGATGACCATATACACTGGGAAGGATTAATAATCAGCAGTAGAACATCTATGAGGAAACACCCAACCTTCTGCAGTGCATTGCAATTATGGAGATCAAATAAAATAATATGAGGAGAATATTATCATAGAACGGGTGCTGCCTGAGCTGAATAAAAAATAATTTAGAGCGAAGAGTACCATCTAACAACTCTATCCAGGCTAAATTAAACATCAACGAATTCAAGCCAAGTTTGAATTAACTTATTATGCTGCAAACCCATATAATTTGCATCTTATGTGCAAATTTTCAGTTTGGTGTTTGCATAGTAAAAACCATTCACCAAGTACGTTGTGTGGGTCACTCACCAGCAATGTGCACAACATCTGTGCGCCGCCCATGACTATACATACGACATCGTGGACATCTCATTCGACAGGGAGTGGGGTGGGTCGTCAGCGTTGATGATATGAGAATATTACTGGTTTACAAAAATAACCAAAATCTCTTGTTCTTGGCAGTAGCATGATCAATGATCACTTGGAATAGCTGATTTGTTGCTTCAATGAGAAAATAAGTTTGTTAAGTGCGTCGCAGATAATTTTTATTTTTAGAATTATGCTTACCTTTAAAGTATATATATATCTATACAAAAAATGAAGTTCATAAACAGTGAAAGCACACTCAATTTATTTCTTCTCCCAGACATTTACACAAACAATTAACCTGCAGCTGCAATGGGGAGGTTTCAAAAATATGATTTGCATTAGAGCAGCACTTCAGCCGGAGGCATCTACCGGAACCAAAGTAGCACATTAAAAAGGGGGGGGGGGGGTAGATTAGAGTGAGCGAGAAATTTCTAGACAGAGAGAGAATTGGGTAGGACTGCACCTCATGAACGGCGGGGAAGAACGGTGACTGGGCGCTCGTACTGCATGATATGGGCACAGGAGCACCGGGCTATCACAAACTCGCGGTAGAGGGTGACCATATCACCTTCCTTGTCGCGCCCCAGCACATGCCTTTGCCGCTTCTTGCCGTGTGTATCTCCGATGAAAACGGCGGCGCCATGGACGGAGAAGCGGATCGGGGGAGGAAGGGCGCCACACAGCGGGACACGACCTCGTCCATGCAGCTAAGGTCGGGATCCCTGGCCGGCGCGCTGCCATCTCCCATGGCTGGTTTTGTGAGAGACGTGGTGGAGAGTCGGATCGTCATCGCAACGCGGCCGCTCGTTTTGCCCTGACCGTGGCGCTGTGCAGCCGCTACCTTTTTCTTTTCTTTTGCCGTTACGTGACTAAGATGGACTTCTCGTGCACCACATGAGGAGAGCCTAGCTAGAGATATTTTGGTCTTCAGCGGTAAATCCTAAGGAGCAGTAAAAAAAGTCAAAAAAACCAGGAAAACCAAACCTCTCCCGCTTTAGTATTGTTGACCTGAGTTCATTCCGATAATGTCCGGTTTTTGTTTGGGTATTTGTTAGTAGATACTGTTTCGGTTTATGATTCGGGTGGGCTAATGTTTTCGGTTTATTCCGGTGTTGGTCCGTTTCACTAGTTTTACTATTTAGGCTCTAGGGAGGAGGAGTTCTAATTTTTTTGTTTTTTTAATATATTTCTTATGGATTTCTGTTCACGTGAATGCGTAGTATTTTTTTTATTTTTTTAGTTGTTTCGGTTTATTCGGGTGTTTTGTTTTGGTTTAAAATTCGGTTATTGTTTCAGTTTTATGATCCGTGTGGGTTAATGTTTTCGGTTTATTCAGGTGTTGTTTCGTTTCACTGGTTTTATTGCTCTGGGTTATTCAGAGTTGTTGTTTCGGTTTATTTGGGCTATTGTTTCGGTTAGTAGTCCTGAGTTCATTCGGAAAATGTCCGGTTATTGTTCGGGTATTTGTTAGTGTATTTTTAATTGTTGTTGCGTTGTCAAAATGAGCAGTAATCGGTCTAGAATTTATTTTTTCCACGGATTACTGTTCGTGCAAATATACAATTCCGGCCTACTGTTTTTGTGCTCTGTTAACACTATCATCGGAAAGAATTAGGAGACGATTGAGGCGGCTGTGTATTGGTACGCCGGTATTGTGCATCGGTACGTCGGTGTCGAGAAATGATGTATGGAAAATTCTAAATCCTAACTCTTTATATAAGGACATGAGGGTGGAGGAAGAGAAGAGCAATGATGTGTAAAATATATCTTTTTTTTAAAAAAAAATTTGCATATTTTTTCTTTCGGAAAAAAAATTTTAGAGAAAGGAAACACTGTTTATGGATGGTACTGTTCATGAGCGGAGCATTGTTCATGGGTGGTTACTGTTTATACGTATTTACTGTTTACTGACTTCGACGTTGCCGTGAAATACGAACAGTAGGCGCCGAAAAAAATTCAAAAAAACCAGAAAAATCAAAAGCTTCTATAGTACTGATGAGCTTTCATCCATTGTACCTCACGTGCTGAACACTAATCCACTTACCGAATCCTGAATGAATCCTCTTTTACCTAATTTAACCAGAACTACTGCAAAGCACTACTACCCAATGTAAAATAAATAAATGAAAAAGCCATTCCAGATTAACAAAAAAAAGTGTAGCACAGAAACAAAGCTGATCCATATACTCATGCACAGGAGTCTTTGTCCACAGCGCTGGGCGCCTGTTTGAGCGGCTGGGACAATCAGCCGCCAATCGCCATTGAGAGTTGGGTATATAAAGCCGTGCTGGTACGACGCATCATCCTGAACAAGATTAGTTAGGAGCACAATGTACATGCATGGTGGCACTTTAGCAGATTGATCAGGACCCCTTGGCCAGCCACCTAATATATATTGCAACAACTTGGATAAGTGGTTGGGAGAGAGATGAGAAGTCTGACTAATCAAGCTCTCCAACTCCAAGTTGATCCACGTCGTCACACACGGTGTGCACATGATTATCTCTTTGATAAGCCGTTTCTTTGTTCGGTTACTATATACGGCAGGAAATTGCCAGGATAACAACATTTTGGAACCAGCTATGTCCCATCTTCAACAATATACGATGCTTACAAATGTGGGAAAAATATATAAAATAGTCTCTCAAAAATTGTCAAAATATTAGTTTAGACTCTTAACTCTGATACCCGATGTTCTTGGATCACGAGTGTCAAAGCCGTCCAGATTTTGCTCCTTGGACCGCATTCATCGATTTATAGGATGACATGGTGACAATTTAGGAAACAAGCCAACCCATGATAAAATTGCAAAAAAAAAGGAAAAAAAAAATGAAAGCTTTAGAGAGAACATAAATATTCCAATAAATATACAAGAGTTTTTATAACCTTTGTAGTAATACACAACAATTGTACACATTATTATTGTGTGGGGAACAATCATAAATAATGGTAATTATTTATTTTTAAAAGCCAGGGAGTTTTTTGAAAATATAGGAAGCCATGGAATTTGGTAAAGTTACTGTAGCTTTTTAAAATCTATCTCAACTTAAAAATGGTCATATATTTTAGTATATTTCTGGAATACTCTTATTAAAAAAACTTTTTTCTTCTTATTGTCCTGTAATTTTCATAATTTTGTGTTTTATGTTCTTTCATGCAGATCGCCATCTTAAAATGTTTGATAACAATGTTTTCTCTTTATCAAAAGAAACTTTTTTTTCTTCAAAATCGCTCATTTTGAATACATCTTCCACATTTTCTTTTCATATCAGTCAAATTCACGAAAAGGAAATTCCACTCTTTTCTATTTTCTTTTTCATTCTCCATTCTTTTGTCAAAATTTTATGCTGACTGAGTTGCCATATGAGCGAAAGCACACCCAAGTCAACAATCATTGTTAAAGCCGTTTCAATATAGCAATGACCAAATCTAATTTGTTTTTCTTTTTACATTTGATAGACCAAAAGAAACTCTAGTATACTACTTGAGAGACCAAATTTAGACCTCAACTATAGCTTTGGGATACACACCATAAGGTACATAAGTTTTCCTTTTAGATGTGTGAATGATTGAAAACAATGTGTATGTGCTGGAACTTTGAAAACGCTGACGAAAGTTATTTGGTTTGACATCACGGAAATGATGTATGTATGCAACTAACTAACATTCCCTACAGAGACCGATATAGATTAGGTTTGGTCGATTGAGATTTCCAGCAGCATGTTACTAGAAGGGGGATAGTGTCCAGCTGGCTGGGCCAGTGCAATCAACTTGATGACTATATACTACTACCTCCGTAACTAGATATAAGATGTTTTTACAGTTCAAATTGAAAAAATTGAACTGTAAAAACATTTTATATTTAGTTATGGAGGCAGTATTAGATAACCAAGACATGTCGATACAAGAGAGAGGTGAGGAAACCAAGAAGATATCCTTGCAAGTTGCAAAACGGCAGCAAGCATATGCAAGTGGGCTAGCTTTTGGATACTGGACGCAACAACACTAGTGATCTAAACGCTTCTGGTTGGGATTTCGGCGGATCGAACGAAGCATCCAACGCGTGATAGGTCTTGCTGAGCAGACGGTGTTTCTGTTTTCGGAAAAGATAAGCTTAAACATTTCCCATTCGAATAAATTTCAAAGAATTTCATGACTCTGTTTCCCCTGCTCTAGCGACTGGATAGTATTTTTCATTTTCGGGAAATTCAAGTTAGTCACTTTTGTATTGAAGAATTTTTAAATTATTCACAAGCCTCCCTGCAAAAAAAGGGAAGATAAGTAGTATTCGCAAGTCGATTTCCATGATCTAGCAAATACCAGTAAAATGCACAGAACCATTATAATTGCGGCGTGATTGGCTGTTTGCCGCCACTTCACAATTTTTTGATGAAACAACACCAGCGAAAACGTTATTTTTTCACCAAATGCACTGACTGCTCGCCAAGCACGTTTGGAACGGATTATGCCTGATGGGCGGGCCCTATCTGTCATAATCCGGGTCTAAACGCGCTCAGCGAGAGTCAATGCATTCAGTGAAAAAAAATAGTGTTTTTGCGTGTGGTTTTTTGTCAGAAATCGTAAAGTGATGGCAAACAGCCAATGACGTCGCAATTGTGATGGTTTTGTGCTTTTTACTCAGCAAATACGGATAAGTCCTCATGAAGTCATGAGTTTTGGCAATGTTATGCTCCCTCTGTTTCTAAATATAAAACCTTTTAGAGATTTCAATAGGGACTACATACGGATGTATAGACATATTTTAGAGTGTAGATTCACTCATTTTGCTCTGTATGTAGTCCATATTGGAATCTCTAAAAGGTCTTATATTTAGGAACGGAGGGAGTAGACTACTCTAACTCCATGGAGAATCCACAACTTTTTTGGAAAGGAGATTTACTTGTATGTGGAGTTTTGATTTGTACAATGAGAATTATCCAAAGTGGATTTTGTGCTCTCAAGCTCTTTTGCACCATTTAGTTTAGAATAATGAAAAAAGAATTCACAAAAATCTAAAATAAATCTGTCATGCGCATATGTCAGTGTACTATGTATCAGCAAATTTTATGATAGAATATGCTACTGTTTGTTCTTACCAAAAATACAAATAAGTGAATATAATAGCAACCATTTATGCACTGTTTTTTTTTTCTTTTCATGGTGGTGAAAAGAACATGAGGTTTTGCACCAACTTTCACAACTATTTTTTTTAGATCATCAGGGGATTTGGACTTTGGAGAGCCCTCCCGTATCCATTAGATGAAACCAACAAGATTCACAAAGTTCTGTGTTCCTTTCGCAACTGCAGTGCATATATGTGTGATTTCTTTTGAGAATTTTGACAATGCAGGATGTTTTGAGAATGCATAGGTTGAGAATTCCTTGGAATAAAAACCAATGATGCAAAACAGAGCTTAAGTCTTACCAAAGGTACACACACAACCGGATCACACGGTATCTAGTATCCAACAGAAAAACTTGCCCAAAACTAAACGACGGAGACCAATATGACTGAATTATAAGTTTATAACTAATGCGGCAAGTAGGAACTAAGGGCACCCTTTTTTGTTGGAAGTAGAAGGAAGAGTAGCTGCAGGGCTCATTCATCATGCATGCCAATCCAAGCAAGCCAGCCGCACATCGCCTTGCACTTGTAAAATGAAGTGGGAAGAACACATGTGAATTTGAGAAAGCAGGTAGCGGCTTGGACGTATAAAAGAGGAGATGCATTTTTGACTGGACAAAACAGGAGATGAGTAGTTATGCATACCTCATTCGATTGGGAACATTTCAACCGGATGATCGATGACCATTTTAATAGTCATAGGTGTCGTCATCTCCCATGCTTCTCATTTCCTCATCGCTATCAGCCTCTAGATTGCACTCCCCAGAAATAAAAACTCTGGGATGGTTGGGATGGACACTTGCCTCGTTCCGGATCACAGCGGAACATAAAATATGCCCCACTACCCCTCTTGCATTTAAGGACAAACTCCTTCACATTTGGGAAACCTTGGATTGTAAGCCTTTCTTTTGGGTTTGATTTGAACCACAGTTCCAAACAAAGTAGAGCAGGCAGCTTCCCAAGCATGCACAGATCCTCCTGTGTTACTTCAAACAAATTGATGTTTAGGTATGCCAAACTGGCAAGTTCAATCCACTTTGGAGTTTTCAGGAAATAGTAGCTGGTAGTCATCCGAAAACTTTGCAGGGAAGATGGCAAAGGGGACCAAGAATCTAAGAACTCAAGGGGACTTGAATCACTACTGTATATCCATAAAGACTGTAGTTTGCAGGTGCCAAGCTTGCACAATATGGAGAGTAACATCTCTTCATGTCTTTTGTACTCGTCAGATCCTCCACTATTCAAATCTAGATGGAGTTCACTCAAACCGACCAAGCTCCCGAGCTCCTTTATGGCACCTATAGAACTCATGGTAATATCTAACCCTGAGACCACTCGTAAGTTCCTCATGTTTTCAATCCCTTTTGGTATTTGTGTTATGCCAACAAGTAGAACCTGCAGTTTAACAAGCTGAACAATTCCAGCTGGCAACTCTTGTATGTTTGTCCTTCTAAGATCTAGCGTCTCTAGATCATGTAGCATCACAATTTTTGATGGTAGCTTTGATATGTCACTGCCCCCAAGGCCTAGGTACTTTAATTGGAATAATTTGCTCATACCAGTCATATCATACTCCCCCAAACTAATACAATCCTTCAAATCCAGTACACGTAAAGTTTCAAACTCAGAAAGGCCGGGAAGATGTTCGATGCAGCATGGGCCTGTTATGGTTAGAGATCGAACATGGCGTAGATTTTTACTCGCCAATATCGATGCAAGATCCTGGTCAATGTGTTGTATCGATAGTCTTCGAATGTAACCATGAGAATTTTCCCAAACTGTTTGTCCACCGTTTACCACGGTGATGAAGTTCTCTTCAGCAGATTTTGATATGATGAGTTCAAGCATCATGTCATGGACTCGACAGGCACGAGCCTTACCATCATAACCAATGTCTATTGGTTGAACCATGCTTTTGTTAATAAGCTCGTAAAAGTTGTTCTCCGCAACTTCTTGCAAGCTCTGTCCACGCTCTTCAGAGATAAAACCTTCTCCTATCCACCGCCATACTAGTCTTTCTCTCTCAATTACATAGTCCTCTGGAAAACTTCTTAAATACAACAAACAAGTTTTGAGATTGGGTGAAAGAACATTGTAGCTTAGAGATGGTATGCTATTCATTCCCTCTAGACTTTTGTTTCGACTTAGATCAGAACCAACTGACCTTTTCACCTTCTCCCACTGTTTCTTGTCAACTGGTATGTTTGCCAATAAACCAGATATGCTGATAATTGCCAAAGGTAGCCCTCCACATTTTTTCAGGATTTGATTTGAAACTTCTTTCAACATTTCAGGACAGCAATCTTTAGAGCCAAAAACTCTTTTGAAAAACAATCTTCTAGAGTGAGAAGGACTTAGAGGTTCGATGTCATAGATGCGATCATCACCACCTGAACAGCACAAGCTTGCTACTTCAGAAATTCGTGTGGTAGTTATAATTCTGCTAGCAGAATTATTCTCCGGAAAAGCACACTTGATAGCATTCCACGCAGATATAGACCAGATATCATCAATGATGATGAGATACCTAATAGATATAGTAGATAGCATCAACCAATTATGATAAGAAATATAACTAGAAAAAAAGCATATAATGAAACTCCAAGATTGTAGATGTATACTTCATGCACCGAAGTATAGTTAATTAAGTGCACCAGGCACACCGCTTGAATAGATGTATCAGGTTCATTTCATTGCAATGTTTACCTATAAGGCTATAACTAGATCTCAATGCAGGTTCATGTTTTAAGTTCAAAAAATAAGATACCTGCCTCTATCTCTATTCCACAGAATATTACCCTTTATTTGGAAACCATTGTGATATTAACTGCAGGCACTTCTTAAGCTGGCTCATTAAGTAGCAAAGGTTCAGACTTCGGAAAGGGTTGTTTGCAATTTTTGTCCTATATATTATTTCTTGATGGACGAGAACATATTTTCAGGACAGGGCCTTCCAATTTTCTAAACCAGAAATCATATCGGTAAAATTACAGATCTAACAAGGCAACAAGAATTGGCATCTTATAGCCAGGTTTTGAAACGAAAACTTTACCCATGGTAATTTATGACTACCTAGGTGCTACAATATGTGCAAAAATAATAGTGGAAGCACTAAAAACTACCTGAAATGATGAGAACTATGCATGTGACATGCTGTGGGAATGGGTAAAAGCTTATATCACCTCTTGTCTTTTAGCAGCTCTCTCAGCCTTGCAATAGATGTCATTTCATCCCAAACGTCGATGTCTTTTATGAATCCAGCCGGGCAAGGCATTTTGTAGATCACATCCTTGATAATCTTCTTTATATCCGGCTTCTGCGAGACTGATATGAAAGCTTGACAGTGATAATGCCCCTGAATCTTGCGATAGACCTCATGTGCTAGAGTTGTTTTTCCCAATCCACCAAAACCAACAATAGACAACACCCTGCGATGACGCTTGGTCGACCTGTCTTCTTCCATCATCCACTTGGCCAGATCATCTCTTGGACCATCAATGCCCACAAGGTGTGCTTCCTCAGCAAAAAGAGCAGACAGCCGAGGATCCACGGCTGCATGGTTGGAGGAGGTACTACAGGCAATATCATCGAGCTTGTAACTGCTCTTAAGCTCTTTCACTTGCTTGACGCGAGCCTTCAGATCGTCAATTTGGTTGGCGATTCCACGCCGAGACCCAAGTGTCTTTAGACGGCGAGCAGTCTTGCGAAAGAAGTCCTTGAAGCTTCCATGACGCCCGCCACTGCCAAGCTGGTGAATGAACTTGTCGACACAATCTTCGATGTCATAGGCCAGCTCTCTCACCAGCGATATCCATGCCTTCACTTGGACATCTGGATCATCTAGCATGGTGTACTTCTGGACCGCAGCATGCATGCTAGTCAGCTCAGATTTGAGGGAGCGGATCTCGCGGCGGACCCCTTTCAGGCGGCCGCACTCACCGGCGAGCAAAGCTGTGAGCTTCACCAGCAGGGGACCCAACGCGCCCAGTGAAGCGCTCACCACCGGCGCCATCGATCCCTTTCTCGCTCTATTCCTTGTGTTCTGCACTCAATCCCCCGTTTGTGTGTGTGATGGGATGGAGAGGGCTCAGACAAGAGGAACCCAGATGACCAAGAAATAGGAGCATACCAAGACCAGTTCCAAGCTTCTCCTTGTCTCACATAACGATGGCCGGCATGTGCATTTGGTCAACACACCTCGCGCGCTACTAGCATGTGCACCAGGCAACTGGAGCTGGGTCTGAGTAAGTTAATAACAACTTATGTCAGGTCACAACAGGTAGAGAGAGCCTCGTTAGCAGTAATGAATTCAGGTTAATTATAAAACCGAGGCAAAACTTTTGGCCCTCAAGCGTTCATCTCGATAGCCACAGCCACTCGTACATATTATAGTTAGACTTTGTTTTACGCGCTGGGTGCGCATACGCGAATCTCACACAAGCATCTTAGCTGGATTCAAACCTCGATTAGTCAACGGTGACAACTGTACACTAGCAGCATTTAGATTAGGACAGGGGTGAAGGGCTAATGCATCGACTTTTTCAGCACCTAAATTGGATTTTGTTTTTTGGCTGAGATCATGTATGTAAGCCTCTGCTTGCCTTTCAGTTTTCGCCATCCAAATTCATCCCCTCCTCTAGTCACCTTCTCTAAAATAATACTAGTGCATATTCACAAACACCCTATATCAGATCCGGATTCGAATCGGGTCAACAAACCAAGATTGTTTCTGCTATGATGTGCCTTAGGCTGTTTTATGTTGCGGAGAATAAAACCAGCAGCTGTCTAGAGAGAGAATAGTGGTTTCAAAAAGTATTTTGTTAATACCTGTCGATGCATTTCGGCGCACAAGCTACTCTGTTTGCGTGTAGCTGCAGCTCAACTACTGAAACAGACATAGATGGCGAGATTACGGCACAGCTTCATCCAATAGAAGAAACAGCTAAACCATGCCAGTTAAGTATTATACTTGTATGGGCCAGGCATGAAAAGAGCATTTCTTCACTGTACCACCGATGTGCACGTCCTTCTCAGCTGCATAAAACAAATAATAGGAGGGTGAATATATGTAAGATGTAACTGCTACTTTCTGGGTTGAGTCATCCAAAAGAACTCAAATTCCAAGTTCAACATTCTTCAAAAAAAAAAAAAAAAAAAAAAATCCGAGGCAGAATGTTGTACAAAAACAATTGTGATTATCGCGTTGTTTGTACCCAGCCATGGTGGAAAAGCATGTGTTGCTTCTGAACAAAAAGGAACACTAAGGGAAAATATAATCACTCATGCTAGAGATAACAACATAGAGATGAACCACAAACCAGCAAGTAGATGTATCTAAAAGAGATTGATGATGCAGCAGCCAATTCAAGAACCTGGCGGCTCAAGTGGAAATGTGGAATATCTCTAGGAGCCTCAGACGTCCATATCAACTCCATAAAGAACCTAAAACGTGGTGAACTTCATGCGCCTACCACTTTCTGTTCAGCAGGATAATGACATCCACCCAGTTGGAATAGCCAGTTTCAGATTGAAGTTAGCACTAAAAGCATTCAAACGGCAGCTTCACTCAGCATGACGCGCCATAGGCAGTAATTTTGCTTCACCTAGAAAAAAACCAGCAGCTGTTTAGAGACAAAATTATGAAGTCAAAGATAATGGGCAAACACATGTCGACACATTCCTAATCAAACAAGATTAGCAAATCTTACCTCAGCTTGCACCAGCTCTGAATGCACGCTCAACCACCGAAACAGACATGGATGGCAGGATCAGGGGACATCTTAATCATTGCACCTCCAAACACATACTCCATAGAATTATTATAGAAGAAACATCATAATCATTCCGGTTCAGTGGTTGCATTATACTTGGTTATGGAGCATGCCTGAAAGGAGCGTTTCTTGGTATATTGGTTGGTCGATTTACCAGATGAAAGCTGCAGAAAAGCATGTAGCAGCAGCAGCACTTCAAAAACTACTACTACAAGAGAACAAACTGATGATAGGCCTTCAAATTTACTGCAAAGATAGCCAGCCATCAGAATATTCTACAAGCTTTTGAGATGCCAAGGATTGCTGCAAAGGTAGACGTTAGCCTTCTCGGTTGCATAAAAAGGAGCAGTATAAAAGACAGTAAAAGATGGGTAAATTCATGTGTGGTTGCTGCCCAACTTTCTATGGCTTTACATCAGGACAGTGATGCAGGGTGACTGGCAATTGCAACACTTGCATAGATCTGAGGATGATAAACAAATATCTTGTTTCAGATATGTCATCCAGAATAACTTAATTATCTGAAGACGATGGGCTACATCGATATTTCAGTCAGGCAGATTATTTCGCAAAAAATATTAATGAGGACTTGTTCTCTGTGGCCAGATGAAATGAACATGGATGTGTTGACTTGTGAAACGAACACCCAGGGAATCTAATCTATAATAATCATAGTGATAACAACATAGAAATTATCCACAAGCCATGGTATGTCTGCAAGAGATAGATGAGACTAGCTAACTCAAGACGTCAGAGAATAGAGCAGAAAATATCTATGATGATATGTTTAGTTGAACCATTCAAACATTGTAAACACCAGGCCAAATTGAATTAAATGAATCAAAGATCATCAAACACATTGTTTGCTAGTACCAACAAAACAATTCATCACCTAAGTTCCAAATGCTCAATTCAGAATCACAGTGGACATCTCCCCTGTAACTAATATAGCAGATTGCTGCTCCTATGTACAACACCAATTCTGTTCTACAAATCGTCGTGTTTCCTTTCTTCTATAAATACATAAAACATGAAACAGAAGCAATCAGCAACCTTTTTTCTTTCGGTTCAGAGTTCAGGACTATCTCTGCACCATCGTGTCGGCGTGGCCGTCTTCCAACCTCCAGCTCATGCTCCGGCTTCTCGAGCCATGGCTGAACGCGGCGGAATGATCCGATGCCTCGGTCATCTCCTCGGGCCTCATTTGGGAGGACGAAGCGTGAGAACTTGCCGAATGACCGCGGCCAAAGCAGGCGAACATATTGCGGAAGACGCGCCTGATGGCGCTCCTGTCGGTCGACCGGCTCTGCCTTGACCCCCACGAGATCCTCCTCGGCGCACCGCCGTGGTTGAAGCCGCCGTCCATCTCCGTGTAAACGACGGGGAGCTCCCTCTCCTCGGGTCTCCTCCCACCGGCGAACCTCCCGACCGCGAACCCGCCTCCCGGCAGCCTCCAGATGGTCAGGCCCACGGTGGTCTCCTCCTCTGCCCCGGCGCTGGTGGCCTGCGACCTCGCCGCCGCGGTGTCGGTGGGCATCTCGTGGCGGCACACGGGGCACGAGTTGCGGAGCTGCAGCCAGGGCAGGATGCAGTCCTCGTGGTAGATGTGGGCGCAGGGCATCTCCCTGGCCTCGGTGCCCAGCTCGAAGGGCTCCTTGCAGACGGCGCAGTGGCAGTCGGCGGCGACGTGGGAGGGCGCGATGGCGACGGTGGGCATGGACTCGACCGCGGCCTTGGACGCCGGCGGCGTCTCGCGCGCGCGGGTCAGCCCGCCGGCCTCGATCTGCGCGAGCTGGCCCAGGAGCCGCTCGAACCCGGACCCCATGAGGAAGTCCGACATGCTCTCCGGCAGCGGGCGGAGGCCGGAGCCCGCCCCGTCGTCGTAGAAGAGCTCGAAGCTGCTGGCCGCCGCGAGCGTGCCGTCGTCGTCGTCCTCCGCCCCCGCTGCGGCGCCGAGCGCCGAGCGCCGGAGCACGATGACCGGGTTGAACGGCGCGCGGTCGCCCCTGGCACCTCCTCCAGACGCGGCTGCGGCTGCCGCAGCCGCCTCCCGGCGGCTCCTGCGGAGGCGCAGGTCGTTGGCGTGGTGCGCGCGCGGGCGGCGGAGGTAGGCCGCGGTGGGGGCCGGCGGGTTCCGCCTCATCTCCTCGAGGAACCCGCCGCCGCAGTCCGGGCAGGCGATGTCGCCGCCCGCCTCGGGTGCCGCCGTGGCGCGCACGAAGCAGTCGCAGCTGTAGCACCAGTAGGACGCCGCGCTGGCGGCGGGGGAGGTATCCATGGACCGAAAGGCACGGCAAGAAAAGATGCTGTCTTTTCCTCCGAGCTCAGATCTGGCCGGCAGAACTCAGCACTGGAACGCTCCTCTGTTCTCTCCGTCTTCCACCGGCGGTTATGCTTGACCCTCGGCGACCGATCCGGCGACGCGGAAGAGGAGAAGAGGAGAGCGTCGGATCCCTTGACCGGCGGCGGAGGCGGAGGAGAAGTGGAGGAAGAGGACGTGTCCCTGTGAAGGGCTGGTTGTTGGGGAAAGCCGGAAAGGAATGGAGGAGACGGTGGGGTGGGGGAGGGAGGGGGTCTTAACCGGCGGGCGACAAATCAAAGCGCGTGGAAGCGGAAGTGGAAGCGGGGAGGAAATGGTGCTGGAGTTTATTGCGGTGTGTGGGGGCGTGACGGTCTCCGACGCGGCTTCGTCGCCGTTTCTTTTCTACTCCTACTTGTCGTCGCCGGAATCGCCGTCGAGGTCTCGGTGGGTGGGTTTCCTTGTTTTGTTTGGTTTCGTTTGTACGTAGTACTCCATTTGGTTTGGCTCGGTGACAGACACGGTTGCGCCGGCCGGACGGACGGACGGACGGGTCGGTCCTCCCTCCAACACGCAATTCCTGGCGGTTTCGTACGAGCTGTGGCAGTGGATGTCTAACTTTTCCCCTTTTTTAGCTGAAAAGGTTTTAAATGCGCAGGTACACACAATAAATAAAAACGAAAAAGGACAAAAAATATATACTTGCTATTTAGTGGAAGGTGGACACCTTGATTTTGAAGAATTGAAGTCCAAGTTTAAATTTAGGATCTTAGGTTGCAATTGCGCGAAAGGGGATCTTGAGATTCATGTATCCCAATATGCAAGTTTGAACCGAGGACGGCCCATTTGGTTCACCGCATTCTCTTATCATTACACCGAGGCCGAACAATGAAATTCTGTAGGATGACGCGTGTTCAGCTTTCTTGTACCGAAATGGTGTTTGATTAATCGTAGAGACAGCCCATAATAAAAAAAGATCAAACGGCAGGGTTCTTAAAATAAAAAGTGATTTGGGAGACCCCATCAACTACTGGTGGTTTCGTACTAGCGGTATAGTAGATGTTTTTTTTACATTGCTATAAATGGTTTATTGTCTTTTTACTCCTTGAATGCACACCTACAATAATAAAAACCAACCAAAGAAAAAGGGACAAAAAAAATCTATGCTACTTAGTCGAAGCTGGATATTTTGTGCATGATTACTTGAAATTTCAAATTGTTCGAAAATCGAAAAGGGAAATCCATGTTCATGCTGCTTATACAAAGTTTAACATTTGTATATCGGAGTAAAATGGTTCGACGTCGAAATTTAAAAATGTCCTGCTAATTATTTTCCGGAAGAAGGAAGAACGCTAGCCAGCTCAGCAAAGACCTTGATACCTCGGCTGATCCGCCCAAATCCCCAACCAAAACAATCAACTTCCCGATTAAGCAAGCTAAAAAACGTGTCCTGGCAAATGAGGACATTGGAATAACCTCCTTCCACATGCCTTCCTGTGAAAGGGACAAAGCAAAAAAGTGATTAAGAAACGGATAACCATCCAGGGTGGACACACGACACCAAGGATTATTAGGCCTTATACAATGCAAGGTGCTTAGGGGAGGTGCTTACAGAAATAAACCAGGCATTTCTTAAGCACCGGTGCTTATTTGTACATGATAGACGCTTAATTAGATGTCTCTTCTTTAAAAATAGGCACTGATGGTTCAAAAAAACCTAGTTTATTTTTCTAAATATCTCCCTAAGCACCTAACATTGTACCTTAGGCAGCTACTAGCTAGCGTGCTACTGCCACTCGGAGGGAGGGAGGGAAGGAGGGAGGGAGGGAGGGAGGACGGACCGACGGACGGAGGAGTCGAAGTCAAGGCTGGCGCGCTACCGGTGCCGGCCCTCACCCTGCCGGCCGGCGCCAAGTGACCCAACCCCGCGTCGCCGCCGCTGGTTGCGTTTTCCAGATGGATGGAAATTTCATCAATTTCAAAACAAAAAGAGTACACTCCCTCTGACACGCACACACGCACACACACGGGGGAAGATGCCGACTATCTTTTGCGGATGCCCAAAAGGGCGTTGGCCCAAAGATAGCTTTAGGCGTGATCTACGCGTGGTTAGTTTAATCGGTGGAGTTACTTAACAGTGATTGAGAACAAGACAAGAGTGCTCTGGCTGGCTGGGTGACCTCAACCGGAACCGGCCGGTTCCTTGATCAGAGGAATTTATTAAACCAATTAAGAATCTATCTACTTCCCCCATAAAATATATATATATATTTTAGAGTGTAGATTCACTCATTTTGCTCTCTATGTAGTTTCGCATTGGAATCTATAAAAAGACTTATATTTAGGAACGGAGGAAGCGATAATTCATGAGTAGACACGGAGCCACGCGCGGTTGGAATCCACACCCTCTATTTCTTTGGGATTCGTGCCGTATCTCACGTATATAGAATTCAGTGGGACGAATTAATCTTGTATATACAATATATTTATCAGTCAATAAGTGTGTGTGCCCCACAGCCAAACGAGGTTGAAGTTAGTGTTTCATTGAAGCAGTCCTGCAACACACCCTTGTTTTTTTCCGCCCGACTGCCCAACCCCGCCCACCTCCGTGCTCCGTCCGCCCTTCCACATGTTCGCTAGCTCGTTCTTCCGGCAGCGCCCGATGCCTCCTTCGACGGCAGGCGTTGCTCCCCTTCCTGCGATGGCGGTTCCGGCCTCCGACCAGACTTCCTCCTCCTTGACTATTGCTCTGACGGCTTGGGATTGCTCAGACTCGGCCAGGGCGAAATTCTTGCTCGACCTTTCGATGCTGGCAGCGGCGACACCCGCGGGTGCCGTTTCCTTGTTGAAGGCGCTACCATGGCCGCTTTCTGTGCCCCTCTTCGAGCATCAGGGAAAACCCTAGGTCCGGTTTGCGGATCGGACGGCGACGGCGCCCCGGCGTCGTTTCCCTTCATGAAGGCGTCGTCTTGTATGCTCGCGGTGTCCTCGGCGGTAGTTTTGATGATGTTGGTCGTCTTGTTGGTTTGGTTTGGGCTGCGTCCCAGGGTGGCGAGTTTAGCCGTGTTTCTTTTCTATTTGGGCTGAGCATCCCATGTTCCTCTGCTCCGGTCACCATGTTCACACCTCCTGCGTTTGTGTCATGCGTTGTACCACCCCCTGTACTCATTCTTAACTTCTTCTATCAATGAAATGATACGCAAGCTTTGCGTATTCGCGAAAAAAAAAACTCATTTACTAGGATTAAATGATTAATGCACCACACTATCCTCTTGTCTTACTACGTGCTGCCCCATTACATATTTACTAGTGCACCACCCTCTATGGCTGCAACAGAAATGTGTACTATTAAGTAAGCTAATTAGTGTGAACTTTTAACTATGCTAGATCAGCTTAGGTCAATCTCCATATGAAGTTATGCATGTGCATACACATGATTAAGGTTCCTAAATTGCAGTAAATATTTTAAAATTTTAGAAATCCAAGTTTTTAATTTTGGAAAATATGTCCACTACATAAGATTAAACTAGTCCACCTAAAACAAATAATCGACTGCATTTTTTCAAAATGATGATTTGATATACTTTTTGGAGTATCCCCGTGATAATCAAAGTTGTTTCCAGATGACATTACCGATCCTATATTTACCGTTATCTACAAAACTACTACTCCATGCACATACTGATTGTCGTTTATTCTAGGAGCAGACCTTTGCATGCAGGACTTTTTTTTTTTGCGGGGTTTTGCATGCAGGACTCTAACGATAGGAGGTAGCAAAGATTATTCTTGTGACTTTTCCCAGCAAGTCTTGGCTTTCTCACAAAAAAAGGTTTCCGAGTTGGCTCTCCCCACTAAAATACCTGGCCGGTGGAAGTATTAAAGTTCTTATCTCACGCAACATTAATTGAATCCTGGTAAAATAAACACTAGGTACTAGTTGAATTGAGGCCAGCCGATTGACAAGCAAAGTTACACTTTCATTTATGGTGGGCAGCTAGCAACAGAAACCTACATCACGGATTCACGGGCATGTGCGTTTTCTTCACATCATGTATCCAGCTCAGTGCTCCCCTCTCACCATTCCTCATTCTCTCATCTTAGTTCATCCTTTTTATTCAGCGTGCGCCTCCAACCTCCATGTCACACTCTAGTTGGACAGCTCATGCAACTCATGGCCATTCAGATGAGGTCTCTAGTCTCTAAAGTTGTCGCCCTCTCAGCACTCATTGTTTCCTTGAAGTTTCTTGGCTCAGTTAACACGCTAGAGGTTGACGACGGGGCTACAATGCAACCTCGACAGTAGAAGATGGACAGGACAGCCTTTTCTTGAAAGTGCAGGAACAGGACAACCTTCGGCAGATGCAAAAATAATCCATGAAGTTGTTCATTAACAGACAACTACCTGGGGTGTACGCCAGTAATGATATCCCTGACCTGTTTTGGAACATTAATAATTGACCTAGCCGAGGTATATATACGCCCATATTTAACTCCCCTGGCCCACTGAAGCGTCGTATTCTAGCCCAGTATTTATGCGTATATGGAATACCGTGCATCAGCATTCAAAAGTCGCTATATAATCTGTGGATCTTAAAGCACGAATGGCCGGCCTAGATTTGGACCTCGCGTGATACCATGTCCCAAAATTCACGTCCCGGAGGAAGTATCTATATAAAACTAATTAGGAATATGTCTATATTTTTTTTCCATACATAATACACTATGGAGAGGTGTATCAAATTCAAAGAAGAAGAGCCGAGATGGTCGATACAACGCCTTTACGCATACAACGATGATCCAAGCGAATAGCAACCGTACCACACCAAAGACCCACGGCTACCACGACACGCAGCTCGCCTTGCCCAATCTCAACCCAGAAATGGCGAAGAGAGGGCACAGAGCACCAAGGCCGCGTGTCAACCAAAGTCAGACACCTGGGGAGCACGACAATGACATCGAGTTGCAAAGAGTCAATGCACCCTCCACCTTTAACGCCCGAGATAATCGGCAAGTGGACAGCAGGAACCAGCTGAGGAAGACGTCGTCCAAGAGGTGTCGATGAAGGAGTACATTGCGCCCCACAGGCCCATGCCACGACAACAACCACCGCAAAGCAACAAATCATGGTAACCAACTGCGACTTCTGGTAAGGTAGACACCATGAGCACCCAGGGAGCGCCTCCAAGCGGGGATACCACCGTGGTGCCGCCGCTACCTGGCCAGACGAACCCGATCTAGGGTTTCCCCTGGTGCACATGAAGGGAATTGACATGTCCATGAGAACGTCTCCAAGGAGGAGACAACGCCCACAAGCGTCGCCTTGTTCGCATCAGCAGCCCCTGAGCATGGATTTCTCCTCGGCCAACTCCGAACACGCTTGAAGACCATCGGAGCAGTGCAAAATCGGAGAAGGGGAAGGCAAGTCACCAGCTTGGCTCACTGTTGCGGAGAGGAGAGCCACATCTTGCTGCCGATGGGGAGAGATGCATCGGCGAGTGATGACCATGCCCACCGCCACACCAGCCCATGATGCACCGGCCCGCAATCCTGTCGCACCATTGCGCCGCAGCTCCTTGTTGTGCCGCCCCCAGCAACCACTGCTTCAGCAGTGTCATAACTGGAGACCCGTCGCATCGGAATGCCACAGAAAAAGGCACTCGCAGGCAACCCACCTCGTCGAACACCGGAGCACCACGTAGTAGGGAACACTTGCGTGCTGCCGCGCAAGGGGCAACCCGCTGCCACTGACACCTCAGAGCCGCCTTGCCCCCGAACGACTGCCACTCCACGAAACCAGCAAAGCTCCCTGCTGCCACCTTCCCCAAAGTCAGCACGGGCTTGCGGCTTCTGCAGGCGGCGAGACGAGAGGGGAGGGGAAGGTGGCGGCGTGACTTAGGGATTCCCTCATGTCATCAGAGGAGGGCGACACCGGTGGAGTGGGGAGGGGAGTCGTCTAAAACCACGAATAACAGTCTATTGGTCAATTGCCTACATCTACACCGTGTATACGATCGACAGGTACATGTGTATCAGGTAAGGGACCACGAATGTGGTTAACAACCACTAATCAGGCCGCGCGGCCGGCGCCATGCCTGCCTGCTTGTTTGCTTGCATGTGGACTTGCTTAGTTAACAGCAGCAGCTAGTGCCTAGGTCTACGTGTTGCTGCATCCAACGTTCAAAAACTAGCTCCAGTATATGTTTGTATGCTTTTGCTGCCATGCTCCAGTTGGTTCTGCAACTTGCAGCTGATACATAGTATCATCATCTTGGTTTGCTCACCCATCCCTCGTATCCTCCATACGCTCCTGCTTATCTGATCTTCAAATCTTTCTTTTTTTCTTGACAGCTATGATCTGATCTTCAAACCGATTGTGCTGGCCGCAACTGGCTCTACTGTTTAGGGCCTCTTTGGTTCAATGGAATTCCATAGAAATTTGTAGAGGATAGCATTACTTCAGAATTTTTTCCCTTTCTATAGTAATTTTTGCTTTTCTAGCACATATCAATAAGTTGTATTTGTTTTGAGTAAAACTAGACCCCACATGCTTTTTTGCAAGAAAAAAAAATATGTTTCTCATCACGAGTCCTTCAAAACTATATTCCACATAGACATGCTCTGGTGGATATATGTAAAGCAACTTACTATGATGAAAGAAAAGTGTTTAGTTTAAAACTGTTTTTTCACTCACAAACCAGTAGGTAGACCGTTATGAATTTTATGTGCTAACACAAGTTTCATGGTTTTAAAAATTGTTTTGGTAAGTTTTAAGAGTTTGTCCATGTATTTTTATTTTTTTTTGAAATGCAAATTAGGGTGACGAAAGTAACATGTAATACAAACTTGTACTTTCAGCGTATTACGTTGCTTTGAAGAAACTAGTGCATGCCCTGGAAACTACAAAAAAAAGTAGTTTAATGATATGCAAGCAAGTATTTTCTGAAACATGTTTTTCATCACCAAATTGTTGAAATATGAGTTGGGCTTAGGGCCCATCTAATAATTTCAGTTTAATCTCTAAGGGCCCATGTGGTATATGGCACTAGGTGTGATGGGAAGTTTAGTCCCATACCGCTAGTGGAGAAGGAGTTGGACCTTCTTATAAGGGATTCTCTTCCACATGCTATTGGAGCTTGAGAAGAGAAGTGGTTCCCGCGCGCTCCTCCTCCGCCGCCCACCTCGCCACGCCACGCCACGCTGCGAGAGTCTTTGACAGATGGGGCCACGATCTGAGACGTCAGATCGTGGGCTGTCACCGACTTGGACGTGGGTTCAGCCCACGTCTCTCCGCCGGTGATCCCATCCCGTCCGCCGCGTACACGGTCGACGGGAGAGCCGGCCTCCGAAACCCCGCCTCTCCGGATCCTGTACGGGAGAGGGGCGATTAGGTTTTTGGGGAGCGACTACGCGACTGCTCGCCTCCGTTCGTCTGTTCCCCTACTTCGTCCACGTCCGCCGCATCGACTTCGTCATCATCATGTCCACCGACGCCGACAAAGCCGCCGCCGAAGCCGAGAAGAAAGACGCCAAGGATGCCGCTGCTGCTGCCGCCGCCGCGGCTTCTGCCTGGCCTACTGGAGGGTATAACTCGTTTATCCCGCTCCTTCTGATTTCTGTTTTAGCCATGCTAGCGTTATACGTAGATGTGTCTGCTGTTAGCGTAGTATGTGCTTGCATTACCGAATATCAGCATGTGCTTATTTCTGTCAATGCCATGCTAGTAATTTATTCGTAGATTAAATTAATCGAAAAATTGCCTATTTACTCAGCAATCCAAAAACCTAATGTCTGTAGGAATTTTTCGGCTAGTGGTTTTGCTGCTGCACTGAAACCGGATAAGTTTACCGGTACGTACTTTAAGCGTTGGCAGACCAGAACCACCTTATGGCTCACGGCTATGAACGTGTTCTGGGTCGCCGGTGTCCCTTCCACAGGAACGATTGCTCCTGAACAGGAGAAGGCGTTCAGGGAGGCCACCGTTGTATTCCTCGGAGCAGTTCTAAGCGTGATCGGAGATAAGCTGGTTGACGCATATTTACATGTGCGGGTTGCCAAGGACTTGTGGGAGGCGCTCGAATCTAAATTCGGGGCCACCGATGCTGGGAGCGAGATGTATGTTATAGAGCAGTTCCACGATTACAAAATGGTTGAGAACCGTTCTGTATTGGAACAGACTCATGAGATAATATGCATCGCTAAGGAGCTTGAGTTTCTGAAGTGCGATTTACCGGGCAAATATGTCGCGGGCTGTATAATCGCTAAGCTCCCTAATTCCTGAAGGAATTTTGCTACCACTCTAAAACATCAGAGGCGTGAATTCTCAGTAGAGGATGTCATCGGCCATCTGAGTGTTGAGCAGAACTCGAGAGCAAAAGACTCGCATGGAAAAGGGGTCGAAGGAACTTCTGTGGCCAATATGGTGCGTCAGAAGAATTTCAATTCCCACAAGCCCAAGGGAAAGAACGGTGTCCAACAGAATACCGACTTTAAGAAGAAAGGTAAGAAGACCTTTAAGAAGAACAAGAAGGGAGATGGCTGCTTTACTTGTGGTTCGGAGGAACATTGGGCTAGCAGCTGCCCAAACAAGTACAAGAAGCCAGGGCAGGACTCCAAGTCTGCCAATATGATTGTGGGCAACAATGAAAGTGGTGCATCTGGGTACGGTAATTTATTTACTGTATTTTCAGTTTGTCAGTCCATCGATTGGTGGGTGGACACAGGTGTAGGTGTTCATGTGTGTGCTGACATTTCATTGTTTTCTTCTTACCAGGCCACAGGTCACGGGTCCGTATTGATGGGGAATGGCGCGGGTGCTTCTGTTCATGGTGTTGGCACGGTCGATCTGAAGTTTACTTCGGGAAGGATCGTGCAGCTGAAGAACGTGCAGCATGTCCCCGCCATGAAGAAGAACCTTGTTAGTGGCTCCCTTCTGTGTAAAGAAGGGTTTAAGTTGGTCTTCGAGTCTAATAAAGTAGTTGTTACGAAATATGGACCTTTTGTTGGAAAGGGTTATGAATGCGGAGGAATGTTCCGCCTTTCTCTCGCTGATTTTTGTAATAAAGTCGTGAACAATATTCATTCGAGTGTTAATGAATCTGAAGTTTGGCATTCACGTCTTTGTCACATTAGTTTCGGTGTTATGATGCGGCTAGCAAAACTGAATTTAATCCCGAGTTTCACTTTAGCCAAAGGTTCTAAGTGCCTTACGTGTGTGCAAGCTAAGCAACCTCGCAAGCCTCACAAGGCTGCGGATGAGAGACACTTGGCGCCATTAGAACTCATACATTCTGATCTTTGTGAGATGAATGGTGTGTTGACTAAAGGTGGAAAGAAATACTTCATGACATTGATAGATGATTCCACTAGATATTGCTATGTGTATCTGTTAAGTACTAAAGATGAGGCTCTACACTACTTTAAAATCTATAAGGCAGAAGTTGAGAATCAACTTGAAAAGAAAATTAAACGAGTCCGGTCAGATCGTGGTGGAGAGTACTTCTCGAGTGAGTTTGATTCCTTTTGTGCGGAACATGGTATTATTCATGAGAGGACGACTCCCTATTCACCCCAGTCAAACGGGGTTGCCGAACGGAAAAACCGTACTCTAACTGATTTGGTTAACGCCATGTTAGATACATCGGGTTTATCCAAGGCATGGTGGGGGAGGCTATATTGACATCATGTCATGTCCTGAATAAAGTTCCGACAAAGGATAATGAGATCACTCCCTATGAGAAATGGGCGAAGAGAAGGACAACACTCTCGTACTTGCGTACTTGGGGCTGTTTGGCGAAAGTCAACGTGCCGATCCCCAAAAAGCGTGAGCTTGGACCAAAGACCGTGGACTGCATTAATTTGGGCTACGCGAAGAATAGCGTTGGCTATAGATTTCTAGTAGTGAAATCTAAGGTACCTGACCAGAAGGTCGGTACAATTATGGAGTCTAAGGATGCTACATTCTTCGAGGATATTTTTCCTATGAGAGATATGCAAAGCACTTCTAGACAGGAATCTGAGGAGACTCCTGAGCCTGCCATTCCTATGGAATATTATGAACAAACACATGATGAAAATCCTGAGGAGGATGACGAGGAAACCCTTGGTAGGGGTAAGAGACAAAGAACTGTAAAGACCTTTGGTGATGATTTCCTTGTGTACCTCGTGGATGATACTCCCACTTCTATTTCAGAAGCGTATGCATCTACAGAAGCTGACTACTGGAAGGATGCGGTCCGTAGCGAGATGGATTCCATCATGGCTAACGGGACTTGGGAGATTACTGAGCGTCCCTATGGTTGCAAACCATTGGGATGTAAGTGGGTGTTCAAGAAGAAGCTTAGGCCCGATGGTACTATTGAAAAGTACAAGGCTAGGCTTGTGGCCAAGGGCTATGCCTAGAAAGAAGAAGAAGATTTCTTCGACACTTATTCACCTGTGGCCAGACTGACCACCATTCGAGTATTACTCTCGTTGGTAGCCTCGCATGGTCTTCTCGTCCACCAGATGGATGTTAAGACGGCATTCCTGAACGGAGAGCTAAAAGAGGAAATCTACATGCAACAGCCTGATGGCTTTGTGTTAGATGGTCAGGAAGGAAAGGTGTGTAAGTTGCTGAAATCTTTATATGGCCTGAGACAAGCACCTAAGCAATGGCATGAGAAATTTAATGAAACTTTGACGTCTGTTGGCTTCTTTGTTAATGAAGCTGACACATGTGTATACTATCGCTATGGTGGGGGTGAAGGAGTTATACTGTGCTTGTATGTTGATGACATACTGATATTTGGAACTAGCCTCAAAGTGATTGAGGAAGTTAAGTCCTTTTTATCTCAGAACTTTAAGATGAAGGACCTTGGAGTGGCTGATGTTATCTTGAACATCAAGCTATTGAGAGATGATGAGGGTGGGATTACACTTCTGCAATCCCATTATGTTGAGAAGGTGTTGAGTCATTTTGGATATTCGGACTGCAAACCATCTCAGACACCATATGATCCCAGTGTGCTGATTCGAAAGTTCGAAGGCATACCCAAAGATCAATTGAGATACTCTCAAATTATTGGTTCACTCATGTATCTAGCGAGCGCGAGGCCTGACATCGCGTTTGCTGTGAGCAAACTGAGCCGGTTTGTTTCCAAACCGGGTGATGTACATTGGCATGCTATTGAAAGAGTTATGCGCTATCTGAAAGGTATTATGAACTATGGACTTCACTATACCGGATACCCATCGGTACTTGAAGGGTATAGTGATGCTAATTGGATCTCTGATGCTGATGAGATGAAGACCACAACTGGGTATGTATTTACTCTTGGAGGTGGTGCTGTTTCCTGGAAGTCTTGCAAGCAAACGATCTTAACGAGATCGACAATGGAAGCAGAATTAACAGCATTAGACACGTCTGGTGGCGAAGTAGAATGGCTTCGAGATCTTTTGATGGACTTGCCAGTCGCTGAGAAGCCGGTTCCGGCCATCCTTATGAACTGTGACAATCAAACAGTTATTGTCAAGGTGAAGAGTTCAAAGGACAACATGAAGTCCAACAAACACATAAGAATGAGATTGAAAGCTGTCAGAAAATTAAGAAACTCCGGAGTGATAGCGTTGGATTATATCCAAACGGCTAAGAATCTGGCAGATCCCTTTACTAAAGGGCTATCACGTGTTGTGATAGATAGTGCATCGAGGGAGATGGGTATGAGACCCACATGAGTTGCCATGGTAGTAACCCAACCTATGTGATCGGAGATCCCGTGAAGTAGGACATGGGAAAACAAGCCAGTGGTGAACTGAGGAGAGTAATTTTACTAACCCACTCCGTTGGAGATGCAATACTCTCGAGAAAACTGTATGGTAGGATGACTACTGTCTTAATGTGTTCCAAGGCTTATATATATAAGCAAGATGATGTCCTACAGAGCGATCTTTGAAGGAACATACCTATATGAGCCCGACTGCTGGTCACAGTCTATGAGATTGGGGTGATCTCTAGCAAACTCATGAATAGGCCAGGAGTGTGACTAATATGCTCCACCCGAGGGGTCAGCCTTCGGCAGTCTAGTACTAGCTAGTAAGACATGTGGTGAAACTTCTTTACGCCAAACTGACAATTCAAGGCATAGTCCATTGTTCAGTTGTGAAGGAGTGTAGCTACTTGCTCTAGGTGAAGTTCAACCTTAACCGGTCTTCACTGAAATACTGGTATATCAAAACAGTGTTTGGAACAAAGGACATAATGGGCCCTTGAGATCTGGTGGGGGATTGTTGAAATATGAGTTGGGCTTAGGGCCCATCTAACAATTTCAGATTAATCTCTAAGGGCCCATGTGGGTATATGGCACTAGGTGTGGTGGGAAGTTTAGTCCCATACCGCTAGTGGAGAAGGAGTTGGACCTTCTTATAAGGGATTCTCTTCCACATGCTATTGGAGCTTGAGAAGAGAAGTGGTTCCCGCGCGCTCCTCCTCCGCCGCCCGCCTCGTCACGACGCGCCGCGGGTTGCGGGATTGAGCCGAGCCGAGCTCACACCTATGCGCTTCTTTTTTGCCGGTCAGAAACGGAGAGTCTTTGACAGATGGGGCCACGATCTGAGACGTCAGATCGTGGGCTGTCACCGACTTGGACGTGGGTTCAGCCCACGTCTCTCCATGCGGCCGCGCCTATATATGTGAGGCGCTGCGAACCCTAGCCGTCACGCGAAACAGATCGCATCTCTGCCTCCACGCCCACTGCCGTTCCATTGCTGCTGCTGCCGCCGGTGATCCCATCCCGTCCGCCGCGTACACGGTCGACGGGAGAGCAGGCCTCCGAAACCCCCGCCTCTCCGGATCTTGTACGGGAGAGGGGCGATTAGGTTTTTGGGGAGCGACTACGCGACTGCTCGCCTCTGTTCGTCTGTTCCCCTACTTCGTCCACGTCCGCCGCATCGACTTTGTCATCATCATGTCCACCGACGCCGACAAAGCCGCCGCCGAAGCCGAGAAGAAGGCCGCCGAGGATGCCGCTGCTGCTGTCGCCGCCGCCGCGGCTTCTGCCTGGCCTACTGGAGGGTATAACTCGTTTATCCCGCTCCTTCTGATTTCTGTTTTAGCCATGCTAGCGTTATACGTAGATGTGTCTGCTGTTAGCGTAGTATGTGCTTGCATTACCGAATATCAGCATGTGCTTATTTCTGTCAATGCCATGCTAGTAATTTATTCGTGGATTAAATTAATCGAAAAATTGCCTATTTACTCAGCACAAATAATGTATAATAAATGATTGACTTGTAGTTGTGGTAGATGATCCGTCCGAGCTAGGAAATCATTTTTACCACAAAACTTGCTTCTCATTACTTGAAAGTTGATTTTCAAAAATACTTGTCGGAGTATGGTCATGCAGGATCTAATTTGGAAGATTGGTCGAGGGGAACACGCCAATAAAAACAGATTTTGATTTTCACGTTCGGTTTGAAAGCAATGCATTTTTTTTATGTTTCAAACAGTTTTCTGACATCTATTTCAGCTCTATATAATTTTTTATTGATTTTTGATTTGTAATACAGTTCACGTGAGCCCACAAATGAAAAAAGCATACTGCTCACTTGATGCGTCCTCTTAATTTAACTGTATGAGTTAGTAACAGTAACTGAGAAAAGGCAAAGAGTAGTGCTCTAAGGCCCTTCTCAATGCTCCATAGTGTACAGATGCTAAGTATGCCACATAAGTAAAAAAAATGACATGACACAGCAATTAAGGAGGAGAGAGAGCACTTTTGTGACCCCAAGAAGAACCAAGCCAAGCACGCTAACCTAGGCAAAACACTTCAATGAAGGAAGCTCACCAATGCATGAAAGAGTTTATGTGCTAAATTATTAAATAAAGTGAGCTTAGCTACAACAATTTAAGCACCTATGCACTGGGGACTTGAGTTGCTAAGCTATTTAATGCACTTAGCACCTCATCTAAGCACCTTTGCATTGAAAGAGGCCTAAGGCCCTTCCAGTGCTTCATGGTGCAAAAAATCTGACATGGCAAAGTAATTAAGGAGACGAGAGAGTAATTTGTTTACCCCAGAAAAAAAAAGGATGTCAAGCACGTGAACCTAGACAAAACAACTACGCATGAGAGTTTGCTGCTAAACAATTAAATGAAGAAAACATACCTACAAGAAGCT
Organism: Elymus sibiricus; assembly: GCA_039707655.1. Lineage (NCBI taxonomy): Eukaryota > Viridiplantae > Streptophyta > Magnoliopsida > Poales > Poaceae > Elymus > Elymus sibiricus. The sequence continues at coordinate 40,357,536 of CM077664.1, forward strand.
AAGCATCTACGCATTGAGGAGTTTAGTTGCTAAGAGTTTTCCTACACTTCACACATTGTCTAAGCATCTTTGCATTGGAAACAATAGCAGCCTAACTGGCTGACTGGCTCCTCACCTCAACTGGCCGGTTCCTTGATAAGATGAATTTATTAACCAATTAAGAATCTATCTACTATATTATCTAACTAATCAAAAATCGAGAGTGGCGTTTTGGCTCCTAGGTGTATATACACCTATTATGAAATATGTATAAAAAACACATTTCAAAATGTTAAAAAAATTCGAGAAAAAAACCCCGCGTGCACATCCGGACATCCTATGTTCGCACACAAAATTTCGGTGTAAAAGGACATTTTTTGTGTGGCATGTATAAAAAAGATAAAAAAAATGCCTCGTGAATAGCTGTAATCAAGCATCGAAAATTGTCTTTTTTACACAAGCCACAAAAAATGTCATTTTTCACCGAAACCTTGTACACACACATATAATGTCCGGATTTACATGCGGGATTTTTTTCTCGAAATTTTTTAACTTTTTAAAATGTGTATTTAGACAATGGGTGCATATACACCTATGAGCCAAAGTGAATTTCCGTCGAAGATCTGTCTATAGTCTATACACATATATGATCGACAAGTATGTGTATCAGGTAAGGGCCATACATGTGGTTAACCACTAATCAAGCCGCGGTATCGGCTGGCTTAGTTACTTAATGGAGTAATAACCTTGGGTTTTAGGTGTTGCTGCTTCCAGCATTCAAACGCTAGCACCACTTGCATATGCTCCATGCCGTTTTGCAACTTGCAAGAATATCATCTTGGTTTCCTCACCTCTCTCTTGTATCGACATGTCTTCGTTATCTGATATACTAATCAAATTGGTTGCACTGGCCCAACTAGCTGGAGGATTAACCACTACTCCTTCTAGTAACATGCTGCTACCAATCTCGATCGACCGAACCCAATCTCGATCGATCTCTGTATGGGATGTTAACTATATACACGCATCATTGCCGTGGTGTCAATCCAAATAACTTCCATTTCGTCAACATTTTTCAAAGTCGTTTTAACATATACAATTTTGTTTGAATCATATGCACACATCCAAAAGGGGAAAATATATACCTTTTAGGGGCTGTATCTGAAGCTATTGCTAAAGTCAGCCTCTTTGTTGAGAACATTAGATGTGTGCATGTGGTTGAAAACAATTTGGATGAAAAAGAACCTAGACATTCACCGCAACCCCCTAAAAGAAACCTAGGCACCCGCCACTCAACCCAATCCCACCCGAGATGCCATGGGTCCCCTCCTCCGCCTGTCGCTCCAGCGGTGAGAGGGCAGGGACCCCAGATATATGTTACGACATTGTAGCTAGGCCTCTTAGGATTAGAAGTTGGTTCTCTGAGAATGTGACGTTGTGGTGGTGACGTGCGGATCAAGAATTAGATTTTCCTGACTACTGGTCCACCTTGTTGTCGACGCACATGAGGGCGGGGGGTCGTCTGGTCATTGCTCTTCTCGATCTAATTGTCTCTTCGTGCTATACAAGTGGTCTTTCTCCCATCCGACCCATCGGCGAGCGATGATGTTCGACCAACTTCGGCATCGTGGGGGATTTTGTGAGGTTAGATCACCCTAGATCTGTCTGGCTGGATCTGAGGTGGTCGTTCATTCCTCTTTGGTACCTTCTTCTTTGGTACTGTCAATTGTGTTTCAAATCATTGTTGTTGGTGTCTTCTAGTTCTGACTGACGACTTGCCGGTTGTTGCGTCAACAATATGGATCTGATGGTGTTTTAGATGTCTAGAGGCTGCATCGAGCTTTGCTCACGGCGCATCGTCGGTGACTGTAGGAGGAAGATGACATCGATCTCTACATACCTATGTGTCATTTTTAATTTATGTAAGAATAGCCTTGCAATGATAGGTCGACTTTAATTTATGACCTTTTGCCTTTTCGCATTTTTTTGCTAAAGTCTAAACTTGGTCTCAACTAACGCATAAGAGTTTTTCATTTGTCTGTTGGATGTAAGACAAATTGTGCGGCCAAACAACTTTAACGATGATTTAGTAGCGCTTTCACACATATCACATTTTTTTGGCAAGATAAACAAGAGAAACATAAAAACAAAAGTTAGGAAATTGAAAGAAATGAAATAAAATAGCTGATTTTAGAAAAGCCAATAACATTATAGACAATTCTTGAAAAATATGGCAATTTATATTTGCGACAGTTAAAAAAACAATTGTGACTTTACTAAATTCCATGATTTCCATTTTTTTAACAATCTTCATGGTTTTTGAAAATAGAGAATGACCATAATGTGCGATTGTTCCCCTGGTAAATAATAATTGTTTCCCTGCAAAATAATAACATGTATGATTCTTATGTATTATAAAATCATAACATACTTTACTAGTTTTGATAGAGTACTTATGCTTTCTCCTAAATTAGAGTTTTCCCTGGTTTTTGTACCGCCCCTCTGCTACTTGTGAGCTGCGTTGGGATTTCCCCGAAGAGGAGGGGATGATGCAGTACAGTAGAGATAAGTATTTTCCTCAGTTATGAAACCAAGGTTATCAATCCAGTAGGAGAATCACGCAACAACTCGTTAGCAGTACCTGCACACAAAACAACAAATCCTCGCACCCAACGCAAACAAGGGGTTGTCAATCCCTCGGCGGTTAATTGCAAGATTAAATTGTATGGTGATAGATAGATCGAACAAAAATATAAAATAAAATAAATAAAGTAAAATTGCAGCAAAGTATTTTTAGGATTTTCAATATATGATAAAGGTAGAACCGGGGGCCATAGTTTTCACTAGAGGCTTCTCTCTTGAAAATATCATACGGTGGGTGAACAAATTACTGTTGGGCAATTGATAGAAAAGCAAATAATCATGACGATATTCAAGGCAATGATCATGTATATAGGCATCACGTCCGAGACAAGTAGACCAAAACGATTCTGCATCTACTACTATTACTCCACACATCGACCGCTATCCAGCATGCATCTAGAGTATTAAGTTGATAAAGAATGAAGTAACGCCTTAAGCAAGATGACATGATGTAGACAAAGTAAACTCACGCATGAATAAACACCATCTTTTTACCCTTAATAGCAACGATACATACGTATATGTCCCTTTCTGTCACTGGGATTTCAGCACTGGACACAAAACTTTCTGTTTTCCAAACAACATCACTTATACTATCTTCCAAATCATCCCAAAGGCATTACTTGGCACAAACACTAATTAAAGAATAAAAACACAATCATAACAGTAGCATAATTGTGTAAACACACAAGAACAGAAATAAAAAGCAAAAAATTTATTTTATTCATTGGGTTGCCTCCCAACAAGCGATATTGTTTTATGCCCCTAGCTAGGCATAATGCATAGTTTCAAGTATTATCATCCTTCTTCTTCTTATCCAAAGATGTACTTTCATCAAAGGGCTTTTCAAAGGTAATATGAAACACATCATCCATAGAAATTTTAGCATTAGCAAGTTGTCCATCTGTAAATCCCTCTTGATTACCGGCTACAATCCAAGAGTATTGTCTATTAACACTATTGAAAACTTGTTGGATTATATTCAAAAGAGGAACTTCTTTTTTAATTTTCTCATTAAAGATGTGGTCACTGCGGAACAAATACCTCAACAAGTAATCATTATTATAAAGGATCTCATCTATTACCGGTTTTTCACGGTTCATACCATAAAAATCAAAGATCTCCCTAGCTTCTCGCACTATGTGATCAAATTCATTCATGAGGACAAGGGTAGCTATTTTCTTAGCTCTAGGATTTTTTATAACCGATAACTCATAAAACAATCTTTGCAAAGTAGGATGGGTGTGAATAAATCTTCTTTCAAGTTTAAGAACAAGTGCGGAAATAGCTTCGGCATAATTTTTGGTTTCTTTAAGTATAGGAGCATCATCACAAGCCAAGGTCCCAATGCAATTAAAGAATTCTTGGATGACAATCTTTCCTATAACATTCCCATGTCCCAACACAAAAGTTTTAGCATCAAGATTGGTAGAACTTCTAATTTTAGGAGTTCTACCATCATCAGTTTCTGCCATGCCAAAATCACTCATGATAACAACCTCAAGCAAACTAACAAGAAAATACGCAAAAAGGCAAACGGAAAATATTTTTTTTAAAAAAAAATTAGAAGTGGGGGAGATGAAAACGAGAGACAAAGGCAAATAAAGTAAATGCAAGAAGATGAAGGTTTATGCGTAGGTACTTGATAGATGTTGATGATGTCTCCCCGGCAACGGCGCCATAAATTCTTCCTGCTACTTGTGAGCTGCGTTGGGATTTCCCCAAAGAGGAGTGGATGATGCAATACAGTAGAGATAAGTATTTCCCTCAGTTATGAAACCAAGGTTATCAATCCAGTAGGAGAATCACGTAACAATTCATTAGCAGTACCTGCACACAAAACAACAAATTCTCGCACCCAACGCGAACAAGGGGTTCTCAATCTCTTGGCGGTTAATTGCAAGATTAAATTGTATATTGATAGATAGATAGATCGAACAAAAATACAAAATAAAATAAATAAAGTAAAATTGCAGCAAGGTATTTTTAGGATTTTCAATATATGATAAAGGTAGAATTGGGGGCCATAGTTTTCACTAGAGGCTTCTCTCTTGAAAATAGCATACGGTGGGTGAACAAATTACTGTTGTCAATTGATAGAAAAGCAAATAACCATGACGATATCCAAGGCAATGATCATGTATATAGGCATCACGTCCGAGACAAGTAGACCGAAACGATTCTGCATCTACTACTATTACTCCACACATCGATCGCTATCCAGCATGCATCTAGAGTATTAAGTTCATAAAAAACAGAGTAACGCCTTAAGCAAGATGACATGATGTAGACAAAGTAAACTCACGCATGAATAAACCCCATCTTTTTACCCTTAATAGCAACGATACATACGTGTCATGTCCCTTTCTGTCACTGGAATTGAGCACCGCAAGATCTAACCCATTATAAAGCACCTCTCACATTGCAAGATAAATCAATCTAGTTGGCCAAACCAAATCAATAGATCGGAGAGAAATACGAAGCTATAATAATCATGCTTAAAAGAGTTCAGAGAAAACTTAAATAATATTCATGGATAATCTGATCATAAACTCACAATTCGTCGGATCCCAACAAACACACCACAAAAAAAGTGATTACATCGGATAGAACTCCAAGAACATCGAGGAGAACATTGTATTTGAAGATCAAAAAGAGAGAACAAGCCATCTAGCTACTAACTATGGACCCGAAGGTCTGTGGTAAACTACTCACGCATCATCGGAAGGGCAACAAGGTTGATGAAGAGCCCCTTTGTGATCGAATCCCCCTCCGGCAGAGTGCCGGAAAAGGCCTCCAGATGGGATCTCTTGAGAACAGGAACTTGCGGCGGTGGAAAAAGTATTTCGTGGACTCCTCTGTTGGTTTCCCGATTTTAGAGAATTTATAGAGGTGGAATAAGGGTGGGCCCACGAGGTATAAGGGCGCGCCCTGGTGGCTCGTGGCCACCTCCTCTGTCTTCTGGCCCTCTCCCGAAGCTTCTAGTGTCTCTTATGTCCAGAAAAAATCTCCAAAAAGTTTCGTGGCATTTGGACTTCGTTTGGTACTGATATTCTGGAAAACCAAAAACAGGCAAAAAACAACAACTGGCACTGGGTACTAAGTTAATAGGTTAGTCCCAAAAAAGATATATAGTTGCTTGTAAATGTATATAAAACATCCAAGATTGATACTATAATAGCATGGAACAATCAAAAATTATAGATACATTGGAGACGTATCAAGCATCCCCAAGCTTAATTCCTGCTCGTCCTCGAGTAGGTAAATGATAAAAATAGAATTTTTGATGTGTAATGCTACCTATCATATTCATCATATATTCTTTTCTTTTGTAGCATGGACATTTGGACTTGAATGATTCAAAACAATAGTCTATAGTTTGACATAAAGACATAAATACTCAAGCATACATAACAAGCAACCATGTCTTTCAAAATATCAACGCTAAAAAAAGTTATCTCTAACCCATTATGCTCAATCATTGATCCATTCATGAAACACACTCAATATTAGCTACACACAATGCACAAGTATGACAATAGTGCTCTCTAGTTGGTGCTTTGTAAGAGAAGATGGAGACTCAAAATAAAAATAAAAATTGTATAAAAGTAAATAGATAGGCCCTTCGCAGAGGGAAGCAGAGATTTACAGATGTGCCAGAGCTCAAGGCTTAAATTAGAGAGATAAAATTATTTTGAGAGGCATGCTTTTCCTGTCAACGAAAACGACCGAGAATTCCCAATATCTTCCATGCTAGGCACATTATAGGCGGTTCCCAAACAGAAAATAAAGTTTATTTTTTTTCCACCATTCTTTCACAATCCATGGCTAGCCGTATCCACGGGTGCCCTTCATACCAACACTTTACAAGGAATTTATTATTAACATCATATTAAAAAAATTCATTTCGGGACTGGGCATCCCTATTACCTGCCACTCTCTCGTGCAATGACAAGTGAATAAACACTCATCGTGAGAATAACACACCTAGCATGGAAAATATTGGTCACCCCCTGCCGCTTCATGAACGGTACGGGCACACAAAACGGAAAATTATTTTGAAAAATTAGAGTTGGCACATGCAAATTTACTTGGAACGGCATGGAAATACCGCATATAGGTAGGTATGGTGGACTTATTTGGCACAACTTGGGTTTAAGGAGTTGGATGCATAAGCAGTATTCCCGCTTAGTACAAATGAATTCTAGTAAATAGATTGAGAAGCGACCAACCAAAAAGCGAAAATGGTCATAAACATGCATTGAACATAACTAACACCGAATAATGCACCATAAGTAGGATATAATTTCTTTGCATAACTATTGACTTAATGTGCATGCATAGGGAATCACAAACCTTAACACTAATATTCTTACTAAATCACAATTACTCACTAACATGACTCACATATCATCATCTCCATATCGCAAAACTATTGCAAGGAATCACACTTATCATATCCAATGATCTATATGAAAGTTTTTATTATATCCCTCTTGAATATTCATCACTTTGGAACCAAATTCATATCTTGTGCAAATTACCATTAGTATTATCAACTCTCAAAAAGATATAAGTGAAGTATGAGAGTGCACATATTTCTTCAAAATTTAATTTTATCAACTCTCAAAATAATATAAGTGAAGCATGAGAGTTTGAATATTTCTTCAAAATATAGCCACCGCCGTGCTCAAAAAAATTTAAATGAAGCACATAGAGTATTCTAACAAATCATGATAAACGTGTGGCTCTCTCAAATAGGTGTGTCCAGCAAAGATGATTGTGACAAACTAAAAAGCAAACAAAGCAAAGACTCATATAATACACGACGCTCCAAGTAAAACACATATCATGTCATGAATAAAAATATAGCTCCAAGTAAAATTACCGATAGTTGATAGAAGAAAGAGAGGATGCCTTCTGGGGCATCCCCAAGCTTAGACGCTTGAGTCTTCCTAGGCTCTTGCCACTCCTTATTCCTTCATCTATCGTGATCTCACCCAAAACTTGAAAACTTCAATCACACAAAACTCAACAAAAGATTCGTCAGATCCGTTAGTATAACAAATAAATCTTTAACTTTAAGTACTGTGGTAAATTGATTCATATTTAATATTGGCATAATGCTATTGTACTCCAACTTCTCCATGACTCATACCCCCCGATACGATCCATAGTTTCATCAAAATAAGCAAACTATGCAACAAAAACAGAATCTGTCTAAAACAGAACAGTCTGTAAAGATCTATTTAAAAGCCATACTTCTGTAACTCCAAAAATTCTGAAAAATTAGGACAACGTGGGCAATTCATATACCAATACTGTGTAACAATTTCAGAGTTTTCTGACGCTCCAGTACAGAATTAAAATTTCAGCACTGGACACAAAACTTTCTGTTTTCCAAACAACATCACTTATACTATCTTCCAAATCATCCCAAAGGCATTACTTGGCACAAACACTAATTAAAGAATAAAAACACAATCATAACAGTAGCATAATTGTGTAAACACACAAGAACAGAAATAAAAAGCAAAAAATTTATTTTATTCATTGGGTTGCCTCCCAACAAGCGATATTGTTTTATGCCCCTAGCTAGGCATAATGCATAGTTTCAAGTATTATCATCCTTCTTCTTCTTATCCAAAGATGTACTTTCATCAAAGGGCTTTTCAAAGGTAATATGAAACACATCATCCATAGAAATTTTAGCATTAGCAAGTTGTCCATCTGTAAATCCCTCTTGATTACCGGCTACAATCCAAGAGTATTGTCTATTAACACTATTGAAAACTTGTTGGATTATATTCAAAAGAGGAACTTCTTTTTTAATTTTCTCATTAAAGATGTGGTCACTGCGGAACAAATACCTCAACAAGTAATCATTATTATAAAGGATCTCATCTATTACCGGTTTTTCACGGTTCATACCATAAAAATCAAAGATCTCCCTAGCTTCTCGCACTATGTGATCAAATTCATTCATGAGGACAAGGGTAGCTATTTTCTTAGCTCTAGGATTTTTTATAACCGATAACTCATAAAACAATCTTTGCAAAGTAGGATGGGTGTGAATAAATCTTCTTTCAAGTTTAAGAACAAGTGCGGAAATAGCTTCGGCATAATTTTTGGTTTCTTTAAGTATAGGAGCATCATCACAAGCCAAGGTCCCAATGCAATTAAAGAATTCTTGGATGACAATCTTTCCTATAACATTCCCATGTCCCAACACAAAAGTTTTAGCATCAAGATTGGTAGAACTTCTAATTTTAGGAGTTCTACCATCATCAGTTTCTGCCATGCCAAAATCACTCATGATAACAACCTCAAGCAAACTAACAAGAAAATACGCAAAAAGGCAAACGGAAAATATTTTTTTTAAAAAAAAATTAGAAGTGGGGGAGATGAAAACGAGAGACAAAGGCAAATAAAGTAAATGCAAGAAGATGAAGGTTTATGCGTAGGTACTTGATAGATGTTGATGATGTCTCCCCGGCAACGGCGCCATAAATTCTTCCTGCTACTTGTGAGCTGCGTTGGGATTTCCCCAAAGAGGAGTGGATGATGCAATACAGTAGAGATAAGTATTTCCCTCAGTTATGAAACCAAGGTTATCAATCCAGTAGGAGAATCACGTAACAATTCATTAGCAGTACCTGCACACAAAACAACAAATTCTCGCACCCAACGCGAACAAGGGGTTCTCAATCTCTTGGCGGTTAATTGCAAGATTAAATTGTATATTGATAGATAGATAGATCGAACAAAAATACAAAATAAAATAAATAAAGTAAAATTGCAGCAAGGTATTTTTAGGATTTTCAATATATGATAAAGGTAGAATTGGGGGCCATAGTTTTCACTAGAGGCTTCTCTCTTGAAAATAGCATACGGTGGGTGAACAAATTACTGTTGTCAATTGATAGAAAAGCAAATAACCATGACGATATCCAAGGCAATGATCATGTATATAGGCATCACGTCCGAGACAAGTAGACCGAAACGATTCTGCATCTACTACTATTACTCCACACATCGATCGCTATCCAGCATGCATCTAGAGTATTAAGTTCATAAAAAACAGAGTAACGCCTTAAGCAAGATGACATGATGTAGACAAAGTAAACTCACGCATGAATAAACCCCATCTTTTTACCCTTAATAGCAACGATACATACGTGTCATGTCCCTTTCTGTCACTGGAATTGAGCACCGCAAGATCTAACCCATTATAAAGCACCTCTCACATTGCAAGATAAATCAATCTAGTTGGCCAAACCAAATCAATAGATCGGAGAGAAATACGAAGCTATAATAATCATGCATAAAAGAGTTCAGAAAAAACTCAAATAATATTCATAGATAATCTGATCATAAACTCACAATTCGTTGGATCCCAACAAACACACCGCAAAAAAAGTGATTACATCGGATAGAACTCCAAGAACATCGAGGCGAACATTGTATTGAAGATCAAAAGGAGAGAAGAAGCCATCTAGCTACTAACTATGGACCCAAATGTCTGTGGTAAACTACTCACGCATCATCGGAAGGGCAGCAAGGTTGATGGAGAGCCCCTCCGTGATCGAATCCCCCTCTGGCAGAGTGCCGGAAAAGGCCTCCAGATGGGATCTCTCGAGAACAGGAACTTGCGGCGGCGGAAAAAATATTTCGTGGACTCCTTTGTTGGTTTTCCGATTTTAGAGAATTTATAGATGTGGAATTAGGTCAAACGGAGCAGAGGTGGGCCCACGAGGCATCAGGGCGCGCCACCCTCCCTGGGGCGCGCCCTGGTGGCTCGTGGCCACCTCCTCTGTCTTCTGGCCCTCCCCCGAAGCTTCTAGTGTCTCTTATGTCCAGAAAAAAATCTCCAAAAAGTTTCGTGGCATTTGGACTTCGTTTGGTACTGATATTCTGGAAAACCAAAAACAGGCAAAAAACAGCAACTGGCACTGGGCACTAAGTTAATAGGTTAGTCCCAAAAAAATGATATATAGTTGCTTGTAAATATATATAAAACATTCAAGATTGATACTATAATAGCATGGAACAATCAAAAATTATAGATACGTTGGAGACGTATCACCCCCCTCCCCCCCAAAACATTTTTTTTGTGGTTGGCGCATCTGCTAAATTGCTGCCATGTCATTATAAAAACCGATTTTGGTGAAAAAGCGACAAAGTCTAGACGGCTTTGACACTTTTGGGACCAAGAACATCGGTTATCATAGTTAAGAGACTTTGATAATCGCTAAGGAACTATCTCTTCTTTTCACATTTGTAAACAACGTCATACATGGGAAAGTAGTGGTTGAACTCCAGCTCGGTGCACACACGCAAGAAAACATATCAAAACATTTCGAAAAAATCTGAAATTTTGTGGGAATGATTATGAACAAAAGTTATAGATGTTTGCAAAATTTGGTGGTCAAATGACATCCGAGGAGCTCTGGACAAAAAAAAAATTACAAGTTGTGCTCAAACAGTGCACGTACAATTTGAGTAATTTTTTTTTTGTACAGCACTGCTCAGACATCATCTGACCACCAAACTTTGCCAGCATCTATAACATTTGTTCAACATCATTCCCACAAAATTTTAGATTCTTTTGAAATGTTTTGCTATGTTTTCTTGCATGAGTGTAACGTGGGTGCACCGAGCTAGGGTGTAGAACAACCACTCTCCGTCATACATTGCTGAACATGGGACATAGCTAGTTCCAAAATGCTGTTATTCTGGCAATTTCCTGCCATATATAGAAACCGAACAAAGAAACGGCTTATCAAAGAGAAGAGATAATCATGTGCACACCATGCGTGACGTGGATCAACTTGGAGTTGGAGAGCTTGATTAGTCAGACTTCTCATCTCTCTCGTTCTCAACCACCTATCAAAGCTGTTGCCATATATATTAGGTGGCTGGCCAAGGGGTCCTCATCCATCTGCTAAAGTGTCATCGTGCATGTACCCCTAACTAACTAATCTTGTTAACGACGATGGGTCGTACTACTACCAGCACGGCTTTATATACCCAACTTTCAATGGCGATTGGTGGCTGATTGTCCCAGAAGCCGGGCATAAAAGAATTGGAGTACATGGAATAATGGCTTTTGCCTCTGTGCTGCACTTTCTTGCTTGATTTGGAATGACGTTTTTATTAAGACAAAAGTTGATAGACCAGTAAATGATGAGGTTAGATTGGGCAAAGGGGATAGGATTAGTGTTCAGATCGTCAAGATTTGGTGGGTGGATTAGTGTTCAGCACGAGAGGTGCTACAAGGAGGAATGGATGGAAGTTCATTGAAGGCTATATACAGAAGAAGCTATCATTGCAAATGAAGAGAGAAAGTTCACTGAAAGCAACATGCAGAGGAATGGGACAATAGGCTGTGACAGTGAGGATGTACTGATCCTCTTGTCAAAAAGGGTACAGCTGTGGCAATTTATTTGCTCGCGTTGGTCGGAGTTATCCATTTATCGGACTGAATTGATGAAATATAAACCAACCACTGATTGTATTTTTTTTTCTTGACACCAATCACTGATTGGATGATTAGGGGCATGATGGTTAGAGCGGAAACCGTGGGCAATCCTATTCGATGCTCATTGCGTCAAATTGTCCGGAATTCGCATTTGACGATCTGTTATAGGCCAGGCCCACTAGGAAGCGAGGGGCACAATTATTTACGTTTTCTTGCTAGTTGTTGGTTTTTGAGCGTTCTTTTGTGGTTCTTTCCGTCATGTCCTGGTTTATTATTTTCCACCAGCTTCCTTCTAGTTTTTAACTTTTCTTTTTATTGTCTCTTTTCTTTGTAGAAAATGTTCAAAAACAGTACATGAATTTATTAAAATTCACAAAAATGTATACAGTATTCAATTTTTCAAAAAAAAACCAAAGAGTATGTAAAGAAATATTCACATAGTTGAAAAAAAAGTTTCGTATCATTCAAAAAAAAAAATGTTCAACGTGTATTTGAAAAAAGTTTTGTCAGGCTAGACTCAGGTCAAATTCCTTTGTGCAAGCCGAGAGTGAGGCATATTGCCATTCTCCGCCTACCCCCATGCCAGTTTCTGGACAGCCTTCCGGCTGGGCTGTAGAGCCCATCAGATTTAGACTTTCCCCTATGTGCTCCCGGGCGCGTCAACCAGTAACGCGAGTTTGCTTGCCTACCCGCTGCTCGCTCTCCTATTCGATTGGTTGAGTGGTGTTACTGGCGAACCGTTGACCGTAGACTTCCAAAATAAAATTCATTTTTTCAATAAAATTCAAAAAAAATTGAGAATTTGAAAATTTTCAATTTTTTTTTGTGAATCTAAAAAATGTTCACGAATGTGAAAAAAAAATCATGAACTTTAAGAAAATTTTGTAAATTTGGAAAAAGTTCATGAGTTAGAAAAAAGTTCGCAATTTTTTTTAAAAAGTTCATGAATTTTATAAAAGTTCAAAATTTTAAATTTAAAAGTTTCTGGATTTGAGAAAAGTTCACAATTCTTTTTAAAAAGATTGTGAATTTTAATAAAGTTCACAAATTAAAATAAAAAATATTTAATTTTAGAAAAGTTCACAAAAAAGATTGCAAACTTGAAAAAAAGCATGAATTATAAAAAAATCGTGAATTTATAGAAGTTTCTGAATTAGAAAAAAAATCATGATTTTTTTTAAAATCATATTTTTTGAGAAAAACGAAAAATATAAATAATCAGAAAGAAAACAAAGAAAATATTTTTTTTGAAAAACCGAACAAAAACCGTGTGAAAAAAAAACCACCTGAATAACCCAGCCCAGTTGGGGGGGGGGGGGGGGTTCGCCCGTGCCATTGATACTCTATTTTCTTGGTAGCACCACCGATTGGCTTTGCGAAAATCCACGTTCACGCTAGCCTAACAAGATCAGGAATTAGAGGAATGGCGGCAGCTATTTGCCGAGACCCGGTGGGTAATTTTCTTGGTTCATCTGCATTGGTATTACATGGCGTAAGGGACGTTGAAACTCTTGAAGCTATAGCGTGCAGGGAGGTATTATCTTTGGCCGATGCTCTCCTTCTTCATAACATCATGGTAGCTACCGACTCGAAGCAAGTTGCAGGTGATATTCTCAAGGGATGCAGCGGTAGTTTTGGACAAATTATATCTGAAGTCAAGCTCAGAGCATAGGATCTTAATTGCATGTTTAGTTTTGAGGGTAGGGCATCAAGTCATGAGGCCCATTTGTTAGCCAAGTTTGCTTATTTTAGATTAGGGGCACCACGTCTGGCTGGGCCAACCCCATGATCCACTCTGTATCACAAATCATGTAAACTTCGAGTAATAAAGCTTGGCACTTCTCAAAAAAAGAAAATTACACTCTATTTGGCGGGATTCGGGCGTGTGCAGTGCTGATATTGTACGTGCTTCTAAAAGTTCAAAGAGAGTGTTGCTGCGCTTTGGAACGGTAGTTCAAACCAAACCCCAAAGAAAGGGTTACAATGCAAGGATTCCCAGGTCTTATGCAATCTTTGGTATCTCAAATGCTTGTAGAATATGTTGAATGGCTGGCTACCTTTGCAGTAAGTTTGAAGGTCTATCATCAGTTTGTTCTCTTTGCATTAGTATTTGAAGTGCTTCAGCTGCTGCTGCTGCTGCTTCTACATGCTTTTCTGCAGATTTCATCTGGTAAATCGACAAACCAACATACCAAGAAATGCTCCTCAGGCTTGCTCCATAACCAAGTATAATGCAACCACTGAACCAGAATGATTATGATGTTTATTCTATAATTTTGTATGGAGTGTGTGTTTGGAGGTGCAATGATTAAGCTGTCTCCTAATCCTGCCATCCATGTCCGTTTCGGTGGTTGAGCGTGCATTCAGAGTTGGTGCTAGCTGAGGCAAGATTTGCTAATCTTCTTTGATTTTTAGATTAGAAATGTGTCGGCATGTGTTTGCCCATTATCTTCAACTCCATAATTTTGTCTCTAAACAACTGCGGGTTTTGTTCTCAGCGAAGCAAAATTACCACCTAAGGTGCGTCGTACTGGGTGAAGTTGCTGTTAGAACACTTTTAGTGCTAACTTTAGTGTGGAACTGGTTATTCCAACTTGGTGGATGTCATTATCCTGCTGAACAGAAAGTGGTATGCTGTTATCACTATCATTGGTGATTAGATTTCCTGAGTGTTCTTTTTGTTCATAAGTGACACATGTATATCGTCCGTGTACAAACGACACCATAATCACAATTGCTTTTGTAAAACATTCTGCAATAAAATTTTGTTAAAATTTCTTAACTTGTAATTAAAATTTGAGCTCTTTTCGATGACTTGTCTCAAACAAGATAAATTTGGTAATACCCTCGACCGCATACCAATGTTGTGGTAATTGCTAGTCCTGCCTGATGTAAACCCAGAAAGTAGCAGTTCTTACCTGGACCGAGATCCAGTGACTGGCCTCTGGCCAGTCACGCCGTAACTGGCGGGAACCCAGCCGTTGGATGAAGGATGGGCAGCCCAGATCGAACACTTAAATGGAATGGTTCTGTTGTTTCTTCTATTGCAGTGTATGCAGGGAGGCCCAAAGGATGAAGTTGTGCCCCAATCCTGCCAACTATGCCTGTTTCAGTAGTTGAGCTGCAGCTACACGTGAACAGGTATTAACGGAAGCAAGTACTAGGACTTAGTCACTGGACTGAGATCCGGTGACTTGTTGTGGGCGAGTCACTGATGAACAGTACGGTAACTTGCCCCCCTCTCTACACCGCCCGATCAAGAATCTGTGAACAGTTATCTACAATATGTTTGCTACAGTGTTCTATCTGGGCTGCTCATCCTTCATCCAACGGTTGGCTTCCCGCCAGTGACAGCGTGATTGGATCTCGGTCCGTGTTTAACTAGCCAGCAGTGTGCCCTTCATTCCCTGCAATGTCACCCATCGTCATGACCATATTGATGAAGACGATGCATGCTGGGGGCTGCCCGCAGTGTCCACTGCCGCGACCCTGCTGGAGACGTCGAATTGTCGTTCACTGGCAGTACACCGGCGGTCGGCATCCTTCCCAGGTCTTCATCGAGCTTGCCGAGTCTTGCACTGTGACTCCACTTTGTACGCGAAACAACTATCGGCAGGGCTCATCCGTTGAAGATCTGTGCATGCTTGGGAAACTACCTGCTTTACTTTGTTTGGTACTGTGGTTCAACTCAAAACCCAAAGAAAGGCTTAGGACATCTCTAGCGGATCTTTATCCTACCTATCCCATTTCCTTCAAAATTTTGAGGGACTAAACGTTACTTCACCCAGTAGATATAGTACCCCCTCCGTTTCTTTTTGCTTTTTACATAAGATTTGTTTGAAGTAAAGCTACCCAATGTTTAACCAAATTTATATTAATAAATATCAACATACCCAATACTAACGATAGTATGAAACTTATATCACGATGCATCTAATGATATTGATTTCGCATTGTGAATGTTGATATTTTTTTCTGCAAAGTTGGTCAAACTTTATGAAGTTTGACTTCAAACAAATATTACATGCAGACTAAAAAGAAATGGAGGGAGTAAAACTTAATCCCTTAATAAAATATAAACATAATTCATTTTACACATATTCATTTGAAACACACATATAGACTACTTTATTTCATAATTAAACAACGGTACTACATATAGACCAAAGCACCGTCCTTGGCCCTGTGCGGACTGTGCAACTGCACTGGCCCCCAAATTTCTGGGGCCCCACTTTTGGACCAACTTCCTGGGTATATTTCTAACTAGGGCTTTTCGGGTGTCCCTATGTGTCGCTTGTAGCAGACGAAGGGAACCCTCGCGTCAAGGGCAGCGCAAGATGGCCCGGCCCAGGTGCGCTGGATGCCACGACCTCGTTTTACTTCTTTTTTTCCTTTTTTTGTTTTTTTACTTTTGTTTATACTTCTAAATATTGTAAATAAATATAATACAAAAACACTTTACATAAAAAAAAATTGAATTTTCTTAACCAAGCATTTGATAAATGTTAAATGTGTATAGAGAAAATGTTTCTCATGTATACGAAAAATATACAATGTCTGTGAATTTTTTTATCATGTATTTAAAAAAATATTGATCAAGCATTTAAAAAAAATTGTTACACAATTATTTGAAATTTTTTAATCAAGCATTTCAAAAATGTTAAATGTGTGTACAAACAATGTTGAACATGTATTCAAAAAATGTTAATCTTGCATTTGAAAAATTGTTAACCAAGCATTTGAAAAATATTAAATGTCTATAGAAAACATGTTGACCATGTATTAAAAACATGTTAATCTTGTATTTGAAAATGGGAATCAAGCATTTGAAAAAAAAGTTTTAAATGCGTATAGAAAAAATGTTGACCATGTATTCAAAAAATGTTAATCTTGTGTTTGAAAAATGTTAATCAAGCATTTGAAAAATGTTGAAAATGTGTATAGATAAAATGCTAACCGTGTATTAAAAAATGTTAAACTGGTATTTGAATAATGCTAAACGTGTATGAGAAAAATGTATTACATATATTCTATGTGTATCGAAAAAAGTAGACATAAAATTATAAGTTGTCAAAAAAATACTAATCATGTAATTAAAAATGTTAACCGTGTTAAAAATGTTTCAGAAGTATACCAAAAATATTGAACGTGTATTGAAAAAAGTTAACATGTGTTAAACCAAATAGAAATCGATGAAAAACGACAATGGAGAAATAAAACTTAAGAAAACACAATAAAAACCAAAAAGAAAAAGAAAACAAAGAAAAAAAACCCGAGTCAACTAAGTCAAAATAACGGAGACAGAGAAAACCGAGAAGGAAATAGAGAAAACCAAGGAAAACCAAAAATAAAAATAAAAGAAAACCAAAGAAAAAGGAAACAGAAGAAGAAACCAATCAAAACCGAGAAAGAAACAAATCGAAGAAAGGAAAAAAAATGAAAAACCTGTCAAAACTGATGAAAGGAACAAGAAAACCAATGAAAACGCAAAGAAAAGAAACAAATGCAAAGAAACGAAGGAAAAAAAGAAAGAAAAACAAAAAATAAAACAAATGAAAAAAAACCATGCGAGGACGAACGAACATAGCGAAATAAAAAACGAAACCCAGCGAAGGAAAAAAAGAGATGAAAACGGGCCGATCCAGTAGCTACATGGGGGTAAAACTTTCTGCGAGACCTATGATAGCGTCGCTGTAAGCGAGATATAACATATGTGGGGCTTTTCTTCTTATTCGTTGCAGCATATTTTTTCGACCTGGGGCTGGTTTCTTGCCCCGATCGATGGACAAAGCTTGTACAGGAGGCCAGGCGTTATTTCTCGCTTCGATATTTCCGCCATTGCTATTCCACGCTTATGGCACCGGTTACTTTGGTAACCGTATACAGCGCACACCCCCACGATAACTAGGTCGGCCCCAATAACGCGGACCGATTCTGGTTTTTTTTTAGCTTTCTGGACGGTTTTGTGAAGCTTCCCATCAGTTTGGGAAAGCTTCTAGAAGCTTTTGACCGGTTTTTCTGTTTGTTTTTTGTTTTCTTTTTCTTTTCGTCTTCTTTTGTCATTCTAAGTTTTCATAAACTTCTTTTCAAATTCGTGAACATATTAGAATATCATGAGTTATTTTTAAGTTCGTGAACTTTTTTCAATGTTCTGTGAACATTTTTCGAATCGGTGTTTTTTTTTCAATTCATGAAGTTTTTGGAAATACATGAACAAATTTTCAAATTAATGGTTTTTTAAATTCTTTAACTTATTAAAATACGCTAACTTTTTCAAATTCCTGAATTTTTTCTCAAATAGTGAACTTTTTCAAATTCACTACTATTTTCTAAGAACGGGTGGGCCCAGTACTTTACAACACTCAAAATGCTTCAAAGTTTTAGGCGAGACATATGGTACTCTCGCTTTAAGAAGATATAGGGTTTGCGAGAGCCAAAAAGGTAGGATGGTGCTCATGTAGGAGATATGCCCTAGAGGCAATAATAAATGTTATTATTTATCTCCATATTTGTAGTTATGTTTATGTTCCATGCTATAACTGCTATGGTTCTCGAGTCTACAATAACCACGAGGCTCGGTGGAAGACTTATATGCACGTGTGGAATAATAAACGGTAAAATGTATTCCTAGTCTGGCCTCTAAGACTAGCTCAAGTGTTGCATGATGGTTCTGTTTTCCTGATCATGGGCATGCCTATGCTGGCAACTTTGAGGGCACAATGTTAGGAGAACACTTGTGTTGAATCGACCCGAATTGATGTTATGCTATGAGATTCATTCGTCACAAGTTAATGGTTAATAACACAGAGAAAGTTAATGTTTGCATAATTCCTTAGACCATGAGAGTATCGAGTTTCTTCATGCTTGCTTCATGAACTTTGGGGTTTGTTAAACGTCATCCGTAAATGGGTGGCTATTACGGCGGCTTACGGGTTCATGGAAAAGTATGTCAAGTAACTTGATAGCTCAAGATTGGGATTTGCTCCTCCGACGATGGAGAGATATCTCTGGGCCCTCTCGGTGTTACGGTATCCACCATCGTCTGGCCAGACACATTGTGATTTGATCACAGGGATGCCGGAACACGAAAACGAGAAAAGAGAACAAAACCGGTAACGAGGTAACTGGCATTGTGGACAAGTGTTGATCCACGGGGATGCCGATGATTCTCACCTCGGGTATTTGTAACATATCGCGAAGCAACAGGAATAGCACATGGCAACTGGAGGTTCACTCGAATATTCATTCGTGTGGGTATAGGGGTCAATATGGGTGTCCACGGCTCCGATGTTGATCATTGATCGGAAAGTGTTCCGGGTCATGTCTATACTTCACCAAACCTATAGGGTCACACGCTTAAGGGTCATCTATCTGCTGAATACTAGATGGGGAGACTGAGAGAAAATCATCGAAAAAGTTTCGGACGAAACGGAAACGTTCCGGAGAGGACACCGGAATAGTTTCGATAAAACTGAAAAGTTGTTTCAGGGGATACCATTAAGTCAAATTGGTTTCGGCACACGCCTGGAAATTCTTGGAGGATGCCAGAAGTGTTCTGGAAACTTCTGGGACTTTTCCGGGATAAAAACCAGAAATGTTCCGGAGCTGCCGGAACCGATTTGGTTGCTTTTCGTTGAAGAAAAACATTGTTCCGGAATTGTTTCGGAATGCGTTCAAAATTGTTTTAGTGGGTACTGGAATTGTACTAGGCATACAGAAATAATTTGGGATTTATCGGACGCAGAAAAATGTCTTTGTGAATAGTGAAAGTGCGTTTTGGTTTACTTTATGGAAAGTCATCTTTTGGGATATTTTTCCAAAAGGCTTCTAGAAGGCTTGGGGGCTAAGAAACCCCCTTTGGGGGGCCCCCCAAGAGAGGTTGGCCGGCCACATGTGGGCTCCTCCATGGAGCCCCACTTGCTCCATTACTTCCCTAATATGCCCTTGTGGAAGTGTTCCTTCATGGACATTTTTGGTTTTTTGGAATGGCAACTTTACCCCTTGGCTTTCCTTTAAATAAGAGGTGAGGGGGCTGCCCCAAAACTCATGCTTTCCCTCATACACATGCCATGCTC
Organism: Elymus sibiricus; assembly: GCA_039707655.1. NCBI lineage: Eukaryota > Viridiplantae > Streptophyta > Magnoliopsida > Poales > Poaceae > Elymus > Elymus sibiricus. The sequence continues at coordinate 40,377,714 of CM077664.1, forward strand.
GTCTGGCTCTCTCTCTCCCTCCCACGAAAAGAGTTTTCGTAGAGCCGAAAGGCTGTCTGGGTTCCGGTGGGAACTAGTTCTGGACGGCGAAGCCCTGCCGGATAGATGACACCGTATGTGTGCAACTCTGTAGAGAGATCGTAGTTTCGGTCTTAGTTCGAGAGTGCCTCCCGAAGGGCTGTTCGAGTGACCGTCCGAGTTTCGAGGGTCCTCCCGAAGGGCTGTCCGAGTGACCGTCCGAGTTTCGAAGGTCCTCCCGGAGGGCTGTCCGCGACACCGTCCGAGGGACTGTCCGACCGCCTCCCGGAGGGCTGTCCGAGGGGCAGATGAGGGAGTACATCCTCGCGGTTGGGAGGTTGTAAATCCTAGCTGCGGGGATCTGCACCGCCGATCGTCATCGACTCTACTTCCGCCGCGCTACGAGTCGGTAACGAAAAAGATCAAACCTTGTATGCAGTCTCCATAGTGGTCCTGGGCTGGTGCGTAGGTCGGAAATTTTTTGTTTTCTACTGTGTTTCACTACAGTGGCATCAAGAGCCGTGCTATGCGTAGATGCAGGTTTCGATCTAGAATACATGAGATGTATGGGTGTTGCACAATATAATTTGCAGTAGATGAGTTCTACTGCTGATAATTATTTGTGCGGGTAGTAGATGAAATCTGTTACCCGATGTTCTTGTTGCTTCCCTGGAATTTGCATATTTCTGATCTTGATAGCAGCATGGTGGAGTTTCAAAGTTCTGGCAATCCGCGATCCTGATTGATCAACGAAGTGCTAACAGTTCTTTGAATTCCACCATAGTTAAAAAGAAAGATGAAATTTCGCAGACAAAAGGGCAATGCAGATATGATCTGCACGGGGGTCATGCGTATGACGAAGTTCAGTATGGGGCTCGAGATTTTATTATCTCGTGTTTCATACACCCCGTAAAGTTAATCTAGCGACTTGAATAATCATACTTGATGATGGACGTTGGTAGCTGCGGTTTGTTCGAAACCTTAGAAGCCACGTAAAAATGAAATTATGCATAAACCGATTAGAGGCGTCTAACTTGGTTTTGCAGGATGGTTTGCATGTGCATATGATGTGGTATAGCAGTGCTCATATTAATTTGATTATGTATGAGATGACTATATGATGTAAATTAACATGACCTGCGTGTCATGATTCGGCATGATGGCTGGAGCCATATGATTGTCACTTTAATGACCTGCGTGCCAACCTTTTGTAATGCACTTATTTTATTAGCTATAGAGATAGCAATATTATCTGGTGCATCGACAAGGTGGTGGCAAACTTCGCGGAGGTGAACACCGACGCGAATGCCGAAGACGAAGAAATACAAGACTTCTCCGTCAGAAAGGGCTATACCATATCATGCTATTATGAATTGCCTGAGATGTTTATCCCTTATGATGCACCCTTCTTGATTGCGCGGTAGTCACTTTTTATTAGGGTGATCTCTCACAAAAATATCAAGTAGTTAGTGTTCTCCCAAGTGTAGCACCGTCACGGCACCTATCTTCTCGGAGTGCGTCATGTCCACATGAGTACAAACGATTAGGGAAGTGTGAGGCGGGTGAGGTCAGACCTCGCAGCGAGATCACTTGGTTGTCTTGACGTTCTGGCTTGATCGTCCTGAGCTCGGAACACGCCCATCGAAAGATGAACAAGAATCACATAGAGATGTGATTGGCAAGTTGGCCTACCGATTAAAATTCTCGTCATCAGTGATGTCCACATCAATGGCGTTGAATTGAAATGCGGGTCTTGTATCACTCACAATCAATTATGAGAGATATTGATTTGAGTGGGAGCGCACTGTAGAATTAACTTGTTTAATTCTCGGTGAAATTAATTATGAACTTTGTCTAAGTGAAATTTGCATAATAGTTGTAGAATAATGACTCGCGTTTCCACCTTCCCTATTAAAATTGAATAGCTGTTAAATATCTGGTTAAAACTTTACGGTTGGTAACGTAATGTGAGGATTGTCCTCAAAAGTGCCGAGAAGGACTTTGTCCTATCGCATGCTTTTGGTATTCTCCCGCTAATGCTATGGATAATGTGACTCTCGTCCTTCGATCCAAAAGCTAGAATTCCGTTACGGTCAAGTGCAGTATGTTTGCTTCCATGAGACCCGAACTTCAAAAGTTTGGGATAGCTATGTGATATTCATGGAACTAAAAATCATTTTCAGACACAAACAAAGACTAAAAGATATGTGATATCCAAAGCAATGTTTGTTTTGCAAACTATTAGTAAAAGTGTTTACTATGCATTTGACTAATAACAGAGGGATCCAGTAGAACGCCTGTCATATGATGATGATGGTGAATAAAACAATAACTTAAAGAGAAAGGAAATGTCCAAAGGGTGTTAGTGTGACTGACACACCTAGGAAGTCCGGGGCTAACGCCACTCTTAAAGTTGGGTGCTTCTTCTGAGAGTAGGAGAAATACTAAAAGATAAACTGTTAGAAGTATAAAGGCAAAAAGAGTGAAGACTGGAATGTCCAGCTCATGTATGAAAGTCATACAAGCTATTGATGTATAAAAGGCTGGTCAAAAGAAATAGTTCTTGGGAATTATGATTAAACATGTTAATCATTGATTCTTGGGTATTGTGAGTTGATCACAGAGATATCCGCTCGATTGCATTCTGTTGCAACTCGATGAAAGAACTACTACGGCCTAAAAGACTTGCCAGAGTGAGGTTCAGATACGCGTTGGGAATATAGTAAATGTTACTATATCTTCCATCGGTGTATTACCTATATATTTATTTTCATAAATTCATTTTAGAGTTTTACACACTCTAGCCCATTGCATAAGGTATCTTGCAAGAAGGTTGTTCGTAAGAGAACTTTTGATGTTCGATGTTATGAATAACTTAAGGGCCATACTTTCATTATGAATGAGATGTATGTTATGAATATTGATAATAATACATTACCTCTGTATTTACTTTCATAATTCATTTTAGAGTTTTACACACTCTAGCCCATTTTGCATAATGTTTGTTGCAAGAGTGTTGTTCATAAGAGAACAATTGTTGGTCAGTATTATGAAAAACATAAGGGCCATACTTCCATCAGGGATGGGATGTATGTTATGAATATTGATGGTAATATGATACATCCATAATACTGACGCTAAATGTCGCAAGACTAAGATAATACCACACATGTGTGGCACTGCATTTGGTCACATTGGAGAAACCCGCATGGAGAAATTCCATAATGCTGGATTTTGAAGTCGTTTGATTACGAATCATCTGACACTTGCAACTTTCCTCCGAAAAGTGAAGTGACTGAAATACCGTTCACAGGCCATAAGGAACGAGCAACGAACTTATTGGTGATCATACATTTTGATGTATGTAGTCCGATAAATGTTGTTGCTAGCAGTGGATTTATCTATCTTCAGAAATGACTCAAGAAGATATATGGATATTTACTTGATGAGACGGAAGTCTGGATATTTTGAAATCATTCATAAGGTTTTCAAAAATGAAGTAGAAATTATTGTAACAAGAAAAAATATGTTTCTGCAAACTAGATTGCCGAAAGGAATATTTGAGTTACAAGTTTAGCGAATGTCTGATGAGTTGTGGAAAGAGTTTCATAACTTACACCTCCCGGAACTCCACTATGAGTGGTACGTCCGTGAAGATGTCTTCAAACCATTTGTGACATGGTAAGATCAAAGATGACATAAATCAATTTGCCATTATCCCTTTTAAAAGTAATGCTTTAGAGACTGCGGCTTTTACACTGAAAAGAGCGCCATCAGGTATGTTGAAATGACGCCATGGTATGGTACGCCCAACCATGCTTTGTCTTTTCTTAACATTTGGAATATGGGGCTTGTGTAAAATATTTTACAAACCTATTCCAAATCAGACAAGTGATACTTTGTAGGTTATCCCAAGTTATTGGGTATTCCCCCACCACTGTACCGAGGCAAAAGGTTTTGCCACATAGAACGGTATGCTTTTGAAGAAAATGGTTCTTGCAAAAGGTGAGTGGGAGGACAGTGCGACTCGACAAGATAACAGTATCTTCGTCATCAGATCAAAGGAAAGAAACCTTGGAAGTAATTCCAGAGTTTCCTACTGCGACTGATACGGAAGCCTCTACATGAGATGTATGGACTTCGGTCAAACTTGCAACTGAACCACGTAGGCAAAACTCGTGCAAACCTCTCAGGTGCGCAAGCGAGATATTGTTGTTAGACAACAGTATACCTACGATACACAAGGAAGCGTTGATGGGCCCTGACTCCGGAATTGGCTAAATGCCAATATAATCTGAGATAGTTTCCATAAATGATTCAAGATTATATCTTGATAAACCCTTCGGAAGACTTAGAGTCTAACGAACATTAATGGAACTATAAACTGATGTGGATAAAATGTTTTATCCATAAAGCTCGACTTGTTGCAATAACAAGTTCAAAGAGTTGACTACGATGAGGTTGTCTCACCATAGCGATGCTTAAAGTCAGATCGGGTTAAACTAGCAATTAATACATATTTCAATCTTGAGATATGATACATGGATGCCAAAAGGATTTCCATGTGATGGAAATGCAACCTAGGACTTGCATGTGATATAGTCCGAAGTATTTTGTCAATCCAGAGGATGCTAGTAAGTATGCAAACTTCAGAGTTCCAGCGATGGACAGAAGAGAGCAAAAAGGAGTTGGAATCTTCGTTTTTGATGAAATAGTCAAATGAGTTTGATTTCATCAATGGATAACGAAGATGCTTGTGGTTACAAGGAAGTAAGTGGGAGCATAATATTATTTCTAAAAACCTTGTGTGCTTGACATATTGTTGATTGGAAATAATATAAATTTCTTGACACGAATTAGGACTTCATTAAAAATAGTTTTTCGATGAAGTGCTTGGGCTAAATAGCCTTGATATTAGGCATATTTATCTACGAGATAGAATTGCCTAATAGGCTAAAGCCAAAAATACATATTGACAAGATGCTGAAACAGTTTAGCATTAAAACACCAAGGAGTGATTCTTGCCGAAGTCACATGGAAAGGGTTTTTGCAAAACTCGGTGTCCCAAAACACTGATGAGAAAAATACATGATGGAAATTCCACACACTTTCGTGGTTGGATCAATCATGTATTTCATGGTATGTAAAACAACCAGATATGTCCGATACTCCCAAACTGTTGCGAGTATAGATACCAAAGTGATCAAAGTACTGATCATGGGACAACAATGAAAAATGTCATTGAGTACTAAAGTAGCACTGATGACATGTTTTCTCGCAAGCAGAGATTATGAAGTGCTCGTTGTAAGTAATTACATCGATACAGTCTTCATCAATGCTCCATGCGATTTTCGATTTAAGTTAAGGGTTTTTGTGTAATACACAATATGGTGGCACGGTGTTTGGAAATCGTTCCAAACAGGTTACTGTAGCGAATTCTATAACAAAGGCTAAGTATATTGCTGCTTTCAAAGCGACATAGAAGATGATGAATCGTACAGTTCGTTCATGAACTTAGTATGATTCCAAGATGGCTTTGGTCAATGGAACACTATTGAAGATAGTTGCTCCATAGCTCAGTCTGAGGAATCAAGGTTTGACCAGTGATTCACATATATACGAAGCCAAGTCCACACAAAATATGAATTTTGTGAAAGCGTGAAAACGCGAGGACATGCAAAGATACACACGGAACTGAAGTTGTCAGATCCGTTGGACATCAGGCTATACCACATGCGAAGCATTTTTACACCGGTATGCCACTGGTGTAATGTGCATTAGCATTGATTAGATTATTGACTCTAGTGCAAGTGGGAGTTTGTAGGAGATATGCCCTAGAGGCAATAATAAATGTTATTATTTATCTCCATATTTGTAGTTATGTTTATGTTCCATGCTATAACTGTTATGGTTCTCGAGTCTACAATAACCACGAAGCTCGGAGGAAGACTCATATGCACGTGTGGAATAATAAACGTTAAAATGTATTCCTAGTATGGCCTCTAAGACTAGCTCAAGTGTTGCATGATGGTTCTGTTTTCCTGATCATGGGCATGCCTATGCTGGCAACTTTGAGGGCACAATGTTAGGAGAACACTTGTGTTGAATCGACCCGAATTAATGTTATGCTATGAGATTCATTCGTCACAAGTTAATGGTTAATAACACAGAGAAAGTTAATGTTTGCATAATTCCTTAGACCATGAGAGTATCGAGTTTCTTCATGCTTGCTTCATGAACTTTGGGGTTTGTTAAACGTCATCCGTAAATGGGTGGCTATTACGGCGGCTTACGGGTTCATGGAAAAGTATGTCAAGTAACTTGATAGCTCAAGATTGGGATTTGCTCCTCCGACGATGGAGAGATATCTCTGGGCCCTCTCGGTGTTACGGTATCCACCATCGTCTGGCCAGACACATTGTGATTTGATCACAGGGATGCCGGAACACGGAAACGAGAAAAGAGAACAAAACCGGTAACGAGGTAACTGGCATTGTGGACAAGTGTTGATCCACGGGGATGCCGATGATTCTCACCTCGGGTATTTGTAACATATCGCGAAGCAACAGGAATAGCACACGGCAACTGGAGGTTCACTCGAATATTCATTCGTGTGGGTATAGGGGTCAATATGGGTGTCCACGGCTCCGATGTTGATCATTGATCGGAAAGTGTTCCGGGTCATGTCTATACTTCACCGAACCTATAGGGTCACACGCTTAAGGGTCATCTATCTGCTGAATACTAGACGGGGAGACTGAGAGAAAATCACCGAAAAAGTTTCGGACGAAACGGAAACGTTCCGGAGAGGACACCGGAATAGTTCCGGTAAAACTGAAAAGTTGTTTCAGGGGATACCATTAAGTCAAATTGGTTTCGGCACACGCCTGGAAATTCTTGGAGGATGCCAGAAGTGTTCTGGAAACTTCTGGGAATTTTCCGGGATAAAAACCGGAAATGTTCCGGAGCTGCCGGAACCGATTTGGTTGCTTTTCGCTGAAGAAAAACATTGTTTCGGAATTGTTGCGGAATGCGTTCAAAATTGTTTTAGTGGGTACTGGAATTGTTCTAGGCACACAGAAATAATTTGGGATTTATCGGACGCAGAAAAATGTCTTTGTGAATAGTGAAAATGCTTTTTGGTTTACTTTATGGAAAGTCACCTTTTGGGATATTTTTCCAAAAGGCTTCTAGAAGGCTTGGGGGCTCAGAAACCCCCTTTGGGGGGCCCCCCAAGAGAGGTTGGCCGGCCACATGTGGGCTCCTCCATGGAGCCCCACTTGCTCCATTACTTCCCTAATATGCCCTTGTGGAAGTGTACCTTCATGGGCATTTTTGGTTTTTTGGAATGGCAACTTTACCCCTTGGCTTTCCTATAAATAAGAGGTGAGGGGGCTGCCCCAAAACTCATGCTTGCCCTCATACACATGCCATGCTCGTCTGGCTCCCTCTCTCCCTCCCACGAAAAGAGTTTTCATAGAGCCGAAAGGCTGTCTGGGTTCCGGTGGGAACTAGTTCTGGACGGCGAAGCCCTGCCGGATAGATGACACCGTATGTGTGCAACTCTGTAGAGAGATCGTAGTTTCGGTCTTAGTTCGAGAGTGCCTCCCGAATGGCTGTCCGAGTGACCGTCCGAGTTTCGAGGGTCCTCCCGAAGGGCTGTCCGAGTGACCGTCCGAGTTTCGAAGGTCCTCCCGGAGGGCTGTCCGCGACACCGTCCGAGGGACTGTCCGACTGCCTCCCAGAGGGCTGTCCGAGGGGCAGATGAGGGAGTACATCCTCGCGGTTGGGAGGTTGTAAATCCTAGTTGCGGGGATCTGCACCGCCGATCGTCATCGACTCTACTTCCGCTGCGCTACGAGTCGGTAACGAAAAAGATCAAACCTTGTATGCAGTCTCCATAGTGGTCCTGAGCTGGTGCGTAGGTTGGAAATTTTTTGTTTTCTGCTGCGTTTCACTACAGCTCACGCGCGCCCGGATGAGTCTCGGCCCAACTATGCGAGTTCGCTCTCCTGCTCCCGCACTCGCTCGCATGTTTGTTCAATGGGTTGCCCGGTTTGACAGTTGCCTATTGACTGTCGCAAAAAAATCATCAAAAAATTTCACAAAAAATTGAAAAAAAATCAAGAATTTGAAAAAAGTTCACACTTTTTCCAAAAGGTTTACGAACGGAAAAAATGATGAATTTGAAATAAAAAGTTAGTGGATTTGAAAAAAAGTTTACAAATTATCATTGACCATGGACTATTGACTTATCATTGACCTTTTCAAAAAAGTTCACAAATTTTGATAATTTTTTGTAAATTTGATAAACATTCGATGGACAAAGCCTGTATAGGAGGCTAGGCGTCATTTATCGCTTTGATATTTCCGCCATTGCTATTCCACGCTTATGGCATCGGTTACTTTGGTAACCATATACAGTGCACACCCCCACGATAACTTGGTCGGCCCCAATAACGCGGACCGATTCTGGATTTTTTTAGCTTTCTGGATGGTTTTGTGAAGCTTCCCACCGGTTTTCTGTTTGTTTTTTTGTTTTCATTTTCTTTTGTCATGCTAAGTTTTCATAAACTTCTTTTCAAATTTGAGAACTTATTAGAATATCATGAGTTATTTTTAAGTTCGTGAACTTTTTTCAATTTTTTGTGAACATTTTTTGAATCGGTGATTTTTTTTCCAATTCATGAAGTTTTTGGAAATACGTGAACAATTTTTCAAATTAATGGTTTTTTAAATTCATGAACTTATTAAAATATGCTAACTTTTTTCAAATTCCTGAACTTTTACTCAAATAGTGAACTTTTTCAAATTCACTAATATTTTCAAAGAACGGTGGGCCCAGTACTTTACAACTCTCAAAAACGCTTCAAAGTTTCAGGCGAGACACATGGTACTCTCGCTACAAGCGAGATATAGGGTTTGCGAGAGCCAAAAAGGTAGGATGGTGCTCAAGCGCGCCCGGATGAGTCGCGACCCAACAATGCAAGTTCGCTCATCAGCTCCCGCACTCGCTCGCATGTTTGTTCAATGTGTTGCCCGGTTTGACAGTTGCTTATTGACTTTTGCAAAAAAAAAAATCTCAAAAAATTTCACAAAAATTGAAAAAAACTCGAGAATTTGAAAAAAGGTCACAGTTTTCCCAAAAGGTTTACGAACCGGAAAAAATAATGAATTTTGAAATAAAAAGATTGTGGATTTGAAAAAAAGTTCATAAATTTGGAAAAATTTCACGAATTATCACTGACCATGGACTGACTTATCATTGACCTTTTCAAAAAATTCACAAATTTTGAATTTTTTTTGTAAATTTGAGAAAAAGTTGACGAATTTAAAAAACTCACGTGTGTAGCATATTTGAAAAAAAGTTGACAAATTTGAAAAAAAGGTTCACGATTTTAAAAAGGTTCACAAATTTAATGTAAACTTTTCTAAATTTCAAAAAGTTTGTGAATTTGAGAAATATTCACGAAAAATATTCTGAAATTTTAAAAAGTTCATTTATTTAAAAAAATAAAAGGAAAAGAAACATAAAAATAAAAATGAAAAACAAAAAAAACAGAAATAATCGGTTGAAAGGCTTCTAGAAGCTTCCCGAAACCGTCTGGGAAGCTTCTAGAAGTTTTTGTGGGAAGTCAAAGTGGGGCGTGCACCCTGTACAAATAGCTAAGGAAATAGTGCCTGAAGCACCAGATATACATTATGCTTGAGTTACATTATAAGATTTTTTTAAGCCTCGTCGTCGTTGCCAGCAGACCAAATCCACGGCATCGGGGCTATCCCACCAACATCCTCCTCCTCTTCGGTGCTTTAACCTTTGATGTCCCCGCACAACTCCGCAAACTTGACGTTGTGGCGAATGCAGTGCGACGCTCGCGATTGATCGTGTGCGTGCTATCCAACGACATGAAGATTGCGTGGTTCTTGACGACAATCTTCGGGTTCACCATGAGCTGAGCTTCGACAAACGGGAGCTCCTTCACCTCAGCTGCGTGGCGGTATTGCGCCTCCCCCTCGGCCATGGAGAGGAGGCAGGTGCCGTCACCCTTGGCCGCCGCATCGGCCACCTCGAAGTTGGCAGCGGCCGAGTCTACCGCCATCTCATCATCCTCCTCTAAGTTAGGTTTCTAGGAGCTCGGAGGATCGCCGGTGGCGCTGCGAGCTCGGCAAGGCTCGTGGTACGCCCGCTCCTTGGCGGTGACCGCCACGCGCTGTGCGGGCATCAACATCTTGTATGTAGTGATCTTGTCATGAATCATGGCGGCGACAGAGTTCGGGGAAGACAACGTTGACGGCGACAGGGCAGGAGGCGTGGATGTCCAGGTGCTGTTGAACTCAAGGGCGACGGCGGCGGCGACAACCCAAATCAGAGCCAGAGTAAGCCTGAATCGACGGCACTGGCGGTGGAAATGGGTTGCCGGCTTGGGGGGAGGTGTGGGTTAGGATTTGGTAGCCCGACGCTGACTTTTGTAGGTGGTGGTAGTCGATGGCGATGCCCACTGCGGGAGGCGAAGTTTAACAGGAAAAGTCTAAATTCTTTACGAAAAATACGTTATAGGGAATGTGCTAGATGTGGTCTAATCCCTTAATCGAAAATTTTCTTCTCAAATACTCCCTCCGTTCCATAATGTAGTGCATATAGATTTTTAGGAAAGTCAAACTCTATAAACTTTGACCAAATTTATAGAGAAAACTATTTATATCTACAAAACCAAATATATACAATATGAAAGTACATCTTGTGATGTATCTAAGGATATGCATTTGGTATTGTAGATGTATATATTTTTTCCTACAAACTTGGTCAAAGTATATAAAGTTTGACTTCTCAGAAAATCTATACGCATTACATTGTGGAACGGAGGGAGTATAATTTTTGAGGGATCTGATAGGGATGTCTTTACAATCGAAAGATTCCCAATCTGAAGGAGTTTGTCCTTAAACGCGACGGTGGTCTGTATGTTTACGTTCGTACAAGGGGTCACGCCGAAGCTTGAGACACTTGAGTGGAGTTTAATACTATCAATGCCATGCCCATAATTTTTTTCTGAATTAGATTAATCAGAAAATTGCTAAAAAAATCGAGCAATCGGAAAACTGCTAATTTATCCAACAAGTTTCAAGTTTAAAAACTGGTTTCACCACATTTAACAGAAAAATGTTTCTATTTTACTCAATTTCATCAAATTGCTGCCACTCTTTACCTCTTTTAGTTAATTTGTTTATTTTACGTTCTGGATAATCATCCCCACGGATCTGTTCCGGCGTGAAACGGAGCACGATAGCACGAGACTGCGGATCCGGTCTCTGTTCCGTTCACCTCGCCCATGCACGCACGTGCGGTATGGCCGCGCGCTCCTCCCGTGCCTCGCCGATTTCCATGGATGGATCCGGCGTCCGGCCAGCCTGCAGCGACAACCATCCACATATAACCCGGCAGAAAGCAGGGGCCACAGGCCAGAGTTGCCCATGAAGCACGTACGCATGCATGCACAATGCACTTGCTCGTGTTCCATGCCCACAGGCCACAGGCCACGTACGTACAGTCGCCCATGCAACAGTGCTGCATTACTGCGAGCTAGAGCTACTCACGCATTAACTGATCAGATCTGTAAAGGGTGACCAGCCAGAACGTATAAAATAATAAATAAATGAAATGTGGTAAAATATGACAACGGTTTGGTTAAATTAATTGAAAAAGAAACGAAGGGGATTCTGTTAAATGGAGGTGAAACATGCCACAAACCTGGCGTGCGCGCACTGAAATCAGGAGTTACAATCACGACGTACAATGTCAAGGACTTTCTTAGGTCTCGACCCAAGCCATACCGCGGTACGAACTTGTGCCATCCCGAAGTTGGTCATAAAATGACTGGCTAGATCTTGACTACGTCGAATATGAGTAATACAAAAAACATGTTCCTCTAGATTATCCTTGATCTCCTTTATTAAAAATAAATAAATCATATTTAAACCTATTTGATTCACCGGTCTGCATCATTCTTACGAGATAAACCAAGATTAAAAAGATTGATGTTACCACTGACCTCAGTGTACCCCCCTTGGTATTTCCGCTCGTTTCCTTCGATTACACGTGATTGTACGTTCACATGCACCATATGACGTTGCATGTGTCGGCCGTGCTCACCAGAAACGTGATGTGTTATACTAGTTTCTTATTCTTTTCTTGAGGGTGATGTGTTACAGTTTCTAGTCGCAAGGCTGAGCTGGTAGCTCCAGACCCTTGGCACGTTCCACGCCCGTGGGATGGCGCGCGCAAAAACTGGATCGTGGCGATCCTTTTTGTTTTCCGCGATGCTACGGTTGAATAAAAGGAAAGAAAAGACAGAAAAGCCGCGCAAATTACGAGTTGGCGCCGAGTGATTGCGTCTGCTCATCCCCGTGTCTTCGTCTACCTCGTGCCCGCGCTGCGTTCATAAGAGCGAGGGAGAGTAGATCACAGACGAGAGCCGACACTCTCCATCTCCGCAGTTACTCGCACCCGGCCCCATGGACGCTGCGGAGAGCAACGACACCACCAAGCTGCAGACCCCTCTGCTTGCGACGCCGCCTGCGCCGCTGGGAGGGGATGGCGGCGGGGAGCGGCGGCTGGAGAGCATCCTGGGCGACGGGTCGGCGCCGTGGGCGCGGAGGGTGTGCGCGGCGACGGCGGTGGAGCTGCCGATGCTGGCGCGGCTGGCGGCGCCGGCCGTGCTGGTGTACATGATCAACTACCTCATGTCCATGTCGACGCAGATCTTCGCCGGCCACCTCGGCACGCTGGAGCTCGCCGCCGCCTCCCTCGGCAACACCGGCGTCCAGATGTTCGCCTACGGCCTCATGGTAAGTGCCACTACGTTCCCAATTAGCTAACCACGATCGCCTCTCTAATGTCGGTGCTCAGTACTGTTATTAGTCAGTGGGTACGAGTGTTACTTGTCGATCGGGAAACATAAAGTCCACTAGCAGAATCATCCACGTGCTCCCGACGAAACCGATCTTATCCCGCGATCCAGCTCGGGGTTTCCGCGGAGCCACGTACGCGTGTGAATCCATGTGCGGATTTTATTGTGTTCACCTACTAACTATAATATGGATTCTATATTTGTAGCATGTCGTTGCGTTACATCTGTCCATTTTTCCTTCGACGTGCTTCTGGATCAAAAATATTCTATTATATTCTATTTCCTTTGTCCTGTTTTATTAGGCGTGTGCTCGTATTTTGAATTAATTTTTTTTACCATATATTTCATTAGTAAAATATATTTTATATGCAATAAAACTATATTATTGTATATTTATTCGGAAGTAGTTTTTCATGATACTATTTTTTCCTACGGATGAGAAGATTAATAAACACATACGAAGAAAGTATGTTATTTTCTCTTTGCGATGTTTGGACCCATGATGATGAGGGCGCTGCGTTCCAAACATGGCCGAAATAGACAACTTGCCGAATTTTTTTCTTAATTTTAGTAGCTAGGTTGTTGTTAAGTATCGACAACAGAAAGACCTTCCGTGTTTTCCACTTCTCATCTCTCAGTGTTATATATCTTCCCATCGAAATCTTTAGAGGACATTTCACTAAATGTAAACATAAACACTGATAGCTTGTACGTGTTTGATTTGGAAGATCACATTGTTTACTGGTCTTGTTGGATGTGCTGCAGTAGCCTTCTTCTATGTGAATTTTGAACTTGCTACCACATGTCCCATGCGGTGCAGTAGCCTTTTTCAGTGGGTACAATGCATGGCCCCAAATATTTTCAAGCTCTATCCTTGGGCCATAGTACTTACCTTTTCATTACTGATGTTTTTGGCCTGCTTATATTGTTTTTCCTATTTCGTTTGCCCATTTATGACAATATAACCATGGCTAAAAAAGTTAGCATAACTTGCTTTGGTGCGGACGAGTGTAAGTACAATCTCGTCACCAAGTTGTAAATCAACTGGCCTCAAACTGAGGTTCATATTTATAGTAGCCACTCCTACGGATCTCATTGCATAAAATGGTAATTATATATCGGTGTTATGTTCATTGGAAATTTTGAATCATTCGCTCACTCTTGTCATAGCATGCATGAAAGCGACTTATCACTCACTTTTGTTATTGGTAATTCTTTCATCACCCACTCTTGTCACTCAGTCTATTTATTCATAATTCTTTGTGGTTGTCCCTATGTTGGTTTTGTACAACATGTATATATTAGTTAGTGCAACTAACGCGACTTATCTGCAACTTGAAATGATTTGTTGCTTTGAAATCCTATATACTTAAATAGATGATCCCCACTACTTCTATTTATCTTAACATGCATACATGCCATCTCATCACATATACCACCTCATCAATTCTACTACTTTTATTTCTCTCAACATCCATGCATGAAAAATGCTATCTATACAAATTCTCTCAACATGCACACATCCGAATTCATCATCCCCAATATTTCTGTCAACATGCATACGAAATATTACTTATAATAATCGAATACAATAAATCATATTTATTTTAGTCCTAGTGTCATGTTCAAATTCAAGAAAACCAATTTTCATGTGTTCCCTGCGCAACGCGTGGGTTATCATCTAGTTTTATTAGTGCAGCCACAACAGGCATCATTTTGCTTTCTTTTACGACATCCCTTTGCTAGTTTTAATCATATAAATAATAGAAAGAAAATAGATATGTATGTGGTTTATATGGAATTGACAAACTAGGCAACAAATGCAGCTTGGCATGGGAAGCGCGGTGGAGACGTTGTGCGGGCAAGCGTACGGTGCGAGCAAGTTCGATATGCTGGGCATCTACATGCAACGTTCCACCGTCCTGCTCATGGCGACCGGTGTCCCGCTCGCCGCCCTATACGCCTTCTCCCAACCCATCCTCATCCTCCTCGGCGAGTCACCGGAAATCGCCCGTGCCGCGGGCGTGTTCGTGTACGGCCTCATCCCGCAGATCTTTGCCTACGCGGTCAACTTCCCCATCCAGAAGTTCATGCAGGCGCAGAGCATCATGGCGCCGAGTGCCTACATCTCCGCCGTGACGCTCGTCGTCCATGTTGTCCTCAGCTACCTCGCCGTATACAAGTTGGGTCTGGGGATCTTGGGTGCCTCCCTCATCCTTAGCGCCAGCTGGTGGATCATCGTCGTCGCGCAGTTCATCTACGTTGTCACCAGCAGCCGGTGCCAGCTCACGTGGACTGGGTTCTCCGTGAGGGCCTTCTCTGGCCTGCCCCAGTTTTTCAGGTTGTCTATTGCCTCTGCCGTCATGCTCTGTCTCGAGGCTTGGTACTTCCAGATACTCGTGCTCATTGCTGGCCTCCTCAAGGACCCCGAACTGTCGCTCGCGTCCTTGTCAATCTGGTAATCATTTATTTTTAATGAAAATCTTTAGCTACTAGATTTGATTCTGAGTATGTATGACTCAACTTTTGAATCTTATGTGCTTGTGTGTTTGCAGCATGACCATTTCTGGATGGGCGATCATGATCTCATTTGGATTCAATGCAGCAGCCAGGTAAAGTTACTAAGGTTTCTATATCGAGCTGATACAATCACACTGAGCGAATTACTCGGCCTCTACATAACATGATGCACACAGCCAATTTGGCAAGAAGATTGACAACTTGGATAAATGTAATGTTTCAGTGTGTGTTTATAACATGTACAGCGTGAGGGTCAGCAATGAGCTTGGAGCTGGAAACCCCAAGTCAGCGGCGTTCTCTGTGGTGGTAGGGACGATGGTGTCCTTCACCATGTCAGTAATAATCTCGGTGGTTATCATGCTCTGTCGCGACTACATCAGCTACATCTATGCTGACGGCGAGGACGTGGCGGTGGCGGTGTCCAAGCTGACGCCGCTGCTGGCGCTAACCGTCATCCTCAACGGCATCCAACCCGTATTATCAGGTGAACAGAAAATATCCCTAGTCGTTCGGTTAGTTAATTGTGTACTATAATACCGACGTGGATATACATATGCAGGGGTGGCCGTGGGCTGCGGTTGGCAAGCGTTTGTCGCCTACGTCAATGTGGGATGCTACTACGTCGTCGGCGTCCCCTTGGGTTGCCTCCTCGGCTTCTACTTTGACCTCGGCGCGACGGTAAGGCCTCAATCCGTGCAAGGCTCTGTATAACTTTACACCGCCTGATAAATCATGCATTTTTTGATGAGTGGATAACATAAAATGTAGGGCATATGGTGCGGTATGATTGGAGGTACTCTGATGCAGACCGTGATCCTGGTGTGGGTTACCTTAAGGACAAACTGGGACAACGAGGTACGTACATACGTACCTATGGGAAGTAAAAAAAAATCAGGAGTTCATGATACAATGGCAGAACAATGACATTAGATTCAGCAAGGCACACAACAGTTGAAGACCATGATATTCACAATTGTAAGAAGCTTAAAAAATACCAGTACACAATAGTAAAAAGACAATAAATAAGTCAGATGTTACACTGTTAAGAAGCAACAAAAACACCAGTACACACTATGCTCACATAGCCACATTGCAATATAAATTATGTTTATATTATTTCTCAAGGGGAATTAGATTATAATCTAGTACCATACATATAGGTCCATACTTTAAGAGATATCTTCTGATCTAAATGCATTGCAGGTGGCCGAAGCAATGAAAAGATTACACAAGTGGGAAGACAAGAAACCTCTATTAGCTGTCGAGGAATGAAACAAGGATTTTCATAAGAATTTCAGAGCTTCATAAGAAGGATTTGAAGGTAATCCAAGATCATTTTGAGAAACGTCTTAGTAGTTGGTTGTCCAAACACATATCCTATGGTGGGCGTCTTGTTTAATTCAGTGTTGAGTAGTATCCCCGTCTAAGTGATGTGCCTTTTCAGATCCCTAAAGGGGTTCGGAAGCGGATAGCTTTTTTATTGGTCTCGCTTCTTTTGGCAGTTCAGCATAAATGAATATATCATTTAGCACAATAGGAGGTTTGTGTGTACTCCTAAGGACCATTGGGGCCTTGGAATTCAAGAATTGGAGGTAGAAAATAAGTGGCTATTGACTAAGTGATTTTTGTAAGTTATTAATCAAGGCTGGAGTTTGGTAGTCGCTCTTGCGAAAAATTATTTGGGTCGAAAACCACTTACATCGGTTAAGTTCCACCTAACGGACATACGTTTTGGAAGGGTCTCATGAGGGTAAGGACGCTTTCTTTCCATTTGGTACGTTTGTTGAAGGGAATGAAGAATCAATGAGATTTTCAGATGACAAATGGAATGGGGGCATGCTCCTTTTAGCTAGGTGGATTATTTATTGTTTGTTATAAGGATGTCACTATAATTGTTGTTCTTAGAGTGAAAAAACCACCAGTTTAGCGGAGTGCAATGATATCGTCCTCAAGGCTGTGAAGGTGCAACTAACTCAGGAGCATGACACATTTAAGTGAGACCTTCATACACTGGGGTTGTTCTTGTATACTCCATGTACTTTGCTTTAATGGATATATGGGTCAAGTTTAAATTTAAGTGGTTATGGTGCCTTAAATGACATCTAAGGATCAAGGTGTTCCGTCTTACTAAGAACAACTTGTTTAAACAGGATGCACGATGTAGCTTTTGTTATGTATAGAAAACTATCCAACATCTTTTTTTTATTGTGGTTTGGCACGTGTTGTATCGTGCTTTGTGTACTTGGATTCTAATATAACCTCACCTTGTAGCATTTCACATATTTTTTTGGTCTTGACTGCGGGTGGCAGATAAATTGTTGAGACTGCTTATTTTGGTTGGGGCAGTTGCGATTTTTTAATCTATTTCGCTATCCATAAATGACATTGTTTTTGACAAAAAGAAAATTTAACATTTTTGTAGCAGTTGGTTGCGGCATGGGTGGTGCTACAAAATATGCGAGCCGGTGGAGCTTGGCGCCAAGAAACTTGAGTGGATCACTATGGAGTTTATAACCCTGTTTGGATGGCGTGCAGGCTTCTTAGTATTTATAATAGTCTTGGTTGGCATGTTACATCCTTCTTTCAATGGATTGTCTTGTGTTTTTGGTTTTCTCTCTTTCTGGCAAAGCCATTGTATAGCAACTTTGTAATAAACATTGTAATAAGTTATTTTATATGCATCTATGATGCAGACGCCGTGGGTAATAAAAGCATTCTTCCGTTAAACAGGAATTTCATAGATTTAATTCTTAGTACATACTTATCCCTATGTGGGTTGTTTGGTTTGTAGGATAAGATTCTTTAGGAAATTTCCTACGGATTCCTTTGCACTACATATTGAGGATGTTTTCTATCCACGTAAACATCTTGCAAAGAATCATTTATTTTTTGTGTGGTGCAGTCAACCAAACTTTGTTGTTAGTTCAATCTCGTAGGATTCTTGTGGGCACGCCACTCTAATTCTGTGTTTAATTTTGGAATTTTGTGAACCTAGGGGAGACTTAGAAACTTATGGTTGAACCATTCAAAGGGTCAACAGTAGGATTCAGTAGGAAGTCAGCATCCCTAAAATGTGTAAAAGGCGATATTCATTATGCATTTTACTATCGAAATTTCCATTTTAATGTTTCTAATTTAAACAGAAAATGTATAGTTGAATATTGTGGAAACACTCGTAGACCAGATAACCAGGCAGTGGTATATTTGGGCCTTCGATATTAGTAGGTCAATAGGTCCTGGTTCGAGTCCCTGAACAACACGGGTGTAGAGGACTACCACTACTTCGCTAGCAAGTTACTGAACAATAAAAGTTCAATACCAATTTATGTCGAGATTAAAACATTTGAATTCAAAATTCATTTGAAAAAGTTGAGCGGTATTTTCTGGTAATCACGGTAACCGCCTTTCTCGTGTCGCATTGGTAGAAAAATGTGTATTTGGTAGCCAAAACCTTGGCCACAACAGGAAAATAAATGAAACATTGTTTCTTGTTAAAATAGCATCAATAGTAATTAATTTTATTCTATCAGAGCGAGATTACGACAAACAGTGAGCAAGGTGATCCGGAAAGTAGATGGTTTTGGACGTATCACCCATCTATGATATCAAAGTACCTGTTTTGATAGTCGGAAAAAAAATCAAATATGAGTTTTATAACGTCATGTATGATGTGCATTGTATTGACTTAAGGAAAAACTTCCCTAAGCAAAAAAGCCTTACGAAAAAACCGGCTGTGAAACTTTGGCCAAATTGTCTAGCAAGATCAGCAAGGCTGCACCAGTAAAACCTAATACAACAGAGGTGATCTACGCATGTACATGGCACACGGCCTCGTCGTGTGCAGGGGCTGATCGCCAAAACCACACCTGCACCCCGGTGTAGATTTCTTCCCACACCCACCACTACTACGAAACAGGCTTTCGCCCCGCTTTATAAATAAAGCAACCACCAAACCAAGTACATGGCCGAACGATACAAGATGGTGAGGTAGCCCTTATACAATGCCGATCCCAAGATAATCGGATCACACAGAACGCACGCGACTACGCTACCGAAGAGAGCATTGGAAAAACTGAGTACAATGCCACACAACGCCTAAACACCTAAGCTCCACGACAACGCCCCCAGGATGGAAAACGGCGCAAAGCGTCGCCGCTGCCAAGTCCAGAAGGGACAAGGGTCTTCACCTGGAACCCTGGCACTAAGAGGAGCACCACGACGACGTCTTCAGCAAGAAAGCGGCGCCCGCGAGCGTCGCCGTCGTCGGCGACAGAGCACGGAGCTTTCGCTCGGCAGCTCCTCCATGCCACCACGAGGTCTTCAAGACAAGCGCGACGAGTTCAGCTCCCTAGGTCCGGATCGGGGCCACGCCACTGCCAAAGGCAGGGAGGCCCCACCACCCCGCGGGGTAAATGGCACCCGTGGGTGAAAGACACTCACCTCTTCCATGGATCTCCACGCGGACAGGACCGGGCAGGAGAAATTTTGTGGGAGTGCCTGAATGCCGCAGGGCGAGGGAGAGAATGAGTGGAGTGTGGGTTGTGCGGCTATGGTTTTGTGACTTTCATTCATGACACTCATGTCCCACATGTCATATACCAATATAGCCTGGTATATTGTACGGGGTTTTACCAAAGGTTTCGATTTTCTGAAAGGAAAAAAACCCAAATGTTTCGAAATATGAAAGAGTTTGCCAACCAAAGAGCGAGGTTTGGACTTCCAATCTGCCCACATGCATGAATGGTGAGGGGAAGAATATGTAGAGATGACGACATGATGGCAAAATGAAATGTCATCATCCGGATGAAATGTTCCGGCCGCTATATATACCAGTCCAACGGCGTGCCTATAAACCCTCCTGGCACTCGTATCTACAAACATGGGAAACATCGCCCGATTGTTGTGTCCCACGAGCAAGATGCATCTCTTCTCCCCTGGATCGTCTACTACATGTCCAAGCTGCCACCATATGCGTGCATGCTTTCTCAAACTCAGAATCTTTGATGTCTTTCCGTTTGGTTCTTGATTCTGAAGCGCTGCTGCATGATTCTGATTCAGCTTTTTTCATTTTTGCGGGGATTCTGATTCAGGTTTCACTTGGTAAACCCTTTTAATTCTCTGGAAATGTAGTGTACGTATGTATGTGGTTGAGCAGCTTGAGCTGAGCTGCATGCAGCTGATTTTATTTTCTTGCCATGGATCCAGTGACCGAGCAGTACTCTGTCCGCCGTGCCGACTGCCGGGTAGAAACCTGGGCCCACCTTATCTAAGCTCGGTGGAGCGGAGTGGCTATCCCGGCATGCACGTCCCCATCTTATCTTCCAGGGAAGGAAGAAGCTTTCATCAGCTTTGTGCGGCCGCAGATCGACGCCGCGCGCGCGCAGCCCAATCCATATCACTCCGCTACGTACGCCTCGCTTCACCAGATCTACGCCGCGCTTCACTTCACCGGATCCAGCCGACAATCCACGCAAAAAGACAATGGCCGCTCCTTCCCCCGCCGTCGCCGCCGTCAGCAGCGCAACTTCGTCCGGGCTCCTGCCACCGCGGCGCAGCGCCGTCCCGCTGCCGTCGATGAGGAGCAGCAGGGCGGCGGCGCCCGGGGGCAGGATGACGACGGTGGCGAGCGCGGTGGGCGACGTGGGCGCGGAGGGCAACACGTTCCTCATCGCCGGCGCCGTGGCCGTGGCGCTCGTCGGCACCGCCTTCCCCATCTTCTTCTCCCGCAAGGACACGTACGTAGCCGAATGAAGAGGACTAAATCGCGATCGTGCGTGGCTTATGATGTGGTATGCTGATACTCTTACCACATGCGTGCTGTGCAGGTGCCCCGAGTGCGACGGCGCCGGGTTCGTGCGCAAGTCCGGCGCGACGCTGCGGGCGAACGCGGCCAGGAAGGACCAGGCGCAGATCGTCTGCGCCAACTGCAACGGACTCGGCAAGCTCGGCCAGATCGACAAGTAGCCTGATTAATCAACGTCCCTTCTTCACTTCACGCACCCTGCCGCGCATATATGTGCATCGATCCGCCGTCCCGTCTATCGATCGCTTCTTCGTCTTCCACCTCCTCCTCCCGTGTTCTTGCAGCTGCGTGGGACGCAGGAATCCTACAGGAACTGATACATATAGAGAAGATCGAGGTCCTGTAGAATTCCCGGTTCCGAAGTCCGAACTGCACATCCTTCACTGTGGTTTTCGTTCTTTCTTTTACCGCGTTGCACTTGCACCTGATTTGTGAGGTGTTGTGTTGGTAAGTGTGTGCCTGTGTAATTGTGTATAGATATATGCTTCATGTAACTGTATTTGTGTGGACTGTGGAGGTATATGTACGTGCGTGTATGATACATACAATGTACTAATGTCGAACCTGCTGCACGGCAGTCGGCAGGAACTGCGCCGCTGCATGGTGTCCTCATCGGCGAATCGGGCCGAGGAAAGATGAGACTGTAATGGAGGTAGAGAGAGCAGCAAGGTGACCCCCTTAGAGCATCTCCAATAGATGATGTAGATGTAAAAATAACCAAAATATACGTCACTTAGTCTCAAAAACATACCTCCAACAGATGATGTAGATGCAAAAATTTTACATCTGAGTTTACTCCAGATGTAAAATGCCTTACCAAGTGATGCAAATATACATCACTTGAGCACAGATTTTACATCTAGATGTAAAACGCAGCCGCGCCACGCGAAGCCCAACTGCCACTGGAACCTTCATTCCCCCCTCTCGCCGCACCACGCCGCCGCGCCGCCCGCCCACAGGGCCCCGCCGCACCCCGCCGCCGCCAGATCCGGCCTACCCACCCCCGCCGCCGCCGGATCCGCCGCTTTTCCGCCGCCTCACGCCTCGAAATCGCCGGAATCGAAGCCGTTCCGCCGCCACCACGCCGCCCCTGATTTGAAGCATCTCCGTCCCCGCCGGCGCCCGCACAACCTCCGCCTCCATCTTCTGGTCGTCTCCCTGCGACTCCGCCGCTTCTCGCCGCCGCACGCCTTGACTTCTGCCGAATTGAAGCCGCTCGGCGCCACCGCGCCGTCGCTCGATTTAGAGAATCTCCGTCGCCGCCGCCGCGCCGCATGGCCTCCTTGACTCCGCCAGTCATCTCCCTGCGACTCCGACGCCCGATTCCAAGCCGCACCCGCGCTGCCGCCATGCCGCCGAAGAAAGTAGTAGTTCAACTAGTTTTACATCATCTATTGGAGCACTAGTTTTACATCATCTGTTGGAGTTGGCCCTTTTTTGGTGATGTAAAAACCACTTTTTGGTGATGTAAATTTTACATCTACCACTTTTTGGTGATGTAAAATACATCATCTATTGGAGATGCTCTTAGGGACCTCTTTATCAGAGGGGCGTCGGCGCTCCGTTAGGGTTTCGATTGCAGCACTGCCCCTTCGAATCTTCCTTGCACATCAGTAACCATCTCGCGGCACACCAAGGATTCACCCTCGGTCGCAAGAAGAGAGGGATGGGGAGGGACGGGGTGTGGGGATGAGTGGAAACACGACAGCTGCAAGAGTACCCGCGACTGAGGAAATAGGAGATCGATGGAGGCGGTGGCGGTAGTGGCATGCCTAGGTTTCTCAAGAGGACCCGCATCGCCGCGCTCCCTTCTCTAGTATTACCTCCGTTCGGAAATAAGTGACGCTGTTTTATTTCAAATTTGCACTAAAACAACGTCACTTATTTCCGAACGGAGGGAGTAGCTTTTTCTCCTGAGCGGAGTGCATTGTATCGATTCACTGTGTCTCTACCTTTAGCAGCTTAGTGGGCTTTCTTCAGCTGGCAGGCCCAATTAACAAGAGTGCTTCAAATTTTCCACCAGAGTAGCTACCCTATAGGACATGTGGCCCATTTAACGGAAAAACGTGGAATAGCACAACAATCAAACGGCCAGAAATGACGGGAACACAAAATCGAACAGCCAAAATCGCTGAATGCATGAGAGGGCAGGGAAGTCGTTCAGTTCAAAAGCGACTTCGAGCGGAGGTGCCCCTACCCTGATCTCTACCTCGAGTGGAAGTGCCCCTCCCAGAGGAACGCATGTGGTGGTGGTCGAGATCGGCGGCAGAGTCAACTGCTCTCTCTCTCTCTCTCTCTCTCTCTCTCTCTCTCTGTGTGTGTGTGTGTGTGTGGTGGATGGCGATGGCGACTATGATGTTCCACATCAACCAGGTTAAGGCTACCCCTCTCCCCTTTATCCGGTTTACAAATATGAATCCTCTTTCAAATTCAACCTTCCTGTGTTCTTCGCTTCTGGATCTAAGCCTCTCTGCTCCGGTATCCTTAATCGGAGGTCCATGGATAATTGGGCCGGATGTCGTTTAAGCACCCCACCCTTCGCTCGATCATGGACGAAGAGGAGGAGGCCCACCGCCCGATGGAGAGGCGACGGGTCAAGGCGCGCCGTCGGAGGACGAGGCCATGGCCAGGGAGGACGGAGGGGCAGCTGATAACCCACAAGTGTAGGTGATCTATCATAGCCTTTTCGATAAGTAAGAGTGTTGAATCCAACGAGGAGCAGAAGCAATTGGTTTGTGGAAACTAGCAAAAGATCACTATAAAAGCTGCAAAGAGTGTTCGATGGTTTGTTTGAAAGCAAGTGTAATCGCAAGAAAGTAAATAGCAACAAAAGTTGCAACGGTGCAGCAAGTGTCCCAATCCTTAATTGCGCCAAGGAAAAGCCGGTTGTATTACTTATATGGATCAAAGCATTCTCGAGGACACACGGGAATTTCGTCTAGTTACTTTCATCAAGATTCCTTGAGTTACCGTTCATTGTTTTGATAGTTTGTTGCGTGGTGAAACCTATGATAAGGTGTTATTCTTATTTGAACAAGCAATCTACTTATTATTATACCTCTACAGAAGCATCCGCAAATACAAGAGAGTAATTAAGATAACAATCTAACCATGGCGGGAGGGGGGTCGTTTCATGTCCACCTGATCTTGGTGTTGCCGTCTTCACCCGATATGGTCAAGTAAGAAGAGCGTTGCCTCCAGCCTGCATCCGCTCACCCAATTTAAGCCATCAAATTCAACCACAGAGGACGACCACACCACCATCTAGGAGAATGCCAAGCGCTAACCACGAGAACCTAAGATTATTGAATCCAGTGACAGACGAGACAACTGAGATGAATGCTTCCTGGCGCCATAGATTGGAGTATAATCAAGGTGGTAGAAGAACATCGGCAATTTATTTGGTGGAGCATCGTCCCCACCGCTGAAGTGACGCCTACAAGAAACACTAATCCTATCCAAGCTACATGCCGAAGTCGAAGCGTCGGAGTCCCATGCCCCTCCCGCCGCCAGAGAGGCAGACAGGAGAGGTGGAGACCCGCAGCCTCACCGGCGGAGGGAGGGGGCAGAACTTTTCGCCTCCTAGATCATCTCTCGAGTAGTTGGGAATGAAGTGGTTTCCCTATCGTACTCGTGGCAAGAGTTGTGTAGTTCGTTGGATGCAAGGTTTTGGAAGTTTGGCCCATCGATAAACAAAACTTGACGGAAGAAAAGGCAAATGAAAATTGTAACAGAGCGAACCTAGCGCACCCGCAAAGGGCAGAAACCTCGACGATTCCTGACTTCCAACGCAATACTACAACATGAATTAAATAGAAAGTAATCACATAGAATTTGAATTCTTAGAGAGGACAAGATGGAGACTCATTTCTTGATCACTTATTAGCTGTTGGAGTACATAGGCAAAATATAACACAATTAATCAACACAACCAGATCCCCCGTAAAAGAATTGTGTCGAATCAATTTTTGAAGGTGTATAGCAACCCTTCCCATCGTCACTAGATGGCAAATCAACATTGACAATATGACCAATACCGTCTGCGTCGATAAGCTTGAGATTACTAAAGGATGCAACATTGCCACTTGTTGAAAGATAGCCACTTCCCATTGGAGGACTTAGTCATGGTTTCTTATGATTAACATAGCCACCAAAGGTTTATCTATGAGTCCCGGGATCAAGGATTTAGGGAAGTAACCCACTAGTTTTGGATCACCATTAGCTCCAAAATGGATGTGCCAATCACCTGAATATTTTTCCTGCATGTATTGATCATATATCAATAAATACACAACATATCATTCCTCATAAGTAAATGGTACCACCATCGCTCTATAATACATGACATATTAATATCGCTGAAAAGTGTAGTCAAACTTCTCCATCTTTCACGAATAATTATTGAATCAAATATTTATTATATTGAGCTTGTACCACTAGATTTTGCATGAAAAGTAGTTTCAAGAAGGGAAGCTTTTTCCTTGTTTTGAAGCCGTTTTTCCTATTAATTTGACTCGATGAAGAATTTATTATCCCCTATTTATCGTCTCCCATTTTTATACGGTTTTATTCGCAAGAAAAAGGTTGCACAAACTTGTGTGTGCAAACGGCTTTAGAGTAAGAAAGGCAGAATATGAAGAAGGTGCAAAGGGCTTTGCCGTATATTATCCTAACTACTTGCACACTCGCGTGCGCGTGCACACACACATGCATACATATAACTACAAACATGTCATTCATTCGGTAACAGAGGGAGTTGTGTATAAGGTCAAATTATCTTAAGTCTACATATTTAAGTTTTTACACGAAGAGCAGCGGTATTCCACTTATTGTGATATATCATATATGATCATCACTTGTTCATGTCTAGGCATAATTTAGAGCTTGGGCTCCAAAAAACTAATGATAAACACTAAAATGCATTGATTCACATATAATTGACAAAGAGTTCAGGATAATACATAAAGCTTTTATGTACTACCACAAACTAGACTAAGTACACTTCTAAGAGAAAGTTACCATAAACTTGTTTAATGATGCCTTGCACAAAACTACAATTGCTTAGTGATGTGCAAGATTTTAATCTTGTTCGATGTCAACTTGTTTAATTCCAGTTTGAAAAATCTAGAATGGATGTTGCGGTAGCAAGTTCATACCTTGAATATCCTTACTGTGATATATGTTTTCTGGCCACCAATGCGTGAAAGTGGACTGATGACATTGCCTGGAGCTATACTTGATGATGTCTTGTGAAAGCCAGGGCAAATCATGTTCATGCAACCCTTGCCAGAAGTTCCACCACTCTGAGATTGCAATATAATTAGGAAAATGTGCGAAAATGTTTCGAATATTGCATTCTTTTTTGGAAAAATAAAAAAATGAAGCGGAGGGAGTTCATCATGGTCGTGTAAAGGGCCACAAGTCTAGAGTTTGATACCTACTTGATACGATTTTTGCTTCATGATCTATGAATAACACAATGACACACAAATATATTACAACCTCCGTTTATATATAGATATCAAAGGAAATTTAGATTGGTATTGTGCAATAGTATTAATTCAGAATTCCATGAAAATATTATCGTGAGACATTAGTTTTATAGCATATACATAATAAAACATGATGGCAACAGTTGTGTGTTCGTAAGTGTGGAAATACCTAAATAATGTCATTTTGCAAGGAAATGAAGTACATTATATGACAAGTTATTGGATGCATGTTTTAAACATTACGTAGACCATAATTTTAGAAAAGTAAGTCAACTGATGATGTCTTGTACATCTAGTATGTGCATGCTTGTACATCCAATATTGTTAGTTCCTGGAACGAGATATGATGGTCTTCGTAGTTTATGCAACTAAACGTAAACACTTGCAGGTAATCACTCTTAGTCTATATTTTAAACACATAACATGCACAATGTAGCTTATAGAGTTTAGAAAGAAAAAACTTACAATCAAAGCTGTGTAGAAATGGGTCCGAGAATCCTTGTACAACGATGGGAAAATCTATGCAAAATTGTTGTAGGTGTTAACATATATGTACAAAATATCCGTCCATTATAACTATAATATTTAACATATTTAGTGACTAGAGGTATCCATAGAAAGTACAACATTAATTAACCGCAAGAAAATACCCGCAAGAAAGTACAACATTAAACATGAATAAATTAACTACAGACAGCAGGCAAATATTACTATAGAAATATGTAGTCGATCAAAAGCAAGCTAAGTTAAGAAGCACATTCACTAGTTGTTAAATTACTCTAACATAGAGTTTAGTTTTTGTGCATGACCCTTAACATAGGCATGCTCCAAGCACTCATTTTCAAACTATGGCGTTGTACAAGAGGAAAGAAAAATTAGATTCATCTTCAAGCAGTATCTTGGATGCAAGAAAATACATAATCCTAATTCTTTCCAGGAAATATCGTTGAGGTTGGAGAGGAAAACTTGCACAATAATGTGCTAAATATACAAATTTAAACAATCTAATCAAGAATTGATTGAAGGAATATAAATAGTGTATTTTTTCCTACACATAGTTTAAGAAACTTACTGCATGTGTTTCAAAGATAATGATGTTTGAAAAGTGCATCCTATAACTTTCCCAGAATTTTGTTAGTATAATTTGTCAAAAAACTAATGTTATTCATGACTCGTACTTGATTATATACGTGATTTTGAAATTTCTATCACACTTCGTTGCCACCAGCAAGAGCTAGTTTTATAACATAAGGCGTATGTATAGTATGTCTTCTCTAAACAACAAAGGTGTACATAGAAGCTTACTAATTACAAATAAATATGCCAAGAACTAAAAATAAGATCTTATAACAAATCATGCACCCTATGGATTCTAATATTGGAACTTCTAAAAATTATTTTGGTAGTAATACACAACACATGCAAAAAAAAATCTGGTATTCTATTCATGCGGAGTAGTTTGCTTACTAAGGTAATTAAACTAATATACATGTAGTTGTACAAGTCTCATAACTTACATGCCATCCAAATTGAATTCCATTGAGTGAAGATGGTTGTCCATCTCCCCTATATAGAATCGAAATCATAGATGTACTTGCTTGCCCATTTTGTAAATCAAAGCCGTAAACATCTAGTGTTGCCTCTGCACCATAATAATAATTATTGCCACCTCCTGACGGCCATGTATGACTTGAGAACTGTCAAAATGTAATTAACATCATCTGCGCGTGAGTAGGACACAGATTTCAGGATGTATATGATACTAAAAAATATCACAAACAGTACTGCAAGTAAGGCAAACTTAATACTCACGTATGTAATTTCTGAATTTTGGTCAGAGGTAAGATTTTCCTTTGGAAGGAAGAATTCTGGATGAATTTCATCGGGCCATGGAATTGTCGAGTTTCCTTGCTTTATATTGTAGAGAGGGGGGACAAATAAGGAGAGAATGTAAATCATGATGTGAATGTTCATTGCAATATCAATAGAAAATAAACTGCAAACTTACCTCTTCAATAGCATGAAAACACCCTCCTTTAGGTATGCTACCAAGAAGTAGCACAATAAACAACACAACAGGTTGAGGAGAATTATCCATGTAGAAGCCAAACAGAAACACAAGTACCGTGTAGTGATGTGCCCTTCATTGAGGCCCACCCACTTAAATAGTGTGAAGCAGCGTGGTGCCTATAGGATTCGATGCGGAAAATTAGTGAGAGTCATTTAAAGCTTGTCTATAAAAAAAATAAGTGCAATAAAAGATTTCATTCCATAAAAAAATCTTGTTGGAATATTTTTTATTTAAGAAAAATTAATGTGGTTCATTTATATCCTAGTGAGATATGACGATCACATAAGATATATAAAAATACATTCATTAAAAAGGAAAATCTAGGATTTATGAAAAATAATAAATAATCCATCATATACTATTAAAGAGTACATATATGAATTAACTTAGGAAAAGGCATATCTACGATTTAAGAAACAAGTTAATGTCGATCATTTAGAACTTTATCTAGTCATATATATATATATATATATATATATATATATATATATATATATATATATATATAGGACTATTTTGTTACTGGAAACAGAATAATATTCTGTTACTGTCGGCCCCTTATAGGCCCCATCTACGATTTCCCAAGGCCCGAAACGTTTCGTCCGACGGCCCGTTTAAGAAAACCAACCCACCCCTCTGACCTACCATTCGTCCCCAACCCCACCCTATCCACCGTCGCTGCTGACTCCCCATCCCGGCCGCCGCGCGCCTCTCCTTCCCGGACGCCGCGCGCCTCCCTCCCAGCCGCCGCGCGTCCCTCCATCTCCCGGCCGCCGCGCGCCCCTCCACCTCCCGGCCGCCGCGCGCCTCTCCTTCCCGGCCGCCGCGCGCCCCTCCACCTCCCGGCCGCCGCGCGCCTCCATCTCCCGGCCGCCGCGCGCCCCTCCACCTCCCGGCCGCCGCGCGCCTCCATCTCCCGGACGCCGACGCGCCTCCTTCTCCCGGACGCCGACGCGCCTCTACCTTCCGGCTGACGCGCGCCAACATCTCCTGGCCGTCCGGGCGCCTCCACATCCTGGCCGCCGCGCGCCTCCGCCGCCCCTACTGTTGCATACATGGAGCTGTGCGGGGAGATGCAAAGAGATCACTGTCCGTCGCCATGTCAAACCATTCCACACCGCTGGTATGAGTTCTGCCCCTGACCAACATGCTTCTCTTTACCCCCGGTGTCTCTTCTACCGGTCTATTTGCTCCCCACAGAAGCCGCTGGCGCAACATATGTTTTGTACAAAAAAAAATTATACACTCGGTGTACCAGTTCACTATGAATTCTATCATCTGTTCGTTAAGAAACCCCAAAACAGTTCAATGTCTGTGTTAAAAAAATAGTTCGGTTATGTATATATGCATAGCAGTAAACTACACAGAATTTTTTTAGCAGATTGGCAAAAAGAAGTTTGATATCAGTTCACCCTTGAGTGGTAGTAAGTGCGGAGCAGAAAAATTGTAGCAGTTCAGCAAAAAAGTTTACATGTACAAACGCTTCAGCAATCAGTAGAAGGCCACTTGATTTACTGTCTAATCTTGGAGATAAATCCAATATCCTAAGTTTGCGATGGCAGGTCACTCATCTGACGGGTCCATGGCATATGTTTCAGCAGATCAGTACCATCATTACAAAAAGGTAAGAACTAATTGTGCGTGAATCAAATAGAGTTGCTATCTCTGAAATTCTAGAAGAGTTCAGACAGAGTGCGTGTTAATAAAGTTTGTCAGGTTCTTTGGTTTCATACATAAGCAAATCCTTTGATCCCGGGAAGATATAAAGCGTATGCACAAGATGGATTTGGATGCGTACAGATTCTCCTTTTCTTGGCCCCGG
The DNA here is from genome assembly GCA_039707655.1 of Elymus sibiricus. Classification (NCBI taxonomy): domain Eukaryota; kingdom Viridiplantae; phylum Streptophyta; class Magnoliopsida; order Poales; family Poaceae; genus Elymus; species Elymus sibiricus. The sequence continues at coordinate 40,408,345 of CM077664.1, forward strand.
CTTATTCCTGGTAGGTACTAGTAGTGTACAAGTGTATACAACTAAAGTAGACCATAATGCCTTTCTGAAAAATTCTGATTCTCGGTACCAAATTGTGTAGATGGAATAGGACAGATAAACCCAAAGGGCTTGGACTACTACAGCAATTTGATAGATGAGCTGATACTACATTGGTATATAAATTATTACTTTCCTATCCCATTTTGTTGATGTGAGATTGAATTGTACAAATAATATTGTTCTCTCAAATATTGGTTAATCCAACTACTTGTTCTGTCATTTTGGTAGGAATACAGCCTCACCCAGCACCTCCCCCAGCGAGCCGCCGCCCAGCACCTCCTCCAGCGCGCCGCCGACCGACCCCTTCCTCCACGGCTCACCTCCTCCGCCCCGGGCATGGCTGCCGCCGGCCCCGCGCCTCCGCCACGTTGCGTCTCTGTTGATCCCCGGTGGAGCCTGCGAACGGGCATCCTCCCTCCCAGGCGCCGGTGCCTACGGTCCCGCGCCAAACCCGTGACACCGTGGCCCCTGTTGACACCTGATTTTGGCACGATGCAGAATGCAGTAAAGGTGGACTCAAGCGAAAAGCTTGCCGGTTTTGAGTGCTTGCCGAAGACCCAAACAGAGGCAGGAGACGGTCCGGCAAGGAGGCGATCCGGCAAGGAGACGGCCCGGCAAGGAGGTGATCCGGCATGGAGACGGCCCGGCAAGGAGGCGATCCGGCAAGGAGAAACTTTGAAGTTTGGGCCATTGCCATCCGATCTCATCTCGAAAGCCGAAATTGTGTTCGAAATACTGGGATTTTGTATGCAGAACACTATTCGGCTGATTACGCCCTCAAGATGATCTCATATGAGAAAACTTTCTACATGAATTGTCTTCGTCTCGTCGAATCGGTCGATTTTCATATAAAAATCGTCTCAATCCGAGTTCGTATGCAAAAGTTAGAGCTATCTGAATGTAGCCATGTCAAGAGGCGAAATAAGACGAGGGAGACCAGACACGTCTTGGCGAGTGTCTGATGCAATGCGTGAGCAATTAGCCATTCAAGATGGCCTCGGATCGAAAAACGTTCAACATGAAAGTTGTTCGTCTCGTCGAAACGGTCAAAATTGCTTTTGGGCACATTTTCATCCGAGGTCGTTTACTGCCTCAAAAAGGGCCCGCAAGGTGCAGCCAGAAAGCTTGCCGCGTGAACAGTAACCTTGCCGGGTGAACAGTAACCTTGCCGGGGAAAGCTTGCCGCGCGTGAACAGTAACATTGCCGGGGGGAGCTTGCCGCGCGTGAACAGTACCCTCGCCGCGTGAACAGTATCTTGCCGGGGAAAGCTTGCCGCGCGTGAACAGTACCATTGCCGGGGAAAGCTTGCCGCGCGTGAACAGTAATCTTGACGGGTGAACAGTACCCTTGCCGCGTGAACAGTACCTTGCCGGGTGAACAGTAGCTTGCCGCGTGTGAACAGTAACATTGCCGGGGGAGCTTGCCGCGCGTGAATAGTAACTTGCCGGGTGAACAGTACCCTCGCGCGCGTGAAACAGTACCTTGCCGGGGGAAGCTTGCCGCGCGTGAACAGTGAAAACTGTCCGACGAGATGCTGAAGATGGGCTCAAATACTTATCTAGATGGCCTCAGATCAAAAAAGTGTTCAACATGAAAGTTGTTTGTCTCGTCGAAACGGTCAACTTTGCTTTTGGAGTCATCGTCATCCGACGTAGTATATGACCTGCAGAGACGATACAAGAGTCGGACGGTCCAGTCAGCTATATGAATGAGTCCGACTCGAAATTAAGGATGACCCCGTGGAGTATTCAAGATGGCCTTATTTGGAAAAGTGATCAACATACGGATTATTGGCCTCGTCGAAACGCACAAAATTCGTGTTTGGACCATCTCCATCGGAGGTCGTGTGCAGATTCCACGACCCACGCAAGGAGCAAGACAGGAGATTGGACCAGATTCAGGCTGAATCCGAGCGGGACCAGAACTAGGACTCTAGGACGTGAATTAATGTAATTTTCTTGTAAGGAAAGCCTAGATGAATCCTTTGCTTGTACGGAAAGTCCAGCCGCCTCTTATATATGTTGGGGGTGACGGCCGATTGAAAGAACACACAATCGAACAATCAATATACTACTTTTTCACCTACGTTTTGTCTCCCACCCTCGTATCTTCTTCCTCGTTCTTCGTCGTTCTTCGTGTTGGAGAGCTGCGAACTCCGAGGCCCTAGGGGCGAGCGAATCGACCTAGGGCAGCCCATAGCCGCCGCGCTCCCTGACGGGGTCCCTCCCGGGTGCGCGGGGTTTCGGGTCTTCAAAAGCGTCCTCCGGTTGTCTTGCGTATCGCGCTGCCGGTAGGACCTCCCTCGACGTGAGCTGCGGTGCATCACCCCCGGCGTCGAGGGTACGCGTGACGCGTTCGTGTGTCAACACACTTTTTGGCGACTCCGCTGGGGACCTTTTGATCAAGAATCATCATCCATCATGTCCAATCTTTCCAATCCCTCGGAAGTTGACGCCGATAACATTATCAAGCCCAATCTGGAGGAGTTATCGGCCGAGCATCGTCAAGCTTATGAGGAATACAAGAAGGCGCGTGAAGAGAAGGAGTTGCAGGAGTTCCTTGGAAACTTCAAGAAGGACCGCCAAGGCAATATCACTCCGGTTGGAGAAATCAAGTTTCCTCCTCTTCAAACTGAGCAGGTTAAACCTTCTGTAAGTACTACCTTTTCTCCTGAGCAATGGGCTGAAATTGAGAATCGTATTACTGATAGCAATAATCTGATCTATCAAGCTTTCTTAGACAATACTAATGCTCAGAAGAATATGCCTAACATGCCTGCTAGTATGGGAAACCCTGATTCAGCTTTGCCTATTTCATCGACGCCTCCCATGTCGATGAATTATTTTCCTACCCATACCAATCAAATTGTGGCTGCACCACTTAATCCTTTTATGCAGAGTTCGGTGGCAACGCCGAACCAAATATGTGGAAACACTGCTAGATCATTGCCGAACTATGGTTCGGCAAACATGTCACAATTTACACCCATAATTGCTAACCCCAATCCTCCTATGCCAGTGCCACAAGCTTCATCGTCTACTACGGACGATGCTCTAGCTAGGTTTAGAGAGGAGATGGCTAAAACACTTCGAGAGAATTTTGGTGTTGAACTACCTAGGAATCGGATTTATCAAAAGCCGTATCCTGAGTACTTTGATGCAATTCCGTGCCCTCAAGGGAATAAAATTCCAGATTTTGTTAAGTTTAATGGAGAGGGCACAAAAACCACATGGGAGCATGTTAGCCAATACCTAGCACAATTGGGTGAAGCAGGTTCGATAAATGAATTGAAAGTGCGTTTATTTCCTTTGTCATTAACTGGTACCGCATTTTCATGGTTTTCTTCTTTGCCGCATGGCTCTATTCGTGCATGGTTGCAGCTAGAGAAAAAATTTCATGATCATTTTTATAGCGGCGATAATGAACTTAAGTTGTCACATCTTACATCGGTTAAGCAGAAGCATGACGAATCGGTCTCTGATTACGTCAAGAGATTTAGGGAAACAAAAAACCGGTGCTATAGTTTAGTGATAACTGAGAGAGACTTGGCTGATCTTGTGCTTAATGGTTTGAGAGCTCATATTAGAGAGAAACTAGAAGGCTATGAATTTATAAGTATCAACCAAGTCTTACAGAGGGCTTTGGCTCATGAAAGCCGAAGCAAGGAGCTTAAAGAAGTGCATAGATATAAAACTGATCGTCCAAAGATGAATATGGTTGAATACGATAGTGATCGTACGGACGATGAGGGTGATATTTATGCTGCTGAATTTGTTTGGCCCTCGAAGGCCAAACCATTTACTTGCAATGATTTAAAGCCGATTCATAAGAATCGTGATGATGAGATGAAGTTTACTTTTAATATTGCTAAATGTGATAGAATATTTGATGCTTTGCTACAAGCTAAGATTATTAGAATATCTCATACTTTACCGCCGTTTGAAGAGCTGAAACGGCGTGCTTATTGCAAGTATCATAATTCTTTTTCTCATGCGACTAATGATTGCAATGTTTTTCGACGACAGATACAATCGGCCATTAATGACGGACGATTGAACTTTTCTGAGATGCAAGTTGATAAGCAGCCCTTCCCAATGAATACTCTGGATTTGGAGGGGAAAAAGGTGCTCATTCGGCCGGAAGTGGCCGAATCCGCTAATAAAACTAATATTGTCATTGGTGAGCCCAGGAAAAACAGAGATGGCGACAAGGTCTTGGGAAGGCAAGTGGTGCTCGACAAGCAACCCGATGGCGGGGAGATAATCAAAATCACTGTCAAGAATCCTGCACTCGGGGGGCAACCGCAAGAGCAAGAGAATACCCGTGTTAAGTTTGTCAAGCCCAAGAGTCCGGAAGTTGGCAAGTGGAAGCTGAATGAAGCCAAAGTGCAGCGCAAGAAAATCAAACCAACTTTTGATATGTTGCTGTCCAAATACGCCAATCAAGCGGCCGGTTCTAGCTCTAATCGGTCAGCTAATTTGAAGCGTTCAAGATCACCTCCAAGGCAAGAATTTCAGCATCATGCAAGGACATATGGGTCGTGGGCGCCAAGACCGTGGATGGCGCCACCACCTTATGCGCCACATTACATGGGAGGCTTCAATGGAGGATGGGGGCAGCCCCCAATGGCCCTTTATGTTTTTCATCCAGGATGGGCAGAACCAAGGAGGCCTATACGTGAGAAGTTTTCTTATCCCACTCGAGGCCGTTTGAATAAAGGAGTCAATCGGCCAATGCAGAATAATCAAGAAGGGATCAACAAGCAGGTGTGGCGTGCCAAATCACCAAGTGCAGCAGTTGGGTCTGAAAAGGGCAAAGAAAAAGTTGATGCTGACTCACTCATCTTGGGTACTGAAACATTCACCATACAACAGCCGACTGTGCGTAGCAACCCTGCTGAGCCGATACTTGCTATCGCGCCAAAACACTCGGCTAGAAATCATGAAGCTAGCACGAGCAAAGCCAAGTTCAAAGATCCAAAGTACATGCAGCCTAAGTGGTGTCCTCCAGGGCTAACAAAAACGCAAAAGAGGAGACTACAGAGGTTAAGGAGTCATGAGATGGCAGAACAGGAGGCCGAGAAGAAAAGAGATGAGTGGTTCAATGACGTTCGGCCCATGGTACCTACAGAACAAGTATGGGTGCCTAAGCGAATACAAAGTGCGGTGGTTTCTACATCTGTCACATCAGCACCTGTACCACCAAGGAAGGACGATGCTACTACTGTTACATCGTCTACAGCGCCTATTGATTCCGTTTCGCCCGAACAGATTTCAAAATCAATGAAGAGGGCAAACCCAGATCCGGCAAGCTCGGCAGACCCGGCAAGCTCGGCAGACCCAACAAGCTCGGCAGACCCGGCAAGCTCGGCAGACCCAGCAAGCTCGGCAGACCCGGCAAGCTCGGCAGGCCCGGCAAGCCCAACACCGGCAAGCCCGGCACTGAACACACCCGAGGAGGAGGGCGACGTGGTAGATTGTGAGCCTACACCAGTACATGAAGGCATGGATATCAACATGGTGTTTTATTTACCCGCTGAGTTTCGTGCTATAGATGAAGAAGGGGAGGTGGCTCAGCTGGATTTTGGTCCTAAGAATGCAATATTTGAGAAGCCAAAAGAACCAGTGACGCACTTGAAACCGTTGTACCTCAGAGGCCATATCAACGGGTCACCGATTACTCGAATGCTTGTCGATGGTGGTGCTGTAGTGGATCTCATGCCTTATTCAGTCTTCAAGAAATTGGGTTTGCCCGACGAAGGATTGATGAAGACCAATATGGTGCTCAATGGATTTGAAGGCAAAGAGAAAACCGAAGCCAAAGGGGTGATGTACGTGGAGCTTACGGTTGGGAGCAAAACTTTGGCTACTGCATTCTTTGTCGCCGAGGTGCAAGGTAACTACAACGTCATTCTAGGCCGTGATTGGGTTCATGCAAACCAATGTGTGCCATCCACTATGCACCAGTTTTTAATTCAATGGGTTGATGATGAAGTGGAGATCGTTCATGCGGATAATTCGGCTTGCGTTGCTTTAGCCGATACACCGGTGGATTGGCAACACCCCAATGCTGCTTGCTTGACGGGACGGGACTTATCAGAGTTTGACTTTCTCAGCGCCACCAAGAGTGGTTTTGTACCCGTTTCTTTAAAGCCGGTTGGTGGAAATCGGCTCCAAGGTATGACGTATTTAAATGGATCCTAACTCTGAGTGGTTACAAAAGCGGCTTGCAGAATATCGGTCCAATGGGAACGATATGTATGAGTCTATAGAGGAGTTAGGTGATATGGATAAGCTTGAACAAGGTTTTACGTCGGCCGATCCATTGGAAGAAATAGATATTGGAGATGGCTTAATTCCTAGGCCGACATATGTAAACAAAAATTTGAAAGCCGATTGTAAAGTCAAGTTAATCGAGCTATTGAAAGAATATATTTGTTGCTTTGTATGGGAATATCATGAGATGCCAGGTTTAAGCCGAGAGCTAGTGGAGCATCGGTTACCTATAAAAGCCGGTTTTAGACGATATAAACAATCGGCTAGGAAGTTCAATCCAAAAATATATGACCGGATCAAGGAAGAGATCGGTCGTTTGCTTAAAGCTAATTTTATTAGACCTTGCAGGTATGCCGAGTGGATTTCTAATATTGTGCCAGTGGAAAAGAAAGGCTCCGGCAAGTTGAGGGTGTGCATTGATTTCAGAGATTTGAATAGACCTACGCCCAAAGATGAGTATCCTATGCCTATAGCCGACATGCTTATTAATGATGCTTCTGGACATAAGGTTATTAGCTTTCTTGATGGCAATGCGGGGTACAACCAAATTTTCATGGCTGAAGAGGACATGTCCAAAACGGCTTTTCGGTGCCCCGGTTTCCTTGGATTATTTGAGTGGACAGTAATGACCTTTGGATTGAAGAATGCCGGCGCCACATATCAAAGGGCAATGAATTTGATTTTTCATGATTTACTCGGGGTTATACTTGAAGTCTATATTGATGATATTGTTGTCAAATCGGATGCTTTTAAATCTCACTTAGCCAATTTGCGTTTAACTTTTGAGAGGATGAAGAAATATGGGCTGAAGATGAATCCTTTGAAGTGTGCGTTTGGCGTGTCGGCTGGTAAGTTTTTGGGTTTCATTATTCATGAAGATGGCATAGAGATTGATCCCAAAAAGATAGAAGCTATACAAAAAGTGGAGGCTCCAATATGCAAGAGAGATAAGCAAAAATTCCTTGGCAAGGTCAATTATTTGAGGAGGTTCATAGCTAATTTGTCAGGGAAGGTTGATGCATTTACTCATATCCTTCGGTTGAAGAATGATGTTGATTTTACTTGGGGGGCAAAACAGCAAGAAGCATTTGATATGATTAAAAATTATTTGTGCACTCCTCCGGTGATGAAGGCGCCCAAGCATAGAGAGCCCTTTAGACTTTACATTGCAGCCGAGGAAGGTGTTATTGGTGCTGTTTTGACTCAAGAAATCGAAGGAAAAGAGCATGCTATCACTTATTTGAGCCGACGTCTATTGGATGCTGAGACAAGGTATACGTATATTGAAAAATTATGCCTATGCTTATACTATGCTTGCACAAAATTGAGACATTATCTAGTGCCAAGTTTTGCATAGTAGCTTGTCAAACCGATGTCATTAAATATATGTTGCATAGACCAATTCTTAGTGGTAGAATTGGTAAATGGGCTTATGCTTTAATTGAGTATGATTTGGCTTATGAATCTCTAAAATCCATGAAAGGCCAAATTGTTGCTGATTTTATCGTTGAGCATCGGATTAATGACGAGCAAGATATTGATATAAACCTTGTCTCGTTAGTACCATGGAGATTATATTTTGACGATTCAGTTTGTAGCAACGGCCAAAGTGTTGGTATTGCTTATATATCTCCTCATGGTGCTGTTTTTGAAGCCTCATGCCGCTTAGAATATTTGTGCACAAATAATCAAGCCGAATATGAAGCATTGTTATTCGGCTTAGAGATGTTACTGGCCATAGGTGCTACACATATTGAGGCTTTTGGTGATTCGTTATTAGTAGTGCAACAAGTATCCAAAGTTTTTCAATGTTTAGACGAATCACTTAATGTTTATCTTGATAAATGTCTGGATATAATTTCTACTTTGGATCATTTTGGCATTGCTCATATATCTAGACATGATAATTGGAGAGCAAATGAGTTAGCACAGCAAGCATCTGGCTATCATGTCAATCATGGCATGTTTCATATCTCTCAAGAGCCGATGTCTTGTCTTGCTAATATAGGGGAGGCCGAACCAGAGCCCACTGATTCGGTCACTAACAATAAATCTAGTACAGGTGAAAATCATGATTGGAGAAAGCCCATTATTGATTACTTGTACAATCTGAGTGAAAGGGTGGACAGGGCTGTTCGGCGCATGGCTTTCAAATATACAATAAGAGACGGTGGTCTTTATCGCCGAACGGTTGAAGATGTTCTTTTGAAGTGTTTGGACGAGGATCAAGCAAGAGTTGCTATGGGAGAGGTTCATGAAGGAATTTGCGGTACTCATCAGTCGGCCCCCAAGATGAAGTGGTTGTTACGACGTGCTGGATTTTATTGGCCGACGATGATCAATGATTGCTTCAGGTATTATAAAGGATGTGAAGCTTGTCAAAAGTTTGGTGATATTCAGTTAGCTCCCGCTGCTATGTTACATCCTATTATCAAGCCGTGGCCCTTTAGAGGTTGGGGATTGGACTTTATTGGAGATTCATCCTTCCTCTTCAAAAGGACATCGGTTCGTGTTGGTGGCAACTGATTATTTCACTAAGTGGTCTGAAGCAGTGCCTCTCAAGAATATGACGCATACAGAGGTAATTCAATTCATAAGTGAGCACATTATTCATAGATTCGGTATTCCGTAAACATTAACTACGGATCAAGGTTCATCTTTCATGTCTCATCAAGTTAGAGGATTTGCCGAATCATATAAGATAAAGTTGCTCAATTCCTCCCCGTATTATGCTCAAGACAATGGACAAGCTGAGTCTAGCAACAAAATTTTGATCAAGCTCATCAAGAAGAAGATTGAAGATAATCCAAGAAGGTGGCATGAATTATTGTCCGAGGCTTTGTGGGCGCATAGAATCTCAAGGCATGGTGCGACGAAGGTAACTCCATATGAGCTCGTATACGGTCAAGAAGCCGTTTTACCGGTAGAGGTGAATTTGAATGCTTTGAGAATAGCCAAACAAAGTGATTTATCGGCAGTGGACTTTTATAACTTGATGATGGACAACGTTGATGAGGTTGCCGATAAACGTTTGACTGCATTAAAAGCCATAGAAAGGGACAAGTTGAGGGTAGCAAGAGCTTACAATAAGAAGGTGAAGTTGAAGAATTTTCAGATTGGTGATCTTGTGTGGAAGGTGATTCTACCGATTGGTTCAAAGGACAGAAAATTCGGGAAGTGGTCTCCAAGCTGGGAAGGTCCTTTCAAGATTGCAAGAATAGTTCCCGGAAATTCATATTTGGTGGAATCCATGCAAGGAACATTGCTACCTCGAGCTCTCAATGGCAGATATTTGAAGAAGTACCACCCAAGTGTGTGGCAAGAAGCCTAAATAGGCAATGGCCGATATATAATTATCGCCCTAAGCACATATTAAATGGCCGATGGAGTGTTGACATCGTCCTTAGAACCAGCCTAATGCAAATTATTTTTGGCACACAAGTTTTGCCGAAAAACAGGGGGGCATGTGTTGACACCTGATTTTGGCACGATGCAGAATGCAGTAAAGGTGGACTCAAGCGAAAAGCTTGCCGGTTTTGAGTGCTTGCCGAAGACCCAAACAGAGGCAGGAGACGGTCCGGCAAGGAGGCGATCCGGCAAGGAGACGGCCCGGCAAGGAGGTGATCCGGCATGGAGACGGCCCGGCAAGGAGGCGATCCGGCAAGGAGAAACTTTGAAGTTTGGGCCATTGCCATCCGATCTCATCTCGAAAGCCGAAATTGTGTTCGAAATACTGGGATTTTGTATGCAGAACACTATTCGGCTGATTACGCCCTCAAGATGATCTCATATGAGAAAACTTTCTACATGAATTGTCTTCGTCTCGTCGAATCGGTCGATTTTCATATAAAAATCGTCTCAATCCGAGTTCGTATGCAAAAGTTAGAGCTATCTGAATGTAGCCATGTCAAGAGGCGAAATAAGACGCGGGAGACCAGACACGTCTTGGCGAGTGTCTGATGCAATGCGTGAGCAATTAGCCATTCAAGATGGCCTCGGATCGAAAAACGTTCAACATGAAAGTTGTTCGTCTCGTCGAAACGGTCAAAATTGCTTTTGGGCACATTTTCATCCGAGGTCGTTTACTGCCTCAAAAAGGGCCCGCAAGGTGCAGCCAGAAAGCTTGCCGCGTGAACAGTAACCTTGCCGGGGAAAGCTTGCCGCGCGTGAACAGTAACATTGCCGGGGGGAGCTTGCCGCGCGTGAACAGTAACTTGCCGGGTGAACAGTACCCTCGCCCGCGTGAACAGTATCTTGCCGGGGAAAGCTTGCCGCGCGTGAACAGTACCATTGCCGGGGGAAGCTTGCCGCGCGTGAACAGTAATCTTGCCGGGTGAACAGTACCCTTGCCGCGTGAACAGTACCTTACCGGGTGAACAGTAGCTTGCCGCGCGTGAACAGTAGCATTGCCGGGGGAGCTTGCCGCGCGTGAATAGTAACTTGTCGGGTGAACAGTACCCTCGCCGCGTGAAAAATAGTACCTTGCCGGGGGAAGCTTGCCGCGCGTGAACAGTGAAAAACTGTCCGACGAGATGCTGAAGATGGGCTCAAATACTTATCTAGATGGCCTCAGATCAAAAAAGTGTTCAACATGAAAGTTGTTCGTCTCGTCGAAACGGTCAACTTTGCTTTTGGAGTCATCGTCATCCGACGTAGTATATGACCTGCAGAGACGATACAAGAGTCGGACGGTCCAGTCAGCTATATGAATGAGTCCGACTCGAAATTAAGGATGACCCCGTGGAGTATTCAAGATGGCCTTATTTGGAAAAGTGATCAACATACGGATTATTGGCCTCGTCGAAACGCACAAAATTCGTGTTTGGACCATCTCCATCGGAGGTCGTGTGCAGATTCCACGGCCCACGCAAGGAGCAAGACAGGAGATTGGACCAGATTCAGGCTGAATCCGAGCGGGACCAGAACTAGGACTCTAGGACGTGAATTAATGTAATTTTCTTGTAAGGAAAGCCTAGATGAATCCTTTGCTTGTACGGAAAGTCCAGCCGCCTCTTATATATGTTGGGGGTGACGGCCGATTGAAAGAACACACAATCGAACAATCAATATACTACTTTTTCACCTACGTTTTGTCTCCCACCCTCGTATCTTCTTCCTCGTTCTTCGTCGTTCTTCGTGTTGGAGAGCTGCGAACTCCGAGGCCCTAGGGGCGAGCGAATCGACCTAGGGCAGCCCATAGCCGCCGCGCTCCCTGACGGGGTCCCTCCCGGGTGCGCGGGGTTTCGGGTCTTCAAAAGCGTCCTCCGGTTGTCTTGCGTATCGCGTTGCCGGTAGGACCTCCCTCGACGTGAGCTGCGGTGCATCACCCCCGGCGTCGAGGGTACGCGTGACGCGTTCGTGTGTCAACAGCCCCCCGCCCCTGCCCCCCCAATCGGCGCTCCGAGCTCCGACATGGACGACTCCCATGCACCCGTCCACCCAGCGCGCCTCCACCCCCGAGGTCCTCCCCTACAAGTCCACGTCGTAGCGCCGTCTTCCGCAGCGGAGCGGATGACCAAAGACGCGAGCCCCTGCCGGAGAGCTCCTCTACCAGCAGCAGGTGCCTCCTCTCTCTCTCAACCGGCAGCAAGTTCCCTTCCCCTGTACATTGTTTTCCAGATCGCGTGCTCCTCCATAATCGATCCTGACGCTGGCCTTGCTGGTGCACTTGTGCTCTACACATGTTTGTCTTAATGCCTAAAGAGGAGAAGAACATGTTTCCGATGTGAGACATCAGTAGATTACTAGCGGGTCACTATTTATTCTTTCCTCAGTTCATAGAGAAACATGGGAATAGTTTGATGTGTGTTGGAGAAATAGTTCAGTTTTATATATCATACGAAGAAAAGAACATGCTTCTTATAGGAGAAAATCAAAAACATTATTACCAACTCACAATGTATTCTACCATCAGTTCAGATAGAAACAAAAAATAGTGCAGTGTGTGTTAGAGAGTTCAGTGTCTCATTGTTTTCACTTGCCCAGGGGAAAAAAATGCTTTGTTGCAGATTATAAATATTGATTTTTTTGTCTGATCGAAATTTGAACTGCATCCTTCATATATTCCCTCTAACTGGTTCAGTTCGATCTCGCACGAGTGGGCAGGTCCCCGATGGCATGTGCGTCAGTACCACCCTACGCTCCAAGGTGAGCCTCCTCCTGGCCGCCTTCTCGCCGACGGGCACGTTCCTCCCATTGGCTGTCTTGCTTCCTCCTGCTTCTCCGCCTGCTAACATTAGCTTAATTCTTCTGCTAGAAAAAAGTGTGTGGATACAAGTGGATTGCAGCGATAAATTTGGGCTAGGATTTTTCTCTCTAATAGATCTGCTCCGACGCGCGGCCACTGCAGCCACAGAAGCATCAGCACCCTCGATGGTGTACGGTTGCTGAATCCCTGTGTGTCGCCCCAACGGATGCCGCTTTCTGGCATTCAGATGTGGTGCTACTGCTGCTGATGCGTGCGCTGGCTCTTGCTACTAGTACTGCCCCGTGCTACTATTCTATGTTGCTAATAGTGTGTCGCTATTGCTGCTATTCTGCCTCTCCCTATCTTGCTACTGGTTTGTCTTGTTTGTTTGTAAGTCTCAGCTGATGCTTCTCTCACGTGTCTACCTCGCTCATTATGTGCAAATGAAAAAATAGATCCAATGGTGATTGATTTTCTATGGCAAAATATTCCTTCTATGTTCTAATTTGATGCAGAGAAAGAACACTGTTGTGCCGTGAGTGCCCACAACTTGTTTGTTGTTATACCTGTGGGAAAACTGAATATACTCTTTTGGCTGAACGGCGGCTGGTAGCCCGGTTGAATGGTTCGGTTTGCTTGCGCATTTCTCGACATTCAGTTCAGTTTGGTTATGCTACTCGAACGGTTCAGAAGCACAGGTTTGAAGATGATTTCTCTCTATGTTTGGTTTTGCTTTTCTCGCTGATCTGTTTTGCTCTGAACTTTCAGTTATGCTTGTTTATAGAGAAGAGAGACGGTAAATACTGTTTGCTTGTGTATGCTAGTGTAGTGGCATGGTTCAATTTTCTTGTGCGTGTATATGCTACTTATAGATCAACACTGTTCGCTTGTATATGCTACTGTAAGTGACTATGTTGAACCACACTATTTAATTTTGTTTTGCACATAGAACTTCAACTAAAAACTTTGAGAAAGTACGCCCGCTTTGTTTTTGAGAAAAGTTCAAGTATGATTGTTTGAAAAGTACAAAAATGAATGCCTTGAAGAACATAAAATACAAAAAAATGAAATAAAAAAGACAAAAAATTTAAGATGCCTTAAATGTCTTAGATGTGAGTCCTGTAAAGCTAACTAATAGTCTGTATAATAGCAAACTTTAAGATGTCTTTCATCTCCTTATTTTATTTCAGTGAGAATTCCTCCAATAATCTGATGTTCTTATTTTAGTGACACACTGCTGATTTTTTGGTTGTTTTTATGTGATCTGCACATTCACATTCCTTCATACCTCACATCATTGCTGGTTTCATTTTCATCTAGTTACAACTTGTGGGATACATATCTTGCTGAAGGAGATTATCTACTTACCGCGGCCTCTCCATCCTCATGCCATCGAGGTGCGCAGGAGGTCTCGTGACACCACGCCGGCCATTGTCAATCAAAAAACACATGTTTTCTGGTTGCAAAAAATGATGCTTAGAAGATGTTTGTTGTAATGCATGTGAGAACGGAATGCTTGTACTCCTATTGTTTGTATGTTTGTATTACACGGTAACAGGGAATTTTTTTGTAAGAACTTCAAAATCAGGCCTCTAAATGTTTTATTGCACAAAAAGAACTTCAAGTGATTATTTTTTGAGAAGTACAAACTCTCTAGTACCATAAGTTCGAGTATTATTGTGTAAATGTACAAATTATGAATGGCCAGAAGAAAAGAACACTTACCAATAAAAAAACATACCTTGTGAAACTTCAGAGCATAAAAACTTCAAGTTGCAGAAAGAAAGAAGTGTAGAACTTTGTTGCAAAAAAATTAAAAGTTCGAAAAGAAAAAAGAAAACACACATAAAACATTTTCTTTTGAAGAAAGTACAATCAGTTCAATCTTCTTAGTTTAGTTCAGTTCAGTTTCTTATTTTTAGTTCAGTTCAAAATCTATTTTTTTTATGTAGATAAAACCATATAATTTTGGCAGATTGTATGTTATCCCTATAACGTTTGATGAAGAAAAATTTGGTCCGTTCATGTAGATAAACGCTACAAGTTCAGAGATGATGACTTTGTAAGTTTGGGTTCGAAAAAAAGTAAACTAAAAAAACGCTGATGTAAGTTCACGTGTTCATTCCCTCATTAAAAAAGCCCGCGTGTTCATCTCGAATCAGTTCAAAATGTCCAGTCAGCTCAGTCCACTGTTGATTTGGGATTTCGAAAAACAAAAAAAATTGATATTTTTACCGTTTTCAAAACTGCTCTTAAACAATTATGAATTTGAAAAGAAGTTCAACATGTAAAAGTTTGCCCTATCCAACAGCTTTCCAACGGTATATTACATGCTTCGTTTCGAGAAACGGTTCGAAAGTTCGATGCCAGTCGTTTTATACGAATTTCACCGAATTCAAAACTGCTCTTAAACCGTGACGAATTTATGAAAATGTTCAACATGAAAAAATTGCACCTTTTCAATAGCTTTTCAACGGTATATTATTTGCTTAATTCCGACAAACGGTTGAAAAGTTACGAGAGAAACAATACACAAAAACAGAGTAAAGTTCACTGTGTCATACAAAAG
The DNA here is from genome assembly GCA_039707655.1 of Elymus sibiricus. Classification (NCBI taxonomy): domain Eukaryota; kingdom Viridiplantae; phylum Streptophyta; class Magnoliopsida; order Poales; family Poaceae; genus Elymus; species Elymus sibiricus. The sequence continues at coordinate 40,423,437 of CM077664.1, forward strand.
CTCAATACAAACCCGAACGCAGATCAGTTCAAGTACTCTGTTTTTCGGACGGGAAAACAGCACGCCCGGTCTCACCGTATTCAAAATTACTCTTAAATAGTTGTGAATTTGAGAAAACATTCAACATGACAAGTTTTGCATTTTTTGATAGCTTTCCAACGGTATATTATTTTCCCCATTCCGACAAACTTTTTTAAAAAATCGCATTCGAAACAAATTTTTACTCTATTCAAATTTTAATTTAAACCGTAAGGAATTAGGGAAAATTTTCTATATGAAAAACTTTCGCATTTTCTATAGCTTACCAACGCCATATCATTGGCATCAATCCGACAAACCATTTGCAAAAAATCGTGAAAATACGTTTCACCCAGAATTTTACCCTTTTTCAAATTACTTTTAAACCGTAAAAATTTTGGAAAAACTTTCTATACATAAAAGAAGCGGATTTTCACTAGCTTTCCAACGCCATCTCATTTGCTCAATTCGGACAAACCGTTTGCAAATGAAGTCCAAAATACGATTCACGTTTTTGAATTTGAAAAAAACGGTTTTTTCAAAACAGCTCTTAAACCGTGAGGATTTTGCAAAAAAATTATATATGACTTACAATGTAGCTGTTAAGAGCTTTCCAACGATATATTACACACCCCATTCCGACAAAAAAAATTCGCAATTTTTTTTTTCAACTAAGAAGACGATCAGTTCGGCGAAATGAAAGTATCAGTTCAACCGCTCGAATTCGTGAGTTCGACAATAGTAACAGAATATTATTCTATTACGCGAAATAGAATAACTCGTGTATATGTATATATATATATATATATATATACATATATATATATATATATGTATATATATATATATGTGTATATATATGTATATATATATATGTATATATATATATATGTATATATATATATGTATATATATATATATGTATATATATATATATATATATATATATATATATATATATATATATATATATATATATAGGACAGGACTATTATGTTACTAGTAACAGAATATTATTCCGTTACTCTCAGCCCTATATAGGTACTGGTCCAGAAGAAACCCACTCGAACTGGCGTGGCCCCATAAAGAAAAGTCCACCCGCCCCCTCCCCCGCGGATGACAACCTTCTTCACCGAGACCTGCCTCCCACGACGCCGCCGCCCCACCCTGCCGGCCCCGCGCGCCGCCACCCCGCCGGCCCCGCGCGCCTCCCCACCCCGCCTGCCCGCGCGCCGCCCCACCCCGCCGGTCCCATGCGCCTTCCCACGCCGCCGGCCCGTGCGTCGCCCCACCCCGCTGGCCCGCGCCCATCCCTATCCCATGTGCCCGCGCGCCGCCCCACCCCCGCCGGCACCGCGCAACGCCCCATCCCGCCGGCCCCTCTGCTCGATGCTGCCCGGCGACGCTCAATGCTGCCCTGGACGACGCCGACCACGGCCCCTCTGCTCGCTGTCCTCATGGACACCACCGCGGCGCCGCCATTGCTCTCGGTGGTAGTTCTTCCTCCCGCGTGGCCTTCTTCCTCTGGCCACCGGGGTGGCTTGTCGGCCGTTCTTCTTTTCCATCTACTGAACACACACATAAGTACAAACTCCAGATTCACATCAGTACAAACTCTAGAGGGCATAAGTTCAGAGGACAAAGAATTCAGCAAGAAAAAGAACCGGGGTGATTCACCAACAAAATTTTTAGAAAGTTCGTAGAACAAAACAACATAAGTTCGGAGATCATGACACTGTGACAAGAATGCTCAGTACAAACCCGCACAGAGCTCAGTTCGTACTATCATTCGTGAACAATGATGAAACAATGCTCAGTACAAACCCGCACAGAGCTCAGTTCGTATTATCATTTGTGAACAATGTTGAAAACAATGCTCAGTACAAACCCCGCACAGAGCTTAGTTCGGGTACTCTTTTTTCGGGACGGGAAAACAACATAACTACTCACACCATATTTCAAATTACTCTTCAACATTTGAGAATTTGAGAAAATGTTCAACATGACAAGTTTTGCATTTTTTGATAGTTATCCAACGGTATATTATTTGCCCCATTTCTACAAACTTTTCAAAAAAATTGCGTTCGAAACCAACTTTCACCGTATTTGAATTCGAATTTAAACCGTAAGGAATTAGAAAAAATTTCTATACGCAAAAGTTGCGCATTTTTCATATCTTTCCAACGCCGTATCATTTGCGTCAATCCAACAAACCCCAGAATTTCACCGTTTTTCAAATTACTTTAAAACATATATAATTTGAAAAAACATTCTATATTTGAAAGAAGAGGATTTTCACCAGCTTTCCAGTGTCATCTTATTTGCTCAATTCCGAGAAACCGTTTGAAAATAAGGTAAAAAATACGATTCGCGTTTTCGAATTTGAAAAAAATGGTTTTTTCAAAACTGCTCTCAATCTGTGAGGATTTCACAAAAAAGTCTTATATGACTTGTAATCTAGCTGTCAAGAGCTTTCCAACGATATATTACGCGCCCCGTTCCGACGAAAAAAATTAGCAATTTTTTTTTGAACTAAAGAAGACAATAAGTTCGACGAGATGAAAAGCATCAGTATAATATTCTGTTACGCGAAACAGAATAGCCATCTAAAACGTTTATTCTGCCAACACCCCACTCGGTGCTCATCCCCACCTTCTTCCTCCAGAACCCCCGCTCCCCCACCTTCTTCCCCGCCGGAACCCCCACCCCCCTCTACTTCCTCTCTCCCGTGGTTCGATCCAGATCGGGATCCAGCCCCCCCGACGCGAGGCACTGGCCAAGCTCCACGCCGGGCCGCCACCTCCCTCCACCACCTCATTCGCGCCGCCCCTAAAACCGGCCCGCGCGCCGCCGCGAACGGGTGCACCCAATCGGCCGCCGACGCCCCCGACTGGTTGCCCGCGCCGCCGCCCTGGCCTCCGTCGCCTCCCCCCAGCGGCCACCGAGGTGCTCCTCCTCCTGGCTCCACCCCTGCCGCGCCATGGCCCTGCCTCCTGGTGCCTCCGTCCCGTCAAACGGCAGTCAAAGTACGCACCACACTCCCGAGTCCCGAGCTTTAGCTAAGCTTTAACTGTGTCCCCCATAACTCTCCCATCCTCTCGCACTCCCACGCCCGCCGCCGCCGCCGCCGCAGATCTCCGCCCCTCCGGCGCGCCGCCCCCGCCGCAATGGACTACGAGCGCATCAAGAAGCCGTCGTTCCCCACGCAGGCAAGCACCCCCGCCCCTTCCCCCATTCGCGGCGCCATTGCTCCTCTCACTTTTCCTCCTCCTCTCTCGGCAGAGTTTACTGACGCACGTGCGCTGTTCGCTGCTGTGCCTTTCACCAGGGCGGGGGCTTCTCGCCGAAGCGGCTGCGCGCGATGCTACTGGGCGTGGAGAGGCGGCGCAAGGACGCCGGCGCCGGGGACGAAGACAGGGAGGAGCAGGAGGAGGAGTACGACGCGGTGCCCATGGCCTCCGTCAGATCCGACGACGACACGCGCAGTGAGCATTCCCCACACGTTCCTGCCCATGGACGCCTGCATTGATCGATTTGGAGCATTTTATCTGTCAATTTTGGGTCCACTGTACTGTTCCATGATTTTCTTTATGTGTTCAGTTCAGTCAGTACATTGATCGATTTGGAGCATTTTATCAGTCAGTACACGTTTTCCAAATCCCCGTGGAACAGCACAGAAACCGGCACCTCAACTCGGCCGGATCTGAGGTGGCTTCCGTGTGGGGGACAGGAGGAGTGGTTTGGCTGGTGCAGGCGTGCGGTTCGGTTGGCGCTGGCGTGCAGTTCAGGAGGACGTGCTGGCCTCCCTACGCCGCTCCGGCGCCAGATCCGGGCCCTTCGGCCCCTACCTCGCCACCACCAATTCTAGCCACTCTCCGACGAGCAGCACAGAAGCGATCCTCTCTCGAGCTTTTCGTCATCTTGGATGCAAGAGAAAAATGGGGGTCGACGGCGGCCCTCGCGGGTGCAGTTCGCTACAGCTTCCCAATGTGATTAGGTCAGATGTGGTCACGGGTGACGGCTGTGGTCAGATGTGTCGATTTGCAGCTCACTCATTTTATATATTTTCTTATTATGGAAATCATTTGCAGTGCACTCAGTAAGAAAGAGAAGAGAACATTGATGTTCACTTGAAGTTCATTTTGTTGTTTCTGAGAAATGGAGAGAGAAAAGAGTAGTAAGAATGGATTGTCATTTTGTATAAGCAATTCTCTGCCTAGTGTAGTTCAGTTGATCCTGCTGTGTACTGGATGGCTGTGTGGCTGTGTAAAAATAATGAATGGATATTGTAAGTTTTGAAGCTCACTTTGTTGTCTCACGCAGTTCGCTATAAAACTCCTTTGTGGTTCATTTGGTAAAGCGAAAACAAAAACATCTGACAAGAAGTTCGCTTCTTATTAGATGTAGTTCACTCGCTCAGTCCCTGCGGTCCACTTGCCCGGTTTACGCGCATAAAAAAATATGTATGAAAAATGGCAACAAAAACTTATGTGGTTCACTTCCGGTAGTGTCGCGGTTCACTTTCGATACTGTTGTGGTTCACTCACGCCCAATGTGAAGTGCGGAAAAATTGTTACGGAAATAACAAAAAAAAGTAATGCGGTTCACTTCTCAATAGTGTTGCGGTTCGCTTACGCCCGATGTGAAGCGCGGTTCACTTCCTCGACTGGGAAAATTTACGTCTCACAAAAAAGAAAACCATGCAGTTCGTTTGCCTGTCTGATGCAGTGCGGTTTTCTGTCTGAAGCAGTGCGGTTTTCTGTCCGATGCAGTTCACTCGTCGATTTTGGTGTCCCGAAAAATAGAGTGTCCGCATTTCGGTAATTTCAAAACTGCTCTTAAACCGTAAGGAATTAGAGAGGGTGTTCTACATGAAAAAGTTGCGTCTCGTCGATATCTTTCCAACGGCGTATCATTTGAATCGTTCCGACCAGCGTTTTGTAAAAAATCGTGGAAAAACGTCCGCTGCCACCCGTCGTCCGCCGCACCATTTTCAAAATTAATTTAAAACCGTAAGGAATCTCAAAAACATTTCTACATATGAAACTTGCGCCTCGTCCGTAGCTTTCCAACGGCGTATCACACGCCTCGTTTCGACAAACGGTTAAAAAACTGGAGCGAAAACAGTACCGAAAAATTGCAAAAATTTGAAAAAACAAAATTCCGCGATTTAGTAAATTTGAAACTGCTCTTTAACCGTAAGGAATTAGAAAAAGTAATATATATGAAAAAGTTGCGCCTCGACGATATCTTTCCAACGGCGTATCATTTGCTTCGTTCCGACAAGCGGTTCGCAAAAAAACGCGAAAATACGCTCGCTGCCACTCGTCGGCGCCCACCGTTTTCGAAACCGCTCTTAAACCGCGAGGAATCTCGAAAAAATTTCAACATAGCGAAGTTGCGCCTAATCCATAGCTTTCCAACGGTATATTACATGCCTCATTCCGACAAACGGTTTAAAAACTGGAGTGAAAACAGTACCGAAAAACTCCGCATACAGTTTTTTCAACGAGAAGTTCACTAGTCTCAGTACTGCAGTGCGCTTGCTTCAGAAAGTGCAGTGCCCTCGTGTTGAGCGTGCAGTTCGAAAGTGTGTGCAGAATAACTATTCTGCCAATATTGACAGAATAGACCGTAGTATATATATCAATGAAATCTGGGTTAGAGAAGAGAATACCATAGTAGCATGAATACACACACAAAACAGGAAGGTTCTCGAAGCTCTGTATTTTTTTACTCCTAAAAACTATAGATATTTCATACGACCATATTTTTCTGTTTTCTCTTACGGGCTAAATAGTTGAAAACCAAAATTTTAAGTCAGACGAACATATTTCGAGTCACGGTTCAGAGTGACATGTTGCCATTCACTCAGGTAGAGATCACTTTAGGATTAATAGGAGTCTGGAGAGGGGGTGAATAGACAATCAAAACTGGGACGGCTGGTCAATTTCAATATTGGCTGATTTTAAGCTTAGCTACTAGTTGTCTAGAACACCCTACACATGCAAATGCAAGTCTACAAATATAACGAGTGGAACATAAAATTGCAAGGATGTAATGGGAGTGGGGTAGAGAGATCGCAAACGCTGATTTTTCCCGAAGTTCAAATAGTTGGCGTTGTTGTACGTCCTCGTTGGTGGAGGTTCGATCCACACAGGATCTAAGAATGGCGCGCTTTGTCGCGCCCGTTTATATGGAATGTTGGATGAAAGAGGTCTGCAATGTTTTGTCAATGAAGGAGGTTTGCAATGTTTTGTAGAAACAGGTAATTACAGCCACATAATAGAATGGCGCGCGTAGGGAGGTGGCGTTGTCTGGCGCCGTGGTGGCGTCGACGGCAGGCCTTGCAAGGTCGATGCGTCAGTACCTGCTCTGAAGATGGATCGGTGGAAGACGGTGGCGGCGGCGGCCTCTACAGCGTGCGCATGCGGTGTCCGCTGAGAGTGCGCCGGACCGGTGTGTGCCCCAGACCCGGCGATTGCGGCTTGGTTGAGGTCTCCGGTTTTAGATGTTGGGCTTTGGTGTGAGGGCTGGGCAGGCGGCCACGACAATACGCACCCCTTCATCAAGTTTGATAGGAGTAGCGACAGATGTTGCCAAGATGGTGGCTTCAGACTTATTGATGTATTGCTTTGTAAGGTCTTGCTGAATTAATAAAATGGCTGTATGCATCGCCCTGATGCAGAGGCCGGGGGTCATCCTCCTTTTCGAAAAAAAACAGTCACAGAATAGAAGTTCCATTATTTTAGTTGGGCTGGTATGGGACTTTTTTGCGTGCACTGCACTTGCAGTCAGCCAATCATTATCTGTTATCTGGTTTGTTCGTGTGTACGGTTTCCCCATTTTCTGTTGCATTTGGCCGGGTGGCCATATTCGCGCTTTGCTTTGGGCTGCCATTCAGGCGTCCGTTCTTCACGGTTCAAATCCTTGTGTTGCTTGGTTCCCTCGAGCGAACAATTTTTCATACGAAAACGGAAGCGGAGCGACTTGGACCATGCTCGGTTAGATAAATAAATGGGTTATCTATGCTCGGTTAGATAAATAAATGGGTTCGGCTGTCTGAAGCAGCCTAGTTTATGAGAAGGCTCGGTTTTTTCTCCCGGAGCAGCAGCCCCTTAGGACAGCAAATCTGACGGCCATAAACGACCGAATCAGTAAAATGGATGGCCTAAAACTATAATGCATGAGATGGCTGGGATTGGGTGCGGTTTTACTGTCCTAAATAATCAAATGTCGTTCGTAAATATATGACGAAAATTTTGTATTTTTCGCCGGTCCACTATTGCTTGAGTAAACATTAAAAATCGTGTATTTGTCTACCATGTCCCCTTCACATCTCTCAAAATGGCAGAATGGATGCTTCTCTGGCCCATCTCATTTGGCTCAGTGCTCAATGGGTTCACCATCTTAATACAACATAACATAAATGATTAGCGATATTGTCTGCTCATGTCGCCGTCGGGGCGGCTCGGGCTGGCCGGCGGCGGGGATGCCTTCTTGTGCGGTGATCTCTCGCATGGGGAGCTCTCCAGTCGTGCAGTCGATGGAATTTGGACGCTGGGGTAGCAGCTCCGGGTGCCCTAGGTGGTTCATCGTGCTACTGTGTTGCGTGGGCGGCGACACCAGTGCGGGTGGGTGCGGATGGTGATGGGTATCCAACGCCCCGATCTGGCTGCGGCGGCTCAGGGGCTGGTCCGCGGTGGCAGCGGCAAAGCGACGACGGTGACGCAAAGTGGTGCGGTTACAACTTGCGGCGGCTCGGGGGCTGGTCGGCGGTGGCATTGACAAAGCGACGTCGACAGCGCAAAGTGGCGCAGTGGTGGTGCGGTTACGGCTTGCGGCGACCACAGAGTTCACGTCGTGTCTTGGCAATGTTGTCTGATGTTGGTCTTTGTCAGAGGGGTTTCTGAAGCTCGTGCGCGTGAATTGGCTCCCAATGACGTTCAGATCTCCATTTCTGTGATAGGTAACGGTATGTGCTTGGATGCATAGATTTGGTTGCGTGGTGATATCCGCGTCAAGTATATATATGCACGTGAGCGGCTACCTCAGGGCTTGAATGCCATGGAACAGTTTGGATTTCAATTTTCTGTGACCATGGTGTGTGGATGCCCTTCCATGCAGGTTCATCATTCTTCGGAAATGGGTTACGGCAACACCTGGTGGCTTCGGCTTGGTGTGTTAGGGATTGTAGTACAAAACAAGAAAATTACCGTACTAACGAACACGCCCAGTATCACTATGAAGATGCATGGACAAGAATACAACATAGATGAAGATGTGCATATTCCCGCAGCTAGGTTATACCTCCCAGCCGCGAGAATGTTTCCCCGATCGAGAGTAGCTAGGTTATACCTCCCAGCCGCGAGAATGTTTCCCCGATCGAGAGTAGAAAGCACGACCCCTCTGTGGTATCCACGTGTACCGTGTCAGTGGTTCGACAACACTTCATCATCCAGGACAAAGAACAACCAGAGAACTAGAGGTGGAGCAGCCTTGTGGCATGGAAGAGAGATTGGACAGAGAGAGGGAGGGCGTAGCCTGGAAAACTTGTGTGTTTGGAGGGCTGCCCCTCCCCTCTATTTATAGGTGGCCAAGGGGTGCCACGGCTTGGAGGAGGGGCAGCCCCTCCTAGGGCCAGCACACCAGGGAGGAGATCCTCCCTGGGATTCCGTCCCAACCCTAGCCGCACCCCTTGGCATGGCCTCCAAACCAAATGGGGTGTGCATCACTTTGTGCCGCTATGGCCCATGTACCTGCCACCACTTGGGCGAGCCAAGGGGGCTTCCCACTAGGGTCTTCTAGAACCTTCTGTAATCTTTCGGACCTTCCAGGGCCTTTACGGGACCTTCCCGGGCACCTCCGGGACACTTCCGGTGTTACCAAAACACTACCGTCTCGGAACATTTCCTAAAACATCCAGAACATTTCCGATGCATTTCTCTCATACTCTTATAACCTCCTAGTACTCTATCAAACCGCTAACCATTAAGCATGTGACCCTGCAGGTTTGGTAATATGCGGACATGACCCGGAACAACTTCCGGTCAATAATTAACAGGTAGATCTGGACACCCATATTAATTTCCACATACACACGAAGATCTTTATCAAGCGAACCTTTCGTTTCTGTACACAATTCCCTTTGCTTCGCGATACATAACAAAAGCTGAGGCGAGACTTTATCGGTATCCTTGTGAAGCAACTACTTGATCACAATACCAAGTTATCCTCGTTACCGGTTTTGCTCTTTTTCTTGTTTTCGTATTCTAGCATCTATGTGGATACCATAATACTGAATGGGCCCGGAGAGTATCTCTCCATTATCAGAGGAGCAAATCTCAGTCTTGAACTATCGAGTCCCTTGATATACTTTTCTGATGTACCCGAAAGTTACCGTTATGATCACCCAATTACGGATAAACGTTTGACAAACCCAAAGTAACCGTCTGGTATGAAGGTCCACGATATTCTCATGGTCTAAGGACGTGAGTATACGTTAACACATGATATGATAATACTGATAACATAGTGACGATGGGATCTTGTAGTATATCATAAGTTGGGTCTGTTCAACACCATTGTTCTGCCAACAATGTGTTCTCATTACTGTTGGCAACCTTGTTACTTTAACAATGCCATATGATCAGGAAAACAGAATCATCATGCAACACATGAACTAGTCTTAGAGGTGAGACTAGGGAACTATTTGGTGTTTATATTTCCACACATGCAACTGAGTTTTTCTCTGAATCTCACATTCAAGAATCAATGCAATTATACCACATAAATATAAAATAGTAATCACGAAAATGGAAATTAAATAATACTTTATTATTGCCTCTAGGGATTCGAGCACCGGGTCTTGAGCTTCGGGACGAAAACCCTAGGTCTGACTTTCGATGATTGCACCTACAATGGCAGTGTTTTATGCGTCATGTCCTTGTTGAAGGCATTGCCTTGGAGTCTGCTCAAGCGTGTCCTCTGGAGTGAAAACCCAAGATCTGACCTGTGGTGGTTGGATCCACGACGACGGCGCTTGCGCATCATTGCCTTCTTGGAGGTGTTGTTTTCGGAGACCTTTGTCGTAGTTTGTTTGTTGTCAAGGATTGTGGATGGCATTATTGTTGCTTCTCTATTGCAAGTCATTGGTTATGTCGGCTTTCTTTTTCTTTCTTTCTTTTTTTGGTTATGTGCATCCTCGATATCTTGACTAGGTCATGATATTGTGTCATTGCAATGGTCGGGTGTATTTGGTATCATCTTGATATTAATAAATTGCCCTTTGATAGAAAAATCTCCTTTGGCCCCTTATATCTCGCCCCTTTTAATTCTCTAATTTCCACTCTGAAGATCTCTCTCTCTCTCTCACTCTCTCTCCAGCCCATCAAGACAAATTGGTCGCCGTTCACTGCTCCCAAAAATGGTTCCCTTGCCCACTTCCATTTTCTTGCCATCGTCGGGCCATCACACAGCACCATGGTGACCACCTCCCCACCAATGTGTCATGTCCATCAACTCTGGACGTATGCCTCCTTCGGGGGAGACAAGAGGAGATAGGGGAGGGGAAAGTGCTGCAATTTTGCTTTTCTAGGTATTTTCGCTTGATATTTGTGGACATGGGTTTGAAAGTTGTGGAATAAAATAGTCAGGATCCTACATTTTTTGGGGTCGGTGGAGGGGGGGGGGGGGGGGGGCTATAAGACCTGGTCTTTATTCTCATCAAGTTACATCCCTCTTAGAAGGTTTCCATGTGTTTGCATGACTCTTAGCGTCTCATTAGTTTTCTTCCCCGAACAATTGAACTATCCCCAATTTCTTGCCCCAATCATTCATGGCGCATCGGTGGTCGCTCGGCCAGGGAGGCTGGACGCACGAGCCGTTCGGTCACACGACGAGCCTCGTCATATCGTGCAGGGGCGCCCATGCAAGTATTAACCAATGACTGGTGCAACCTTGACGAAAATAGTATGCAATAAAATTTTGTACTTTGAAAGATATGAAGATATCGCAACCAAGTGCACATACGACAAGATATGATCTTCCTTCTACATTACTAGTATGCATACCATTGAAAGTTGATGCGTTTCTTTTGGTGTATGGGAGATCAAGTACCGAGTATATATGTAATGCACAGGAATGGGAGGATGGCTACTATATATATAGGAAGATCTGGCGGTTTGCTTGTGCGACAACTCACTGAGGATGCTAGCGCGCGTTGAGCTCAGTGGAGCCAACGTCCCCGACAAGGTGTGTGGCGCTGGTGTGTGGTCTCTCTCTCTCTCTCTCTCTCTCTCTCTCTCTCTCTCTCTCTCTCTCTCTCTTTCTCTCTCCGGCCTGTCAAGACAAAATGTTTGGTTGCTGTTCACTGGTCCCATATATGGCTCCCTTGCCACCTTCCATTTCTTTCCATCGTATAGCCATCACAAACCACCATGGTGGCCACCTCCCCTCCAATGTGCCATGTCCATCATCTCGGGGCGTATGCCTCCGTGGGGAAGACAAGAGGAGGCAGGTGAGGAGAAAGTGTTGCGATTTCGCTTTTCTAGGGATTTGCGCTCGATATTTGTGGATATGGTTTTGAAAGTTGTGGTACAAAATAATCAGGTTCCTACATTTTTTTGGGGTGGGTGGGGAGCCTATAAGACCAGGTCTTTTTTCTCATCAAGTTAGACCCCTCTTAGAATGTTTCCATGTGTTTGCATGAATCTCAGTGTCTCATTAATTTTCTTCCCCAAACAATTGAACTATCCCCAATTTCCCGACCCAATCATTCATGGCGCACCAGTGGTCGCTCGGCCAGAGAGGATGGACGCACGAGCAATGTAGGGACACGGCGAGCCTCGTCATATCGCATAGGGGCGCCCATGCAAGTATTAACCAAGGACCGGTGCGGCCTTGACAGAGATGGTATGCAGTAGAGTTTTGTACTTTGAAAGCTATGAAGAGATCGCAACCAAGTGCACATATGACAAGATATGATCTAACTAACATTGAGATCAGAGATGGGAATTGGGAATAGTTCGAGGAAGAAGATGGCCAGTATTGCGCTAAGATTCATACTGACATGTGGCACATTTTGAGAGGGGTCTAACTTGAGGAGAAAGAAATCCAGGTCTTATAAGACTTTATTCAAGCCTCCATTTGTCTTAAGTTGAATGTTGGTTCTCCAATTTTGAAATGTTATTTTCCAAATTGTTGAAACCATGTGATTTAAATGTTGAATGTCGGTGCTAAATTTTCTAAAAGCTCACCCAAAAATCCGGAATGTTCGACCAGAATATACATACATTGGAAAGTCCACCTACAAATTTCTGAAACCTAGGTGCAAAATGTGTTGAAAGTTGTCATAGTTGGAAGTCAAAAAATGAAAGGTGTCTACATTTTGGTTGAAATTTCATAATATTATTGCCAGAAAGGAAATATTGGGGAGGAAATGCACCAGCCTGAAATGAAAAAGAAAAGCATGTTGGAATTGAACGATACTGGGGGTGAAATGTGTTGAAATTTTTGTTACTTGGATGTTGAAAATGGAAGTTGTCTACATTTTGGTTGAAATTTGAGAATATTTCCAAAAAGGAAATATTGGGGACGAAAGGCATCTGCCCCACACTGGGAAGTAAATATTTGGGAGAAAAGAAATACTAGGTGAAAAATGTGTTGAAAGTTGTCTTAGTTGGAAGTCCAAAATGGAAGCCTCTACATATATATTGGTTGAAATTTGAGAATATTTCCAAAAAGGAAATATTGCGGAGGAAAGGCGCCTGCCTGAAATGGAAAGAAATGCATGCCGGAATTGAATGTGGGGGAAAACTCACTCCTGTTTGGCTGGCCATGAATTAGCTGTCACTCTTTATCATTGAGAGAATTCCTTATTTGGCCCTTTCTTAAATTTTGCTTCCCTTTTTGGCCCTAAAAAAATATCTTTTCCCCTTTTTGACACACAATTTTTATTTTGTTCCCTACATGACACTTCCCTCAATTTTGGCACATAACAGTGTTAAGTCTAACATGAAATGACCATTTTACCCCTGGTATATTATGTGACCAAAATTATTTACAAGTCAAAAGCAGCCGTGATGTGATATGTTTTGTCTTTTGACTACATGACCAATGAAACCAAATCTACTATTTCAGTACCACGTAACAGATTTGAGCTCACCAGACATCTCATGCATGCGCATTCGTTTTACCACTTGATGTATAGTAATTCCGTTGCATTCAGTTTACCACTTGCGAAGCCGGCCGAAATGAGACAGGTTAAGAGTGACCGTGTAGTTTAAACAAAAAAGAGAAGCCGTAACAAGCACTGATCAGTTTACGACCCTGCAGTTGGTGAGTTGGTGCGTATCTGTCCGGCGCCGACGAACAAGTAGATATTGTTGGCGTTCTGCGCAACAAGCGCGGGCGTGGCGTTGCCGGAAGGTGAGTGCCTGGTCGGCGACGACGCCCTTGGTTGGTCAGGAGGGCCCGGAAGTAGCCAGCGCCAGCTCCGCCGCCTTGGTCAGGAGGGCCCGAGGCCATGGGTGCTGCAGGTCCGACGTCCGTGCCTCCGTGGCACTCCTCCGTCGTCCCTGCATGGCCGCCCGACGCCAATACCGCACGGCCCTCCGCCGCTGCCCCGCCATGACCATCCTCCTCTTCCCGTCCATGGCCGCCCGAGGCCGCGCTGCACAGGCCACCCTCTGTTAGAGTCTACTCGCTAAATCACTCGATCACAGAGACGATCAGACGAGAGTTTTGCGTCGCGTACGAATGCGACTTTTCTGTTTTCTTCTTCTTCTATTTGTTTGGTATACAGAAAGAAAGTGATGGCCGGTAGTTTTCCTACCCAGGCGCGGAGGCGCCACGACCTTGAAGACTCGTGCCATCCCACGAGTTCGCGTCGTGCTAAACCACCATGCAAATCACGCGGGCCCTGCGACGTGGTGACGTCACGCTATAGGCCCATGCAGCTTTTTTTTGGAATTATAGGCCCATGCAGCTGTACGTGCAAGGCACGCACATGCAGCTGTACGTGCAAGGTTGTACGCTCTCAGCCTCGCGCCGTCGCTGCTATTTGCCGCGTACGGTCGTACCGCTACCGTCTTAGAGTTAGCGCTCGGGTGGACTCGAGAGAAGGTGCGGTGGGGATTTTTTTTCCAGTGAGCTAAAGCAGGGGTAAAAGCGACTTTTCATGTTGCACTTCACGGTGTTAGTGGCCAAAACTGACAGAAGTGCCATGGAGGGAACAAAATAAAATTTGTGTGTCAAAAAGGGAAGAAAATATTTTTTAGGGCCAAAAAGGGAAGCAAAATTTAAGAAAGGACCAAATAAGGAATTCTCTCTTTATCATTACCTACTCAGCGTCATCCCTTCAAATTGCAAGGTCCGTCCAGCTAATATTTTGGAAACTTACAAACAGGAACCGCGGGTAGTAGCAAGCGCCGAAGAAAGTGCGGTAATGTAGAAACCACCAACGGTGTCAGCGACCAAAAAACAAAACGAAACGAGGAACACAACAAGCCAACAACATTGTCACGGGTGTTATTCATAAGCTCGATCGATCAACAGGCCGCCGGGCCGAATAATTGTACAGAGAATCAACAGCAGGGAGAACTAATCAAACGGAGAGACCTGCGGAACTAGCGAGCGAGCGAGCTTACTTAGCCGAGTTGCACAACAATGGCGACGGGATCGGACGATGAGGCCTGTTAGCTAGCATCAGGTGTCGTCGCGCCAGCAGAGGAGCATGTGGAGGGAGCGGCGCGCGATGTAGAACCGCGCCCGCTGCTCCCTGGCCTTCCTCCTCAGCCTCACCACCCGCGCCCTCACGCGGCCGCTGCTGCTTCCGGCGGAGTAGCTCCTCAGGAGCAGCCGGGCGCCGTCACCGCCGGTGATGGCGCCCCTCGACGTCGTCTCGGCGGAGGACGACCTCGCCGATTCCATCCTACTCCTTCCTCCTCCTCCTATATTCTTGGAGCGATCTACTTTATTGGCGAGATTGACCACTGGAGATGGATGTATATAGAGGAGAGCGGTGCGTGAATGGGAGTGAATGCAGTAGCGTGCTTCTCCCTCCCTGTCTTGTCGTGGGTACCACCGAGAGGAGCATGCCCCTCGCCGGCGGCCGGCCGTCCGACGCAATGGCGGGCGGCGACGGGGATCCTGGGGCCCGCGCGCGTCGGTTACTGTTTGCACTGGCCAGCGTACGCTCGCCATCGGAGATCGATCTTGGACGGACTGCCGGAGACCCGGAAGTAACTGACCTCGTTTTTTAGTCAGTAAGTATACTAGTAGCTGTATGTTGTTGGCTTCTGCATGCGCGCAGGACAAAGCAGGAAGGCGGGAAAGTGAATCGGTCTTCGTGGTTTCAAACCACCCATGTAGAATTTGGACATGGCCGCCCTCCTCCCGTCTGGACCTCCTTCTCTTCCATTTTCGGAGACGGCAAGCAGCGGTGTTAGACGACGACGGCGACGACGAAAAGGAAAAGACCATTTGAATTTCCTTAGCCAGAAATAACGTATGTGAAAATAGCTATCGCGCCAAGACACACATTTTAGTTGATGCATGATTTCTTCTACACCAATCCAAACTTTCAACAATCGAAAAGCGGGCTTTTAATCCAATTCAGAACAATGAAACTTTTATTAAATCCCCAAGTCAAAAGTTTCATCTTGAGAAAAAAATCAAAGACCTACTTCAAACTGTGGGTGCCCTCTCTTGCCCTCCTTTCACGCCGGCACCGATGGAGGGTAGGTGTGGCGTGTGGGTAGAGTCCCGTCACTACTGGAATCGGTGAAGTTGCCTAGTGCTGAAAGTTTGCCGAGTTCTTTTTATCGGGCGCCGGCAATAAAAGACCTTTGCCGAGTTCAAGGAAAACAAAACCCGGCAAATACACAAAACTCGGTGATGAGGACAGTTCACCCAGTGCACGAAAAAACAACTCGGCAAATATACTGAACTCGGCAAAGTACGACGTTTGTCGAGTACTGGACAAAACGAACTCGGCAAAGACCTGATCAAGCGGACCCACGCAGACCAGGTGACGGCCCCGTGACGGCGGGGCTCCCTTTGCCGAGCGTCCCCTAGCGAAAACTCGGCAAACATTTCTCATTTTCTTTTTTAAAATGCGGAAAGTATGGAGTCACCAGCGGGCGCCACGTGGCTCAACCTGGACGTGCCGAGCGGGCTTTTGGCCCGGCTCGTGGCCTGTTCGGTCTTGGCCCGACGAATAAACTGCACGGTCCGGTTATGAAATCAAAAGATAAAATGAGCAAAGCTAGAGGATTAACATACATCTGCAGTGACAAGATTAATTGTGCAAAGCAAAAAAAAGGATAGCAATGTATCAACAGACTTAGCTTGATGCCACATCAATTCACATGTTTGAAGTTTGATCCTCAAATGGACCAATCTTGAAAATATTTTGTTGTTGAATAAATATGAACCGAAGGAATCAAACATATAAAATAATTCTAAGAAATTAAGAATCTACAATTGACACATAATCGTGGTGCTAATAGCAGAATGACCATTTTCTTAAACAAATTTTAGAACCAAATATATTAAATGGGAAACTTCTGGCTTCTGAGATAATGGAACTGGGTCTTCTCATACTGCTCAAGTACATCCTTACCTTCTCATTTAGGACTTAAAGCTGAAAAGAAGCAAAAAAGAAAGTCAAATTTGTGGTCACTGAAAACATTTACAATGTAAACCAAAAATATAGTCTTCCCACGACTACCTTATTAGAGAACTTGTATATATTTGAAGGTGTGTCTAGAAGGCAATTAATTAAGTCTAACTGATGGATAGCGTTTTTATCAGAAAAGTGGTTTTTTCAGTCAGCAACTGATAAAAAATGCATCCTATGCTCCAAATGGAAGGTAAATGCTGCATTTTGGAGGGAACGACATTCCATACATGTTAAGAAACATGAATATAAGCAAAATCCGGGAAATTATTAAAGATGATTTTACTCTTATTGGAAGCAAGATAAGTTCGTTCAGATGTAGTCGAATTCATTTATTGTCCAACATTATAGTGTTACTAACATGTCTACACTGTTAACTAAAATGCTAACTAAGTGGCAACTATTCTGTACCTTGCAGTTGTGTTTTCTGGAGCTCAGTGATGACAAGGGAACAACACATGTGACAGAAGAAGGAGGGGGCAGGGAGTTTAGTACTGTACATGATAAGCATTCGAAAAACAGTCTTTGATGTAAATACGCAAGAGATTGGAATCTAAAATGTTTAAAGATTGTAATTTCAAAAGGAGTAAGAATTCTCCTTGAAACCAGAAACATATGTAGAAAATGAGAACTACACAGATTTTCCATGGTCAATCATTGAGAAGTTTAACGCATGAAAAAACTGCAGTACATCTACAGAAGATCTCCATTGATCACGGGGAGGCACAACCAACGTACTGCTAAATGATAATATGCACTAAATAAAAGTTGGTAGAATATGATTTTGGTTTCACATCCATCTTCCGTAAAGCAGCGGCTCCTGCCATCAAATGCTGATGGGGAGACTCTGACCTGTGAATGTCCATTACTTTCTTCCTTAATAGCTACACAAAATGTGTAACAGATGAATAGGGGCAAGTTCTACAGCAAGACAAACCAACATGAACATCTAGCCTACAACCATGTTATGAACCGGAGAAATATAGCTACTGAAACATATTATTATTTTCAGTCAACTTTCATATATAGGGTGTAGTTTTTTTCCCCACCCCATCTTTACTAAAATGAAGCCAACAGAAAACAGAAATAAGTTCAGGTCGTGAATGAACACACAGCCACACATCAGGAAGCTACCTACATACAGACCAAAAATACCAGCCGCATTTCGCTAGCTGCTAAGCACCGGTACACATGATTTATCTCATCATTGATTTGAAAATTTATGCTTCCAGTCAGTGATACTGCTCGACAGGGTCTTTGCTCGGCCCGAACCAATAAATGGAGGTGCCAAGCTAAATGGGATTTAACATAAAAGTAAAACAACGTCGTACCTCAGAATCAGTGACCAAAGACCGTAAGACGGATGGAGATGGAGTAGCACCAATACCCAGAAATCTACAAATCCGCTGCTTTGATCTGAAGGTATTTTCTAATTTTTAGAAGTAGAAATCACATGAAAAGTCACCTGAAAAGGAGCAGCATAGGAACTTATAGCGAAAGCTGAATGCATGGCAATTCTGGGCAGCATTCATGGTGCTGTTGGAACAACATGTGAGTGCAAGCATGATATTGAAGGTGCTATGCCATTGCATCTATTTAATAAAATGTGCAAAGCTAATTAATCTTGAAAGATCCGCTTGTTGAGTTCATCCTCTACATATCTATACACGCAATTTATTCAGGTAAATTCCATTTACTTTAACACTGAAAGAATCATAAAAGTTGATTGACTTAAATGCAATATCACAATAAAACGGATTTGATGAGAAAGAGGAAAGGTGGATTGCTTTGCTTACCTGACGAAGACGGATGATGAACCCTGCGTCGGCGCGTTGACCATGGCCTTGTGTAGGCTGGCGACGCGGATCAGCGTTCCCACACCCACGTACAGGTCGGAGCTCTCCCGTCGCATCGCTGGTGGGGCTTCAGTAGACGACGTCGTCAGCCTGCTCATAAGAATGATTTCTGTCAAGTCATGAGCAATTGTCTGAAGTGGATTTCAAAGTTTAGTTTGTACAGAAAATCTTCTGTAACATATACTGAATTGGAGTTCAGCTCTGATATAGCGAAAGGAGGCTGCGACTCGGTGTACAGATACCTTAAACCTTGGGCGATGCCGATGGCTATTTTCATTCGTCTGAGTCAAGAGAATTGGGCCGCTTCCCCATCTAAAGGAAGAAAACAAATGAGATCAAATCTACGACACACAGAAAATGCAAATATTTAGTCTGTCGTAACGAAAAGAGATAGACTTACAGTGTAGGTGCTCGTACAGGGTCCCATTTGATTTGTACTCAAAGACTAACATCCTTGAGAATGGGTCACTCTCTCTGCAATAGCCCAGAAACTTTGCTATGTTCTCATGATTCAACCTTGCCAGATCAATAACCTACAATGTTCATCCCATTTTATTTATTTATTATTTGAGTTAAATGGTGTTTCTGAGTCGCAATTTTAGACAAACGAACTACCTTGTTTTGGTAAAAGAGCTCATGTTGGCTAGTCCAATGACCTTCAAAGGCACATAATGATATGACAGAAAACCCAGGTCCATCCTTCATTGTTCCTTTGTAGACTACAGTCTCCGGAGTTGAGCCAATTATGTTGCTAAAATCCTCACACACTACTTCAAGTTCCCGCGACTCAACTTTGGCAAACTTTTCAGCATATAATAATCTGAGGAAAGCATGAACAAATTAGCAACAATATATGTTAGACAAAATAATCAATTTATTTTATGTAGTTAATACCAACCAATCAATACTGTTATCTCGTCGCTCCAACTTTTTGATCTACTCCATGATGATATTCTTATAGAAGGCTTTAGATTGCAGCTTCTGGAGGCAGTAACAGCACCAGTGATCACAAAAACAAGCAGGAGAGCACCGGTTGCGATTTCCAAAACAATAAGCCAAGTCGGTTGCTGCACTTTATCATGCTTATGCTCAGAAGTATTATGTTTTCATTGAAAAATTACTCACTTTTCTTCTGATTGCAGAAACTGAAGGTTCGCTTTTTCAGTCACACTGTCCCATGACACACCTCAACTTGTATCTTCAAATTCGAGTTTAGCATAGAAAGTGAGAATTGTCTAAAAGTTTAAGACATACACATGATCCAAGTCAACCAATCTAGGCATGGTAAAGTCTACAAAGATGATTCACTACCTTACTGTTTTATCAATTGATGGAAAATTGACACAGCTTCCAGGATAATCCTGCTATTACAACTGTAACAGTTACAATAATAATCTTGGTTTTTTCATTTGAATAAAAGAACACAAACCATCATGAGGCCCCTATGGAATCAGCACAACCATGATTCTGATCTTTTTTTTTTTTGCGTGGACCATGATTTTGATCTGCTATAAGATTTGTCCTTAAGTTCATAATATTCAGAGTTCAGACCTCACCAGTGGAAAAACTCCTAGCAAAACCATGTATGCGTGAAAGAAACATCAACAGTTAGTATTATCTAGATAATCATGGGAAGAACATATAGAAGTTAATAAAGTCCGAAAGGAATCAATCAAGCGTGGGGAATTTACATGGTTGCTAGCTAGGCATGGGCTATTAGCCGATGGAACACGTACCGGAGGATTCAATCAGGCATGATGTAGTGTAGTTTCGTGCACATCTGGTTGGCTTGCTTCATCGTCGTTGCCGGCTAGTACGTGTGCATCTGGTTAGCTTGCTTCTTCTTAGTTCTACAATAGTACCTTGCTCTGAAGTGGATTTGAGTTTCACTCTCTCCCTCCCGATCCTCCGAGGAGAGGTGCTCCTCACGCGCGAGACCAGTGCCCTCGCACCGCTGCACCCCTGCCGCACCCTTCCATCTTCCCCGTCCTTCTTCTCCTACCTCTCCTCCTCCCTGGATCCTCCTCTGTCTCTCTTTTCTACCAGAAAAATCGAAGCCCCGCCATGACCTTGGAGCTCTCCCTGCCAGCCATGGAGGCCCGCCTCCACCTGCAAGGACATCGCGCCGCGCCGGATCCCTCCTTCCCCTGCGCCCGCTGGATCCCGCCGCCGCCGTTCTGCATCGAGCAGACGTATCATCCCCAGCCGCTCGAGCCGCCGCGTTGACCTGATCCAGAAGCTGCGCTCGAGCGCCGCGACGGGGGTGGCGAGCGGGCAGAGGTGCGGGCGCGGCGGCGGGCAGGTTGAGGTCGGCCGCCGCGGCGAGTGGTGCGGCGGTGGCTAGGGTTGGCTCGGCCTAGGCACATGCCAGGGTCGAGGCGAGGCGAGGAGGCAGATGCGTACGGGATTTTTTCCAGCGAACCGTTTTTTCTGATAGATTAAATAGGACTGCGGGTTCAATTATCAAAAACCATAGAGACTTTTCTGCAAAATCGCCGACGACGTGTACGCGGGTAGAAGCAATCCGTGCTTTATTATTAGGTAAATATGTTGTTGTACTGTAGTAAAACCCACCTCATATAAATCCACAATTAGGAGCTGCAATTTTGTTTTTTGAACACAATACAGACGCAAGCGCTCATACATACGCGCATACACTCACCCCTATGAACGCACACACGCACACCCTACCCCTATGAGCACCTCCGACAGACTGAGCCGGCATATCATCTAGAGATTTACGAAGTCACCGTAGGCGCCTCGTCGTCGACGGGAACGTCTCCTCCCACTGAAAGTGCATCGCCGGAAATCCTGAAATAAATCCAGGAATAATGCGAGCACCAGGACTTGAACCCTGGTGGGCTGGGGATACCACTGTCTCTCTAACCATCCAACCACAGGTTGGTTCGCAGGAGCTGCAAATTTGATTTGTATGCATTAGATGTATACAAGATTTTGAGGTCACAAAAATTGCAGCACTACCTTGCCCTGTCTCAAATAGGTCCCCCTCTCCCTTCGAACCTATACGAATCGATCTCCCCTGGATATCGATCGATAGGTTAAGCAAATATGTCATAACTTTTGTGTAGCACATTTTATTTGTAACCACATATTCTAGTCATCACATGATGACACCATGCAAAGTTTTTTCCAGGCAACATTTATAACTTTTGGTAAATTACTTTAGCAGCGTTCGTGCTCCCTTAACCACATATTATGTTCGTGCTCCCTTAGCAGCGCTTCCTGTCTCTGCACGCTGCTAAATCTTAACACTATATTACCGGCCACCCACTTGACTTGGTGATAATTCCCCAAATCTGGCCACGACCACCAATCCCTAGCCCCGCCGCCGTGCTGCCCCAACGTGGCCGCCGCCGTGTCTGAGCTCGCCGGCGCGCCTGTGCTCTTCTTCGCCGTCCTGCCGTGACTTGGCCGCCCTCCGTGCCCGAGCTCGCCGGCGCGCCTGTGCCCTTCTGCGCCGCCCTGCCCCGCCGCTGCTCCTCTGCATCGCCGGCCGGCTTCGCCTGGAGTTCGTCTGCGTGGTCGCCCGGAGTTCGTCTACGTCGCCGCCCGACGTTCGTGTGCCTAACCCCGACATCCTCTACGCCGGCAGGTCTGGCTCACCCCGATTTTTTTTTATTTACGCCGGCAGATATGCGCAGAAATGTTCTTTCTAGTCAGTGGCGAATCTTAGATTAAAAAGAAGGGTAGGCTCGAAATGAAGATTGATAAACTAATGGGACATCCGAGTTCATGGTAGGAAGCATAGAAAAATGGATGCCCACTGCCCAAAGTCCAGTTGAAACACAGCACAAACCGAGGGACTAGGAGTAGAACAAGTAGTTGTCTGACATTTTCTATCCTGGAACCAAAAATAAATTATAGCTAGCAAATATTTTCTAATAGCTGCGTAAGGTACATAGTACTAGCATATCTCCCTTTTGTGGTTGTTATGGTGATGACCTTTTTGTCAAACACATCACTGTTTTCACAATACTTTAAAAGGTTGATGTTTTCATAAACTACAGTACTCATAAATACTTTAAGGTAAGGTACATAGTACTAGCATATCTCCCTTTTGTGGTTGTTATGGTGATGACCTTTTTGTCAAACACATCACTGTTTTCACAATACTTTAAAAGGTTGATGTTTTCATAAACTACAGTACTCATAAATACTTTAAGGTGTTCTTGATCTGGACTGCTATAGATAGATCTAGGTGCAGAGTTGCTGACCTCGTTCTGTTTAGAGTCAGGACCACTTTTTCAAATACAACAAAAAACCATAGGTTTCAGGAATACTACAGTTTATAAAACTTCAGTTTGTATTTCCTCCAAACACACATCAAAGTATTCAAAACTTCAAAAAAAACGTGCTGCCAAACGCAGCCTAGACTGTCACAGTTGTTTGTCTGAACATTCAAAGCAAACATTTGTACATCGAAGCAAATAAATACTAACAAATTGCCTATCTATAAATATTCTTATTCCTCATCCGAGTCATCGTCTGAGTCGTCATCCAAGTCATCTGAACTTATTGCCTCTCTATAGTATCCTATAATTTTGAACCTCAGGGAGAATACGTGTGTATTGTCACGAGGAACAACAAGGATTACAACCCACATTTCGACATCTAGTTTGTGAAGACTCAGAAAGTGACTCCATCCACCGCCATAGATTTCTGGGCGTCCATCTCTTCTGATATGGTAATCAGCTTGAACTGATGGCCTTGTTTGACGACTCTTTTCCAACCAAATAGTACCGTACTCTTGTATCGTCCCAAGCCTCCCAACTATTGGCCTGTGTAGAACCTGAAATTTGTTTTATCCATTTATTAATTTTATTATTATGGTGTTACTCACCATAGTACATATATTGAAGAATAAGTTAATACAAATGCTAACCAGATGATGATCATGTACGTTTGCACCGGTGAAACAATGGACCTGCGCCGGCAAATCATCCCACCTCTGTAGAATGGAGTGCATGTTTCGGACTTGCCTTTCAGTTAGGTTAAACTGGTTGGTATATGCCACCGGTCCTTCTCCTTCGTCGTAAATGTTAGCTATATTTAAATTAGATGGTAAACATCGTCATTTATATAGCATTATATAATATGCACAAAAAATTTATGCCCACTATGGTATGCCCACTATGCAGCCTTTACTCCGCACCCTCCGGTCAGTTACCTGTAAAACTTTCAACCACCATTATTGCATTTCTTAGTCTGAGTGTCGTGCTAACCATGTAATACTTCGTGTAGCATCAATCAGGCCATGGATCGAATAATGATGGATCTTCACATGCACCAGACCCAAGCGGCAATAATCTTGGTGGTTCTCCGATTCTTTGACATCGACTACGGTTAGTGCCCCCAATATCTCATTTACATCTTACATCTTGCTAATAATATGTCTCAAATTTGTCAAAGTAAAGACAAGTAGCTATATGGATTCTTGAAGATCAAACTTATAAGTAGAGACAAGTACAGACCATTTGAACCATTTGAAACCATGATCCATTTGAACCATTTGAACCATGATCTTAGCTATATGGATTCTTGAAATCAAACTTATAAGTAGAGACCATTTGAAGCATTTGAACCATTTGAACCATGATCTTAGCTATATGGATTCTTATAAGTATAGACAAGTAGAGACACGTGCTATATATATGTGTCTTGAAGATCAAACTTTTTGGAAGTACTTTCATTTGGATTTTGTTGTGACAAGTGTTAAATTCTTATAAGTAGAGACAAGTGACAAAATTTGACATCTTCATGATTTTATCTTGTAGGTTGCCACACGGATGATATTTGGACTACGATATGGACATGAAGACATTTCTTGTAGTGCCAAATATCTTGTAGTGATGCCTGCTATGTTCATTTGCTATGGAACATTTTGTACTCTATAATATTTGCTATGGACTATGATATTTGCTATGGAACAGTTGGTACTCTATGATGACATATGGATCATTTTGATCTCTATGTGTGATGTCCACTATGTGAGATGTTTCATTTCTGTTGCTATCGATCATTTTGATCATTGCTGTTATACTTGTGATATATATTATGTATTAAATTGCTGAAATTAAGGTTTTTAAACAAAAAAAAGTGCAGAATTTTGCCGTCAGTAGGCTGACGGCAAAGTGTACTTTGTCGCCCTGACGGCAAAGGAGCCACGCAGCGAGCACCTGTGTTCCCTGGCTGCGGTGGCCGTTGCTTTGCCGTCTGTTGTTGCTCGGCTGACGGCAAAGTGTGTTGCTGCTTTGCCGTCTGTGTTTGCCCGGCTGACGGCAAAGTGTGCTGCTGCTTTGCCGTCTGTGGTTGCTCGGCTGAGGGCAAAGTGTGCTGCTGCTTTGCCGTCTGTTGTTGTCTGGCTGACGGCAAAGTGTGCTGCTGCTTTGCCGTCTGTGTTTGTCCGGCTGACGGTAAATTGTCCTGCTGCTTTGCCGTCTGCAGGATTCCGGCTGACGGCAAATTACTTGACGCCGTCCGTTAGGAACCAGACCGGTCAAGTGCTTTTCTTTGCCGTTAGGCCTTATTCTGCTGACGACAAACGTAGGACACTGACGGCAAAGACTTTGCCGTCAGCCCGATAGAAAGCTGACGGCAAAGTATGGCTTTGCCGATTTAGCCTTTGCCGACATTCTTTGCCGTCATGATATCAGTCTTTGCCGTATGTGCTTGGCTGATGGCAAATTGCCTGATTCTTTTAGTGAAAGTTCAAAAGCAACATAGGAAGTTCTTCGTCGACACTAGGCACGAGCGTAGAAGATCAACTCCATAGACATGCCTCTACTATTGTGAAGGAGGAGGAGGGTGTTTCATAGCCGCCACACTTTGAGAAAGCGCATGTAGTTAGTTTTGTTAGCATTGTAGTAAAGAATTTTATCGAATATTACTGTTGGCGGTAAAGGAAAAGAATTAACCTGCCACTGGTCCTCGAGTCTCTTTTGTGGCCCTTTCTTGCCGCAGCTCTATAGCCTCTCTTGCCTCGGATTCCTCCCTTTGCCAAATTTCTTCCTGGAGCCCTGCCGCCCATGCTTCCTCGGCTTCCTCCCTTTGCCTCCTTTCCCCTGCAGCTTTGCGGCCCATGCGACCTCGGCTTCCTCCCATCCACTACTACAGATCCCTCATCACTGACCGGCTAGCATGCACCAGTTAGAGATTGTTGGGAAACGTAGTAGAAAACAAAAAAAATGCCACACCACAAATCATCCCAGGATCACTATAAAGATGCAAGTACTATTGGATCTAGATTAGATCGCTTACCAACGTAACGCAGCGGAGAAAAGAGTTGGTGAATCGAGTTGATGCAGATTCGTGTAGCTAGGTTATACCTCCCTGCCGCGAGAATTTCATCCCTCGAACTGATCCGTAGATCAAGCACCAAACGCACGGTGCCTCTGCCGGTATCCACACATACGGAACCACCAATCCGACAGGGCTTCACCGTCTAGAACAAGAGCGCCGTCGGAGAACTAGAGGAGGAGGTGGAGCAACCTTGCGGCGTAGGAACAATTCCATTGGAGAGAAAGAGAGAGAGATGGGGCAGCCTCCGTGCAGAGATTAGATGCATCTGGAGGGGGCTTCCCGTAAACCATAAACACCCAAAAACAGGAACTACCATTCGTGGAGATGCTCGGGAATGCAACAAAAGAACGGAAAGCATCGGCAACTACAGAGGAACGTTGCGAAGCTTATAAAGCAGAGAAGACCTGACAAAAACATCGTTCAGGGGTATTTCTATAACACCACCTAATGGCAGAGGGGCAAATTTGAGCACACTTTGGAATTAGGGGTAAATGTGAGTAGTGGGTTCCAGTTAGGGGCTGAAATGTAATTGGCCCTACTTATAATAGGCCAAGGGGGGTGGCCGACTTGGGGAGAGGGCTGCCCCCAAGGGGTGCGCCGCATCTATGGTTGGCTGCCCCCAAGGGGTGCGCCACCCCTCCCCAAACCCTAGCCACCACCAGTGGCTTGGCCCCCAAGCCATAAGGGGGGTGCCCTACTTTTGGGCCATGTGGCCCATTTGGGGCTGCCCCACTTGGCCCATACCGAGTGGCTGCCCCGTGGCGCCCTCCAGAATAATCCGAGAGGTTCTGGAACCTTCCCATACCTTCCGGAGGTTTTCCAGGCTTACCCGAAACATTTCCGGTTCTCCGGTTTTTCCCGGTTTTTCCCCGAAACACTTCCGGTTTTCTCAGAAACACTTCCGGTTCTCTATCCAAAACACTTTCAATATTCCCGAAACTATTTTGGTGCAATTATTAGAAGGTCCTACACTTCTAGTACTCAATAGATCGATAGCCCTTAAGTGTGTGACCCCACAGGTTCGGTAAAGTGTAGACATGAACCCGGAACTCCTTCCGGTTCAATGATCAATAGCGGAACCGTGGACATCCATATTGACCCCTACACCCACACGAATAAATATCGAGTGAACCTGTTGTTCCCATGTGCTATTCCCTTTGCTTTGGGATACTTTACAAAACCCGAGGTGAGATTTATCGGCATCCCCGTGAGTCAATGATACGTCTCAAACGTATCTATAATTTGTGCTTGTTTCATGCCATATTGATATTAAATTAGCATACTTTTGGCACCTATTTAAATCATTTTCTATTATTTTCCTGTATTAACCTATTAATCCAGTGCCCAGTGCCAGTTGCTGTTTTCTGCTATTTTTGGACTTTTCAGGTAAATCAATTTTATCGGGCGCAGAAAAATCCCATAAAAAATCAGCGAACATCTAAGGACCAGAAGCTTCTAGGGGTCACTGACCTAAGCCAGGAGGGGGCCTGTGGGCCCCATGCACCACCCCCATGTGCCCTAGGGGGGCGCGTGGGCCCCCTGGTGCTTCGTTTTACTGCCTCTCGGTCCCCGTGCCTTTATATAGCTCCGAAAACCCTAGGGAATTTATCGCCATAATTTTTCTGCCACCGCACACCTCTGTTTCTTCGCGATCCAATCTGGAGGCCTTTTCAGGTACTCTGCAGGAGGGGGAAATCATCTCGGTGGCCATCTCCATCAACTTGAGGGCCATCATGATCGCTCGTGAGTAGTTTCCTTCGAACTATGGGCCTGTAGCAGCAGCTAGTTGGTTTTCACTCATATGTTTCTCAATACAAAGATCAGATGAGCTGCCCTAGATGATTGTGATCCATCTGATGTAATTCTTGCGGTGTGTTTGTTGGAATATGATGAATTGTGACTTTATGTGACACCCCCATTCATAACCATGCACTAATCATACACGCAGCATGCACGATCATGAACAGTGACTCCACATTAATATAACAACACAACTCTAAGACACAAATGTTAAACATAAATCATTATATTACAAGCCAGGGCACAGGGACGCATAATACATCCGTCGTGAAAGCAAATAACATCTGAGTACAGACCAGGTTCAACACAAGTGTGCCATAAGATGGCTGAAACATAACAACGACACTAGATCGTAAGGCGTAGGCCTCCTGCCTGGGACCTCCGATCTACTCGTCGGCGTCGATCTCCACGAAGTATCCAGTGGCGGGATCATCTGTCTGAGTGTAGCTATCTTCTGGATGCAGCAACCGGGTTGTAGAAAAAGAAAGCAGAGCAACGGTGAGTACTCATCCAAAGTACTCGCAAGACTTACATCAGATCTATACTAAGTATGCATCGTTATCAAAGGAAAGGGGCTATATCTTTGGACTAAACTACAGAAATGCCATAATAAGAGGGAGAAGCTCAACCTATCGAAGACTATCTTCATCTTGCAGCATTAGAAGAGAGTAGCGTAAAATATACCAACTTGTGCTTATATAGTGTAACAACATACCCCGAGATCCTCCCTCGACTCCCTGCGAGAAAGCGATCATCGGGCATCTCAAACTATTATATTGGTGTATTTTTACTAAGTATTCGGTTTAGTTGTAAAAGATCGGGATATAACTCCAAGTCGTCCTGTTACCGTGGACATGGCTATTAGAATAGATTAACTTCCCTGCAGGGGTGCACCACATAGCCCGACACGCTCGATTACCTCTAGCAGGACACACTTTCCAGGGTCATGCCCGACCTTGGGTGATCGACACACCGAAGTCCTACCTAAGCTCTCCAGAGAGGTCGCCCGCCGGTCTAAATCCTATGGCTAGGGGATCTTCGGCCGATCACCGCAAGCACACCTGCGCGTTGCGAACGCGGCCGGGACCAAGCCCACCTTTGACTACGCATCAGGCAGTATCCGCTCACCCGGGCGCCCGCCAACACTGCTGAACTGCAACATCTGGATAGCCTTCGGGAGGAACTAACGACGCCGAGGGCCCCATAACCATTATCCCGCGTGGCGGTTAGTGCGTATATGCCAGTGACAGTCTCGGATCAAATACCAAAATCTCGTTAAATATATTATTATTAAGTAACCACGGACCACGACTAGGGCCAGGTCCACCTCTCTCTTGGATGGTCTCCGCCTGCCCTGTCGCTCCGCCACAATGAATCACTCGGGGGCCGTCGAGAAAATAGTCCTTTCAGCCCCCATCTGTTCTCGATCACTGTAATATAGTAACATAATATAAATATCCGTGATCATCGCCCAGAGGGATCACCGCCCGACTACAGCATGGCAAACGGACAAGGGTGTAGGGCCAACTGATTGATCATAAACATAGCTATACTAGGCATGCTAGGATACACTACTAGGAAAAACCCTATAGGCAGCCACTTATTAGTGGTGCGGGGTAAGAGCCCCGTGCTACTGCTACTTAGTAGTAGCGCGGGGTCAAATACCACGCTACAGGTAAAAAGTAGTAGTAGCGCCGGTAAGGTAACCCCACGCTACTACTAAGTGGTCCCCACCATGCCCCCGGAGGCGGGCCATAGTAGCAGCGATGGATATAGAACCCGCGCTACAACTAACTTTATAGCAGTAGCGCGGGCTATTTACCCGGCGCTGCTAATATGGATACACGGGGCCAGCAGGTGGGCCCCACTTAGCAGCGGCGCTGGGTATACAGCCCGCGCTATAGCTAATGCGCTTAGGAGTAGCGCTGGACCGTGCCCCGCGCTACTGCTAAGCGCAGCAGCCACCTTTTTGCCCTCCCCCTCCCCCTCCTCCTTCCTTCTCCCCTTGCTTTCTTCTCTCTTTCTTCTCCCCTCCTCCCCTCTCTCCTTTGCCCCTCCACCATCTCCATTAATGGCTCTCCTTCCTCTCTTCCTCACTTGCTTTCTTCTCTCTCTCCCTTCTTTCCCATATCTCTCGCCCCTCCACTCCATTAACTCACTAGCTCTCTCTCCCTCTCCACTAGTTAGACTCATCTCCTCCCCAAGTGGATCTACTCATTTAATGAAGTAAGCTATCTACCCCCCCCTCATTAATGAAGAAGAAGGAGCATTAATTATCTTTGTCCACTTCGATCCCTAGCGACACCGGCATCATCACTGTGCTCCCTATCGAGATAGGTGAGTAAAAAGTAGTGTTGTGCAAGAATGGAATTTCTGTGATATGACCAAATTGTGCGATATGACCGAATTGTGCGTGGCATGAGTTGCCTATGTGTATTTTCCGAATTGTGCGTGGCATGAGTTGCCTATGTTTTGCCGAAATGTCAATTTATTTCCGTTTTGGCGAATTTCGGGCAAACTCGGTATGTCCTATTTTTAGGGAAGGTCATGCTGAATTTTTGTATGACTTTGATGCATGCATGGCTACAATTCTTTTGCTTATACCATGCAAGCGATCATGAAGGTTAGTGGAAGGATGATGGATAGATACTTGCGATCCGCGGTGGCCGACATGTTTGAAAATAACCGCAACGAGATAAAATGTCCATGTCGAAGATGCAAAGAAGGAGTCTGGCTCGACCCCTTTTCGGGTGGCCGTTTGAAGGCGCACCTGCTCATGCATGGTTTCATGGATGGCTAAACTCGGTGGATAAGTGAAGATGATGATGAGGACGTCAACGGGGCAGCCAGTAACGACATGGGGCCAGACGAAGAGATGACCGACGGACATGAAGAAGATGCCGGACATGGAGAAGACGCGGACACGCCGCAATCTTTGTCGCTACTAAGTTCAGTCTTGCAGGACCCTCATGTTCGAGAACTGCTTCGCAAGAAGACGACTAGCGACAGAGCTGCTTTTAGAGAGGAGGCCAAGCTGGCGCAACTGGAGCTAGACTCGAAGACTCCATTGTATGATGGTTGTGATCCAGAGGTGACCCGCTTGAGTTTCACGCTCGAACTTCTAAAGACGAAGGCAAAAAACAAATGGACCGACGCAAGCCTCGATGAGCATTTGAAGTATCTACAGAAAGTTCTTCCCGCGGGGAACCTGTGTCCTACTAGTGTCGACGAGGCCAAGAAAATCGTGTGCCCTCTTGATCTGCCGCACATTAGATACCACGCATGCATCAACGATTGCATCATTTATCGGAACAAGCACGCGGAAAAAACCAGCTGTCCAGTGTGCAATGCTTCTCGATACAAGAAGGCTGGTAAGAAAGCTCCTCAGAAAGTTGTATGGAACTTTCCGATCACTCCCCGTCTGCAGCGGTATTTCGTAGATCCTAAGGAAGCAAAGCTCATGCGATGGCACGCGAAGAGGGTGAAGCCAGACGATGGAGATGATCCGAAGCTGAGACACGTCGCAGATGCTAGCCAGTGGAGAGCATTAAACGCTGAATATCCATATTTCGTAGATGATCCAAGGAACATCGTGCTTGGCGCGAGTACCGATGGCATGAATCCGTTTGGCAACCAGAACACCAACCATAGCACATGGCCCGTGTTTGTGTGGATGTACAACCTCCCCCCCTAGAAGTGCGTGAAGACAAAGTACATACAGTTGAGTATGCTGATTCAAGGGTCGAAACAACCGGGAAATGATATTAATCTGTATCTCGAGCTACTGAAAGAGGAGCTACACACGTTATGGACAGCACCGGTCAAGACATGGGACGCCAGCGTAGGAGAGTATTTCGATATGAGAGCCGCGCTGATCACGACGGTGCACGACTTTCTCGGTTACGGATATGTCTCAGGCCAGGTGTGCCACGGATATTGCGGATGCACCAGGTGCGTGGATGATACAACCTCTCAGCAGCTACTGAAAGATGGCGAGTCTTCAAAAATCATGTACATGGGGCATCGAAGATGGCTCGAGAAGGATGACCCATGGAGAAAGTGTGGAGATTTGTTCGATGGTAAGGTTGAGCATCGAGGACCTCCACGTAAGAGGTGTGGTGTTGAAATCGATGAGTTGTTGAAAAACTGGAAAGAGTGCCCCGCGCCGGGAAAGAAGAAAAAGGCAACGGAGCCGCTGCTGATGGTATGGAAAACGAGGTCTGTTTTCTGGGACTTGGAGTACTGGCCCAAACTCGACACGCCTCATAGCCTTGATCAAATGCATATCACGAAGAATGTTCTCGAGAGCTTGCTTGGCACACTGATGAACATTCCAGAGAAGACCAAGGATGGGCCGAAGTCAAGAAGAGACTTGGAAGTTTTGGGTATCAGGGAAGATCTCCACGTAGGACGACCCCCTAAGTCATCGGAGGGGACGGAGATGGATACAGAGACGGAAGACAGGGGCAAAAAAGTCAACAAGAAGGAAGAACATTATTGCCCCCCCTCTTGCTTCACCTTAAGTACGAAGGAGATCGATCAATTCTTCAAGTGCCTTACCGGAATCAAAGTTAGTTCCGGTTACTGTGGGAAGATAAGCAGATTTCTAGACACCAAGAAGAAAAGGTTCAGCGGGATGAAGTCTCATGACTGTCACGTGATGATGATGCAGATACTCCCGGTTGCACTTAGAGGGATAATGGACAAGCACGTCTGTGACACGCTTACTGGTATCTGCAACTTTTTCGACGTTATCTCTCGAAAGTCGATCAGTGTGAAGCAGCTCCGAAGGCTACAGGAAGAGATCATTGTCATACTATGTGAGCTTGAGATGTACTTCCCACCCGCGTTCTATGACGTCATGGTGCATCTGTGTGTCCACATTGTGGACGACATCATCGACCTCGGGCCCAAATTCCTGCACAGCATGATGCCGTTCGAGAGGATGAATGGGGTCATCAAGGATTCGTTCGTAACATGTCCCGTCCGGATGGAAGCATCGTCCAGGGCTATCTGACCGAAGAGTGCATCTCCTTCTGCGAGAATTATATAGGCGTTGAAAAACCTGTTGTTGGTTTGCCTGTCAACAAGCACCTTGGCAGGCTCGGAGGAGAAGGTCATAGCAACGGCCGGAGGGAATTGCATGTGCACCACTCCTATCGACGCAATGACTTTGACAGAGCAAACTTAGTAGTGCTACAACACCTATAGGTGCTAGAGCCTCTGGTGACACTGCACAAAGACACCATCGCAAAGAACTACCGTGACCGGGGGCTGCGCAACACGGACGCCGAAGTTATTAGAGAGCACAACTCCACTTTCTTGCGTTGGTTCAAAGAGCGAGTTCTGGCTAATCCCCCGGAAGAGGGCTGTACGGACGGAAAGCTCATATACGCCTTAGCACATGGCCCCGTGGTCAACCACGCGACTTATCAGGCATACGATATCAAAGGATACACGTTCTACATGGAGGCCAAAGATAAAAACAGTGATTACCAGAACTCAGGGGTGACGATGGAATCCATGACCGGCGACGACGACGTAACTGAAAGATACTACGGAACGGTTGAAGAGATCTGGGAGCTTGACTACTCTGGACTGCACAATGTGACGATGTTCCGGGTTGGATGGGCTAAGGCCGTCCAAAGAAAAAACCGGTATTTCACTACCATGTCTATACCCGACGCCAAGAGCGCTACCGTGAACATCACCGCCAAAAATGAGCCATGGGTACACGCTAAGCACGTGACCCAATGCTTCTTCATAACCGACCCGAGCAATCCCAATCGTGTTGTCGTGAGGAGCGGCAAAAGGGGCATCATTGGAATGGATGGAGTCGCCAATGAGGAAGACTACGACCAGTACGGCGACCCGATGAGGGAAGATGACGATGACGATGAAGCATACGTCAAAACAAGAAGCAAGACTACATTACCTAAGAAAGATCGTACTCCGTGGAAAATAAAAAGTCATGACAAGGGGCTAAATTATTCAACGGCGAAAAAAAAGGAAAGAAGATCACAGTGAAACGTCGTCGACGCTGAGAAACTATCATTTATATGTGTACCTATTTTGTATACGCACTTAACCGTTATCAGTCAAATGATGTAATATATATTATGCACTAATATTGCCAATTAATATTGTGCATCGACTGCGAGGCGCCGGTGGTGACTTCGTAAAATCTCTCGATGCTATATGCCGGCTCAATCTTTCATAGGTGCTCATAGGGGGTTTCGTGTGGTGACTTCGTAAAATCTCCCGATATGCTATATGCATATTGTGCACTTAAGACTTAGATTGTACTATGTTAAAAAAACAAAAAACAAAAGAAAAGTACATTTTAGAAAAAAAAGAATAAAAAGAAAAATACATTTCAGAAAAAGGAAATACATAGTAGCAGCGCGGGGTAGTAACTCCGCGCTATAGCTAACTTAGCTGTAGCGTGAGGTAGTAACCCCACGCTACTACTAAGTTTCCCTTAATCCCTAACAGGCCTCCCCCTTCTTCTTCCTCCCCCACTCCCACTCCCTCTCCTCACTCGATTCCAGTCCCTCTCTCGGTCGTCGCCGCCGTCGCCGGACCCCGCGCCGTCGCCGTCGCCCGAGCCCCGGTGCCCCTGCGTCGTCGCCGCCGCTGCCCCTAGCGTCGTCGCCGCTCGCCACTCGACCCCGTCGCCCATGCCATCAGCCCACGCTGCCCGAGGGCCTCTCTGCCTCATCGCCGCCCCTCCCCGACGCACGCCTGCACCCTCGTCATGTTCATCAACCTCGAAGACTCCCCCTTGAATGGGAGCAACTGTGCTCCTCCTACCGGTAAGGAAGCCCTAGCTTTGGCCACGGAATTTTAGGGATTTGGGGATCAATTAGTGAACCAAATTGTAGGATTACTTTCTCCCCTGGAGTCTTAGCGATGATGCAGATCGATGATGCATTAGGACTTGATGTTTTTCTTATTGTTAGCTAAGAAAGCTAAGGCACATTGAACTAGCACTTGGTTAAATTTGAAATGGTCCTGTTATATGCACATTTCATGAGGAATATCATGAGAAATGGTCCTGTTATATGCACATTTCAAGAGAAATTAGTGAACTAGCACTTGGTCAAATTTGAAATGGTCCTGTTATGTGCATATTTCATGAGAAATGGTCCTGTTATATGCAAATTTGAAATAGTCCTGTTATATGCAAATTTGAAGTGGTTCTGATGATCCTACTGTTCAAGATTTTACTAATTTTGTTTGTGTAAGTACATAAAAAACATAATTTAGAAAAAGCTTACTGCAATTTCAGAAGTTTGTGTAAGCACATATACTGAATTTCATGAGGATTTTTCTGAACATTTTGCATTGATTGGCATCAGAAGAATGTACTATGAGTAGCTGTGAAAATGTGAAGCTAGTTTTTTTTTGAAATGATAATGTGAAGCTGCTGCTGTGATGATGTTGCTGCTGCTTTGAATGCTGATGTGTGAATGCTCATGTGGTGCATGGTAGATCACCGATGAGCCGCTCGACGACGCCCAGATGATCACCGACGACACCCACATCCTCGACAGCCATCTAGTGAGTAAAGATGGTCTATTTGGACATGTGATATGTGGACTAGTGTTGTGTAGTACTAGTGCTGTCACACATTGATATTTGGACATGTGATGGTGTGGATATTTGGAAATATGATGGATATGTCTACTACATGTGTAAGTGCTTGCCCAAGTGCTATCTTGGCTTTTGTTGTTTGCAGGGAAACTCCGAGTGGCCTATGTTTTGCCGGAATGTTGATTCATTTCCGTTCCGGAAAATTTTAGGCGCTCGATATGTCCTATTTTTAGCAAAGGTCATGCCGAAATTTTCCGTGGATTTCGGCATGACTTGTGATAGAAAGTATGACATATCGAGTGCCCGGGATTTGCTGGAACGGGAATGAAACGACATTCCGGCAAAACATAGGCCATTTTTTTATGTCATTATTCATTCTATTAGTTCTAGAATTAAATCGGCAAATTGAACCCTAGGAAACATGGTCGACAATGACGAAGCCGGAGGTTCTGGAACCCTAGAGAATGCGCACGCTTACCTTGACTATCTGGCTAGACAGGACGAAGGGTCGCATGGCCCCCTTCGCATCACGAAGGGTGGTGGTGGCGCCGAGACTGGCACCGACACCGGCACCGAGACCGGCACGGATGGTGGTACCCAAGCCACTGAAAAGAAGAAGAAGAAGAGGACACGACGCCCAAATAAGCTCGGCACCGGAAGACTGGTGGTCCACTCGGTGCACCCCGGCAACTTCGAGCCAGTAACTCCGCGGGACGTGTCAGCGGGCTATGGCAACAACATAGCATGCATTCTACGAGAGACTGTCAACATCAACGAGACAAACAAAAGGGCAAAAGTAGCTTTGGAGGACCTCCTCCTAACCAAGTTGCACGCGAGATACTAGTTCCCCGGCCGGAATGACGAAGTTGATCCGTGGAAAGATGAGAACATGGATAAGATAAACCAAAAAGCCCTTAACAAGTTCAGCAATGACTTAAGCTCCTGGAAAGGCAGGGTGAGAAGAGCGATGACTGAAAAAGATTCATCGTACGCCACGATCAGTGCTCTGTGGCCGATGATTACAGAAGATGACTATGAAACATTCAAGACTACTTGCGCTGCCCCTGAAACCAAGGCCAAGTCAGAAAAATTCAAGGCGCTTCAGTCCAAGAACATCGGGGTCCACCGTCTCGGAAGCCGTGGTTACACGGGGAAGAGGCCTGTGTGGCAAAAGGAGGACGCGGAACGTGAACGTCAGGGGCTACCAGACCCCTGGGCGGAGTTCACCGACCCACAGGAGCGTGACTTCATCAGGGGCTGGTACACAAAAGACAAGGATACCGGGCAATGGGTCACAGACACGCCGACGAGTGAGTTCATGAGACTACTGGTAATTAATAATTTACCACCTTAGCTTCTGATCAAGTCAACTACGTTCTAGTCACATTTCTAAACGGTCCACGTTCCTTTTGCAGAAAGAGCAACACAGGCTTGCATCATAAAGCGACTCGTCGTCTCAGTCATCAACGAAGTACGCGTGGGACACCCCTTTCAAGCGGGCCATGAACATAATGCAGGAAAAGCCGGTGAACGAGCGGCCGCAGTATGGACGTGTAGTCGGCGCCGGAGATGGCGCCACGTGGACGTACTACACGCGAAAGACAAGGAGACGCATAGGCAGAGAAGGAAGATGAGCGAAGTGTCCATCTAGGAGACAGTGGCGCAGGCGGTCGAGAAAGCCACAGTTGCGGCCAACGAAAAGACCAAAGCTGAGGCAGTCAATGCAGCGGTAGCTGCCTGCATAAATGATTTGGCAGCTGCATTTTCTGATTTGATTCCGGCTGTGGTCAAGAGGGTGAAAGAAAATCCAACCGCACCGGCAGATCGTTTTCCCCTTCCAGCTTCGTCGGGAGCAACTCGGTGAACATAGCAGCCGCACCTGCTCTCGCAACCACACACGCACCTACTCTCGCACCCGCACCCACACCAGCACCCGCCACCGCCGCTCATAGCAGCCCGTCCTCCGTATCTGGCATGCTCGATGGTCCTCCGTCTCTGGCATGCTCGATGGGGCTTCGACATTAGCTGAGCTCGATGCCCTACCTGTAATTACACGTCGCACCCTCATCAACATATCTAATCTTCCGTTTCCTTTGTGTCGGTACCAAAACCGGCAGATCTCGGGTAGGGGATCCGAACTATGGGTCAAGGAGTCGATGGTAACAGGGAACGTAGAGACAGCGATTTACCCAGGTTCGGGCCCTCTTGAGGAGGTAAAACCCTACGTCCTGCTTGATTGTATTGATGTGATTGTATGAAGGTTACAGAGTTGATCTACCTCGAGATCGACTGGGCTAAACCCTAGGTAATGGATATGAGGATCCTCTCCCTACGGACTAAACCTCCTGGTTTATATAGACACCAGGGGGTCCTAGGGTTACATATGGTCAGTTACCATCAGGGATAAACATGCCGGTTATGCCAATTGCTTCTTGGAGGAGACGCCAAGTCTTCGGAGGTTTCCTTCTGATACACGGGGTCGCCCACAATCCGGCCTTCCATCGATGAGTAGAGAGCAGCCCAACAGTCCGGCCTATGAGAGACAGGCCGGCAGCCCGAGTACCCCCTAGTCTGGGACACCCTTAGTAGCCCCCGAACTAGTCTTCGAAGCCGAGGTAGAGGCCGAACACTATTGGCTTCGTGGACCAGTTCACTTTCCTCCGTGACACCGGTAACAGGCCTGTATTACTCTGAGTTGTATTCTCAAGCATTGTCCGGTCGTATATACGCGGAACTGTACCTCGTTAACAAAGTATAATAATAACTTAGCCCCGAAGGCTAGCCGCTTCGGTGTGAACAGTGTCCTCATCTGACAACTTTTACCGAAGGGTCTCACCTTGCCACGACCATGAGTCGGTTTATGAAAAAGTCAATTCGCGGTTCGAGGCAGTTTTCATTGGCACGTCCCATCGATATGGAGATCGTGTCTTGTTTTCAAGGGATATGATCAATAATCCGCCCCACCCCACGCGGCCATAATGGCATGGTTACATGGGTAAACGGCGAGGACTGCGGCGCAGTAAACGGACTATGGGTTTTTACAGCCCATAAAAGGGGCACAACCATCGTTCCCTTTGTACGCTCTCATTTCCCCCTTTCGCCATTGCCTTCCCCATCTTTTGAGCCCCAACGCCCAGATCCGCCCTCCCTCTCAAAAACCTTTCCCTCCACCCGCCCAATCTAGCAATGGCGGGTTCCGGGTCCAAGGGCAAATGGGAGGCCTCTAGCATCACCAACAGTGCCATCTTGGAGTTGAAGAGCGCGGGCTACCTCCCGGCCAACATCGCCCACCGTGCTCCGGAGGCGGGCCAGGCCATCCCCACGCCGCGGCAGGGCGAGAGAGTGGTGTTCGTGCCCCACTTCATCCGGGGTCTGGGTTTCCCCCTTCACCCCTTCGTCAGGGGCCTCATGTTCTTCTACGGGCTCGACTTCCACGACCTCGCGCCGAACTATTTTCTCCATATCTCGGCTTTTATCATCGTTTGCGAGGCCTTTCTCTGAGTCCGGCCACACTTCGGTCTGTGGTTGAAGATCTTCAACGTCAAGCCGAAGATAGTAGATGGCCAGCAGGCGGACTGCGGGGGGGGGGGGCAATGATCAGCAAGCTTCCGCGAGTGGAGTGGCCAGACGGCACCTTCATCGAGACCGTCAAGATATGGCAAAAGGAGTGGTTCTATATCACAGAGCCGAGGCGCGCAAATTGGGAGGCGATTCCGGCCTTCCGCTCCGGGCCCCCTACAAGGCTGGTCTCATGGACCAAGAAGGGCCTCGACTGGGGGCCGAATAAGGAGGTGGTGCTGCTGAAGAGCCGGATTGCCAAAATGATAGAGAAGGGCGTCGCGCTGGTCAACGTGATCCAGATCATGCTCGGTCGCCGAATTCTCCCTTTCCAGGACAGGGCTTCCCCCATGTGGGCCTATAAGCCGGGAGACCCGGCCACCGTGCGCAGCTTCTTCCGCACCTCCCACGCCCAACTGTGGAGGGCGCTATTCAAGCCGCAGAAGGACTGGCCGGCCGAGGAGGAAGACATCGGACTCGACGCCGCAAATCCCCCACGGGAGGTATGAGCAATTTTGTATGTTTTATCCGAACTGTTCCCTTTTAACAAGGTACTCAACTTTGCTACTCTTGATCCGCAGAATTGGCTGAAGAAGGCCCAGCGGATCGACAGTCCGGCGCCGCTGCCAGAGGGACCCAAGACGCCCCTCCTGACGGCTCAGGGTGGACGACACGAGCGGTCTTTCGGACCGGCTCGTGGCCCTCTCGGTCCTGGCCAGCTCGGGCCTAGCCCGCTCAAAAAATCAGTCGGTCCGAGCTCAATAATCTGGCCCGACAAAGCTTCGGTCCGGTCCGGGCTTTAACCGAGCCGACCAAGCGGACCGAGAATCACAGCGGCGACGCCGCCGTCTTCCTCTCCCATCCCAGCGGCGAGCGCCGCCCGCCGCACCACCACTCCACCAGCCACTCACCTAAGCTCTCCTCTCCATCCCTCCCAGTGCCTCGATTCTGCAGGACACGTTTCGCTCAAAAAAACGCACACATGCACGCACCTGTGCTGCGGCCGCCGCCATCCAGTGCACAACCTCTCGCGGATGCGGAGACCGGCCTCCCCACAACCAACCACGGAATGAGATCTACGTCCCCACGGAATGAATTGGCCTGATTCGTTCCGAAGCCATCGCCGTCTTCCTCCTTACCGAACTCCTGCCGCTGTCATTCATCGTCGATTATGTCGCCGTCGTTGCTTCCCCGGCCTCCCCGACCACACCATCGTGTTCTACGTGAGTCACTGCACCTTCCCGCTCTATTCCCCCTTTTGATTAGGGCCTAGAGCCTTCACTCCCCGACGCCATGGTCACCCTCTCGCCGCCGGTGAGTGGTTGGCCAGTCCGCCGGTCCAGCCCGGGCTTTTGCCTCGCCGGTCCGGTCCCTGAAAAGAGGACCGCTGGCCTGCTCGGGCCGGTCCAAACGACGGCTCGGACCGGGACCGGACCGGCCCGGACCCTGTCCACCCTGACTGATGGCCATGTTGGCCGTGGAGCCGTACGAGGCGCCAGAAAGGAAGGAGAAGAAGAAGGACCAACAGGGGGAGGCCAGAGAGGGCCTCCTCTCCCGATGACCCCTGGGTGCTAGATCCGGGGACACGAATGCTCCCTCCATGCCAGAGGAGGAGAAGGAGCAGGGAGAGGACGGGGAGGAGGACGATTCCTCCCGAACAGGGAAGAGGGCGGCGTCCGAGGATGCCGAGGAGGAGCCTCCTCAGCCCGCTCCCAAAAGACCGCGCAAGGCCAAGGTAGACTTGTCCGGCGATAGCTCGGCTTCTGCCGAGGACTCTGAGGCCTCCGAAGAGGTTCCACAAAAGATCCCCAGGGCTAAGCCGCAGGCTCAAAGGTACGCGTTCTAGTAACCGTTTAATCGTCCTTAACCGAACTGGGTTTGATATTGATCACGTTTCCGTTTGTAAATTTGTAGCCCGCTGCGCGATCTCCCCACCGACCGAGTCTCGGAGGGGGATTCTCCACCGGCGGCGCTAGCGGAGAGCGGGACCGAATCCCGTGCCTCGCCACCCCCGATTGTTGAGGAGGCCGGGGAGGTCCTATCGAGGAGGACCCCTCCCGTGCCGTACGAGGGGGGAGAGGGCGACACTATCATGGTCGAGGTGAACACTTCGGCCGCCGAAGACCAGGAGCGGAGGGCCCCTCTGGTGAACGAAGAGAAGGAGCCCGGATAAGCCGAGCTTGCTCCGAGGACGACTCCGAAGGTGTCAAGGCGTCCAGAGTCTGGCGCTCCGGACTTCGAGAAGGAAGGGGCCGAAGCACCTCCGCCACCCCCGCCTGCCCCCGAGCAGGCGTCGACCTGGTGGCCGGTCGAGATGGAGGATGCTCTAACCAACTCCTCCATCGCCGAAGAGCACCGTGCACTCATGGGCGCGGTGTTGCAAAGTATTCGGTCCGTACATAACGGACTGAAGGAGGCCTTTAGTGGCCTTCTTACCGGCTTCAAGGTGAGCGAAGTAATGCGTTTCCCTTAGAAAAATTCATTTGTGTAAATGTATAGCCTCATACATAGTAGCCCCCGAGACTCTGACTGGTTTGAGCAAAGCCGGTCGGAGGATCAAAAATCGATATCTCGGATACTAACGTGCGTAGAATAATGCACATGCATCATCTTCGGCCGCAGCCGCCAACGCCGAAGAGTTGGCCGAGCTGAATCGGAAGCTAAAGAGCTCCGAGGACGATCTGGGCCTGGTGAACAAGAGGTTCGACGAGGCGCAAGGTGAGTCTGAACTGTAATGTGGAATACAGCCGTTGTCTTGTAATTAGGTTTCAAAGTATCCTAACGGATTTCACTTATGCTACGACAGCTGCCTCCGCAGAGGTGGAAAACCTCAAGGCCGCGCTGAATGCGGCTCAGCTGGAAGCAGCGGAGCAGAAGTTGGCGGCCGAGAAAGCGGCCGCCGAACTGGCCGTGGAGAAAACCATGAGCCAGAAGCACGAGGCAAGGGTGCTGGAAGTGCAGCAAGAACTCGGGGATGCCGTCATAAGGTGTGAGGCCCTCGAGCAGAAGAATAAGGAGCAGGCCGCCGAGCTGACCTCGTTGGCGGTGGTGGCTAAGGAAGCGCGGACAGAGGCGTGCGGCCACCAAGAAGAGCTCCGCCAAGTCAGGCTTATCGCGGACGGTAAGCCGTACTTGCTACAATGTGTCTTTGGAGGTAACAGGTTCGCATTGCTCACGCGAGTATGGTGTTCCGCAGGCGCCTTTGCGGACCTCCCGAAGAGTGCGGCTGATGCGGCGAGGTTCTTCGCCGGACAGGAGGGTTGGGCCGAGCAGAGGCTTTTCTGGGCGCAATTCCAAGCGCCCGAACACCCTCCCCTCCTCAACAACCAAATGAAGCAGTTAATGGAGCTCCATCGGATGGCAGGGCCGGTGATGAAGGACCTCTGCGTCAAGCTATGGCCGTCGGAGCCGCTGCCGAGCAGCTACTTCGGTCTGGTGCAGAGGCTGTACGACGCCCCTGCTCAGGTCGACGCTTGGAAGCGCTCCGCATGCATCGAGGGCGCTCGGATGATCTTCGTCAAGACAATGGTACATTGGCCGAAGATAAAGCCAGCCGAGATGGCCACCGGACCTCCGCCTCCAGGGAAAGAGCATAGGCGTCCCGAGCAGTACTTTCCCGTCGTAATGGACGGCGCTCGGGTAGTAGAGGCCCAGTGTTCGAAAGATGTAATGTATGAGTAGATGTAGTTTCCTTGTAACCAAGGAGTTGAAACTTTTGGTCGAATGCAAATTGTTCGGCTGTGAACAAAGATGCCCGCTTATGTTAATTTTGACTCCTGTGCGGCCGTTTGTAATCTGAAAGTTACCAGTCGTCCGCTTCAGCCCCCTTGCAAATATTGCATGGGTGTTTTCTCGTAATACGGAAACCCTTAGCCGACGTCTCGGTGCCCGGAGGCGGTTGTATGTACGGAAAACCAGGCAATCAGACTATGCAGTTTTAGTGCTTTCACTTAGCCAGAGGAGCTTGACGGTGGGGCCGGTGACGAGCCCCCGGTGTTTGTGATATTCGAACAAGCCGCGGTTTATCACATGGTTTCTGCAAC
Organism: Elymus sibiricus; assembly: GCA_039707655.1. Classification (NCBI taxonomy): domain Eukaryota; kingdom Viridiplantae; phylum Streptophyta; class Magnoliopsida; order Poales; family Poaceae; genus Elymus; species Elymus sibiricus. Next base: position 40,466,309 of record CM077664.1, read on the forward strand.
AGAGAACCCTTCACATAACACGGACTAACCTCCAACGATTTAAGGTTAACACCAGCCATCGGATCGCTGACCAGTTCTCGCTTATTGGGACAGTCAGTTTTCGGCTTTCTCCACTAAGGTACTTAACCAGGCTAGCTAGAAGTACAATCGCAGTGGTTCTCCCTTTACCCTCTTAGCCGAACAGTGCGGAACGTAAGAGGGTAAGCACAGGAGCCGGGCAACCCAACTATTGACCAAAGACGCAATTCGGAACTGATTCATATAATGCAATATCCGTGACGCCGAGCACATAATAAGTGCCGGTATAAAGTTTTAAGGCAAGATCTATGTTCGAGCCCCCGGTCTATTAGCCGGTTTGAAATGGATGTATCGTGATAGTTTACTTCGGCTGAAAAAGGCGGAAAGGAATATGCAACGTGAATGACTGCACGAGTATACCATAATAAAGTGGTCTTTATTTCCTTTGAATGTGTGACGTCCAACAGTACAATCCGGATTGCCGAAGTAACTTTAATAGATACTTTGAAAGAAATGTATATATTGAGAGTAAAGGTTTACACAGGGCCTTCATGAGTGGTTTGACGTCCCTACTATGCCCTGCTGCATGTCTGCGCCTTTGCTCTTCAAGAGGCTTCCGTGGAAGCGAAGCTATCCGCCGTGTGTGCGGTGGAAGTAGTAATCTTTTGGCGGGCGAGCCCTGAAAAAAAGGGGTTTGAGAAGTCGCCGGGGTATATCAGTTTGACGCTGATCGGGCCCTAAATGGTGCCCATTGTCGATGTTGATTCGAAGACATCTGTTGGCCATTTGTCGGTCGAACCGAGCTCTTGGCCTTTGTTTTATGTGTCCCCACAATTTCCCATGGAATTTTGAGTGCGAAATTGTGCACTCGAGGTACATATTTCGCGACTAGGTGGGCCGTGCTGTGGGGCGCGTATCCCTATTTGGGGTGGTCATGGGAGTGCGCTGAGAGCGAGGCTGCAGCTCGGGAGCACTTGCGTGCGTCCAGTGTCTTGGCAGTGGACTGGGCTTGCGATGCCTCTTCGGCGGCTTGGACTTCGGCGGCTAGAGCCGCAGTGTGTTCCTCTGTTCGGAGCGAGCGCTCGGTATTGCCGTTGATGGTAATAACCCCCCTTGGTCCTGGCATCTTGAGCTTCAGGTACGCATAGTGCGGGACGACGTTAAAGCGAGCGAAGGCGGTCTGTCCGAGGAGTGCGTGATAACCACTGTGGAAAGGGACAATATCGACGATCAAGTCCTCGGCGCGGAAGTTATCGGGCGAGCCGAAGACTACTTCCAGAGTCACGGATCCCGAGCAGCGTGCCTCGACGCCTGGGATTACACCTTTAAAGGTGGTGTTGCTGGGTTTGATCCTTGACGGGTCGATCCCCATCTTCCTCACTGTATCTGAGTAAAGCAGGTTAAGACTTCTACCTCCATCCATAAGGACCCTAGTGAGGTGAAATCCGTCCACGATGGGGTCGAGTACCAGAGCCGCCGTTCCTCCATGGCGTATGCTGGTCGGGTGGTCTCGACGGTCGAAAGTGATCGGGCAAGCTGACCACGGGTTGAATTTCGGGGCTACCTGCTCTAAGGCGTAGACATCTCGAAGCGCGCGTTTCCGCTCCTTCTTTGGTATGTGCGTGACATAGATCATGTTCACGGTTTTGACCTCTGGATGGAATTTTTTTTGGCCTCCATTGTTCGGCCCGCGAGGTTCGTCGTCGTCCTCGCTGCGGGGGCCCTTGACCTGTTCTTCGGCTGTGGCTTTGCCGGCGTGCTTAATTACCCAACAGTGACGGTTGGTGTGGTTAGCTGGCTTGTCAGGGGTGCCGTGAATCTGGCAGGGCCTATCCAATATTCTATCCAGCGCAGACGGGCCATCTCGGCTCCCTTTAGAGGGTTTTTTCCGCTGTCTCGATTTCGAGCCGCTGAATCCGGCGTTGACCGTTGTGTCATCGGCTTCACCGCCGTTATTTGAGTGCCGGCGCTTATTATTTCTATTACGTCGGGGTTTTCCGTTCCCGTCCCGGGCCTCTGAAGTGCCGGGGTCTTCGGGGTGGTTGCTTCGACGAGCCAACCAACTATCTTCACCTGCGCAAAAGCTAGTCATTAGGGAGGTAAGGGCCGACATTGTTCTCGGCTTATCTTGGCCGAGCTGGCGGGTGAGCCACTCATCACAAATACTGTGTTTGAATGCCGTAATAGCTTCGGCGTCCGGACAGTCGACGATTTGGTTTTTCTTGGTCAAAAACCGGTTCCAGAATTGCCGGGCTGACTCTCCGGGCTGCTGAATAACATGGCTCAGATCATCGGCGTCCGGTGGCCGAACGTAGGTTCCTTGAAAGTTAGCTCGGAATGCATCCTCGAGCTCTTCCCAGCTCCCGATGGAGTTTTCGGGTAGGCTGTTCAGCCAATGCCTTGCCGGTCCCTTGAGTTTCAACGGCAGGTACTTAATGGCGTGGACATCATCTCCTCGGGCCATGTGAATGTGGAGGAGAAAATCCTCAATCCACACGGCCGGGTCAGTTGTCCCATCATAGGATTCGATGTTGACGGGTTGGAACCCTTCGGGGAACTGATGCTGCATCACCTCGTCTGTGAAACACATTGGGTGTGCGGCGCCCCTGGCCCGGGCCACATCGCGCCAGAGATCGGTTATCATCCAGGCACGGTGCTGCTCCCGAGCTCTGTCGTTTCTATCGCGCCAGGCTTGGTATCCGTCCCGCCCGGCGGGTGCGTATCCTGTGGATCCATAAATGGACCTCGACTGGAGCCCGCGTGCGTTCAGGTCATGGCGCAGATCGTATTGGTCGTCCAGTTGAACCGGGTCTTTGCCTGCTCGGCGAGAGGGCGCGAGTGGGTATGCGGTTTCCCTGGCCTCCCTATCCCGTCCTCGAGGGGGCATGGGTGGGAGTTCGGCTTCTCCGGCCGCTCTATCTCGTCTTCGAGGAGGCGCGGGTGAGTATTCGGCTTCTGTCTCGTCCTCGAGGGGGCGCGGGTGGGAGCTCGGTTTCCACAGCCGGCCTATCTCGTCCTCGAGGGGGGCGGTCGGGCTGGTTTGCGTAAGTTCGTCTGGGAGGTACGAGCTCGAAGGCCTCATCCTCTAATTCTGGGAGTAGGCGCCGCCGCGGGTAACTCTTATATTGGACCTGACGTTGATCGTCGAGGCCTTCTTCGGCGGCTAAGACCATCGTCCACCTGTCGTTGAGCGTATCCTGTTCGGCTTTTAGCTGTTGTTGTTTCATCTTCAAGCTGCGGGCAGTAGAAATGAGTTGCCGCTTGAATTTCTCTTGTTCCAGGGGATCCTCCGGGACGATAAAGTCTTCGGGTCCGAGGCTATCTTCTTCTTCGGACGGAGGAAGGTAATTGCTATCCTCGGAATCGTCGAGGTCCTCGGGGTCACCCTGGTCCTCGTGCCCTTCTGGGGCGTCGGGTTGCTGCTCGGGCGTGTGATCGCCGAGCTCCCCAAAGTTGTCCGGAGTCTCGTTATCTCCGGTGTCGTTTGTGTCTGAGTGATTTTCCTTTCCCTTCCCCCGCCCTCTGGCTCGCCGTCGTCGGCGTCTGGGTGGGTCTCCGGTGGTGTCGTCGCCATCCTTCTTGGTTGTGTCACCGTCCTTCATGGGGGTGTCAACCATGTAAACGTCATAAGTGGAGGTGGCGGTCCACTTTCCGGTATTTGCAGTGGCAAGGAAGGTATCCGTGTAGGGCGGGACGTCAATGTCCTCGTCCATGTCGTCAGCCTCCTCGGAGGCGTAGTCCAGCATGTCGGTTAAATCTTCGACAGTGGCTACCAAGTGGGTGGTGGGTGGGAAGCAAAATTCCACGTGGCTGGCATCCTGTCCGACCTGCTCCTGGTCCGAAGACGGACCATCCGCGATTTTTATCATCTGGATCCGGTCTAGTATCTCGCTTAAAATCGAGGGGTCCACCGGATCTATGTTCGGGCTACCATCGGAGTTGAGCTCCGGCGTGCCGATAACGGGAGTGTGTTCGGCCAAGGGTGACCCTTGGTTTTCCGGCACCGGGGTCGGATCCAAACTCAAGGTCAGATCCGAGCTAAGGCCCGCCCCGGTGACGGGGGTGGGGAAGGAATCCGAGGTCAAGGCCTCGGGATTGGTAGGTTCGTCGGGTAAGGCCGAGAACCCAGTAAAGACCAGATCGCCTCGCGCATCGGCGAAGTACTCAAGGCCGCCGAACCTAATTTCCTGTTCGGGGGCGAAGCTACCGACTTGGTCGAGGTGACCGGTCGGATCGGAGTGCAACACGATGCTGCCGAACGCGAAGAGCTGTCCGGGGACGAAGATGTCCCCGCTGCGGATTCCGTCGCTGAAGAGAAGAAATGTCCGGGGACGGCGATGTCCCCGCTGCAGATTCCATTGAGGAAGAGTGGTCCGGGGACGGCGAGCCATTGATCCTTGGCGACCCACGGCGGAACTCTCAATGAAAGCACCAATGTCGGTACCAAAACCGGCAGATCTCGGGTAGGGGATCCGAACTATGGGTCAAGGAGTCGATGGTAACAGGGAACGTAGAGACAGCGATTTACCCAGGTTCGGGCCCTCTTGAGGAGGTAAAACCCTACATCCTGCTTGATTGTATTGATGTGATTGTATGAAGGTTACAGAGTTGATCTACCTCGAGATCGACTGGGCTAAACCCTAGGTAATGGATATGAGGATCCTCTCCCTACGGACTAAACCTCCTGGTTTATATAGACACCAGGGGGTCCTAGGGTTACATATGGTCGGTTACCATCAGGGATAAACATGCCGGTTATGCCAATTGCTTCTTGGAGGAGACGCCAAGTCTTCGGAGGTTTCCTTCTGATACACGGGGTCGCCCACAATCCGGCCTTCCATCGACGAGTAGAGAGCGGCCCACCAGTCCGGCCTATGAGAGACAGGCCGGCAGCCCGAGTACCCCCTAGTCTGGGACACCCTCACTTTGCCTTTCGGATCTCCAATGCCGCACACATGTCTTCGCAGGCCGATGAAACTCCATGCACCCTCCTGTGCCACATCAACGGCCAATTGGTGGATGTGGGAAGGGGTACGATATCGAAGCCCAAGGATCGCTTGTTCGACGGCCGGCAGATGCCCGGTGATGCCTTCAGGGTTTCCGTGGCTAGTATGAAAGCGGCCTATGAGGGTTTGGCTCCTCCACTTAGAACCGGGGGAGAGGACGATGAGAGCCTGGCGTAGCTGGGACAATGCAAGAATTGGCTGATGCTGTGGCCGAAGAATCTTCTTCATGTGGAGGCGGTCGGGAGCACACCAACGGCAACACCGATGCAAGGTATGCCCACACCACCTACGCAATTACCACCGTCTGTCTTGCTGGGTGAGAGCGGATGACGCGTAGAAGGGGGTCCAACCGTTCCGGTGGCTGATCACGTCGCCACCGTGGATGAAGATATCGATGATGACATGGAGGAGGATGACCCTCTCCAGTACATCAATACTAGCTATGACAACGGAGGAATGTTGAGTCAGCCATATGACTCAGGCTATGTCCATGATGAGCGTGAAGATCAGGATGCTGAGATGCATGATTTACCGGAGAAGGAACGTCCTCGGGTTGAGTGCAAGAAGTCTCTGCTCATGCAATCCTCCCAGGACACGCCTCCAGATGCCGCCTCAACCGAGGGTCAACAAACTGAGCGTCGTGCAATGCTGAGCCCGACCACAATGCTGGCAGTGGTCAAGGCGGGTCTGGAAGGCTCAATACCTGTGCCTGGGAAGAAGGCAAGGAAGAGACCAAAGAAAGGCCCCAAAGCTGCCAAAGCTGCTTCTAGCAGCCAGCCGCCTCCGGCGACCCAGGTTACGGATGGTGTACCGATCATCAATGCGCCGCATCTCCATGTCACGGGCAAGCCGATGCTACCACCGAATGCGCTCGAGGCCATAACAGGGGATCTCAGGAGACTACATGACCATGTGCTGTCGACAGAGATGAGCCTTCTCGGATCGGATTATCCAAGATACCCACTTTACGCGGTTAAGGTGCCGAGTGCCATGGGCTTCGTCGACACAAGCCCCGCGGACCTCTTCTTCCCGCGTTTTGATTACATCTTCGAGATGTATCACTTGAGGCAGCTGGATTTTACGTTCGTCCGCCTTTAGGCGCTCCATCTTAACTACGTCATCAGAAAAGAGCAAATCCCAACAATCGCGGTAGCGGACCCGTACTATATGCATGAGGGCTTCTTGAGTCCCGGTACAGTGGAACGTGAAGCGATGACGAAGTACATTGAAGACTTCATGCTCGCGAATGTCGTGGCTTTGGCACGGCAGATGCCATGGGGTGGCTTATCTCGTGTGGTTGGGGCCGAAGGACGCCGACGGTGTCCGGATGCGGGATTGAGCATGAGCACTGAGGACACAGAGACGTACCCAGGTTTGGGGCCCTCCGTGGGAGGTAACACCTCTACTCCTGCAAGGATCGCTACGAAGATCATAGAGAGTACATGGTTGCTCCTGGAGCTGGTTTGGGTGGAGGAGGAAGAGAGAGAGCTAGCTCTACCCTCTGCCTTGTGTGAGTGTGTGTGTGGGATGAACTGATCGATCGACCGACCCCCTCCTTGGGGGGCTCCTGGGAGGTCTTATAGCCTGACCTCCCAGGCTACAAATGATAGAATAAGAGGGGCGGGGCCCCACTGTCAGTGACTCTGGCCCGCTGCACGGCCCGTTGGCTGCGGGGCCCTGGAGGCCGTGGGGCCCGCCGGCTGCCGGGTCTTGTCCGTCGTGGGGCCCGCCAGCTGCTTGGTACTGTGGCCATCGGGCCGTGCCATCATGGGGTGGGTGGCACAGTGTCGGGCCGTCCATGACGAGGGCCGTCACGGTCAGCAGGACCGGCGGTACTGTGGCCACACCCCCACGTCAGGAGGAGGTCTTGCTTACTATGCGCAGTACGGCCGGATGGGACGGGCGCTGACCCTGCCGGCTGCGACTGCGGCCAGCCGGCTCGGGCGAGGGGGTGCCCACAGCCGGCCATCGGCGGCAGGAGCCGGCTGGAGCTCCAGCCGGCCCGAGGGACTCAAGCCATCCCGATGCCTTGATAGGTTGTCTTGCCTTGTTGTGCCTACCCGGGGGTCATCCCCCCGTCAGTAGTCCCCGAAGCTGTTGAGGCCGTACGGTCCGAGGCGGAGAGCCTCTGCAGCTTCCCCCTCCAGAGGAAACAGTAGATCTTGAAGGGCGCGGATCCAGCTGGGGGAGCTTCCCAGCCGGAGGTCGGCCTGATGCCTTGGACGCCAGCAGCCGGAGGCTGGCCCACGCGGCGCCCAGCCGGCGAAGGAGCCGAACGGTCCGGCCGGCCCTTGCCTATCCGGCATGGGATTTTGGGCATGCCGCCGGCCAGGGGTGCGCCACGCATCACCCAATGGTGGGCCGGGGCTTGCCAGGCCACACGCGTGACGAGACATCGCCACAGACCGGGCTCGCCGGGCCGCTGCCTCGGCCCACGTGAGGGATTGAATGCGGCGAGACCCGACGGTTGGGATCCCTGGGGCCATGAATGCGTGTTTTAGCGTGCGTGCGCATTGCGGGGGGAGTAGAGATAGTGGGTGCAGATGATCCCACTTCCCCCCACGTTCGCCCGTGGGTTTAACTGGAGGGGGGCTGAGGCAAGGGCACTCCACTCCTTGCCTCCTCCCCATTGCCCTCGTCTCCCTCGCGCACTTCTTCTTCATATTCTTCTCCTTCTCGCGCGCGCGCAGTGCTCAGCCGCAGCGCCGTCCGCCCGTGACGCCACTACGCCGCGCCGGTGACCCGCTGGGCTCCGTCTTCGGCCTCCTCCGCACCGCCGCCGTGCCCGATACCTCGCCGGATGCGACAATGGCGCAACTCAAGGGCTCTTGGGAGGGCTCCGACGTGAACGACGACGACATCGCGTACCTCCGCTGCACGCGGAGGCTGCCGCCGGCGGACGAGGTGGAGGCGCGCGTGCCCGACGCGGAGGTTGTGCCGGTACCGCGGGACGGCGAAACAGTTGTCTTCCTCGCGCACTTCGCTCACGGATTCGGCCTCCCCGCGAGTGACTTCTTCTGCAAGTTTCTCACCTTCTTCGGCCTGCAACTGCACCATCTTGGCGCCAACTCCATCTTGCAGCTCTCCGCCTTCGTGGCGCTCTGCGAGGGGTACCTCAGCCTTAGGCCATACACCGAGCTCTGGAGCCAGCTCTTCTACCTCGAGCAGCAGACGGCGGGGCCCGGCGTCATGTGCGCCTGCGGGGCGGCGGTGGTGTATGGCCAGCCGGCCGGCGGCTTCCGCAAGCTCCCGCTCGAGGAGTTGACCAAGAAGTGGCAGAAGTCATTCTTCTATGCGAAGAACATCGATCCTGCTGTCGACCGCATCAACCTGCCCCCCTTCGCCAACGTCACGCCAGCTGCGAGGCAGAACTGGGGCCACAACCCCCGACAGCCGTCTGGGGAGATCGTGAACATCTGCAGCCGGCTGCAGGAGATGCTCGCCGGGGAGGGACTCGTCGCCACGGATCTCATCGCGGCCTTCGTCGGCCGCCGGGTGCTGCCGCTGCAGCGCCGGCCGAATCGGATCTGTGATATGAGCGGCCGGCGCGACCGCAGCCTGATGTCGACAAAGGAGCTGACGCTGGCCGGGACCGCTCTCCGCGTCAACAACATCACCACCGCCAAACTCGACGAGGCGGCCTGGTGCTTTGGCAGGGAGCCCTACAGCCGGCGGGCTCCCGCGCCGGCGGTAAGTCCCTGGACCCCATTTTTCGTGTCTTCTTCTCTTTTCCTTCGCCTTGACTCGTCGGGCCGGCTGCAGCGGTTCCCGAGCCAGCAGAATAGCGACAGGCCGAACCCCCAGATCCTGGCGCCGAACCGAGAGGTCTCCGATGGAGAGGACGAGGCGGACGAGGTGGTGGTCGAGCCGGGAGACGAGGACGCAGGAGCCGGCGGGGATGACGCAGCCGGCGGGCGGCAGCGATCCCTGTCCCTCCAAGACTGGTCGGAAGACGACTTGGAGGACGCCACTGATGAGGGCCACACCGAGCCGCCACCCGCACCCCGGAGGTGGCTGCAGAGGATAGGGAAGATCCCTCCGGTTGGGGAGCAGGCGGCCGAGGCGCGGCCGCACGGAAAGCAGGCGGTGGAGGAGCCGGCGGTAGCGGCACGGTCGAGCGAGAAGCGCCCGGCAGAGGCGGCACCGGCCGGAGAGCGGCAGGTCATGAAGAAGGTCCGACCCGCGGCCCAGCCCTGGAGGTCCGACCGGAAGAAGCCGGCCGGGTGGCCCAAGCGGCCAATCCCGACGACCTCAGGGTAAGTCCGCCTTCTCGTACCTAATTTGTTGGATTCGTTTTGTTTTCCCCTCGTTCTTCATCCGGATCCTACTGCCTAGGGCCCCGAGGAAGATCGCCAAGACCGCCGCGCCATTGGTGCTGGGGAGCGCGGCCAGCACGGGAGAGGGCCAGCCGGCTGACCCGGCTGCCCAAGCTCGCCAGGCAGAGGAGGCGCGCGCGGTGCAGGCTCGGGAAGAGGCCGCCGCTAAGGAGTGGGAGACGGCCGCCGCCAAAGCGCGGGAGGATGCCGCGGCCAAGGAGCGGGAGGACGCCGCGGCCCAGGACGAGGCAGCACGCCGGGCGGAGGCTGATGCGATCGCGACCGGCGGGGCGGCCGACCAGGGCACCCCGGGCTTCTTCGAGCCGGCGGCCGGCCAAACGGCCCCGCGGACGCACCGCCAGCTGGCGACCGGCCAGACGGCCATGGCAACGAGGGCGACGGCCGGGCCGCGACCGGTGCCACCGAAGAAGAGGTGCCGCCGTCGAGCACGGAGGCCGCACCGGAGAACCCTGGCACCGTGGTGCTCATGGCGGCTGGTACGCGGGTCCTCGGGCGAAGTCCCGGTCCGAGGCCGGCCGGAAGCGGAACCAGTGCCGGCTCTGCTCCCCAACCGCAGCGGGATTGGGCGAGCACGAGCGAGGTCTCCAGCGGGCCGGCCCCGGGTATCCTGACCGCCGCGGTGAACGCGGTGCGCACGCAGTTTGCCGACTACTGCGGCTAGCTGCAAGACTTTGCCCAGGGGGCGCAAGACAAGCTGCTCCGGCTGGAGCAGTCCGTTGCGGTAAGTTTCTTGCTTTTTTGGAATTTTAGCCCTTCTTCTTGGCCGGCTTGGTTGCCTTGTAGTGGGGGCGCGCCAGGGCACCCACTAGGTGTAGCCCCCGAGGCTCGAGCCGGCCGCGCAGCGGGCGGGTCGAGCCTTCTTGAGCGCTCTTCTGACTTCTTGATTTTTCTCTCGTAGGCCCTTCACGACCAGCGGGTGATGGCGCACAACGCACTCCTGGGCCTGTACAAGGAGAGCAAGGCCCGGGTCGCCACCAAGGAGGTGGAGCTGCAGCAGGCCAATGGTACGTGCCTCGCTATCTTGCAGTGGGGGCGCGCCAGCGCACCCACTGGGTGTAGCCCCCGAGGTTTGGGCCGGCTGCGGAGCAGCCGGGCCGAACCTTCTCAGGCTTAGTTCTTTTCTTCAGCCGGCTGTTGACATCCGCCTCGGATCTTTTTGCAGCCGCCGTCGCGAGCCTGCGAGGCCGGCTGGATGAGGCCGAGTGGCAACTCAGCGAGTGCGAGCTTCAACGCCGCTAGGCCACCGAGGAGCGTGACCGGCTAGCCGCGGAGAAGGACCAGCTAGCGGCCTATCACCGGGCTGAACTCGATCGGCTGGCGGAGGAGCACCGCAAGGTGCTGGCCGAGAAGGAGGCGCAGGCGGGTGAGTGGGCGGTGATGGAGCAGCGGATGCTGAATGAGGCGCGGCAGATGGAGGAGCTCTTCGCTGGTAAGTTTGTCTTTGTCCCTGGCCAGCTGCCGGCTGCCGGCTGCTACCTTTGAGCCAGCGTCCTGACTTTCGTTCTTTTCTGTTTCCCTCCAGAGACCTTTCCGCTCAAGAGGTAGGAGAGGATCGGCTGCGCCCAAGATGGCGCCTCAATCACCATTAGGACGGTCCCCTCCGTCGGGCCGGCTGGGCCAGGAGTCCCCGGGCCAGAGCTGGCAGCCCCGGGGCGTGAGGCGGCAGCCCCCGAGCCGGAGACGGCAGCCCCCGGGAGCGTTGGGCCGGCGGCCGGCTGATCGCCCGAGCCGGCGTTCCCCGGGTCGGCTGGGATGAAGATGGATTCGGAGTCTGGGGAGGGCTTGATGGAGGGTTTGTGCAGATGCTCAAGGGAGACGCCGGCTGGAATGGCCTGCCGGCCGGAGCCAATCTTTGCCAGCGTGTCCGCCGCCTCATTATCGGCTCGAGGGACGTGGCGGAACTCATAGCCCTCGAAGTTGCCGCACATTTGCTAGACCATAAAACGGTAACTGGCCATGTTGGCGTCCCTGGCGTCCCATTCACCAGTGACCTGTTGCACCAGCAGGTCAGAATCTCCGAAGCAGAGGATGTGCCGGATGCCAATCTCCTTGGCCAGCCGAAGGCCGTGGGCGAGGGCCTCGTACTCCGCCACATTGTTGGAGGCGGCAAAGTGGATCTGTAGCACGTAGTTCAGCCGGTCTCCCTTGGGGGAGGAGAGGACGATGCCGGCTCCCAAGCCGACGCGCATTTTGGAGCCGTCGAAATGCATCCGCCAATGCGTGGAGTCGGGAGGTGGCAGCAATTACTGAGTTTCCGCCCAGTCGACGAGGAAATCAGCGAGCGCCTGAGACTTGATGGCCGTGCGTAGCTCGTAGAGGATGGTGTGGCAACCAGCTCGATGGCCCACTTGGTGACCCGGCCAGAGGCGTCCCGGCTGCCCATGATCTCCCCGAGGGGGGCCGTGCTCACCACCTTCATGGCGTGCTCCTGGAAGTACTGCTTTAGCTTTTTGGCCGCAAGATACACGCCATAGCACATCTTCTGGTAGTGGGGGTAGTTCTGCTTGGAGGCAGAGAGCACCTCGCTCAGGTAGTACACAGGCCGCTGTACCAGCTGCACCTTGCCCTCCTCCGGACGCTCCACCACCAGCACCACGCTGACCATGCGAGTGGTGGCCGCGATGTACATCATCATGGGCTCTTTCTCAGCCGGCGCGGCCAGGACGGGTGCGGTGGAGAGCATGCGCTTGTGGTCGCGGAAGGCCTCGTCTACCTGCAGCGTCCAGTCGAATTCGGTCGTCTTCTTCATTAGTTGGTACAGGGGCAGCGCCCTCTCCCCCAGCCGGCTGACGAACCGGCTAAGGGAGGCCAGGTAGCCGGTGAACTTCTAGACGTCCCGCAGTCGAGCCGGCTTGCGCATGCGCTCGATGGCCTTGATCTTCTCGGGGTTCGCCTTGATCCCTCATTCTGAAACGAGGAAACCAAGGAATTGGCCGGCTGGGACGCCAAACACGCACTTCTCCGGATTCAGCCGGACCTGGCACTTTCGCAGGTTGGCGATCTCTCCCTGAGATCATCCAGGAGGGTGAGGTGCTTCTTGGTTTTCACCACGATGTCGTCGACGTACACATGCACGTTCCTGCCAATCTGCGGGAGGAGGCACCGCTGCATGCAGCGCTGGAACGTGGCGCCTGCGTTCTTCAGGCCGAAAGACATCGTGATGTAGCAGTAGGCCCCGAACGGGGTAATGAAAGATGTTTTGATCTGATCAGCAGGATTCAGCTTTATCTGGTGGTAGCCTGAGTAGGCATCCAGAAAGGACAACAACTCGCAGCCGGCCGTGGAATTGATGACTTGATGGATATGGGGCAGAGCAAAGGGATCCTTGGGGCAGGCCTTGTTCAGGCTGGTGTAGTGGACACACATGCGCCAGGTCCCATTCTTCTTCAACACCAGGACTGGGTTGGCCAGCCAGTCCGGGTGGAACACTTCCATGATGAAGCCGGCTGCAAGCAGTCGGGCGATTTCTTCACCGATGGTTCTTCACTTCTCCTCAGAGAAACGGCGGAGTGGTTGCTTGACCGGCTTGGCATCCGGCCGCATGTGGAGAAAGTGCTCGGCGAACTTCCTCGGGATACCCGGCATGTCCTTGGGGGACCATGCGAAGATATCCCGATTCTCACGGAGGAAGTCGACGAGCTCGCCTTCCTATTTGCTGTCGAGGCTAGCTCCCACGACCACGTACTTGCTCGGGTCAGACGGGTCCAGAAGGATCTTCTTGGTGTCCTTGGCCGGCTGGAACTGCGCCTCATCGGCCGGCTGCTTCAGTTGAGCCGGCATGGCCGGCTGCACACGCGCCAGGGCCACCAGCCGGTCGAGCTGGCACCTCTCTTCGGAGATGACCAGCGACTCGGCGAGCTTGGAGCCGGTTGCGGCGCACTCGAGGGATTTCTTATAGTCGCCGGCGATGATGATGATGCCCTTGGGACCTGGCAGCTTCAGCTTCAAGTACGCGTAGTGGGGCACCGCCATGAATTTGGCGAGCACGTGCCGGCCCAAGAGCGCGTGGTAGGGGCTGTCCAAGTCCACCACCTCGAACCAGATTGGCTCACGGCAAAAGTGCATCTTGGTGCCGAACAGGACGTCCAGCCGGATCTTGCCGATGGGGGAGCAAGAGTGCCCTGGCACGATGCCGTGGAACACCGTACGGCTGGGCTGGAGCTGGGACTCCTTGATCCTCAGCTTGAGCATGGTGTCGCGCTAGAGGATGTTGATGCTGCTCCCGCTATCGATCAGCACTCGCGAGAAGTGGCAGGTGAGCCTCTCGGAGACAAAGGTGGGGTCGAGGACTAGCACGTAGCCACCCGGCATGGGCATCACAGCCGGGTGGTCCTCGCGCCCCCAGGTGATGGGCTTCTCAGACCAGTGCATGAACTGGGGGACAGGGGGGACGATGGCGTTCACCTCCTACGTGCGCCTGCGCTAGCTGCGCTTGTCATCACCTTCGCTGGTGAAGACGACGTAGGTCGCATCCTGGCAGGGGAATTCGTCATGGCCGCCGCCGCCGGCTGCGGGAGCCGGCAGCGGTGGCGGCGGAGGCGGGGGCGGGAGAGCGTCGCCCCGGCTCAGGCACTGAGTCCAGCTGCACTGTCGGGTGGTGTGCGAGGCCGGCTTCGCGCCGCTGTGGTACTTGCACGGCGCGTCGAGCATTTCCTCAAAAGTGAACTTGGGCCGCCAGGGCTCCTTGCCGGCCCGCTCGCGCCGGCTACCGCCTGCGGCAGCCGGATGTTCCTGCTCCACGACCGCGACTTGCTGGCTGCCGTAGCGGCTGTCCGGCTGCTCGTCCTTCCGCTTGTTGGTGTTGTTCTGGCGCCGTCTCAAGGAGCCAGAGCCGCCGTCTCCAGCCGGCTGCCGATCAGTTGGCCGATCTTGAGTCGGCTTGCCGGCTGCGTCGAGCCGGAGCGGCGCTCGCATCGCGGAGTCGGCGGTAGCGTATTTGTCCGCTATGGCCATGAGCTCCGCCATGGTCGTCGGCTCCACGCGCATGAGCTTGTGCTTGAGCATGGTGTCGTCCCTGCAACCCACGGTGAAGTACTGGATCGCCTGCACCTCGTGGACTCCCTCGCAGGAGTTGCGCAACTCCGTCCACCGCGTGATGTAGTCACGGAGGGAGTCGTCCTTGTCCTGGACGCAGAGGGAAAGCTGGTATGGCTGGCCAGGGCGCTTGTACGTGCCGGTGAAGTTGCGCACAAACGCCTCCTCAAAATCCAGCCAGGCATTGATGATGTTGGCCGGTAGGCTGTTCAGCCACGTCCGGGCCGAACCAGTCAGCATGAGGGGCGCGTAGCATACCGCCACGCGCTTGTTGCCGTTGGCGATGCTGACGGCGACGGTGTAGTCAGTCAGCCAATCTTCTGGCTTGGTGGCCCCGCCGTACTTGGGGGTGTTAGGGGCCAGCTTGAAGCCCTCGGGAAAAGGCTCCTCGCGGATGCACGGCCCGAAGCATGCCGGGTCGACAGAGCTCTCCTCCTCCATGGCCGGGGACCGCGCCAGCCGCTCGATGCGGTGGCAAGCGTCCTGCCCGTCGAGAACGCGAGCCCCCAGGCGCTCGCTCATCGCAGGTCGTGCAGCCGGAACTACGGACGCCGGCTGATCCCGCTGGCGCCGGACCGGGGGCAGCCGCACCGGCTGGTGGCGGGGACTGCCCGCCGGCTCGTCCACCCGGATGCTGATAGCGATTAGATCGCGGTCGCTTCCGCTCCGGCTGCCCTGCAGCCAGCTCCGGCGGCGGCTGTCCGGATGCGGGGAAGACGCTTGTTGTGTTTGCCGACGCCCTCCAGCCAGCTGGCGGTTACCCGCCTGGGAAGGAGGTAGCCTCGAGTCAGAGGCGGTCGGCTGCGGCGGCTCCGACCACGCCTGTTGCCGGTTCGCAGCGGCCAGAAGGTCACGAACGCGCCGCTGCTGCTGCTGCAGCTCCTCGCCCTCCAGGTGTTCTAGTTCGGCCGCGGCGGCCTCTGCTGCCCTCATGTTCTTGACGGGGGAGCTGTAGGTGGGCCGGTCCGCGCCCAGCAGCTGGTCGAGGGCCCTGCCTTGGCGTTGCACCTCCGCGAGCCGGCCGGGCCCGTCACCAGCCGGGGTGAGGCCGTGGGCTGGGTCGTACTCGCGCATCACGGACGCCATCCGTCGCTGCGCAGCGGCGAGTTCTGTGGCCTCGTCGAGCAGGCGCTTGCGCGTCTCCTCGAGCTCGACCGTGGCGGCAGCTGGATCAGCGCCGGGCGCGATGGGCGTGCGCAAGTGCTCCAGGCGGGCGTAGGAGGCCCGGCCGCAGCCGCATTTTGCGAGCCGGTGGTCAGCACCTCCAGGCGTGTGCAAAGATCTACAACGTCGCAGGAGATACTGCAGCTGCCGGCCAGCGGCGGGTAGGCGAAGGTGAGCACCTCGCGAGGGTACTCGTTGGTGAGGACCGCGACGTAGACACGGTGTTGGCCGAATGAGATGATGGTGCCGCCCGTAGGGAAGGCAGCGTCCGCGAAGCATGCCACGTTGTCGCGGACGCAGTCGAATGCTCCGAACCGGCTGACTAGGCCGTGTGTGACGTGCTCGCCGGAGGGAGTGAAGGGTCCCGTCCGGAACGTGACTCCGGCCGGCGCCGCGGGAGGCCCCACGGTGGGCCCCAACTGTCGTGGCTTTGGCACGGCAGATGCCATGGGGTGGCTTATCTCGTGTGGTTGGGGTCGAAGGATGCCGACGGTGTCCGGATGCAGGATTGAGCACGAGCACTGAGGACACAAAGACGTACCCAGGTTCGGGGCCCTCCATGGGTGGTGACACCCCTACTCCTGCAAGGATCGCTATGAAGATCACAGAGAGTACATGGCTGCTCCTGGAGCTGTTTTGGGTGGAGGAGGAAGAGAGAGCTAGCTCTACCCTCTGCCTTGCGTGAGTGTGTGTGTGGGATGAACTGATCGATCGACCAACCCCCTCCTTGGGGGGCTCTTGGGAGGTCTTATAGCCTGACCTCCCAGGCTACAAATGATAGAATAAGAGGGTCGGGGCCCCACTGTCAGTGACTCTGGCCCCCAGCAGCGCCCGCCAGCTGCGGGGCCCTGGTGGCCATGGGGCCTGCCGGCTGCCAGGTCTTGTCCATCGTGGGGCCCGCCGGCTGCTTGGTACTATGGCCATCGGGCCATGCCGTCATGGGGTGGCTGGCACAGTGCCGGGCCGTCCATGACGAGGACCGTCACGGTCAGCAGGACCGGCGGTACTGTGGCCACGTCCCCGCGTCAGGAGGAGGTCTTGCTTACTATGCGCGGTAGGCTACGGCTGCGGCCAGCCAGCCCGGGCGAGGGGCTGCGCCCAGCCGGCCATCAGCGGCGGGAGCTGGCTGGAGGTCCAGCCGTCCCGAGGGACTCAAGCCATCCCGATGCCTTGAAAGGTTGTCTTGCCTTGTGCCTACCCGGGGGTCATCCCCCCATCAGCGAATAAGGAGAAGGAAATGATTCTCCTGCCTTATTATGCCTTGTAAGTCATTCGCGGATAGCCACTATAACACATCCTTTCATACATTTCAATCATTCCTTTGCACGTATGGAGGCTAATTTGAGGTATATTTATTTTGCGCAGCGAGGGGCGCTCCGTCCTTATCGTTCTATACCCGCGAGTCTCCTACACTCTCTATTTGGACTCATCCAAAAACAACAAGAAGAAAGACTACACACACATAAAGAGTGTTCTGGATCGTGCTATCGTTGGCTTCGGCGTTAGGGGTGGCCACATCAAGGTCCAAAAACAAAGGAAGGGCGCGCTGTGTTTCGGCCATAAATCTGTCTTCTGCTGCATCCAGCAACCGGCAACAAGTAAGAAGGATGGATTCTACGTCATTCATCACATGCTGGAGTTCAGAAGGGATCAGCAAGAACTTTCGCATGCCATCTACAGCCGATGCCCATACCCGCAAATGGGCCGAAGCCTTAGCAGCTGAACTAGATGAAAAACTCAGAAATGACCTCTATCGCATCCAGCATGACATTGCGACGATCATCATCAAAGACGTTGTTGAAGAGAATGGGATGTTCTATGGCGGCCCACAATCGCGGGCTGACCTCCGAACTCGCATAGGCCTACAGTGTCAGGACATGACGCCTTTCACGAAACTAGGGGACATCCTCCCGGATATGGACGAATGGAAAATGTAGTGATTGACGAAGATGACGATGTGTCCGTTTAATTACTACTTTTTGTAGGATGAAACTTTGCATTTCTGTACGATGAAACTTTGTGATGTAAACGGTCCTCCTGAACTTGCGTAGCGCTCTAGTTAATTAGTTTGGGTACGATGAACTTCGTTAATTATGTTTACTATATGTTGCTTCTATTTGCTAACTCTTTCTCTTGGTGTTGCTTAAGTATATTATGTTGCATATTATCGATGAATTTGCCTGATTAATTATGACGCATCTGTGTCAGGGATTTAGATCGATGATGAAGAAGTGGTATGCCGTGTACAGAGGGAGGGTTCCAGGAGTGTACAACGAGTGGTCAGAGTGTCAGGCCCAGGTGAACCGCTTCCCGGGCAGCAGCCACAAAGGGTTTCAAAGTAGAAGCGAAGCCGAAGCTAGTTACTTGAGGTTCACGCTAGCGGGAGAGAGGAATCAGAACCGGCTCAAGAACTACTTCGTAATCCCTTTCTTGCTCATCGTGATCGCTCTTCTCTTGTATGTGATCATATCATAGTTTAGATAGATGATGAAACATGTGTATGTGACCATGTAGTTGCTTGTATTCGAGACTTGTAATAACTTGTATCACTATTTTGAGATGATGATGAGATATTTTTGGTGGATCATTATGATGAGACATTTGTTGGAGCACTGTGATGATGATGATGATGAGACATTGTTGTCTCATATAGTTTCAATGTATGTGTATGTTGGTATTGTATAAAACCTGTATAAATACTATGTATGCAAAAGAAAAAAAAACCAAAAATGTAGGAGTGGCGCGGAGTAATAGACTTGCAGCAGCGCGGGGGAAAGCGCTACTGCTACACAGAGTTGTCAGTAGAACTGGGTCTATACCCGCGCTACAGGTAATTAGCAGTAGCGCTAGTTGGACCCGCGCTACTACTACAAGAAGTAGTAGTAGCGCAGGGTCATACCCCGCGCTACTGCTAGAAAGTTAGCTGTAGCGCGCTAGCAGTAGCCCCCCCCCACGCTACTGCTAGCCATTTACCCCGCGCTACAGCTAGGCTTATCCCTAGTAGTGATAACAGGTAAAGTTTCAATAGCATGTTACAAAAACAGGCTATGCATCAGAATAGGATCTACTGATAATTCAACAACAGAAACTCTACTCTAATGCAAGAAGTAGAGGGAAAGAATGGGCGATATCGGAATTATCAAGGGGGGTTGCTTGCCTGGAAGCTCTGCTGAGAAGGACGGATCGTCGGGAGTGAAGTAGTCCTCGGGGGCTGCAGCAGTCTCGGGGTCTACCGATAGAAGTAGAGGAGGGGGAAACAAAATGAATAACCGAGCAATCAAATGCAACACTATGCATGGCATGGAAAAATGGTATGATATTGTGCTCTAAGGCATTACTAGGCATTTTAGTTGAAGTGGGAAAATAAATTGGAATTATTTTCCCAGATCAAGCACTATTCCTCTACTGATCTGGAGGCCAAAGTTCATTGTTGATCATGTTAATGATGTTTTTCATGCATGCAAATGACATATTTGGATTCTTCATATTTTTCTGATCATTTTTCATATATAATTTATTTTCATCCAAGTTACGGTTTATTTTATATGAATTTTCAAAGTTTTAATCATATTCTGGATTTAAATTAATTCGAAATTTATTTAAATTAAATTGCTATGGGTACACAGAGAAGTGTACCCAGCTGTGCACACAGAGGCTGACAGTGGGCCAGGGGGGCTGAGTCAGCAGGTCAACAGTTGACTGGTCAACTAGGTCAACTGGGACCCACATGTCACTGACTGGGGCTAGCCCAGTCAGCAGTTTGACTGGTCAACGGGACCCAGTGGGTCCCACATGTCATAGGCAGTGGTTTAATTAATAGTTTTTAGTTAATTCCTAACTAAAATGGTTAGTGGCCTGGGCCCACAAGTCAGTGTCTGAGGTTAATTAAACTCGCATCATTAGCTACTTAATGATGGCCACGTCAGCTCGCCGGCGGCTAACCGCCGGCGACCAAAGCCACGGTGGAGTGCACGGGCACTTGCCAGAAAATGGTCACAGTGGTCCATTTGGAGCGTGGCTAGGCTCTACGGGACCAGCTTGATGTCGCGCACATGATGGTGCCAGCGGTTGGTGCCGAGGACGGACGGAACAACGCCGGCGACGAGCGGAGGTGGCGCCGGAGTTCGGGCAGACATGGGATCGGTGCTAGAGGGCTCGAGGGAACAAGCTAGCGGCACGGGCGGCACCAGGGTGGTGCCCTGAGCACGTTCGCGTGCTCAGCTGGCTCAGGGGTGGACAGTGGCTACGGCGGCGGGCTCTAGCAGCGGCGGCCGAACCAGCAGCAATGGCTACAGCAAGCAGCAGCACTGGAGTGAGCCAGAGAGAGAGGATCTATGACGGAGCTCACCGAGAGGCACAAGAAGGCCGGCGTGGGGATTAGTAGCTGCAGGGGCGGAGCAGATCGACGTGGTGAAGACCGGCGTCCGAAGGAAGAAGACAAAGGGGATCTGGAGATGCAGTGCTCCCCGGCTTGCGCTGGTTGGCGTAGACGCTGAAGCGGACGGCGGTGGTTCTCGTGGACAAGGTCTCAGCGCTCGGGGACGGCGGTGGCCACGACAACGGAGGAGGCCATGGCGGCGGGTGCGTTCGGCCGAGGGAGGTGGAGAAGGGGGCGAGCAACGGGAAGGGGAAAGTGGGCGCTAGGGTTGTCCAGGGGCTCGGCCTCGGGGATTCGTTGGATGCTCGACACGAGCTCCATCGCCGTCGGGAACGAGCTCTGTGTCGACATGGCACGGGAGCAGGTGGAGGTAGGTGACGACCTCGGGGTGGGCTGGGCCAACACTGTGCTGTGGTGGCCCAGTTAAACAGGTAGCTTTCTTTTCTTTTCTTTTCTATTTTCTGTTTTTGTCTTTAGCCTCTGTTTTGTATTTATTTGAGGCACTAAATGATTTTTGTTTAATGTAAAACTTGTCAGATAAATATGATGCAATATTTGGATGATGCTCACAAAGTTTGGGGCTAGTTTGAAAAGTTTAAATTTAGCCTAGCATTTAAATAATTCACTTAAGTGTTGTCTGTCCACTTAGAATATTTCCAAGGGCATTTTGGGGATTATGGTGATGTTGTTTTTCTTAAAGAGAGCGGGGTATTCATCACTAAGACGATCCTCGCATTCCCAAGTGGCTTCATCTTCAGAATGATTCGACCACTGCACTTTAAGGAACTTGATTGTCTTCTGACGAGTGCGACGTTCATCTTGATCAAGAATGCGGACCGGATGCTCTTGATAAGAGAGGTCTTCTTGCAATTCAAGCACTTCATGATCCACTACTCGGATAGGATCCTTGAAGCAGCAGCGGAGTTGTGCCACATGGAAGACATCGTGAACCTGAGAAAGGTTCGACGGCAGTTCCAACTGATATGCCACTTCTCCATGTCTTGCAAGAATGCGGAATGGACCAATGTAGCGAGGAGCTAGCTTGCCCTTGATTCCGAAGCGGTGAGTGCCTTTCATCGGTGTGACACGAAGATAAGCTTGTTTGCCCGGCTGGTAGACCATATATTGGTGATGACGGTCATACTAGCTCTTCTGACGAGATTGAGCAGTCTTCAGATGTTCACGAACAACGCGGACCTGCTCTTCAGCGTGTTGGATAATATCCGGACCAAAGAGTGGCCGTTCCCCAGTTTCTGACCAGTTCAGAGGAGTTTGGCACTTACGTCCATACAATACTTCAAACGGTGCCATCTTCAGACTTGCTTGATAGCTGTTGTTCTAAGAGAATTCAGCATACGGGAGAGATTCCTCCCATTTCTTGCCAAATGAGATGACACAAGCTCGGAGCATATCTTCAGGAATTTGGTTGACTCGTTCAACTTGTCCACTGGACTACGGGTGATAAGCTGTGCTAAATGACAGATGAGTTCCCATAGCTTCTTGAAAGCTTTCCCGGAACCTTGAGGTGAAAAGGCTGCCACGATCTGAGTTGATCTCCAGCGGAATGCCGTGGAGTGAAACAATTCTGCAAACATACAAGTCTGCTAATTGACTAGCAGTGATGGTTTCCTTAACGGGTAGAAAATGAGCAACCTTGGAGAATCGGTCAATGACAACAAAAATAGCATTATGACCCTTCTACGATCTGGGAAATCTAGCGATGAAGTCCATTTCCACTTTGTCCCATTTCCATTCAGAAATAGCAAGTGGCTGTAGAGTTCCAGTAGGTCTCTGATGTTCGGCTTTGATGCGACGACAAACGTCACACTCAGCAACATATTGAGCAATGTCTTGCTTCATGTTAGACCACCAAAATCTCTGACGAATGTCTTGGTACATCTTGGTGCTACCAGGGTGAATTGAGAGAGGCGTATCATGTGCTTCTTTCATAACATCTTCGGTCATATTCTTGAACTTAGGTACCACTAGGCGGCCTCGAAAGAATAAGGTGCCATGCTCATCGAGAATGAAACCTGCGGAACCACCCGCAGTACGATCACGCTTGGTGGGGTGCACTGCAGAGTCACGAACATCAAGGGTGAGGTCTGTGGAACCACCCTCAGTATGATCTGTGGAATCACCCTTAGTAATATCACGCTTGATGCGTCATACTGCAGAGTCATATAGTTGCATGGTCCTAATTGTGTGTTCAAGATCTGGCGCAACGACTAATGTGTTCAAATAACCCTGAGGTACAATATTGAGGTTCATCTTGCGGAGTTCTTCACAAAGAAGTGGTTGTTCTTGCTGTAGTGTGAGGTTGTTGCAATAGGACTTGCGACTTAAGGCATCAGCAATCACATTAGCCTTGCCAGGGGTATAGGAAATACCCAGGTCATAGTCGGCAATTGCCTCCATCCATCTTTGTTGACGAAGGTTTAGGTCCGGCTGAGTGAACAAATACTTCAGACTTTGATGGTCCGTGTAGATCTCACAATGATTACCAAGAAGGTAATGTCACCATAACTTCAGAGCATAGATCACTACTGCAAGTTCGACATAATGCGTTGGATAGTTCTACTCATGCGTATGCAACTGACGAGAACCATAAACTATCACTTTGCGCTCTTGCATCAGGACACAGCATAATCCTTGTCGAGACACGTCGCAATAGATTACAAAGTCCCTGTGAGTATCTGGGGGAGCAAGCACTGGGGTAGAAGTCAATTTGTCCTTCAGAGTCTGGAAACTTTCCTGACATTTAGATGTCCACCCAAACTTCTTGTCTATGTGGAGTAGATCAGTCAGTGGCTTCGCAATCTTTGAGAAGTTCTCGACAAAACGACGGCAATAGCTGGCGAGTCCAAGAAAACTTCTGATTTGCTTGACAGTCTTTGAGGAGTCCATTCATTAATAGCCTAGACTCGTTCTGGATTAACAGCAATGCCTTCAGCGGATATCACGTGACCAAGATAGGTCACCTCAGATAACCAGAATTCACACTTGGAATATTTGGCATACAACTGATGCTCACGAAGCTTCTCTAGTACAAGTCGAAGATGTTCGGCATGTTCTTCTTCGTTCTTGGAATTGACCAGAATGTCGTCGAGATAAACGACGACGAATTTTTTGAGGTATTCCATGAAGATGTAATTCATCAATCGGGAGAAGGTGGCTGGAGCGTTGGTTAAGCCAAAGGACATGACAGTGTACTCGTCTGAACCATAACAAGTAATGAAAGCAGTTTTTGGAATGTCCTCTTTGCGGACTCTGATCTGATGGTATCCTAACCTCAAATCAAGTTTAGAGAAGACCGATGATCCAGCAAGTTGATCATATAGGTCATTGATTCTGGGAAGTGGATATTTGTTTTGGATCGTTGCCTGATTAACAGGACGATTGTTAACAACCAAACGATTTGTTCCATCCTTCTTCTTGCAAAGAGAGAAGGGGAACCCCAAGCAGAAGAGCTTGCGCGAATGAAGCCCTTGCGAAGTGATTTGTCGATTTCCTCCTTAAGCTCGAGAAGTTCATTGGGTGGCATCTTGTATGGGCGCTTAGCGATAGGGGTGGTGCCTGGTTTCAAGTCGATGACAAACTCGACATCTCGAACTGGGGGCATTCCGGGAAGTTCTTCTGGGAAGACATCCTAGAAGTCACGAACGACCGGAATGTTTTCGATGTTATCGAGCGGGGATGCAATAAGAGCGTTCAAAGCATATATCTGGGCTTCGGCATTTGGAATTGATCGGGTGGAGTAGTTTATTGTTTGGCCAGTAGGGTGTGTAAGCTGGACTGTTTTAGCGGCACAGTTGATCAAAGCATTATGGGCTTTCAACCAATCCATTCCTAGGATGAGGTCTATGTTGGAAGACTGGAGGACGATGGGGGAGGTATGGAACAACAGTCCTTCAATTATAATGGGGACATCATAGCTAATCATGGTGGCATGGCAATGGGATCCCGGGGTGCTAACAACTAGTGGAGAATGCATATCTTCGTATGTTATGCCATGCATGAATGCGAAAGTTCCTGAGATGAAGGAATGCGATGCACCCGAATCAAATAAAATTGATGCTGGTACTGAGTTAACATGAAGGGTACCCATCATGATGTTCGATTCCTGCTGAGCTTCTTCCATGTTGACATGGTTGACATGACCACGACCGGTTGCAGGCGGTCTAGCATTAAAGTTCCCGGGCTGAGGGTTGCCATGGACATTTCCACGACCAGTGGGAGGAAGTGCCAGCTGATTCTGACGGCAGTCTCTGGCATAATGTCCGGGACGTCCACACTTGAAACATTCACCTTGTACTTGGCGAGGAGCTATATCATAGGGCTGTCCACCTTGAATCCTGAGCGGCCTCGGCGGTGGAGGCGGCAGACGAGGTGCCACATAGGAAGGTCTTGGTGCAGGGGCTGCTTGGTGGTAGACATTGTGCGGAATCCACACTTGGCGCTTCTGGGAAGACGGGCCCGAAGATGAGCCAACGTCTCGAGTGCGCTTGTGTGCCTGGAGTTCAGCTTAACTAGTCTCAGCTTGAATGGCCATGTCGACAAGCGTTGCAAAGTCGGGGAACCTGTGAAGGATGAGGGCATGCTTCAGTTCAGGATTGAGTCCATCACGGAACTTCTCTTGCTTGCGTGCATCTATGGAGACGTCATCTTCGGCATAGCGAGATAAGTAGAGAAACTCCCACTGATATGCATCCACAGTCATCTTGCCCTGTGAGAGGTTGCAAAATTCCTTCTTCTTCCTGTCCATCACACCTTGAGGAATGTGACGGGCACGAAAAGCAGCCTGGAACTCAAGCCAAGTGACGACTGTTCCAGCAGGCAACATACGCCGGTGGCTGTCCCACCATTGTGCAGCAGGACCCTTTAGGTGGTACGCCGCAAAGGTGACGTAATTGTCAGGGGTGACTTGGGCTGACTGTCAGGGGAATTACCCACGGATTGGACCCGGGCATCCAAGACACAACCCACCAAGGCCAGAGGGCCTAGAGACGGGTTGTCCAGGGAGCTACCTGGACCGGGTCTCAACGGGCCGGTGGGCCTGAAGGTAACCCGGCGAGAGAAGATAGGACCCGGCTTTCCGGAGTCCGCGTACAAGATAGAGCGTTCCTAACTTGGAAGGCACGGAGGACCTAGAGGACTTGGAGTAGGACTCCGACTACGGGTAGAACCCGGAATATCATGTAACACCAGGGACCCGGCACTTATATAAAGGGGGTTCCTGGGTCGTCCAAGAGGAAAGGTTCTGGGAGTTCTGGAAGCTCTGAGGACAAGTTTTCTGGCGTTCGAGACATAGGTAGCGAAATAGCACCCTTGTAATCAAGATCATCATACACAATAAGCAAAACTAGCAGGAGTAGGCTTTTACCTCACCAGAGGGCCCGAACCTGGGTAAACTCACATCTCTCGTTTCCGATCAACCCCATCCAAGGCTTCACCTAGCAGCTATGGCCTCACAACTAAGTTCTCCTATGATGACCCTTGCCGTGACACCACCACGACGGTTGGCACCCACCGTGGGGCCTGCGATCAAAGGTGTTATCGTTCTGGAGGGATCTTTTCCCTGGATCGAGAATCTGGCGATCGGCCGGATGAGGTCAAGCCGGCGCGGACGGATCTACATCGACGACTCGGCTTGGGGCCCGAGACTGAATTGCCGGAGTCAGGATTCCGGGTCCCCTTCAGCAAAATCAACGTTTTCGTCGGCTTCATCAGAGGAAGTCGGCCCTGGAGGAGCCAGAGGAACCGGCCATGGAGAAGCCGGCCCTGGAGGAGCCAGGAGAGCCGGCCTTGGAGGTGCCAGCAGCGGAGGTCAAAATCGAGGAGCCCCGCATACAGGGAACAACCTGGCGGAACAACCTCACCGCAGAACCTCGCCGCGGATAACTTCATCGTATAAAACCTCAATGCAGAGAGAATCGTACGCTCGGGGGCTTGATGTCAACACCGCCCCTACGCAAAGGTACAAAAATACAAGGATGATGTGTTGGATACAGTATCTATCAAAATCGCGTTTGTGAGGATAGACCAATGAAATCGGGAGTCTCGGGTGCACAGGGGCTAGCAGAAGCACGAGCAGCGGAGATCGAGAAGAGTCGTGAACAGCTCGCCCAAATTGCATGAATCTGAATTAGTTGCGATACTACATGCAACACCAGATTTAACAGAGCCCTATTTGGCTTACCTAACCTGAGGCGAGCTCCCTCAAGAGGAAATCATCACCCGGAGTCTATCTGGCTTACTTAACCCGTGGCGAGCTCCTTCAAGAGGAAATCATCGCCTGGAGTCTATCTGGCTTACTTAACCCGTGGCGAGCTCCTTCAAGAGGAAATCATCGCCCGGAGTTTATCTGGCTTACCTAACCCGTGGCGAGCTCCTTCAAGAGGAAATCATCGCCTGGAGTTTATCTGACTTACCTAACCTGGATGCGAGCTCCTTCAAGAGGAAATCATCGCCCGAAGTTTGTATTATGCTTAATTGAATAAAGCCAGCTGCGAGCTCCTTCAAGAGAAAATCATCGCCCGGAGTTTATATTATGATTAATGGAATAAAGCCAGCTACGAGCTCCTTCAAGACGAAATCATCGCCCGGAGTTTATATTATGATTAATGGAATAAAGCCAGCATCTCTAGAACCCGGAGTTTGCCGTTTTCACCTCATATCATTGAGCGTTGAGTCTTTATTTTTTATCATTGATCATTGGTTACTTGGGGGCTTGTTACTTAACGAGTTCAGCTAATCACCCTTGAACCCAGCATGTGCCGACAATTTTCTTGGTTACACTTGCCTGTAAGTCAGATGCCACTCGCAAATATATGACCCGGCTGTGCACATGATAAGTCAATCAGCTCTGATGCCCATTGAGGACTTAGCTGACCCTGAACTTACCATAGTTGAACGCACCGAGAATAAGTCATGCGAAAGCCTACTTCACAGAAAGCTAAGATAAACCAAAAGGGCTATCAAGCCAGGATTTGCAGTAATGCCAAGAGTTCATTACACAATGCAATCCATAAAAGTATACAGGCACACCATCCAGATCAAACTTAAATTCCAAACTTATTACAAGCACATCAGGCAGAATATTATTGTTTTTTGCAGAAAATATTTTATGTTACTGCAGGTGCATCTTGCTGGGACTTCTCTTGCTCCCGCACAGATTTTGCCGGTTTTCACAGCCAGTTGTTCCTTGGAGCTGTTTTAATCCGTTGCTCAGTGTGCTCAAACATATTTCTGCCAAATTGATTTGAAGGATAAAATAGAACCCCGAGTCGTTGTAGGACTAAACAGCCCGGCGCTCGGGGGCTACAGTGTTGAAATTTATTCTGACAAAGTTCAAAGATTGAAGAAAAAATGAGTCCCGAGCTGCTGCATGCATGCAACCCGGCACTTGAGGGCTACACTATTTGAAGTTAAAAAATAGGGGTCCTACATGAGGAGTCCATAGTCACCGCAGGTGAACAACCCAGCAAAAGAAGCGCGCAGGTATGATAAAAGAAACTCGCAAAAGAAGCTCGCGGATTTGAGTAAAAGAAGCTCGCACAATTCAGCTTACCAAACAGGTAAAAGAGCTCCGAGTTGCTGCAGGAAAACAACCCGGCATCCGGAGGCCACACTGTTTGAAGCCCAAAGATGAGTTCTAGCGAAGACGTCAAGAGC
This sequence comes from Elymus sibiricus, assembly GCA_039707655.1. Taxonomy (NCBI): domain Eukaryota; kingdom Viridiplantae; phylum Streptophyta; class Magnoliopsida; order Poales; family Poaceae; genus Elymus; species Elymus sibiricus. Next base: position 40,493,920 of record CM077664.1, read on the forward strand.
TACTGCAGGAACACAACCCGACACTCTGGTGGGTTCAACAACAACCCGGTACTCTGGTACGTTCTACAACAACCAGGCATTCCGGTGGATTCTTCGTCAACCCGAAATTCTGGGGGTTCCGTCAAGGAGGAGTCCAAATACAAGATACAGAACCCCGGGTCGCCGCAGGCAAGCAAACCCGGCGCTTGGGGGCTACATAAAATTACGAAGGAAGAACACCGAGCTGCTGTGAGAACAACAGCCCGGCGCTCGGGGGCTATAGTATGTCAATTTTAAGCACAAGGTTTTCAAAACAAAAGTGAGTCCCAGGTTGCTGCAGGCAAGACAACCCGGCACTTGGGGGCTACACTATTTGAAGCTAGCAATCTACAAGACTAAGGAAAAGTCCCGAGCTGCTGGAGGCAAGCAACCCGGCACTCGGGGGCTACACATATTACAATACTTTTTTATGCAAAGCACCAAGTCATCACGAGGTGATAAACTCGGAGCTTGGGGGCTACAGGTAATATGGATATACAGGGGAAGCCGGCTTTTCCAAAGCCGGGTTCCTCTCTTCCACTTCATCAGCAGCAGGAGCTGGAGCATTTGGGTTAGTAAAACCCAGATCGCCCGAAGCCGGATCGCCCGAAGCCGGATCTCCCGAAGCCGGGTCCTCTGTGGCCGGGTCCATTATGTCCGGGTTTGTGGTGGAAGTTTTCCTTGGTGGCTGGAGCTACCATATCTACATCAATATCGACCGCATAAGTGGAACATGGCATTTCCTTCATCATTGCCTTAGCTCTGCCAGAGTAGAACAAATCAATGAAGAACAAGAATAGATGGACTCTGGCGGCAACGGCGCAAGCAAAGCTAAGATTGGATCTGAGCAGGCACAGGAGGAAGAAGAAGAGACAGCGGCGTGCGGGGTAAAATAAGCCCTGGGCTCCCCATCGCACTATTTATAGGCGGGGTAAAGATCCTAATGCCATGGTAAAATTTCTCGAAAGGACCCCTGGGATTACACAAAGAAAATATGTTGACTTGGGTCAAACCCTAGTGCCGTCAAATCTTGACACATGTAACTTGAGGAAAATCCCATGTGACACGCAAAATGAACCCTGAAAATGGGAAAATATGCTTTCAGCCTTGCTACCTAAATGAGCCGTGAGAAGGACCCGGCAGAATAGCAAGGTGTGGGCCAAGAGGCGTATGAACTCAATATGGACGAAAGCCAGGTCCATTGAAATAAAAGTCAATGGAACAAGCCGGCCCATCAATGTGGCATGGTAACCCGGACTTTTATCCTTAACATACTTATTTATTTTTATTTCAGGAGCTTAGCATGGAGCCAAGCCTGTATCCAAGCTAACCTGGGGGCTAATGTCGGGGGAATTACCCACGGATTGGACCTGGGAATCCAAGACACAACCCGCCAAGGCCAGAGGGCCTAGAGTCGGGTTGTCCAGGGAGCTACCTGGACCAGGTCTCAACGGGCCGGTGGGCCTGAAGGGAACCCGGCCAGAGAAGATAGGACCCGGCTTTCCAGAGTCCGCGTACAAGACAGAGCCTTCCTAACTTGGAAGGCACGGAGGACCTAGAGGACTTAGAGTAGGACTCCGACTGCGGGTAGAACCCAGAATATCATGTAACACCAGGGACCCGGCACTTATATAAAGGGGGTTCCTGGGTCGTCCAAGAGGACAGGTTTTGGGAGTTCTGGAAGCTCTGAGGACAAGTTTTCTGGCTTTTGAGACATAGGTAGCAAAATAGCACCCTTGTAATCGAGATCATCATACACAATAAGCAAAACTAGCAGGAATAGGCTTTTACCTCACCAGAGGGGCCAAACCTGGGTAAACTCGCGTCTCTCGTTTCCGATCAACCCCATCCAAGGCTTCACCTAGCAGCTATGGCCTCACAACTAAGTTCTCCTATGAGGACACTTGCCATGACACCACCACGACACTGACTCCATCTCGTAAGTGATGTTGCGGAGCCAGTCATCAGCATCGAGGGGCGCAGTGGAGTTGCAGAAATCAGCTGTGTTGAGGCGCACGAAATCTTGCAGTGAGATCGGGCCAGGCTGGTGATGGTTGTTGTTGTGGTTATTGTTGTTGTTGCTGCTGTTGTTGTTGTTGTTTCCCATCTGGTTCACTATCCCTGTGATGAACTGACGGTTCAACTCAAATTGCTGCATCATGGCGGGAACATATGGTGGTGGCGGTGGGTTGTCAGCATCGGCACCACGGCCACGACCACGACCATTTGGTCTAACCATCCTGCTTAAGGCAACAGGGGCAGTTTACGAAAACAATGTCATACAAGTATGAGTGGTAACTAGTTCATGTAATTTCAGGGAAGGTTAAGCAGACCAATGGAAAGGAAAATGTGGTCATAGTTAGTATGAGCGGCAAGTGTAAGGAGTTATCCGTAAGTGTATACGGCAACAAGGGTTAAAGTGCGGCAGGTTCAAAGAATTGTCGGTAAATCGGAGAGTATTGCGGAACATCTTGAGGCATCAAGTGATCAGCTGGACTGAGTGGCTCTCCGGAAGGAAGTGATTACGAAAACCTAGAGTTAGAGTCAGTAAAAACTATAATCCGAAGAGATGAGAAGTTCATAACCCAGAGTAAAGATGAGGAATAAAAGATCCTAATCACATCCACGTGCGATGTGGGCCATAACCCACTCAACACACCTAATAGTTCGAAAATAGTTTTTCAAGACTAAACTCAACATCGACCAAGCGGTTTGGGGGTTCCTGCAGGCAGTCGGCTCTGATACCAACATGTGATGCCCCCATTCATAATCGTGCACTAATAATACATGCAACATGCACGATCATGAACAGTGACTCCACGTCAATATCACAACACAACTCTAAGACACAAATGTTAAACATAAATCATTATATTACAAGCCAGGGCATGGGGACCCATAATACATCAATCATGAAAGCAAATAACATCTGAGTACAGACCAGGTTCAACACAAGTGTGCCGTAAGATGGCTGAAACATAACAACGACACTTGATCGTAAGGCGTAGGCCTCCTGCCTAGGACCTCCGAACTACTCGTCGGCGTCGATCTCCACGAAGTATCTAGTGGCAGGATCATCTGTCTGAGCATAGCTATCATCTGGATGCAGCAACCGGGTTTTAGAAAAAGAAAGCAGAGCAACGGTGAGTACTCATCCAAATTACTCGCAAGACTTACATCAGATCTATACTAAGTATGCATCGTTATCAAAGGAAAGGGGCTATATCTTTGTACTAAACTGCAGAATTGCCAGAATAAGAGGGAGAAGCTCAACCTATCGAAGACTATCTTCATCTTGCAGCATTAGAAGAGAGTAGCGTAAAATATACCAACTTGTGCTTATGTAGTGTAACAACATACCCCGATATCCTCCCTCGATTCCCTGCGAGAAAGCGATCATCGGGCATCTCAAACTATTATCTTGGTGTATTTTACTAAGTATCCGGTTTAGTTATAAAAGATCGGGATATAACTCCAAGTCGTCCTGTTACCGTGGACACGGCTATTCGAATAGATTAACTTCCCTGCAGGGGTGCACCACATAGCCCGACACGCTCGATTACCTCTGGCCGGACACACTTTCCTGGGTCATGCCCGGCCTCGGGTGATCGACACGCCGAAGTCCTACCTAAGCTCTCCAGAGAGGTCGCCCGCCGGTCTAAATCCTATGGCTAGGGGATCTTCGGCCGATCACCCCAAACACACCTGCGCGTTGCGAACGCGGCCGGGACCAAGCCCACCTTTGACTACACAGCAGGCAGTATTCGCTCACCCGGGCGCGCGCCGACACTGCTGAACTACAACATCTGGATAACCTTCGGGAGGAACTGACGACGACGAGGGCCCCATAACCATTATCCCGCGTGGCGGTTAGTGCGTATATGCCAGTGGCAGTCTCAGATCAAATACCCAAATCTCGTTAAATGTATTATTATTAAGTAACCGTAGACCACGACCAGGGCCAGGCCCAGCTCTCTCCTGGATGGTCTCCGCTTGCCCTGTTGCTCCGCCATAATGAATCACTTGGGGGCCATCGAGAAAATAGTTCTTTCAGCCCCCATTGGTTCTCGATCAATGTAATATAGTAACATAATATAAATATCCGTGATCATCGCCCAGAGGGATCACCGCCCGACTACAGCATGGCAAACGGACAAGGGTGTCGGGCCAACTGATGGATCATAAACATAGCTATACTAGGCATGCTAGGATAACAGGTAAAGTTTCAATAGCAAGTTACAAAAATAGGCTATGCATCAGAATAGGATCTACCGATAATTCAACAACAGAAACTTTACTCTAATGCAAGAAGTAGCGGGAAAGAATGGGCGATTTCGGAATGATCAAGGGGGGTTGCTTGCCTGGAAGCTCTGCTGACAAGGACGGATCGTCGGGAGTGAAGTAGTCCTCGGGGGCTGCGGAAGTCTCGGGATCTACCGATAGAAGTAGAGGAGGGGGAAACAAAATGAATAACCGAGCAATCAAATGCAACACTATGCATGGCATGGCTAAATGGGATGATATTGTGCTCTAATGCATTACTAGGCATTTTAGTTGAAGTGGGAAAATAAGTTGGAATTATTTTCCCAGATCAAGCGCTATTCCTCAACTGATCTGGAGGCCAAAGTTCGTTGTTGATCATGTTAATGATGTTTGTCATGCATGCAAATGACATATTCGTATTCGTTGTATTTTTCTGATCATTTTTCATATATAATTTATTTTCATCCGACTTACGGTTTATTTTATATGAATTTTCAAAATTTTAATCATTTTCTGGATTTTCTAGATTTAAATTAATTCGAAATTTATTTAAATTAAATTGCTATGGGTACACAGAGAAGTGTACCCAGCTGTGCACACAGAGGTTGACAGTGGGCCAGGGGGGCTGAGTCTGCAGGTCAACAGTTGACTGGTCAACTGGGTCAACTGGGACCCACATGTCACTGACTGGGGCTAGCCCAGTCAGCAGTTTGACTGGTCAACAGGACCCAGTGGGTCCCACATGTCATAGGCAGTGGTTTAATTAATAGTTTTTAGTTAATTCCTAACTAAAATGGTTAGCGGCCTGGACCCACAAGTCAGTGTCTGAGGTTAATTAAACTCGCGTCATTAGCTACTTAATGATGGCCACGTCAGCGCGCCAGCGGCTAAACGCCGGCGACCAAAGCCACGGCGGAGTGCACGGGCACTCGCCGGAAAATGGCCACAATGGTCCATTTGGAGCGTGGCTGGGCTCTACAGGACCGGCTCGATGACGCGCACACGATGGTGCCAGCGGTTGGTGTCGAGGACGGCCAGAACGATGCCGGCGACGAGCGAAGGCGACGCCGGAGTTCGGGCGGATACGGGATCGGCGCTAGAGGGCTCGGGGGAACGAGCTAGCGGCACGGGCGGCACAAGGGTGGTGCCCTGAGCACATTCGCGTGCTCAGCTGGCTCGGGGGTGGACAGTGGCTACGGCGATGGGCTCAGCGGCAGCCGGAGCAGCAGCGACGACAACAGCAAGCAGCAGCACTGGAGTGAGCCAGAGAGAGAGGATCCGCGACGGAGCTCACCGAGAGGCACAAGAAGGCCGGCGTGGGGTTTAGTAGCTGCAGGGGTGGAGCAGATCGACGCGGTGAAGACCAGCGTCCGAAGGAAGAAGACGAAGGGGATCCGGTGATGCAGTGCTCCCCGGCTTGCGCTGGTAGGCGCAGACGCGGAAGCGGACTACGGCGGTTCTTGTGGAAAAGGTCTAAGCGCTTGGGGACGGCGGTGGCCACGGCAACGGAGGACTCCATGGCGGCTGGTGTGTTCGACCGAGGGAGGTGGAGAAGGGGCGAGCGAGGGGAAGGGGAAAGTGGGCGCTAGGGTTGTCCAGGGGCTCGGCCTCGATCTTATCCGCCTCGGGGACTCGTTGGATGCTCGACACGAGCTCCATCGCCGTCGCGAACAAGCTCGGTGTCGACACAGCGCGGGAGCAGGTGGAGGTAGGTGACGACCTCGGGGTGGGCTGGGCCAACATTGTGCTGCGGTGGCCCAGTTAAACATGTAGCTTTCTTTTCTTTTCTTTTCTATTTTCTGTTTTAGTCTTTAGCCTCTGTTTTGTATTTATTTGAGGCACTAAACGATTTTTGCTTAATGTAAAACTTGTCAGATAAATATGATGCAATATTTGGATGATGCTCACAAAGTTTGGGGCTAGTTAGAAAAGTTTAAATTTAACCTAGCATTTAAATAATTCAATTAAGTGCTCTCTGTCCACTTAGAATATTTCGAGGGGCATTTTGGGCATGATGGTGATGTTGTTTTTCTTAACATTAATTAATCAGAGAATACTTACATTGACATGAACATTTTTATTTCCATGTTTGATGAACTTTTATTTTGACTTGCAATTTGAATTGAAACTTGAAGTGGAATTTGAAATGAGATATGAAACTAATGATGATTAAGCTTTGCTAAACAAGATGACTTGGCATAGTTAAGGGAGTTCACTGTAGCTTAATTACAGGGGTGTTACACTTTATGATCAGAGTTATCCATGAATTCTTTTGAGATCTATTTGGTTTCTTCTTAGCATAATTCTTATTCATATATGCTCTCCGATCTATTCTTCTTTCTCTGGCCAAGTTGGGCTTTGAACTTCAAGAGGGAGTTGTGTATGATAGTTGGGTTTAATCTTGCAAGTAATCTACCGCAGTGACATAAAGTGGAAAAGGCTTCCATTGTGTTGTTGCCGCTAGGGATAAAAAGATGATTGCGTAGTTGTCCTTTGAACGCAGGGTGAAGACAATATATCATCGACTTCATGTCACTACTTAATGCAATACTCTGTTTTACTTAATACTTTGAGATGCATGCTGGATAGCGGTCTTAGGGTGGAGTATTAGCTTTAAATGAAGTTGGATGGCAGTGTATAGATATTGGGACGTGATGCTGGTATGCTAATTATGCCATGGATATTCATACTAATAAATATTGCAATTTAATCGATGCTGAACTGTAATTTGTTCACCACACCATGCTATCTTTTTGGAGAGAAACCACTAGTGAACCTACGGATCCCGGTCCATCTTCTTCCTATAATCTTTCAATCGCAATTTATGTTTTCTTTTCCTTTCTTGCTGCAATCAAATCTTCCATACACTTGTTCTTTTAATTCCTTTGTAACTAGCAAAGCTAGTGAGATTGACGACCTCACTAGTTTCGTTGGGGGCCGAGCTAGTTTTGTTTTGTGTGTGTAGGTACTGATCATTAGTTGTAACCGCATAGCTCCCATGGATTCGATAAACCTTGAGGTCATTTGAGGGAAACTACTGCTTGCTGCAAACTTTTGCACTTGGGGGCCCAACACCTTCCTAGTTGAGAGGAAGCAAGCCTTTTTCTGGCGCCGTTGTCGTGGAGCTCAGGTGACACAAGTGAAGATAGTTCACGTGAACTTGCCTATAAGGTCAAGCCTTTTTCTAGAAGCTATGATCACAGTTATAGGTCCTACACACCTTTACTTTATTACCTTGTTATCTACTTTGCTTAGTTACTTTTTGTTGCTTGTTATTTTGCTTTTCTGCTTTCTAAAAACCTTAAAAACACAAAAATATTTAAATTCCAGCAAGTAGTTACTTTTGTTTTAGCTTGTTATCATGGCTAGTTCTTCACTTTCTACTACTTCTCCTGAGTTAGAAGTACTCCACTTTAGACAAAGAATTGGAGAAAGTTTAAAAGATGCTTGGTATAGGATTTGTAATGCTAATAATAGGTCTATTTGTAAACATTCTACTGCGGTGCTTATTAGAAATTTTTACATTGGTGTAACCATATGGAATAGGTATTTTACTAGACACTATGATTGGAGGTAGTTTTTTGAGTGGCAATGCTCTTGATGCCCTTAATGCTATAGACAGTGTAGTAGGATCTACATCTTTAAATACCAAAGAATCTAAAATTACTCTTGAACACCTCATGAGGAGATTGGATATAATAGAAAATAATATGCCAAGTAATAAAAAGTTAGAGGAGATTGATAAAAAATTGCATAATAATTTTACCAAGTTGGGATCTTTGGTAGGTGATGCTCTTAAAATAACGAAAACTTTAGAGCAAGAGATTCAAACTACAAGAATGAATCATAATCCCTCAAGGATAGATAAGTTGGAAGAAGTAATAGATACTTTAGGAACAACTTTTGCTTCAGTAAAGATTAATAATTCTAAGGATAAGGGTCCAAAATGTGTTTCTGTTCCTAAAGTCTCGTCATCTAGTTCACCATCTTCTAATGGAAAGGTGGAACTTAAAAAGATTAGTGAACATCCTATTGTGAGTAAGTTCAAAAGGGAAGTCCCTATTCATAAAACTACAATTCTTGATTTCATACCTAGAAGTGTTATGATTAAGAGGGCTTGGGAAAATAAAAAGGTAACTTGCTCATTAAAGGAAATTGAGGGGTCACTTGATGAAGGTGATAATGAAAAAACGTGAATCAATCCTTTATGCTTAGCTAAAAGGCATTAAAGAAAAATGCATGTTGGGAGGCAACCCAATATTTTTATTTTTATGTTTTTGTGTGTCTGCATGGTTAGTAATACTGTAGTAATCATGTTTTGTATCTTTGCTTTCAATAAAGTACCAAGTTTAGCCTTTACCATGCTCAGTTTGCAAGTTTATGAGTTGCTGTTTAAAAACAGAACGTTTTCTGTTATGTCCTGAATAGTCAGAATGTGATAAAAAACTGAAATTTTAACACAGTAAGCATTTATGAGTTCTCTATTACGTGTTACATTTTCAGAATTTTTGGAGTTACATAAGTGCATTAATTTATTCTCCCTTTATAGACTATCCTGTATAGACAGATTGCTGTTATAGTTGCATTGTTTGCTTATGTTTGCTCTTTTAATGTTTCTATTAGAGGATAGAGATATTAATTATGTGTAGGCACTTAGTATCCAATGTTTAATTATAATTTTGATGATTTTATAGAGTAGAGAATGTTAAGGTTTTGAATTTATTTGGTACTAACCTATCTCACAAGTTCTGCGAAGTTTTGTGTGAACGAAGTTTTTAAGACCCAGGGGAGACTATGATATGAGAGGAATGAAGGAGACACAAGAGCTTAAGCTTGGGGATGCCCAAGGCACCCCAAGGAAATATTTCAAGAAGTCTCAAGCATCTAAGCTTGGGGATGCCCCCGTAGGCATCACACCTTTCTTCATCAACAATTATTGGTTAGTCTCGGTTGGACCTAAGTTTTTATTTGTTCACATGATATGTGTTATACTTGGAGCGTCTTTTGTGTTATTTTCTTTTTCTTTGCTGATCATAATCAATCATCATGTCTTGATAAGTATGCTTGGGAGTTATCCATAGTCCTTGCATTTATAGAATTGCTCTATCGCTTTACTTAAATTTGTTAGAGCTTCGCGGTAGTCCTGTTATAAACGATTAGAACTCTCTTGCTTCACTTATATTTGTTTTGAGAGTTGAATAGTAATTCGTAGTTGGCATTGGATTATATGTTTGTAAATTAAAATGATGTGTATGCTTAATGGTATAATTAAAATTGCATGAATTAATCTAGAATCATTGATCTGAAGATTGGATTCTTTGCCATAATCTTGCGATGTAATGGGAGTAATAGATGAATATGTTGGTAAAAGAGTTTGAGTAAAGTAGTGGTGAGGGACTGTAAGCGTCATGCAAGTCAACACTCTTTATTCATTAATTTACATAAAAGGGGAACCGCTGTTACAAAGGGTCTAAGTTGAAGAATGTTGTTAATAACCATTCACGTAGAATGGGTGGGGGATGCGTAACGAGCTTCGGTTTCACCAAACACTTCCCCTAGGAGTAATTGGTTTCATGATAATCCTCGTGTAGACTATGATGTATGAGAAGGGTGTTCGAGTGCGGGTTGCGATCTTATATGCACTTCCACCTATCCATATTTTGCTAGCCTCTACGGTATCGTGCATTGCCCACTCTCACCTCGAGATTTGGCTCATCCTTCGCCGATACATCCAAACCCTGTGGGAGAACTTCCTCCTATTCTCCTACACATCATACATCTATCTTCCTCAGAACATCTACCGTACCTACCTATCATGGCATTTTCATAGCCATTCCAAGATATATTGGCATGCAACTTCCATCATTTTTCATTACATGAGATACTTATTATTGTATAGCCATTGCATGATCGTAAGATAGCTGGCATGTGATTTTCATTATTCATTTTATATCCTTGCTTCGCTAGATCATTGCACACACTGGTACACTTCCATAGGCATTCATTAGCATCATGTTTATCATCTTTTGAGATATGAGTACAGTTTTTGTATTGATCATTATTATAGTGTTGCCCCTACCTGTGAGGTTAAAAAAAGAGAAAAAAGGGAAAAAGCGAGAGAAAAAAGAGAGCCATGGAGACCACCAAAAAGAAAAGAAAAAGAGAAAAAGAAATAAAAAAGGAGAGAGAAATAAAAAGAGAGAGGGGGCACACTACTATCCTTTTTATACACATGTGCTTCAAAGTAGCACATTGCATTTCATATAGAGAGTTTTCATATACTTCATACTTATATACTAGTTGGAGATTTTTCACATTATAGAACTTGGCTTGCATATTCCCATGATGAACTTCCTCAAAACACTCTAGGTCTTCGTAAGCAAGCAAGTTGGATGCACACCCAACTAGTTCAATAGGAGAGTTTTCATACACTCATAGCTCTAGTGCATCCGTTGCATGGCAATCCCTACTCCTCGCACTAACATCGATTATAAGGCCTCTCAATTGCCTAATGATCAGCCGCGTTGGTGTGAGAATTTCTTCTATTTTTGACTTCTTATAAAACCCCCATCATTATTCAATTTTTCCATTTATAAGTGCAAAGATCAAAGCTCGTGTTTGGGCATCGCGTGGGTACTGAGTAATTGAAAAGGGAGAGTCATGTGATTGGTTACTTGACCGAAGCTATGGGCTGTGTTATGAGAAGATGTTTGATATGATAAAGCCTCTGCGCATCAAGTTTCATGATACACCTTACATTCTTTCTAAACCTTATAGTGTTGATGAGTGTGATGTGAAAGTTTTGATCCATGAAACGCGATAATGACTTTATTTCCATATTTTGATGTTACTTGTTTTATATCAACTATATATTATTTAATTGCATCACTATCCTTTAAGATCATACCCAAAAACATTTGATTCATTACAGTTCATGTTAATGGCATTAACAATCAAAAATTCTTTTTTATCATCTACCTACTCGAGGACGTATCAAACGTATCTATAATTTTTTCTTGTTTCATGACATATTTATATTAAATTAGCATACTTTTGGCACCCATTTAAATCATTTTCTATTATTTTCCTGGACTAACCTATTAATCCAGTGCCCAGTGAGAGTTGTTGTTTTCTGCTGTTTTTGGCCTTTTCAGGAAAATCAATGTTATCGGGCTCAGAAAAATCCCAAAAAAATCAGCGAACATCTAAGGACTAGAAGCTTCCAGTGGTCACCGACCTAAGCTTGGAAGGGGCCTATGGGCCCCACGCGCCAACCCCACGCGCCCTATGGGGGCGCGTGGCCCTACCGCATGGGCTCCCTGGTGCTCCGTTTTACCGCCTCTCGGTCCCCGTGCCTTTATATACCTCTGAAAACCCTCAGGAATTTATCGCCATAATTTTTCTGCCAGACAGCTATGTTTCTACGCGATCCAATCTGGAGGCCTTTTCCGGTACTCTGCCGGAGGGGGAAATCATCTCGGTGGCCATCTCCATCAACTTGAAGGACATCATGATCACTCGTGAGTAGTTTCCTTTGGACTATGGGTTCGTAGCAGTAGCTAGTTGGTTTTCTCTCCCGTGTTTCTCAATACAAAGCTCACATGAACTGCCCTACATGATTGTGTTCCATCTGATGTAATTCTTGCGGTGTGTTTGTTGGGATATGATGAATTGTCACTTTATGATCAGATTTATCCATGAATTCTTTTGAGATCTATTTGGTTTCTTCTTAGCATAATTCTTATTCATATATGCTCTCCGATCTATTCTTCTTTCTCTAGCCAAGTTGGGGGTTTGATCTTCAAGAGGGAGTTGTGTATGATAGTTGGGTTCAATCATGCAAGTAATCTACCGTAGTGACAGAAAGAGGAAAAGGCTTGCATTGTGTTGTTGCCGCTAGGGATAAAAATATGATTGTGTAGTTGTCCTTTGAATGCAGGGTGAAGACAATATATCATCGAATTCATGCCACTACTTAATGCAATACTCTGTTTTACTTAATACTTTGAGATGCATGCTGGATAGCGGTCTTGGGGTGGAGTATTAGCTATAGATGCAGTTGGATGGAGGTCTATAGATATTGGGACGTGATGCTCATATGCTAATTATGCCATGGATATACATACTCATAAATATTGCAATTTAATCGATGCTCAACTGTAATTTGTTCACCACACCGTGCTATCTTTTTGGAGAGAAACCACTAGTGAACCTACGAATCCTGGTCCATCTTCTTCCTATAATCTTTCAATCGCAATTTATGTTTTCTTTTACTTTCTTGCTGCAATCAAATCTTCCATACACTTGTGCTTTTAATTCCTTTGTAACTAGCAAAGCTAGTGAGATTGATGACCTCGCTCGTTTCGTTTTGTTTTGAGTGTGCAGGTACTGATCATTAGTTGTAACCACATAGCTCTCGTGGATTCGATAATCCTTGAGGTCACTTGAGGGAAACTACTGCTTGCTGCAAAATCCCACACTTGGGGGCCCAACACCTTCCTAGTTGAGATGAAGCGATCAACACTTCATCACTATGCCAGTTTCATCATTACCGGTTTTGTTCTCTTTTCTCGTTTCCATGTTTCGGCATCCCCATTAACAAGTCACACTATGTCTGGCCAGACGATGATGGATACCATCACCCTGAGAGGGCTCTAAGAATATCTCTCCATCATCAGAGGAGCAAATCCTAGTCTCGAGCTATCAAGTACATTGTCATACTTTTCGATGCACCTATAACTTGCCGTTATGATCACCCTGTTACGGTTGAGGTTTGACGAACCCCAAAGTACATCATCTTGTATGAAGATACTTGATACTCTCATGGTCTAAGGAATTATGCATATGTTTAACATCTGTGTGATTATACTTATAACTAAATGATGATGTGATCTCAAAGTATAACAATCCATTGGGTCAATTCAACACAAATGTTCTTCCAACAATGTGTCCTCAAAGTTGTCGGCATCCTTGTTACTTTAACTATGCCCATGATCAGGAAAACAGACCCATCATGCAACACTTGAGCCAGTCTTAGAGGCGATACTAGGAATATATTTCACAGTTTATTATTCCACACATGCACATGGATTTTCCTCCGAGCCTCGTGGTTATTGCAAACTCGAGAACCATTGCAATTATAGCATAGAAAATAAACTTTAATTATGAACATAGAAATAAATAATAACATTTATTATTGCCTCTAGGGCATATTTCCTTCAGAGATGAGGCTCATCAATGACCGGCCATGAAATGCATGTGACTCATCCCTGACCGGCCAATTGGCAGACACCTCATCACTGACCGGCCAATCTTACAGGGGGGGCATTGATGACTCGTACTTTATCACTTTCCGGTCGTTCCATATGGGGGGGGGGGTCACCGATGACACGTCATTACTGACCAGGCAATCTTAGTGACCGGTCACTGTTGATTCATAGGTATCACTTTAAGAATTTTCCTACTCACTTCCAATTCTGATGCCCCAACACCCCCACCCCAACACCTACCACTTGTCTACTCCGATGCCGCACTTCGCCCTCCCCAGCTACAGCTCAGCCTCTCCCCGGCAACGGCCGTGTCTCGGTCCAAGCGATGGTGCCAATTAGGAGAACTCCCAGAGGATGGTGGCGCTGCATATCTGGCTGCAGGAGCGCATAGGCCGGAGCATAGCAGCGCTCTTCATCATGTACTGCTCCTCTCTCCCTCACTTCCACACCGAACGGCAGCGCCCTCACTCCCACCGCTCACAGGCCAGAGCACGGGAGCGCCCTCACTTCCACCCCTCATCATATCAGATTTGTGAGAGCTCGAAAACATCAGGTTGGTGTTTCTTCATGTGCTAGGAGCAATTGGATAGAGAAAATAAAAATAGGTTGTGATCAATTGTTTTGTCTGTGCTGTTGTCCAATAAAAGCGAAGCTGTGCAGTAATCGGTTCTTCTATTTTCAACCAAGTTAGAGCCATTTTTCGTCCCTGTCAATTTAACCAAAGTTTTGGGAAATTTTATGTAGATATCCAAGATGTATTTATTTGCTGCAATTGGTTAAGCTGTTTACAAGCTATGGACAGAACAGCGAGCAACTCAATTATTTTATCTGTGCTGCTGTCTAGTAAAAGCGAAGCTGTGCAGTAATATGTTATTCTGTTTTCGACCAAGTTAGCGCCAGTTTTCGTCCCTATCACTTTAACCAAAGTTTTAGGAAAATTTATGTAGATATCCGAGATATATTTATTTGCTGCAATTGGTTAAGCGGTTTTCAAGGTATGGACAGAACAGCGAGCAACTCAGTTATTTAGCCGAGAATTTCAGTTAAGCCGAGGATTGGTTATTTAGGATTTGCTCAAGCGATATATTCAAGTATTCACGAAATCGAGTTGTGATCTGCCGGGACTAGTTGCGAGTGCACCCTATCAAAGCAAAAAAGTCATGACTCGATAATGTAGCTGAACTGAATATCTTCTTTTTCATAATGTAGGAGGATGATGACACTCTGCTCAAGAAGCTCAACGCGTTCGTCAACGTGCTTGGCAAGATCATTGACTGCACCCTCTTCCTCAACCCCTAAGGTATACCCCCTTGTTCTCATATTGCCTAGAGGAGCCATTACCTCATGGAACATCTGCTGCAGTATGTCTACGACAAAATTCTGTCCACCTGCAAAAATAATGCAATTGTGATCTAATATTAGTGGTTTTAAGCAGGAAGACCGCGAGCCACTAGCGCTTTCTTGGGACATGATGAATGAAACAATATGAAATTGTACAAATCATGGGATGGAAGAATGGCTAATTCTTCACTTATTTTGTAATGCTC
This sequence comes from Elymus sibiricus, assembly GCA_039707655.1. Classification (NCBI taxonomy): domain Eukaryota; kingdom Viridiplantae; phylum Streptophyta; class Magnoliopsida; order Poales; family Poaceae; genus Elymus; species Elymus sibiricus. Next base: position 40,509,017 of record CM077664.1, read on the forward strand.
TTAACCCCATGTCCAAAACTATGCTAGATACTGCTGCAGGAGGGACCATCATGGGAAGACCAATCGAGGAGGCAAAAAGGTTGCTCGATGAGATGCAAGAAAACCATGCCCAATGGCATGTGGAAAGGTCAACCACGAAGAAGGTGAACTCCATCACTGATGAGAAGAATGAGGAATTAATCGCCAAGATCGACCAATTAATTGGAGTTATTAAAGGTAAAGAAGAGGTAAACGTTAATGCTATTATCGAAGTTGATACTGGTGTCAATTTCATTGCTCGCAATAATTACAACACCAATTGGAAAAGTCAAAATTATGCTTCTAATTATCCTAAACCACCATATCCAACCAACTAAGGAGCATCAAATAATTATGGGGCGAGCACTGGTAATAGGACTTCACTTGAGGAAACCCTCAATACTTTTATGACTGCTCAAACCGAGCAGAACAAAACCTTTACCAATATATTAAAGTCTCACGAGAATTTGCTTGGTCAAGTGACCACAAAAATGGCTGGGCTAACCAATGATGTGCAGGCATTACAAGAGAGAACCCGCAACATGGAATCTCATGTCGCTAAAATAGTGGATAACCAAATTGTTATTCTTGCCAAGTTTGCAGGTAAACTGAAGCCAAACCCGGTTGAAAGTGTTAAAATGATGAGGAGCAGTGAAGATACCACAGAAGAACTTGACCGAAGTCACATTCCCGAACACACATACTCCATAAAAGACTTCATGAAAATGATGAATTTAAAGTCACCCCTACTCGAGGTAAATGATGATGATGCCTACAAAAATTTCATCCATCAAATTGCAGTCAAGGTACGCGAGCTCGATACTGAAAATAAAAAGTTGCATGAAAAATTGCCCGTTAAGCAAGAGGATATCTTTGAACCTACCATCGAAATTGAGATTGGGATGAACAAATTAAATGCTCTTTGTGATCTTGGAGCTAGTGTGTCTACTATCCCAAAATCTCTATATGATAAACTCAATCTCGGTCCTTTTGTCATGAGTGAAATTAAATTGAGTATGGCTGATTCTACCTATACTCAGGCCGTAGGCATAAAGCACGGTGTCATAATTCAACTTTATGGTTGCCCTGCTATGATTGATCTTGCTATAGTTGATATGTCTGAGGATCACATTGCACCCATTATATTATGTAGGCCATTTTTGAGGACCATCAAAGCTACTATTAATGTTTTTGAAGGAAATATTAGGTTTGATCTCCCTTGTCGAGATCTATTTATCAAACATTTTCCCAAGAGGAAGAAGATGAAAATCTACACCGGAGACGGAATTGTCTTGAATGCTAGGAGTTATGGATTGGGCGTTTGTTTGCCCAAGGACAAGTAATCGTCAATGCGGTCGAGCTTAACGACTGAAAACAAAGCGCTTCATGGGAGGCAACCCATGTGAATAAGGTAGGGTAAGTTTTTTTTTGTGTGCATAAAGGAGTGATCGAAGCAAAGAAAAAAAAGGAGGAGGAGAAGAAAGGTGTTACCGCCACCGTAAGTATATTTATGATCGTGCTGTAATTCAGTCATATTTTCTAGAATTTTTTCACCATGTAGAGTTGTTGGAACTAACCTCTCAGGAACTTAAAGAAAAATCTCAAAGAAACTAGGCGTTTTGAGCAACCGAACAAAAAGATGGCGTCTGGTACGGGCAGCTATGCTCGTACCAGCGGTCGTGCTGCTTCATGGAGGAAGTGCCAACGTTTGCAGAGAAAAAGACAGTCTCTGATACGAGAACCGACGCTCATACTGATGGTCGTACCAAAGAGAGAGGGCTGCGCCAACCTATCCAGGGGAGAAAACGGCGTGCAGTATGAGTGGGCGCGGTTGTACCGCTCCTCGGCGAAAACCAGCAGAAGCTTCCAGGAGAGATGACGGAGTCCGGTACGAGCGTTCACGCTCGTACCAGGGCTAGTACCATGCTTCAACGCCAATAGGAGATCTATCCAGGGAAAAAGACGGGGTCTGATATGAGCGGGCGCGCTTGTACCAACGCTCATACCATGCTAATTCAGACGCAGTTCAGCTTCCAGGAGAGAAGACGGCGTCTGGTACGAGCGCTAGCGCTCGTAGCGCTCGTACCAGCGCTTGTACTGCGTGAAATTTCAATCATATTTTCAATCTCATCTCTCTCTTCTCCGAACCTCGAAGAAACTTCGAAGGATCTCTCTCCCTACTCGTTTTCAGTCCAAATCCTTTCATATGAAACATCTAAAGTACATTTCTCCTCCCATCCCCAAGTTATTTTTCGCGAATCTGTGCTCTTTTTGCCTCTCATTTCCTTCTAGGGTTCATACTCATTTTTGAATCATTTTTCTTGATGAGCGCATAATTGTTGATGTTTTTAGGAGAGACTTGTCGTATATGTCACGTGGATTGAATCTTTTATCATTCTATTGGACTAAAAAATTGATTTTGCTTAGAGATGAACACGAGTAGTTCCACCGCCCATGCCCGTGCTCTAGCACGTGGAGAAATACCCTATACCAATGCTGCAATCGCTTATAGGAAACAAGTTTTCTATCATGGGATTAAATTCACTGACCGTACCCAGAGGAACAATTATACGAAGCTTCATAAGAGGGCAGTGCGGTCAACTAAGTGGGCATGCCTAGCCACAATTGCCGCACTTGTTATAGGTAATGATTTTAATTTGGTATGTGCTAATGTTGGTTCGCAGCACTTTGTCTTTCCGGACGCGAATACCTATCATCGGTTGACACTAGAGTTTTTGAGCACCCTATCACACACTGTCAAGCTTCATCCCGTGCGCGATGCTGACCGGATCACTTTCTGCCTCATGGACCAAAGCTTCAACATGTCCTTAACGGAGTGGTGCACACTCTTCGGCTTCACTAAAAATGACAGCCATGTCCGTTACGTCCACGACGTGCTGAACCCGCATCTATTACAATTATTTCACGAGATGAGTTATGAAGGCCATAAGCATAGGGCCAGTTGCATTGAGTGTCCTACAATTCAATTTCTATTATGTTATCACTAACACCTTGCAGGCTTGTGGAGAAGTATCAAAAGTTAATGAAGAAAATATGCTCATCCTTGAGAAGGCCACGAATCCCAACATCAACATCACGCCAAACCTAGGTGCGATTCTTTTACTTCACCTTGCCCACCAGGCAAATCAGACGCATGGTGACATCACTTGCAGAGGAGTCATCACCATTTTGGCCAATGCCCTTGGCCTCGACATTGCCGGTTTGGACCCGCTTGGATGTAACCTCTGTTGGAAATATGCCCTAGAGGCAATAATAAATGTTATTATTATATTTCCATGTTCATAATTAAGTTTATGTTACTATGCTACAATTGTATTGGTTGTTGAATATGAGATTCGGAGGAAAACCCAAATATATGTGTGGAAATATAAAAACCAAGTGATCCCTAGTCTAGCCTCTAAGACTAGCTCATGTATTGATAATGATCTTGTTTTCCTGATCATGAGCATTGCTAGTGTAACAAGGATGCTATCAGTATATGAGAACACCGTTGTCATGATAACAATGGAGTTGGATAGACCCAACTTATGAATTACTGAGAGATGTCATCGTTGTTATGTTATCGGTTCTTCATATAACTTGTTCACGATTGCATTGTTCCTTAGACCATGAGAATATTGTATACCAACATACCGGATGGTTACTTTGGGGTTTACCACATGTCACTCCGTAAATGGATGTGAATAAAGGTGACTTCCGGGTATACCGGAAACGTATTTCTCGGTAGCGATAGTTCAAGACTGGGATTTGCTCCTCTCATGATAGAGAGATACTCTCTGGGCCCACTCAGTGTTACGGTGTCATTATCATCTAGCCAGACACTTGTGATTATGATCACGGGATACCGGAACATGGACATGAGTAAAGAGAACGAAACCGGTAACGAGGATAACCGGTATAGTGATCAAGGAGTTGATCACGAGGATACCGATAATCTCACCTCGGGTTTCGTAAACGTATCGCGAAGCAAAGGGAATGGTATTCGTAAACAAACGTTCGCTCGAGAACTTTGTGAATATGCGGGAGTTAGTAAGGGTGTCCAGATCCCACTATTAACTATTGTCCGGAAGGGATTCCGGGACATGTCCGCTTATTTCCGAACCTGTAGGGTCACACGCTTAACGGGTTCTAGTCCTGACTACCGGAGAAATGAGAAATGAGTTAAAAGAGCACCGAAAGAGTTTTGGATAGTTCCGAAATTGTTTCGGATGGTTCCAGAAGGGTTCTGGGAACTCCGGAAAGGTATAACATGATTTCGGACAGTCCGAATCTATATATGGAAAGTTTTCGGGGTCATGGGAATGGGTTCTGGAGACATCCGGAAAATCCGGGATTTTATTTGTGGAAGAAATTTGTGAAGCACCGTCATAAGATGACGACCCCTAGTGGGCCCCGTGGGGCCCACATGGGGCACCATGGGCTATTGTAGGCCCTAGGCCGAATTGGCAAGGGAGGGAATCCTTCCCTTTTTCCACCAAGTGGAAGAGGAGAAGGATTCCCCCTCCTTGGGCGCCTCCTCCTCCTCCTCCACCTATAAATATGTGGGGAGGGCTCCCTCTTGAGACACACCAATCCAAAGGGCCTCTCTCCCGCATAGCTCCACGTTCTCCCTGTCTAATTGGCCTACGTGTTTAGGCTCTTAATTAGACGGGCTCTAATCTCGGTCTAATTGGTCTAATAGAATTAGACTCCTAATTAGACAAGAAGCGCCGCTAGGCTTTCTCTCTCTCTAGTTTTCTCGCAGTTCTTCTTCCTGGACGTCGAAGCTCTGCCAGACTACTACTTTGGAACGCGTGGATACCTCGGAGGGGTCGTCTACTTCGACTCTCGTCTCAGAGAACAATTCTCGTGGCTAGGAGGTATAACCTAGCTACGGGAATCGGCGGGATCGTCGCGCACTACTAGGGAAAAGCCTAGTTGTGGCGCGGGTTAACAGGCTAGTAGTAGCACAGGGGCCCGTGCTACTACTACCGCGCTATAGCTAACAGGGTGGTAGTAGTAGCGTAGGTGCCACCACGCGCTACTACTACTTCTATTAGTAGTAGCACGGGGGCCACCTGCGCTACTACCACTTAGCTGTAGCGCGTGTGTGGCCCTCGCGCTACTGCTACCTCTGTGTAGTAGTAGCGTGTTCCCTGCGCTACTACTACCTTAAAGAGTGCGCTACTACTATTAATTTCAACATTTATTTATTTTTCTTCTACGTAATTACGCAGTATTTATACATCAATTATACAGGTTTTTATACAAAGAGAGAGTGGGCCGGCGAGGAGGTGCGCTGGCTGGGCCGGCCCACTCGGCGGACCTGGCCGGTCAACAATGCTAGATTGAGGGCACTCGCTGTGCTCATTCCTCTGCTCGAGTAGAGGCGAGGCTGGCGGTGCAGGCAGCAGGGGAGGGTGGCGCTCCGGCGGGGACAGCAGATCGGGCGCGGAGAAGGTAAGCCGTAGCTGGGTCGGCTTGATCTGGTGCAGCTAGAGCTCGTCGTCTCCAGGAGACGAAGACCAAGCGGTAGGAGCTCCCATGGCAGCGGCGCAGGAACTCGGGCATGGAGCAGGCGAACGGGACGAGGAGGAGGCTGGATCTGGCCGGATCCGGTGGACGCCGAGGTAGGGGACTCCATTCCCGGCGGCGAGCTTGAGGCCATGGCGGCGGCGACTGCTTCCTAGATAGAGGGAGAGAGTTAGAGGAGAGAGAGAGAGCTATGGGAAAACAAAAAGAAAAGGGGCGCGAGGGAGGAGGCAGGAGGGCGACGGGGTCCTGGCGTCCGGCGGCGGCGCATAGCTCGGGGAGGCCGGCGAGGTCTGGCTCGGTGACGGGGGCACGGGGAAGAGGCGGCTGCGGGCGGAGATGGGGAAAAGGGAGAGAGAAGAATGCAAGTGAGGAAAGAGCTAGCTAGAGGAAGGGGGGAGAGGGAGAATGGGGGTAGGTGGGTGCTGCGCTTAGTAGTAGCGCGGGGCATGGGAGCTACGCTACTACTACGCCCAGTAGTTGTAGCGCGGCCTAGGACAGACGCGCTACTACTAAGTGGGGCCCACCAGCTGGCCTCGTCTATCCATAGTAGTAGCGCGGGGTGTCCAACCTGCGCTACAGCTATCCACTTAGTAGTGGCGCAGGTTTTACACCCCGCGCTACTAATACTGCCTGTCCGGGGTGGCACGGTGGGGTCCACTTAGTAGTAACGCATTCCTACTACGCCTGCGCTACTACTATGCCTTACCTGTAGCACAGAGTTTGCACCCGCGCGACTACTAAGTAGCAGTAGCACAGGTCAAATAAGGGGCGCCACTACTAAGTGGTTACCTATAGGGTTTTCCCTAGCAGTAGCGCGCGCTGCACCGACTCGTCACTGCATCCGCTACTCTGCACCATCGGTGAGTTGGATCGTTACCTCCATCTTCATAGTGTTCCTGGGTGTGATCATGTAGCATAATTTTTTTGTTGCGTAGCATGTTGCCCTACAGTGGCATCATGAGCAAATGTATGAGTAGATGCAGGTACGATAAGAGCATATGGTGATATGTGGCATTGCACGTATGTGCGGGGTGATTAGATGGTTCTAATTACTGGACGTTCATGTTGTAACCCCTCTAATCTCACAAGGTTTTGATCTTGACAGCATGCACGAATTTTGCTACAAAGGTCTGGCTTGCTAAGGTCTGGCATCCATAGCTAAGCTTCAGATACTTTGGGTTTGTTCATAGTCAAGAAAGATAAACTTTGTGAAGGCAGAAGGGTAATGTAGATTATGATCTACACGAGGGTCACGCGTAATGACAAAGTTTAGTATGGGGCTCGAGATTTTTAATTAAGTCTCATGTTTCATACACCTCGCAAGTTAAACCAACAACGTGAAGGGTCATGCTTATGGTTTGTAGGAAAATTAAAATTTGCCAACTTAACCATAGCAGCCACGGTAATTAGCAAAGCGATTAGAGGCACCTAACTCATTTTTGCAGGAGGTTTGCATGTGATGTGGTATAAACCTTCGTTCATTCAATATGTTTGTATGAGATGCGATATATTGTAATATTTTTATCTTGGCCTGATGGCTGGAGCCATATGGTTGTCTTTTCTTTTCTTTGTTGACCTACGTGTCAACCTCGGTGACTATTAAGAAGACAATATTTTGCGGCGGTGGACCTCGACGCAAAGGCCGGACGCGGAGAAGGAGTTCTATAGCGTGGAAAAGGATGAAGAAGATCGCGGAGACGATGCGGACTACTTCATCGGAAAAGGGCTATACCACGTCACTATATTATTAACTGCATGTGATGTTAATCCCTTTTCATGCACCTTGATTGCGTAGTAGTCATTTATTAGGGTGATCTCTCACACAAAATATCTAGTTGATAGTGTTCATCCAATTGTAGCACCGTCTAAAATACTTATTCCTTCGACTACGCCATGTCACATGGGTATAGATGTGAAGGGTATAAGACGAGCATGAACGGTTCATGCTGCAAGTACATTTTGTTGTCTTGACGAGATAGCAAGACGGTCTTGATCTCGGAACACGCCCATTGAAAGATAAACAAGAGTCATATGGAGATATGATTGGCTATTGACCTACCGGTCTCGTTACTACTCCTTCAGTGATGTTACATCAATGGTGTAGTTAGTGAGTCGTGGATCTTGAATCACTAGTAATCAATTATGAAAGATATTGATTTTAGTGGGAGCACACTCTAGTTAAACCCTTTATAAGAGTTGCATTAATTTTGAACAATGTCTAAGTATTTGCATTATCGTTGTAGAATAATGGCTCGCATTTCCACCTTACCTATTGATTGAATTTTGTTTAGCTGTGTTTAAATATCTGGTTAAAACTTTACGGATTGGTACCGTAATGTAAGGATTGTCCTCAAGAAGTGCCGAGAAGGACTATGTCCTATTGCATACTTTCGCTGCTCTCCCATTGATGCTATGGATGATGAGACTCGCGTCTCTCGATCCAAGAGCTAGAATTCCATCATAGTTCAGTACATGATGCTTGCCTACATGAAACCCAAACTTCAAAACGTTTGGGATAGTTATGTGATATTCTTGGAGCTGAAAAGGTTGTTTTCAGAAACAAAGGCTAAAGGATATGAGATATCCAAAGTAATGTTTGATTGCAAGTATAAGTGAAGTGTTAACTATGCTTTATGCTGATAAGAGTGGGATCCAGAAGAACACCAGTCATGTGATGATGGTGAATAAAACGACAACTTCAAGAGAAAGGGCAGAGGGTGTTAGTGAGACTTACACACTCAAGATGTCCAAGGCTTGCGCCACTCTTGGATTTGTGTGTTTCTTCTGTAAGTAGGAGAGACACTGGAAGTAAAATTGCAAGAAGATTATTGGTAGAAAAGAGAAGACTGGAAAGTCTAGCTCAGGTATGAGTGTCATACATGTTATGGATGAATTCCTTGCTAGTCCATAGTGTAATTCTTGGGTATTATGACAAAATGTTAGTCACAAGAATACTAGATCGGTTGCTCTTTGCAACTCAATACAAGAAATACAAAGGCCTAAAAGACTAGCTAAGGATGAGATTTTGATACGCATTGGGAACTAGTAAAAGTTACTGAATTCACCATCAGCGTATTATCTCAGCATTTATCTTCATAATTCATTTTGGAGTTAAGTAACGTGTTACTATACTCTAGCCTTATGCAAGAACATTATTTCAGAATCATGTTTGTTGCGAAAGGTTGTTCATATAAGTCAAAGGACAAGTGTTGTTCAATGTTATGAATAAGATAATGGCCATACTTCCATTGTGAATGGGTTGTGTGCTATGAATCTTGATGATGATATTGACATCCATAACACTGACGCTAAACATCGCAAGACTGATATGAATACCACATGATTGTGGCACTACCGTTTGGTCATATTGGCAAAGGCCGCAAGAAGAAACTCCATAGTGATGGGTTTGGAGTCATCTTGATTTTGAATCATTTGACACTTGCGAACTTTTGTCTAAAGGGTAAAATGACTAAGACGCCATTCACAGGCCATAAGGAACGGGCAACTAACTTATTGGTAATCATGCATATAGATGTGTGCGGTCCAATGAGTGTAGTTGTGCACAGTGGATTCTTCTACTTCATTATTTACAGTGATGATTTAAGTGGATATATGGATATTTACTTAATGACAAATAAGTCTGAAATGCTTGAATCATTCAAAGAATTTCAGAGTGAAGTAGAAAGTTATTATAACAAGAAAATAAGTTTCTGTGATTGGATCGTGGAAAGGAATATTTGAGTTACAAGTTTAGCGAATATCTAATGAGTCATGAAATAGTTTCATAACTTGCGAATCCCGGAACACCACTGGGAGTGGAGTATCCGAGAAACATAATCAAACCTTGTATGACATGGTAAGATCATAGATATTATTAACTTATTTGCCATTATCATTTTGTGTTTATGCTTTAGTGACTATGGCTTTTACACTGAAAAGAGCGCCATCATATCTGTTGACATGACATATAAGATATGGCTTGAGAAGCCTAATCAATTTGTCTTTTCTTAAAATTTGGGAATATAAAGCATATGTAAAATGTTTACAAGTTTAAATCCTAAATCAGATTTGTGCTACTTTGTTGGTTATCCCAAAGCGTTGGGAATTTCCTCTATCATTACACCAAAGGCAAAGTGTTTGTCAAAGAGAACGGTGTGTTTTGGAGAAAAGGTTTCTCGCAAAAGAGTGAGTGGGAGGATATTGTAGCTCGATGAGATTAGAGAATCTTCGTTATCAGATCAAAGTAACGAAACACCGGAAGTTGTTCCGAAGTTTCTGCATTACTACTAATATGAAAGCTTCTACATATGATGTAGAAACTTTGGTCGAACTAACAACTGAACCACGTAGGATGATAAGCCTGTGAAATACAAAGAGGCAATGATGGGCCCTGACTCCGGGAATTGGCTTAACGCCAAGTGATCTGAGATAGTATCCATGTACAAAAATCAAGTTTGGAACTTGGTGGACCCTCCGAAAGGTGTTAGACCTTACGAACGTAAATGGATCTATAAACAGACGCGGATGAAATTGTTTACATCCATTAAGCTCGATTTGTTGCAAACTGTTTTCGACAAGTTCAAGGAGTTGACTACAATGAGATCGTCTCAATGTAGCGATGCTTAAGTCAGTTCAGGTTATTCTAGCAATTGCTGCACATTTCAATTATGAGATGTGGCAGATGGATGTCAAAACGGATTTCCTCAACGGAAGTTTAACCGAGGACGTGTATATGATACAGCCTGAGGGTTTTTTATGATCCTAAGGATGCTAAAAGATATGCAAACTTCAGAGAGTCTGAAGCAAGCATGAAGGAGTTGGAATCTTCATTTCGATGAAGTGGTCAAAGGGTTTGGCTTCATCAAGCACGGCGAAGAGGCTTGTGTTTACAAGAAAGTAAGTGGGAGGGCAATTGCATTTCTAATACTATATGTGGATGACATATTGTTGATTGGAAATAAAGTAAATTTCTCGACACGAATTAAGACTTCATTGAAAATAGTTTTTCGATGAAAGACTTGGGCGAAGCAGCTTACATATTGGGCATTAAGGTCTATAGAGATAGACTCAGGTGCCTGATAGGGCTTAGCCAAAGCATGTACATATTGACAAGGATACTAAAGAAGTTTAGTATAAAACGCCAAGAAGAGTTTCTTGCCGAGGTCACATGGAAATATTGACAAGATACTAAATGGTTTAGTATACACCAAGAAGTGTTGTTGCCGAGGTCACATGAAAAGTTTTGAGCAAGACTCAGTATCCTAAGAGGACTGGTGAGCAAGAACACATGAGTGAGATTCTATATACATTTGTATATGGATTTATCATATAAGCCATGGTATGTACACAACCAGATATGTCCTATGCTCTAAGTGTTATGAGCTAGATACCAAAATGATCAAGGTGTTGATCAGGTGGACTACGGCGGAACATGTCCTTAAGTACTTGAGAAGTTCTAAGGACATATTTCTCGTAAATAGACATGATGAAGAGCTTCGTTGTAAAGTGTTACACCGATGCATGATTATTGTAAGGATTTACACTGATGCAATCTTCACTATTGATCCGGATATTTTTTCAATCAGGGTTTTCGTGAATACACAGAACGGTGGCACAGTAAGTTGGAATTGTTCCAAGCAGAAAACTGTGGCGGATTTTACAACAGATGCTAAGTATATCGCCATTTTGGAAGCGGCAATGGAGGGTACTTGAACTAAATAAGTTCATCACCGAGCTTGGTATGGTTTCAATTGCGCTTGAGCCGATGGAACACTATTGAGAATAGTGACGCCATAGCCTAGGCCAAGAAGCCAAGGTCCTACCACGAGTTCAAACATATACAAAGCTGATTGCACATAAATTTGAGAAATTTTGTGGAGCATGGAGACGCAAGGATATGCAATATACAAATGGATCTGAAAAGTTCAGATCTATTGACGAAGTCTATACCACAAGCAAAGCATGAGAAACACCGGAATGCCATTGGTGTTAGAGAACTTATGCAACTAGATTATTGACTCTAGTGCAAGTGGGAGACTGTTGGAAATATGCCCTAGAGGCAATAATAAATGTTATTATTATATTTCCATGTTAATAATTAAGTTTACGTTTCTGTGCTACAATTGTATTGGTTCTTGAATATGAGATTCAGAGGAAAACCCAAATACATGTGTGGAAATATAAACACCAAGTGATCCCTAGTCTAGCCTCTAAGACTAGCTCATGTATTGATGATGATCTTGTTTTCCTAATCATAAGCATTATTAGTGTAACAAGGATGCTATCAATATATGAGAACACCGTTGTCATGATAACAACGGAGTTGGATAGACCCAACTTATGAATTACTGAGAGATGTCATCGTTGTTATGTTATCGGTACTTCATATAACTTGTTCACGATTGCATTGTTCCTTAGACCATGAGAATATTGTATACCAACATACCGGATGGTTACTTTGGGGTTTACCACCACTAGTAGAAAACAGGGCATTGTTTTTTGCCAGATCAGAACAACAGTCCCGGTCGACTTACGAACCGGGACTACTGCGTGCATCAGTCCCGGTTCGAGCGGCCAGGACGCCGGCCGGCCGGGCCTCGCTCCCGGCCGACCCAGCCACAAACCGGGACTAAAGGGCCTCGCTCCTGGCGCAACCCCTTTAGTCCCGGTTGGTGTCTGGAACCGGGACTAATGGTCAGTCTTCAGTCCCGGTTCTAGACACCAACCGGGACTAAAAAGATGCCTATATATATTGACAAGATGCAGTTCTCTCATTGATACTGTAAGGCAATATGATTAATTCTTAATGTATTTTGTTTGCTTATGAAAGAGAAACCCTGTCCTAGATGGAATCTTTAAAGAGCACACCTATATGAGCTTGCCTACTGGTCACAGTCTCTGAGATCGTTTAATCTCTAGTAAGCTCATGAAAGACCAAGAGTGTGACTTATATGCTCCACCCCACAGGCAGCCTTGGCAACCATGTACCGATAACACATTCAATGAAAGTTGTTCGCGCAAGACTGACAATTCAAGGCATAGTCTATTACTCAGTTGTGGATAAGTGTAGTTGCTTGTCTAGGTGGAGCTCAACCTTAACTGCGGGTATATCAAAAAGTACAATTAGAACAAATGCAATCCAATGTGTCTATGAGATCTGGTGGGGGTTGATAGATTTTATGGGCCTCCATCCACTAAATCTTGTACCTCAGCCCAGTTAAAATTCTGAAATCTCAAAGGCCCATTTAAGTTCCACTAGTGGAAAACAGGGCTTTGGTCCAGGCCAGATAAGAGCATCAATCCCGGTTCTGTTACGAACCGGGACCAATGGGTGCATTAGTCCCGGTTCGTGAGGCCAGGGCGCCGGCCGGGCCACGGCAGGCACCAGTCCCGGTTCGTCTGACCCCTTTGGTCCCGGTTCCAGACACGAACCGGGACTAAAGGGCCTCGCTCCTGGCGCAGCCCCTTTAGTCCCGGTTGGTGGCTGGAACCGGGACTAAATGTGTGTCTTCTGTCCCGGTTCTAGCCACGAACTGGGACTAAAGAGATGCCTATATATATGCTCTCCCCTGCCTGCTCACTCCTCTGTTTTTTGGCCGGCCGGCGTGTGGGAGGTGTGTGTTACTCTGTTCTCACCTCCTATGCACATGAGGTGTTTGATGAAATGCCCGAGCCACACTTAAGCTTTCTCCTCTCTAAGCTCGACCTCCAAGCTCCATTTCCCCCAAGATTTGTCTAGGTTTGGCGGTGCACCAACTATCCAAGTGTTCTAAAATGGTTAGCAACTTCATCCTTTCATCTCTCACTGCTAGTTTAGCTCATTTCAAATGCTCTAGAAGTAGTGTGGTTTGTGGGTTTTAGTGGAGGAGTGTATGTGTGAGTTTATTTGATTTAGATGCACAATTTGAGCTCAAATTAACTTCATAGTTTGCACATGTGTAGGGTGCCGTCCCGTCCCCGTCCCCGTCCTCACCGCCGTCGATCGCCCACGCCGATCTCGTCGCCGGCACCACCGTGGTGAGCCTCTTGTTCTTATCTTTTTTTTAAGAAAAAATTCTTACTTGTATGATTTATATAGCTACTTGTATAATTTTTTTACTTGTATTATTGTTTGTTATTATATAGTGCCATGGTTTTGGTATCCGCCCCCATCGGCTCTCGTACGGTCTATGATTCGGATGTGGTATATTATCTTTTATAACTATTTGTTTCATTTAGTGTTTATGACAATTATGCCGACCAACTTGACATAGATGTCTTTATCTAGGAGGTATGTGAACTAGAAATTCCAACCGACCCTCTTGTCGAGAGGTTAAATTTAGTTGAAAAAGAAAACAATTATTTGAAAGAAAAATTGAAAAGAGTTGAAGAAGAGAAGATGAAATTGGAGTTGCATGTTGCCGATGTCGTTGGATCAATTGTTACCTTAGTTGCGATTTTGATCGCATTTGTTGTTGCATTTAAATGTTTTACATAGTTGTATGTTAGTTTCAATGTATGTTTTAATTAGATGCTCTAGAGAGCTGTATGTTGTTCTATGAGAACTATGTATGAACTTTATGTATTTATTTTTTCAGTAATAACATTTGATCACTAATGTACTTTGGTTTTAATGTGATGATGAACTTGTATTAATTTGGTCATTTCTCTATTCATGATGTTCTGTAATGGTTTTTGATATACTTAATTATATAATGCATGCAGATGAACCGGCAATGGATGTACGGTGACCGACGCACCTCCGACTACATTACGGGCCTGCATAATTTTCTCTATGTGGCTGAGGCAAACAAGCAGAATGGTTTTATGTATTGTCCATGAACTGTCTATGAGAATACGAAGGATTACTCTGACTCGAAAACCCTTCACTTCCACCTGCTTAAAAACGGTTTCATGCCACACTATAATGTTTGGACCAAGCATGGAGAAAGAGGGGTTATGATGGAAGACAACGAAGAAGAAGAGGATGATGACAACTATCCTATGTTCCCTGAATATGGTGATACTGCAACGAGGGAAGCTGAAGATCAAGAGGCACCAGATGTGCCCGATGATGATCTTCGCCGGGTCATTGTTGATGCACAGAGAGGATGCGAAAGTGAAAGGGAGAAGTTGAAGTTCGATCGCATGTGAGAGGATCACAAAAAAGGGTTGTACCCAAATTGCGAAGATGGCAACACAAAGCTCGGTACCGCACTGGAATTGCGGCAATGGAAGGCAGAGAATGGTGTATCTAACAAGGGATTTGGGAAGCTACAGAAAATAATGAAGAAGAAGCTTCCAAAGGATAACAAATTGCCTGACAGTACGTATGAAGCAAAGAAGGTTCTCTGCCCTCTAGGATTAGAGGTGCAGAAGATACATGCATGCCCTAATGACTGCATCCTCTATCGCGGTGAGGAGTACGAGAATTTGAATGCATGCCCGGTATGCGGTGCATTGTGGTATAAGATCAGACGAGATGACCCTGGTGATGTTGAGGGCGAGCGCCCCAGGAAGAGGGTTCCTGCCAAGGTGATGTGGTATGCTCCTATAATACCACAGTTGAAACGTCTATTCAGAAACAAAGAGCATGCCAAGTTGTTGCGATGGCACAAAGAAGACCGTAAGAAAGACGGGAAGTTGAGAGTACCCGCTGATGGTTCGCAGTGGAGAAAAATCAAGAGAAAGTGGCCAGACTTTGCAGGTGACGCAAGGAACTTATGGTTTGGTTTAAGCGCAGATGGCATTAATCCTTTTGGGGAGCAGAGCAGCAATCATACCACCTGGCTTGTGACTCTATGTATCTATAACCTTCCTCCTTGGTTGTGCATGAAGCGGAAGTTCATTATGATGCCAGTGCTCATCCAAGGCCCTAAGCAACCCGGCAACGACATTGAAGTGTACCTAAGGCCATTAGTTGAAGAATTTTTACAGCTATGGGACATAAAAGGTGTACGTGTGTGGATGAGCACAAACTGCAGGAATTTGACCTACGAGCGTTGCTTTTTGTAACCATCAATGATTGGCCTGCTCTTAGTAACCTTTCAGGACAGACAAACAAGGGATACCACGCATGCACGCACTGTTTAGATCAGACCGAAAGTATATATTTGGATAAATGTCAGAAGAATGTGTACCTGGGACATCGTCGATTTCTTCCGACCAAGCATGCCTTAAGAAAGAAAGGCAAGCATTTCAAAGGTGAGGCAGATCACCGGAAGAAGCCTGTCCTCCGTACTGGTGATGATATACTTGATATGGTCAAGAATTTACAAGTAATCTTTGGAAAGGGTGCTGGCGGACACTCTGTTCCGAATGACGCTGACGGACACGCACCCATGTGGAAGAAGAAATCTATATTTTGGGACCTACCCTATTGGAAAGACCTAGAGGTCCGCTCTGCAATCGACGTGATGCACGTGACGAAGAATCTTTGCGTGAACCTGCTAGGCTTCTTGGGCATGTATGGGAAGACCAAAGATACACCGGAGGCACGGGAGGACCAGCAACGTATGAATGAAAAAGACGGCATGCATCCAAAGCAGTATCAAGGTCCTGCCAGCTACACTCTTACCAAAGCAGAGAAGGAAATCTTTTTTGAATGCCTGCTTAGTATCAAGGTCCCGCCTGGCTTCTCGTTGAATATAAAGGGAATAATAAATATGGCAGAGAAAAAATTCCAGAACCTAAAGTCTCATGACTGCCACGTGATTATGACGCAACTGCTTCCGATTGCGTTGAGGGGGCTTCTACCAGAAAATGTTAGATTAGCCATTATGAAGCTATGTGCATTCCTCAATGCAATTTCTCAGAAGGTAATCGATCCAGAAATCCTACCAAGGTTACAGAATGATTTGGTCCAATGTCTTGTCAGTTTCGAGTTGGTGTTCCCACCATCTTTCTTCAATATTATGACGCACGTCCTAGTTCACCTAGTCGACGAGATTGCAATTCTGGGTCCTGTATTTCTACACAATATGTTCCCCTTTGAGAGGTTCATGGGAGTCTTAAAGAAATATGTTCGTAACCGTGCTAGGCCAGAAGGAAGCATCTCCACGGGCCATCAAACAGAGGAGGTCATTGAGTTTTGTGTTGACTCTATTCCTGACCTTAAGCTGATTGGTGTTCCTGAATTGCGGCATGAGGGGTGACTGGGTGGAAAAGGCACGCTAGGACTGAACTCAATAATATGTAGGGACGGGCATTCTTGGGCGCAAGCATACTACACAGTTCTACAGAATTCTACCTTGGTGGCCCCGTATATCAATGAACACAAGAATATTCTATGCTCCAAACACCCGGAGTGAACACATGGGGACTTTCGGCGGTTGGTTGCAAACACATCTCATGGGTAACACCACTGTTGGAGATGAGCTGTACTTGTTGGCCAGGACACCATCTTTGACTGTATTGACTTTCCAAGGGTACGAGTTAAATGGGAATACATTTTACACGATCGCCCAAGATAAAAAGAGCACCAACCAAAACAGTGGTGTCCGCTTTGATGCAGCAAACACCAATAGGGCAAAGGACACATATTATGGTTACATAGAGGACATATGGGAACTTGACTATGGACGTGATTTTAAGGTCCCTTTGTTTCGGTGCAAATGGGTCAATCTGTCAGGAGGCGGGGTACAGGTAGACCCGCAGTACGGAATGACAACAGTGGATCTCAACAATCTTGGGTACACAGACGAACCATTCGTCCTAGCCAATGATGTGGCGCAGGTTTTCTATGTGAAGGACATGTCTACCAAACCGAGAAAAAGAAAAGATAAGAAAGCGAATACATCATACGATGAGCCAAAGCGCCACATGGTTCTTTCAGGGAAAAGAAACATCGTGGGAGTGGAGGACAAGATAGACATGTCAGAAGATTATGAAAAGTTTCATGAAATTTCTCCCTTCAGAGTGAAGACTGACCCAAGCATCCTGTTAAATGATGAAGATTATCCATGGTTACGGCGCAATAAGCAGGGGACACACGCGAAGAAATAGTTTTATACCCCAAGATCCCACTCTGGGATGTGACCGGCTTCACCGCCATCACTTTCTCTCTAGTGTGAGTTTCCGGACTTATAGCTAGAAAGGGCCACTTCGGACAAACCGGAGGGAATCTTTGTAAGAGCTAGCTAGGGCATTTTGGCATTTGAAACATGATTTTATAATAATTATTTATTAAGTTATGAAATTTCAATTATTCCTATCATTTTAGTATTTTAATTATACAGAGGAGTTAATCAATGCAATTATATCTAAACAAAATATGAATGTCTTCTGAGCACCGGTTGGTTGCTCAATTTTTTCAAAAACATATTGACAAACCACCACCTGATGTGTCAAAGAATAAAGTTAAATAAAATTCTAGTTATGATCAACTAAAACAAAACTATAATATTCTTCAACAGCAAAAAGAATTAACTAAAAAGCTTTTATAAAACTCTAGTTATGATCAAAATAATATTAACTTAAAATTATATAAAAATGAGGTACATACCTCCGACTTTACCTCAAGCCCGCTCCTCTCTATAAAATTGACATAACATATGCAAAAAAAAACATAAAAAATAAAAAATAAAATTGACATAACATATGCAAAAAAAACATT
This sequence comes from Elymus sibiricus, assembly GCA_039707655.1. Lineage (NCBI taxonomy): Eukaryota > Viridiplantae > Streptophyta > Magnoliopsida > Poales > Poaceae > Elymus > Elymus sibiricus. Next base: position 40,527,162 of record CM077664.1, read on the forward strand.
AAAAAAAACATAAAAAATAAAAAAACATAACATATGCAAAAAATTAAAATTGCCATAACATAAAAAAAACATAAAAAATAAAAAGACATAACATATGCAAAAAATTAAAATTGCCATAACATAAAAAATAACAAAAAAAATAAAAAAGACATAACATGTGCCATATATTTTATAGTGGTTATGAAAGAATATTAAAATTGACATAACATATGCAAAAAATAACATAAAAAATAAAAAAAACATAACATATGCAAAAAATTAAAATTGCCATAACATAAAAAATAAAAAAGACATAACATGTGCCATATATTTTATAGTGGTTATGAAAGAATATTAAAATTGACATAACATTATTAGGTTAACAAAAAGTATTTTATAATATTCTTCAATAGCAAAAAGAATCAACTAAAAAGCTTTTATAATACTCTAGTTATGATCAAAATAATATTAACTTAAAATTATATAAAATTTATCCAACTAAAATTTTCATAAAGTATTTTTTGTTAAAAACTTTAATAGCAAAAAGAATTAAATCAAAACATTAAAATAATTTTAAAACACCTATTTAAAATATCCTTTGATTTACATATGTATTACATGTAAGTGACCATGTACAAAATTTTAGAGGTGATTTGGAGAAGGTCCAAAAATTTACATGTAACATATGCAAAAAAAATTAAAAGAAAAAAAAGCCCGCCTAATAACAGGAGAAATTACACTCCACGGCCTGCATACGACTAGAAGCCCAACCATATGGGCCAGGATGGAGGCCCGTCGGACATGTATTTCTTCTGCCAGTAGGCCCCATGGGGCAGAGAGGCACCAGGTTAGACGATGAGCTGTCTGCATTGATAGGATCTTGCCAACTCACGCACAGCCGGGTTTATAAACCGATGCGAGCGCCTCTCGCTTGGCGAGGTGGGACTAAACTCCCACCACCCGTCAGCTGTGCCCGGTCAGGCCTTTAGTCCCGGTTGGTGGAACCAACCGGGACTAAAGGCCTGAGCTTTCGCGCCCATTTGGCTGCCGAAAACGAGCTTTAGTCCCGGTTGGTGGCTCTAACCGGGACTAAAGGTAGGCCTTTAGTCCCGGTTGGAGCCACCAACTGGGACTAAATCTGTGTGTATATAACCAGGACTTAGAATTTTTTTCCAAACACCATCTCCAGTTTCAATCTCCCTCTCCCCCGACGCCGAAGACCACCTCGACGCCGCCAGGCTGCCGGACCTCGCCATCATCTCCGAGCCATCCCCGAGCCCTCCTCCCCGTGCATCGCCGCCCCCGAGCCCGCTCCTCGTCGCCACCGCCCCCGAGCCTTCGTCGCCGACGCCTCCTCGCTGTGAGCGCCGCCCCGATCCCCTCCTCCTCCTCCTATTCCCCCCCCCCCCCTGCTGGATGCCGACGCCGCCGACCCTGACACCGACGCCGATTCCCCCTTCTCTCCGAATTTTTCTGAATTTACTGAATTTTTTGACAGTGCTAAATAGTGCACATCAAGTGTATGATGAAATTCCAAAGGACTCTAGGAATTTTAGGAATTTTTGAGAATTTTTGTGGTGAGGTGTTGATGCACAAAAGAGAGTCTGGCAAAGTTTCAGAATTTTTGGAGCAATTTAAATTGGGCTTTGACCATGGAGTTTGAATCTGGTCCAAATTTGAACTGAATGAAATTTGAAAATTTTGAACTATGGAACCAAATGTTTTTGGTGAAATGGGTTGTGGGTACTGTCAAATAGATGGATTAATTTTTGTGGGTGCAAAAGAATTGGGGAGAATATAGCTCCTTTGCAAATCAAAGAACAAAATTTTTGCATTAGAGTTCATTTTGTCTTTTTTGTATGTTTTAATGCAAGCATCTTTTGGGCAATCTTTGAACATGAAGTAGGTGCATTTTGATGTCATCTTGCTGGTACATTTTAGTTCATGCCATGTTAGGACCTGTAGTGAGTGCTACAAGCTTGTAAACTTGCTATCTATTCATTTCTCCCATGCCATGCAAATATCACTAAGTCTGAAAATCTGTTAATACTTGTCAACTTGTCATGATGATTGCCATTGATCTAGGGGTCATTTGAATTAGTTCAGTAAGCATGTTTTGCCATGTGTTACATGTACATTCATGTCATACCATTTGTTGCCATGTAGAAATTCTGTAGCATGTTCAAATCTTGCTTTCAAATTGGTATCTAGCTATAATGGACAGATTTGCATTGCATATTGCTTTGATCACCATTTGAGTTCCGTGCATCCGTTTGCCATGATCTTTATAGGTCCATTTCAACTAAAATCTTCCATTCCATCTAGTGGCATACTTGGGTTTGCCTAAATTTTTTTTCACTCGGTGGAATTACAGGTTGTGGTGTTGCATCTCCGTGGAGTTGGTCCCTGATCGTCCCTCCGCTGTTCGACAAAAGGTGTCCATTTGTCGTATGTTGAGTTTTGTTCATAGGATGATGGTTGGTTCATTTGTTGAGTTGTGTATTCATCTTGTGTATAAATCTTGTATTCATCTTGTATTCATTTTGTATTCATCTTGTGTATAAATCTTGTATTCATCTTGTACAAATATCGTCATAACTTCGACATGAGAGGGGGGGTCGTTAAAACATAACCCCGATAACTTTGATTTTGGGGCATATGAAAACCTGATTTGCACGTCGGACAGGCATGAGAGAGGCGGTCCGCAAAGTATCCTCTCCCGAAAGATAGGACGACTCATCAGATATGATTCTAGATAATGTCCAATGCCTCATATCGCGAACATAGTTATATTGGATAATTGATCTTCATATAAATGAAGCATAAAAGTTTAGCAACCACTTACAAATTTTCATGTTGTTCATTGACTTCGACATGAGGGGGGGGGTCGTGTTAAAACATAACCTCGATAATTTCGGTATAACTTCGACATGAGGGGAGAGGGGGTCGTTAAAACATAACCCCGATAATCCACTAATCCATTGCTCATATGCATATGATTCCTTGTTGTGATTAGGTCTATGTTTGCCACTAATCCATCTCTCATGGTTGTATATTGCCATGTTGTAATATTTGCAGAAACTATGGAACACGACAGAGACTTAGAACAAGAAAAGGCGTTGGAGGAAATAATCCGCGAGGGACATGATGATATCATGACCTCACAGTTTCTCAACGACTCCGATGGTGAGGGAAGAGAAGATGACGGCTCCGCCAGTGTTGGAGCCTTAACTGTTGCAAAGTCCGGCGAGGTATATATATTAATTAAGCCTCTGCTGACTAGATGCATTAATTGTTTTGTATGTACATATATTAACACTTCTTTCTTCTTTTAGCCCTCCGGATCGAGCCAAACTTCTATAAGGAGACGAGGCCCGAAGAAAAGGTTGGGCGAGAATGAAAGGTTCACGATCGAAGAAGTCGATCCAGATGGCAAACCGACTGTTCCCAAGCGGACCCAAGACCGATTTATACATCAGTGCGGAGTTGTTGTTAGGGACAGCGTCCCGATCAGCATCCAAGAATGGAATAAGAAGAAGGACGATGGAGTTTCTTATGTCGACGATAGATGCAAAGATCAGCTTTGGAACTCGCTCATGATAAATTTCAGCCTACCGCCAGAGGAGGATCCAAATAACCCAGTTATACAACGAAAAGTCAAAAAATGGGCTCTTAAGAAGATGGCAGAACAATTTAAGAACTGGAAGAAAGGATTGAACGAACAGTTTGTCGAGAAAGACGAGACTCCAGAATTCACCGGTCAATATGCGATGATAAAAGATCACTGGCCCGCATTTGTGGCGTACAAGAAATCGGAGAAAGCTAAGAACAGGTCACAGACAAATAAGCTAAATGCTGCAAAGAAGCAGTATCACCATGTTACGGGGTCAGGTGGCTACAAGGTTGCCCGGCCTACGTGGGGCAAAGCTGAGAACGACCTGCTTGCTAAAGGGATCCAACCAGCGACATTGAACTGGCCCGAACGGGCAAGGACTTGGTTCTTCGGGCATGGAGGAACTTTGGACCCAGAAACAGGGAAGTGTGTTTACACGAAAGAACAACTTGAAACACCCGTCACAAAGATTCAGGAAGCAATCAAGGACGTGCAGGAAGGGAGGTTCCATCCCGACAGAGAGAAGGACGTGCTGTCACGCGCCCTCGGGAATCCTGAACACCCTGGACGAACACGAGGCACAGCAGGCTCCGTTCCATGGGTGCATGGGTTTCCCGACAGCACTGGTTATAGAAGCCGAGGGAGAAAGAAGAAAGAGGAAGCAGACCGGATGCAGAATGTAGAACAAAGATTAGCGTTGCAGGAGAAGAAACTAGAGGCACTTACCAGTCAGCGAGCTACCGACCCACCATCTCAGTAGCACGAAGATCCTTCATTCGATACTGCCCGCGAAGCTACCCCACCATCTCAGTGGAAAAGCAGCGTGGCTTCCACGGAGCTCGTTCGGCCAGATATCACGGCTCCTCGCTACCCCGTGGATTATATCACGGAGAGGGAACATTGTGAGTTAATGGCGAAATGCATCAACCTAACCTTGAAGGTGGCGATCGGCTATGTCTTACCTCCTAGACCTAATGGAAATTTCCAGTGCAATCCGATTCCAGATGGCTTTGCTATTGTCGGGGTGGATGAAGTTACCAACGGATTCGAGGGCCTGGAGCTTGAGTACCCTACAGGTGAAGGGGAGACTCATCTGGTAGATGCCGTAAGGACTACCATTCTATGGAGAAAGGAAAACATCGTGCTTCCACAATGGACGTCACGTCAGCAGACTCAGCCGGAGGAGGCCCCTCAGCAGACTCCTCACAGTCTAGCTCTACCTCCGCTGCCTCAGTCGTCTCCGCCGCGTCAGCACACTCCGCCGCCTCAGTTGTCTCCGTCGCGTCAGCGGACTCCGCCGGAGGAGGCCCCTCAGCAGAATCCTCCGCCGCCTCAGCTGTCTCCGCCGCGTCAGCGGACTCCGCCGGAGGAGGCCCCTCAGCAGAATCCTCTGTCGCCTCAGCTGTCTCCGCCGCGTCAGCGGACTCCGTCTCCTCCGCCGCGTCAGCTGACTCCGCCTCCTCCGCCGCCTCAGCAACGGCGGAAGAGACCCGCCGCCGCTCCGGCGGCTAGCAGTACAACAACGAAGAAATTCAGAGCAGGTCCAAGCATCAAGAAGGCTCCTCCCAAGTTACCATACGACATGACTGAGGAGGAAAACAACAAGATCGTGGCTGCCGATGTGAAACGCCAGCTTGCACCGAAACGTCTAGATCCAAAGGAGAAAATAGATCCGGTAAAAGCGAAGCGCTGTCTGGATGCCCTTCAGCGACCACCAACTCCTCCGCCGCTCTCACACTATGACCGCTGTATTGTAAAGATATTTCATGCAGCGAAAAGGTCGGGAAGTACTAGCAGTGCTGCAAGAAGTGGGAAAACAATTCCCCAGCTCGGCGAACAGGACAAACAATCATGCCCCCGGCTCAAGGTGTTTCCCGATATCGCTAATGATCCGGGGGTAGCGGCCGCTCATCCTGGTTACACTCTTCGTGATTACTTAGGCGATGAGGTACAGTTCGAAATGGCTGAGGTAGCCTTTAGATACGAGCACGGGAAGCCTCTCGTCAGACCTGAGCAGCTCCCGCGTCTATCAACGACGATGCGAACATTGCATAACTGGTACTTGAAAGCCTGCAAGGAAGGGACCGACAGTATCTTAGTGGGAATTAAAGATGAGCACTACTTCAATGGAGTCGAGGCGTTGTACATTGAATTTGAAGAATTATTTCAGTTATACAATCAAGACGCCCTCGACAAAACTATCGTCAGTTGCTATTGTCTGTAAGTATTTTTTCTGTAATTAAGTCTCTAGCTCAGCTTGTTCATTGCATGTATAATTATCCTCACACTATATTATGCAGATTGAAGATCCGCGAATGCAGAGGAAAAATCTATGACATTGGGTTCATTAACCCAAATACCGTAAATGAATATACGGTACAAAAAAACCCCGATGATACAGAGAATTACTTGCTAAAGGCGTTACTTGGACAACAAAACAAAAGGGATATACTATTTCCTTACAACTTCAAGTGAGTGTTACTGTCTTGTGCACATTCTGTTTCGCTTACTCGAGGTTAAGTGTAATTGATGAGTTATGTGTGCGCAGGTTCCACTTTATTCTGCTAGCCATTCAGCTTGACGCGGTACTAGTAGTTGTCTTGGACTCGAGACGTAAAGAGGCTAAGGAGTGGGCGGACATGAGTCAAATGCTCCAGAAGTAAGTTCAATCATTATCGCACCATATCGGAAACTTTCGTTCATTTCCTGATATCAAATAATCATTTTCTTTGCCAGGAAGGGTTTGGAAAAAGTTCACCAACCAGGTTAGGGGTGAATGGAAAAAGGAGCTACGATTTTCACATCCCAAAGTAAGTACTACTAGCTAGTTCCGCGCTTCTCTCATTGATTCTAGTTTCAATACCATTATCATGCTTGATTATCATTTTGATTGAACTCTATTCTCGTAAAGTTCTTGTGGCAGGAACCCGGGAATAATTTATGTGGATACTACGTTTGCGAGTACATTCGCCACAAGACCTCTGAGCGGGGCAGATCTGAAGAACAATTTGAAGTACGTAAACAATATTCACATTTTTATTTTATTACCATCAATTGTGTTGAGTTTCATTCATATATATATATATTGACCCTCTTCTTTAAATTAGATCTCGCGGAAGCGGGACGAACTCCTACCAACTGATCGCATACGAGCAATTCAAGAGGAATTGGCAGGATTCTTTGTTGACCATGTCATACCTACAGACGGAGAATACCATCGGGAGTGGCAATGCGATTTTGGTAATTAGATATTAGGGATCGTAAGAGATGTTATATTGTATATATGCATGAACGTGTACTATATGTAGTAGCGTCGAATAGATATACGAAAACTTGTTGTTCGACCAAGCATGGAGAAAGAGAGGTCACTTCTCTCTATATATTGATCATGACGATGTTGTGTAATGGTTCCTTCATTGCTATATGTAGTAGCTAGCGTCGAGTTGAATGAAAAGCATAAAATAAAAATGAAAACCCTAAACCCTCCAAAACCCCTAAACCCTAAACCCCTCCTTTAAAAAAAACAGCGCTTGGCAGGGGCTGACGCGTGGCGGCCTTTTAGTCCCGGTTGGTGTTACCAACCGGGACTAAAGGTCCTCCTGCCTGAGCGCTGCGCAGCGGCCACGTGGAGACCCTTTAGTCCCGGTTGGTGTTACCAACCGGGACTAAAGGTCCTCCTGCCTGAGCGCTGCGCAGCGCCCACGTGGAGACACTTTAGTCCCGGTTCGTAACACGACCGGGACTAAAAGTGGGGGCCTTTTGTCCCGATTCCTTTGTCCCGGTTGCACAACCGGGGCTAAAGGCCCTTACGAACCGGGACTAATGCCATGTTTTCTACTAGTGCACATGTCACTCCGTAAATGGATGTGAATAAAGGTGACTTACGGGTATACCGGAAATGTATGTCTCGGTAGCGATAGCTCAAGACTGGGATTTGCTCCTCTCACGATAGAGAGATACTCTCTGGGCCCACTCGGTGTTACGGTGTCATTATCGTGTGGCCAGACACTTGTGATTATGATCACGGGATACCGGAACACGGACACGAGTAAAGAGAACGAAACCAGTAACGAGGATAACCAGTATAGTGATCAAGGAGTTGATCGCGAGGATACCGATAATCTCACCTCGGGTTTCGTAAACGTATCGCGAAGCAAAGGGAATGGTATTCGTAAACAAAGGTTTGCTTGAGAACTTCGTGAATATGCGGGAGTTAATAAGGGTGTCCAGATCCTGCTGTTAACTATTGTCCGGAACGGGTTCCGGGACATGTCCGCTTATTTTCGAACCTGTAGGGTCACACGCTTAACGGGTTCTAGTCCTGATTACTTGAGAAATGAGAAATGAGTTAAAAGAGCACTGAAAGAGTTTCGGATAGTTTCGAAAGTGTTCGGATGGTTCTAGAAGGGTTCTTGGAATTCTGGAAAGGTATAACATGATTTCGGACAGTCCGGATCTATATATGGAAAGTTTTCGGGGTCATTGAAATGGGTTCCGGAGACATCCGGAAAATCCGGGATTTTATTTGTGAAAGAAAGTTGTGAAGGACCGTCATAAGATGATGACCCCTAGTGGGCCCCGTGGGGCCCACATGGGGCGCCATGGGCTATGGCAGGCCCTAGGCCGAATTGGCAAGCGAGGGAATCCTTCCCTTCTTCCACCAAGTGGAAGAGGAGAAGGATTCCCCCTCCTTGGGCGCCTCCTCCTCCTCCACCTATAAATATGTGGGGTGGGCTCCCTCTTGAGACACACCAATCCAAAGGGCCTCTCTCCCGCATAGCTCCACGCTCTCCTGGTCTAATTGGCCTAAGTGTTTTGGATCCTAATTAGATGGGCTCTAATCTCGGTCTAATTGGTCTAATAGAATTAGACTCCTAATTAGACGAGAAGCGCCGCTTGCCTTTCTCTCTCTCTAGTTTTCTCGCAGTTCTTCTTTCTGGACGTCGAAGCTCTGCTGGACTACTAATTCGGAATGCGTGGATACCTCGGAGGGGTCGTCTACTTCGAATCTCGTCTCAGAGAACAATTCTCGTGGCTGGGAGGTATAACCTAGCTGCGGGAATCAGCGGGATCGTCGCGTTGCACAGACTCGTCACTGCTTCCTCTACTCTGCACCGTCGGTGAGTTGGATCATTACCTCCATCTCCATAGTGTTCCTGGGTGTGATCTTGTAGCATAAAATTTTTGTTGCGTAGCACGTTCCCCTACAACCTCCATGTTAATATGCATGTACTTACTAGTGCCGGTATGGTAGTTTCTCATTTTGGTCGCCACTATATCCGTATTCCTGGAGTGGGGCATTTGGTTCCCACTCCTATGCCTAAACGCTTCTCGATCGAGGAGGGAATTTTGTATTATGTTGCACAGGATGAGAATGAGGCCTTTAACCTTGAAGCTCCTGAACTGGAAGAGGTGGATGAAGCAGGGCTCGCACCGGAGAAGGAGGAGCAGCCACAGGAGGACATTGAAGAAAAGGCACCCTACACCACCTACGCCTACTTAAACAACCTCGGAGACTCCATCAACAACATGACCAACCTCGCCAACTCACTCCGAGACAACATTGTGTACATGGCGTCCCACTTCTCCACATGGAGTCAAGCATGGACTCCAGGATATTATCAGCCACCACCACAATGAGCTCTCCACTTTGGGCTTGCAAAAGCCTAAGCTTGGGGGAGGTCGTCTTCACGTCTACATCAAGATGTGGCGGCATTTATTTGAATAAACCTTCTAATGAGGGTGTACTTAAGCTCATGGAAGAGCTTCGAAACACTCGTGTTGGTCTATTCCAACACCTTGGTTTTTATTTGGTTTTTTTGTTTGCTTTGTTTTGTTCGCCGTTTTTGTTTACGTCTTTTGCAAGTTAGCTTTCAAAAACCCAAAAATCCAAAAATATAATAAATTTTCCTTTGCTCTTTTCAGTTGCGATTTTGCTTTGCATCTTTTGCTAACCCTTTTTATAGCGGAGTTGATCTACGCCGAGCGACGAGGAACACGTGAAAAGGAAGAGAAGCGTGAACATTCATGGATGTCAGGTATGTCCTACGACTCCCATTTTTTTAGCTTGAAATGCTTATGCTAGTTGTAGTAGTATCATGTGTGATGTATTCAAGTGGGAGTAGGTCTTGATAGTTCACACAAAGGTTTTATTCATTTAGGGAAATTAATTAAGTAGCCTTTGTTTTGTTTTATGTTGATAACCGAGACTTGCCGTTGGACTAGTTTTTAAAGAAAGTAATGATAACAAAGATAATCATGCACAAGAGAAAGTCTCTCGAAAGACTCGGTGATACGTCTCTGACGTATCTACTATCATACCACTTTTACATATTTTTGGCAACTATTTATATTATTTCTATTTGGACTAACCTATTAACCCAATGCCAAAGGCCAGTTCCTGTTTTCTATTGTTTTTGGGTTTTTAGGTGAAAATTTCATGGAGCCGGAATGACCTAAAAATTTACGTGGATTTTTTATGGAATATATCTGAATTTATGGCAGAAGAATCAATGTAAGACGAGGCCCGTGGGCCTCACAAGCCAGGGGGCACGCCCACCTCCCTAGGGCGCGCCATGGTGCCTTGTGGAGAGACCGTCAAGCTTCTGGAGCTCTCCTTCGGGCGCAAGGAAGCTAATTATGAGAAAAAATTTGTGTTAAAATTTTAGCCCAATTGGAGTTACGGATCTATGGCTATTTAAGAAACGGTGCTCGTCCGCAGAAACAGGTGCAGAAAGTCGCAAAAACAGAGAGAAACAGAGGAGGGAAGATCCAATCTCGAAGGGACTCCCGCCCTCCGGGAGCCATGGAGGCCAAGGACCAGAGGGGGAACCCTTCTCCCATCTAAGAGGAAGGCCAACCAAGAAGAAGAAGGAGGGGGGCCTCTCTCCCCCTCTCTCCCTGTGGCGCCGGAGCGCTGCCAAGGGAACCATCGTGACGGCGATCATCTCCAACAACTTTGTCGCCGTCATCACCATCTTTCTCCCTCTCCGTGCAGCGGTACGTGTATTCTCTCTCACCCCGCTGTAATCTCTACTTGAACATGGTGCTTGATGCTATATATTATTATCTAATGATGTGTTGCATCTCTATTATGTCTGAGTAGTTTCTTTTTTTCCTATGGGTTAATTGTGGTATGGTATGGTTGATATGAGTTGTATGATATTATGGTGCTGTCCTATGGTGCCCGCCGTCTCGCGCAAACGTGTGGGGTTCCCGTTGTAATGTGTTGCAATATGTTAATGATTTGCTTATAGTGGGTTGCGGGAAAGACTGAAGCCTAAACCCGAGTTCGTGAGTTGTTGCATAAGGGATTAAAGGGGACTTTTAACTTAATGCTATGGTTGGGTTTTACCTTAATGAAACTTTTGTAGTTGCGGATGCTTGCTAGAGTTCCAATCATAAGAACATATGATCGAAGTACGGAAAGTATGTTAGCTTAGGCCTCTCCCTCATAAGTATGATGAGTATCGTTTCATATCCAATTGCCTAGGGACAATCCTTTTCTTATTTTTCTTCCAAAACTCATTGCTTTATTTTTCTTTTATTAAAACAGCACCTAACTCTTTATTATCTTGCAAAGTGTAACACCCCCAGAATATAATACCCTGCTTATATTAATTAATCATGCCAAGTCATCATAATTATACTCTATTAAAAGCAATAAAGAAATAATCCAACTTTTAAACTCAATTCAAAATACAAGTCAAAATTTAATTATTTCAAACAGTGAAATAAAAATGTTGGTAATATCCCATAAAATCCCTAAGTATTTGTCATGTAGAAACCAACCTCATTTGCCTTCCCATTTTTCCCCTAGGAATATTTAAAGTGGACCTGCAACACTTAAGTTGGCCCTTTTAAAATAAACAAATATTTAAACATTTTCAATTGACCTGAAACTTTGTGGGTATATTCAATATATTGCATCTATTATATAATTAAGACAGAAGACAAATAAGCCACTACGTTCGTCCACACAGATTAAATTACCTCGACCGTTTACTTTAGATATAGACGGCCGAGATTTAAAGATCTTACGTTACATACAAATATTGTGTACGTGCAATGTTTTACACATATAAATTCCTTCACGTGCCAACTCACAAAAAAAAGCCTATCACGTATATATGTCTATAATGGAAAGGGCAACCACAATCAACGTACTCCCCGCAAAAAAAAAAAAAAAAAAAAAAAAACACAATCAACGTACATGAAAAGGACTCTTGCACGCAAAACAACACGTAAAAAATTCTGATTTCAATTCTAATAGGAGCAAAAAGAACCAAAGCCACCCGCAAAAAAAAAAAAAAAAAAAAAAAAAAAAACCCAAAGCCAGCGCTACACAACAAAGGCAAACCTGCCACCTAAACCAATGTCACGTGCATGTCCATAGCTAAAGAAAAGTCCCAAAAGAAATATAGCTAGAGGAAAGCAGTCTGGTCTGCATATGAAGTCCCTAATAAAAAGTAATGTATTTGATTTAAATTATAATGGTTGAGTTTTTTTTTCTTGAGTCGATGGTTGAGATTAAAAGATCTAAAAGCTATGTACAACAATAACGTGTCCAATTTTTAGAATCTAACACGTGCAAGGTTCAACCGTATTTACATAGAAAAAATGTTATACGTGTTTGTGTAGGATTCGAGCCAATTATTCAATCAGTTTACGGCCGGCCGGACCGAAGTTGGTAAGGATGAAATCATGTACGTGTTGTATCCGAAAACTACAGCCACCCATGAAGACGTGCTGAATTGTGTTGCTGACATAATGGATGATGTCAGCAGAATACAATTCATGACGTACTCTCTAATGAAAAAAATAACAGTCCTATCTTTTTTTTGCTTTACATACTCTACAAATCAGACACGATAATGATTTTCAATTTGACCTTTGACGAGGTAGCAGATTATTAAATATATTTTTCTTAAAATTAAGTATATAATGGGACTGTTGATTTACGTAAGAAACTCAATCTAAACCTCAAAGGTAACATATAGTATATCACAGTAAATGAGGGATTTTCTTGGACAATAAGCAATATATAGCGCTTTTGAAAAACAAGATTGTAACATGCCCGGCCTAAGTACATGCACGCACCCTGATGCATTTAAAAAAAGAATGTACAGTCGGATTGTAATAGAATTCAAACACGGATTTTTTGTGGCAATAAATTCAAACAAGATCTAGAAGTAAATTCTTCTTACTACTACTGTGTATATGCACAACATAAAATTGGCGGACCACTATGTAGCTGTAGCAGAAAAAGCACCACTATTTAGGCAGGCCACCCCATAATTCCATCCAAAAATAAAATACTACCGATTTTTTTATTGTAAAAACATAAAATTTGCGTCCTTTTGAAGGATAGAACTTCACATATTTTCGTTTCTATAGCCAAATTATGAGGCAAACTAAATCTAAGGTAGAAGGGCAAACATTAATCTAAGACCAGATTCTTCCTTATAGGTACCATACATTCATATATACGAGAAAAAAAATGCATTGGTGTATACGAGAAAGAAAACGATCTAGACATCTTAGGTCAACATGTCTAATTAGAATATTACAATAATTATTAGATTGGCAAATTACAAATGAATCACATAGTGTGGTCAAGTTCAAACCAAACTATTCTGCGAAATCAGGACAAAATCTATATATTAAAATTAATAGAACTTTAACATACTTTTTCGGGCTTGAATTTTGCGGTAAACGTAACTCGATAGAAATAATTAAAGGTGGAAGCGCCATGTAAGACCCAATTACTTTTCACATTTATATATTAGTTCTAGGAGGAAGGATGATGTACATCTTTCATGTCCAGGATCCTAACTAAACTAATTTAATAGAATAAAGATACACACTGCTTAGTTTTTAAGACATAAAATAATATAATGTAGATTCGTTTGAACACAAAAAAAATCTAAGCAACTTTGGAACTAAAGCAGTGCTGAAACACGGATCCAGTTTCAAATAAAATTAGGAATTTCATTTATTTTCTGTACCATGCAGAATATGACAACAGATAACCCATGCGAATGTAACATGTGGCAGATGTATCGAGATTCGTTGTTTTTTTTTGTCAACAGAACATAGAAAAAATGTAATATATTTATCGACAAGATTGAGTTGGATGGGACTGTGGAAGATAGTAGAGTTTCGACGGTTCAATTTTTATGTGTTAAGAACTATCTGAAGTAGATTAAAATGAACAATAATTGAAAATGTGTTAAATCCAGAAAAATCTAAGATTGATTCCAATATGATGTGTTGGTGAGTGAGTGTATTTTATGAAGCGGGGAAGACAATATACATTGAAGCAGCAACGATAAATGTTTTTCAAGTGAAAGCCATCATGGAGAGCGTTATTAATTTCAAATAATGGTTACATCATATAGGAGTAAATATTCAAAGTAAGAAATCATAACACATATGTGATAAGTCGTATTAGTTGCACTTAATTACTAGATGAAAACTATATCCATGATTGAAAAAGAAATGCTTTGATGAGAGCAGTGTAGAAGAGAGCTTCTAAAAAATGTTTAGATTTTAATTCTTAAATTATATAAAAGGATTTCTAAAAGAGTAATGTCAACATGTTACTCCTTTGGTTTCTAATTAGCTATAGACAATGAATCATAAAAGCCATCGAGAAAATGTGTACAGTTAAACATCTTTAAGAATGACTATCAACATGTTAAACCTTTAGCTTGGTTACATCAAGGAATATTCCATTAATTGTTTGTTTTCAAAGTATTGTTTTCCAGAAAAAAAATGTGTTCATATAAGAAACAATGGTCCAGGTAGAGTATTTGAGACAATGTCTATATTAGGAGAGATACATCTTTAGTAAAATCTAGCCGCGCAAATGCGCGGGTCACCCCGCTAGTTATAATTATGTGATAAGTCTCACAACCAACTAAAATCATTTGATAGCTAAAACAAATGCAAAACAGAGTTGAAATAAAGAAACAAAAAATAAAAAGGAAAAAGGAAACAGGCGCACTGCACAGATGGGCTTCGAGTGCACAGGGAGGCCCAGCCCAGCCTCCACGTCGTCTTCCACCTCCCTCCTCCCCGTGGCAGAGCGCCCGCGAACGGCGCACAGTCCCCCGCCCCTCGCGCTGCTCGACACCGCGGCGCTACAGAGCTCGTGGAGGGGATAGGAGCTCCACCGCGAAGCCCCGGGACAACCCTAGCTCCTCTCCCCCTCCCTCCTCGCGCCGCCATCGTCTCCACAACACGCGCCCGTACGGCTGTCGCCATGGCCGACGTCGCCCACGCGCTCTCCGTCGCCCTTGCGCCTTGAGATCGTGTCCAGCAGCTCGGCCGCGCTCCGCTGCACCGACTATAGCTACCGGCACGTGCTGGGAGCCCCTACATCGCCGGCATCGTCGCCTTCGTCAACCTTCGGCCGCCGGAAAGCTTCGTCGATTCCGGCGCCGTCTGCTGCTCCCGTTCACTCAACGAGCCGCCGTGTGCTCCCCGGTGAGTCTGCGAGCAAAACCCCTCTGTTTCCCCCTCGTTTCCGTACTCGTAGCCGTCGTTGCCGTTGCGCCCATAGCTTGTCGCCGCCGCTTGCATCGCCGCCGTGACCACAGCGAGCCAAGCTCGCGCCCGTGCACCGCATCGAGCTCCTGGAGCTCCCAGGAACCCAACGCACCCACCAGCTCCTCTCCCCGTGCCCCCTAGGCTCGAAACCGAGCACGCCCGAACTCCGGCGCCGCTCCGGTCATCGCCGCCGTCATTTTAGTCCACCCCAGCACCTCCCGATGGCACCACTCGACGCGCGACGCTGCCGTCGTTCAAACGCGACCAACCGCGTATGTTTTGGTCGCCTATAGCCGGATCCCGAGCCCCTCCACCATTACTATGGTCACCGGACCATCGCCGCCGGCGCCCCCCCTTGGCTGGGCCACTGCCAGGCGGGCCCCGCCTGTCGGGTGCTTAATTAGTGCCTAATGGCCCACTAACATGTGGGGCCATCACTGTAGCGATTAAGTTTAATTAAATTAACTCGTGTAATTAACCTGTGTCACTGACAGACTTGGTCCCACCTCCTAATTAACCTAATTAACTTAATTAATCCACTGTTAAAACTAACAGTCACTGGCAGCTGGGTCCCACTGGACCCAGTTGACTAGTCAAATGCTGACTAGGCTAGCCCTAGTCAATGACATGTGGGTCCCCTTTGACCCAGTTGACCAGTCAACTGCTGACTGGGCAGTTGACCTGGGCCCACTGTCAGCCTCTGTGCACAATATTGTGTGCACTTCTATGGGTGCACATAGCAATTAAATTTAAATAAATTTTGAAATTAAATTAAATCCAGAATATCCAGAAAATCATTTAAACTTTGGAAATTTATAGAAAATAAACCGTAACTCGGATGGAAATAATTTATATATGAAAAATGATCAGAAAAATATAACAAATCCGAATATGTCATTTGCATGCATGACAAACAGCTCTAACACAATAAACCTTGACATTTTGCATCCAAATCAATATAATGAATAGTGTTTGAAGCTGGGAAAATATTCCAAATATTTTCCCACTTCATTTAAATTGTGTAGTAATGCATTAGAGCACCTTATTAGCATAATTGCATGACATGCATCTGTGTTGCATTTGTATGCCCATTATTTATTTGTTTCCCCTCCTCTGCTTCTTATCGGTAGACCCCGAGACCGTCATAGCCCCCAGAGTTTTGGATTTCGGCCGAAAAAACCGAATTTCCAGCGAAATCCGCCCATTTCGTTCAGGCCCGGTAGATTGGCTTGTCGGCTAAAAATTTCGGCCCAGTTTGAATTTTCGGCCCAACCCCGCTTCTAGCCCAACCTGCGTTGCTGATCTGGTGATATAAAAGCCCGAAACTGAGCCTCGAACCCTAGAAAAATGTCAAATTCCCCAACTCTTCTGTAAGCGGCGACGCCGTCCTCGCGCCAGATGTGCTTGCCCCGCCGCCACGTACTGGAGTCCATCGTCCTCGCCCCTGATGTTCTCT
Organism: Elymus sibiricus; assembly: GCA_039707655.1. Classification (NCBI taxonomy): domain Eukaryota; kingdom Viridiplantae; phylum Streptophyta; class Magnoliopsida; order Poales; family Poaceae; genus Elymus; species Elymus sibiricus. The sequence goes on from CM077664.1 coordinate 40,543,763, forward strand.
CTTTCTTCCATGGCGGGGCGCTCTAGCTTTTGGCTGGGCACAGGTGCACTTGTCCGGGCGGCCGGAACTGAACCGGAGAGTGCAGCAGGTGCGCCTGCCTGGGCAGCGCGACACTTTGATTCATGTGTGTATAAGCAATCAATGGATCGATTGCTGTTAAACTTGGTTCTGCTGTATTCTCCTTGCTGCAAGATTTTAATTTTTTTGGACAATTTCGTTCATTTTTTGTTAAGAATTCAAAATTTGGATGGTGCTTTTCGTCCGGAATTTTGCGAAAATTTTCCAAAAAGCCGAATTTCGCCCATTTCGTTCTGGGGCGGTATATTTTGCAAAACGAAATCCAAAACCTTGATAGCCCCTGAGTACGACTACATCCCCGACGACCAGTTTGCTTCAGCAGAGCTTCCAGGCAAGCAACCCCCCTTGATCATTCCGATATCGCTCATTCCTTCTCTCTATATTCTTGCACTAGATACTGGTTCAGATGTTGTATCGGTAGAACCTATTCTGATGCATGGCCTGCTTTTGTAACCTGTGGTTGATACTTTACCTGTATCCTATCATGCCTAGTTAGCTATGCTAGAGTTTCATCAGTTGGCCCTACACCCTTGTCCGTTTGCCATGCTATATTATCGGGCCGTGATCCCTCTGGGCGATGATCACGAATATAATTATATACTGCTATATCATACATAATTATGTACGGATGGGGGGCCGAAGGGACAGGTGGTACCATCCAGGTAGAGATGGGCCTGGGTTCCCGACAGCCCCGAGTGATTGACGGTGGCGGAACGACAGGGCAGGCGGAAACCATCCTGGAAGAGGTGGGCCTGGCCCTGGTCGGTGTCCGCAGGCACTTAAAGAATAACACGCTTAACGACATTTGGGTATTTGATCTGAGACGGCCACTGGCCTATACGCACTAACCGCCACGCGGGATAATAGTTATGGGGCCCTCTGTCGGTTCTAAATCCGGCATATCTCGTAGTAGGGGTCCTAAGCTAGTTGTCTTGGCACGATGGTAACAGGATGAACGAGGGACACAAAGGTTTTTACCCAGGTTCGGGCTCTCTCGAAGAGATAATACCCTATGTCCTGTTGTTGATTGTATTGATTTGGGGTGTAGTACAGAGTACATGTATCTACCACGAGATTGTTCTAATGAATATCAGTCGATCTATTGACTAGCCTGGCCTCGGTTTATATATGCACCGGTGGCCTAGGGTTTAGGAGAGTCCTCGTCTTGGGCGCCAAGTCTTGTGGAATCTTCCTCCTGGTGCACGGGGTCGTCCACAATCCAGCCTTCCATCGACGTGTAGAAAGCGGCCCATCAGTCCGGCCCATGAGAGATAGGCCGGCAGCCTGAGTACCCCCTAGTCCGGGACACCCTCAGTAGCCCCCGAACTAGTCTTTGAAGCCGAGGTAGATGCGGAACACCATTGACTTCGTGGATTAGTTCACTTTCCTCCGTGGCACCGGTAACAGGCCTGTATTACTCCGAGTTGTATTTTCAAGCATTATCCGGTCGTGTATGCGCCGAACTGTTTCTTGGTAACGAAGTATAATAATAACTTAGCCCCGAAGGCTAGCCGCTTCGGCGTGAACAGTGTCCTCATCCGACAACTTTTACCGAAGGGTCACACCTTGCCACGACCGCAAGTTGGTTTATGACAAACTCGATTCGCAGTTCGAGGTGGTTCTCATTGGCACGTTCCATCGATATGGAGATCGTGTCCTGTTTTCAAGGGATATAATCAATAATCCGCCTCACCCCACGCGCGCATAATGGCACGGTTATACGAGGAAGCGGCGAGGACTGCGACGCAGTAAAGGGACCGTGGGTTTTAAAGCCCATAAAAGGGGCACAGTCCTTGTTTCGGTCGCACGCTCTCATTCCCCCCTTTCGACATCGCCTTCCCCATCTCTTGAGCTCCAACACCCAGATCTACTCTCCCTCCCAAGAACCTTTCCATCCACCCGCCTAATCCAGCAATGGCAGGTTCCGGATCCAAGGGCAAATGGGAGGCGTCCGTCGTCACCGAAAGCGTCATCATGGAGTTGAAGGGCGCGGGATATCTCCCTGCCGACGTAGCCCACCGTGCTCCAGAGACTGGCCAGGCCATCCCCATGCCGCGACCGGGCAAAAGGGTGGTGTTCGTCCCCCACTTCCTCCAAGGTTTAGGATTTCCCCTTCACCCCTTCGTCAGGGGTCTTATGTTCTTTTACGGTCTTGACTTCCACGATCTCGCGCCGAATTCCTTTCTACATATCTCGGCCTTCATCATCATCTGCGAAGCCTTTCTCCGGATCCGGCCACACTTCGGCCTGTGGCTGAAGGTTTTCAACATCAAGCCGAAGATCGTCGACGGCCAACAAGCGGACCGCGGGGGTGCTATGGTCAGCAAACGCCCCCGAGTGGAATGGCCAAAGGGCACCTTCATCGAGACCGTCAAGGTTTGGCAGAGGGAATGGTTCTACATCACCGAGCCGAGGAGCGTGGGTTGGGGGGCGATTTCGGCCTTCCGATCCGGACCCCCTACGAGGTTGGTCTCATGGACCAAGAAAGGCCTCGACTGGGGGGTAAACAAGGAGGTGGAGCAGCTATAGCAACGAATTGCCAAGATGATAGGGAAAGGCGTCGAGCTGCCCAACGTGGTCCAGATCATGCTCGGCCGTCGAATACTCCCATGCCAGGATAGGGGCTCCCCCATGTGGACCTACAAGCCCGAAGACCCGGCCACCGTGCGCAACTTCTTCCGCACCACCCACGCCCAGCTATGGAGAGCGTTGTTCAAGCCGCAGAAGGACTGGCCGGCCGAGGGAGAGGACATCGGACTTGACGCCGCAAACCCCCACGCGAGGTATGACTAAGTTTGTTCTTGTATCCGAACTATTTCCCTTTAATAAGGTATTCAGCTTCTTGACTTCTCATCCACAGAAATGGCTGAAGAAGGCCCAGTGGATTGACAGTCCGGCGCCGCTGCCAGAAGGACCCAGGACGCCCCTCCTGACGGCCATGTTGGCCGTGGAGCCGTACGAGGTGCCGGAAAGGAAGGAGAAGAAGAATCAAAAAGGGGAGGGCAGAGAGGGCCTCCGATCCTGAATACCCCCGGGTGCTAGATCCGGGGACACCAATGCTCCCTACACGCAAGAGGAGGAGAAGGTGCAAGGAGAGGACGGGGAGGAGGACGATTCCTCCCGAACAGGGAAGAGGGCGGCGTCCGAGGATGCCGAGGAGGAGCCTCCTCGACCCGCTCCCAAAAGACCGTGCAAGGCCAAGGTAGCCATGTCCGGCGATAGCTCGGCTTCTGCCGAGGACTCTGAGGCCTCAGAAGAGGTTCCTCAGAAAATTCCCAGGGCCAAACCGCAGGCCCAAAGGTATGCGCTCTAGCGACTACCTGGCCGTCTTTAGCCGAACTGGGCTGATACTGATCAAGTTTCCATGTGCAACTTTGCAGTCCACTGCGCGATCTCCCCACCGACCGAGTTTCGGAGGGGGATTCTCCACCAGCGGCGCTAGCGGAGAGCGGCACTGGATCCCGCGCCTCGCCTTCCCCAATCGTGAAGGAAACCGAGGAGGTCCTGTCGAGGAGGACTCCTCCCATGCCACATACAGGGGAAGGAGGCGATACTATCATGGCCGAGGTGAATGACTCGGTCGCCGAAGACCAGGAGGGGAGGGCCCCTCTGGTGAACGAAAGGGAGGAGCGCGGACGAACCGAGCTCTCTCCGAGGACCACTCCAGAGACGTCAAGGCGTCCAGAGTCCGGTGCTCCAGACTTGGAGAAGGAAGGAGCCGGAGTGCCACCACCACCCCCGCCTGTCCAAGAGCAGGCATCGACCAGGTGGCCGGACGAGATGGAGAACGCTGTAACCAGCTCCTTCATCGCCGAAGAGCACCGTGCACTTATGGGCGCGGTGTTACAGAGTATTCGGTCCGTGGATAACAGACTGAAGGAGGCTTTTAGTGGCCTTCTGACCGGCTTCAAGGTGAGCGAAGTAATGCTTTTTCCTTAGGAAAATTCATTTGTGCAAATATATAGCCTCATACATAGTAGCCCCCGAGACTCTGACCGGTTGAGCAAAGCCGGTCGGAGGATCAAAAATGGACATCTCGGATACTAACGGGTGCAGAATAATGGGCATGCATCATCCTCGGCCGGAGCTGCCAACGCCGAAGAGTTGGCCGAGCTGAATCGGAAGCTAAAGAGCTTCGAGGACGATCTGTGCCTGGTGAACAAGAGGTTCGACGAGGCGCAAGGTAAGGCCGAGTTGTGATAGTGAATACAGCCGTAGATTTGTAAGCAGTGTTCGATGTATCCTAACGGAGATAACCGATTGAACTGCAGCTGCCGCCGCGGAGGTCGAAAGCCTCAAGGCCGCACTGAGGACAGCTCAGGCGGACGCGGCGACGCAAAAGTCGGCAGCCGAACAAGCAGCTGCTGAGCTGGCGGCGCTGAGAACCGCAAGTGAAAAGCATGAGGCCAGGGTGCTGGAAGTGCAGCAGGACCTCGGGGATGCCGTCACAAGGTGTGAGGCCCTCGAGCAAAAGAATAAGGAGCAGGCCACCGAGCTGACCTTGTTGGCAGCGGTGGCTAAGGAAGCGCGGACAGAGGCGCGCGGTTATCAAGAAGAGCTCCGCCAAGTCAGGCTGATCGCGGACGGTAAGCCGTACTTGTTACAATGTGTCTTTGGAGGTAACAGGTTCGCGTTGCTCACGCGGGTATGGCGTTCCGCAGGCGCCTTTGCGGACCTCCCGAAGAGTGCGGCGGATGCGGCAAGGTTCTTCGCCGGCCAGGAGGGTTGGGCCGAGCAGAGGCTTTTCTGGGCGCAATTTCAAGTGCCCGAACAACCTCCCCTCCTCAACAACCAGATGAAACAGCTAATGGAGCTGCATCGGATGGCGGAGCCGGTGATGAAGGACCTCTGCGTCAAACTATGGCCGTCGGAGCCGCTGCCAAGCAGCTACTTCGGTCTGGTGCAGAGGCTGTTCGGCGCTCCTGCTCAGGTCGATGCCTGGAAGCGCTCCACATGTATCGAGGGTGCTCGGATGGCCTTCGGCAAGACAATGGTACATTGGCCGAAGCTAAAACCCGCTGAGATAGCCACCGGACCTCCGCCGCCAGGGAAAGAGCATAGGCGTCCCGAGCAGTACTTTCCAGCCGTGATGGACGGAGCTCGGGCAGTAGATGCCCAATGCCCAAAAGATGTAATTTATGAGTAGATGTAGTTTCCTTGTAACCAAGGAGTTGAAGCTTTTGCTTTATTGTAGTGCAAGTGATCGGCTATGGATATAGTGCCGGATTAATTTTGACTCCTGTGCGGCCGATTTGAAACTGAAAGTTACCAGTCGTCGGCTTCAGCCCCCTGGCAGATACTGCATGGGGTGTTTTCTCGTAATACATGAACCCTTAGCCGACGTCTCGGTGCCCGGGGGCGGTTGTATGTACGGAAAACCAGGCAATCAGACTATGTGGTTTTAGTGCTTTCACTTATCCAGAGGAGCTTGACGGTGGGGGCCGGTGACGAGCCCCCGGTGTTTGTGATATTCGGACGAGCCGTGGTTGATACCATCATCACATGGTTTCTGTGACAGAGAACCCTTCGTATGACACGGACTAACCTCCAACGATTTTAGGCTAACGCCAGTCATTGGATCGCCGACCAGTTCTCGCTTATTGGTGTTGGAAATATGCCCTAGAGGCAATAATAAATTGGTTATTATTATATTTCCTTGTTCATGATAATCGTTTATTATCCATGCTATAATTGTATTGATTGGAAACTCAAATACATGTGTGGGTACATAAACAACACTGTGTCCCTAGTAAGCCTCTAGTTGACTAGCTCGTTGATCAAAGATGGTTAAGGTTTCCTAGCCATTGACATGAGATGTCATTTGATAACGGGATCACATCATTAGGAGAATGATGTGATGGACAAGACCCAAACTAAGAACGTAGCATTTGATCGTGTCAGTTTATTGCTATTGTTTTCTGCATGTCAAGTATCTGTTCCTATGACCATGAGATCATGCAACTCCCTGACATCGGAGGAGTACCTTGTGTGTATCAAACGTCGCAACGTAACTGGGTGACTATAAAGGTGCTCTACAGGTATCTCCGAGGGTGTCTGTTGGGTTGGCATGGATCAAGACTGGGATTTGTTACTCTGTGTGACGGAGAGGTATCTCAGGGCCCACTCGGTAATACAACATCACAATGAGCCTTGCAAGCAATGTGACTAAAGTGTTAGCCACGAGATCTTGTATTACGGAACGAGTAAAGAGACTTGCCGGTAACGAGATTGAACTAGGTATAGAGATACCGACGATCGAATCTCGGGCAAGTAACATACCGAAGAACAAAGGGAACAGCATACGGGATTAACTGAATCCTTGACATAGAGGTTCGACCGATAAAGATCTTCGTAGAATATGTAGGAGCCAATATGGGCATCCAGGTCCCGCTATTGGTTATTGACCGTAGAGGTGTCTCGGTCATGTCTACATAGTTCTCGAACCCGCAGGGTCTACACACTTAACGTTTGGTGACGATATAAGTATAGTTGAGTTGTTATGTTGGTGACCGAAAGTTGTTCGGAGTCCCGGATGAGATCACGGACATGACGAGGAGTCTCGGAATGTCCGAGAGGTAAAGATCGATATATTGGACGATATGTTTGGGCCAAGAGGTGAGACCCACGGGGCGTTAGCAAAAGGCAGTTTTGCAGAGGGCAGGGTCCAGACGCCAGGAACCCTGGCGTCTGGCCCTGGGCCAGACGCCGAGGCCCATGGCGTCTGGGCCAGACGCCGGGAACCGTGGCGTTTGGTACTGGAATCCGAGAAGGACTCTTCCTTTTGTTCCAAACCGACTTTGAGGAGGCTCTTTCTCCAAGTTTCGACCCCAGGGCTCAACATATAAATAGAGGGGCAGGGCTAGCACCCGGAACACATCAAGATTTCCCCAAGCCGTGTGCGGCAACCCTAACCCTCTAGTTCCTCCGTCATAATCTCCGTAGCGCTTGGCGAAGCCCTGCAGAGATTGTTCCTCACCACCATCACCACGCCGTCGTGCTGCTGGAACTCAACCACTACTTCACCATCGCTCGCTGGATCGAGGAGGTGAAGGCGTCATCAAGCCGTACGTGTGTTGAACGCGGAGGTGCCGTCCGTTCGGCGCTAGTTCGTGATCGGATCGAGGGACGACTTGCGATTTGGATCGCGGAGACGTTCGACTACATCAACCGCGTTTCTTAAACGCTTCCGCTTAGCGATCTACAAGGGTATGTAGATTTACTCTCCCTCTCGTAGATGCTCATCACCATGGATAGATCTTGTGTGTGCGTAGGAAAATTTTTGTTTCCCATGCAACGTTCTCCAACAATTGGGACAGTCAGTTTTCGGCTTTCTCCACTGAGGTACTTAACCAGGCGAGCTAGAAGTACAATCGTAGTGGTTCTCCCTTTACCCTCTTAGCCGAACAGTGCGGAACGTAAGAGGGTAAACACAGGAGCCGGGCAACCCAACTATTGACCAAAGATGCGTAGATGAGATCTCGAGTAGAACACAAACGAGTTGTGGGCGTGGGTGTATACATATTGCTTGCCGTTACTAGTTGATATTTGATTCGGCGGTACTGTGAGATGAAGCGGCCCGGACCGACATTACGCGTACACTTACGCGAGACAGGTTCCTTCAACTGACATGTAAATTCGTTGCATAAAGATGGCTAGCGGGTGTCTGTCTCTCTCACTTTAGTTGAATCGATTTCAATGAAGAGGGTTCTTTTAGAAGATCAAAAAGCAATCACTACACCACGTTGTGGTTTTGCGTAGGTAAGAACGGTTCTTGCAAACCCGTAGCAGCCACGTAAAATTTGCAACAACAATTAGAGGACGTCTAACTTGTTTTTGCAGGGTATGTTGTGATGTGATATGGCCAATTACATGATGAGATATATGTGATGTATGAGATGATCATGTGTTGTATAGAATATCACGACTTGCATGTCGATGAGTACGGCAACTGGCAGGAGCCATAGAGTTGTCTTTAATTATTGTATGACCTGCGTGTCAATCATTAAGCGCTATGTAATGCTTTACTTTATCGCTAAACGTTAGCAATAGTCGTGGAAGCAACAGTCGGCGCGACAACCTCATGGCGACACGTTGATAGAGATCAAGATGATGGAGATCATGGTGTCATGCCGGTGACGATGGAGATCATGCCGGTGCTTTGGAGATGGAGATCAAAAGCACAAGTTCATGGCCATATCATGTCACTTATGATTTGCATGTGATGTTAATCCTTTTATGCATCTTATTTTGCTTAGGACGACGGTAGCATTATAAGGTGATCCCTCACTTAAATTTCAAGATAAATTGTGTTCTCCCCGAGTGTGCACCGTTGCGAAAGTTCGTCGTTTCGAGACACGCCGTGATGATCGGGTGTGATAGACTCCACGTTCACATACAACGGGTGCAAGCCATGTTGCACACGCGGAACACTTGGGTTAAACTTGACGAGCCTAGCATGTACAAACATGGCCTCGGAACACAAGAGACCGAAAGGTCGAACATGAGTCATATAGTAGATATGATCAACATGAAGATGGTCACCATTGAAACCACCTCAACTCACGTGATGATCGGACTTGAGTTGGTGGATTTGGATCATGTTACACTCGAATGACCGGAGGGATGTCAATTTGAGTGGGAGTTTTTAAGTAATATGATTAACTAAACTCATTATCTAGAACAATAGTCTAAGTTGTCTTTGCTATATTTATGTTGTAGATCATGGCTCGCGCAGTAGCACCCCTGAATTTTAATGCGTTCCTAGAGAAAGCTAAGTTGAAAGATGATGGAAGTAACTTTGTGGACTGGGCCCGTAATCTAAGGATTATCCTTACGGCTTCCCAGAAAGCTTATGTCCTTGATGCACCGCTTGGTGATCCACCCGCTCCAGTTGAGTCTCTAGACGTTGTGAACGCCTGGCAGGCTCGTTCTGATGATTACTCAATAGTTCAATGTGCAATGTTGTATGGGTTAGAACCGGGACTTCAAAGACGTTTTGAACGTCATGGAGCATATGAGATGTTCCAGGAGTTGAAGTTTATCTTTCAGAAGAATGCCCGGATCGAGAGATATGAGATCTCCGATAAGTTCTATGCTTGCAAGATGGAGGAGAACGGGTCTATCAGTGATCACGTGCTCAGAATGTCTGGGTACTCCACCCGTCTGGCTGAATTGGGGATGCCCCTTCCGCCAGAGGCTATCACTGACAGAGTTCTTCAATCATTGCCACCTAGCTACAAGAGCTTCGTGTTGAACTATAACATGCACGGGATGAACAAGTCAGTCGCCGAGCTGTTTGCGATGCTGAAAGCCGCTGAGTCTGAAATTCAGAAGGAGCATCAAGTGTTGATGGTCAATAAAACCACTAGTTTCAAGAAAAATGGCAAGGGTAAGAAGGGTAACTCCAAGAAGAGTGGCAAAACAGTTGCTCCTCTCGTGAAAAAACCCAAGGCTGGACCCAAACCAGAAACTGTGTGTTTTCATTGCAAGGGAACTGGACACTGGAAGCGGAACTGCCCCAAGTATTTGGCTGACAAGAAGGCGGCCAACAACAAACAAGGTATATATGATATACATGTTATTGATGTGTACCTTACCAACCCTCGTTGTAGTGCCTGGGTATTTGATACCGGTGCGGTTGCTCATATTTGCAACTCTAAACAGGAACTGCGGAATAGACGGAGGCTGGCAAAGGACGAAGTGACGATGCGCGTGGGAAATGGTTCCAAGGTTGATGTGATCGCCGTCGGCACGCTCGCTCTTCGATTACCGTCGGGATTAGTGATGAACCTAAATAAGTGTTATTTGGTGCCTGCGTTAAGCATGGACATTATATCTGGATCTTGTTTATTGCGAGACGGTTACTCATTTAAATCAGAGAATAATGGTTGTTCTATTTATATGAGTAATATCTTTTATGGTCATGCACCCAATGTGAGGGGTTTATTCTTATTGAATCTCGATAGTAATGATACACATGTTCATAACATTGATGCCAAAAGATGTAGAATTGATAATGATAATACCACTTTCTTGTGGCACTGCCGTTTAGGTCATATTGGTGCAAAACGCATGAAGAAGCTCCATGCTGATGGACTTTTGGAGTCACTTGATTTTGAATCACTTGACACATGTGAGCCATGCCTCATGGGCAAGATGACTAAAATGCCGTTCTCTGGAACAATGGAACGGGCAAGTGACTTATTGGAAATCATACATACTGATGTGTGTGGTCCGATGAGTATTGATGCGCGCGGTGGTTATCGTTACTTTCTCACCTTCACTGATGACTTAAGTAGATATGGGTATATTTACTTAATGAAACATAAGTCTGAAACATTTGAAAAGTTCAAACAATTTCAGAGTGAAGTTGAGAATCATCGTAACAAGAAGATTAAATTCCTACGATCTGATCGAGGAGGAGAATATCTGAGTTATGAGTTTGGCAGTCACTTAAGACAATGTGGAATTGTTTCACAACTGACACCGCCTGGAACACCACAGCGTAATGGTGTGTCCGAACGTCGTAATCGAACTTTATTGGATATGGTGCGATCTATGATGTCTCTTGCCGATTTGCCACTATCGTTTTGGGGTTATGCATTAGAGACAGCTGCATTCACTTTAAATAGGGCACCATCGAAATCCGTTGAGACGACGCCATATGAACTTTGGTTTGGCAAGAAGCCAAAACTGTTGATTCTTAAAGTTTGGGGATGTGATGCTTATGTCAAAAAGCTTCAGCCTGAAAAGCTGGAACCCAAAGCGGAGAAATGCGTCTTCATAGGATACCCAAAAGAGACAGTTGGGTATACCTTCTACCTCAGATCCGAAGGCAAAGTGTTTGTCACTAAAAACGGAACATTTCTTGAGAAAGAGTTTCTCTCGAAAGAATTGAGTGGGAGGAAGATAGAACTTGATGAGGTTGTTGAACCTTTACTTCAACCTGAGAGTAGCGCAGTGCAGAAAGTTGTTTCTGTGGAGCCTACATTAGCTGAAGAGGAAGTTAATGATGATGATCATGAAGCTTTGGATCAAGTTACTATCGAACCTCGTAGGTCGACAAGGACGCGTACTGCTCCTGAGTGGTACGGCAACCCTGTCTTAGAGGTCATGTTGTTAGACAACGATGAACCTACGAGCTATGGAGAAGCGATGATGGGCCCGGATTCCGAGAAGTGGTTAGAGGCCATGAAATCCGAGATGGGGTCCATGTATGAAAACAAAGTATGGACTTTGGAAGTATTACCTGAAGGGCGTAAGGCCATTCAGAACAAATGGATCTTTAAGAGGAAGACGGACGCGGACGGTAATGTCACCGTCTATAAAGCTCGACTTGTGGCAAAGGGTTTTTCACAAGTTCAAGGAGTTGACTACGATGAGACCTTCTCACCCGTAGCGATGCTTAAGTCCGTCAGAATCATGTTAGCAATAGCTGCCTTTTTCGATTATGAAATTTGGCAGATGGATGTCAAAACAGCGTTCCTTAACGGTTACCTTAAGGAAGAGTTGTATATGATGCAACCAGAAGGTTTTGTCGATCCAGAGAATGCTGACAAAGTTTGCAAACTCCAGCGATCCATTTATGGACTGGTGCAAGCATCTCGGAGTTGGAATCTTCGTTTTGATGAGGTGATCAAAGCGTTCGAGTTTATACAAGTTTACGGAGAAGCTTGTATTTACAAGAAAGTGAGTGGGAGCTCTATAGCGTTTCTAATATTATATGTGGATGACATATTGCTGATTGGAAACAATATAGAAATGTTGGAAAGCGTGAAGGAATATTTGAACAAGAGTTTTTCAATGAAGGACCTAGGAGAAGCTGCTTTCATATTAGGCATCAAGATCTATAGAGATAGATCGAGACGCTTAATAGGACTTTCACAAAGCACATACCTTGACAAAGTTTTGAAGAAGTTCAAAATGGATCAGTCCAAGAAGGGGATCTTGCCTGTATTGCAAGGTGTGAAGTTGAGTAAGACTCAATGCCCAGTGACTGCAAAAGATAGAGAAAAGATGAGTGTCATCCCCTATGCTTCGGCCATAGGCTCTATCATGTATGCAATGCTGTGCACAAGACCCGATGTCAGCCTTGCCATAAGTATGGTCGGAAGGTTTCAAAGTGATCCAGGAATGGAACACTGGACGGCGGTCAAGAATATCCTGAAGTACCTGAAAAGGACTAAGGATATGTTTCTCGTTTATGGAGGTGATCAAGAGCTCGTCGTAAAGGGTTACGTCGATGCAAGCTTTGACACTGATCCGGATGACTCTAAGTCTCAAACCGGATACGTGTTTATTCTTAATGGGGGTGCGGTTAGCTGGTGCAGTTCCAAGCAAAGCGTGGTAGCAGATTCTACATGCGAAGCGGAGTACATCGCTGCCTCGGAGGCGGCGAAGGAAGGTGTCTGGATGAAGGAGTTCATGACAGATCTTGGAGTAGTGCCTAGTGCGCTTAACCCAAGGACTCTGTTTTGTGATAATACTGGTGCCATTGCTCTAGCCAAGGAACCAAGATTTCACAAGAGGACCAGACACATAAAGCGACGTTTCAATTCCATCCGCGATTACATCAAGGAGGACGACATAAATATTTGCAAAGTACACACGGATCTAAATGTTGCAGATCCGATGACTAAACCTCTTCCAAGGGCTAAACATGAACAACACCAGAACTGCATGGGTGTTCGATTCATTACAATGTAAATCACATAGTGATGTGAACTAGATTATTGACTCTAGTGCAAGTGGGAGACTGTTGGAAATATGCCCTAGAGGCAATAATAAATTGGTTATTATTATATTTCCTTGTTCATAATAATCGTTTATTATCCATGCTATAATTGTATTGATTGGAAACTCAAATACATGTGTGGGTACATAAACAACACTGTGTCCCTAGTAAGCCTCTAGTTGACTAGCTCGTTGATCAAAGATGGTTAAGGTTTCCTAGCCATTGACATGAGATGTCATTTGATAACGGAATCACATCATTAGGAGAATGATGTGATGGACAAGACCCAAACTAAGAACGTAGCATTTGATCGTGTCAGTTTATTGCTATTGTTTTCTGCATGTCAAGTATCTGTTCCTATGACCATGAGATCATGCAACTCCCTGACATCAGAGGAGTACCTTGTGTGTATCAAACGTCGCAACGTAACTGGGTGACTATAAAGTTGCTCTACAGGTATCTCCGAGGGTGTCTGTTGGGTTGGCATGGATCAAGACTGGGATTTGTTACTCTGTGTGACGGAGAGGTATCTCAGGGCCCACTCGGTAATACAACATCACAATGAGCCTTGCAAGCAATGTGACTAAAGTGTTAGCCACGAGATCTTGTATTACGGAACGAGTAAAGAGACTTGCCGGTAACGAGATTGAACTAGGTATAGAGATACCGACGATCGAATCTCGGGCAAGTAACATACCGAAGAACAAAGGGAACAGCATACGGGATTAACTGAATCCTTGACATAGAGGTTCGACCGATAAAGATCTTCGTAGAATATGTAGGAGCCAATATGGGCATCCAGGTCCCGCTATTGGTTATTGACCGTAGAGGTGTCTCGGTCATGTCTACATAGTTCTCGAACCCGCAGGGTCTACACACTTAACGTTTGGTGACGATATAAGTATAGTTGAGTTGTTATGTTGGTGACCGAAAGTTGTTCGGAGTCCCGGATGAGATCACGGACATGACGAGGAGTCTCGGAATGTCCGAGAGGTAAAGATCGATATATTGGACAATATGTTTGGGCCAAGAGGTGAGACCCACGGGGCGTTAGCAAAAGGCAGTTTTGCAGAGGGCAGGGTCCAGACGCCAGGAACCCTGGCGTCTGGCCCTGGGCCAGACGCCGAGGCCCATGGCGTCTGGGCCAGACGCCGGGAACCGTGGCATTTGGTACTGGAATCCGAGAAGGACTCTTCCTTTTGTTCCAAACCGACTTTGAGGAGGCTCTTTCTCCAAGTTTCGACCCCAGGGCTCAACATATAAATAGAGGGGCAGGGCTAGCACCCGGAACACATCAAGATTTCCCCAAGCCGTGTGCGGCAACCCTAACCCTCTAGTTCCTCCGTCATAATCTCCGTAGCGCTTGGCGAAGCCCTGCAGAGATTGTTCCTCACCACCATCACCACGCCGTCGTGCTGCTGGAACTCAACCACTACTTCACCATCACTCGCTGGATCGAGGAGGTGAAGGCGTCATCAAGCCGTACGTGTGTTGAACGCGGAGGTGCCGTCCGTTCGGCGCTAGTTCGTGATCGGATCGAGGGACGACTTGCGATTTGGATCGCGGAGACGTTCGACTACATCAACCGCGTTTCTTAAACGCTTCCGCTTAGCGATCTACAAGGGTATGTAGATTTACTCTCCCTCTCGTAGATGCTCATCACCATGGATAGATCTTGTGTGTGCGTAGGAAAATTTTTGTTTCCCATGCAACGTTCTCCAACAATTGGGACAGTCAGTTTTCGGCTTTCTCCACTGAGGTACTTAACCAGGCGAGCTAGAAGTACAATCGTAGTGGTTCTCCCTTTACCCTCTTAGCCGAACAGTGCGGAACGTAAGAGGGTAAACACAGGAGCCGGGCAACCCAACTATTGACCAAAGATGCAATTCAGAACTGATTCATATAATGCAATATCCGTGACACCGAGCACATGAAAAAAAAAAGAAGTGCCGGTATAAAGTTTTAAGGCAAGATCTATGGTCGAGCCCCCGGTCTATTAGCCGGTTTAAAATAAATGCATCGTGATAGTTTACTTCGGCGGAAAAAGGCGAAAAGGAATATGCAACGTGAATGACTGCACGAGTATACCATAATAAAGTGGTCTTTACTTCCTTTGAATGTGTAACGTCCAACCGTACAATCCGTATTGCCGAAGTAACTTCAATAGATACTTTAAAGGAATGTATATATTGAGAGTAAAGGTTTACACAGGGCTTCCATGTGTGGTTTGACGTCCCTACTACGCCCTGCTGCACGTCTGCGCCTTTGCTCGTCAAGAAGCTTTCGTGGAAGCGAAGCTGTCCGCCGTGTATTCGGCGGAAGTACTAATCTTTGGCGGGCGGATCCTTGAAAAAGGGTTTTGAGAAGTCGCCGTGGTATATCAGCTGGACGCTGATCGGGCCCTAGATGGTGCCCCTTGTTGGTGTCGATTTGAAGACATTTGGTGCCCATTGGTCGGTCGAACCGAGCTCTGGACCTTTTGTTTGATGTGTCCCCACAACTGCCCATGGAATTTTGAGCGCGAAATTGTGCACTCGAGGTACGTATTTCGCGACTAGGTGGGCCATGCTGTGGGGCGCGTATCCCTATTTGGGTGGAGCATGGGAGCGCGCCGGGACCGAGGCTGCAGCTCGGGAGCGCTTGCGTGTGTCCAGTGTCTTGACAGTGGACTAGGATTACGACGCCTCTTCGGCAGCTTGGACTTCGGCGGCGAGAGCCGCAGTGTGTTCCTCTGTTCGGAGCGAGCGCTCGGTA
This sequence comes from Elymus sibiricus, assembly GCA_039707655.1. Taxonomy (NCBI): domain Eukaryota; kingdom Viridiplantae; phylum Streptophyta; class Magnoliopsida; order Poales; family Poaceae; genus Elymus; species Elymus sibiricus. Next base: position 40,559,328 of record CM077664.1, read on the forward strand.
TTACCGTTAATGGTAATAACGCCCCTTGGTCCTGGCATCTTGAGCTTTAGGTACGCATAGTGCGGGACGGCGTTAAAGCGAGCGAAGGCGGTCCGTCCGAGGAGTGCGTGATAACCACTGCGGAAAGGAACAATATCGAAGATCAAGTCCTCGACGCGGAAGTTGTCGGGCGAGCCGAAGACTACTTCCAAAGTCACGGATCCCGAGCAGCGTGCCTCGACGCCAGGTATTACACCTTTAAAGGTGGTGTTGCTGGGTTTGATCCTTGACGGGTCGATCCCCATCTTCGTCACTGTATCTGCGTAAAGCAGGTTAAGGCTGCTACCTCCGTCCATCAGGACCCTAGTGAGGTGAAATCCGTCCACAATGGGGTCGAGTACCAGAGCCGCCGTTCCTCCATGGCGTATACTGGTCGGATGATCTCGATGGTCGAAAGTGATCAGGCAAGCCGACCAAGGGTTGAATTTCGGGGCTACCGGCTCTAAGGCGTAGACATCCCGAAGCGCGCGTTTCCGCTCCTTCTTTGGTATATGCGTGACGTAGATCATGTTCACGGTTTTGACCTCTGGAGGGAACTATTTTTGGCCTCCATTGTTCGGCCCGCGAGGTTCTCCGTCGTCCTCACTGCGGGGGCCCTTGCCCTATTCTTCGGCTGTGGCCTTGCCGGCCTGCTTGATTACCCAACAGTGACGGTTGGTGTGGTTAGCTGGCTTGTCGGGGGTGCCGTGAATCTGGCAGGGCCTATCCAATATTCTGTCCAGTGCAGACGGGCCATCTCGGTTCCCTTTAGAGGGTTTTTTCCGCAGTCCCGATTTTGAGCCGCTGAATCCGGCGTTCACCGCTGCGTCATCGGCTTCACCGCCATTGTTTGAGTGTCGGCGCTTATTGTTCCTATTGCGCCGGGGTTTTCCATTCCCGTCCCGGGTCTCTGAAGTACCGGGGTCTTCGGGGTGGTTGCTTCGACAAGCTAACCAGCTATCCTCACCCGCGCAAAAGCGGGTCATGAGAGAAGTAAGGGCCGACATTGTTCTTGGCTTGTCTTGGCCGAGCTGGCGAGCGAGCCACTCGTCCCTGATATTGTGTTTGAATGCCGCAATTGCTTCGGCGTCCGGACAGTCGATGATCTGCTTCTTCTTGGTCAAGAACCGGTTCCAGAATTGCCGGGCTGACTCTCCGGGCTGTTGGATAACATGGCTCAGGTCATCGGCGTCCGGTGGTCGAACATAGGTGCCCTGAAAGTTAGCTCGGAATGCATCTTCGAGCTCTTCCCAGCTCCCGATGGAGTTTTTGGGTAGGCTGTTCAACCAATGCCTGGCCGGTCCCTTGAGTTTCAGTGGTAAGTACTTGATAGCATGGACATCATCTCCTCGAGCCATATGAATGTGGAGAAGAAAATCCTCAATCCACACAGCTGGGTCAGTTGTCCCATCATAGGATTCTATATTAACGGGTTTCAACCCCTCGGGGAACTGATGCTGCATCACCTCGTCAGTGAAACACATTGGGTGTGCGGCGCCCCTGGCCCGGGCCGCATCGCGCCGAAGATCAGTTGTCATCCGGGCACGGTGCTGATCCCGAACCCTGTCGTTTCTATCGCGCCAGGCCTGGTATCCGTCCCATCCAGCGGGTGCGTATCCTGTGGATCCATAGATGGACCTCGACTGAATCGCTCGTGCGTTCAGGTCGTGGCGCAGATCGTATTGGTCATCCGGTTGAACCGGGTCTTTGCCTGCTCGGCGAGAAGGCACGAGTGGGTATTCGGCTTCCCTGGCCGTCCTATCCCGTCCTCGAGGGGGCACGGGTGGGAGTTCGGCTTCTCCGGCCGCTCTATTTCGTCCTCGAGGGGGCGCGGGTGGGTGTTCGGCTTCTCCAGCCGCTCTATCTCGTCCTCGAGGGGGCGCGGGTGGGAGCTCGGTTTCCACAGCCGGCCTATCTCGTCCTCGAGGGGGCCGGTCGGGCTGGTCTGCGTAAGTTCGTCTGGGAGGTATGGGCTCGAAGGCCTCATCCTCGAATTCTGGAAGAAGGCGCCGTCGCGGGTAACTCCTATATTGGCCCTGATGTTGATCGTCGAGGCCTTCTTCGGCGGCTAGGACCATCGAGCATCTATAGTTGAGTGTATCCTGCTCGGCCCTGAGCTGTTGTTGTTTCATCTTTAAGCTTCGGGCAGTGGCAATGAGTTGCCGCTTGAATGTTTCATGTGCCAGGGGATCCTCTGGGACGATAAAGTCCTCGGGTCCGAGGCTATCTTCCTCTTCGGATGGGGGGAGGTAATTACTGTCCTCGGAATCATCGAGGTCCTCGGGGTCACCCTGGTCCTCATGCCCTTCAGGGGTGTCAGGTCGTTGCTCGGGCGTGTTATCGCCGAGCTCCCCCAAATTATCCGGAGTCTCATTAGCTCCGGTGTCGTTTGTGTCTGTGTGATTTTCCTTGCCCTTCCCTCGCCCTCGGGCTCGCCGTCGTCGGCGTCTGGGCGGGTCTTTGGTGGTGTCGTCGCCGCCTTTGTTGGTTGTGTCACCGTCCTTCACGGGGGTGTCAACCATGTAGACGTTATAGGTGGAGGTGGCGGTCCACTTTCCGGTATTTGTAGTGGCAAGGAAGGTGTCCGTGGAGGGCGGGACGTCCATGTCCTCGTCCATGTAGTCAGCCTCCTCGAAGGCGTAGTCCAGCATGTCGGTTAAATATTCAACAGTGGCTACCAAGTGGGTGGTGGGTGGGACGCAAAATTCCCCGCGGCCGGCATCCTGTCCGACCTGCTCCTGGTCCGAGGACGGGCCGTCCGCGATATTTATCATCTGGATCCGGTCCAGCATCTCGCTTAAAATCGAGGGATCCACCGGATCTATGTTCGGACGGTCCTTGGAGTTGAGCTCCGGCGCGTCATTAACGGGAGTGTGCTCGGCCAAGGGTGACCCCTGGTTCTCCGGCACCAGGGTCGGAGCCAAACTCAAGGTTAGGTCCGATCCGAGGCCTGCCCCGAGGACTGGGGTGGGGAAGGGATCCGAAGTCAAGGCCTCGGGGTTGGTGGGTTCCTCGCGTAAGGCCGAGAACCAAGTGAAGATCAGATCGCCTCGAGCATCGGCGACGAACTCAAGGCCGCCGAACCTGATTTCCTGCTATGGGGCGAAGTTGCCGACTTGGTCGAGGTGACCGGTCGGATCGGCGTATAACACGATGCTGCCGAACGCGAAGAGCTGGCCGGGGACGAAGATGTCCCTGCTACGAACTCCGTCGCTGAAGAGAAGAGCTGTCCGAGGACGATGATATCCCCGCTGCAGATTCCATTGCTGAAGAACTGTCCGGGGACGGCGAGCCATTGATCCTTGGCGACCCACGACGGGACTCTCAATGAAAGCACCAATGTCGGTACCAAAACCGGCAGATCTCGGGTACGGGGTCCGAACTATGGGTCAAGGAGTCGATGGTAATAGGGAGCGTAGGGACAGCGATTTACCCAGGTTCGGGCCCTCTCGAGGAGGTAAAACCCTACGTCCTGCTTGATTGTATTGATGTGATTGTATGAAGGTTACAGAGTTGATATACCTCGAGATCAGATGGGCTAAACCCTAGATTATGAGTCTTCTCTCCCTACGGACTAAACCTCCTGGTTTATATAGACACCAGGGGGTCCTAGGGTTACATATGGTCGGTTACCATCAGGGATAAACATGCCGGTTACGCCATCTATTCCTTGGAGGAGACACCAAGACTTCAGAGATTTCCTTCTGTCATACGGGGTCGTCCACAATCCAGCCTTCCATCGACGTGTAGAGAGCGGCTCATCAGTCCGGCCCATGAGAGATAGGCCGGCAGCCCGAGTACCCCCTAGTCCGGGACACCCTCACCCTTGACGTCGTCAGTTCCTACCGAAAGCTCTGTCAGATGTCACAGTTCAGAGATGCGAAACGCGCCCGGGTGAGCGGAAACCGCCTGCTGCGTAGTCAGAGGTGGGCTTGGTCCCGGCCGTCCTCGCAATGTGCTAGAGCGATTAGGGTCAGTGGCCGAACATCCCTTTTACGCTTAGGATGTAGACCGGCGGGTGACCTCTCTGGAGAGCTGAGTTAGGACTTCGGCGTGTCGATCATCCGAGGCCGGGCATGACCCAAGAAAGTGTGTCCGGCCAGAGGTAATCGAGCGTGTCGGGCTACGTGGTGCACCCCTGCAGGGAAGATAAACTATTCGAATAGCCGTGTCCACGGTAACATGATGACTTGGGGTTGTATCCTGATCTTCTACAACTTAAACTGGATACTGACTAAAATACACCAAGATAATGGATTAGAATACTCGGTGATTGCTTTCTCGTAGGGAGTCGAGAGAGGATCTCTGGGTAGGTTGTTGCTATATATATGTAGTACAAGTTGGTATCATTTACGCTCCTCTCTTCTATTGCTGCAAGATGAAGATAGTCTTCGTTAAGTTGAGCTTCTTCCCTTTATCCTGGCATTTCTGCAGTATAGTCCAAAGATATAGCCCCATTCCTTTGATACCAATGCAGATCTCGTACAGTTCTGATGAAAGTCTTGCGAGTACTTCGGATGAGTACTCACCGTTGCTTTGCTGTTCTTTTCTACAACCCGGTTGATGCGTTCAGATGGTGGTGCCGAGGAGACAGGAGATCCCGCCACTGGATACTTCATGGAGATCGACGACGACGAGTAGTTTGGAGGTCCCAGGCAGGAGGCCTGCGCCTTTTGGGTTTAGTATCGTTGTTATGTTTCAGCCTTCTTAAGGCACCGGTGTTGAACCTGGTCTGTACTCAGATGTTATTTGCTTTCTGACTGATGTATTAATGGGTCCCCGTGCCCTGGTTTGTAATTTGAAGATTTATGTTTAACGTTTGTGTCTTAGAGTTGTGTTGTGATATTAACGTGGAGTCACCGTTCGTGATCGTGCATGCTGCGAGCTGAGTTAGGACTTCGGCGTGTCGATCATACGACGCCGGGCATGACCTAGGAAAGTGTGTTCGGCCAGAGGTAATCGAGCGTGTCAGGCTATGTGGTGCACCCCTGTAGGGAAGATAAACTATTCGAATAGCCGTGTCCACGGTAAAAGGATGACTCAGAGTTGTATCCCGATCTTCTCAACTTAAACTGGATACTAACTAAAATACACCAAGATAATGGATTGGAATACCCGGTGATTGCTTTCTCACAGGGAGTCGAGATAGGATCTCTGGGTAGGTTGTTGCTATATATATGGAGTACAAGTTGGTATCATTTACGCTCCTCTCTTCTATTGCTGCAAGATGAAGATAGTCTTCGTTAAGTTGAGCTTCTTCCCCTTATCCTGGCATTTCTGCAGTATAGTCCAAAGATATATCCCCATTACTTTGATACCAATGCAGATCTAGTACAGTTCTGATGTAAGTCTTGCGAGTACTTTGGATGAGTACTCACCGTTGCTTTGCTGTTCTTTTCTACAACCCGGTTGCTGCGTTCAGATGGTGGTGCCGAGGAGACAGGAGATCCCGCCGCTGGATACTTCGTGGAGATCGACGACGACGAGTAGTTCGGAGGTCCCAGGCAGGAGGCCTGCGCCTTTTGGGTATAGTATCGTTGTTATGTTTCAGCCTTCTTAAGGCACCGGTGTTGAAACTGGTCTGTACTTAGATGTTATTTGCTTTCTGACTGATGTATTAAGGGGTCCCCGTGCCCTGGTTTGTAATATAAAGATTTATGTTTAATATTTGTGTCTTAGAGTTGTGTTGTGATATTAACGTGGAGTCACCGTTCGTGATCATGCATGCTGTGAGCTGAGTTATGACTTCGGCGTGTCGATCATCCGAGGCCGGGCATGACCCAGGAAAGTGTGTCCGGCCAGAGGTAATTGAGCGTGTCGGGCTATGTGGTGCACCCCTGCATGGAAGATAAACTATTCGAATAGCCGTGTCCACAGTAACAGGACGACTTGGAGTTGTATCCCGATCTTCTACAACTTAAACTGGATACTGACTAAAATACACTAAGATAATGGATTGGAATACCCGGTGATTGCTTTCTCGCAGGGAGTCAAGAGAGGATGTCTGGGTAGGTTGTTGCTATATATATGGAGTACAAGTTGGTATCATTTACGCTCCTCTCTTCTATTGCTGCAAGATGAAGATAGTCTTCGTTAAGTTGAGCTTCTTCCCCTTATCCTGGCATTTCTGCAGTATAGTCCAAAGATATAGCCCCATTCCTTTGATACCAATGCATATCTAGTATAGTTCTGATGTTAGTTTTGTGAGTACTTTGGATGAGTACTCACCGTTGCTTTGCTGTTCTTTTCTACAACCCGGTTGCTGTGTTCAGATGGTGGTGCCGAGGAGACAGGAGATCCCGCCGCTGGATACTTCATGGAGATCGACGACGACGAGTAGTTCGGAGGTCCTAGGTAGGAGGCCTGCGCCTTTTGGGTTTAGTATCGTTGTTATGTTTCAGCCTTCTTAAGGCACCTGTGTTGAACCTGGTCTATACTCAGATGCTATTTGCTTTCTGACTGATGTATTAATGGGTCCCCGTGCCCTGGTTTGTAATATAAAGATTTATGTTTAACATTTGTGTCTTAGAGTTGTGTTGTGATATTAATGTGGAGTCACCGTTCGTGATCGTGTATGCTGCGTGTATGATTAGTGCACGATTATGAATGGGGGCATCACACAAAGCTATCTTATTACTTTCGCAAAGTAGTTTTATTTCTTGTTCTAGGTAAAGCGAACGTTAGTGTGCGTAGAGTTGTATCAGTGGTCGATAGAACTTGAGAGAATATTAATTCTACCTTTAGCTCCGCGTTGGGTTTGACACTCTTATTTATCGAAAAGGCTACAACTGATCCCCTACACTTGTGGGTTATCAAGACCTTTTCTGGCGCCGTTGCCGGGGAGCAATAGCGTGGGGTGAATATTCTCGTGTGTGTGCTTGTTGGCTTTATCTCTAAGTAGATTTTATTTCCTGTTCTAAGTTGTTCTCTATCTTTAGTTATGGGTATGGAACACGAAACACCAAAAAAAAATGTTGTACTTGCTACTCTTGGAGATGGGGAACCTCCTAAAACCCTCGATGCTGGTTATGTGTGGAACATTGAATATATTTTTCATAATCCTGATAAATCCCCGTTCAACATGGTAATGGGATACACTTTGGGTCAACGTGAATACTTTAGGGATTATCGCTTGACTCAAAAAGGGAAATCCTTATGGGATCAAATAAAAATGTTACGTTGGTATGCTTGGAATATGTGCTTAATGTATGATTATACTTTTTGCTCTAGGATGGACGCTCCGCACCTTCCCTTCCAATGTGAATTTAATGATAATGAAACCTAGGCTTCTTATGCTAATGGGGTATATGATTACTATGATGTGGAGCAAATAGAAGAATTTGTTGATTTTAAGGGTTCTTATGAAATTGCTTCTTTACTTGAAAAATATGAAAAGCGTGATGATGCCCTTTACAAATATGAAAATCTTGCCATACTTAAATAGTGCTATGAAAACTATGAATACAATGCTCACATTAATGAATTTATTGAGAGAATGTCTGCTGCCCTGGAAGAGACTAGTATTTTGCAGGAGTCTATGGAAGAAGAAATTGCTGAAACTGTGAGCTCATTAGATGAAAAAGATGAGGAGGAGAGCGAAGAACAAAAGGAGGAAGAGCGGATTAGCTACCCATGCCCGCCTTCTAATGAGAGTAACTTTTTAACTCAAACATTGTTTAATTTCCCTCCATGCTTACCGGAGGATGAATGCTATATTGATGATTGCTATGATCCCTTGGATTCGTTTGAAATATCCCTTTTTGATGAACTTGATGCTTGCTATGCTTATGGCCATCATGCCACTATGAATGATGCTTATGGAGATGAACTTGCTATAGTTCCTTATGTTAAGAATGAAATTGTTGCTATTGCACCCACACATGATAGTCCTATTATCTTTTTGAATTCTCCCAACTACACTATATCGGAGAAGTTTACTCTTATTAAGGATTATATTGATGGGTTGCGTTTTACCATTGCACATGATGATTCTAATGGATATAATATGCATGTGCTTGCTGCTCCTACTTGCAATTATTATGAGAGAGGAACCACATCTCCAACTCTCTATGTTTCTAATTCAATAAAATTGCGAGAAACTGCTTATACTATGTATTGGCCTTTACATTGTGTGCATGAATTGTTCTTTTATGACATGCCAATGTGTAGGAAGAGAGTTAGACTTCGTTGTTATATGATATATGTTACTTTGTGCTCATATTTAAGATCCAAACCTTTGTTGCTTAAAATTGGATTTGATATTCCTTGGGATCCTTGTGGATCAATTACTTGAGCACGTTATGCCTAGCTTAATGGCTTTAAAGAAAGCGTTGCCTGGGAGACAACCCAGAAGTTTTAGAGAGTCATTTTATTATTTTGTGTGCTTATAAAATTTTCAAACACAAAAAAATAAAGTGGGGATCTTAAAACTTTTTCTAAAAGAAAAGTGAAAGTGCGAAAGATGAGCCTCGTTGAAGTGGGGGGCGTCCTTGAACTTTTGTTCATGCCCATGGAAACTTTGTAAATCTCGAATCACAGAAGCTTTTCAACAAAAATAATTATCCCCTTGTACAAATCCACTGTATTATAAAAATAATGTGCCAAGATTTGCCTTTAGGATGTTTTCATTACAAGTTTGATATGTGCTGTGCAGAAACAGAAACTTTTGCTGAAGTGTTTGAATTTTCGTATTTTACTGGAACGTGCTAATTTTCTGAAATTTTTACACAGTACTTTCAAATAAGTTCCTTGTTGTGTCGTAATTTTTTAGAATTTTCTGAGTTGTATAAGTATATGTTCCATCTGCATCTTTACAGACTGTCCTGTTTTCACAGATTGCTGTTATAGTTTCTTTATCTGCTTATGTTTGCAATTTTGTTGAAGCCCCATTGATGTGGGAGTGTTAGAATTGTGTTAGCATACAGTACGTAATAATGGATTATAATTATACAATATTGTTACGGCAGGACATGATGGGATTTGATGTTATTTGTACTAACCTCTCTAATGAAAGTTTTGTTGAGTTTTGTGTGGATGAAGTTTTCAAGTTTTGGGTGAGATAGCGATAGAAGGAGAACAAGGAGTGGCAAGAGCCTAAGCTTGGGGATGCCCAAGGCACCCCAAGGTAATATCTAAGGAAGACTCAAGCGTCTAAGCTTGGGGATGCCCCGGATGGCATCCCCTCTTTCGTCTTCAAAACTATCGGTATAGCTACTCGGAGCTATATTTTTATTCTTCACACATTATGCGTAAATCTTGGAGAGTTGTGTGCTTTTCTTTTTTCCTTTTAGTTATTCACCATGCTGGTATGGGATAGTCCTTGGTTGATTTATAGAATGCTCTTTGCACTTCACTTATATCTTTTGAGTATGGCTTTATGGAATGCTTCGTGTGCTTCACTTATATCTTTTGAAGTTTGGATGCTTGTTTCTCTACACTTGTATTACTGTTATTTTTAGAATGCTATTTTGCTTCACTTATATTTGTTAGAGCTTGGCCGAGTCTTTTGTAGAAAGGATTAGAACTCTCTTGCTGCACTTATATCTTTTTGGAGAGTTGAATAAAAATTGGTTATCTGCATGGTTAGTCATGGGTATGTATTGGTGGTATATATTAAAACTTGCATAAAACTTATTGATCATTGAACATGATAAGTTTGATTCTTTGCAATAGTCTTGCGATATTGAAGTGGTGATATGTGAGTGTGTGAGTGAATGGTTAAAGTTAAGTATGGATATTGGTGTTAAGGTTTGTAAATTCGTATACATGAAAGTGGTGGCCGCTGGTATTAGCGGGGAAGTCGGAGCATGGGATGTCTTTGAGTGGCGCTCATGTGCGTTCGGATTGGGGGCGCGTGATGGTTAACTCCTACCAACCTCCCCCCTAGGGCATGCGAGTTGTGCTTGCTTCGAGGGCTATTAGACTTTCGCAATAAGAATTTGAGTTCTTTATGACTAATGTGAGTATTTTGGTCTACATGCACTTCCACCTATCCATATTTTGCTAGCCTCTTCGGTACCGTGCATTGCCCACTCTCACCTCGAGACTTGGCGCAAATTTCGCCGGTGCATCCAAACCTCGTGGGATGATATGCTTTCTCACACATAAACCTCATTATATCTTCCTCAAAACAGCCACCATACCTACCTATTATGGCATTTCCATAGCCATTCTGAGATATATTGCCATGCAACTTCCATTGTTACCATTCATTACATGACTTGAGCAGTTATTGTCATTTTGCTTTGCATGATCATATAGAGCTGACATGATATTTGTGGCACAGCCACCATTCATCATTGTTATACATGTTACGCTAGATCATTGCACTCCTGGTACACTGCCAGAGGCATTCATTTGTAGTCATCATTTTCAGTTTTTGAGTTGTAAGTAAATAAAAGTGTGATGATCATTATTAAAGTGTTGCCCCTACAAGTGAGGATAAAAAAAGAGAAAAAAGTGGACAAAAAGAGCCCACCAAAAAAATAGAGAAAAGATAAAAAAGGGAAAGAAAAAAAAGAAATGAGAGAAAAGAGAGAGGGGGTGCACTACTATCCTTTTCCACACTTGTGCTTCAAAGTAGCACCATGTTTATCATATAGAGAGTTTTCATATACTTCATGATTATGCTAGTGGGATTTTCACATTATAGAACTTGGCTTGTATATTCCGATGACGAGCTTCCTCAAATGCTTGAGGTCTTCATGAGCAAGCAAGTTGGATGCACACCCACTTAGTTGCATTAGGAGAGCTTTCATACACTTATAGCTCTAGTGCATCCGTTGCATGGAAATCCCTACTCCTCACATTAACATCGATTGTAAGGCCTCTCCATTGCCTAATGATCAAGCCGCGTTGATGTGAGACTTTCTTATGTTTTTGTCTTCTCAATTGAACCCCCATCATCATTCTATTTGCCATCCTAAGTGCTAAGACCATGGCTCACGCTCAAGTATTGCGTGGGAGTTGAAAAAGCTGAAGCAAGAAAAGTATGATTTAATTGCTTGGTTTGACGTCGAGGTTATTCATGATTTGGTGTCTTTATTCTTGGAAGATTGAGCGTGCCATGCTTATCGTGATTAGTGTGTATAGATTACATTCTTTAGCATCTTTATTTTGGAAAGGCAATGATTGTTTATTTGCATGCTCGTGTATCATTGTTTCAATGTCAAATTGATAGACTATTGCCATGAATCAATTTTGTCCTAAGTTCATACCCCAATTAATTATTTGATCAAGATTGTGCTAGGTAGCATGCCACATCAAAAATGATCGTTGTTTTATCATTTACCTACTCGAGGACGAGCAGGAATTAAGCTTGGGGATGCTGATACGTCTCTGACGTATCTATTATTTTGATTGTTTCATGCTACTATCATACCACTTTTACATATTTTTGGCAACAATTTATATTATTTCTATTTGGACTAACCTATTAACCCAGTGCCAAAGGCCAGTTCATGTTTTCTATTGTTTTTGGGTTTTTAGGTGAAAAATTCACGAAGCCGGAATGACCTGAAAATTTACATGGATTTTTTATGGAATATATCTGAATTTATGGCGCAAGAATCAACGCAAGACGAGGTCCGTGGGCCTCACAAGTCAGGGGGCGCGCCCACTCCCCTAGGGCGCGCCATGGTGCCTTGTGGAGAGACCGTGAAGCTTCTGGAGCTCTCCTTCGGGCACAAGGAAGCTAATTATGAGAAAAAATCATGTTAAAATTTCAGCTGAATCGGAGTTATAGATCTCTGGCTATTTAAGAAACGGTGCTTGGCCGCAGAAACAGTTGGAGAAACTCGCGAAAACAGAGAGAAACAACGAGGGGAGATCCAATCTCGGAGGGGCTCCCGCCCTCCGGGAGCCATGGAGGACAAGGACCAGAGGGGGAACCTTTCTCCCATCTAGGGGGAAGGCCAAGCAAGAATAAGAAGGAGGGGGGCCTCTCTCCCCCTCTCTCCCGGTGGCGATAGAGCGCCGCCGGGGGAACCATCGTGACGGCGATCATCTCCAACAACTTCACCGCCGTCATCACCATCTTTCTCCCTCTCCGTGCAGCGGTGTATTCTCTCTCACCCCGCTGTAATCTCTACTTGAACATGGTGTTTGATGCTATATATTATTATCCAATGATGTGTTGCATCTCTATTATGTCTGAGTAGTTTCTTTTTGTCCTATGGGTTAATTGTGGTATGGTATGGTTGATATGAGTTGTATGATATTATGGTGCTGTCCTATGGTGCCAGCCGTCTCGCACAAACGTGTGGGGTTCCCGCTGTAGGGTGTTGCAATATGTTAATGATTTGCTTATAGTGGGTTGCGGGAGTGGCTGAAGCATAAACCCGAGTTTGTGAGTTGTTGCATATGGGATTAAAGGGGACTTTTAACTTAATGCTATGGTTGGGTTTTACCTTAAGGAAACTTTGGTAGTTGCGGATGCTTGCTAGAGTTCCAATCATAAGAACATATGATCCAAGTACGGAAAGTATGTTAGCTTAGGCCTCTCCCTCATAAGTATGATGAGTATCACTATCGTTTCATATCCAATTGCCTAGGGACAATCCTTTTCTTATTTTTCTTCCAAAACTCCTTGCTTTATTGTTCTTTTATTAAAACAGCACCTAACTCTTTATTATCTTGCAAAGCTATCTTATTACTTTTGCAAAGTAGTTTTATTTCTTGTTCTAGGTAAAGCGAACGTTAGTGTGCGTAGATTTGTATCGGTGGTCGATAGAACTTGAGAGAATATTAATTCTACCTTTAGCTCCTCGTTGGGTTCAACACTCTTATTTATCGAAAAGGCTACAACTGATCCCCTACACTTGAGGGTTATCACTCGGGTGTTGTGAAAATTTGCTAAAAGAAGATGATATTAGAGATACTCAACCCCATAGTATTTAATTTGATAGACTCAATTGCACTTGTAGATAGAGTTGTCCAGAGAAACCCTGTTGGAGGTGATTGAGATTAATGCCAAAAATCTGTTGTGCAATACATGGTATATTGCTTTACGCGTTTCACTGTGACTTTGTCACCCCTCCTGAGTTTATGCTGACGACTCCGCTGGCCTATGAATGATCTACCTAAGTTTCAGCTCAGATTTCGGCTATGAGTTGGTTACCATCTATCATGGCAACACTATGACAAATATTATTCGGCTTTCTCTTGAGGGAGTGTGTATGTGGAAAAAAGAATATTGATCACTGCACTCGAAAGAGACAATTTTTTGTCCATAGTATTCGACTTAAGCCACAACAAAACCCCCTATTTGCATGTATCATTTCTTTGGCATGATCTTGTCACCATAAGACAAAAGTTTCAGCCAGCAACAATTGAAGGAGTGCTTGCGAGCCTTGATGAAGCGATATTCATGGGTGTTAATGAGTTATTCTAGCATCGCAATATCTTTTGTATACCTTTCATGCCCTTAATGATGTTTTCATTGCAAAGTCCTTCCAAAGTATTCCTGGCAAGCAACTGTTAGCTAGACAAAGTGGAATAATTGCTAGTTGATTATTTTGTCTAAACTAATGAGAACCTTATATTAATTATCTTGAGCTAACCCGCTTGCATAATAACCATTGCCGCCGCTACAGCTATGCTAAGTTTTCAGGTGAAGAAAGCCATGGGCCATCTAGGCGTACCGATCGTAAGTGGACCAAAACCTTATCATTATTTCGGTTTAAACAACTGAGTTCCTTTTTTGTTTTGTTTACTGCTCGAGGATGATCAAGGTTTAAGCTTGGGAGAGTTGATGAGTGTATTTTCTACACTCATTCGACCGTTGTTTAAACCTGAAAATCCCGGATATTCTGAGAAAATCACTCCGATCTTATCACTAATGACTAATAAATGCAAAATATTGCAATTTCCTATGTTTAATTTGTTTCCACAGGTAAAAGGCCATAAAAGGGGAGGAAATGCAGATATATATGGAAATATGAAGAGAGGAGATCAAGCCATATCAAAGGGAGGCGCCACAGGCTAACTAGAGCAGAAGACGGCGTCTCGTACCATCGCTCGTACCGCACGCCACCGACTCCGTGATGTTAGCCTTGATACACTTCATAAAAGGCTCGAGGCCCCATTTGCAATAGAGCGCCCCCAAAAGAGTCGAGCACCACAACAACCTCTACAGAACAGAAGGATCGCCACCATCATCACCGCCATTCCAAAAATCCTAGCCACCGCCACCGCCATCACCATCACCATCTCCATAGCCAAACCCCCCATAGTTAGCCATACATGTAATCGATCCATCGCAAACGGCAACATTGTAAGACTTTACACAATCATTCATCTTTCATCAATGACATCTACAATGTTTTCCATCTATGATTTGATTGCGATGTGTGAGTAATCCGCTTAGGCCATGGGCTGAGGCACAACCTTGCATCCCTCTGTATCTATGCACATGATCGTTGGTAATGACTTTGCTTAATTGAACGTTATTTGTATGTGTTGTCCGCAACGGATTTGTCTCTTATCTTCTTCTCGTTCTAGGACTCCGCAGGTACACGGAATCCCTTAGCTCGATCCAGGAGGAGGCAAAGTGCAGGGACACGTGAAGGCTACACCGAACGCCGGTGACAGTAAGGATTAGTATGGTAGCTGAAAGCAACTCCTTAGGGATCTTGAGGTGCAGTCATTAAACACCCAATGCGTTGGTCTGGAGAAATCCTAAATAATTGAGGGAACCCCGCGAGATGGTATGGGCCTTGGTTGGACAATAGACTCATGATGCAGGTTGTTGATCGGTCGTGATGTCATTTGGACGCATCCCCCACATCTACCCGTTGAGAACACATCATAACGGTGTCTACCAGGACTATGTTGGAAATCAAGACGAGATCCTAAGCACAAGTACAAGGTTGCAAGTAAAGTCCTCATGCCCATGCCTATTTCCATATCATTGATCTCTCCCTCTCATTACAACTGCGATTTGTTCGGTCCAGGGAACTGAAACCTCTTATGAAAATGATAGCTTGCTTGAATCCCTGTCTATTAGCAGAACTTCCTGTGGGTTTGACACCCAGTGTCACCCTTGGGGGAAAGAGGTGAGGACTATCTACATCCGAAACCGAATCAAAGGTAATTAGTGATCTTCTATGAGAAGATGGATGTATATGTGATGCTCTCCGAAAAGATGTTACGTGATTGTATATGTGACCTTCTTTGAAAATGCTATTGTGGCCGACTTTGTTTGCATGGCATCTTCTGTGCAGCTAGCTGCTACTATTTTATTTTGCGCCCTCAGAATCACATCAGTGACCAGCCAAAACTATCATCAGTGACCAGCCATTTTGGCGGTTAGTGATGACTAGTTCTAGTCATCAGTGACCAGGAAACCCTGACCAACCACTCGCGCGTCAGTGATGATATGATTTGGCCGGTCAGTGTTGTTCGGTTCTGTAGTAGTGATCACCTCCTTTTGTGCTCAAACTAGGACTATTATGTCATCACAAACTCAAATGATGGTTGCAATGCAAGAATGTAAAGACATGGGTGGATGAATGAAAGGTACAAACCTAGAGTTGTGCAATCGCAGACGCACTAGCTGTCGGGCGAGTCCGTATTGAAACACTTGAGCTCATACTCTATGTCCGGAGCCCAGAAAGCTTGGGATGCAAGATGTGGAGATTGAGCCATCGAAAAGGTAGTGGCGGCCACTCTTCTTCCCTCCTCCTGCCTTCATGAGCGCCACTGGATCAATGTCCTCCTGCATAGGATCGCTCACGGCCCCGTGGCTCTGCCAGTACACCTCACAGTACATATCCATCTTCTTCTTGGCACAAGAGCTTCACCACTCCTTGGCCTTCTTCTTTCCCCTATGTGCATGTTTCCATGCCTGCGCCTTGCTGACCTGGCCACCAGGCTGTTGGATCTCCTGCAAAAGAAAGCACGATGATTAGTAAACGTAGTTGAACCTAGAGACGAACTTGACGATGGTGTTTCACATACCAGTTTTTGATGGACAACTGCCAGGTTGAGGCGGCCCTGGACGTGTGCCGGGCCATGCATCAGTAGTTTCTCATCCCTTTTCTATTTGTGATCCGTCCGCCACCCAGTCCTCTGGTATCCATTCCTCCCCTACTTACACAGGCAAAATACATCATATGACAAAGAAAAGAAACAAGCGTTGGTCATCTAATTAACTACTACCAAGCAGTGATGGTACTTACCGACAAGTATTCTTCCTTGTCTAGATATGTGTCGCAATCCTCCAGCTTCTTCATTTTTGGCTTCCCATCGTCGCCCTTGCCATAAAATCTGATCACGGCCTCGTAGTGCAATATGTGCCTCATGTCAGGGAGACGCTTCTTGGCAACTCTCTCCACGTTCAGGCGCGCATGAGCAAGCTTCGCATCCTCACAGGTAAAGTGTTTCTACAATAATGCATATATCAGTTAGATAATTATCTAGCTTCTGATATGATATGATATGATATGATATGATATTATATGATATGATATGATATGATATGAAATGTAGTGTCAGGCCGATACTTACCCACAGATCTTGCTGGATCCGCTCGGCTTTGTTGGTGCACTCTTTGTCCTTGGCGGCTTCATAGTGCGCCCATGTGAATCCTGGTGATGGCGACTTCTTGCCTGGCAGAGTGACCAGCCTAGGAAGTGCTCCCTCAGAAGAGCGCCAATGATGGTGTTCACCTATCATTTATACGAACCCTATCAAACAACTGTCCAATGCCTGCACAATTAGAAGCAAACTCACATGTGAGTGTTCAAAATATTATATGCTAATGACTTGTAGGACCGTCCTTTACCTCTCTCTGTCTGGTCGAATGACGGGCCGACGCTCTTTGGGCGTGGCACTCGGGACCTGCAACCTGCCACGCAAAGAGCGCTTCCTGCCGTTAGAGCTGGAGGAAGATCCCTGCTGGTCCTCGCTCACCACCTCCTGCTCCTCCTCCACCTGATCCTCCTCCTCAATAGCAAACTCATCGCGCACCTCCTTCACGTCGGGTAGAGAACTACTGTCAGAAGAGTAGCCATCGCCGCTGTCTGAAAGCCTCAGTGATTTACCGCGCCACTCCATGCTTCAAGCACCTGCTATAAGAAAGACAGAACCAAAAGAACACATATTAATATAATCATCATAATAACATGGAAAAAATGCATGAAAATCTTCCCAGCCCTAACTCCTTTGAAATAAACAATTCAAATAAGAAGAAACATGGAAAATGAGCAGCCGTGGCACATATCACATACACAACCACATATCACATGCAAAAGCACTGAGAAATTTAAAACACTTCATTGCATAAGTAGATAATGGTACCACATTAACATCAGACATATATAGCTTAGTTAAACAGTACATTAACTACTAGACTCCATTACCTACTACATTAACACTACATCAACAACAAACTATCTAGACTACTCCAAGAATGGAGCTCTACTCCGACTCAAACTCGGAGAAGCCGGACAACGAGGAGCCTTAGTCGGAGTTGTAGTCAGAGATAGGTATCGCCCCCACGCTGGAGGGGCCCGCCTCGTGGTCGTTGGCGGTGGCCCGACTCCATGGCAATGGGTGATCACTCTCCTCTGGCTCGTGGAGGAGCTCGTCAAGGTCGTTGAGGCACAGTTGCTGCACCGCACGGCGGTGGGTGATCTCCTGGTGGTTGGCCTCGACCTCCTGTTTTTCCTTGACGGACTCATAGAGAGCTGATGTCTACTACGCACTTCTATTCTTGTAGACTCTATTGGGCCTCCAAGTGCAGAGGATTGTAGGATGGCAGCAAATTTCCATCAAGTGGATGACCTAAGGTTTATCAATCCGTGGGAGGTGTAGGTTGAAAGTGATCCCTTTCAAACAACCCTCCAATCAAATACAAATAGTCTGTTGTGTCCCCAATACACCCAATACAATTGTTAGTTTAGCGAAGAGATTGATAATTTGGGTGGTAATAATATTTTGCATTTTCGGAATAAAATAGGACAGCAAGGTAAACAGTAGTAAAAATGAGTAAAACGGTGTCTCAATGCTTGGAAACAAGGCCTAGGGTTCATACTTTCACTATTGCCAACTCTCAACATCATTAACATAGTTAAACAACATGATATACCCTCAAAAAGTGTAGTAAGGAATCACTCCAAAGTTTCTCTTTTTATCGGATCAAAGTAGGATCAGATCTCATAGGTGCGCAAATAGCCAACCACCTCAAAGTTGTCTTTCTAATCTTAATCTATTGAGCCACCCCAATGTCACCTCAGGCAGCCCCAGAAATTATACTACGACAACACCATATGATCTTTATCGTTCTAACCTATTATCCATAGAATCACCCCAATGTCACTACGGGCATCTCCGAAAGTTATACTAGACATGCATCATGTAATCTCACTGATTCCCAAAAGATTCAATCCAACATAAAGAAACTCATAGATGAGCAAGATTCAATTCACCACAAAGATAATATGAGGGGATACATCACATAATTCAACTCCATTAACAAAGCCCATGATCACAATCATCATCAGAAATGAACATAATCAAGTGATAGAGAGATAGATCACATAGCTACTAATACAAAACATCAGCCCCGAGGGTGGACTACTCCCGCTTCATCATAGGAGCAGCACGGGATGATGGAGAGGTTGACGAAGATTAATTCCCCCCTCGGGCAGGGTGCCAGAAAAGGGCTAAAATGAAGATCGCCTCGGATCAGAAAGTGGCGGCGACGGAAAAATTAGGGTAAAAATACTATAGGTGTTTTTTAGTATATATAGAGGCGTAGGCGTCGAGAGGCGGTGGAACGGAGGTCCAGGCGCTCCACGGGATCACCCCACAAGGCCAGGGGGTGGCCGCGTGGGCAACTGGTGGGGCCCCTCTGGCCCCCTTTTGGCCCTGGGTCTTTTCTGGTGCAAAAATAATTGTCATATTTTTCCTCAATTTTTTACGCCCCCAAAAAATTCCTTTTTTTTTTGCAAAGTCCAAAAACAGCAAAAAAAACGGCAACTGACTCTGGCACTTAATTAATACGTTAGTCCAGAAAAATGATAAAAATTGGTGCCAAAGCTATGCAATAATGATATAAAAATAACATGAATACTTCAAAAATTATAGATATGTTTGAGATGTATCAGCATCCCCAAGCTTAATCCCTGCTCATGCATAAGTAGGTAGATGATAACAAGAATAATTTTTGAAGTGTGAATGCTATAATAGAGCAAAACTTTGATCACATAGAGAACGATAATTCTAGTAACAAGTAGCATCATTGTATCAAGTTCAACAAAACAGAAAGAGATAATGAAGCATCTCCCAAATCTTACAAGACTACACTGCAAATATAAAGTAGTGCATAGACATCAATGAAGTAAAGATGATGACTAGGTACCCCAACTTGAAGATAACCATCATACTTATGCACTGCCCAACAAATTACTATTAAGAAGGATTACTCCTTTAAAGGATGCTGGAGTACCCGCCTCCTGGGGGCATCTGCGCTGGCGCGCATGCTCCGCGCTGTCCGATCAGTGCACGCCCCGCGCCGCTGCCTGCCTAGTGCCCTCCCCGCCGTCCAATCGGCACGGGAATTCGTCACTGAGCCAGCGTCCTCGGGTGTCCATGACGCGTGGGCCAGGGGAACGCCCAGGGCCACCTCATTTGGGGGCCGTTGCCCTCGCCCTGCGTGCAGGATGTTTGGTCTGCACGCACAGGGTACGCCCTGTGCGGGCGGCCGCAAGATGTGTGTCAGGCCTTCGTGTCGGCGTCGTTTATTTGCTGCTGGGCTGTTTGGTTCATGTGTGCCGGGTACGCCCGTGTGGATGGGCATACGATGTGTGTTTGGTCGGCCTGTCTCGTCGCGCCCGGGGCCGCCTCGGCTGGTTGTAACACCCTGGTTTTTCAGTCCTGGAAAATTCTTTTTCCAGAGTTGGCTCCTGTCTTTTTCTTTTGGTGTTCTTGGATTTTATTTGCACTCTTGTGTTTATTTGAGAGTAGTGACTTGCCTAGTTACTTGGGAGTAGGGTTTTGCCTCCCAAAACCCTAATTACCACTTCTGCTAACTAAACCCTAGGACCCAGTTGCACTGGACCACCCTTTTCCCTTGCACTTTAATACTCCAAATTAATTGGAGGACTCACCCTTCACATATCTTCACCATTTCCATCTTCACCCACCCACACTTAAGTCAATATTTCCCCCAGAACAATTCATCTAGGGTTTCTGCTAGATCTGTCAGTTTGTGAAGCAAGTGCATTAGGCATTCATCCATTATAGCTGAAATTTTGCATACATCAACATCCACCCATATCAGGCCTATCCACAAATTTTGAGCATCAAACACCTACCACAACTTCCTCCACAATTTTCCAAAGATTGCATCCACAGAGCCACCTTGTAAAGGAAGTACATTTTGCATCCACCACTTGAGCTCAAATTTGTCATGATGTTTAAACATGACAAAACATCACTGCCACCCAATTTTCATCAATGTCCATCACACCATTTGACCCCAGCAATTTCTCAAAGTTTCTGGTCAAAAAACTAGTTTACACAGGAAGTGCCATCTACAAGCATCCATTTGGCCTCAATTTTTGCATACATATTCATCAGCATACAAAACCACTCCACACCAAAAACCAGATGCATTCACCACACCATTTTCAAATGGCACATAACAAACACCATCTGCCAGGAAACTAAATTGGATGCTCAACTCAGAAATAAACCCAACCAAACCCCAACTAGTGCACCTAGACACTCTACCAACCCTACCCTACACCCCAGACACACTTGGCCACGAAGTAACCCACCAGAGCGCGTGGCCACAGTGGTGACCACGGAGTTGGCAAGCTGCCAACGCGCTCTAGCAGAACAGTGGCGCCACTCGGCGGTTTGCACCGCCCACGGCTAGCCCCCCTCGCGTCCGAGCGCGCCGCATGGCCCCAGGCCCCTCTCTCGAGCTTCTCCCCTCGCCCTTTGCCCTCCACGACACCGCGTCATCGCCGCCGCCCTCCCGTGCGCAGCCAGGCCCCCCACCCCTCCCCTCGTCGTCTTCTTTCCGACGTCTGCCCCCTCGGCCTCCCTGGCACTCCGCGACGCACAGCCCTCCAGCCCCTCGCCAGCGGAGCACCCGGGCCCCGGCCACGGCCAAGCTTATCTGCCACCTCGGCCGAGCCCATCCACCTCCATAGCTCGGCTATAAATAGCCTTCCCCAGCCTTCCTTGGCCGAGCCCATCCACCTCCACGGGGTCCGATCCCATCCACCTCCTCGAGCTCACACACTCTCTTCTCTCCCTCCCCGCATTTCCCCAGTTCAATCAGAAGGCCCCTGGAGCCCTTCTACCCCCTCACCGGCCACCATAGCCGCCGCCTCGGCTCCGGTCCAAGCCGGACAGCAGAACCACCCTGGGCTCCAGCTCCACCACCCCCGGGTGCGGCGAGGAGCACCGCATCCGCCCAGCTCCCCGCCCGACGCAACCGAGCCCCACCTCGCCGGAATCAGCAACGCCGGCGCCCTCCTCTGTTCCCGTCGCAAGGAAGGAGAAGAAGACAGGGGAGGAAAGAGAAAGCGCCATGGGACCCACCTGTAAGCGAGCCAGTGAACCGGTACGAGTCACTGACCGCTGGGCCCCGAA
Source organism: Elymus sibiricus (assembly GCA_039707655.1). Taxonomy (NCBI): domain Eukaryota; kingdom Viridiplantae; phylum Streptophyta; class Magnoliopsida; order Poales; family Poaceae; genus Elymus; species Elymus sibiricus. Next base: position 40,580,955 of record CM077664.1, read on the forward strand.
GCGTTAAGTGGACGCGCATAAGGATGAGTATGTTTTCCTCCTCTGGAAGCGTACTTCAGAGGAAGACGTTTTCCCCTCTAGAAAACGCAGCGTAGCAGAATACGCTTTCCCTACTGGAAAGCGTATTTCAGAGAAAGACGCCAGCACAAGTTCTCCAGGGACCCAGTTGAGAAGGTTTTATTTATAGAAAGGTCCCTGCACTTCCACACCTCATATCTTTTCACTCACAACTCCGTTTGCGATGAAACCAACGCTCACATTCTTCTTACCTCGCGCACTTTCCGATGAAGTAACTTTCACTAACTTTACGCAAACTAAAAAGATCATTTTACCCCTTGGCTCTTTTAGGCCATTTCGGAGCACCGGATTCCATCACCGGGCTACCGGGCTTTATCGGGACTCCTCCCGGTAAACCCTAGGTATCAAGGCAAGTCATTTTCTCTGATGTAGACCCTGAGTTTTCACTCGTTGTTATTCTTGCGTGTTATTTGGCTTTTGGTGTCGGTTTCTGCCGGTAGGTTTTCTCAGTTGGTTTGCTTACAGTTGATTACTTTGGTTGCACTGTAAGTTGTATTATTGTTGCACTTTGACTTGCTCGTAGTAGTATTACTGGAGATGGGTCGTTGTGATTTATTACTATTGCTTGTTTACTTTGTGTGCAAGACTAATGTTGCAGTACAGTAATGAACCGAAAGTATATTTAACAACCTCCTCCAGACTGGGTAAGTCATTGTGCCACAGAACCGGACTCACCCGTACGACCACATTTGCCTAAATGGGATGGCCCTACTTCGTTTGTAGTTATGTCTCTTTCGCGTGTCTCCAAAGAGGGATGCTTGGACGAGTAGTACTTCCTTCGCGCGGGAAGTTGCCGTCCAAATCTAGAGGGCCTGGGATGGTTGAGGATATCCGAAAGTGTAGTGATTCCCAGAGGGGAAGAGTAGGTGCGACGGGGTGGCAAGGTCCCAGATCCCCTCGACCCAGGGCTAGCCTGCGGGAGGTCAGAGACATGGTAAGAGTGCCATGCTGTAAGCGGGATTTGTTGGACTGGGAGTCCATGGTGTGGGTAAAGTGTACAACCTCTACATAGTGTGTTTAGAATCTATTCGAATAGCCGCGTCCACGGTATTGGACACAGTTTGTGGGAAGTCACATAAGATTTCTCTAGTCGGAGGTACAATCATTAAGAGTAAAAGTTGGAAAGCTAAGACATTGGTGCAAGCGGCCTGAGCATCGTGGATGCCAGGACTTGTGGGTAAGCCAATGGAAAGGCTTTGAGAAAAACGGTCGGAGGACCGCAGGGAAGTAACTTGAAACGATTGTTGTTTATGTTGGTCTTCTTATTGTTATTGCACTGTTAGTATTTCATGTGTTTACTAAGCAGTAATATGGATCACACTCGGGGGAAAGAATTTAGTTTAGAAGTGATCATAGTTGGGAATGTGATTTTAAGCTGGTGAGTCCAGCACTAAAGATGATTGATGAGGTAAATATGTGAAACGTAATAAAAATAACACGGAAGAATATCGGAGGAATAACTCTAGACCAAGTGATCACCTTTTTGGGAATGAGTTTAGTCTATCCGGGATCACCTTAAGTTGGTAATCAAAGCGTAGAATGATCACATCAGTGGACGGACTTTAAGCTTACCGTAGTTGCACTAGTTATTTGCTAGTTGAGCTTTACAGTTGTAGTACCGTTGTACTTCAGTAGAAGCCTTGGTAGAAGTACGTACCAAGTAGTGGTTGATGATTGATGGGGTAAGAGCAATTTCATGCTTGAGTAACTTGGAGGGTTACTTGGGTGGTTCTACGAGGTGTTGGCTTGCGAGTACATTCAATGTACTCATGGCTTTTAACGTGGCCAGGTATGAAGCAATTAAGGAGACGAAGTTGACACGACACTAGGCGAGAGAGTAACCCAGTCAGATCCCTGTGGAATGGAGTCGCGCTATGACCGTGCCGCTACCATTGTAGAAGTTTCCGCTGCAGTCATCTCTGAAGTAACCACCTCGGTTACTCAGACCGTTCCGACCTCAACACAATGTTGAGACTTGGAGCATAGTAGTCCATGATGTAACGTTACGTAGATCTGTAAAGCACTCTTTTGCCGAATGGCTTGTACACTGTTACACATGGATTGTAAAAGCACGCGCCAGAGTGATCTCCTGGGCTGGCATGTGCGGCTTTCCGTCTGAATACAGTGGTAGATCACTGTACTCAAACGGGGGTGCCACAAGACTTGGTATCAGAGCCAGGCTGACTGAAGGTTGCCCCTAGGTGTCGTTGCTCGACAGACATCCCAGATAGATATCAACCATCTTTGCCATACCGACACGGCTACTATTGATCAACAGACAGCGCGTAGGTGCCCCGTAAGACCAGACCCCACTCTCACGACTTTGCCGACGGCGACGAAGTATTCGCATTAGGCACCGACCAGTGAGCCCTCAGCCACACTAAGAAAACCAAACCCCTACCCTGCTTGCTAGCCTTGGACTTTCTTTCCTCGATTCTAGTTTCCTCTGTTGAAACTCCAGTTATCTCTTCGTTCCTCAGTATAAACCCGGTTTATTGAATACTCCACCTCGGCAACGTCCCGTGTCGCGTTATGGTAGAAGTGTTCTAAGGAAGTAGTAGGAACTGACAGCGGTTGCTACCAGGAGCATCGGATGATCTCGTCTCTAAAATCCTTACAGGTGGTGTATAGAGTGCGCTATATAGTTATATTAGTATACCTAGGCCATGTTACACCGTCCTGAGGACTCGCTTTTATTTGGCTCTTGTGTTTTTGCTCCTCGTGGTTTTTGCTTTCCTTTGTTGCAACCACCTCCTTTGCTCGTCCCCAAGGTGTCGAAGAAGGATACCGACACCCGACTCAGACAGTACCCAATAAGCCCAACCCAAAGAAAGCCACGGCAACCAAACTGCAACAACAAAAGAGGCCAACAGAAACAAGAGCAGATCAGAATCAAAATCAGCACAAGCCAACAGTGTCAGAATACAACAGTGACAAGCTCAAGTCAACACACCCAGCATCGACAACACCCAAAGGACAGTCGGAGCAACCTTTGGAAGAAGACACCGGCCAACACAAGTATGCCTTGTTCCCTGGACCAGTACACTACAATATTAGCTAGTGAACAAACACAAACGGAATTTGAAGTAGTTGTAAACAATAAAAGGAAATGGTTATAGCAGAGGTTTCACTTGCAGCTGCGTACATGTGCTTGGAATCATAAAATTGACAAATAAACGTAGTTATGATGATTAATTAATAATGAACTTATAACTAGATAAGTGGGCGATGCGTCCTTGTGACACCACGACCGCCTACCGCCGAATCGAGGATTGAGTCATCCAACCTTGGCCCTAATCCGTCTGGCGGGGTTACCTCGGTTATTAAGAAAATACCAGACCAATGCATTAGGGTTTAGTGACTGCATCGTTGTCCCCCAAGGAATTAGTTCAGACTACCGTACTAGCCTTACTGTCACCAACGTTCAGTATAGCCTTGACTCGGGAGGGGCGTTCTGGCTCTTGGTCCAAATGCATCCTGAATCCTGAACGTCCAGCTTCACTTCGCGATCTGTGCCAGCATTTACTAACTCTCATATACGCAACTGCAGTACAGGGAATACAGGAAGACGTCAGTGTCTATACATATCGCACTCGCGGGGGAGTTGCGGACGGCGAACGGACGTCGTCGCACGTGGGCGCGGGTGTGGAGCGACGGGCGTTAGCGGCTGGAAAGGTGGGCCGATGGAACAGGTCTTTGGACCGACTCCTGTACCGTGGTACAGGAACCACCAGGCGACGCCGCTGGGTGAAAACGCTGGTGGGCCGACAAGGAAAACTCTAGAGGCGGAGTTGATCTGGAGGAAAAGCGGGGAGTTCTCCGGCGGCGCAGGAGGGGCCATGGAGTTTCCGGCCGATCCGGTGACGAGGTAACAATCCGGCACGGTGAATCCCTCTCTTTGTCTTTGATTTTGTGTCTCTTGTGTGTCATTCCTGCAAAACTCAGCTGGAGAATCGCCTTCCTGATTGCCAATCTTCCCAGACGAAGGAGAGAGTTCAGCGGTGCAAATCGGAGTGCGGGATGAGGGCGATAGCACGGCAGTACTGTTTGCGAATGCATCAGTTGGAGCGGGGTTGGCGGTGGCGGAGCCTCGGCTAGGAGCTTCGACCGCAAGCTCGTCAGGGAAGCCCGATGGAAGATCCAATGGAGTAGACGCGGGGAGTGTAGGGGCGGAGATCTGCGGCGAGCCGGCGTGCAGCGAGAGCGAAGCAGACCATGGGTACGTACTGGATGAAGAAGCAGGGCATGGTGCTGAGGCTGGAGAGCAACTTGCTGTTATTCATGAGCGTGCCGACAGTGAAGATGCAGCATCAGCACAGTCTACGGGCAAAATTGACCCCCAGGCACCCGGGTGGATAAAGAGGTAAGAATGAGTTGACACATTTCTGCTCCATACCAACCGCTAGTATTAAGAGATTTTTTTGGTAAAAAACGAGCAATTTAAGGTTTCTTTGGGATGAATCCTATGTACAATTTTTTTCTGTACTTGATGTTCAGAGGGTAGCAGCTCAAATTCAGTAGCTTCTTAGTGTCTTAAGAGACATTGATGCATTAACTAGTTAGTGCAGGAGGGGTTTGAACATGACAAATGATTTGATTGAATGCATCAGCAAATTGAGCAGTTTGTACTGTAGCTGAAATCAGAAGTTCTTAATGCATCAGCAAATTGAGCCATGTCTTTGAACTGTAGCTGTAGTCAATAATTCATGAATGGTTGCTAGGCTGCAGCAACAATTCAATAGGGGCTTGATGCAACATTTGTGTCGCATGGATTTCTCTATGTTAGCTTGGTGCTGGACAGTGATTGTGTCACTGTTTACAGGGTTAGAGTCGGAAGCCATCCGCCGGACCGGACTCCATGTCCTGGCAGGATTGGAGCCGCTCGAGGAGACAATAAGAGCATATCCCAAGAAACTAGGTGAACATGTCATTGAGCTAGCCATTGGGTTAACATTCGACTCACTAGGGGAGGCTTACGATTTCTACAACCTTTACTCATGGGAGCATGGGTTTGGTATAAAGGTATGGGAAAAGCAGACTAAACGCAGAGGAGACGAAATGCATGCAGGAGATAGTGTGCGGCTGCTCAGTAAGTTCTGTGAGGGATTTTTTTTCCTTAAACTGCCTAAGGTGTTAACTCAAATTGTTCTGGTTGCAGGGTAAGCAGATAACTGAAAACAGCCAGTCATGCAGGTGTGAGTGCCCAGCGCTGATTCGATTGTTAAGGACTGCTGACAACGGGTGGTACATTACGGAGCATAGAGTGAACCACAACCATTCATTGACTCCAACTTGTGGGGAGAAGGTTAACTGGCCATCTCACAAACACATAGATGTGTACACTAAGGATCTGGTTAAGCAGTTGAGACAAAACAATATCAATGTCAACAAGGTGTACAGCATAATAGGGAGTTTTTTTGGTGATGTGGACAAGGTGCCGTTCATGAAGCAAACGCTGCGAAATCTGTGTGGGAAAATCAACAAAGAGAAAGCTGAAGATGACGTACGGAAGACAATAGATGTGTTTGCAGACATAGCAGCAAAAGACCCGGAGTTCGTGTTCAGGGTACAGCCAGATGTTGGGCGCCGGATCAAAAATTTGATGTGGGCAACAGAAAGCAGTCGCAATCAGTACATCTACTTTGGAGATGTCATTACATTCGACACCGGGTACAGGACAAATCTGTACGACATGTCGTTCGGTTTGTTTGTCGGGGTCAATAACCATTTCCAGAGCATTATACTAGCAGGAGTGCTGCTGCGGGACGAGCAAGTAGAAAGCTTTGAATAGGTTTTCACAGAGTTTGTGAGGATGATGGGAGGGAAGCCTCCAAGCACAATTTTGACAGGTAATGACAAATGCTACTGATACGTCAGTGTCATTGCACACATATATATAAACTTGATGTGTCTAATGTGGTGCAGACCAGAACCGGACGATGGAGGTGGCCATAAAGAGCACACTTCCAACGACGATGCATCGCTGGTGCAAGTGGCACGTGCTTAAAAAGGTGAAGGAGACGTTGGGGCCTCTGTACAGCAGAAGGAGTGAGTTCAAAGCCGAATTTCACAAGGTAGTGAACCATATGTTAACTGTGGATGAGTTTGAGACCCTGGCGGATGCTGTTTGAGAAGTACAACCTCAAGAGTCATGTCTATATGACTTAGATTTATGAGATTAGGCAGAAGTGGGCAAAGCCATATTTCAAGGGAATTTTCTGTGCTAAGATGACCGGTACACAACGGAGCGAGAGCGCAAATAGCATGTTGAAGTCATATGTACCACCAGGATGCCCTATGCACATATTCGTGAAGCAGTATATGCGTTTGCAGTTTGACAGAGATTCAGAGGAGAGCTACGAGGAAAAGAGGACGAAAAAAATAAGTAATGTTTGCAAAAGAATGGTTTTAGAGAATGACATGTGGGATTTACATGACTTGAGAAATGATGCTTCTTGCAGGGGGTGTCGTCGTGAAATGCAACATGTCTATTGAGAGGCACGCGAGCAAGATATACACGAGGGCTATGTTCGAGCAATTTGGGAACTTAATATACCAAGGTCACGCGTATCGGGTGGAGGAGGTGGAGAAGAACAAGCTATACAGGACAACACACACGCAAGCTGAGAGGAGGGAGAAATGGGCCAGAGTGATGTATGAAGTGAAGATGATGGAAAATGGTGCTAAGATGGAGTGCGAATGCGGTCTGTTCAAGCACATGGGCATGCCGTGCTGCCACATGATTAAGGTATGTGACATGCTACCATTGTGTTGGCTGTTAGTCAAAGCAACTGAATTAGTAACTGATCTGAATGAGAATGTTTTCAGGTGATGGATGTGCTCGGATTCACAGAAATACCTCAGCAACTGATTGTGAAGAGGTGGACAAGGGATGCTAGGGATGTGCTCCCTGCACACTTGCAGGGTTACCAGCGTGATCAAGCCGGTAATAGATCAATGACACATCGGCACACAGCATTGTATGTGCATGCCATGGAGTTAGTCAGGCTTGGTGATGCAAGTGTGGCAGCATATGAGAAGGGTATGATGATTCTGAAGGATGGCATCGCCACGCTGGCTGAGTTTGACGAGCAGCGAGACGGCCTTGCACTGGAGGACACGCCATCGGGTGCGGATGGAGCTGTAGCGGTGCTGAACGGGAACGGTGAATGTCAGAACAATGCAGGAGCTTGTGTTGCTGACGACACAATGGTTGGTCTGTCTGCGCCAGAGAAGAAGAGAAAGGCTGGCTGGCCGACGAACAGCAGGGACAAGGCTCCTTACGAAGAGATGAGCAAGCGGACTTGTTTTTGTAGCATTTGCCACTGTAAGGGGCATAAGAAAACCACTTGTCCCCAGAGGGGGGACCTTCCGAAGGAGTCCAGGAAACAGGCCCAGTCCAGCAACTGTGGTTTAACAGGGCATAGGAAGAACGCGTGCAACAATCCTGTAGGGGTCAAATTAACACGTATCCAACCCTAGAGCTAGGAGGGTTCTACCTAATGAGTTGTATGGCCCCCCCGTTGTATGTGTAATGCTGGCTAAAATTAGTTAGCGATTCAGTCAGATGAGATCCATGTAAAATGTGGCGCGTGACTGAGTGCTGCGTAATGTTCGAATTGTGTATCCGAATTCGTGAAGGCATGCTTGTGACAGCTGTAGTTTGATTGCTGATGGATGGTATTCACGTAGCGAGTAAATGTAATAGAACTTGCAAGAGATTGCATGCACGCCATGTGGCAGCATGATTTTTGAATTTCAAAACTGCTGAGCGGGATGAGAGGGTGCTGTAAAGACTGGGGCAGGAAGGCAGCGCCACCAGTATTTATACGCTAATTTTTTTTAAATAATACATTTTTTTATTAAATTTGAAAAATAATACACGGAATTGAGATATTACAGGAATAATACGGCGTCGGCCTGCGGTAATATCTCAATTCCGTGTATTATTTTTTAAATTTAATAAAAAAAATGTATTATTTAAAAAAAATAGCTATTTATACGGAGCCTGAGCTACAGATATGAGAGCCCCAAGGGAGTGAGCGCACAGACCTGGAGAGTGAGCACACATTGCAGCTTAGAAGAGCAGGAGCGTAAGAGGAGAAGGAAGTATGGCGCCCTCCATCAGCTGGCCTAGTTCAGGCGTGCTGTCATCGGCGATCGGCTGGAGTGCAGACGCCGAAATCGGCGAAGAGTCCGCTTTGCCATCTGGGTAATGAGGACAGCCTGCACCTAATCAACTGCTGCCCGTTCACGGCGGGTATATGGGGCTACTGTCTAACGAAGTTTGGTTTCCCTTTCACCCCAAATGTTAGCATCGAGGCCACTTCCATGCTGGACTGGTGGCTCAAGAAACTGGAGGCGGCGTCAGCAAACAGAAGGAAAGAGCTCTTCTCGTTGATCATGGTGGTTTGCTGGCACGTGTGGAAGGAAAGGAACAACCGTATCTTCAACAACAAAACCTGCAGTTTCCTGAAGGTGGCTGAGAGCATTGTCAACGAGCTCAACGCATGGAGAACGGCTGGCTTCAAAGGCGTGCGATGGACTGGGGTGGGTTAGCGCTTGCTGTCCACAATACTCTTTCTCTCTGTTCATGTAAATCTTCATCTTTTTATCTTATAGTTCAATTAGATTTAGACTAGCTTGCTGCTTCTTCTTCTTCTTCTTCTATTAGTGTAATCCCTGGAGTTTTCATCCTATCTTAATGAATGAAATCAGCACTGTGCTGTTTTTCGTCAAAAAAAAAAAATTGGCGAAGAGGTCTATACCAGATTTCAGTAGCTGGTTCGCTTCCCTTACTGATTTTTTTTTTTTTGAAAAGGAGGATGTACCCCCGGCCTCTGCATCTGGGCGATGCATGCAGCCACTTTATTAATTATTTACAAAGACTTTACAAAGTAATACGTCAGTAAGCCTGGATCCACCATCTTGGCAACACCTGTCGCTACTCCTATCCCCTTGATGCAGGGGTGCCGAATGTCCGAGCCTAATACCAAACAGACATCGCTTCCCTTACTGATGATATTAGTTAATCAAATCCGCAGCATCTTGCAGGTGAGTGGAGGTTCTGGTGGAATGGTTAGTCGAGGGATCGAGGGGACGAGTGCATTTCGTGTCTACGATGGGCAGGAACAGCAAGATGTGATGCAAGAGGAAGTGGCGGTGTTGCATGTTCAGGCAGGCACAGGGGTGGATGAGAAAGGACAGACTGCTGCTCGCAAGGAGGGATAGGGATGGTGGCTTCCAGCGTACGCCCCGGTTAGACAGACGTTGTGCGTGACCGGCACAGGATCATGCCCCACGGCCCACGACCGTCACACATCCGTCTGGACCGGATCGCGGGTGACGGAGGGACATCATTATTACTGTCCAACAGCATGGGCCAGACGACTGTTCCAAATAGCGATGCAGACCGCAAATACGAGAGAATACATGCGCCCGTGCGCATCGCGAGAAGGAGCGATGGTCCAGATTTCGGGAGTACCTGGACCCGGGAGCCAAAACGGATTTCCCCTTGCACTCTCCCTTACTAGTTGCCTCTCCTTGTGCTGATCGTCGGTGCATCGGTTACAAGCGAGTGCTAGGATCAAGGAGACAAGAGACGAATCGTTGTAAAAACATAAATATAAAGGAAATCATACCGTGGATCCCATAGGTAGCACGTACACGGCCTGCGAGGCTATGCCTCGGCCCCTAGCCTGAGAAGATTACTCACACATCGCAATCGAATCACAAACAAGAGACATTGTAGATGGGTTTACTTGATGATGAAAGATTAAACGTAATGGGAGATGGAGATGGTGGCTACTGCTTGGAGATGACGGCTGAGACAATGGAATTGGCAAAGATGAAATCGATCTAGAGTCCTCTCTCCCCTTTATATAGTGCAGACGTCTGGAATAGAGTTTCGAGGGCGCAGCGTCGCGAATTGGACCACAGGCCCAATACAAATACAAGAGTTGGTTGGATTGACGTCACGGTGCCGGAACTAGACTGTACGACCGTGGGTACGAGGGTGTGCGCTTGTACCGCAGATCGTCTTCTCTTCTGGAGACTCCTTTGCTGACCCACCTTATATGGAATTGATCATCTCTTTAAATACTTCCCTAATATGTCAATATTTCCTCCTGGTTACGTCCATATCTGCAACAAATCATTAAGACAAGGAGATTTGCACATCTTTGCAGTTACTAGCAAATGTGCCCGTGCGTCGCAATGGAAGAAATAATTCTCACACGTGATCATGTAATTTTTGAACGCACGCTGCGGTGCAAATGCCAGTTGTCATGAACCAGGCTTGACCGAGTCGAGGAATTGGGTTGCTGATGACAAAAACGATGAATCGATTGATAATAGGGTTCTTCGGGACGCTAGCAAAACGTCCGTGCTTCGCTACACAGAAAACTCCGGACTCCGAGTCCTCCTCCTCGTGCGTCGTGAATGGTGCCGGCGGGTCGAGTGAGACAGAGTTCATTTCCACTAATCGGTTTTACCTTTACTTTCCGGCATTGCTTAGCTTTGCCCCAATTTCGTTAAATTGGTACTCAATTTAGCCACCCCACACCGTTTCCATTGTCAAAGCGCTTTTACCATGTTTTTTATTGTCAAAAATACCCTCAAGTAACCAGCAGATTGGAGCCTGTCGATATGTCGCTTGGATTGAGAAATAATGTGCAAAACTACGCATGGTTCTAAGGAGATTTTTTTTCACTCAAAAAGGTTCGATGGAGATATATATCTGCATATCTATACACTATTTCGGTTTTAAGGTACCAATGTATGGGTGTTCCTTCAAAAATAATACGTGGCAATTGTAAACAGTGAAGCAGTACGTACTTTTAGGCATGTCGATCGTGATAATGAACATTTGTCTCCTCGAAGAACAGTTCCTTCTCATATTGCAGATTATACCGAACTCCAATAATCCTGCCCCCAATCGACGCGGCTTGAAGAGGCTTCCTGACTGCTGATATTGCTTATGAACAGCTTTGGCATCAGCTTGATGATCCTGTCGAGGCAGCTCCTGCACTGTGGCCCGATGAGGTCCAGCCTGCACGGTACCATCTTGTACACGGTGCTCACGCCCTGCTCGATGAACCCTGCCTCACCGGTCGCATACAGGCGATCTAGGTTTCTCGTGCTCCTCCCACTGAGCAGTCCGTTCAGCCGCATGTACCACGTCGCTCTCGCCCCTCCTGACTCCCACCATTGTCCATCTCACCCGACGCCATCACGCACAAAAAGAAAGCAAGAAATCCCAGCCCAGGCGGACCATGAGCCAGCAGAGCCAGACCTGGACGGACCACGGTGTCGTACAGCATGGCGTGGTAGTGGGCGAGCTCGACCGGGTCGGGAGCCAACTCGATGCCGCGGCGGGCTGCCTGGAGGCCGCCCTTGTGGTGTCGCGTGCTGCCAGCGGGCTCGGCGGTGAGGACGGCGACGGTGTGGGATTGCCCGTGGTCGCATCCCACGGCTCGGCTGCCATCCCCATCGGCCTGTTCATGTTCCTGTGCGCGCTCGTGGCCGGTGGCGATGGCTGACGCGGGTGCTTGGTTTCCCCGATCTGCAGCCGAGTAGAGGCGCTTCCATCGCTCAGCGCCGCCTCCCTGCCCTCCACCTCCCTCCAATTGGAAGCAGAGGCACCTCACCTGGCCGTGCTCCTCCTTGATCCCGCCCAACACGTAAGGCGACTCATGCGGCACGACCAGGGTTTTATTGTGGGTACGTGGGCTGGTTTTTTGGGGGTATTTTTCTGTGCGGATGGCGAACGGGAAAACCCCAAAGTCAGGAGTACGAGAGGACGTACTAAGAGAAAGGGGCTGGACGAAAATGAGCGGAACGGGAACCTTAAGCTTTTTTTTAGATAGGAGAAGATTCGTGATTAGTAGGCAAGTTGAAGTGATAATCGCAGAGAATATCTGGAAATATCAAGTTTAAACTAGGGAAAAAATGAGTGTAAAATCCACTCATCATGTATGCGGAACAACAAGGCCTCGAGAGGAGCTCTCAAGGTTGCTAGGGTTTGTTGTGGGTCTATCTGAACGTCTAGGTTTGCGTAGCAATGTACCGATCGGGGATCCCTCCCCCACCTTATATAGTCGGCAGGGGTAGGGTTACGTGAGCCCGGACCAGTTTACAATTACAACTAGAATCCGGTATGCTGGGTAGATACATGTTTATGTCTTGTACTTCAAGTTGATGATGTGCCCCTGTGTAGAAGTCAAACTCCAAGTCGTTGGCCCGGCCCATCCTATGTCTAGAGGGCTGGCTTTGTCCTCCTTGACTATACCCAGGTGCTATGTCATCGTCAGCGAGCTAGGGTTTCCCCTGCCCAGCTGCGACTCCCGATCCATATGTTGCCGGCGTGCCGAGCGTCGCCGCCCATCGCCCCTCCACCCCCGTGTCGCGCCATCTTTAGGGAGGGCGGGGTGAGCCACGCGCTGCTCCGCGGCCGCCTCCGCTGCTGCTTGCCGCGTCAGCGTCGGTGTAGCCGAGGACGTCGGGCGACCAAGGCTGCAGCGACCCGGCGCAAGATGCGACGGACCACCGGCGGTGGGGAGGGAGGTGCAGTCGATGTCGGAGGAGGTGGTGTTGCCCGTGATGGTGAGGGTGCCGGCGTCGAAGTCGACCCCTCGTCTTCAACCTTCACATCGTCGGGCTTGTTCAGGTCAGGGATGGGGGTGTAGCCGTCGGTGTCGGGGACGGGAGGTCCAAGACCAGGCCGTACCCCGGCGGGAAAAAGTGCTCCGGCAGCTCGTCGGACAGAGGCGGCAATGGCAGCCACGGAGGTGGAGGCAGAGCGGCCACGTGCCTTGGCCACGGGCCGTAGCCGTGCACGTCACAGTACGGTGGCGGAGGCTGAGTAGCCAGTACGGCATCGAAGCCTTCCTCCTCTCCCAGGAATGGTGCCGCCGGGCCGGCGAGAAGCCAGTCCATTGGCGGGATGACGAAGGCAGAGGGGGGTCCATCCGGTTCGACATGGTCGACGGCGACGGCCGGAGTACTTGGTATGGCATGGTGCACCACTGTGGCATGGCGACAGGGTGGGCGTGCACTGCGGCGGACATACCCATGGCGAATACTCCGGCGACGACAATCCGTGGCGAAGGGCAGTCTGGTGGCGTCGGTGAGCAAAGGTAGAGCGACGGCTCTCCCTTTTGAGAAAGAGAGAAAAGGCAAAAACGAGTGCGTGCAGGTTCATCCCTGCCATTCTTACGTGTTCTTCTTTTCTCCCTTGCTCTGTGATGCTCTCGGTAGAGTCAAGTGCTGATAACGTGTGAACAGTAACAAGAATTGATAATGATTCTTCATTGATTCTGGACTATTTATACAAGCCCCAAAGGGGTGCGGTTACAAATCTATGAGAGGAAAAGAAGCAGTAGCTAATGTGTGAGACAAATCCTAACTGCTATGAGCAGTTGCTAATGTGTCGATAGAACATAACTGCTAATGGTAGTTATTGAGGTAATAACATCAGTGGTGCTTAAACTTGTCATCGATGTTCACTTTGGTGCCTAAACTTGAAAAATACACCGAACTGGTTTTAAAACTTGGCAGTACGGTTCAAATCACGTCGAGATACGTATGTATTGCTGACTAGACATGCCAGCGTGGCGCGGGGCCCACTTGCAGTGCCGGGACAGACTGACTTGCAGAGTATATGTCTCAATGACCATCGGGTCCCACCTGTCAGTGTACAGGAGAAATAAACAAAAACCTGGCGCGGCTGTTTATCTACCTAACACACCCGTACGCATTGCTGCTGTTTATCTACCTAACACACCCGTGGAATTAAATGGGCTGCAATCAGTGCAGCCCATTTTCCACATGTTAGTTGTTTTTTTATTTTAGAAATTACAAAAATATTAAAGTAGTATATAAAGTGTTCAGCTTTTAGGAAATGTATTTCTAGTTTTAAAAAGTGTTCACGTGTTTTAATAAAGTTTATGTGTTTGTCAAAAGATATATTTTCCAATAAAAATAGATTTAAAAATATGTGTGGATAAAAAATATTAATAGCCTAGTGTGCCCCTAGGATTATAGATACTCAAATGAACACTTTTTAAACTTTACATACACTTTTATAGTTAAAAAATTATTTTAACTACATGATTTCTAAAATAATATGTAAATAATTTTAAAAATTACATTAACATGTTTTAAAAGTAAATTATTTTTGTCTGCATATTATTTATAGGACAAGAACATTCTAACTTTATTTTTACTACTATTTCAATAATTTACATAATTTTTAAAATTTCTAAAAACGAAAAAAAAACTCACATGTGGAAGGGCCATGTAAAAAGAAAAAAACTAACATTCTAAAAAAGCATCACGAATATTATTTAAAAACATGAAGATTTTGAAAATTAGATTAACATTTCGAAAATAGAAAACTTTTCAATATTTCAAAATTATTTTATTAAATATGCGAATGCTTTTAAAAATTATGAAAACATTTTAATATTTCTTAAGTATTATTTTAATCACGTGAATATTTAAAACTAAATGAAGATTTATTTATTATTGTGATTATAGTTTGATGAATATTTTTGCAATTTCTAAAAAAGGAAAAACAAGTAACATTTGGAAAATGGGCCGCGCTGACTGCGGCCCATTTAACTCCACGGGCGCATTCGGTAGATAAAGCATAATGATGCATACTGAACAGCAAACTTATCTTGTCCAGTTCGTTAGCGCAGGCATGGGCTGCGTGAGGTTGCCGGTTCGAATCCCAACCTCGCAATGTTTTTGTTTATTTCTCCTGTACACTGACAGGTGGGACCCCGATGGTCATTGAGACATATACTCTGCAAGTCAGTCTGTCCCAGCACTGCAAGTGGGCCCCGCGCCACGCTGGCATGTCTAGTCAGCAATACATACGTATCTTGACGTGATTTGAACCGTATTTGAAACATACTGCCAAGTTTTAGAACCTGTTCGGTGTATTTTTCAAGATCAGGCACCAAAGTGAACATCGATGGTAAGTTTAAGCATCACTGGTGTTATTACCTCGTAGTTATTAGTGGTAATGTCGGTTTGGTAATCAGCACATGCTAATTAGCAAACCACCATTTGCTCTAAATCTATTCCAAACACTTATATCATTGCCTTCCCAGTGGCCCTTCAGAACGCAATATCCGGCCAGTGAATCTTTTGGAAACTTTCGAACAGGATTACTTTGCAACCTTGTGCAATCTCTCAATTCTGAATAACCTCGGAACTTTCGGTTGATCAGTTTTAGCAACGCACTGAATGCAGATAAGATTTGACCGAACAAGACCACGACATATTTGGCCGGACTAACCTTTGAAGACCAAGAAAGGCGACATACATTAATCTCAGGTGTTATTCGTAAGCTCGATCGATCGACATGCCGGGCTTAACAATTACAGAGACTAGAAATCATCAAGGAGAAACTGAGCTGAGGAATCAACAGCACGAAGGAGAACTAATTGAACGGAGAAACCTGCGGAGCTAGCTAGCTTGCTTAGCCGAGTTGCACAACAATGGCGATGGGATTGGATGACCAGCCGGCTAGCGCTTGGTGTCGTCGCGCCAGCAGAGGAGCATGTGGAGGCAGCGGCGCACGATGTAGAGCCGCGCCCGATGCTCCCTGGCCTTCCTCCTCAGTCTCACCACCCGGTCCCACGGCCTCACTTCCTGCCCCTGCTCCCGCCGGCTGTCCACGCCGCCGCCGCTGCTTCCGGCGGAGTAGCTCCTGACGAGCTGCGGGGCACCGCCGCAGGTAATGGCGCACGTCGACGTTGTCTTGGCCGACGATGACCTCGCCAGCTCCATCCTCCTCTCCTCTTCTTGGTTTGATGTACTGGCAAAATTAACTGCTGGAGGAGATATAAATACACCCGCGGTCCCTGAAGTTGTCCTCGAAGCACACTACGGTCACTTCAAAATACGCTCGTTACGGTCACTGTAGCACGTACACGCCGCATATGAGCCTGGTTTGACCAGTCCACGCCATCCACGTATGCAGTACCGATTTGTGGAATTTTTGCATTTGGGGGGGGGGGGGGGGGGGGGGGGGTTCTCGTAAAATGACAAAATCCCCACCCTCAAATCCCTAACCCGCGGCCGAATCAGCCAAATCCCTAGCCTTTCTCCCCTTCCTGCGCCACCCCCAATCTCGCCGGCCGCCGTCGAATCCGCCTGTCGCCGCCAGCTTCAATCTCGCCACCCCCATTGTTGCCGACAGCTCCTCCTCTGTGCTGCCTATGTCTGCCGCTAGCTCCTCCTTCTCTGCTGTCCGCCGCAGGGCAGTGCCGGTGCCCCTGATCTGCAGCCCCGACTGCAACAAGAAGGTGCGCATGTACGTGTCGATGACGGACAAGCATGACAGTTGGGTCTTCTACAAATGCGTCAAGCATGGGGTTAGTCATTGATTTGGAGCCTGCATTTTCATGGTTTTCATCGATTCGGACCGAAAAGCTTGCATTTTTTTTACCTTGGGATATGTTTTTGGACAGGTCACTTGTGGTTTCTGGCGCTGGGAATTGGAATATGTTGACAAGCACTATCTCATCGGTGATGCTGCTGTGAATGCTATTGGTGCTGCAGAGGAGAGAAGAGAGGAGCTACTGATTGCACAGGAGCATAGCACATGAATGCAGGCAGCAGTAGGACTAGGCAGGGTATGAAGAATCAAGCTGACAATGGCATGACTAGGCAGCAAGCTTGTGCAATGATGAGGCTCGGGAGAGAGCTAGTGATGCTGATGAAGTTGCTGCTTGCTGCTGTGGTGGTGATGGGTGTTGCTGCTGTGGTGTTCATGCTGAAGAAGTGAAGCTGTGGTGTCAGTCCGTAGGTTCATTTTGGGGATGATGAACATGTCATGTTGTCAGGTTTATTTTGGTTTCATGTGGTCATGTATGAAACTGTCATGTGGTTTCATGTGGTCATGTATGAACCTGTTCATGTGGTCAGTCAGTGTTGTGTATGTTTAGTTTCAAGTTAATGGTCATGTATGAACCTGTTTATGCTATCTTCAATGTATGAAGTTTATGGTATCTTCAAGTTAATGTTTATGTGAGCAAAATGGAGTACTTGTTCTATGTATAATCCATTTGCATAAGTTCTATGAGAAAGATCATATTTTTGTGATGATTGTTCAATGTAAACATATTGGGGATAGATAGGACCAAAAACATGAGCCAATTCCAGTGTTATGGCCAAAACAGAAGCTAGTTAGGCTAGTGTGCAATAGTATGAGGATGTTGTTGAGATGAGCAAAACTAAACTATGAGCAAAAGTATCAGGTTGCTGTCAACATGAGCAAAACTAGCAGGTTCCTATCAACATGAGCAAAACTGAACAAGATCAAAGATGTTGCAAGTGAGCAAAACTGAACATGATGAAAACTACAACACTAAAACAAAACAAATTGATGCAAGTGGCTTTGCTGAACAGAGCTTCAAATCATAGCCTTGTCTCATATGTTGACATGATCCATATATTAAAGGTAGCATCCATGAGTATAACGATTCAAGGTAGCAAACTGACTATCAAGTTAAGGTAGCATACAACATCCTCATCACTTTGCTTACATGATCAAAGGTAGCTTCAACAAGGAAGCATACATGATCAAAGGAACACTTCTAGTTGCACCTAGTCCCTAAAGATGTCAAACATTGAAGATTTTTTTGCTTTCTTTTGCCTCAGTACTTCAGAAAGTGGTGGCTAGGATTGTGCTTGTCTCTTTAGTCTCTGTGCAGCAGCCAGCCTCTTCTCTCCTTCTCTCTGTGCTGCAGCCAGCCTCTTCTCTTCTTCTCTTTCTGCAGCAGCCACCCTCTTCTCTTCTTCTCTTTGTGCAACAGTTAGCCTCTTCTCTTCTTCTCTTTGTGCAGGAGCCAGTCTCTTCTCTTCTTCTCTCTTTGCAGCAGTTGCTTCCCTCTCTCTGCTTTTCTTTCTGCCTCCTTCTTTTCTGCTCCTGCCTTTCTCTCTGCTTCTTGCTTAGCCTTTTTCTCAGCTGCTATTGTTTTTTTGTCTCAGCTATTATCTGTCTTGTCTCAGCTTGAGCTTGCCTGTTAATTTCTGCTTCATGCTTTCTCTTGACACTCCTCTTTGCTGCAGCAAGTTTTCTTCTTTCTGCCAGCTAGGCTTTCTTCTCAGCTAGCTCATGCTTCCTCCTAGCTAACTCCTCTGCTTTCTTAAGGTCTGCTTCTCTCCTAGCTGCAAGTATTGTCTGCTTCTTCTCCTCCAACTCCCTGTCTTTCTGATTCTTCATAGCTTGTAACTTTTGAGCCAACTCACCTTGCCTGATAGTGCTTGTGCTCCCTTGGCTACCTTGGCTTCCCTGTGATTGGTTGAGCAGCATTTGGGCAGCAGTGAGGAAAGAAGATTCAGGAAGTGGACTCTGTACAACCACCCTTGGTGTTGGCATCTGCAAAATGATTCAGAAACCACGTTGTAACTTCATACACAGGCAACCATGATATAAGTGCAGCTCTAGGCAAACAAGATATAAATGTATAACCTGGGCAATCAAGTTATCCACGATGAGATCTTCATACACAGGATTCTTAGCTGTAGGTTGCTGCTCCTACTGTTTTTTGGGATTATGTCAAATATATGATAAATATTCATAGACAGGATTATGACTGGTTCAGCATGATTAGGTAATCCAAATGTTCATGAATAAGTTACCTGGGTTATGACTGGTTCATCATCTTCACTAGATCCATTAGCTGCATGGTTTGGAGGGTTCTAAGGTGGTGCATTGGCATTGGCATTACCATTTGGTGGTGGCAGCCCTGCCTTTTTGTACTTGCACCCCTTGATGTTGTGATCTGGCTCACCACAGTATGTGCAATGCATTATCACACCATGCCTGGTGATTTTCTTCCCTCCTCTTATGTCCAGTACCTCTCCAGGTGCTTGCCTTCTAGTAGTTGATGGCCTCCCAACATGCTTCTGGTAGAAAGGGGGCTGAATTGGAGGCCCACATATGTCCTCCCACTCTGTCTTGTCCTTGCAAGGATATATGATGTTTCCATATGCCTTTTTGAACATTTCGATTGACTAGCATGGATCAACCATCAGTAGAGGAACTATCCTATCTCTCCTACAGCAAGCCACTACATGTTGGCATGGAATTCCTGCTTTCTGAATTCTACAGCAGGTGCAAGTTTTCTTATGCATGTCCACTATGTAGTCTATCCCTCCGTCACCTACTAGAAATAAGCCATCTCCTGATCCCTCAACATAGCAAGTGTTTGCTAGTTCAGCTGTCTTTTCAACCTTCTTTCTGATCTTTGTGCAAATGGTACCTGGCCATTTAGTACACTCTAACTGCTTAGTGTAGACCCTTGCCATGAGCTACCTGTAGATTCTGTCAACCATTGCAAGGATTGGCAACTCTCTAGCCTCCAAAATGTACCTGTTCATGTCATATCAGAGCTGGTTAGACCTCTAATTGGAAGAATAGTAAGCTAATAAACAAAAAAGAACATGACAAGATTAAGTTACCTGTTGAAAACCTCACAGATGTTGTTAAGTAGTATGTCACATTTTGGGAGATCACTCTGAAATGCCCTTACCCAGGTGTGGGGGTCCAACTCATGTAGCCATTTATGTGCATCGGCATTGATAGCCTTCATTTCTTCCATGCCCTGCTCATACTTCTTAACTGTACTACTCCTTGCTATCTTCCACAGTTGATTCTTCAAGATGTCTCCTTTGAAAAGTTGCTGGAAATTTTGCCACATGTGCCTGACACAAAACCTGTGTTCTGACTCAGGAAACACTTCACTTACTGCATTAATGAGACCCTGCACATTACATACAACACAAACAAGCAACATTAGTAAAACAACTAACTAGGTAATGAAAACATCATTAACAAAAGCATGATCAACAAAAGCAAGCTACCTTTTGTTTGTCTGACATGATAGTCCAAGGTTCAGTGTTGATGATGACAAGGTCTCTTTTAAGTGTATCCAGGAACCAGTTCCAATTTGGTGTGTCCTCCACCTCAACAACAGCAAAGGCTATACGAAAGATGCAGTTATTTGGATCAATCCCTACAGCTGCAAGCAATTGTCCCCTGTATCTAGTCTTAATGTGACAACCATCAAGGAAGATCACTGGCCTGCATCCCTGCAAAAAGCCTCTCTTGCAAGCATCAAGGCACATGTAAATCTTGGTGAACTTAGCTTCCTCATCAAGTGACACATAGAAGGTTGAACCAGGGTTGCTCCTCCTTATCTCATTTGCATAATTCCAAAGCTGCTTGTAATGCCCTTCTTCATCACCATGAATTATTTTCATGGCAATCCTCCTTGCCCTCTGCAACTTCATCCTTCCAAGTGTCATGTGCCTTTCTTTTTGAACAATTCTTGAAATGTTCATGAGGTTCATGTCTTAGTCTGCCCTAAAGCTCTCCAAATATTTCTATGCAAGGAAAGGAGCTATGAAGACCTTGATCTTCCACTTCTTGCTGCAAGTGTGCTCATCCACATATCTCTTGATCTTGAAAGCCTTTGTCCTACTGTCATATGAAGCCCACAAGTACCAAGTGCAATCCTCATCACACTTTGCTTTCAATCTTAACCTGTCATTCACTGGCATCTTAACATCAACCCTGTTCTGACAAGAATACTCTTTGATTGCTTTCCTCAATAGCTCCACACTCTCAAAGACCAGTCCAACATGGAATCTAGGCCTGTGAAGATCCTTTGGTCTGAATGTTTTGAATTTAAACTGCATATCTTCATCATCTGATCAGGTGCCCACAGATCTTCCTCTTCAGACAAATCTTCATCAGAATTGTACTTCTTTTTGCCTTTATCTTGTCCTTTATCTTCTGCTATGTTCTTTCCTTTGTCAGTTGGTTTGTTCACCTTCTTCTGCTCAGGCTCCTCCCCGTCTACATTATCTGCATAAAAATCATCATCTCCATAACCTATGTCATTGTCACTGTCAACAAGTACATCAGGCTCATAGTCCTCATCATCTGAATCACTGTCCATTTCTGAATCCTCTGCTTCCATGTGATTTGTGCAATTGCTCTGCCTTGCACTCCTTCTTAGTCTTGTGCTGCCTCCATCCTCTTCCTCAATGTGCTCACTAGCCATTTGCTAACTAGGCTGTAGTACAACTGACTCAGGTTCAATTTGATGTTCCTCATGTGGCTCAAGGTTAGCAAATGTGCCTGGCCTTCTACAAAAGATAAACTGGTTCACATTCACTTTTGGAAACACAACTTGTATAGGAACAGGTGCCACTTGCTCTGCATCTCCTTGCTCTGCTTGTCTCTTCATCACTGGCTTAGATGGGCTCATCACTGTAGGAAGAGTTGCTCTTGGATTAAGAACAACATCATCCACATTAAGGTGGGCATGGAAGCTATCATCATGATCCAAGTATAGGCTAAATGATTGGTGTCCAAATGACAGGAAATGCATCATAGTATCTATATCATGCTCACTCCTAATTTCCCTCAGACCATTCCTGTCAATTGTAAGTATAGGCACACAGTAGTATACCTTGACCTTGCCCGCCATCTCCCATCATATCTCCTCAACAATGTTCTTTATCAAAATCTGAGACCAGGTGATCTTATCTAGGTAATCATACCATACAACTCTGCCATTAACATACGAACGGTTGTTGCCTTCGCCAAGAAAATAACCACCAGGGTTGAATTGCATAGAAAACTCATTGCTGCGAGGTCCTGATGATGAACACATGCATCAGAATTGAGAGAAGCATCATTTCCTCAAACCACCATAAACCCTAAACCGCAAACCCCCGAATCATACCGTAAACCCTAGCAGCAATCGGTGGAAACTAAGGAAAAAACGCATCCCTCATGCCAATGCCGCACCAAAAGAGGTCCCTTTCATGATTTTTACCACTAGGGAAGGATGATGGTTCAGCTAGGTAGAGGACTTACTATACACAGGTGGTGGCGCTCCTTCCGGCTGATGAACAGGGGCCATCGCCGTCTCCTCCGAGCGGATGAAGATGCGCGCCGATGATGCCTCTCCACCCTAACGCGAAATTGGACCTTATAGCTGCCCCAGTCGCCGACGATCACCGGGGCGGTGGCGCCTGCGCCGCGGTTCGTGTGGGGTGGAGGCGGAGACGAGGAGGCGACGTGAGTGGAGAGGGGCCAAATGCGTAAAGTCTGCGAGCCTAAGGGCGTTTCTGCAAAATATCCCAGCCTCCCCCGCGCTTTTGCATACGTGGCGGTCAACACAGGGTCAAACCAGGCTCATACCACTACAGGATTTCACGTATATGCCGACGGCAAAAACCGTCGGTAAAGTCCCAAAAACCGTCGGCATATCCTATGCCGACGGGGGCCGTCGGCATATCACCGCCGGCTTAGATTCCTTCGGTAAACCTCTGATGCCCGTCGGCATACAAAAACCGTTGGCATATATCCGTATGCCGACGGCTTTGGTACAGCCGTCGGCCAAAAAAAATTGACGGCATGTCCGTCAAACTCCGTCCGGACACGTGCCTGCACTAGCAGTGCCCACGATGCAGACCTATGCCGACGGTACAGCCGTCGGCATAGATGCCGACGGCTGTACCGTCGGCATAGGTCTGCCACGTGGCGCCCCCTGGTAGCTCCGGTGTGCCCCTATGCCGACGGCACAGCCGTCGGCATACCTCCCATCTATGCCAACGGCTGTGCCGTCGGCATAGGGCTGCCACGTGGCGCCCCTTGGTATATCCGGTGTTCCATCTATGCTACAGGTTTTACCGTCGGCATAGATGACACGTGTCGCAACCTGGAAGCCCCTACCAAGTCTATGCCGATGGTTGTACCGTCGGCATAGTTTTGGTCAAATTTTTTTTTGCTCTGGTTTGGTTCTGCCCTGCAAATTAAAAAGGCTACAGCTAGAGCATCATCATCATCATCACACATATAGCATCATCAACATCAACTATATAACATCATCATCACACATCAACTATATAGCATCATCAACATCAACTATATAACATCATCATCATCACACAAAGCATCATGATCATCTAAACCAAGTATAAAACATCATCATCACATGTAGCATCATATCATCACACAAAGAAATCATCATCATCATCAAAACCAAGCCATCGGAAATGTTCACACATAGCACCAAGTCACATCATCATCATAGCCGTCGGCCTTCAAGAACCCGAAGTCCACTGACAAAGAGCATCATCACTACAAATTGAAGAAGGACAACCGTTTAGGATGGCATTTAGCATGGCATTTTGTCTAGTTCTAAGTTTGCGGCTTCGGAAATGTTCTAACTATGAAAAATTGCATATTGAGAGTAGGGGACTAACCAGAAGGGGCGAGCCACGGGTCGAGCTAGAACCACCACCAGCATCACCACCTGGGTTATAAACTGGGGTGACTGGACTCCGTGAACCAGGAGTACCACCACCAGGAGCAGAAGAACCACCACCAATGTTTGATCTGAGGGATCCCTACATTGTGTTCGAAAGAGACATTAAGGAGAGATCTCAGTCTATTTGTTGAAAAAATGATAGGTAATGCTTGACAAGTTTGGCAATGTACTAACCGGAGTCCCTGTGCCACGTGCCAAGAATTCTTTGATCGTTAGCATTTGTGGGTACGATCCAGGATTTGGTGGTGGTGGTCCCATTGGTGGAGCCGGAGTGCCATTTTGAAGAGCCGAGTACATATTCTGCACGTTAGTTGACAAGTGAAGACGGAGGTCAAAAGTAGTGAAAGCACAAAATTTATCTTGGCTCTAAGTAGTCAAAACTAACCTCTATTTGTGTGGCGCGATACTCCTCGAGGCAATGCCGTTTGGCGTCATTTTCTCGCATCGAGCGCAAGGGCATTGTGGGGGAATTCTCTTTGAACTACGGTGGGCCTCCTTCAAGAACACATCGGTTTTCGCGGCCCACTCTTCTGTTGTTCGATTCGGACCGGTATGACCACTGTACATCCACTCATTATTAGCCATCCTCTGCTTTATTGGGAGCCACACAACAAAAGTAACATTTCATTTAAATTAATCATATCAAATTAATCGCATCAATTTTTTATTTTCTACCGGGTTGACGAGATACGACAATGAATCCACCTACATCTCTAATAGGTAAAGAGGGTCCTAATCCCACCCGAGGATGTGTAGATTGAGTACGTTCTCCATGCTCTACCCCGTTCCGAGACAAAATTTCGGCAGCACCTCCCCGCTGCTCTCCAAATACACGTCTCGGCAAAATGCCAAGAGAATGTGCATCTGGAGAACAACGGGGACGCGCTGCCGAAATCCTGTCTCGGAACGGAGTAGACTATGGAAAACGTACCCAATCTACACATCCTCGGGCTGTCCGTGGAAAACGCTCGACAATCCGAAAGAGTTACGGTTATAAATATGCAATTGAATTCATATTTATCGATGTAACCCTTCCGGACGGGAGACGCCTAGGTTACGCGACTTGACATCAAAATGAAATCTAGTGACATGAAAAAAAGAGCGGAGGAGGAGGTGGGTTGGTAGCTCACCCTTGGTTGTAGAGGAAGTAGTCGAACAGCGGAGGGATGATCAGGGACCAACACTTCCCACGGCGATCACTCCAGGAAGATACAACACCACAAAGCCTATAAATTCCACCGAGTGCAAAATTTAGACCATCAGATCTCATATAGCATTCTTTCATGCCAAAATAATAATGACATGAAAATAGTTCACAAGATAACAAATGCCCAACGGGAGGTGCATCGATAGGGGGTTAGTCAATGGTTGGTCGACTCATCATGATCCAGTTTCTTCACTTTTTTTAGCAAAATCATCATGTTCAAGTAACCACTCATCATGATTATCTATCTAAAAATAACCATCTAAACTACAAAAAAACCTACAAAAAATTATTCTCTTCCATCGATCTATCTATCTACGAAAACTACACAAAACTATACAAAACCTAATATTTTTTTCTTCACATTTTTCTTCTCTTCCATTTCATCCATCTATTTCTATCTATCTACCTATCTAATTATCTATCTATCTACCTATCAACAAAAACTACACAAAACTATACAAAATTATTCTCTATCTATCTATTTCTATCTATCTACCTATCTAATTATCTATCCATCTATCTATCATCCATCTATCTATTCATCGATCCATCTACACAAAGCATACACAAAAAAATATACACACAAAAAAACAGTACCTTCACCGAAAGAGGAGAGGTGTGGTGTAGCCGGGGCGTCGGCAGAGGAGGCAGGCCTCGGCCCGGGCGAGGGGTGGCCGGGGCTGGGCGGCGCCGTGGCCGGGGCGGCGGCAGAGGAGGCCTGGGGCGAGGCGAGGCCCGTGGCAAAGCGGCGGCCACCTTGGGGATGGGGGCGCGCGGCCGGTGGCCAAGGCGGGGCAGACGGTGGCAGCGGCGGGGAGCTCGGGGGTGGGGCGCGCGCGTACGGGGGTGTCGGCGGCGGCTGATCGACGACGTTGGGCGGTGGCCGCTGGGAGCTCGATCCGGATCGATAGAGAGGACAGAGAAAGAAGTGAGTGGAGAGGGCTGTCCACGAGAGGATAAGGAAGACCTATGCCGACGGCTTTACCGTCGGCATAGGTTGGGCTGCCACGTGTCAGCCTATGCCGACGGTGGTCGTCGGCATAGTTTTTTGTTTTGCTAAATAGTTTTTTTATTCTCATGTTTTTTTTGTAAATTCTTCTATTGTTTTTTAATCTACCTTTTTGCTAAATAGTTTTTTTTCTAAATTGTTTTTTTTATTCTCTCCGGGTTACCCTCCGTGGCAGTTTCCGCCTCTAAGTGCAGGCGGTCGTGCCGTCTGTGAAGGGGGTCACACTCCGGAGCTGTGTAATGCCTATTTAAACATCTCACCACACTCTTAGACATGTATTAGGACACAATGCATGTTTTGGTGGGATTGCTACCCTCCGAAGACCCCGGAGCGGCCTAACCCTGGCCAGTTTGACAAGGAAAGCTACCCCTTTGACCGGCGACGGACGGCATTCCACCAATGGACTTTTCTACCTGGTTGTGCTAGGTTAGCCCATAGGAACATTTGAAAACAAAGTTTGAGCCCAACCTATCACAGGATTCCCTCCGGGTTACCCTCTGTGGCAGTTTCCCCCTCTAAGTGCAGGCGGTAGTGCCGTCCGTGAAGGGGGTCACACTCTGGAGCTGAGTGTTGCCTATTTAAACATTCCACCACACTCTTAGACATGCATTATGACACAATGCAAGTTTTGGTGGGATTGCTACCCTCCGAAGACCCCGGAGCGGCCTAACCCTGGCCAGTTTGACAGGGAAAGCTACCCTTTGACCGACGATGGACGGCATTCCACCAATGGACTTTTCTACCTAGTTGTGCTAGGTTAGCCCATAGGAACATTTGAAAACAAAGTTTGAGTCCAACCTATCACAAGATTCCCTCCGGGTTACCCTCCGTGGCAGTTTCCCCCTCTAAGTGGAGGCGGTAGTGCCGTCCGTGAAGGGGGTCACACTCTGGAGCTGTGTATTGCCTATTTAAACATCCCACCACACTCTTAGACATGTATTAGGACACAATGCAAGTTTTGGTGGGATTGCTACCCTCCAAAGACCCCGGAGCGGCCTAACCCTGGCCAGTTTGACCGGGAAAGCAACCCCTTTGACCGGCGATGCATGGCATTCCACCAATGGACTTTTCTACCTTGTTGTGCTAGGTTAGCCCATAGGAACATTTGAAAACAAAGTTTGAGCCCAACCTATCACAAGATTCCCTCCGGGTTACCCTCCGTGGCAGTTTCCCCCTCTAAGTGCAGGCGGTAGTGCTGTCCGTGAAGGGGGTCACACTCCGGAGCTGTGTATTACCTATTTAAACATCCCACCACACTCTTAGACATGTATTACGACACAATGCAAGTTTTGGTGGGATTGGTACCCTCCGAAGACCCCGGAGCGGCCAAACCCTAGCCAGTTTAACCGGGAAAGCTACCCCTTTGACCGGCGACGGACGGCATTCCACCAATGGCCTTTTCTACCTGGTTGTGCTAGGTTAGTCCATAGGAACATTTGAAAACAAAGTTTGAGCCCAACCTATCACAAGATTCCCTACAGGTTACCCTCCGAGGTAGTTTCCCCGTCTAAGTGAAGGCGGTAGTGCCGTCCGTGAAGGGGGTCACACTCCGAAGCTGAGTGTTGCCTATTTAAACATCCCACCACACTCTTACACATGTATTACGATACAATGCATGTTTTGGTGGGACTGCTACCCTCCAAAGACCCCGGAGCGGGCTAACCCTGGCCAGTTTGACCGGGAAAGCTACCCCTTTGACCGGCGACGGACGGCGATGGACCAATGGACTTTTCTACCTGATTGTGCTAGGTTAGCCCATAGGAACATTTGAAAACAAAGTTTGATCCCAACCTATCACAAGATTCCCTCCGGGTTACCCTCCGTGGCAGTTTTCCCCTCTAAGTGCAGGCGGTAGTGCCGTCCGTGATGGGGTTCACATTCCGGAGCTGTGTATTTCCTATTTAGACATCCCACCACACTCTTAAACATGTATTAGGACACAATGCAAGTTTTGGTGGGATTGCTACCCTCCGAAGACCCCGGAGCGGCCTAACCCTGGCCAGTTTGACCGGGAAAGCTACCCCTTTGACCGGCGATGCACGACATTCCACCAATGGACTTTTCTACCTTGTTGTGCTAGGATAGCACATAGGAACATTTGAAAACAAAGTTTGAGCCCAACCTATCACAAGGTTCCCTCCGGGTTACCCTCCGTGGCAGTTTTCCCCTCTAAGTGCAGGCGGTAGTGCCGTCCGTGAAGGCGGTCATACTCCGGA
Organism: Elymus sibiricus; assembly: GCA_039707655.1. Classification (NCBI taxonomy): domain Eukaryota; kingdom Viridiplantae; phylum Streptophyta; class Magnoliopsida; order Poales; family Poaceae; genus Elymus; species Elymus sibiricus. Next base: position 40,608,834 of record CM077664.1, read on the forward strand.
GCTATTTATTGCCTATTTAAACATCCAACCACATTCTTAGACATGTATTACGACACATTGCAAGTTTTGGTGGGATTGCTACCCTCCGAAGACCCTGGAGCGGCCTAACCCTGGCCAGTTTGACCGGGAAAGCTACCCATTTGACCGGCGACGGACGACATTCCACCAATGAACTTTTCTACCTGGTTGTGCTAGGTTAGCACATAGGAACATTTGAAAACAAAGTTTGAGCCCAACCTATCACAAGATTCCCTCCGGGTTACCCTCCGTGGCAGTTTCCCCCTCTAAGTGCAGGCGGTAGTGCCGTCCGTAAAGGGGGTCACACTCCGGAGCTGTGTATTGCCTATTTAAACATCCCACCACACTCTTAGACATGTATTAGGACACAATGCAAGTTTTGGTGGGATTGCTGTCGTGGTGGTGTCACGGCAAGTGTCCTCATAGAAATTAGTTGTGAGGTCATAGCTCCTAGGTGAAGCCTTGGATGGGGTTGATCGGAAACGAGAGACGCGAGTTTACCCAGGTTCGGCCCGTCTGGTGAGGTAAAAGCCTACTCCTGCTAGTTTTGCTTATTGTGTATGATGATCTCGATTACAAGGGTGATGTTTCGCTACCTCTGTTTCGAGAGCCAGAAAAAACTTGTCCCTCTGTCTTGAGAGTTTTCCCACTTGTCCCCTTGGACGACCCAGGAACCCCCTTCATATAAGTGCCGGGTCCCTGGTGTTACATGAGATTCCGGGTTCTACCCGCAGTCGGAGTCCTATTCTAAGTCATCTAGGTCCTCCGTGCCTTCGAAGTTAGGAAGGCTCTGTCTCGCACGCGGACTCCAGAAGGCCGGGTCCTATCTTCTCTGGCCGGGTTCCCTTCAGGCCCATCAGCCCGTTGAGACCCGGTCCAGGTAGCTCCCTGGACAACCCGGCTCTAGGCCCTCTGGCCTTGGCGGGTTGTGTCTTGGGTGCCCGGGTCCAATCCGTGGGTAATTCCCCCGACATTATGTTGGAAATATGCCCTAGAGGCAATAATAAATTGGTTATTATTATATTTCCTTGTTCATGATAATCGTTTATTATCCATGCTATAATTGTATTGATTGGAAACTCAAATACATGTGTGGGTACATAGACAACACTGTGTCCCTAGTAAGCCTCTAGTTGACTAGCTCGTTGATCAAAGATGGTTAAGGTTTCCTAGCCATTGACATGAGATGTCATTTGATAACGGGATCACATCATTAGGAGAATGATGTGATGGACAAGACCCAAACTACGAACGTAGCATATGATCGTGTCAGTTTATTGCTATTGTTTTCTGCATGTCAAGTATCTGTTCCTATGACCATGAGATCATGCAACTCCCTGACATCAGAGGAGTACCTTGTGTGTATCAAACGTCGCAACGTAACTGGGTGACTATAAAGGTGCTCTACAGGTATCTCCGAGGGTGTTTGTTGGGTTGGCATGGATCAAGACTGGGATTTGTTACTCCGTGTGACGGAGAGGTATCTCAGGGCCCACTCGGTAATACAACATCACAATGAGCCTTGCAAGCAATGTGACTAAAATGTTAGCCACGAGATCTTGTATTACGGAACGAGTAAAGAGACTTGCCAGTAACGAGATTGAACTAGGTATAGAGATACCGACGATCGAATCTCGGGCAAGTAACATACCGAAGAACAAAGGGAACAGTATACGGGATTAACTGAATCCTTGACATAGAGGTTCGACCGATAAAGATCTTCGTAGAATATGTAGGAGCCAATATGGGCATCCAGGTCCCGCTATTGGTTATTGATTGTAGAGGTGTCTCGGTCATGTCTACATAGTTCTCGAACCGGCAGGGTCTACACACTTAACGTTTGGTGACGATTAGTATAGTTGAGTTATTGTGTTGGTGACCGAAGGTTGTTCGGAGTCCCGGATAAGATCCCGGACATGACGAGGATCTCCGGGATAGTCCGGAGGTAAAGATTGATATATGTGATAATAGTGTTTTGATCTCCGGAAGGGTTCCGGAATTCACCGGAAGGGGTTCCGGATGTTTACCGAAGTGTTCGGGTGCAGCAACACTTTATATGAGCCAAAGGGGTAAAGCTCACGAGGTATTGGAAAGTGCAAAAGGAAGTTTTGCTGCTGCCTTAAGCGGTACTACCGCTGGTAAAGGCAGTACTACCGCGTAAGCAGTACTACCGCTTGTGTGAAGCGGTACTACCGCCCAAGCGGTACTACCGCTTGTGTGAAGCGGTACTACCGCTCAAGCGGTACTACCGCTCGTGAGCGGTACTACCGCTTGTGCGCGGTACTGCAGGGATCCGAGTTGGACTCTTTCCCTGCGGGCCAAACCGACCTTGTGCGGGCAAAACCAACCTGGAGGAGGCTTTTACTCCAAGTTTAGACCCCAAGGCTCAACATATAAATAGAGGGGCAGGGCTAGCACACGGGATACATTAAGATTTCCCAAGCCGTGTGTCGGCAACCCTAACCCTCTAGTTCTCCCGTCATAATCTCCGTAGTGCTTGGCGATGCCCTGCAGAGATTATTCCTCACCACCATCACCACGCCGTCGTGCTACCGGAACTCATCTACTACTTCATCATCGCTCGCTGGATCGAGGAGGTGAAGGCGTCATCAAGCCGTACGTGTGTTGAACGCGGAGGTGCCGTCCGTTCGGCACTAGTTCGTGATTGGATCGAGGGACGACTTGCGATTTGGATCGCGGAGACGTTCGACTACATCAACCGCGTTTCTTAACGCTTCCGCTTAGCGATCTACAAGGGTATGTAGATTCACTCTCCCTCTCGTAGATGCTCATCACCATGGATAGATCTTGTGTGTGCGTAGGAAATTTTTTTGTTTTCCATGCAACGTTCCCCAACAGTGGTATCAGAGCTAGGTCTATGCGTAGATGAGATCTCGAGTAGAACACAAACGAGTTGTGGGCGTGGGTGTATACATATTGCTTGCCGTTACTAGTTGATACTTGATTCGGCGGTATTGTGAGATGAAGCGGCCCGGACCGACATTACGCGTACGCTTACGCGAGACAGGTTCCTTCAACTGACATGTAACTTCGTTGCATAAAGATGGCTAGCGGGTGTCTGTCTCTCTCACTTTAGTTGAATCAATTTCAATGAAGAGGGTTCTTTTAGAAGATCAAAAAGCAATCACTACACCACGTTGTGGTTTTGCGTAGGTAAGAACGGTTCTTGCAAACCCGTAGCAGCCACGTAAAATTTGCAACAACAATTAGAGGACGTCTAACTTGTTTTTGCAGGGTATGTTGTGATGTGATATGGCCAATTACATGATGAGATATATGTGATGTATGAGATGATCATGTGTTGTATAGAATATCACGACTTGCATGTCGATGAGTACGGCAACTAGCAGGAGCCATAGAGTTGTCTTTAATTATTGTATGACCTGCGTGTCAATCATTAAGCGCTATGTAATGCTTCACTTTATCGCTAAACGTTAGCAATAGTCGTGGAAGAAACAGTCGGCGCGACAACCTCATGGCGACACGTTGATGGAGATCAAGATGATGGAGATCATGGTGTCACGCCGGTGACGATGGAGATCATGCCGGTGCTTTGGAGATGGAGATCAAAAGCACGAGTTCATGGCCATATCATGTCACTTATGATTTGCATGTGATGTTAATCCTTTTATTCATCTTATTTTGCTTAGGACGACGGTAGCATTATAAGGTGATCCCTCACTTAAATTTCAAGATAAAATTGTGTTCTCCCCGAGTGTGCACCGTTGCGAAAGTTCGTCGTTTCGAGACACGCCGTGATGATCGGGTGTGATAGACTCTACGTTCACATACAACGGGTGTAAGCCATGTTGCACGTGCGGAACACTTGGGTTAAACTTGACGAGCCTAGCATGTACAGACATGGCCTCGGAACACAAGAGACCGAAAGGTCGAACATGAGTCATATAGTAGATATGATCAACATGAAGATGTTCACCATTGAAACCACCTCAACTCACGTGATGATCGAACTTGAGTTGGTGGATTTGGATCATGTTACACTCGAATGACCGGAGGGATGTCAATTTGAGTGGGAGTTTTTTAGTAATATGATTAACTAAACTCATTATCTTGAACAATAGTCTAAGTTGTCTTTGCTATATTTATGTTGTAGATCATGGCTCGCGCAGTAGCACCCCTGAATTTTAATGCGTTCCTAGAGAAAGCTAAGTTGAAAGATGATGGAAGTAACTTTGTGGACTGGGCCCGTAATCTAAGGATTATCCTTACGGCTTCCCAGAAGGCTTATGTCCTTGATGCACCGCTTGGTGATCCACCCGCTCCAGTTGAGTCTCTAGACGTTGTGAACGCCTGGCAGGCTCGTTCTGAAGATTACTCAATAGTTCAATGTGCAATATTGTATGGCTTAGAACCGGGACTTCAAAGACGTTTTGAACGTCATGAAGCATATGAGATGTTCCAGGAGTTGAAGTTTATTTTTCAGAAGAATGCCCGGATCGAGAGGTATGAAATCTCCGATAAGTTCTATGCTTGCAAGATGGAGGAGAACGGGTCTATCAGTGATCACGTACTCAGAATGTCTGGGTACTCCACCCGTCTGGCAGAATTGGGGATGCCCCTTCCGCCAGAGGCTATCACTGACAGAGTTCTTCAATCATTGCCACCTAGCTACAAGAGCTTCATGTTGAACTATAACATGCACGGGATGAACAAGTCAGTCGCCGAGCTGTTTGCGATGCTGAAAGCCGCTGAGTCTGAAATTCAGAAGGAGCATCAAGTGTTGATGGTCAATAAAACCACTAGTTTCAAGAAAAATGGCAAGGGTAAGAAGGGTAACTCCAAGAAGAGTGGCAAAGCAGTTGCTCCTCTCGTGAAGAAACCCAAGGCTGGACCCAAACCAGAAACTGTGTGTTTTCATTGCAAGGGAACTGGACACTGGAAGCGGAACTGCCCCAAGTATTTGGCTGACAAGAAGGCGGCCAACAACAAACAAGGTATATATGATATACATGTTATTGATGTGTACCTTACCAACTCTCGTTGTAGTGCCTGGGTATTTGATACCGGTGCGGTTGCTCATATTTGCAACTCAAAACAGGAACTGCGGAATAGACGGAGGCTGGCAAAGGATGAAGTGATGATGCGCGTGGGAAATGGTTCCAAGGTTGATGTGATCGCCGTCGGCACGCTCGCTCTTCAATTACCATCGGGATTAGTGATGAACCTGAATAATTGTTATTTAGTGCCTGCCTTAAGCATGAACATTATATCTGGATCTTGTTTATTGCGAGACGGTTACTCATTTAAATCAGAGAATAATGGTTGTTCTATTTATATGAGTAATATCTTTTATGGTCATGCACCCAATGTGAGGGGTTTATTCTTATTGAATCTCGATAGTAATGATACACATGTTCATAACATTGATGCCAAAAGATGTAGAATTGATAATGATAATACCACTTTCTTGTGGCACTGCCGTTTATGTCATATTGGCGTAAAACGCATGAGGAAGCTCCATGCTGATGGACTTTTGGAGTCACTTGATTTTGAATCACTTGACACATGTGAGCCATGCCTCATGGGCAAGATGACTAAAACGCCGTTCTCTGGTACAATGGAACGGGCAAGTGACTTATTGGAAATCATACATACTGATGTGTGCGGTCCGATGAGTATTGAGGCGCGCGGTGGTTATCGTTACTTTCTCACCTTCACTGATGACTTAAGTAGATATGGGTATATTTACTTAATGAAACACAAGTCTGAAACATTTGAAAAGTTCAAACAATTTCAGAGTGAAGTTGAGAATCATCGTAACAAGAAGATTAAATTCCTACGATCTGATCGAGGAGGAGAATATCTGAGTTATGAGTTTGGCAGTCACTTAAGACAGAGTGGAATTGTTTCACAATTGACACCGCCTGGAACACCACAGCGTAATGGTGTGTCCGAACGTCGTAATCGAACCTTATTGGATATGGTGCGATCTATGATGTCTCTTGCCGATTTGCCACTATCGTTTTGGGGTTATGCATTAGAGACAGCTGCATTCACTTTAAATAAGGCACCATCAAAATCCGTTGAGACGACGCCATATGAACTTTGGTTTGGCAAGAAGCCAAAGCTGTCGTTTCTTAAAGTTTGGGGATGTGATGCTTATGTCAAAAAGCTTCAGCCTGAAAAGCTGGAACCCAAAGCGGAGAAATGCGTCTTCATAGGATACCCAAAAGAGACAGTTGGGTATACCTTCTACCTCAGATCCGAAGGCAAAGTGTTTGTCGCTAAAAACGGAACATTTCTTGAGAAAGAGTTTCTCTCGAAAGAATTGAGTGGGAGGAAGATAGAACTTGATGAGGTTGTTGAACCTTTACTTCAACCTGAAAGTAGCGCAGCGCAGAAAGATGTTTCTGTAGAGACTACATCAGCTGAAGAGGAAGTTAATGATGATGATCATAAAGCTTTGGATCAAGTTGCTATCGAACCTCGTAGGTCGACAAGGACGCGTACTGCTCCTGAGTGGTACGGCAACCCTGTCTTAGAGGTCATGTTGTTAGACAATGATGAACCTACGAGCTATGGAGAAGCGATGATGGGCCCGGATTCCGAGAAGTGGTTAGAGGCCATGAAATCCGAGATGGGATCCATGTATGAAAACAAAGTATGGACTTTGGAAGTATTACCTGAAGGGCGTAAGGCCATTCAGAACAAATGGATCTTTAAGAGGAAGACGGACGCGGACGGTAATGTCACCGTCTATAAAGCTCGACTTGTGGCAAAGGGTTTTTCACAAGTTCAAGGAGTTGACTACGATGAGACCTTCTCACCCGTAGCGATGCTTAAGTCCGTCAGAATCATGTTAGCAATAGCTGCCTTTTTCGATTATGAAATTTGGCAGATGGATGTCAAAACAGCGTTCCTTAACGGTTTCCTTAAGGAAGAGTTGTATATGATGCAACCAGAAGGTTTTGTCGATCCAGGGAATGCTGACAAAGTTTGCAAACTCCAGCGATCCATTTATGGACTGGTGCAAGCATCTCGGAGTTGGAATCTTCGCTTTGATGAAGTGATCAAAGCGTTCGAGTTTATACAAGTTTACGGAGAAGCTTGTATTTACAAGAAAGTGAGTGGGAGCTCTATAGCGTTTCTAATATTATATGTGGATGACATATTGCTGATTGGAAACAATATAGAAATGTTGGAAAGCGTGAAGGAATATTTGAACAAGAGTTTTTCAATGAAGGACCTAGGAGAAGCTGCTTTCATATTAGGCATCAAGATCTATAGAGATAGATCGAGACGCTTAATAGGACTTTCACAAAGCACATACCTTGACAAAGTTTTGAAGAAGTTCAAAATGGATCAGTCCAAGAAGGGGATCTTGCCTGTATTGCAAGGTGTGAAGTTGAGTAAGACTCAATGCCCAGTGACTGCAAAAGAGAGAGAAAAGATGAGTGTCATCCCCTATGCTTCAGCCATAGGCTCTATCATGTATGCAATGCTGTGCACAAGACCCGATGTCAGCCTTGCCATAAGTATGGTCGGAAGGTTTCAAAGTGATCCAGGAATGGAACACTGGACGGCGGTCAAGAATATCCTGAAGTACCTGAAAAGGACTAAGGACATGTTTCTCGTTTATGGAGGTGATCAAGAGCTCGTCGTAAAGGGTTACGTCGATGCAAGCTTTGACACTGATCCGGATGACTCTAAGTCACAAACCGGATACGTATTTATTCTTAATGGGGGTGCGGTTAGCTGGTGCAGTTCCAAGCAAAGCGTGGTAGCTGATTCTACATGCGAAGCGGAGTACATCGCTGCCTCGGAGGCGGCGAAGGAAGGTGTCTGGATGAAAGAGTTCATGACAGATCTTGGAGTAGTGCCTAGTGCGCTTAACCCAATGACTCTGTTTTGTGATAATACTGGTGCCATTGCTCTAGCCAAGGAACCAAGATTTCAAAAGAGGACCAGACACATAAAGCGACGTTTCAATTCCATCCGCGATTACATCAAGGAGGACGACATAAATATTTGCAAAGTACACACGGATCTGAATGTTGCAGATCAGATGACTAAACCTCTTCCAAGGGCTAAACATGAACAACACCAGAACTGCATGGGTGTTCGATTCATTACAATGTAAATCACATAGTGATGTGAACTAGATTATTGACTCTAGTGCAAGTGGGAGACTGTTGGAAATATGCCCTAGAGGCAATAATAAATTGGTTATTATTATATTTCCTTGTTCATGATAATCGTTTATTATCCAAGCTATAATTGTATTGATTGGAAACTCAAATACATGTGTGGGTACATAGACAACACTGTGTCCCTAGTAAGCCTCTAGTTGACTAGCTCGTTGATCAAAGATGGTTAAGGTTTCCTAGCCATTGACATGAGATGTTATTTGATAACGGGATCACATCATTAGGAGAATGATGTGATGGACAAGACCCAAACTACGAACGTAGCATATGATCGTGTCAGTTTATTGCTATTGTTTTCTGCATGTCAAGTATCTGTTCCTATGACCATGAGATCATGCAACTCCCTGACATCAGAGGAGTACCTTGTGTGTATCAAACGTCGCAACGTAACTGGGTGACTATAAAGGTGCTCTACAGGTATCTCCGAGGGTGTCTGTTGGGTTGGCATGGATCAAGACTGGGATTTGTTACTCCGTGTGACGGAGAGGTATCTCAGGGCCCACTCGGTAATACAACATCACAATGAGCCTTGCAAGCAATGTGACTAAAATGTTAGCCACGAGATCTTGTATTTCGGAACGAGTAAAGAGACTTGCCATTAACGAGATTGAACTAGGTATAGAGATACCGACGATCGAATCTCGGGCAAGTAACATACCGAAGAACAAAGGGAACAGTATACGGGATTAACTGAATCCTTGACATAGAGGTTCGACCGATAAAGATCTTCTTAGAATATGTAGGAGCCAATATGGGCATCCATGTCCCGCTATTAGTTATTGATCGTAGAGGTGTCTCGGTCATGTCTACATAGTTCTCGAACCCGCAGGGTCTACACACTTAACGTTTGGTGACGATTAGTATAGTTGAGTTATTGTGTTGGTGACCGAAGGTTGTTCGGAGTCCCGGATAAGATCCCGGACATGACGAGGATCTCCGGAATAGTCCGGAGGTAAAGATTGATATATGTGATAATAGTGTTTTGATCTCCGGAAGGGTTCCGGAATTCACCGGAAGGGGTTCCGGATGTTTACCGAAGTGTTCGGGTGCAGCAACACTTTATATGAGCCAAAGGGGTAAAGCCCACGAGGTATTGGAAAGTGCAAAAGGAAGTTTTGCTGCTGCCTTAAGCGGTACTACCGCTGGTAAAGGCAGTACTACCGTGTAAGCGGTACTACCGCTTGTGTGAAGCGGTACTACCGCCTGTGTGAAGCGGTACTACCGCTCGTGAGTGGTACTACCACTTGTGCGCGGTACTGCAGGGATCCGAGTTGGACTCTTTCCCTGCGGGCCAAACCGACCTTGTGCGGGCAAAACCGACCTGGAGGAGGCTTTTACTCCAAGTTTAGACCCCAAGGTTCAACATATAAATAGAGGGGCAGGGCTAGCACACGGGATACATTAAGATTTCCCAAGCCGTGTGTCGGCAACCCTAACCCTCTAGTTCTCCCGTCATAATCTCCGTAGTGCTTGGCGAAGCCCTGCAGAGATTATTCCTCACCACCATCACCACGCCGTCGTGCTGCCGGAACTCATCTACTACTTCATCATCGCTCGCTGGATCGAGGAGGTGAAGGCGTCATCAAGCCGTACGTGTGTTGAACGCGGAGGTGCCATCCGTTCGGCACTAGTTCGTGATCGGATCGAGGGACGACTTGCGATTTGGATCGCGGAGACGTTCGACTACATCAACCGCGTTTCTTAACGCTTCCGCTTAGCGATCTACAAGGGTATGTAGATTCACTCTCCCTCTCGTAGATGCTCATCACCATGGATAGATCTTGTGTGTGCGTAGGAAATTTTTTGTTTCCCATGCAATGTTCCCCAACACATTAGCCCCCAGGTTAGCTTGGACACCGGCTTGGCTCCGTGCTAAGCTCCTGAAATAAAAATAAACAAGTATGTTAAGGATAAAAGTCCGGGTCTCCGTGCCACATTGATGAGCCGGCTCGTTCCATTGACTTTTATTTCAATGGACCCGGCTTTCGTCCATATGGAGTTCATACGCCTCTTGCCCCACACCTTGCTATTCTGCCGGGTCCTTCTCAAGGCCCGTTTAGGTAGCAAGGCTGAAAGCATATTTTCCCATCTTCAGGGTTCATTTTGCGTGTCACATGGGATCTTCCTTAAGTTACACGTGTCAAGATCTGGCGGCGCTAGGGTTTGACCCAGGTCAACAATTTTTTTTGCGTAATCTCAGGGTTCCTTTCGTGAAATTTTACCGTGGCATTAGGGTCTCTACCCCGCCTATAAATAGCGCGATGGGGAGCCCAGGGCTTATTTTACCCCCACGTCGCTGCCTCTTCTTCTTCCTCCCGTGCCTGCTCAGATCCAATCTTAGCTTTGCTTGCGCCGCCGCCGCCGGAGTCCATCTATTCTTGTTCTTCATTGATTTGTTCTACTCTGGCAGAGCAAAGGCAATGCTGAAGGAAACGCCGGGTTCCATTTCTGCGGTCGATATTGATGTAGATATGGTGGCTCCAGCCACCAAGGAAAACTGCCACCGAGGACCCGGACACAATGGACCCGGCCACAAAGGACCCGGCTTTAGGCGATCTGGGTTCTGCTAACCCAAACACCCCCGAACCTGCCATTGACCAGGTGGACAAGAGAGAACCGGCTTTGGAAAAGCCGGCTTCCCCTGTATATCCATATTACCTGTAGCCACTACAGGAATCAGCTAATTTGCAGTCTGTGGAGTACAGACGGCAAAGATTTTGCCGTCAGCAAGCTGACGGCAAAGTCTGTCGGCAAAGACAATGTCGGCAAAGAGCACTTTGCCGTCAGCTTTTCATCGGGCAGACGGCAAAGATTTTAGCGTCAGCCAAACTATGGCTTTGCCGTCAGCAGATTAATAACAGACGGCAAAGAAAAGTATCTTTGCCGTCTGCCAAACACAGCCTTTGCCGTCAGCCTCATAAAATCACAGACGACAAAGAATTTTTGTAAATATTAAAAAAAAACAGCATCCGGCGAGCAGCGTGTCCGGCGTCCGGCGAGCAACGTGTCTGGCGTCCTGCGTACAGCGAGCAGCGTGTCCAGCGTCCTGCGTACAGCGAGCAGTGTGGCCGGAGCAGCAGCGGACGATGACGGCCATGGCCGGAGCAGCAGCTCACGAGGTGGAGGTAGGCTGGGCCTTGGCTGGGCTTGAGGCGAGATGGGGTTGGGCCACCGCGGCTGTGGCCCAGGCGTGAACGCGCGCGAGGCAGAGGGCGACGTCCTCCTCTGCTCGAGGCTGGAACAGGACGCGGCGGCGCTCGTGTCCTGTGGTCAATGCGGATGCGCCGGCGACGAGGAGCAGTGGGAACGGGCAGAGGACAGCGGGAACCCCCGGATCTGGACGCAAACGGGGTTGGAGCGGCCGGCGGCGAGGTCAAACGGCAGGGGCGTCGTGGAGCTCCAGACGGGCGGCCATGGTGGGGCCCCTGTACACGCAAGGGAGAGAGAGACCAGGGTGAGGGAGAGAGATCGGTGGCCGGAGCGGCGACCGGTGGGGCGAGCGGCGGCGTCGGCCGGTGGGGCGAGTGGCGGCGGCCTCCAGCGCGAGAAACGGAGAGAGAGAGAGCTGCGTGAGAGAGAGAGATCGTGGTGGGGGTGGGGATAAGGGAGAGAGAGAGTGGTGGGGTGGGCTACGCGCGGGGTGGATCAGATACTGCCACGTCATCGATCCGCGTGATCGATCCGTGTGTTGTGTTTTCTCTTTGCTGTCTGCTTTTTTTTACAGACGACAAAGAGCTCACTTTGCCGTCTGTAAAAAAAAGCAGACGACAAAGTATGTCTTTGCCGTCTGCTTTTTTTTACAGACGGCAAAGTGAGCTCTTTGCCGCCTGTAAAAAAAAAGCAGACGGCAAAGACATACTTTGCCGTCTGTTTTTTTTTACAGACGGCAAAGTGAGCTCTTTGCCGTCTGTAAAAAAAAGCAGACGGCAAAGTATGTCTTTGCCGTCTGTAAAAAAACACCGACGACAAAGTATGTCTTTGCCGTCAGTCCCAACGAAAAGCTGACGGCAAAGAGAAGTACTAACGGCAAATTACCTGATTCCCGTAGTGATCCCCCAAGCTCCGAGTTTATCACCTCGTGATGACTTGGTGCTTTGCATAAAAAAGTATTGTAACTTGTGTAGCCCCCAAGTGCCGGGTTGCATGCCTGCAGCAGCTCGGGACTTTTCCTTAGTCTTGTAGATTTCTAGCTTTAAATAGTGTAGCCCCCAAGTGCCGGGTTGTCTTGCCTGCAGCAACCTGGGACTTTTCCTTAGTCTTGTAGATTTCTAGCTTCAAATAGTATAGCCCCCAAGTGCCGGGTTGTCTTGCCTGCAGCAACCTGGGACTTTTCCTTAGTCTTGTAGATTTCTAGCTTCAAATAGTGTAGCCCCCAAGTGCCGGGTTGTCTTGCCTGCAGCAACCTGGGACTTATAAGTTTTTTACTTATGAAGCTTCAATTAATGTAACCCCCAAGTGCCGGGTTGTCTTGCCTGCAGCAACCTGGGACTTTATAATTTTTTACTTATGAAGCTTCAATTAGTGTAGCCCCCAAGTGCTGGGTTGTCTTGCCTGCGGCAACCTGGGACTCACTTTTGCTTTGAAAACCTTGTGCCTTAAATTGACACTGTAGCCCTCGAGAGCCGGGTTGTTGTTCTCACAGCAGCTCGGTGTTCTTCCTTCATAATTTTATGTAGCCCCCAAGCGCCGGGTTTGCTTGCTTGCGGCGACCCGGGGTTCTGTATCTTGTATTTGGACTCCTTCTTGACGGAACTCCCAGAATTTCGGGTTGATGTAGAATCCACTAGAATGCCTGGTTATTGTAGAACGTACCAAAGTACCAGGTTGTGTTCCTGCAACAGCTCTTGACTTCTTCGTTAGAACTCATCTTTGGGCTTCAAACAGTGTGGCCCCCGGATGCCGGGTTGTTTTCCTGCAGCAACTCGGAGCTCTTTTTCCCTTTGTTTGGTAAGCTGAATCTTGAAATGAAAAATATGAAGGTCTTGTTCTCTGCCAAGGCCAAGAAAACTGCACGCTTCTTTTGCTGGGTTGTTCGCCTGCGGTGACTTGAGACTCCTCATGTAGGACCCCTATTTTTTAACTTCAAATAGTGTAGCCCCCGAGTGCCGGGTTGCATGCCTGCAGCAGATCGGGACTCAGTTTTTCTTCAATCTTTGAACTTTGTTAGAATAAATTTCAACACTGCAGCCTTCGAGTGCCAGGTTGTTTAGTCCTGCAACGACTCGGGGTTCTGTTCTGTCCTTGAAATCAATTTTGTAGAAATATGTTGAGCACGCTGAGCAACAGATTAAAACAGCTTCAAGGAACAACTGGCCGCGGAAGCCGGCAAAATCTGTGCGGGAGCAGGAGAAATCCCAGCAAGATGCACCTGCAGTAGAATAAAAAAATTTCTACAAAAAACAATAATATTCTGCCCAATGGGCTTGTAATAAGTTTAAAACTATGGTTATGTTTTGGTGGTGTGCCTGTATACCTTTTTGGATTGCATTGTGTAATGAGCTCTTGGCATTACTGCAAATCCTGGCTTGATAGCCCTTTTGGTTTATCTTAGCTTTCTGTGAAGTAGGCTTTCTCATGACTTATTCTCGGTGCGTTCAACTATGGTAAGTTCAGGGTCAGCTAAGTCCTCAATGGGCATCAGAGCTGATTGACTTATCATGTGCATAGCCGGGTCATATATTTGCGAGTGGCATCTGACTTACAGGCAAGTGTAACCAAGAAAATTGTCGGCATGTGTCGGGTTCAAGGGTGATTAGCTGAACTCGTTAAGTTACAAGCTCCCAAGTAACCAATGATCAATGATAAAAAATAAAGACTCAACGCTCAATGATATGAGGTGAAAACGACAAACTTCGGGTTTCAGAGATGCCGGCTTTATTCCATTAATCATAATATAAACTCCGGGTGATGATTTCCTCTTGAAGGAGCTCGCCACGGGTTAGGTAAGCCAGATAAACTCCGGGCGATGATTTCCTCTTGAAGGAGCTCACCACGGGTTAGGTAAGCCAGATAAACTCCAGGCGATGATTTCCTCTTGAAGGAGCTCGCCACGGGTTAGGTAAGCCAAATAGACTCTGGGCGATGATTTCCTCTTGAAGGAGCTCGCCACGGGTTAGGTAAGCCAGATAGGGCTCTGTCTACTCTGGTGTTGCATGTAATGCCGCAACCAATTTCAGATTCATGAAATTTGGGAAAGCTGTTCACGACTCTTCTTGATCTCCGCTGCTCGTGCTTCTGCGTTCTCCGGAGTAAACGGGTCTATGAGGAGTGCGCTGAGTGCTGCTGCTATGGCTGCTAGCCCCTGTGCACCCGAGACTCCTGTGCCGGCTCCTCCGGTCGTTGTTGTTCCTCCGCCGGGTACCCCCACGGCGTTAGCTCCCTGACCCGGCGTACCAAAAACCGGGTTCTGGCTCGAGGTTGCGTTCGGCAAGGTCGAGACCAGATTTCCGTTGGAGTCGTAACGAGGCTGGGCTCGTTGGTGTGCCGCCATGTAGACAGCTGCGTGATGAGGTGGCCCGTAAGAGACCGGGTACTCACCTTCATCTGAGTATCCACCCATCTTCTCGTCGAAAAGCAGGAGGATGGACGCGGTTTAGTCGAGGTCGTTTATCACCAACCGTCGATTCGCTGTGCGGGTGGACGAGCGTGGCGCCTCCCAAGATGGAGTCGCCGACGGGTTCCGGCTCCTGCGCGGACACGCCAATGAAGCCGACGAAGGCGTCGACCTTGTGGAAGGGGACCCGGATTCCTGAATCGATGGAGTCGGCGGCGGTTCCAGCTCCTGCCTGGTCCTGCCGATGAACCCGGCGAAGACGTTGACCTTGCCGAAGGGGACCCGAAATCCTGACTCGAGGGAGTCGGTCTCGAGACCCCATCCTGCGTCGTTGATGTAGATCTTTCCGCGCCGGCTCTTCTTCATCCAGCCGATCGCGAGCTTCTCGATCCCTGGGAGGGCTCCCTCTAAGAAGACAACACCCTTGTGCGCAGGCCCCACGGTGGGCGCCAACTGTCGTGGTGGTGTCACGGCAAGTGTCCTCATAGGAGAACTTAGTTGTGAGGCCATAGCTGCTAGGTGAAGCCTTGGATGGGGTTAATCGGAAATGAGAGACGCGAGTTTACCCAGGTTCGGCCCCTCTGGTGAGCTAAAAGCCTACTCCAGCTAGTTTTGCTTATTGTGTATGATGATCTCGATTACAAGGGTGCTGTTTCGCTACCTCTGTCTCGAGAGCCAGAAAATACTTGTCCCTCTGTCTTGAGAGTTTTCCCACTTGTCCCCTTGGACGACCCAGGAGCCCCCTTTATATAAGTGCCGGGTCCCTGGTGTTACATGAGATTCCGGGTTCTACCCGCAGTCGGAGTCCTATTCTAAGTCCTATAGGTCCTCTGTGCCTTCCAAGTTAGGAAGGCTCTGTCTCGCACGCGGACTCCAGAAGGCCGGGTCCTATCTTCTCTGGCCGAGTTCCCTTCAGGCCCACCGGCCCGTTGAGACCCGGTCTAGGTAGCTCCCTGGACAACCCGGCTCTAGGCCCTCTGGCCTTGGCGGGTTGTGTCTTGGGTGCCCGGGTCCAATCCGTGGGTAATTCCCCCGACAATTGCTACCCTCCGAAGACCCCGGAGCGGCCTAACCCTGGCCAGTTTGACCGGGAAAGCTACCCCTTTGACCGGCGATGGATGGCATTCCACCAATGGACTTTTCTTCCTGGTTGTGCTAGGTTAGCCCATAGGAACATTTGAAAACAAAGTTTGAGCCCAACCAATCACAAGATTCCCTCCGGGTTACCCTCCGTGGCAGTTTGCCCCTCTAAGTGCAGGCGGAAGTGCCGTCCGTGAAGCGGGTCACCCTCCGGAGCTGAGTGTTGGGTGATTAAACATCCCACCACACTCTTAGACATGTACTAGGACACAACACAAGTTTTGGTGAGATTGCTACCTTCCGAAGACCCCGGAGAGGCCTTACCCTGACCCGTTTGACCGGGAAAGCTATCCCTTTGACTGGCAAATCTACCCCTTTGACCGGCTTCGAAAGGAGGGTGACCGATGGAATTTTCCTCATAGTTGTGTTGGGTCAGGTCATAGACACATGAAAAAACACATTTGGGTCCAAGATTCACAAATATTCCTTCCGAGTTACATGTGGTGGCCGGTTCCCCCATCTAAGTGTCGAACCTTCGTGAGTGGTAGCGAATGTGTAAAAACATTATTTCTGAAATCCTTGAAACTTTTTGATGCAAATAGATATAAAATTTGCCTCATTTGGCCTAGGAATAAAAAATATATACAAAAAGGAAAAATAAGGGGGGGGGGGGGGTTTATGCAAATTTAAAGCAAACATGATTTTAGTTTGTTCAAATTTGAAAACATAGTATACAAATAGAATCCTTTCAAGATTCTACTAAAAATATATAAAATTTGTCAAAATCCATGCAAGTATGAATTACTTGTGATTTTAACAAAGTATAAGGACCTATTTGCAAAAGTACATGAGGTTGCATTTTTAACATATTCAAAAACCGAAACAAAGTGGATATTCATAATCTATGAAAAATTCTACCCCAAATTGATATATAATTTGTATATGCTTAAGTTTAGATAAGTCAGATTTGAATTAAAAGATTTTAAAAAAACTGAAAAGGATTTAAAATTTTAAAATAATATAGGGAAAAACTATGCCGCCGGCCGCCGTCAGGGCCGTCGGCATACATATGACGGCGTCAGCCGTCCGTCAGCCTACCGGCCGATATGCCGACGGCCAGAGATATGCCGACGGTCGCCCTCGGCGTAGGGAAGATATGCCGACGACCAGTTCTTTGCCGACGGCCACCGTCGGCTGTCGGTGTCTACCCCTTGCCCTAGCACTCACTGGAGCTTTCTCTCTCTCTCTCTCTGCTCTCTCTCACGATCGGTCAGAGGAAGAAGGAAAGGGAGACACAGCAGATTTTCTTCCCAGCGCACGAACGCTGCCGCCGCACGTACGGCCTCTATTCCCTCGAGCAACAAACTCGACTTGTCTCTGTTACAACGCATGGGGGGTATTTATACCCTGGGACTCGTCGGGCACGTACCCACGTCCCAGTCCACGCCGAGCGCCCGATCCGGCCCGCGCCATCCACGCCCCCGCGACATGCACGTACATGTCCGGGGCGTGCGCGCCCGCCCAGGACCGACTCCAACGCTCCCCCGATCCCGCCAACAGAACACGCACACACTACACACCTACGGTGTACTAGCCCACGGACACACCCGTGCACTCCACACACACACACACACTCGACCTGCCGCGGACCCGACGCGCCCGACGCACCCAGCTCGCGCCCATACACGCGCTGGATGAGCCTGACGCGGCGCCGCGGCTTATTTGCCCAACACTCACCCCCTTAAGCCGCGGCTCAGAGCAGGCCGTCGTCCTCGACGACAACGTCCGCCAACAGCGCACGCTCCGCCGCCTGCTCCTTCCGCAGCTGGGGGCACTCCCTTTTGAAATGTCCGCGCACGCCGCACTTGTAGCAGCGGCCGCGCCTGTTGCCGCCGTCGCCCGATGCCACGCTCCGGCTGTCGTCGTCGTCCCGAGCACCGCCTCGCTGCAGCTCCCGCGCTCGCCACTGTGCCGCCGTGTACATGAGCTGGCCGTCCGCCCGCTTACCGTCCACTTGGCCGCGCCGACGTAGCCGCTCGTCGAACGCCTTCAGGCGACCGAGCGCATCCTCGAACGCCATGGACGAGACGTCGCAAAACTACTCAAATCCGGCCACCGCCGCGTACAGGCGGTCCGGCACGGCGTCAAGCAGCTTTTTCACCATGGCGGCGTCGTCCAGAGTCGATCCGAGCCCCGCGAAACGTGCCGCCATGCCACTGATCTTGCCTGCGAACACGTCCAGCGTCTCGCCGCCGTCCATCCGCAGCCGCTCGAAGTCGCCCCGCAGCGTGGCCAGCCGCGCCGCCCTGACGCGATCGGCCCCGACAAATCTTGCCTTGAGGCTCGCCCACACCTCCGCCGCCGTCTTCTTGGACGCAACCTACAGCAGAAGGTCCTCAGAGAGCGCGCGGAACAGGTACGCCCGCGCCGGCTTGTCCTTCTTGGCGATCACGGCCGCCGCCGCGTCCTCCGGCGGCTCCACCGCCTCCCACAGCCCGGCGGCGTCCAGGTCCGCCTCCACCTTGATCGCCCACGTGGTGAAGTTGTCACCAGTGAGCATCGGAACGGGCTGCGACAACGAACTCCCTGACCCGCCGCCGTACGGGACGAGCGCCATCACCGGCGATCACCCCCACAACCGCAGCTCTGATGCCAATTGTCGGTGTCTACCCCTTGCCCTAGCACTCACCGGAGCTTTCTCTCTCTCTCTGCTCTCTCTCACGATCGGTCAGAGGAAGAAGGAAAGGGAGACACAGCAGATTTTCTTCCCAGCGCACGAACGCTGCCGCCGCACGTACGGCCTCTATTCCCTCAAGCAACAAACTCGACTTGTCTCTGTTACAACGCATGGGGGGTATTTATACCCTGGGACTCGCCGGGCACGTACCCACGTCCCAGTCCACGCCGAGCGCCCGATCCGGCCCGCGCCATCCATGCCCCCGCGACATGCACGTACATGTCCGGGTCGTGCGCGCCCGCCCAGGACCGACTCCAACGCTCCCCCGATCCCGCCAACAGAACACGCACACACTACACACCTACGGTGTACTAGCCCACGGACACACCCGTGCACTCCACACGCACACACACACTCGACCTGCCGCAGACCCGACGCGCCCGACGCACCCAGCTCGCGCCCATACACGCGCTGGATGAGCCTGACGCGGCGCCGCGGCTTATTTGCCCAACATCGGCATATATCCAGTTTTGCCGACGGCCTGCCTTAACCGATGGTTTTATGCTGGCCGTCGGCTTTGCTCGAGGTATGCCAACGGCCACGACAAAAAGCCGTCGGCATACCTTTTGCCGTCGGCATATGCCTCGTTTCCTGTAGTGTACGCGGCGTGTACGTGCGACAGTGACCGTATAATCACGTCAAATCATACATAGTGACCGTAACGAGCACATTTTGAAGTGCAGTGACCGTAGTATGCTTCGAGGACAAGTTGAGTGACCGCGGGTGTATTTATCTTCTGCTGGAGATGCATGCATACAGACAGATCGACGGACAAAACAAATGGGAGCAGAGCAGAGAGTGGTGCATGAATGCAGTGGCATGCTTCTCTCTTGGTCTTGTCGTGGCTACCACTGGACAAAAAGCGCGCAGGCCCCTCACCGCCGGACGCAAGCGCAGCCCGGTCCCAGGCTGTCCGATGCCACGGCGGCGATGGGGATCGTGGCGCCCCGCGCGTCCCCGTTGCTGTCCCCCGCGCGCGGCCGTCCAGCGAAGGCGCCACGTGCGCACGCGCACCATCGGAGATCTGGGCCGGACTGCCGGGGACCGGAACTAACTGACTTCGTTTCTGTTTTCTGTCACTAGCCGGTTTGTTTGCTTCTGCACGCGCGCAAGAATGTCCGGTGACGATGACGAAAAAGAAAATACCATTTCAGTTTTCTTAGCAAGAAGTAACGTATGTGAAAATAGCTTTCACCAAGACACACTTTTTAATCGATGAGCCCTCTGTCACCATGATGAGTCGACCAAACACCTCTTTTTTGAGTGCAAGTTCGCTCGAGCCGTTTAGTCTATAGTCCACGTGACCTTCAATTTATATCCACCTTGTAATGTGCGTAATCTCATATTGTGTTATTTAGAAGATCATATACCAAGTACAAAAAAGAAGGACAAATCACCCATGTAGAAAGGACCTAAGGAGGAGTAGAGTGAACCTAGGATGACAACACCGACAACCGCAAGTACACCAACACTCCAATATATAATCGTGAAGGCAACAACACTACTAAGTAAATCAACATTACAATATATTGTTCTGAAATCTTGAATTGCAAAATTTAACTTCACACAGAACCACACCACATAATAAATGTAATATAATACATTTTATTCGATTAAGCGTGTGTAGTTAGATAAAAATTACTTAACTAAAATTGGAACTGGTATAACCTTAGCAGGAAGCTCAGCAAGCCTTAGTGTCTCAATGGTAATCTTCTAGACGAGGCCTCACTGAAGGAATGCTCGGTGTAGGGGGGACGATTAACAACAACAATAACTACATTACCATGAAAGTCACCAATGCTTGATTTGTGCTGCCAATTGTACCACCTTGCTAGATCAAGGGAAACATTTGAATGTAACTCTAGAAATCATATGGTTTTGCATTGGCGTGCTTGCTGATATTATTAAATCACGGCCTTTTCCTCGGTCGCTGTCAATCATGTCGGAAGTATGGGCAACACCCTGGCTCACGAGCTGGCTGCGGAGGCAAGACGGCATGGTGATTTTCGTCTTATAGCAAGGGTCCCGGACAGACTGACGACTCTGATGCAGACTGAATGTAGTTCCCATACTTGAGTATTTTGTGTACTCGAGTTTCTCAAAAAAGAAAAAAAAAAATCTAGGTTAGCCAAAATGATAGAAAATCAGTGAGGTATTTGGCAAAAGAGCTATTATTAGTCCTTGTAGCTTAAAATATTACTTCTGTTCTACATCAATTGGCTAACAATAATTGAATAGGAGTACCAACTGAACAACATACTTCAGCTAACCTCTTTACTAAAGCAAAGTGATGAGTCATTTCACTAGAAAAACTGCATCAATACATACTGAACATCATCGTAGGCCTTAGGAAATAAAGGTGCTACCAACAAAATCTGCATTCAATTAAGCATCCATGAAAAGCCTCCACCTCCTTCACGTTGAGTAGATCCAGAACCTGGCAACTTGAGCAGCTGCGTGCCGGCGTCTACATCGGGGGCCAGAAGAGGAAAGGATGGCGCGCAAAAGAGAGCGGCTCGGATCGAGAGGCACGCTAGAAATAAATAACAAACTCATAAATGGAAAATATATGGTATAAGAGATGCCCACCAAGATGGGAGTAGATAAAATGATGGCAAAAGAAGTAAGCCTGTCGTGCACACAGAAAATTTGAGCGTTTAAATACGTATCAAAGCCAATGTGTATCATTAGTGACGAAGCCAAAAAGTAGTCATAAAAAATATCTAGGAAGTGCAGATTTGTTTCTCAAAATCTAATCATTTTCACGCCTCACATTTCTAGGCATAAAAACATTTAATTAGCTCGCTCAGATTTTTGGTTCTTAATTCTTTGCCTTAGATTAGAAGTAGCTGCTAAGAACATATTCCAACTTGAAGCATGCCATACATTTAGATCTTCCAGCCTCCACAATCTTGTGATAGCTTGACAACTGCAAATTTGTTTTGAAAAAATAAGGCTAATACCTGAAAACATGAGTCACATACCTACATCGATAACTTTCAAGATGAGCAGCTTCTCTTTTGTTTACGCGTAGAAATAAACCTACTGATAGCTTATTTGGGGATGTAGAAAAATTCAGGATTTTTTAAGTGGGGAAACTGTAGGATTTTGATATATAGGGTCTTGTGTGCACTTAACCATAGGAGATTAAAATTAATCACATCAAGCTTGCCGATCTAGCTGCTCTCAGCCAGCTGCCGCTTTCCATTTGAATTTGTTGCCTTAGATCGTTCCTACTCCTGATGCATGACCTCTAATGATGTTCCTATCTGGGTGACTTCGAGCCTTGTTGGAGAATTACTGATTGGAGCTGCCCGTACAGCAAGTTGCTGCTTTCCGTTTGAATCTGTATGTTGCCTTAAATCGCTCCTGACTCCTGAATAATGATGCATGGCCCTAGTTAACAAAAATAGTACAATTGCAGATTACCTGGAACGTCATGTAGCATCATAGACCATGCACTCGTTGTAGTGTCTGGCGCCGAACTGGCCGAAGACTAAGTTGTCACAGCTCCGAGCCTCGGACGCAGTCGCATGTTGCCAAAGTGCTTCTCAGCAAGATCAAGAGCCACACACAGAGTGGATCGGAGGATTTAGCTGGACGCACATACACGGCAAGGAACTCGTCCTATGCAAAGCTAGCTAAGCTAGTAAATAATTTTGCTGCCAGTTGGAAAAACAATCACCAGTTCTACTCGATCATTGATCCAAGTCAGTACCAGGCAATGCCACCACATGCGTACATCGTGGTTAATTACACGCACAGATTGGATCCGAGTGCACCGAGTCTGGTGACCGGCTCAAGGTCGATGAGCACCGCATAGGGCATGTAGAAACCGTCGCTGGCTTTCATAGTAGTAGATGTTGGCGCAGATCGGCATCCCCTGCAGGTCTTGCGGCGGCGTGAAGGAGTAAGGCACAGGGTATCTTTAGGAAAGGTCTTCTTTCACGGGAAGAAGAGGAAGATAAAAGGGTTTTATTTACATAATGGCAAAGGTGGGTAATTTATCCAAATTATGTTAATAAGATAACATCCAATGGTCATGCTTTAATGATGTGTCAAATAGACGGTCAGATGTTTATGATTATTGTGGGATTTTCTAGCATATTTCTCTATTTTTGACCCGTATTATGCTTTTAGTATATAATAGAAGATAGAAATAAAATAGATAGATATAGATGGCAGCCCAAATTCTATTTTCCCACGACACTCAACCAGCTCCGCGTATAAAACCCACTTCCTCGGCAATGTTGGCACAAAGTGTTCACATTTCGGCTTGGTATGCACTTTTCCTTTCTGAAAACTAGCACAGTGGCCCGCGCACATGCGCGGGTAAGAACTTAATAAAGATAAATTATATAAGACGCTAGTGATTATCAGTTGAAGAAACACATCATATATGTAGTTTTTATACTTTCCTTGACATAATATCACTATGGATATTTGTTCAAGTTAGGAATGTAAAACTGAACCTGATCCCAGCCCTCTCACGCCCTTAGCGTTTCTGGCCGTCAGATCAGCTGTATCTAGCGCACCTTCAATTCCTGGCCAAACTGTCCTTTTTTTTTTTTTTTGAGGGGAGGCCCAACTGTCCTAAGGGGCTGCTGCTCCACAAGAAAAAACCGAGCCCTCTGGTAAATTGGGCCGCTTCAGACAACCCATTTATCTAGCCGAGCACGGTCCAGAGCGATCTGTCGCTGCTGCGCTCCCGTCTTGGTCAAAAAAAAAAAAAACTCTTCGCTCCAGAGGATGCGGGCGACGCGAACAGAGGAGGAACGGATCCAGCCGAGGCGCGCGAGGGGATCCAGCGGACGCGGCGTTTCCTTCCAGTCAGATCGCGGTGTTGTTGCTGTCCGTTCACCTCATTCTCCTTTACCTCGGGAGAGCCCAGGGGCGGCGCAAGCGTGGGGTCATGTAGGGGCGGCCGCCCCGGCTAAATTTTTTGAACCTAGGTACGTCCCTTGCTACTTTGGCCAGTACCCACCATGGGAGGCAAGACGAGCTGTTCCTGAACCTGTAGGTTCGGTCATAGCTCGAGCAGGAAGAAGATGCGAAGGGAGAAAACGATTCGTTTATGTCAAGGCCCAATTAAACACGGGCCCATTTTTTCTGTACAACTTTAAGCCTTGACAGTTCTAAGCAAAAAAAACTTTAAGCCTTGACGCTCCCAATTCCTTTTAGCTTGCCACATCACGATCAATCAAGAAAACAAATCTCGATCACACCCTCCACCGCCGATCCGCCAGTCCTGCTCGCCTCGGCGCTGCACATGTTGAACCGATGGTGCTGGATGGAGAAAGGAGTTCACCTGTTTCTGCTTCGAGTGTCGTCCGCAAGGGGGGTAGCATCAGGGCATCATCGCCACTGCCATAGCTCTGCGCACCGCTCAAAACTGTAAGCAAGCATCCAATAAGGAAACAAGCAGCAGGTTGTTCCGCTCTCCCCCAATCTTCTTTTCTTCCTTCTACCATTACAGCATTTAATTTCTTTCACATTGACAAAATTCCTTAAAGTTGGACACTGAAAATCAGATAAAATATGTGATGTTATACAGACCTAAGGAGATGAATTCCTTATTCTAGGACTAACTAGTACACCCCCCCCCCCCACCCCCACCCCTCCCCGCGGTTTCGCGAATTTGGAATAAATGCGACCATTCTTTTTTCCATTAAAAATCCGCCCCGTGTAACTTCAAATCCTGGATCTGCCACTGGGAGAGCCCACGGTTGGATGCGCTCTCTACCGCGAATCGTTCAACGCTTTCTCTCCCTCACTACCTTCACCCTCATCATTCCAATCTGTTCTCTGCCAACACGAATCGTAAGTTCCTAACCGCGCTATAAGGCGGCAACGTCTGATCTCTCAGAAGCTCGTGCCCCCGTCTCGTGCGCGTCGGTGCGTGCCGCAGCAGGGCTCCCCGTCCATCCTTTCTTATGACGCAGATGGGCGCCACGGTTCGCGGGGGTGTGGGCGAGGGCGACGGCTCGGGGAAATGGGCAGCGCAGGTCTGATGATCTCGCGCCTTTGCGGCAATCGCCGCCGCCTCCGGCCTGTCCTCTACGCGCAGCGACCTCTCTGTCCCCTGTCCGCCATCTGCGACGCATCCCTTCCCCACGCGCCACCTCACTTGAGATCGGCCACGCCAGGACGATGGACTGTCAAGCCGATGGCACCTTGCAAATTGCAACTCGGCTTCAGCCTTTATGCCACAAGACAGCGGCTACGACATCGACTCGCGATTCTCAGCTCAGCTCCGCTCCACCACCATATCCTCGCTGTCCTCTACGTGGATTTAAGGGACATGGGACGGATTTGGGGATTTTTTTTGTTGATTTGAGAACTAATGCTCGTTTGCACTTGTCAGCTGGAGTTTTCCAATTTTAGGCGTGAGCTCTCATTCTGCCCTGCACCATCAGTTCGTATACTCCTGCATTCATCCTTCAAAGGATCCTTAGCTCCAGCTGATCGTATGTTGTCTTCTTATAGGTCTTCACCTTATTGCGCTTGGTATTGGTGGAATCAAGCCATTCATCTCATTATTTGGAGAAGATCAGTTCGATGATATAGATCGAGCTAATCGAATCCTGAAGGGGTCCATTGCAAAGAGCAATCAAGGAGGGGTCTTTCTTTGACTGGTCTTGTTTTTCTTTCCGCGGGGGGGGGGGGGGGGGGGGGGGGGGGGGGGGGGCGGGGGGGGGTAAAACATGAGTGCTCTTATGTAATTCAATTTTCGGTTTGTCTACAACACAACTGATGAATTATTCATGGACTGGCCATTACCAGCTTCTCCTCTGGCACATCGCTTTATAGGTTTGGAAGTCTATGTGATAATCCTAACACATATTCGACTATTGCAGGTAGTTTCTTCCACTTTGCACAAGTGGAATGTACATGTTTCAGAAGAGTACTCTCTCTTGTATGATCTAGCTGACAAGTGTGTTTTTCTGAACCGAAGTTTCACAGAAGAGCACATCACGATAATCACATGCAGTTTATTGACATGTAAAGAGCTAAGCAAATACATTTTCTGAAATTATTAGTTACTGATTTTCCTTTTTTATTTTTACATTTAGTCTTAATATATTACTTAAAAACTAGAAATGCTTGCCTTTTGCCATTGTGCTCCAGCTCAATAGATGAATATGTATGTATTCACCCTTGAATCATGCACTCACTTTTTCAAAATTTGTGGGAAAGGTAATAGCATAGCTGTCGTTCATTACAGATATCTGGACAAGGCCGCTACAATTTGTGATCTTGATGTGCAGACATCAACACAAATAATTTCACCAACATATCCAACTCCTGGCCTTCATGGTTGAAGCTATTGTGACACCAACTCCTCAACTGGCATTGACACAATCAGCAAAGCTACGCCTACTCTCCTCAATGTTTAGCTCTTGGGGTATTTCTTTATAATTACTATTGATTTTTTTCTGTAGTAGTCGACCAGTCCATATAATTTCACTTTCCCATTAATTGTTGATTCCCAACTTTCTTTGCCTTGCCTTCTGTAGTTCTACTCTCCCTGCTTTAATGTACTTTGTTTTATCTCTTTATTTGCAGTCCTTCCCGCCATTGTTGTTTAAATTTGGCATTCTAAAAATACGCCTTAAAATTGTACCATGTTGTGTAAATTTAATCATTTACTTGAATGAAGAACTACTATATCAGTAAACGTGCATGGTTAGTACTTCTGACTTTCCTTCTGTGCATGCTTAAAATGGCTCCAGTATCCCCATCATATCGTTGTTTGTCTTCACCTGTATTACCTGGAGTATCTTCGGTGAAAATGAGCTAGAATCTGAACCTGATTCGTCATTTCACTTTTTTTTTATTTGGGCCCGTTTGGGAGCCTCAATCCCTACTCTTGTAATAGATACTTAATTCTTCTCCTCTGAACTGCATCGGCAGTACAACTGCTGTTTGCTCAAAAAAAAAAATCCTGTTATGATATATACTCCTTCAATCCGAAAATATAGTAAGTGTGCATATTTTCGAACATCTAACATTGACCAATGATTTTTCTTTTCTTGATGGTATGATCATTAGCAATCCAGATGGTACTTTGCGTTGATTTTTCATAAACCACATCGTAATATCTGAACTCAAGATATTCTTGTAATTGAGACTCTTTAATTTCATTTCCATTTTATTTTACTCATATATCTTCGATTTTCCATAATATGGACAAGCAAGGCGACATATGCATCTAAATTATATGCAATAATAATTTAATAGAAACATTTCCTATTACTGTCCAATATATGGTTTAGTTTTTGCAAATTTGATTTTATTTTCTATGCTCCATATATTTAACAATATTCCTACCAATATACTGGAAAAATAAACGGGCACGGCAACGCGCGCCATCATGGTCTAGTGTAGAAGTAAGAGAGTATGAAGTCGAGCCAATTTCGTCTATTGATACATAGGATTTTTTTGTGATATTATATTAGCATGTGAGTATATAGTTTGAAGTGAATATTAGGTCGCTGCGCATGTACTTCCTTATATTAGATGAGTACATGCAAAACAACTTTGTCTGCACTACCTACAATTTTGATCACTTTGGTCTAAGTTTTTCATTTACAAAATTATATTGCTCACGGTTTGTTAATAGAAAAAGTCCCACAAATTAATGGTGGCACGCGTTTATATTGTTGCGATGATCCGTCTGTTGTTTGTTTATGTTGGGAAACGTAGTAGAAAACAAAACAAAAAAAATCGCCCTACGTATAATACCCAGGATCACTATGAAGATGCAAAGAGGTTTATATCTGATCTTTACCAACAATGCAGCGGAGAGAAGAGGTTGGTGAAGATGTTGATGCAGATTCCAGCAACTAGGTTATACCTCCCAACCGCAAGAATTTTCTCGATCTATGATCGAAGTTACAATCCCTCTTCCGGTATCCATGCGTACTGAATTAGTGGTTCGGCAACACTTCGTCGTCCATGACTAAGATCACCGGGAGAAACTAGAGGGGGAAGCAGCCTAGCAGTGTCAACGTCTAGATCAACTAGACGCGAGAGAGAAATGGGGCGCAGGGCAGCAACTGGAAAACCTCCAAAGGTTTTGGTGTGTTCTAGGGGTTACCCCTACCCCTGTATTTATATGTGGACGCCTGGGGTCGCAACTTGGGGAGGGGGCCTCCCCAAAGTCGGTTTAGATCACGTGGAGGAGTCCTCCATGGATTCAAGGTGGAAACGCCAGGACCCGTGGCATCTATGGAAACGCCAGGGCCCATGGCATTTTGCCTTGCCCCCGAAGCCAGCGCTTGATGCACCGACCTAAGGCCTTGTGGGCCTAGCCAAAGTGTCCGCGCACCAGGGACCCCCTGGATTTATCCGGAAGATTCCAGAACCTTTCGGACCCTTTCAGAAGTTTCCTAGACCCTCCCAGGACCTCCCAGAACATTTTCGGGAACATCTGGAACACTTCCGGAATCATCTGAAACTCTTTCGGTGCCCATTCTCACATTCTCCTTTATCTCCTAGTTCTCCTACAAACCACTAACCATTAAGCATGTGACCCTGCAGGTTCAATAATATGTAGACATGACCTGGAACACCTGTTGGTCAATAATCAATAGCGGGATCTGGACACCCATATTGACTCCTACACATACCCAAATTATTTTCGAGCAAACCTTTTGTTTTCGTACACCATTCCCTTTGTTTCATGATATAACAAAACTCGAGGCGAGACTTTTATCGGTATCCTTGTGACGCAACAACTTGATCACAATACCAAGTTATCCTCGTTACAGGTTTTTTTTTCTTGTTTTCGCATTCTGGTATCCCCGTGATCATATAACGTTGTGTCTGGCCAGACTATGATGGATACCGTAATGCCGAGAGGGCCTGAAGAATATCTCTCCATCGTCGGAGGAGCAAATCCCAATCTTAAGCTATCAAGTCCCAAGACATACTTTCCGATGTACCCGAAAGTTGCCGTTATAATCACCCTATTACAGGTAATGTTTGATGAACCCCAAATTATACCAGCAGGCATGAAGCTACTCGATACTCTCGCCTCTATCTATCGAGATTTGT
This sequence comes from Elymus sibiricus, assembly GCA_039707655.1. Taxonomy (NCBI): domain Eukaryota; kingdom Viridiplantae; phylum Streptophyta; class Magnoliopsida; order Poales; family Poaceae; genus Elymus; species Elymus sibiricus. Next base: position 40,637,470 of record CM077664.1, read on the forward strand.
GGAGCACACCTCTGCCCGCCCCTCTTCTACCGAGATCTGTGGGCCTATGCTTTTCCCTCCTCCCTCCACCGCGTCCTGGACCTGCCACCGCCGATGAGCAAGGTGGATATCAACTAAGACGGCAACATCTTCGGCAGTGGATGCCACTTGTGCAGATCCTTCTCATTCACAACATTGCCTACCGACAGATACCTAATGATGTTAATTTAGCTAGGAGAAGTATCGGAAGGCAATGCTAAAGGGACTCATTTTCTTATGCATGACCAGCCGATTGATTACAAAGTCATATCAAAATTACTAATCCATTCTAGAACCTTACTTCGGACGCTCTCATGTGCTGACGATTTGATGAACCTCATATATATGAAAGCACATCGCCACCACCCGCCCCTCCTGCAATGACGTGCTCGGTGCTCCTCGACGGCATCAGCGACATGCTCCTTCTAATTGTGTGTACCCTCCTTCTCGGTTGCCGCTGGTGTCCACGCCATCCGCGACTCGCCTTAGACGACCAAGTGGTGTCACCGGCCGGCGAGCAAGAACTCGTCGGCGCTAGTAACCATTCTCGTATTCCTTTGCTCGCGGAGCTGAGGAAGGACCAAAGCAGCAAGAGGAAAGAAAATTCAGAGACATGTGAGACGCTCTAGAAGAGGGGAGGGCAGAGGTGATGTGCTCCGATGACGGTGAAGCGAAGCAGGTGAAGCGAGCATCGTCGGCATGGGATAGGAGATCACGGTGGGTGCACAGAAAAGAAGACGATGGTGGACAAGAAAGAGATAATTTTGAGACCATAACTAATAAATCTGGGTGTTGGCCCACAAGGATACGTGGCGCTATGTTATTGGCCCTGCATATTAATTCCTGCGGGGATCCCCGCAGGAATTAATGTGCACGGCCAATAACATAGCGCCACATATCCTTGTGGGCCAACAACTCTAGTTAAGTTAGATTTATTTGTTACGGACTCAAAATTAACTCTTTCTTCTCCACCGGCGTCTCCTTTTCTGTGCGCCGCCACCGTGATCTCCTGTCCCATGCCGGCAGCACTCCCTTCACCCGCTTTGCTTCACCGTCGTCGCAACACACATCTGCCCGCCCCTCTTCTACCAAGATCTGTAGGCCTGTGCTTTTGCCTCCTCCCTCCGCCGCGTCCCGGACCTACCACCGCCGATGAGCATGGTGGAGATCAACTACGACGGCAACATCTTCGGCAGCGGATGCCACTTTTGTAGGTCCTTCTCATTCACAACTTTGCCTACCAACAGATACCTGATGATGTTAATTTAGCTAGGAGAAGTATCGGAAGGCAATGCTAAAGGGACTCATTTTCTTATGTATGATTAGCCAATTGATTGCAAAGTCATATCAAAATTACTAATCTGTTCTAGAACCTTACTTCGGACGCTATTGTGTGCTGACGATTTGACGAACCTCATATACATGAAAGCACGTCACCACCGCCCACCCCTCCTGCAATGACGTGCTCGGTGCTCCTCGACGGCATCAGCGCCATGCTCCTTCTAATTGTGTGTACCCTTCTTCTCGGTTGCCGCTGGTGTCCACGCCATCCGTGACTCGCCTTAGATGACCAAGAGGTGTCGCCGACCGACGAGCAAGAACTCGTTGGCGCTAGTAACCATTCTCGTATTCCTTTGCTCGCGGAGGTGAGGAAGGACCAAAGCAGTAAGAGGAAAGAAAATTTAGAGACATGTGCGATGCTCTAGAAGAGGGGCGGGTGAAGGCGATGTGCTCTGACGACGGTGAAGCAAAGCGGGTAAAGGGAGTGCCGCTGGCATGGGAAAGGAGATCACGGTGGCGTGCTACTCACGATAGAGTTGTTGGATTTCCTCGAAGAGGAAGGGTGATGTAGCACAGCAGCAGAAAGTATTTCCCTCAGTTAAGAACCAAGGTTTATCAAACCAGAAGGAGTCACCAAGCTAACAACGTTAGCAGCACCTGCACACAAACAACTAATTTGCTTGCACCCAACAAAGGCAAGGGGTTCATCACTCGCCTTGTTCTTGCTAGCTACAAGATTAATAGCAAATAGTGATAGAGCAAAGCGGCAAGAAAGTAAAGGAAAATAAAAGAGCAATTTTTAGGAGTTTTAGTATTAATGGAGAATAGACCCGAGGCCATAGGTTCACTAGAGGCATCTCTCTCGAAAGCAAGTAATGGCATGGTAGACAAATTACTGTTGGGCAATTGACAGAATAGTGGCAAATTATAACTATGATCATTCATGGCATAATCTCACATAGGCATTACGTCCATGATAAGTAGACCATAATCCAACTTCATCTACTACTATTACTCCACCCCAAGTCCGCTATCCAGCATGCATCTCAAAGTATTAAGTTTGCAAGAAACAGAGTAACGCACTAAGCAAGATGACATAATGTAGACAGAAGAAAAGATAGCAATAAGATTAACCCCATCGTTTTATCCTTAGTAGCAACAATACAATACGTGCCTTTGTCCCTATTGTCAGTGGACAAGATCACCACAAGATTGAACCCACTACTATGCACCACTCCCTCTGAAGAACTACTCATAAATCTTGGCCAGAGAAGACTCATAGATCGGAAAGCATACATAGCTATAAAATTACACAAGAAAGAGATCTCAAAAGACTCAATATAAATCAATGAATAATCTGATCATAAATCCACAATTCATTGGATCCCAACAAACACACCACAAGAATTACATCGGATGGATCTTCGAAGAGATCATTGTATTCAAGATCAAACGAGAGAGAGAGAGAGAGCCATCTAGCTACTGCTATGGACCCGTAGGTCCTGAAAGAACTAATCACACATCATCATGGAGGCAGCAAGGTTGATGAAGATGGCCTCCCCAATGATTCCCTCCTCCAGCAGAGCATCGGAACAGGGCTCCAGATGGGATCGCTTCGGAACAGAGGCTTGCGGCGGCGATAAAATTGTTTCGGGTCTCGCTCCGAGGGTTTTAGGATTTTAGGGAATTTATAGGCCAGGAATTAGGTCAAGTGGACCTCCGTGGGGCCCACACGGCCAGGGGGCGCGCCCTACCTCCCTGGGCGCGCTGGTCAGCCATGTGTGGCCTTCGTAACTCCTCTCGACTCCTCCCGAAGCTTCTAGGGTCTCTTGTTGTCCAGAAAAAATCGTCAAAAAGTTTCATCGTGTTTGGACTTCTGTAGGTATGGTTTTTCTGCGAAACCAAAAACATGCAAAAAACAGGAACTGGCACTGGGCACTAAATTAATAGGTTAGTCCAGAAAAATAATATAAAATGATATTTGAAGATAATAAAAGCATATAAGAATGATAATATAGCATCTTGAAATAATAAAAAATTATAGATACGTTGCAGACGTATCATAGCGGCGCACAGAAAAGTAGACAATGGTGGACAAGAAAGAAATAATTTTGAGACTGTAACTAACAAATCTGGGTGTCGGCCCACAAGGATACGTGGCGCTATGTTATTGGCCCTGCATATTAATTCCTGCGGGGATCCCTGTAGGTGAGCCCGACACAGTTCGGGTTCGGCTCCTGGGTCCGGCTGCGACGCCCCCGAAATTAATCGTGCACTAATCATACACGCAGCATGAACGATCAAGATCAGAGACTCACGGTTAATATCACAACACAACTCTAAGACACAAATGATTAAACATAAATCTTTATAATACAAACCAGGGCACGGGGACCCAATACATCAGTCATACAATAGTTAACATCTGAGTACAGACCAAGTTCACACAGGGGGTTTGCCTTAAGAAGGCATAAAGCAAACAATGACTCTGATCGAAAGAGGCAAGGCCTCCTGCCTGGGGCCTCCGAACTACTCGGCGAAGTCGATCTTCACGAAGTAACCCGGCTGGGGATCATCGGCATCCTGGGCTCCACCATCTGTTGCAGCAATCGGGTATAGGGGGAAAAAGGGAAGCAAAGCAACCGTGAGTACTCATCCAAAGTACTCGCAAGACTTACACCAGAATTATTCTACTTATGCATTATTATCAAAGGAAGGCTGTATATGTGGACTTGACTGCAGAAATGCCAGAATAGAGGGGAAGGCCTAGAATATCGAAGACTAGCATCTTCAGGGTCTTGCAGCATTAGAAGAGTGCAGATTAGTACATAATTATAATAGTAGCAACAAGTAGTAACCACGCCCAGAGATCCTTCCTCGACTCCCTGCGAGAAAGCAATCCCGGAGCTAACATAATCAACCCATTTCTAGTTGTAGAAGATCGGGATATTTTCCGAGCGTCCTGTTACCGTGGACACGGCTATTCGAATAGATATACCTCCCTGCAGGGGTGCACCAACTTATCCAACACGCTCGATTAACTCTGGCCGGACACACTTGCTCGGTCCATGCCCGGCCTCGGCTGATCGACACGTCGTAGCCCTACCTAGGCTCAACAGAGAGGCCAGCACGCCGGTCTACATCCTAAGCGCTCAAGGGTCTTGGGCCCATCGCCCTTTGCACTCCGGTGCGTTGCGAGGACGTCCGGGAGCAGACCTAGCCCCCTTAATACAAGCGCAGGCTTTCACGGTCCAACCCAGGCGCGTGCCGCTCAACCGCTGACGTCTGAAGAACTTCGGCTGATACTACGACGCCGAGTACCCATATTATTCCCACGTGCTGGTTAGTGCGAAAAGGCCAGAGGCCTACTCAGATTACATATCCTAACCCATTAGTGCGTTTAGAGCGCGCGGTAATGAGGAGAGACTCACGATCATGTGACCCCGTCGCCCCGTCTCGTGGACTTACGGCAAGGGCTAGGAATGCCCGGCCATGCCACGTATTCATCTCTCGGGTACCTTCATGGTCAACCCGAATCCATATCTCTCGCGGGTACCCCTCGGGGCCTACCCGACTTTATCCAGGTATCAGTAATAAAGTGCAAGTAACTGTGTGTCCATAACATCAGGCAGGAATCCGAGGAATCACCCTCGTTGGATTCCCACTCGATGATCCCCGTCAAAGTGAATCCGGAGGAATCACCCTCGATGGCATTCACACTTGCGGGGTTGCACGACAGAAGTTTTATCGGAGGTGGAGAAAGAGGAATCACCCTCGGTAACCCACATCCGAGTAGTTGTACTACAGAGGCATCATCGGAAGTGAGATAAGAGGTATCACCCTCGGCACTCGATGTTAGCTCTGCAGGGTCGAGCAACTTAGGGGTGTGTGGTGATGTGCTGGTCTCAGCTCGTTCGATCACATCGATTGGGGCACAGGTACTAAAGCGGGGCAACTAGAGCAAGGCAGAGGGACCACAGATGGTTCACTACCATCCTACACTAAGCATTTGGGATATTAGGTAAGTATCAACAGAAGTTACAAGAAACAGGCTATGCATCAGAGTAGGATAAAACCAACAGCAGTAGCAAATTCTAATGCAAGCAGGGGGAGAAAGAAATAGGCGATATAGGCATGCGTCAAAGGGGGGGGGTTGCTTGCCTGGAAGCTCTGCGGCAAAGGAGGGATCGTCAGTGGTGTCGTCGGTCTCCTGAGCTGCGTCGGTCTCGGGGGCTATCGGAGAAGAAGTGGGAGAAGAAACAATAAATAAAGGCAGACAAATGCAACAGAAATGCATGGCATGACGATATGATATGCAGGTGAGTTATAATGCATCTCTAATCATTTTGGAATTTTTAGGAATTTATTCGGAATTATTTTATCGAAGTGATGCACTATTCATCAGTCGAAAACAGGCCAAATGTTCCATGTTCACCCTCTTAGAGGATTCCAACAAGAACACAGATGGCATAGTCTGATTCGTATCATTTTGCTGATCATCTTTCATATATAAATTGTTTTCATCTGACTTACGGTTTATTTTATATTAATTTTCAAAGTTTAATTCAATTTTTGGAATTTCTGAAATTCTACTAAGTCTTAGAATCTGTTTATTGACTAGCCAATTTGTGAGGGCTATAATGGGTTATTCATAGCTCTAATGGGGATGATTCCTATAGATGATTTACTCTACTCCAAGAGTACTATCAATCCATGCCATCTGATGGCATGAACCGTGCACGTAGCTAGTTCAAATACAGCCCCAAACTAGCTTAGTCAGTAATTCGTTTCTTCAGTTTTCTCTGTTAACAGAAGATGCACTTTTGTCATTTTTGTAGCAATTAATCCTTGCATCTAATGGACTTGTTCCAGTGAGATGAAATGGAGTTGGTCAAGTCTACAATCTATTCACATCATTTTTATTCATTTTCGAAGTATTTTTATTCATTTTCGAAGTGATTTGCTGTTTGTTTTGTTGATGCAGAAAGAGCTAGTCAGTAAGCAGCGGTAGTACAAAGGTAGCTACTGCTACAGTAACCAACTGCTACAGTAGCTTCGCAGAGCAGCGGCAACAGAGCCGCGATGGACGTCGCCGACCGGCCGTTTCCAGGGGCCGTTGGACGCGCGGGTGGGGGCGTTGGAGAGCTTGCGACGCAGCGCTTCAGTTGACGGCAGCGGGGTGGCCAGAGGTGGAGTGTTGCGTCGATGGTGGCGAGCCGAGCGGCGGCCGACGCTTGGGTTGTGGCGACTACGGTGCTACGGCTCGTACTCAAGCGAACCGAGCAGCCAGGTGACCTCATGGGAGTGCCAGGAGTCCGTTGCGGCGTTCGGACGCGTCCGGCTCGAGCTCTGGCTACGGATGCGACGAGGCACAGCGGCGGCGAGGTCACGGCTCCGACGCAGGCTAGCTTACAAGGTAAGGGGAGGTGCGAGAGAGGGTCAGGGAGGACCAAGGGCTCACAACGCTTCTGATGGTTTTGTTGGCGAGCTCGGGGATGCGCTGGTGATGACGAATCGGTGGCCGGCGTCCGGCGGCTGAGGTGAGGAAGAACGCAGCGATGGCGATGATGCAGTGCGGCGCTGCTCGAATCCGTGCCCGTGGTCGACGAAGACAAGCTCCACGGAGCTCCTGGACATCTTCGGGGGCCGTGGGGAGGCCTCTGGCCGCGTAGACGACGGCGATGCGGCGACGGCTCCGCTCGGTGGGGAAAACCAGAGATGGAGAGAGCGAGAGGGAGAGGGGAGGAGTGCAGCTAAGGGGTCGAGGGGGATCGAGGGCGTCCAGGGGTTGGCCTTATCCTCAGTTCAACTGCTCCGGTGTCGTGGCGAGCTGTGGACGGCGCGACCAGGGCTCGGCCATGGCGGCGGTGACACGAGGGCGGGGCAGGTAGGGGATGACTGTAGTTGGGCCGGCCGCTGTAGTTTTGGGCCTTAGTGTCCAGTAGGAATTTTCCCTTTTCTTTTTATTTCTTTTCTGTTTTCTTTTATAGTTTTCTGTTTTCTATTTGTTTAATGCACTATATGAGTTTAGTTATTTTCCAAATTTAGTATACAAATTTTATGCGATATGCCCATGATGCACAAAAAGTTTGGGGGCCATCTGAATAATTCTAGTATTTGTTTTAAATCTTAAAGGTCTTATTTAATATTCCTGGATGCTGTTTAAATTCCTAGGGTCAACTTTGGAACTTTATAAATGTTTCTTTCTATATCAAAATGACCCGGGGAATATTTAGATCCTGATGAACATTTTAGTTTATTTAGTTGACAAACATTATTTTTGACTTTAATTTGAATTTTGAAAAATGAATTTGTTTTGAATCAAAGTGACAATTAGCATTGCTAATGATGATGACAAGGCAATGATTATGGATAGTAACAGTACTTATTGCATGGGGATGTTACAATTCTCCTCCTCTAAAAGAAATTCTCGTCCCGAGAATTAAGGGGTAGAGTACGGGGGATATGGTCTGGTTACAAGATTCTAACGAGTCTTCTCAATCCTGGTTGCTCTTCTCGAAGAGGTCGGTCCAATACATTCGAGTCTTCATTTCTCTACATCATGGCCTCATGATGAAGTCGTCTTCCTTTCTTCAAGATTCTCATCGTACTTACGAAAAGGTTACGAGGGAAAACTAGATAAGGACGGATGTCTGGAAGGATTAGCATCCGGTAATTTTCTCAAGGAAGGCGGGATAAAAGTATCTCTCGAGTTAAAGCACTTGAAACACATCGAGAGTGATGAAGGAAAGTACAAGGAGTTTCAATCGGGTAGGCAACCATTCGATGCCTATAACAGATGATGAAAGGGGTTCAGGGCAACGGGGAATAATCATTGCGTCTGATACCGAATTGAATATCTCAAAGATGGTGGCTCGTGAATCACAACGAAGCCAAGTGCAAAGAATAACTTTGGAACAAGAATGTGCAGGAGAGTCAGGTTTCGATCCTGTGGAACGGTGGTTTGTGTGGATTAAGAATAGGAAGGGTGGTGACATCTTGCACGGTCACGATGGCAAGGCATGCCAGAGGACAAGCTGTCGGCTATGTCGGCAACAACATCGGTTCCAAGGGCGGGGGGCGAAGAGAACCATTTTCCTGCTCGTTAGGACGAGGCGGACCAATAGGCAAAGTTCTCGTCCATCGGTGGTTACCGAAATGTCAACAAGAATAGTAATAGGGTCTCACTGGCAGAGTTGTACACCGAGGTGTTTATATAAGCAGGGAATTACTACTGCTTAGATCATATAAATTACAAGAAAAGGTTAAACAGACCAATGGAAAGGAAAAAAGGGGATTATACACAAGTATTAGGTGTATATCCTTCCCAAGGAAAAGCATAGCATGTTATATATGATAGGGCAGCAATCACATAACCCTTAAGGTAAAGGGGCAAGGAGAGTCATAATGTTTACCCACACGACGGTGTTTGGATAAATGATCAAGAAACATTTAGCATCGCGCTTCCAAGGTTCTTGTTGATACTCGGATTACCACAGTCATGCCTCGGGGTAGCAATGACAAGGTGTTCAAGTCAAATTGGATTTGAAGATCACCAGAAATACACAAGGATCAGTTCCAAGATTAACAAGGAACTTAGGATATGACCATAACATGACCAGGTCTGTGTTGGTGGAAATGCAAGGATGTTGTCGGTGGCAACACAATTCATCGAGGGGCAAGGATGGTATTCCTAATCATGAATTCGATTCACATTTGGGAAGAGGTCAAAATGTCGATGATGATCACAACACAAATCATCGAGAGGTGTCAGGAAGACGTAACTGGTCAGTGACATGATCAACAAAAGAAATGTGAAGCAGAGGGTCAATGGAACCATCGATATGTCACAAGGTTCGATAACAACCTTGATTTTCAAGGAAAATAACATGATGTTGAAAATTAAATGTAAGCTTCGCTCACAGTCAGACGATTCATGCACTAGGGAAGAAGGACGAGGTAGCACGGTCAAGGTAAACATGATAAAGATGTAGCCAACCATGCTAGGAATAACAGGAACACGTTTAAAGTTCCGAGCAACAAAGATTGCTAGGAGTATTGAATTTGTAGTGCGGATTCAATTCACTTATCGGTGTTCTCGAGTGACAAATAACTCAGAACCCGTGGAATGACTAGAAGTGGTGGGAACCATTACTTCATCAAGATTTCATAAGATGTAGTGCAATGACACGATATCCTCGAGATACCAGAGGGTAATACTCGAAGGTATAGCATAATAGAAGCTGAAACGGATCATTGATCTGCGGAAGGCAGATACTTTAACCGTATCTGGGAGATGAATGCGACAATGGAACGGATTTCTCTTAGATAAATCAAAGGAGAACAACATGGTCAGAACCATAGTTGCAAGGGATTAAATCAAGGACATCGGATGGTTTATATAAATGAATAATATTTTATAAGAAGCTTCCATGATAAGAATTACATCGTTTCCATGGGCATGAACATAAATGCTCAGGGTCGACTCCCACTTCTTCAATGCATTTCTTTCCAATCACTTCTTCTTTTGGAAATGTTTTTGTACTGAAAATTTATCTGGTGGAATTCCAGAAGAGTATGACCCGTGAGAACTTTTGGATTCACACACAGGTTTCAAAAAGCATAGGTACAACCCCATCGGGACATTTTAAGTACCTATTCATAAAGTAGCGGGATTATATGATACAAGCTCAAGAGCAGAGCACAGATAGCAGAAAATAGAAGATACATCTCGCAAAGGCTCTATGTATCAGGGGAAAAACTCATAAGGCTTTAGAATATGAGTAAATCATTCGGATGATAATCCACAAAAGGAATCATCTGATCCGAAAGGACTGAAGATGCAAGGCTTAATTAAATAGCTCCATATTAGAGTCCATCGAGACAAGAATGCAAGGACATCGGGTTACGGAAACTCCTGAATAACCCGGAATATAAAATATAGAGAAAATTATGATTTCCAATAATGGGAGATGAGAAGCAGATGCTTTGATCAGAAGATGATCAAGCGGATCAAATGTAACCACACAATCAATCAAGGTTTGATTGGTTGAGAACCTGCTCATGTCCGGAATGACATTGAGCCGGAAGGACAAATCCTGGGAATCAACAGATGGTTGCGAGCATTAGCATTTAGGTTGAATTCAATAGGATCAGAATGACAATCATAGAGCATTTCAACGGAGATTGTCGAACATATAAGGATTTGTTGGTGGTAGGAAATTGCAAAGACGGTGGACACAAGGGTCTCGGAAGACATCGGGGAGTATCTTCGGAATCTTCTGGCGAATCCATCGATCATCTGAAATGAGGGGCTCTCCGGAAGGAATTCATAACGAGAACCTAGAGTTAGAGTTAGCAAAATCTTTAACCCGAAAGGATAAGAAGTTTAGAACCCAGGGTAAGGATGCGGAGTAAAAGATCCTAATCCCATCCATGTGTCATGTGGGCCCGTAACCACACGACACTAGTTTGAAAATATTTTGTTAGTATTAGACTCAACTTCGACCAAGAAGAAAGGGGGCTCCTACAGGCAACTTGGCTCTGATACCAACTTGTGACGCCCCCGAAATTAATCATGCACTAATCATACACGCAGCATGCATGATCAAGATCAGAGACTCACGGTTAATATCACAACACAACTCTAAGACACAAATGATTAAACATAAATCTTTATAATACAAACCAGGGCACGAGGACCCAATACATCAGTCATACAATAGTTAACATCTGAGTACAGACCAAGTTCACACAGGGGGTTTGCCTTAAGAAGGCATAAAGCAAACAACGACTCTGATCGAAAGAGGCAAGGCCTCCTGCCTGGGGCCTCCGAACTACTCGGCGAAGTCGATCTTCACGAAGTAACCCGGCTGGGGATCATCGGCATCCTGCGCTCCACCATCTGTTGCAAGAATCGGGTATAGGGGGAAAAAGGCAAGCAAAGCAACCATGAGTACTCATCCAAAGTACTCGCAAGACTTACATCAGAACTATTCTACTTATGTATCATTATCAAAGGAAGGCTGTATATGTGGACTTGACTGCAGAAATGCCAGAATAGAGAGGAAGGACTAACCTATCGAAGACTAGCATCTTCAGGGTCTTGCAGCATTAGAAGAGTGCAGATTAGTACATAATTATAATAGTAGCAACAAGTAGTAACCACGCTCAGAGATCCTTCCTCGACTCCCTGCGAGAAAGCAATTCCGGAGCTAACATAATCAACCCATTTCTAGTTGTAGAAGATCGGGATATTTTCCGAGCGTCCTGTTACCGTGGACACGGCTATTCGAATAGATATACCTCCCTGTAGGGGTGCACCAACTTACCCAACACGCTCGATTAACTCTGGCCGGACACACTTGCTCGGTCCATGCCCGGCCTCGGCTGATCGACACGTCGTAGCCCTAACTAGGCTCAACAGAGAGGCTAGCACGCCGGTCTACATCCTAAGCGCTCAAGGGTCTTGGGCCCATCACCCTTTGCACTCCTGCACGTTGCGAGGACGGCCGGGAGCAGACCTAGCCCCTTAATACAAGCGCATGCTTTCACGGTCCAACCCAGGTGCGTGCCGCTCAACCGCTGACGTCTGAAGAAATTCGGCTGATACTACGACGCCGAGTACCCATATTATTCCCACGTGCTAGTTAGTGCGAAAAGGCCAGAGGCCTATTCAGATTACATATCCTAACCCATTAGTGCGTTTGGAGCGCGCGGTAACGAGCAGAGACTCACGATCATGTGACTCCGTCGCCCCGTCTCATGGACTTACGGCAAGGGCTAGGAATGCCCGGCCGTGCCACGTATTCATCTCTCGGGTACCCTCATGGTCAACCCGAATCCATATCTCTCGCGGGTACCCCTCGGGGCCTACCCGAATTTATCCAGGTATCAGTAATAAAGTGCAAGTAACCGTGTGTCCATAACATTAGGCAGGAATCCGAGGAATCACCCTCGTTGGATTCACACTCGATGATCCCCGTCAAAGTGAATCCGGAGGAATCACCCTCGATGGCATTCACACTTGCGGGGTTGCACGACAGAAGCTTTATCGGAGGTGGAGAAAGAGGAATCACCCTCGGTAACCCACATCCGAGTAGCTGTACTACAGAGGCATCATCAGAAGTGAGATAAGAGGTATCACCCTCGGCACTCGATGTTAGCTCTGCAGGGTCGAGCAACTTAGGGGTGTGTGGTGATGTGCTGGTCTCAGCTCGTTCGATCACATCGATCGGGGCACAGGTGCTAAAGCGGGGCAACTAGAGCAAGGCAGAGGGACCACAGATGGTTCACTACCATCCTACACTAAGCATTTGGGATATTAGGTAAGTATCAACAGAAGTTACAAGAAACAGGCTATGCATCAGAGTAGGATAAAACCAACAACAGTAGCAAATTCTAATGCAAGCAGGGGGAGAAATAAATAGGCGATATAGGCATGCGTCAAGGGGGGGGGGGTTGCTTGCCTAGAAGCTCTGCGGCAAGGAAGGGATCGTCAGTGGTGTCGTCAGTCTCACGAGCTGCGTCGGTCTCGGGGGATATCAGAGAAGAAGAGGGAGATGAAACAATAAATAAAGGCAGACAAATGCAACACAAATGCATGGCATGACGATATGATATGCAGGTGAGTTATAATGCATCTCTAATCATTTTGGAATTTTTAGGAATTTATTCGGAATTATTTTATCGAAGTGATGCACTATTCATCAGCCGAAAACAAGCCAAATGTTCCATGTTCACCCTCTTAGAGGATTCCAACAAGAACACAAATGGCATAGTCTGATTCGTATCATTTTTCTGATCATGTTTCATATATAAATTATTTCATCTGACTTACGGTTTTATTTATATTAATTTTCAAAGTTTAATTCAATTTCTGGAATTTCTGAAATTCTACTAAGTCTTAGAATCTGTTTATTGACTAGCCAATTTGTGAGGGCTATAATGGGTTATTCATAGCTCTAATGGGGATGATTCCTATAGATTTCTGGTAGTACAAAGCTAGCTACTGCTACAGTAACCAACTGCTACAGTAGCCTCGCAGAGCAGCGGCAACAGAGCCGCGGTGGACGTCGCCGACCGGCCGTTTCCGGCGGCCGTTGGACGCGCGGGTGGGGGCGTTGGAGAGCTTGCGACGCGGCGCTTCGGTTGATGGCAGCGGGGTGGCCGGAGGTGGAGTGTTGCGTCGACGGCGGCGAGCCAAGCGGCGGCCGACACTTGGGTTGTGGCGACTACGGTGCTACGGCTCGTACTCAAGTGAACCGAGCAGCCAGGTGACCGCCTGGGAGTGCCAGGAGTCCGTTGCGGCGTTCGGACACGTCCGGCTCGAGCTCTGGCTACGGATGCGACGAGGCACAGCGGCGGCGAGGTCACGGCTCCAACACAGGCTAGCTTACAAGGTAAGGGGAGGTGCGAGAGAGGGTCAGGGAGGACCGAGGGCTCACAGCGCTTCTGATGGTTTTGTTGGCGAGCTCGGGGATGCGCTGGTGATGATGAATCGGTGGCCGGCGTCCGGCGGCTGAGGCTAAGAAGAACGCAGCGATGGCGACGATGCAGTGCGGCGTTGCTCGAATCCGTGCCCGTGGTCGACGAAGACGAGCTCCACGGAGCTCCTGGACATCTTCGGGCGCCGTATGGAGCCCTCTGGCCACGTAGACGACGGCGATGCGGCGACGGCTCCGCTCGGTGGGGCAAACCAGAGATGAAGAGAGCGAGAGGGAGAGGGGAGGAGTGCAGCTAAGGGGTCGAGGGGGATCGAGGGCGTCCAGGGGTTGGCCTTATCCTCAGTTCAACTGCTCCGGTGTCGTGGCGAGCTGTGGACGGCGCGACGAGGGCTCGGCCATGGCGGCAGTGACACGAGGGCGGGGCAGGTAGGGGATGACTGTAGTTGGGCAGGCCGCTGTAGTTTTGGGACTTAGTGTCCAGTAGGAATTTTCCCTTTTCTTTTATGTTTTCATTTATAGTTTTATGTTTTCCATTTGTTTAATGCACTATATGAGTTTAGTTATTTTCCAAATTTAGTATACAAATTTTATGCGATATGCCCATGATGCACAAAAAGTTTGGGGGCCATCTGAATAATTTTAGCATTTGTTTTAAATCTTAAAGGTCTTATTTAATATTCCTGGCTGCTGTTTAAATTCCTAGGGGCAACTTGGGAATTTTATAAATGTTCCTTTCTATATCAAAATGACCCGGGGAATATTTAGATCCTGATGAACATTTTAGTTGATTTATTTGACAAACTTTATTTTTGACTTTAATTTGAATTTTGAAAACTGAATTTGTTTTGAATCAAAGTGACAATTAGCATTGCTAATGATGATGACAAGGCAATGATTATGGAGAGTAACAGTACTTATTGCATGGGGATTTTACACCGGCTCACGTGCAGGGATCCCCGCAGGAAGTAATATGCAGGGCCAATAACATAGCGCCATGTATCTTTGTGGGCTAACAACTCTAGTTAAGTTAGATTTATTTGTTACGGTCTCAAAATTATCTCTTTCTTCTCCACCGGTGTCTCCTTTTTTGTGCGCCGCCACCATGATCTCCTTTCCCATGCCAGCGATGCTCCCTTCACCTGCTTCATTTCACCGTCGTCGGAGCACGCCTCTGCCAGCCCCTCTTCTACCGAGATCTGTGGGCCTATGCTTTTCCCACCTCCCTCCACCGCGTCCTGGATCTGCCACCGCCGACGAGCAAGGTGGAGATCAACAACAACGGCAACATCTTCAGCAGCGGATGCCACTTGTGCAGATCCTTCTCATTCACAACGTTGCCTACCGACAGATACCTGATGATGTCAATTTAGCTTGTAGAAGTATCGGAAGGCAATGCTAAAGGGACTCATTTTCATATGCATGATCAGCCGATTGATTGCAAGGTCATATCAAAATTACTAATCTGCTCTGGAACCTTACTTCGGACGCTCTCGTGTGCTGACGATTTGACAAACCTCATATATATGATAGAACATCGCCACTGCCCGCCCCTCCCGCAATGACATGCTCTGTGCTCCTCGACAGCATCAGCACCATGCTCCTTCTAATTGTGTGTACCTGCCTTCTCGGTTGCCGCTGGTGTCCATGTCATCCATGACTCACCTTAGACGACCTAGTGGTGACACCGGCTGGCGAGCAAGAACTCATCGGTGCTAGTAACCATTCTCGTATTCCTTTGCTCACGGAGGTGTGGAAGGACCAAAGCAGTAAGAGGAAAGAAAATTCAGAGACTTGTGTGACGCTCTAGAAGAGGGGCGGGCAGAGGTGATGTGCTCCGACGACGGTGAAGCGAAACGGGTGAAGAAAGCGTTGGCGGCATGGGGCAAGAGATCACAGTGGTGGCGCACAAAATTGGAGACGATGGTGGACAAGAAAAAGATAATTTTGAAACCGTAACTAAACAATCTAGTTGTTGGCCCACAAGGATACGTGGCGCTATGTTATTTACCCTACACATTAATTCCTGCGGGGATCCCTGTAGGTGAGCCGTACCCCAAATGGGTCCGGCTCACTTGCAGGGATTCCTGCATGGGTTCGGTTCACCTGTAGGGATCCCCGCAGGAATTAATGTGCATGGCCAATAACATAGAGCCAGGTATCCTTGTGGACACAAAATTATCTCTTTCTTCTCCACCGGCGTCTCCTTTTCTGTGCGCCACCACCATGATTTCATGTTGCATGCCAGCGGCGCTCACTTCACCCGCTTCACTTCACCGTCGTCGGAGCACACCTCTGCCCGCCCCTCTTCTACCGAGATCTGTGGGCCTGTGCTTTTCCCTCCTTCCACCGCCGCGTCCCAGACCTGCCACCACCGACGAGCAAGGTGGATATCAACTACGATGGCACCATCTTCGATAGTGGATGCCACTTGTGCATATCCTTCTCATTCACAACTTTGCCTACCAACAGATACCTGATGATGTTAAATTTAGCTAGCAGAAGTATTGGAAGGCAATGCTAAAGGGACTCATTTTCTTATGTATGATTAGGTGATTGATTGCAAAGTCATATCAAAATTACTAATCCGTTCTAGAACCTTACTTCGGACGCTCTAGTGTGCTGACGATTTGACGAACCTCGTATATATGAAAGCACATCGCCACCGCCCGCCCCTCCTGCAATGATGTGCTCAGTGCTCCTCAACGATGTTAGTGCCATGCTCCTTCTAATTGTCTGTGCCCTCCTTCTCGGTTGCCGATGGCATCCACGCCATCCACGACTCGCCTTAGACGACCAAGTGGTGTCACCGGCCGGCAAGGAAGAACTCATCGGCGCTAGTAAGCATTCTCGTATTCCTTTGCTCGCAGAGATGAGGAAGAACCGAAGCAGTAAGAGGAAATAAAATTCAGAGACCTGTTCGACGCTCTAGAAGAGGGGTGGGCGGAGGCGATGTGCTTCGATGACGGTGAAGCGAAATGGGAGAAGAAAGCGTCGGCGGCATGGGGCAGGAGATCACGGTGGCAGCGCACAAAATCAGAGACTATGGTGGCCAAGAAAGAGATAATTTTGATACCGTAACTAAAAAATCTGGGTGTTGGCCCACAAGGATACGTGGTGCTATGTTATTGGCCCTGCATATTAATTCCTGCGGGGATCCCTGCAGGTGAGCCGGACCCCATAACATAGCGCCACGTATCCTTGCGGCCAACAACACTAGTTAAGTTAGATTTATTTGTTACGGTTTCAAAATTATCTCTTTCTTCTCCACAGGCGTCTCCTTTTCTGTGCATCGCCACCGTGATCTCCTGTCCCATGTCGGCGGTGATCCCTTCACCCGCTCCACTTCACCGTCGTCGGAGCACACCTCTGCCCGCCCCTCTTCTACCGAGATCTGTGGGCCTGTGCTTTTCCCTCCTCGCTCCGCCGCGTCCCGGACCTGCCACTGCCGACGAGCATGGTGGAGATCAACTACGAAGGCAACGTCTTCGGAAGTGGATGCCACTTGCGCAGATCCTTCTCATTCACAACGTTGCCTACCGACAAATACCTGATGAAGTTAATTTAGCTAGCAGAAGTATGGGAAGGCAATGCTAAAGGGACTCATTTCTTATGTATGATCAGCTGATTGATTGCAAAGTCATATCAAAATTACTAATCCGTTCTGGAACCTTACTTTGGACGCTCTCGTGTGCTGACGACTTGACAAACCTCGTATATATGAAAGCACATCGCCACCGCCCCCCTCCTGCAATGACGTGCTCGGTGCTCCTCGATGGCATTAGCGCCATGCTCCTTCTAATTGTGTATACTCTCCTTCTTGGTTGCAGCTGGTGTCTGCGGTATCCGTGACTCACCTTAGACGACCAAGTGGTGTCACCGGCCAGCGAGAAAGAACTCATCGGCGCTACTAACTATTCTTGTATTCCTTTGCTCGCGGAGGTGAGGAAGGACCAAAGCTGTAAGAGGAAAGAAAATTTAGAGACATGTGCGACGCTCTAAAAGAGGGGCTGGCTGAGGCGATGTGCTTCGACGATGGTGAAGCAAAACGGGAGAAGAAAGCGCCGGCGGCATGGGGTAGGAGATCACGATGGTGGCACACAAAATCGGAGACGATAGCGCTATGTTATTGGCCCTACATATTAATTCCTGCAGGGATCCCTGCAGGTCAGCCGGACTCTACTTAAGTTAGATTTATTTGTTGCGGTCTCAAAATTATGTCTTTGTTCTCCACCAGCGTCTCCTTTTCTGTGCACCGCCACCATGATCTCCAGTCCCATGCCGGCGGCGCTTCCTTCACCCACTTCGCTTCACCATCATCGGAGCACACCTCTGCCTGCCCCTCTTCTACCGAGATCTGTGGGCCTGTGCTTTTCCCTCCTCCCTTCGCCGTGAGAATTTTCTCGATCTAGGATCGAAGTTATGATCCCTCTGCCGGTATCCACGTGTACTGAATTAGTGGTTCGGCAGCACTTCATCGTCCAGGACTAAGATCACTGGGAGATACTAAAGGGGGAAGCTGCCTAGCGGCGTCGATGTCTAGATCAACTAGACGCGAGGGAGAAACGGGGCTCAGGGTAGTAACTGGGAAACTTCCAAGGGTTATTGTGTGTTCTAGGGGTTGCCCCTACCCCTGTATTTATATGTGGATGCCTGGGGTCGCAACTTGGGGAGGGGGCCTCCCCAAAGTCGGTTTAGATCATGTGGAGGAGTCCTCCTCGGATTCAAGGTGCAAACGCCAGGACCCATGGCATCTAGGGAAACGGCAGGGCCCATGGCATTTTGCCTTGCCCCCGAAGCTATCCCTGGATGCACCGATCTAAGGCCTTGTGGGACATGCCACTTGGCCTAGCCAAGGTGTCCGTGCACCAGGGACCCACTGGATTTATCCGGAAGGTTCCAGAACCTTTCGGACCCTATCAGAAGTTTCCTGGACCCTCCCGATACCTCCCAGAACATTTCCCGGAACATCCAGAACACTTCCAGAATCATCCAAAACTCTTTCGGTGCCCATTCTCTCATTCTCCTTTATTTCCTAGTTCTCCTACAAACCACTAACCATTAGGCATGTGACCCTGCAGGTTCAGTAATATGTAGACATGACCTGGAACACCTTCCGGTCAATAATCAATAGCAGGATCTGGAGCCCCATATTGCCTCCTACACATACACAAATTATTTTCAAGCAAAACTTTTGTTTTCGTACACCATTCCCATTGTTTCACGATATAACAAAACCCGAGGCGAGACTTTTCTCGGTATCCTTGTGAAGCAACAACTTGATCACAATGCCAAATTATCCTCGTTACCGGTTTTTTTATCCTTTTCTCGTTTTCGCATTCTGGTATCCCCGTGATCATATCACACTGTGTCTGGCTAGACTATGATGGATATCGTAATGCCGAGAGGGCCTGAAGAATATCTCTCCATCGTTAGAGGAGCAAATCCCAATCTTGAGCTATCAAGTCCCTAGACATACTTTTTGATGTACCTGAAAGTTGCCACTATAATCACCCTAGTACGGGTAATGTTTGACGAACCCCAAAGTATACCATCCGGCATGAAGGTACTCGATACTCTCATGGTCTAAGGATGTGAGCATACATTAACACTTGCATGATTATACTAATAAGAATGTGACGATGTGTTCTCATAGTGTATCAATTGGTTGGGTTTGTTCAACAGCATTGTTTCGTTAACAATGTGCTCTCATTGTTGCTGGTATCCTTGTTACTTTAACAATGCCCTATGATCGGGAAAACATGATCATCATGCAACACATGAGCTAGTCTTAGAGGCGAGACAAGGAACCTATTTTGTGTTTATGTTTCCACACATGCTTATGAGTTTTCCTCTGAATCTCATATTCAAGAATCACTGCAATTCTAGCACAGAAATATAAACATTAATTATGAACGTGGAAATAAATAATAATATTTATTATTGCCTCTAGGGCATATTTCCAACAGTCTCCCACTTGCACTAGAGTCAATAATCTAGTTACATAAGTTCTCTAACACCAATGGCATTTTGGTGTTGCTCATTGCTTTGCTCATGGTATTGACTTCGTCAAACGAATTTGACATATTCAGGTCCGTGTGTATATTGCATATCTCTGCATCTCCACGTTTTCACAAAATTCAAAATTTGTGCAGAATTGTCTTTGTATATATTGGAATCACTAGTAGGACCTTGGTTCCTCATACTGGGCTATGGAGTCACTATCCTCAATAGTGTTCCATTAGCTTCAGCCATCTTGAAACCATACCAAGTTCGGAAAGAACTTTGGATCCAAATGCCCTCCATTGTCGCTTCTGAAGTGGCAATATACTTCGCCTTTGTTATAGAATTTGCCGTAGTATCCGGTTTGGAACAATTCCAACTTACTGTGCCACCGTTCTATGTATTTCACAAAACCCCAATTGAAATCAAAAATCGCTTGGAGCAATGATGAAGATTGCATCGATGTAACTACTTACAACAAGCTTGGATCAGTGCAACCCTTTACAATTAGCCCTTCAATATCTCCATATGCGAGAAACATGTCCTTAGTCCTACTCTAATACTTAAGGACATTTTCACTGTTGTCCCATGATCAACACCTTGATCACTTTTGTATCTTGCTCGCAACTCTCGGGAGCACTAGATATATCTGGTTGTTTACATACCATGGAATACATGATTAATCCAAACACAGATGCGTATGGAATCTCAATCATGTGTTTTGCTCATCAATTTCTTAGGACACAGAGTCTTGCTGAAACCCTTCCACGTGACCTCGGCAAGAACCTCTTCTTGGTTTTTCCATACTAAACTACTTTAGTATTTTTTCAATATGTATTTTGGCTCAACCCTATTAAGAACATCTATCTCCATAGATCATTATGCCCAATACGTATGCTGACTAGCCCAAGTCCTTCATTGTAAACTATTTTCAATGAAGTCCTAATTCGTGTCAGGAAATTTACATCATTTCCAAACAACAATATGACATCCACATAAAGTATTAAAAATGTTATTGAGCTACCACTTACTTTCTTGTAAACACAAGCATCTTCGCTATCCTTGATGAAATGGAACTCTTTGACCATTTCATCGAAACAAACATTCCAACTCTATTACGCTTGCTTCAGTCCATTACTGGATCTCTGAACTTTTGCAAACTTTTTAGCATCTTTTGGATCGACAAAACCCTCAGGTTGTATCATATACACGTCCTTGGTTTTATTTCCATTTTAAGGAAATCCGTTTTGACGTCCATCCGCCATATCTCATAATTGAAATATGCAACAATTGCTAATATAAGCCGAACTGACTTAAGCATCGCTACGGTGAGACGATCTCGTCGTAGTCAACTCCTTGAACTTGTCAGAAAATCTTTGCAACAAGTCGAGCTCTATGGATAAAACATTTTTATTTGTGTCGATTTATAGATCCATTCACATTCATTAGGGCTTTCACCTTCCGGAGGGTCTACCAAGTTCAAAACTTGATTTTGTACATGGATACTATCTCAGATTACTTGGCATTTAGCCAATTCCCGGAGTGAGGGCCCACCATTGCTTCTTTGTATGTCGCGGGTTCATTGTTGACAAACAACAATATCTCGTCCGCACACCTCAAAGGTTTGCACGAGTTTTGCGTAACCTGCATGGTTCAGTTGCTAGTTCGACCGAAGTCTCTACATCATATGTAGGAGCTTCCGTATCAGTCACAGTGGGAAACTTTGGAACTACTTCCGATGTTTCTTTCATTTGACCAGATGACAAAGATTCTCGAACCTCGTCGAGCTGCACCATCCTCCCACTCACTCTTTTGCAAGAAACATTTTCTTCAAAAACATACCGTTCTATGTGGCAAACAATTTGTCTCGGCGTAGTGATACAGGAATACCCAACATTTTAGGACAACCAACAAAGTAGCACTTATCTGATTTGGGATAGGCTTGTAAACATTTTACATATGTCTCATAGTCCCAAATTTTAAGAAAAGAAAAAAAACGGTTTGGCATACCATACCATATCTCATATTGTGTCATTTCAACATATTTGATGGTGCTCTTTTCAGTGTAAAAGCCATAGTCTCTAAAGCATAACTTCAAAAGGATAATGGCAAATCGATTAATTTCATCTTTGATCTTACCATGTCATACAAGGTTTGATTATGTCTCTCAGACACTCCACTCCTCTGTGGTGTTTCGGGAGACACAAGTTGTGAAACTATTTCATAACTCATCGGACGTTCGCTAAACTTGTAATTCGAATATTCCTTTCCGAAATCCAATTGCAGAAACATAATTTTATTTTTACAATAATTTCTACTTCATTTGAAATTCTTTTGAACTTTTCAAAGGTTTCAGACTTATGTCTCATTAAGTTAATATTCACATATCTACTTAAATCATCACTGAAGATAGAGAAATCCACTGCTTGCGGCCACACTTATCGGACTGCACAAAATAATATGTATGATTGCCAATAAGTTTGTTGCCCGTTACTTATGGCCAGTGAACGGTGTTTTAGTCATGTTAACTTTTAGACAATGTTTGCAAGTGTCAGATGATTCATAATCAAATGACTCCAAAATCCATCACTATTGAATTCTTCTTGCAGGTTTTGCCAATGTGACCCAAGTGCAGTGCCACACACATGTGATATTCGTATTAGTCTTGCGACATTTAGCATCAGTGTTATGGATGTTTAATATTATCACCAAGATTCATAACATACATCCCTTTCATATTGGAAGTATGGCCTTTATGTTATTTATACCACTGAATAATAATTGTTCTTTTAAATGAATAACCTCCTTACAACAAACATGACTCTAAAATGATGTTTTTGCAAAAGGCTGGAGTGTAGTAACAATTTACTAAATTCTAAAATGAATTATGAAGATAAATACAGAGATATTACGCTGATGGCGAGCATAGTAACTTTTACTATGTTCCCAGTGCGTATCTAAACCTCATTATCAGCTAGTCGTTCAGGCCGTAGTAGTTCTTCCACCGAGTTGCAAAACTATGCAATCGAACCGGTATCCTTGTGATCAACTTTTAATCAGAATACCAAAGAATTAGCAATTAATAATTTAATCATAATTCCCAAGGATAACATTTTTGACCAGCCTTCTATACATCTATAACTTGTATGGCATTCATACCTGAGCTAGACTTTTCAGTCTTGTTTTTTCTGCCTTTATACTTCCTATAGTTTACTTCCAATGTCCCTCCTACTCACAGAAGAAACACCCAACTTTAAGAGTGCGCTAGCCTCGGACTTCCTGGGCATGTAAGTCTCACTAAAACCTTTTGGAATTGTCCCGTCTCTTTAAGTTGTCATTTCATTCACCATCATCATATGACTAGCGTTCTTTTGGATCCCACTCTTATCAGTTTAAAGCACAGTGAACACTTCACTTATACTTGCAATCAAACATTGCTTTGGATATCTTATATCTTTTAGCCTCTGTTTGTTTCTGAAAACAATTTTTAGTTCCTAGAATATCACATAACTATCCCAAACGTTTTGAAGTTCGGGTGTCATGGAAGCAAGCATAATGCACTTAACTATGATGGAATTCTAGCTCTTGGATCGAAGGACGTGAGTCACATCATCCGTACCATCAGCGGGAGAGTATCAAAAGTATGCAATAGGACACAGTCCTTCTTGGCACTCTTGAGTACAACCCTCACATTACGATACCAATCGTAATGATTTAACCAGATATTTTAAACAGCTAATCAAATTCAATAGGGAAGGTGGTAACGCGAGCCATCATTATACAACTATAATGTGAATACACTTAGACATTGTTCATAATTAATTGCGCTTGTTAACAACTTAATTTTAAAGTGCGCTCCCACTAAAACTAATATCCCTCATAACTGATTTGTAGTGATTCAAGATTCGTGTCTCAATTATTCGTCATTGATGTGACATCACTGATCACAAAAAATTTGACCGGTAGGCCAACTTGCCAATCACATCTCCATATGACTCTTGTTCATCTCTCGATGGCCGTGTTCCGAGCTCAAGACCATCTTGCCTAAACGTCAAGACAACCAAGTGATCTTGCTGTACGATTCGACCGCACCCGCCTCATACGCGACAAGTCTATCGTACCCATGTGACATGGCGCACCTCGAAATGACACGTATTCCAGACGGTGCTACACTTGGGAGAACACAAACTACTTGATATTTTGTGTGAGGGATCACCCAATAAAACACGTCTACCATGCATCAAACAGGGTGCATAATAGGGATTAATATCACAGGCAATTCATAATATTACATGATATGGCATTGCCCCTCACTAGTAGAAAAACCCCTTATAGGATTTTTCACATTAGCAGTGTCCTGTGATGAACGGACGCTGCGGTTATTTCGGCCAAGATCTAGCTATGTGCGGCTCAGAGTGAAACGCTGCTAGAATCACACTGTGTGCAGCGTTTGTTAGAGGAAAACGCTGCCGGTATGTGGTCCCAAGAAGATTCCCTCCTTGAAAGTACTGGCAGCGTCCACATGTATGGGAACGTCGCAAGTACACGCATTACTTGCAGCATTTATTATGGACAGAAGCGTTGCTACTGTTTAGTTACTGACACGGCTATCAGGCCCTATCATTAGCAGCGTTCAATTCCTTCGGACGCTGCTATTATTCTACGTATTAGCAGCGTTTTGTGCGGTTGAGCGCCTCTAATATTTACGGCAGATCCACTTCCAGCCCCACTTATTTCTTCTTCCCCCTCCTATCCTCTCACTCATTTCTTCCTTCCTCACTTATTCTTCCTCTAGCTATTCTCTCTCTAACTAGCACTTAATTAGTGTCTCTCTCCCACCCTCTCAAGTATATTAAGTAGATCTCTCCTCCTCAATATTAATTAGGGCATGATTACCTAATTAAATAAGTTCTCTTGAGGGATCTCCATCTTCATTAGTAGCTATGTCACACTATATGTACGCATAGGACCAGGCCCGGCCTCACACTCTCGATCGAGCTATACACGTCGGCCGGACGGGCTCTTTTTTGGTGAGTTCCGTCGCTCTTGAATGTAATGATATCGTATCGTAAATCTTGCGGAAATGTTTGTCTTCGATTCCTTGTGACAATGTACTATACATAGAGTGTGGTGCAATGCATTTTGCAGGAATATATGCATGAGTGGCCAATGTTTTGACAAAATGTTGACTCTTCATCATTTTGTCAAATTTCTGGCAAACTCAATTTGGTCATTTTTTTAGCAAAGGTCATGCCAAAATTTTCTATGATTCATTTGCAATAACGGACGTTGTTTTTAACTTTCTTCCTTACATAATGCATGTTAGGTAAATGAGGGATCTAATAATGGATCGAAGTATTAAAGGGTTCTTATCATTTGCCTTGGATCACATGAAGCAAAGGGGTCGCAAAGAGTTATGTTGTCTGTGTCGTAAATGCAAGAACACGAATATATTTACGGCCAGTTCTGGAGAAGTGGAGGCTCATCTGCTAATGCATGGTTTCACGAAAACTTACACACGGTGGACACGTCACGGAGAGGAGGATGCTGATGACGAAAATTATTATCAAGAAGCGGGAAATGAGCAAGAAGGGATGGATCACTATCATGCCGGACATGATGAAGATGCCGGATATGATGAAGAGGCTGTAAATGATGAAGTGGCTGGACATGATGAAGAGGCTGGACACAATGAAGAGGCCGAACATGATGAGGAGGCCGAAGTGGAGGGCACACAGGAGACGATGACCACAATGTTCCAGAACCTGAAGTTTCTCGAGCTGCTTCGCAGGAAGACGACTAACAAAACAACGGCTTCTCGAGAGGAAGTAAGGTTGGCCAAATTAGAGGAAGCCTAAAAAACTCCATTGTATCATGGTTGCAAAGATAAGCACACAAAATTGAACGTCACGCTCAAACTTCTAGAAATAAAGGCAAAACACAAAAATTCAGATGCAAGCGCCGACGACACATTGGAGTATCTGCACAAACTTTTTCCCGAGGGGAACACATTGCCTACTAGTATCGATGAGGCTAGGAAGGTCGTGTGCCCTATTGATTTGCCGCATGTAAGATACCACGCATGCGTCAATGACTGCATCATTTATAGGAAAGAGTATGCGGATGACTATGAGTGTCCAGTGTGCCAGCAACCCCGATTCAAGCGGGGAAGGAAATCTCCTCAAAAGGTGGTATGGTACTTTTCGGTCATTCCCCGTGCACAACGTCTATTCTCAAACAAGAAGGACGCAGAGCTCATGTCCTGGCACGCATGGAGGGCCAAGAAGAGTACAAATGATGGCATCATTAGACACACGTCAGATGGTTCACAATGGAAAGTCCTCGACTGGCAATTCCGCCCTTTCAGAGCAGAAGCAAAGAACCATAGGATCGGCGTGAGTACGGACGGAATGAATCCTTTTGGCAACCAGAACAAAACACACAGCACCTGGCCCATGTTTTTATGGTTCTACAACCTCCCGCCCTGGGTCTGCATGAAGCGGAATTATATGCACATGGTCATGCTGATTCAAGGGCCGACACAGCCGGGGAATGATATTAACACTTATCTCCAGCTGTTGAAGGAGGAGCTAGACATATTATGGGCTGATGAAGGGGTCGAGACGTGGGATGCTAACGAAGGAAAGACTTTCCCCATGAGAGGTGCATTGATCACGACGGTGCATGACTATCTAGGTTACGGATATGTCGCCGGCCAGGTGTGCCACGGACACTGCGGATGTACTAAGTGTATGGATGATACATCTTTTCTCCAACTATCAAAACAAGGCTCTTACAAAACAGTATACATGGGTCATCGAAGGTGGCTTCACAAGAATGACGAGTGGAGAAGTCGTGCAGATCTGTTCGACGGTACGATTGAGGCCAGACCGAGGCCACGTAAGAGGAGTGGAGCTGAAATCCTTCAACTGTTGAATGACTGGAATGAGTGCCCTCAGCCTGGAAAGAAGAAGGGAAAAGAAAAGTTGTTGTTGAAAGTATGGAAAAGGAGGTCCGTTTTTTGGGACTTGGAGTACTGAAAATACCTCTCCACCCCCCATTGTCTGGACGTCATGCATATAACAAAGAATATCTGTGAGAGTCTGCTTGGGACCCTGTTTACCATGGCGGAGAAGACCAAAGATGGACCAAAGGCAAGACAGGACCTGAAAGACCTTGGCATAAGGTCGGAGTTGCGGGGGGGGGGGGGGGGGGGGAGCAGGAGGAAGAGTACATACCGGGAAGAATAATAATGTATTGGAAGTAAATGAAACAACAAAGCCCGCTTGCTTCACTCTACATCCGAGTAAGCTGGATCAACTATTCAAGTGCCTAGCGGGTATCAAAGTTAGTTCCGGGTACTCGGGGATCATAAAGAGATATCTAGATGTGAAGAAACAAAGGTTGACCGGGATGAAGTCCCATGACTGTCATGTGATGTTGACATAGATACTTCCGGTTGCACTTCAAGGGATAATGGACAAGCACGTCCGTGAAACACTTACTGACCTATGTAATTTTCTCGACGCTATATCTCACAAGTCGATCAGTTTGAGGTGTCTTGCAAGGCTACAGGAAGAGATCATTGTCATACTTTGTGAGCTTGAGATCTACTTCCCGCCCGCGTTCTTTGACCTTATGGTACACCTTTTGGTGCATGTTGTGGATGAGATAAGAGAACTAGGACCGGTATTTTTGCACAACATGTTCCCGATGGAAAGGATGAATGTGCACATCAAAGGATACGTTCATAACAGGGCCCGCCCAGACGGAAGCATAGCTCAAGGATGGACAAACAAGGAGACCATCTCATATTGCACGAGTTATATTGACATGAAACAACATATTCGCCTACCCGTCAAGAAGCATGTCGATAGGCTAGAAGGAGTTGGGTGCCGGATGGGAAAGAAGGATTTGAATTTGCACAGTGCTGAATCGAGCAGATGCGAATACTTCAAAAGAGCACACACAGTAGCTTTACAACACCTCCCAGTGGTGGATCCTTTGCTGGAAAAGCACAAAATTATACTAAGACAAACATACGAGGAAAATGGGCAAACTAGGAGCGAGGAACAAATAATCAGAGAACACAACTCAACCTTCGCGGCATGGTTCAAACATGAAATTCGGTCAAACCCATTACCAGAGAATGACGACAGATAACAGATCATCTTCGCCTTGGCACATGGCCCCAATGTCGATGTCGCGACTTATGAATCATATGACATCAATGGATACACATTCTATACCGAGGAAAGAGACAACAAGGATTCTGATTACCAGAACTCGGGGGTGACGATGCAAGCCTTGATCGGTAATGCCAAAGACAGATACTACAGCAGGCTCAAAGATATCTGGGAACTTAACTACTCGGGGGAGTACCAGGTCACAATGTTCCGTGTCAGATGGGCGAAGAGTATCAGGTAAGAAGACAGGGGTTTCACTACCATGGTTATACCCCCAAAGACTAATAAGAGTGTGAAAGGAATCACTGCCCAGAATGAGCCATGGGTGCTAGCCGAGAATGTGGTGCGGTGCTTCTTCATAACCAACCCCGCAAAACAGAGTCGTGTGGTCGTGAGGAGAGGCAAAAGGAGCATAGTCGGAATGGATGGAGTCGTTGACGAGGAAGACTTTGACCAATACGGTGACCCGGCGCAAGAAGACAACGATAAAAATACACCACCAGAAGGAGCAGAACTACATTGCCGAAGACAGGTTGTCCGTACAAAAGGCTAAGTCACAATGTGGGGGTAAAGTTTACCACCAGGAAGACCAAGAGGAGGAAAACGACCGTTGAGAAGACTGTCAAATGATGCTGAGATCAATGATGACATGCATTAATTATTGTTGTACCCGGCATTTATGTATTTGGAATACTTATTTCAACCTATTATGATTAATATCAATATTTATCGTCACCTCCCTCTCAAACGGGACAAGTCCGGCCCCCTTAAAAAATGGGATAAATAAAAACCACATATACTACTAGCAGTGTTCAGGTTTCCTTGCGCGCTGCTGGTTCGCTATAACCAGAAGTGTTCGATATTACTAAACACTGCAAAAAGTTAATCTAGCAGCGTTCCTTTGACTTGAACGCTGCTAATCCAAACGCTGCTAATGCTGGAATTAACATAAAAATTCCAAGACAAATTAGGGCAACCTAAAAAAATCCCGAAGTTCGACATGTTAGTACCTATGGTGTAAGTTACATGTGTGAAATATTTTGAATCCAAATAAATAACAACACTTCCATCCCTCTCTCGAACCACACAGTTCCCATCATCTCTCCCCGCTCATCCCGGCCCATTGTGTATGCAACGTGTAACATAGGCATTGTCTGACACTTCAATAATTTTACTATAGTTTCCAGTGTTCATTTAATGACAACTTGCCTAGTTTCAAAAATTACCTACCACGTTTACATTTTTGAAAAGAAATTAAACCATAATTTCATGTTAACAGCGTCCAGTTATCAGCAGACGCTGCTAGTACATATATTCTTGCAGCATCTAGAAAAGGGCAACGCTGCTAGTTGGTACCGCCTAGCCGCGTTCACTGTTCTCGAACGCTGCTAGTTGCACCTCTCTAGCTGCGTTCATACTTAGTGAACGCTGCTAAGTTTTGCAATATAAAGCTATACTTGCGGGACTTTGTTTCCCCAAATTAATCCAACCCTCCCGCGCGTGCACGATTGAGCGACTTCACTCACCGCCACCGCCGCCGCTGCGGGGCTCGCCGCGAGGCGACCCTCCCAGCCCGCCGCCGCAGCCGCGCTTGCCGCGAGGCGACCTCCCTGCCCTGCCTCGAGCTCGTCCGCCGGTGTCCTGCCTCGAGCTGGGCCGCCCGGTCCGAGGCGGCCCAGCTGCCTCGAGTTCATTCCGCCAGCGCCATCCCCCAGCAGCTCGTCCATCGCCGCCCTCCCCCGATCTCCAGGCACGCAAGCAGGTGAGCCCTGCCTCTAGCGGCTAATTCTTGGCCAAATGTTTTGGTGAAGCAGAGTGGCAAAGATTGTTTGCTGAAATTTTTTTGTGGAAATTTTGCAACATGTTTATGTGAAATGTTTGCGCGATATTTTTACAGGGATTATATAGAAGAGTGCCAATGTTTTGGCAAAAATGTTGTTTACATTTTGTCAAATTTCTGGCACTCAATTTGTTCGAAAATTAGTAAAGGTCGTGCCAAAATTTTGATTCAATCTTACAGTTTTTTCATTACTTTGTAGATATGTCTGGACAATATCGGACCACGGCTTCTTCAAGCACCACACATACGAATGACGAGGAGGGTCCTCTTGGTCCCGACTCTTTTGGCGAATACATGGATGGGGAAGACCAGTACATTTTTGCCGCATGTTCAACTCAGTACGAAGCTACCTCTGTCGGAAACACTAATCCCGAAGATGCGAGCGATCACGACGAAGAGACCAACCATGAGGTGTCGCCCAGTGGAGAACCCAAAAGGCAACGCAAACCTAGGCGCCAAAAGCAGCTAGGGACCAACAAGATTGTTATCACTCTCGTGTCTGAGGTGACAGGTATGCCTCATAGTCCCGAGAAGGCTGTCGAAGGATATAGTAATAACCTAGGCTGCATCCTTCGTGAGATGGTGAGCATTAATGAAACCAATCTGAGATCGGCACGCAATGCGCAACTGTGAGAACTCCTCATAAGAAAGCTGCACACGCAGTACCAGTTCCCAGATGAGGATCAATGTGAGAAAAAACTGGTCAATAACAGAGCCATCTCAAAATTTTCTAGAATTTTGAGTAACTGGAAATGTAAGGCCAAAGTAGCACACAAGAAAGATAAAAAAGATTTTGAAGAGATACATAAGATGTAGCCTACGATTGACGAGGAAGAATGGGATGAGTTCACGTTGAATATTGAAAGGCCTACAACCCAGGCTATGGCAGATTGGGGTAGAGATATGCAGGAGAAAAACATTGGTGTCCACCACCTCGGAAGTCGTGGTTACCCAGGGAAGAGGAAGATATGTGTAACACCCCCATGTATTAAGCCACAGTGATCCCCTACTAAGCAATACCAATTCATCATTGTTTTGTAAATCCAAATGCCACTTGTCCCCAAATTCCAATCAAGTTTGAATTATAAAGGCAAGACCAGAAATTATTTCACCAAACACTTGAATAAAAATGTTCATATTGTTGTTAATAATCCACTATAACCATAGCATCATTCCAAGTGAGCAAACAACACTTAAGTGAAGCATTTAAATTCAAACCCAATTTAAAACATTTCAAAATGGCCTCAAACTTTATGTGCCATTCCAAAATATTGTATAGTATTTATGTGTGGAGTTTCATGTGCAACAAAATTTGTTTGCTTTGTAAAAGAAAATACCAAACAATAGCTGAAAAGTAGACAGAAAAGAATAAAACGAAAAGGCACTACTGTGCACTTGTAGCCCTAATGAACAGTGCGAGGTCCAGCCCACCACAAGCCATCTCCTTCCTCTGTACAGAGAGGAAGCAGAGGCCATGGCGTGGCACAGTCGCGCCCGTCCATGCCTCGGATGGACGCCGTGTCGAGCATCCACGACGCCCTAGAGATGCATAAGACCCCCCCCCCCCCGACGACCTAGATGAACCCTAGCCCCGTTTCCCCTCTCCCTCGCTCGTGTTCATCGATCCGAACGGGACCGAGCTCGCGCTCGCCATGGACATCGTTGTCGTCGCGGCCACAGTGCTCCCTGCACCATGAGAAGCTATCTAGGTGGACCGCCACCATCGACTCCGTCATCTCCGAGCACTGAATAGAGCGGAGCCACCCCGTGCGCTCGCCATCGAGCGTATCTTCGTCGCGTACATCGCCGGTGTCCGGCGTCGTTTGGCGCGGCTCCGGTCCACCTCTGGTCTCCCCGTCGCCTCCGTTGGAACCGTTGTGAGCTCCTCTTCCAAAACCCCCTATCCCCCTCTCGATTTCGTCATCGTAGCCGCCCATGCATCGCCATGGCCGCCATGCCGGAGCTCTGCTCCCGCGCCCGCTCGTCCGCGTATGTTCGCGCCCGCGCCCGCACCCCTGTGCCCGTGCGCTGCTGCTGCTTGCTGCTGCTCATTGCGCTGATGCCGTTGCTTCTGCTGCTCTGCTACCGCTTGCTGCTGCTCTGCCTTGCCGCCACTGCTGCTGCGTTGCTCCTGCCGCTAGCTGCTGCTATCCTGCTGCTTTGCTGCTACTGTTGCTCGCTTGCTGCTGCGGCTAGCTGCTGCTCCTTGCGGCGGCTGCTTTGCTGCTCCTGCTAGCTGCCGCTGCTAGCTGCCTCTGCTGCCCCTTCTGCTAGCTGCTGCTACTGCCGCCGCTGCTGCTGGCCATGGCCATGGCCATGGCCGTGTGTGCTGCGTGTGTGCTGTGTGTGTGTCCCCGGCTGGGACACTGATGGGGAACGTTGCATGGAAAACAATTTTTTTTCCTATGAAACACCCAAGATCTAATCTATGGAGATGCTAGCAACGAGAGGGGAATGTATCTACATACCCTTGTAGACCGAAAGCGTTAACAATCTAACGATCGTGGTTGGCATAGTCGTACTCCCTTCGCGACCGAATCCGATCCAAGCGCCGCACGAAAGGCACCTCCGAGTTATGCACATGTACGACTTGGTGATGTCTCCATCTTCTTGATCCAGCAAGCGAGGGTGGAGAGGTAGATGGGATCTAGACCAGCACGACGGTGTGGTGGTGTTGGTGGCAGTGGAACTGCAGCAGGGCTTCGCCAAGCGCTACGCGGAGGAGTTGGAGAGGGAGAGAGGGGGCTGCGGCCAGGGTTGGAGTTGTGGCTGCGCCCAGCCCCTCCCCTCTATTTATATAGGGGGTAGAGAGGGCCGGCCAGCCCTGGCCCCTCCTCCAAGTTGAGGGGGCGGCGGCCTAGGGGGTGGATGCTTGCCCTCCAAGGCTTGGGGCGCCTCCACCCCTTGGGTTTCACCAACCCCAGCCGCATGGGCCTTGGAGGGGCTGGTGCACCTGGCCCATGCAGGCCAGGGCACCTCCCCTACAGCCCATGTAGGCCCCTGGGGCAGGTGGACCCCCGGTGGACCCCCGGAACCCTTCGGTGCCTCCGATACATTGGCGGCATACCCACGAACTTTTTCCGGCAGCCTAAAAAATACTTCCCATATATAAATCTTTACCTTCGGACCATTCCGGAGATCCGCGTGATGTCTCGGATCCCATCTGGGACTTCGAACAACCTTCAGTCTTACCAACACAAATATCCCAATACTACCCTAGCGTTACCGAACGTTAAGTGTGTGACCCTACGGGTTAGAGAACATGTAGACATGACCGAGACACCTCTCCGATCAATAATCAATAGCGGGACCTGGATGCCGATAATGACTCCCACATATTCAATGAAGATCTTTATCGGTTTGAACCACGATGTCAAGGATTCATCCAATCCCGTATGCAATTCCCTTTGTCTCGCGATATTTTACTTGCCCGTGATTCGATCGTCGGTATCGCCATACCTAGTTCAATCTCGTTACCGGCAAGTCTCGTTTCTCGTTCCGTAATACAAGATCCCTGTGACTAAACACATTAGTCACACGCTTGCAAGCAACTTAGGATGTTGTATTACCAAGAGGGCCCAGAGATATCTCTCTGTCACATGGAGCGACAAATCCCAGTCTTGATGCATACAACCCAACAAATACTTTCTGAGATACCTGAAGAGCACCTTTATGATCACCCAGTTATGAAGTGACATTTGATACCCACAAAGTATTCTTCCGGTATTAGGGAGTGGCATGATCTCATGGTCCAAGGAATAGATACTTGACATGAAGAAAGCTATGGCAATTTGAACTTAGTAACACGATCGGATGCTAAGCTTACAGTATCACATCATTCTCCTAATGATGTGATCCCATTATTAAATGACAACTCATGTCTATGGTTAGGAAACCTTAACCATCTTTAATCAACGAACTAGTCAAGTAGAGGCTCACTAGGGACACGGTGTTTGTTTATATATCCACACATGTATTTGAGTTTCCGGTTAATACAATTATAGCATGGAGAATAAACACTTATCATGAACAAGGAAATATGATAATAAAAACTTTATTATTGCCTCTAGGGCATATTTCCAACAGTCTCCCACTTGCACTAGAGTCAATAATCTAGTTTACATAGTTATGAATCTAACACCCATATATTCCTGGTGCTAATGATGTTTTGCTCGTGGAAGAGGTTTAGTCAACGGGTCTGCAACATTCAGATCCGTATGAATTTTGCAAATCTCTATGTCTCCTTCCTTGATGTAATCACAGAAGGAGTTGAAGCGGCGTTTGATATGCTTGGTTTTCTTGTGAAACCTTGGCTCCTTGGCAATGGCAATGGCGCCAGTGTTGTCACAATAGATAACCATGGGATCCGATGCACTAGGAACCACACCTAGATCGGACATGAACTCCTTCATCCAGACTCCTTCCTGCGCCGCTTCCGAAGCAGCTATATATTCCACCTCACATGTTGATGCTGCTACAATGCTTTGCTTGGAGCTACTCCAGCTGACTGATCCACCATTCAAAATAAATACGTATCCGGATTGAGACTTTGAGTCATCCAGATCAGTGTCAAAGCTAGCATCGACGTAACCCTTTACGACGAGCTCTTTATCACCTCCATAAACGAGAAACATTTCCTTAGTCCACTTTAGGTACTTAAGGATATTTTTGACCGCTGTCCAGTGTTCCACTCCTGGATCACTTTGGTACCTACCAGCTACACTTATGGCAAGGCACACATAAGGTCTTGTGCACAGCATGGCATACATGATAGAGCCGATGGCTGAAGCATAGGGGACGACTTTCATCTTTTCTCTTTCTTCTGCCGTAGCTAGACATTGAGTCTTACTTAACTTCATACCTTGCAAAATGGGCAAGAACCCCTTCTTTGACTGGTCCATTTTGAACTTCTTCAAAACTTTGTCAAGGTATGTACTTTGTGAGAGTCCTATCAGGCGTCTTGATCTATCTCTATAGATCTTGATGCCCAATATGTAAGCTACTTCACCGAGGTCTTTCATTGAAAAACTCTTGTTCAAATAACCCTTTATGCTTTCCAGAAGTTCTATATCATTTCCAATCAATAATATGTCATCCACATACAGTATTAGAAACACTACAGAGCTCCCACTCACTTTCTTGTAAATACAAGCTTCTCCATAAGCTTGGATAAAACCAAAAGCTTTGATCACCTCATCAAAGCGAAGATTCCAACTCCGAGATGCTTGCACCAGTCCATAAATGGATCGCTGGAGCTTGCATACCTTATTAGTATCCTTAGGATAGACAAAACCTTCGGGTTGCATCATATACAAATCTTCCTTAAGGTAACCATTAAGGAACGTAGTTTTGACATCCATCTGCCAGATTTCATAATCGAAAAATGCAGCAATTGCTAACATAATCCTAACAGGCTTCAGCATCGCTACGGCTGAGAAAGTCTCATCGTAGTCAACCCCTTGAACTTGCCAAAAACCTTTTGTGACAAGTCGAGCTTTATAGACGGTGATATTACCATCAGCGTATGTCTTCTTCTTAAATATCCATTTGTTCTCAATGGCCTTTCGGTCATCGGGTAAGTCCACCAAAGTCCATACTTGGTTTTCGTACATGGATCCTATCTCGGATTTCATGGCCTCTAGCCATTTGTCGGAATCCGGGCTCACCATCACTTCCTCATAGTTCGTAGGTTCATCGTTGTCTAACAACATGATGTCCAAGACAGGATTACCATACCATTAGGGTGTAGTACGTGTCCTGGTCGACCTACGAAGTTCAGTAGTAGCTTGATTCGAAGGTTCATGATCATCATCATTAGCTTCCTCTCTAGCCGGTGAAGGTTTCACAAAAACATCTTTCTGTGCTGCGCTACTATCCAATTTGAGAGAAGGTTCGATAACCTCGTCAAGTTCTACCTTCCTCCCACTCACTTCTTTCGAGAGAAATTCCTTCTCCAGAAAGGATCCATTCTTAGCAACAAAGATCTTGCCTTCGGATCTGTGATAGAAGGTATACCCAATTGTCTCTTTAGGGTATCCTATGAAGACACACTTCTCCGCTTTGGGTTCGAGCTTATCAGGTTGTAGCCTCTTGACAAAAGTGTCGCATCCCCAAACTTTAAGAAATGATAGCTTAGGTTTCTTGCCGAACCATAATTCATACGGTGTCATTTTAACGGATTTAGACGGTGCCCTGTTTAAAGTGAATGCGGCTGTCTCTAATGCATAACCCCAAAACGATAGTGGCAAATCGGTAAGAGACATCATAGAACAGACCATATCTAATAGAGTATGATTACGACGTACACACCATTACGCTGTGGTGTTCGAGGTGGCGTGAGTTGTGAAACAATTCCACATTGTCTTAAAAGCATACCAAACTCGTAACTCAGATATTCACCTCCACGATCAGATCGTAGAAATTTTATCTTCTTATTACGATGATTTTCCACTTCACTCTGAAACTCCTTGAACTTTTCAAATGTTTTGGACTTTTGTTTCATTAAGTAAATATACCCATATCTACTCAAATCATCCGTGAAGGTCAGAAAATAACGATATCCACCGCGTGCTTCAACGCTCATTGGACCGCATACATCGGTATGTATTATTTCCAATAAGTCACTTACCCGCTCCATTATGCCGGAAAATGGGGTTCTAGTCATCTTGCCCATGAGGCATTGTTCACATGTTTCAAATGATTCAAAGTCAAGTGATTCTAGAAGTCCATCAGTATGGAGTTTCTTCATGCGCTTTATACCAATATGACCTAAGCGGCAGTGCCACAAGTATGTGGTACTATCATTATTCACTTTGCATCTTTTGGCATTAATATTATGAACATGTGTATCACTACCATCGAGATTCAACAAGAATAAACAATTCACATTTGGTGCATGACCATAAAAGATATTACTCATATAAATAGAACAACCATTATTCTCGGATTTAAATGAATAACCGTCTCGCAATAAACAAGATCCAGATATGATGTTCATGCTTAACACAGGCACCAAATAACAATTATTTAGGTTTAAAACTAATCCCGAAGGTAGACGTAGAGGGAGCGTGCCGACGGCGATCACATCAACCTTGGAGCCATTTCCAACGCTCATCGTCACCTCGTCCTTAGCTAGTCTCCGTTTATTCTGCAGCTCCTGTTTCGAGTTACAAATATTAGCAACTGAACCGGTATCAAATACCCAGGCGCTACTACGAGCACTAGTAAGGTACACATCAATAACATGTATATCAAATATACCTTTGTTGACGTTGCCAGCCTTCTTATCTACCAAGTACTTGGGGCAGTTACGCTTCCAGTGGCCATTCCCCTTGCAATAGAAACACTCAGTCTTCGGTTTAGGTCCAGCTTTGGGCTTCTTCACGGGAGCAGCAACTCGCTTGCCATTCTTATTGAAGTTCCCTTTCTTTCCCTTAGCCTTCTTGAAACTGGTGGTCTTTTTGACCATCAACACTTGATGCTCTTTCTTGATTTCTACTTCCGCGGTTTTAAGCATCGCGAAAAGCTCAGGAAGTGTTTTCTCCATCCCTTGCATGTTACAGTTCAACACAAAGCCCTTGTAGCTTGGTGGCAGTGATTGGAGAACTATGTCAATTGCTACTTCATCAGGAATATTTAGTCCCAACTGATTCAGCCGACTGGCATACCCAGACATTTTGAGTATGTGCTCGCTAACGGAGCTGTTCTCCTCCATCTTACAGCTAAAGAACTTATCCGAGGCTTCATACCTCTCCACACGGGCGTGAGCCTGAAACATCATTTTCAGCTCCTCAATCATCTCATATGCCCCGTGATGCTCAAAACGTTTTTGGAGCCTTGGTTCTAAGCCGTAAAGCATGGCGCACTGAACTATCGAGTAGTCATCATGACGTGTCTGCCAGACATTCACAATATCTGCAGATGTCGCTGGAGGGGGTGGTGCACCGAGCGGTGCATCAAGGACATAAGCCTTCTGTGCAGCAGTGAGGATAATCCTCAGATTACGGAGCCAGTCCGCAAGGTTGCTTCCATCATCTCTCAGTTTTCTTTCTCTAGGAACGCATTAAAATTGAGCGGAGCTACACTTTTATCTTGATATTAAGTGTGAGGGATCATCTTATAATGCTACCGTCGCGATCTAAGCAAAATAAGATGCATAAAAGACAAACATCACATGCAAGCAATATGTGACATGATATGGCCATTGTCTTCTTGTGCTTTTGATCTCCATCTCCAAAGCACCGGAATGATCTCCATCATCACCGGCATGACACCATGATCTCCATCATCTCCAAGGTGCCGTCATGTAGTTGTCTCCACCAACTATTGCTTCTACATCTATTGCTAACTCATATCGATAAAGTAAAGCAATTACATGGCGTTTAATGATTGACACGCAGGTCATACAATAATATTAAGACAACCCTATGGCTCCTGCCGGTTGCCGTACTCATCGTCATGCAAGTCGTGAACTTATTACAAAACATGATCATCTCATACATCACATATATCAAGTCACATCTTGGCCATACCACATCACATCACATGCCCTGCAAAAACAAGTTAGACGTCC
The DNA here is from genome assembly GCA_039707655.1 of Elymus sibiricus. NCBI lineage: Eukaryota > Viridiplantae > Streptophyta > Magnoliopsida > Poales > Poaceae > Elymus > Elymus sibiricus. Next base: position 40,675,813 of record CM077664.1, read on the forward strand.
TCTACTTTGTTGTTGCAAATTTTAAGTGGATTCTAGGGGCAACATATAAGAACCGTTCTTACCTACGCAAAGCTACAACGGTGATATACAAGTTGCCGTTTAACCTTCTACAAGGACTGCCGTTGTCAAATCAGATTTAACTAAAGTGGGAGAAACAGACACCCGCCAGCCGCTTTATGCGATACAAGTCACATGTCAATCGCGGAACCGGTCACTTGTTCGTGGACAAGTAAAGTTGGTCCAGGCCGCTTCAATCTCACAATACCGCCAAATCCAAAATAACTAAGGAGGTAAGCAATCTGAATATCAACGCCCACAACAAATTTGTGTTCTACTCGTGCATAACATCTACGCATAGACCTAGCTCATGATACCAGTTATGGGGAGTGTTGCATGGAAAACAATTTTTTTCCCTATGAAACACCCAAGATCTAATCTATGGAGATGCTAGCAATGAGAGGGGAACATATCTACATACCCTTGTAGACCGAAAGCGTTAACGATCTAACGATCGTGGTTGGCGTAGTCGTACTCCCTTTGCAATCCAATCCGATCCAAGCGCCGCACGAACGACACCTTCGAGTTATGCACACGGATGGCTCGGCGACGTCTCCGCCTTCTTGATCCAGCAAGCGAGGGTGGAGAGGTAGATGGGATCTAGGCCAGCACGACGGCGTGGTGGTGGTGGTGGCAGCGGAACTGCAGCAGGGCTTCGCCAAGCGCTACGCGGAGGAGGAGTTGGAGAGGGAGAGAGGGGGCTGCGGCTAGGATTGGAGTTGTGGCTGCGCCCAGCCCCTCCCCTCTATTTATATAGGGGGTAGTGGGGCCAGCCAGCCCAGGCCCCTCCTCCAAGGAGAGGGGGCGGCGGCCTAGGGGGTGGAGGCTTGCCCTCCAAGGCTTGGGGCGCCTCCACCCCTAGGGTTTCACCAACCCCAGCCGCATGGGCCTTGGGGGGGAGGGGGGCTGGTGCGCCTGGCCCATCCAGGCCAGGGCACCTCCCCTACAGCCCATGTGGGCCCCTGGGGCAGGTGGACCCCCCGGTGGACCCCCGGAACCCTTCGGTGCCTCCGGTACATTGGCGGCATACCCCCGAACCTTTTTTCGGCAGCCTAAAAAATACTTCCCATATATAAATCTTTACCTCCGGACCATTCCGGAGCTCCTCGTGATGTCCCGGATCCCATCCGGGACTCCAAACAACCTTCGGTCTTACCAACCCAAATATCCCAATACTACCCTAGCGTTACCGAACGTTAAGTGTGTGACCCTACGGGTTCGAGAACATGCAGACATGACCGAGACACCTCTCCGATCAATAATCAATAGCGGGACCTGGATGCCCATAATGACACCCACATATTCAACGAAGATCTTTATCGGTTTGAACCATGATGGCAAGGATTCATCCAATCCCGTATGCAATTCCCTTTGTCTCGCGATATTTTAGTTGCCCGAGATTCGATCGTCGGTATCGCCATACCCAGTTCAATCTCGTTTCCGGCAAGTCTCTTTTCTCGTTCCGTAATACAAGATCCCCGTGACTAAAGACATTAGTCACACGCTTGCAAGCAACTTAGGATGTCGTATTACCGAGAGGGCCCAGAGATATCTCTCCGTCACATGGAGTGAAAAATCCCAGTCTTGATCCATACAACCCAACAAATACTTTCCGAGATACCTGAAGAGCACCTTTATGATCACCCAGTTACGAAGTGACGTTTGATACCCACAAAGTATTCTTCCGGTATGAGGGAGTGGCATGATCTAATGGTCCAAGGAACAGATACTTGACATGAAGAAAGCTATGGCAATTTGAACTTAGTGACACGATCAGATGATAAGCTTACGGTTGGGTCTGTCCATCACATCATTCTCCTAATGATGTGATCCCGTTATTAAATGACAACTCATGTATATGGTTAGGAAACCTTAACCATCTTTAATCAACGAGCTAGTCTAGTAGAGGCTCACTAGGGACACGGTGTTTGTTTATATATCCACACATGTATTTGAGTATCTGGTTAATACAATTATAGCATGGAGAATAAACACTTATTATGAACAAGGAAATATGATAATAACCACTTTATTATTGCCTCTAGGGCATATTTCCAACAGATACTGCCCAGTGGGGCCGGCCCTTGTTTAAATTAGGACTGGGCTTAGTTATGAATTAATTTAGTGCTAATTAGTCTAAATAGCCTATGACATGTGGACCCCATTTAATTATGTTAGATTTTTATTTATTTGTTTAGGTATAGTCTATGCCATGTGGGCCACACCTTCCCTTTGACCAGTCAAATTGACTTGGTTAATTCAGATTAAATTAAATACAATAATTCTAGAAAATTTCAGAAAATACTTAAAACTTTGAAAATTCATATAAAATAAACCGTAACTCGGATGAAAATAATTTATATATGAAAAATGATCAGAAAGATATAAAGAATCTGAATATGTCACCCATTTGCATGACAAACACCTCTAACATACAGAACATTGAACTTTTGCCCTCTTTTCAGTAGATGAATAGTACCTGAACCTGGCAAAATAATTCCAGATTATTTTCCCACTTCAGCTAAGTGATCAACCATGCGTTAGAGCACCCCCTGCATCACATTTTACCATGCCATGCATATTGTTGCATCTGTTTGCCCGATGTTTATTTCTCTCCCGCATTATTTTCCGGTAGACCCCGAGACAACCGTTGACCCTGAGTACGACTACGTCGTCGGCGATCCATCCTTCTCAGTAGAGCTTCCAGGCAAGCAACCCCCCTTGATCATTCCGATATCGCCCATCTCTTCTCTCTCTTATTCTTGCATTAGTTGTTGCTACTGTTACTGTCTTATCGGTAGCTCCTATTCTGATGCATAGCCTGTCTTTGTAACCTGTTGATTATACATTACCTGCTATCCTACTATGCTTAGTTTAGTTGTGCTAAGTGTCACATCAGTGGCCCTTCACCCTTGTTCGTTTGCCATGCTATACTATCGGGCCGTGATCCCTCTAGGCGATGATCACAGATATACTTTACTGCATTATACTATACATGTTCTACTAAAGTCGGGTCGGCTCGGAATGAGTACCCGCGAGTGATGCACTATGGCGGAACGACAGGGCAGGCGGAGACCATCCGGGATGGGCCTGGCTCTGAGTGTATCCACGGGTTCTCAAAGAATAATTGCCACTGGCCTATACGCACTAACTGCCACGCGGGATTATGGTTTATGCGGCCCTCAGCGTCGTCAGTTTCTCCCGAAAGCTCTGTCAGATGTCACAGTTCAGAGATGCGGGCTAATTGTCGGGGTGAGCGGATTACTGCCTTCTGCGTCGTCAGAGGTGGGCTTGGTCTCCGGCCAGTCACGCAACGTGCAGGAGTGCTTAGGGTGATCGGCCGATGACCCCTTCGCGCTTAGGATGTAGACCGGCGTGTTGACCTCTCTGGAGAGCCTAGGTAGGACTTCGGCGTGTCGATCATCCGAGGCCGGGCATCACCCAGGAAAGTGTGTCCGGTCAGAGGTAATCATGTGTGTCGGGCTATGTGGTGCACCCCTGCAGGGAAGTTAATCTATTTGAATAGCCGTGTGCACGGTAACAGGACGACTTGGAGTTGTATCCCGATCTTCTACAACTTAAACCGGATACTTAATAAAATACACCAAGATAATAGTTATGGTTGCCCGAGGATCGCTTTCTCGCAGGGAGTCGAGGGAGGACCTCTGGGTAGGTTGTTACAATATATAAGCACAAGTTGGTATATATTTTACGCTACTCTCTTCTAATGCTGCAAGATAAAGATAGTCTTCGATAGGTTGAGCTTCTCCCCCTTATTCTGGCAATTCTGCAGTTTAGTGCAAAGATATAGCCCCATTCCTTTGATACCGATGCATACTTAGCATGGTTCTGATGTAAATCTTGCGAGTACTTTGAATGAGTACTCACCGTTGCTCTGCTTTCTTTTTCTACAACCCGGTTGCCACGTTCAGATGATAGCGCTTCCCAGACAGGAGATCCTGAGGATGGCTACTACGTGGAGCTCTACACCGACGAGTAGTTCGGAGGTCCTAGGCAGGAGGCCTACGCCTTTCGGTCTAGTGTCGTTGTATGTTTCAGCCTTCTTTAAGGCACTTGTGTTGAACCTGGTCTGTACTCAGATGTTACCTGTTTTATGACTGATGTATTAGGGTTACCATGCCCTGGTTTGTAATATAATGATTTATGTTAACATTTGTGTCTAGAGTTGTACTGTGATATTAGACCATGAGTCACTGATCTTGATCGTCCATGCTACGTGTATGATTAGTGCATGATTAATTTCGGGGGCGTCACAATATGGGACAAAGAAGACGCTGAGTTAGCTGCGGCGGGCAAACCAAACCCCTACCGTAAGTTCGAAAATCCCCGGCACAACGATTATGTCTGGGCCTGGTACGAATGGGATCCCAATATAAAGGATTATGTCTTGTTGGACGAGAAGACAAAAAGAGTGTCACAACTCATGGTAATTAATTAACCGAACTCATTTCTTCATTTTTAAATGCAATGCATTTATTTATTTGGAGTTACGTTTCTAAACGGTGTCACTTCAATGTTGCAGGCAAAGTATTACGCGGAACCTCAGACCTCAGCGGAGTCGTCTGCAAGGTGGGCCGACCCACTGACCAAGGCATGCAATGTGGTCAAAGGCAAGGACCCGATGACGAAGTCGACTGGTCGTGCGCTATTATCTGGAAGATCCCAAGGTCAAAAGGCCAAAAAGGATAGAAAACCGGGAATCTGTAGATGCCAAAGTGGCAAGACTGAAAGAAGACTTGGAGAAGGGTTTACATGCCAAAGCAGAAGAAATGGCGAAAGCCCAAATAACCGTAATGTGGCCCGGTCTAGTTGCGGCCATGAGGATTAGTATCGCATCAGGGCAGACAAATCCAGCACTACCAGCCCAGATCTTCTCGGCGCCGGCCAACGTGAACTTGGATAAGGAGCCGCGGGCTGATCAAGCACCTCATAGCAGCCCATCTGTATCTTTCGCGGACTAGAGGACGTCACCTGCTGATATAAACGCCCTTACGGTAATTATTATCGCCGCTTCACATGCATACTCCTTTTTCCATGGTATGATTTTGTTGTTCCAATCTCTAAATCGTCGGGGCATACATGTTTCGCAGGCGAACACCCCGTGCACTCTCCAAGCCATGGTGAACGGCCAACTAGCGGCGGTTGCAGCAGGTATTATCGTTTTTCCCAAATCAAAAATTATGCACAACACTCTGTTGCCGGAAGATTTATGTAGGGTGGAAGTGTTATCCATGTTTAGCGGCTTCAAAGATATTGACCCTCCTGAGCAGCCTGGGGGGAAAGATGAGGACGTACACTTAAGCCTCATACAATGCCTGGGTTGGCAAGTTAGGTGGCCTAAGAACCAAATCCTTTTGGGGGCACACTCCCCGCAGCAAACACCCTCGTCGCCGATTGTCTGTACAAATGCCCGTTCGTTGGGACCATCACCTTTAGGCCATGTTAGTGCAGAAGGTAGTCATCAGGACAAGGTCGTGGCAAATGATTTTGGCCCCCGACAATGATGATGCCGCCATCGAGTACAATAATGAGTTTCAAGAGGAAGAGCTCAATTTTCTTTTGGACGATCCTGTGTATGATGTAGGCATGACTCTTGGGATGACTAACCCTAGCATTGCTAAGAATTTGTTTAACACACCGCCAGATGACACTCAGGATGAGCGACGTACATGCAAGCCAAAGGTCACCCCAAACACCTTGAAAGGAACCGTCCAAGAAGCTCTCGGAGGTGATCCAGCTCCTCCACCCAAAAAAGGTAGGAAACCGCGGGCTCAGAAGACGGATTACACTAAACCTCCTAATGCGGCGAGTCAGCGATCGGTGCAACATAGCCAGAAACTGGATGAGAAGGAGATTGAGGATAGTCCTGTTGTGTCCCCGGGGGTCCATTACCCTGGTCAACCCATGTTACATATAAATTCATACAACCTCATGTTGTACGACGTGAGGTATGTTCATGACGACATTCTGAGAAAAGAGAAGGTGGCCAAGATAACATTTACTACCCCAAATGAAGACCGCCCGGTCTACACAGTGAATGTGCCACAAGGCATCGGGTTCCTCGTTGATTTCCCCGCAGAAAGATTTTATATTGATTTTGGGGACATCTTCAACCTACTCCACCTCCGCAGTGTAGAGGGGTGCTCCTTGCTAAGGTTGTGGGCCCTACATCTCTCACTGAAGGCTAGGGCCAAAAACTTATCCGTCGTGGTGGCGGACCCTTACCACCTCCACGAGCACAACCTTAAAGACCGCGAAGGTGTAAAAGTTATGACGACCTACCTTTTCGATTTCTTGGTGGAAAATAAGGATGTGGACCACCTCCTCGTGCTCTACAAGATGGTGTAAGTCTTTCTCTAGCAAGCACCGATTCAAATATGCTTCCATGCATTTCCATTATCGATCCTTGCATCATAGGAAGGTTGACAATACTTGCCTCTTGTACTGTTGCACAGCGACAATTGGATCCTCGTCATTCTAAACCCAAAGAATTCCAACTCTTATATCTCGGATTCCAATCGACGGGTGAAGAAGGACTATAGCAGGCTGAAGGCGGTTTTGGATGAGACTCTCTTCGAGTACAAAACAAAGGGAGGATACTTCAACAAGGGGTGCCAAAAGAAAAACAACGTTGGCTTACCACGCTTCCTCCACAACACAAACTTTACTTGCCTTCAACAGCCGAAGGATGTTTCGACATCCGCATACTACGTCATGCACCACATGGATGCGTTCACACGGCAATTAAGATCCTTCCAGAGAAAGGATGACATCATTATCTAGGGTAAAAGCCTCGAGGCAGTCGCGCACGATGATCACAAAGTTGAGTTCAGACAAATCCAACAATCCATTGCCAAGATCATCAAGAACGAAGTCATCGAACCGAACGGGGCCTTCTATAGTCCGAACGAAACCGATGAGGAGCGATGGTATCGGCAACAGACATGGCGTGAGCAGATCCCCGACATATTTGACGCCCCACTGCGAGGTGGCCATTCGTTGTCCTCGAAAAACAAATCAACGTCCCAGAAGTCCGACATGCAAGATGGTGGCCCTTCGTCGTCCAGGCAAAACAAATCAGCGTCCCAGAAGTGAAGGAGTAACATCGGAGTTGTGGCGTTTTTTGTAACAGTACTTTGCCGTTTGTAAGACTATTCCAAACTTGGTTGCCTCAAGTTGACATACCTTTTGTGTAGCTGCTACTTAAGTTCTTAAGATGCATGCTGAATGTGACCTACCTTGAAGGGGGGCATTAACCTTGTTAGTTATTGGACGTATGCATGGAAACATGATAATTCTGGCACGACCGAAAAATGAGCACTTCTACTCATAAATGCCATGTCCCTAATTTGGTATCGATGTGCCAAATGTTTCGGTTTTATATATGTGTCGCTATATCTTTTGATAGGATCTATAATGACATATGTTCTCTTTATTACGTCACGTCGCAGATTCGTCAACTTCAAATTCAACAGTTCGGACCAGTCGCCCTGAATCGAGCCGCCGCCGTCAAAGATAGACGATGCAAAGTGCTTTACAAGTTCGGCATTTATAATTGAAACATGGATACCACTGTGTTATGTAAACGCGTGTATGTTACAATTTGCATATTTGGATGCATGTAAAATGTGATACACATACAATTTTATATTGAACGCATACTTTATATGTTTACATATTGACTGCGCAAACGCTGCCACGGCAGCAAAAATTGCTGCCGTGGCAAATTACTTTTACCAATAGCAAATCATTAGCAGCGTTTAGGCCAGTAACAACGCTACAAAGTACTGAACACGTTTGCGGCGTTCAGTAATTCTAAACGCTGCTAAAACTAATTACACCAGCGGCGTCCGCATTTCCCACACGTTGCCGCTTACTTATAGATTAGCAGTGTTTGCCGTACAGAACGCTGCCAGCCTATCACAAACTAGCAGCGTCCGCCTTGAACGTCGCTAGATGCCGCCTACCGGCAGCGTTCGGGCCGAACGCTGCTAGTTACACGTTATCAGCCGCATCGTAGTGGCAGCGCGCCGCCCGGACGCTGCTAGAGGGCCATCTCGAACGCTGCCAATGAGGGGGTCCTGTACTAGTGCCTTCGCGCCGAAGAAAATCCCGGACATCGTGTCCTATTTCTTCAACATCTTTTGGTGGAGAACACCTTCTTCGCGTATGGTATAGCGTCGAGGTCCATCGATGCTTGATCATCATCTTCATGTCCTCACAATTATAACTATTGATATCTCTATAGCTAATAAAATAAATGCATTACATGAAGTTTGACACGCAGGTCAATTAAATTAATAATAATCATCTGGCTCCAGCCATCTTGCCGTACTCACGACACGCAGGTCATGAAAAATAATATAACAACACATTGCATATCATACAAACACATTGCTTCAACGAAGGCAATATCACATCACTTGCACACCCTGCAAAAACGAGTTAGACGCCTCTAATCGTTTTCGCTAATTACCGTGGCTGCTAGGGTTTAAATAATCAAAATTTAGTTACCTATGTAACCATTAAACATGAATACTTCATGTTGTTAGTTTAACATGCATGGTGTATGAAATACGATACTTAATAAAAAATCTCGAGCCCCATACTAAACTTCCTCATACGCGTGACCCCCGTGTAGATCTCATCTACAAGCCCTATTATTGCAAATTTGTCTTTCTCAACTAAAGTGGAACCAAAGTCATCCTGCAACAATGCTAGGTCGTTGATCAGTATACGCAAGCGCAACATGCAAGGACCGTAGTTAGGCGGACCTCTGAAAATTCCACAATACTGCCGAGATCAAAATTGTGCAACATAGGGAAACAACAAGAACATTCTGTAATAGATCTCATCTACTACCTCGCACACTACGTGTGCAATACCCGCATATCCCATATGCTCTAGATCATATCTGCATCTACTCATAGAACCGCTCTGATACCACTGTTGGAAAACGTAGTAGAAAACAAAAAAATCGCCCTATGTATAATACCCAGGATCACTATAAAGATGCAAAGAGGTTTAGATCTGATCTTTACCAACAACGCAGCTGAGAGAAGAGGTTGGTGAAGATGTTGATCCAGATTCCCGCAGCTAGGTTATACCTCCCAGCCGCGAGAATTTTCCTGATGTGGGATCGAAGTTACGATCCCTCTGCCGGTATCCACTCATACTGAATTAGTGGTTCGGCAGCACTTCGTTGTCCAGGACTAAGATCACCGGGAGAAACTAGAGGGAGAAGTAGCCTAGCGGCGCCGACGTCTAGATCAACTAGACGCGAGAGAGAAATGGGGCGCAGGGCCGCAACGGGGCAACCTCCAAGGGTTTTGGTGTGTTTTAGGGGTTGCACCTCCCCCTGTATTTATATGTGGACGCCTGGGGTCACAACCTGGGGAGGAGGCCTCCCGAAAGTCGGTTTAGATCACGTGGAGGAGTCCTCCTCGGATTCAAGGTGGAAACTATCAGGACCCTTGATGCACCAACCTAAGGCCTTGTGGGCCTTTCCACTTGGCCTAGCCAAGGTGCCCACGCACCAGGTGATGGAAATATGCCCTAGAGGCAATAATAAAGTTGTTATTATTTTATATTTCCTTATTCATGATAAAGGTTTATTATTCATGCTAGAATTGTATTGACCGGAAACTTAAATACATGTGTGAATACATAAACAAATACCGTGTCCCTAGTGAGCCTCTACTAGACTAGCTCGTTGATCAAAGATGGTTAAGGTTTCCTAACCATAGACATGAGTTGTCATTTGATAACGGGATCACATCATTAGGAGAATGATGTGATGGACAAGACCCATCCGTTAGCTTAGCATATGATCGTTCTGTTTATTGCTACTGCTTTCTTGAATGTCAAATACATGTTCCTCACACCATGAGATCATGCAACTCCCGGATACCGGAGGAATACCTTGTGTGCTATCAAACGTCACAACGTAACTGGGTGATCATAAAGATGCTCTACAAGTATCTCCGAAGGTGTCCGTTGAGTTGGCATGGATCGAGACTGGGATTTGTCACTCCGTGTTTCGGAGAGGTATCTCTGGGCCCTATCGGTAATGCACATCATAAGAAGCTTGCAAGCAAAGTGACTAAGGAGTTAGTTACGGGATGATGTATTATGGAACGAGTAAAGAGACTTGCCAGTAACGAGATTGAACTAGGTATGGAGATACCGACGATCGAATCTCGGGCAAGTAACATACCGACGGACAAAGGGAATTACGTATGTTGTCATTGCAGTTCGACCGATAAGATCTTCGTGGAATATGTAGGAACCAATATGGACATCCAGGTTCCGCTATTGGTTATTGACCGGAGAGGCGTCTCGGTCATGTCTATTTCATTCCCGAACCCGTAGGGTCCGCACGCTTAACGTTCGTTGACGATATAGTGTTATATGAGTTATGTGAATTGGTAACCGAATGTTGTTCGGAGTCCCGGATGAGATCCCGGACATCACGAGGAGTCTCGGAATGGTCGAGAGGTAAAGATTTATATATGGGAAGTCATATTTTGGGTTCCGGAAAAAAGGTGCAGTTTTTTCGGTATTGTACCGGGAAGCTTCCAGAAGGTTCCGGAGGGCTGGCATGGGCTAAGGGGAGGCGCCCTGGCCTTATTGGGCCAGGCGCACCAAGTCCTCAAAAGCCCACGCAGCTAGGGAAGGAAAAATAGGGAAAGTCCTAGTAGGAATAGGATTGGACTTTGGAGTCCAAGTCCACGTGTGTACTATTCATGGTTACTGTTCACGTGGCACTATTCCTTCTACTCCAAGCCCCTACACATATATAAATAGAGGAGAGGGGGCGCCCCAAAGGACACAGAACATTGTCTTAGCCCTGTGCGGCGCCCCCCCTCCATAGTTCCGTCCCTCGGTCATATTTTTGCAGTGCTTGGGCGAAGCCCTGCGGAGATAGCATTACCATCACCGTCACCATGCCGTCGTGCTGCCGGAACTCATCCACTACCTCGCCGTCGTGCTGGATCAAGAAGTCGAGGACGTCACCGAGCTGAACGTGTGCTGAACGCGGAGGTGCCGTACGTTCGGTACTCGGTCGGTTGGATCGTGAAGTTGTTCGACGACATCAACCGCGTTGTTCTAACACTTTCGCTTACGGTCTACGAGGGTACGTAGACACACTCCCCCTCTCGTAGCTATGCATCTCCATGGATAGATCTTGCGTGTGCGTAGAATTTTTTTTGTTTTCCATGCAACGTTCCCCAACACCAGGGACCCCCTGGATTTATCCGGAAGGTTCCAAAACCTTCCAGACCCTTCCGTGACCTCCTAGAACATTTTTGGGAACGTCCGAAACACTTCCGGAATCATCCGAAACTCTTTCGGTGCCCATTCTCTCGTTATCCTTTATCTCCTAGTTGTCTTACAAACTACTAATCATTAAGCGTGTGACCCTGCAGGTTTGGTAATATGTAGACATGACGCGGAACACCTTTTGGTCAATAATTAATAGCGGGATCTGGACACCTATATTGACTCCTACACATATACGAATTATTTTGGAGCGAACCTTTTGTTTTCCTACACCATTCCCTTTGCTTCACGATATAACAAAACCCGAGGCGAGACTTTTATCGGTATCCTTGTGAAGCAACAACTTGTTCACAATACCAAGTTATCCTCGTTACCAGTTTTGTTCTTTTTCTCGTTTCCGCATTCTGGTATCCCCGTGATCATATAACGCTGTGTCTAGCCAGACTATGATGGATACCGTAATGCCGAAAGGGACTAAAGAATATGTCTTCATCGTCGGAGAAGCAAATACCAATCTTGAGCTATTAAGTCCCTAGACATACTTTCCGATGTACCCCAAAGTTGCCGTTATAATCACCCTGTTAAGGGTAACGTTTGACGAACCCCAATGTATACCATCTGGCATGAAGGTACTCGATACTCTCATGGTCTAAGGAAGTGAGCATACATTAACACTTGCATGATTATACTAATAACAATATGACGATGTGTTCTCGTAGTATATCAATTGGTTGGGTCTGTTCAACACCATTGTTCTGTTAACAATGTGCTCTCATTGTTGCCGGCATCCTTGTTACTTTAACAATGCCCTATGATCAGGAAAACAGAATCATCATGCAATACATGAGCTAAACTTAGAGGCGACACTGGGAACCTATTTTGTGTTTATGTTTCCACACATGCTTATGAGTTTTTCTCTGAATCTCATATTCAAGAATCACAGCAATTCTAGCACAGAAATATAAACATTAATTATGAACGTGGAAATAAATAATAACATTTATTATTGCCTCTAGGGCATATTTCTAACAGTTTAGGTTTATCAACCTTAAGGATAGGCCGAATCCTTTTTATAGGATTTCTATCCTATTGGCACCATCCAGTGTCTTATATTTTCTGAAAACATAATTTCTATTTTCTAAAGATGCCTCATATTACTATAATTAGTATGCAATATTATTACTTTTTCATTCTAAAAATATTGGTATTTTAATGTAGTAACTACAAATAATTAAGTTACTAGTAGTAACTATTTTGGTTGCTCCTTGATGCTGGAATGCGTAATCTACGCCTTTTCTACATCAACAACTACTACTACAATGCATCAATTTATATTATGATAGGTATTTATTCAACTCGTAATTTACCCAACTACACCATATTATGAAGTTACTCCACTACTCAACACCATCATCGTATTTTTCTCTCGGAATTCGTACTACCTCGAGCTCTCTAAAATTTGTCACATTTTGGTGTCAACCGTGTTTTCAAAACATCACTTTAAGCACCAACTTTTGTTGTCATATATTTACTAAATCTGTCAAATAATATTACCCCTCCGCTGAGCAATGTATGACATATTTTCACTGCAAGTTCAAATTTTGACCATTACTTTTTTGTTCAGTAGTTTGTTGGTCGTCACGAAATCACAATATAAGATTTTTTTTCTTTGAATAAACTCCCTACATTAAAAAGTACTAGACATATTTTGACCGCCACAGAAAGTTTATTTGAGTACGAATCCACTGGTGTCAACTTTGTGTCACCCAACACATGTATTAAAGGATTAAATGTTAGCCAAATCTTGAATTTGGACAATCAAATGTTCATAATATTTCTAAATGAGATATTACTAAGGTAACTGTTGAGAGAAATCTAAGTATATGATTTCCACGCATCTCATCTAAAAATCGAAAACATACGAGTTAGGGAAATTTTGACTTCATGGACGTATATAACGGCTAGTTTCATGGAGGTGACTGGAGTGTAGTATTTGTTACATATAGATATATAGGCTGTGAAAGAGCATATCGTTGCCGCATGCCACAGCACACCACCGCGGATCTGGCCACTGCATACCGGTGCAGCCATGGCCGATGTAATTTTTTTTGTCAACTTTTGAAAGTTCGCCCACTTTGGCCGGAAATTGATGCATGATTTTTTGGAAGTTCTCTCCCCACTTAGAAAGCTTTCCCCAAAAGATTAAAGTTGGATTATAAAAGTTACTAAAAGTTCACCAATTTTTCGGAAAATCTAGTTAAAAGCTAAGAAAATCGGAAGTTGTCAAATTCTAGGATTGAAAGCTCCAAATTTAGTTGGAAGATAAAAAACCGAGTGTCTAGATTTTAACTTAAAGTTGCGGGGAAGATCATCTTGCTATAGGTGCCTTTGGGAATAAACCAGCGGAGGAGTTGCCACAGGTGCCTTTAGGAATGAACCGCGGAAGAGTTCACATGCGGCCCACCGCATTGGAAGTTAAAAATGTAAATTTAGAGTTGCTTGGATTTTGCATGAGGGTTGTGAATTTTCCCACAAAACAAACAAAAGGGAAATATCATCTGCACAGGTGAATGTTGGAATCTAACTTGGCGCGAAGGGGGGAAGGGAGTTCTTACGCGGCAGACCGGGAATTAGCTCACCCGGAGACACAGACAGAGCACCCGTAGAAAAGCCCACTTGCGCTCGCGATGCCAAAGCTGTGTGTGGGACAACGTTCATGCATACTGCCATTTTGGTTTTGCAACTACGACGGCCATAAGCCAGCCTGAACCATTTTCATTAAATGCAAGAAAGAACAAGGGGAACAGAGAAAGAGAACCGGAAATGGGCTATGTCTAGCCCCAAGCCTTATACTTAGAACCCAGCACCACCGGAACAGACCGAGAATAGCAGGAACGAGTGTTGTTGGATTAGTCGAAAGGAATCCAGACGCCGAGAGAATGAAGAGAAAAAAATCACCCGCTTGCCCGGTGATCCCTCTACACCATGCAGAGCTAGGAGAGTCGCAGCCGCAGTCGAAGGGCATCCCACCGCCGAGGCCATATCGCGACACCGAGAGCCGCCAACTTTGCTGAATGGCAATGTTCCACCGAGACGACCACTACACCTCCTATTGGCCGCGAAGTCGCCAGTCATCACCAAATGAGCGAACCTAAGCACTATGTAAGGCAACAAGAACCTCACGCCATCGAAGGCATTGATCACCGAGACCTCACTGCCGACATGAACATCCCTGAAAGGGGTCAACCAATGCTGCATAGTAGACCAAAGAATTTAGCTTGGCATGGAGCAAGGTTTTGATTTTCGGTTTGTGAAATTTTTCGCCCCAGGCCGAGATGGCCGAATTTCGGCCATTTTCAAAAATTTCGGCCGAAATTTGACCAGAATTTGGCTGAAATTTGACCAAAATCTAGTTCTTCGCCGAAAGATATTTTCCGCCCCAGGCCGAGATGGTCGAAATTCGGCCGAAATCCGTTTTTTTCGGCCGAAATTCAAAACACAGGCATGGAGAGGAAGAGCACTTCCTCCGCCGCCACCACCAACTGCACCCATGAACCAAGCTACTCCCTCGCCGACAACACCATGAAACCCTAGCTCCACCTTCAATCACACACACCGTCGAAAGCTGCCTTGTGGATCTCCAAAATGACGCCTCCAAGGAGGAAGCGAGTCGAGGACACCACCATCATCTGATCTGGATCATAGGTTTTTCTCTGGAGACCTCGAGATATGGGATGTGGAGATGCAACAAGCTCCACGACGACACCTCCAAGGAGGATAACAACGTCCACGGACGTCGTTGCCGTCGGCACCGACCAAGTCATTGAAGAGTTTTCACCTGGAGCTTTTTTTTTTTCACCTGGAGTTTTCACGTGGAGCTGAGCATCCCACCACAACAATCACAGCTTCTGAGCCCGCTCTTGCGCAACCGAGCTGAAGCAGGCCCACACTACATGATCTGGCCGGCCCGCTCCTCCGCGCGCCGGATCTGGCCGGTCCGAATTCCGCGCGCTCAAACTGGCCGAGACCACACCTCCTCGAGCAGGACCTACCGCTCACAGAGACAGCCTAGGCCCTCACCGCCGCGCCCAAAGATGGACGACAACGCACCGATGTAGGCCTGCCCACGCCGCCGCACGCAGGCACAAACCGAGCCAGCGCCGTAGGGAGGAGCGCCACCGAATGTCCACCTACCACCGCCACCTGAGCAGGTCGCCACTAGGCCATGGAAAACCTCCGCCTACCACCACCACCAGAGCGCCGCCGGAGCGCTGTCGGGGCAGGGCCAGCCGCCGCCAACTCTCTCCTACTGCCGCCGGGCGAAGGAAAAACTGCCCCGCCGCCGCCGTCCGGCGCGTGAAGGAAAAACACCCAGAGCTAGAGAAATAGATCCATCAAAACAAGCATACGTGTGACATACCAGTGCCTATTTTCTAGCTCTGGGTGTGTGCAAGCGGCAACCTTACCTGACGATGAATTGAAGATTTTGGCATCCGCTGGGGCACGGAAGAAGGTACGAGCAGGAGCGAGATTAGATCAGGGTCAGGGAAAGGAATGGTTTTCTGCTGGCGCAAAGGAGAGGTCTGATACGGGCAAAGGGAGATTAGATCAATGGTTACTGGTTAGGAAAAGGAGATGGTTTTCTATAGTATTGGCATAGGTGAGTAATTTTCTTCAACTTCAATTGCTAATGTCTACTTTCAAATTTATTGGTTGCCTCCCCGCAAAAAAAAATATTGGTTGATGTTTATTAGTTTATTATATCAACGGCTAGATGTTTTGTTTTTACTTTTAATATATAACTAGCAAACATGCCCGTGCGTTGCAACGGGAGAAAAAAAATCACACTCTTCTAGCCCAATAGGTTTCCTTAATTTCCTTCAAACAAAGAAGACAATTGTTTGGTATTGTATCGAAAAAAGAGAAACAAAAAGCGCTTGAAGATAGAGGGAGACAAGAGAAAAGAAGACATACATAAAAAGTTTTAGCAATAATATGCTTCCCTCTTCTGAATCACTCGGAATCGTGTGAAACAAACATGAAAACTCATGAACAAGTAAACACCAACTACAAAAGGCTCATTGAAATTATTATTAAATAATAGTTATGCTAATAAAGAGGAAAATAAAAAGATACTACCAAAAAGAGAGAAGCATTGCAAATTTGCGATCACCTCATACATTCATGTGCGTCCCTAATACTCATCACATGGTAATTACAGACGCCTAGTCTACCATTTATTTAGAAATAACGGTTTCAGTTGTATGCTCAGAGCCCAAGCATAATGTAACTACAGAAGGATTAACATGCTTACTGATGATATGGACTGCATTTAGCAGAATGCACGCTGGAGTGTGCTGAGCCGGTGAAAGACCGAACACCTTGTGACCTTATCGATACATTGTGAAGGGACGAAATTAATGTGACCAATGTTAGAATTTTTTTCAAACATATGGAAGCATACACACATACAATATAGTACTTGTTGGCCCAACCTGACCTCTCGCCGGCGGATCAATTCCGGGTAGAAGAGCCCAAGCAGGGGAGCGAGAGAGACGAAGGAGGAAGAGGATATTTTCCTTGCTCGGGACATTTTCGCTACTCACTACTGTGAGCGTTCCATTGATCCTTATGGACCGAACCAGGGGAATAGAAAACTATCTATCTACCCTAGATTGGACAACAGCCTGACGCAGCAGGGTCTGCCATTACTTCTACTGCTACGCACGTCGCCAAGACGTGTGAAACGAGCCACCCCATGTGCGGCGCTTGCCGGGAGACGGGGGTTGAACCCAACATTCTCCCCTCAACCCTGTCGCCGGGGTTGGACATCGACGATCCCAATCTTGTTGCGCAGTTTCTGGAACCGGACACGACCAAGAGCCGTTGTCAGGATGTCGGCCTTCTGCTCACCAGTCCTGATGAACTCCACGTTCACCGTGCCCTTCTCGACGTAGTCACGTATGAAGTGATAGCGGAGATCAATGTGCTTGTTGCGGTCATGCAGCACTATATTCTTGCAGAGAGAGATCGCCGACTTGTTGTCGACGAAAATGAGCGCAGGTGCGGTGTCTTGATTCAGCATCTCGCCGAGAAGGCGTGCCAGCCAGATTTGCTGGCATGCTGTCGTTGCCGCCGCGATGTACTCCACCTCGCACGAAGACGCGGCCACCACCTTCTGCCTCACCGATTGCCAGCTGATGGGGCTACTCCCGAGAAGAAACAGCACGCCCGAGGTGCTTTTCCGGGAGTCCACGTCACCAGCGTGATCGGAGTCGCTGTATCCGACCAGCTTCTCGCCGTCATGGCGATACATGCATCCATGCGTGAGCGTACCCGCGATGTACCAGAGTAGGTGCTTGACGGCAGTGAGATGGTCGCTTGTCGGGGCTTCCATGAACCTGCTCAGGTACCCAACAACGAATGAGATGTCCGGCCGGGTATGCACGAGGTACCTGAGGCTCCCGATAACGCTGCGGTAGAACGTTGCATCCACCGCCTTCTCGGGCCTTTCTTGGCTGAGCTTCAGCCGTGCCTCCATCAGAGCATGCATAGCATGGCTGTCCTCCATGCCTGCTCACTTGAGCATTGTAGCGGCATAGGCCGCCTGCGTGATCATGATGCGACCACGCTCCTGGTTCACCTCCAGCCCGAGGTAGTACCGGAGCAGCCCGAGGCCGCTCATGCTGAAGAGATGATGCATCTCTCCCTTGAAGCGTTGAACCTCTTCGGGCTCTGCCCCGGTGATGACCAGGTCGTCGACATAGATGCCGACGATGAGCAGCGTGTTCCTGGTGCCACGCGAGTACACGTCGTGCTCAGAAGCGCTGCGTGAGAACCCAAGTGATGCAAGACTTGCATAGAGCTTGGCGTTCCACGCCCTTGGGGCTTGCCGGAGACCGTACAGTGCCTTGTGTAGCCGGTACACGCCCTGCTCGTGGTTCCCGGCAACGAATCCTGTTGGCTGGGAGACGTACACCTCCTCGTTGAGGTCGCCGTTGAGGAACGCCGACTTGACGTCCATGTGGTGTACCTCCCACCCACGGTGTGCTGCCACGGCAAGGATGAGCCGTACAGACTCCAGCCTTGCCACCGGAGCGAAGACTTCCTCGAAGTCCACCCCCTTGCGTTGCACGTAGCCTTTGCGACAAGGCGCACCTTGTGCTTGACAATGGCGCCGTGCTCGTCCTTCTTCACCTTGAACACCCACTTGAGCCCGATGGCCCGGTGCCCTGCAGGCAGCTTGGTGAGTGTCCAAGTAGCGTTGTCGTTGATCGACGACAGCTCGTCCAGCATCGCCCGGCACCAGCAATCCTATTGCTCAGCCTCCGCGAACGTGGTTGGCTCCTCGCCGGCCATCAGATGCAGGATGTCGTCGTCGTCAACGTCTTCGTTCTCGGGCTGCTGCGGTGCTACCGCAGGCTTGCCGAGGAGATCCCCCAGGTGGCGGTACCTGTGTGGGGCGCCAACGCTGTTGTCGGCGTCGAACAGCTCCGACCGCGCCGTTGGCGGGGTTGCGAACTGCCCGGGAGCCACCTCGCCTGTTGGCGGGGTGCTCGGGGATGCTGTTCCTGGGGTCAGTGTTCACGGGATAGCGGAGCTAGGCATCACACTGCCCGGGAATGCCCTTCCCGGGGTCGTTGCGCTGGATGCCTCACTTTCCCGGGGTCTCTGTGCCCGATGTGGCACTTCCCGGGATTCTGGAGTACATTGGGTACTCCACGTCGAAGGAGCTGCTTGCCGGGACCTCCCCCGGTGCCTCCCAACTCCAGCGCGTGTCCTCGTCGAAGTCAACATCGCGTGAGACGTGTGCATGCTTCACGACGGGGTCATACATCTTGTACGCCGTGGAGCCTGTCTCGTAGCCCATGAACACCATTGGGGTGCTCATGTCGTCGAGTTTCTTCAGCTGTGGGCGCGCCGTCCTGACGTGCTCGACACAGCCAAAGGTGCGGAGGAAGCGTACGCTAGGCTTCCTCCCATACCACACCTCGTAGGGCGTCTTGCCATCGACGCTCCTCGTGAAGGAGCGGTTGAGGATGAAGACAGCCGTGAGTACGGCCTCCCCCCAATATGTGCTCGGCACCTGCTTTGCCTTGAGCATACAGTGTGCCATCCCGAGCACCATCTGGTTCCTTCGCTCGACGACGCCGTTCTGCTGCCGTGAGTATGGGGCCGTGAGGTGACGCTGCACGCCCTTGTCGTCGCAGTGCTTGTAGAACGTGGCCGACGTGAATTCGCTGCCACGGTCCATGCGCAGCACGTGCAGCTTGTGGCCACACTCGACCTCCACTGCCGCCTGCTGCTTGACGATTGCTCGCTCTGCCTCGTCCTTGGAGGCGAGGAGCGGCACCCACATGAACCTGCTGTAGTCATCGACGAGTAGCAAGATGTAGCGATGCCCCCCTGGCATTGCCGGGGTGATTGGGCCGTAGAGGTCCCCATGAACCAGTTCCAGGGGTTTCTGCGCCCGGTAACGTGCCTTCTCGGGAAAGGGCAGACGCCGCTGCTTCCTGGAAAGACACGCATCGCACAGCTCGTCGGCGTGCATGATGTGAGGCAGCCTACGAACGAGATCGCCACGCGCCATCTTCCGTAGCACGTCGAAGTGCTGGTGTCCTAGCCAGGCATGCCAACGCCAAGCGTCGGAGACATTACCCACGGCAAGGCACACATGATGCACGAGTCGAAAGAAGAACTTGTAGAGGCGATTTGGTGAGCAGGTTACCTCGATGAGCAGCCTCTTCTGCTAATCGCGTACGGTGAGCACACCGTGGTGGATGCCCATGTCGAACCAGCCCTCGTCGAGCTGGCCGACACTCACGACGCTGCTCTTGAGCGCTGGGATGAAGTAGACGTCCGTGAGCGCCCTTTGATCACCCCCTTTGTCGGCGAAGACGACGGTCCCGCGCCCGTGGATGTCCACCACTGAGCCGTCGGCGAACCGCACCTTCCCAGAGATCGAGCGGTCCAGCTCCGCGAATGCGTCAACCGAACCAGTCATGTGGTTCATGGCGCCGGTGTCGAGAAACCAACCCTCGCTGTGCTTGCCACCTGCAAGCGCGGGTGTGGTCAGGGCTCTCTCCTCGTTGAGGAAGACGAACCCGCACACACATGTCGTTGTCGAGGAGCCATCTCCCGTCAACGCAGTAGACTCCGAACACTTTGTTGTCGGGGTGTGGATGACCTGAGTCGTCGTGCGCTCCTGTACGGACTCGATGGCTGCCAGCATCATGGTCGGAGCATGGTCCACCAGATGCGCCGTGTCCTCTCGCATGGCCTTGACGGGATCCGTCGTTGTCGGGACCTCGGTTGCCGGGGCAACGACCAGTCTTGATGGGGACTTGGTTGCCGGGATGTGATTTCCCCACGCCCGTGCCTCTTGCATGAAATGGGTGGTTGTCGGGGCCGTGGTCGCGGGAGACGCTGGGTTCCCCTGCACAGTCTCGATGCCTGCCAGCATCATTGCCGGCCCACCGTCCACATCTGCCTGGATGAGGTTTGCCGTTGTTGTGGCTGCCTTGTCGGCAATCCTTGTGTGGCACACGCGGGTCCAGTGACCCGGCTTGCTGCAGTAGTGGCATTTGTTCCGGTCGTCACCGCTGCCGGAACTGCGCGCTTGTCCGCCCTACTGCTGGGGCTAGACAGGTTTGCGCCCGCGGTTGCCGCCACCGCTCTGGGTGCGGCCTCCGCCTTTGCCACGAGCTCTGCTTCCCGTGGAGGCGCGTCCCCCACTGCCAGAAGAGCCGTCGCGGCCGCGCTGCTGAAGGCGCACGTTCCACTGCTCCTCTATGAGCGGCAGTTGGCCACCAGCGCGTTCGTCTGCTTCGTCGCCGTGCTCCTCAACGACCTTGAGCCGGCCTACCAGCTCCTCGATTGTGATGGTGGATAGATCCACCAAGCTCTTGATGGACCAGGCCAGCTGCTTGTACTGCTTGGGGACGACGCGGAGGAACTTGAGAAGCATCCTTTTGTCGTCGATGGGATCCCCGAGCATTGTGAGCTCATTGACGAGACCCTGCAGCCGCATGGTGAAGTCATCGACCAGCTCACCGGACTTGAACCGGATCTCCTCGTACTGGAGGCGCAAGGTCTGAGCCTTCGACTCCCATACGCGCTCTACGCCGATGCGCAGAATCTTGATGGTGTCCCATGCTTCCTTGGCCGTCTTCTTGGCGCCAAGGGTAGGCACCATCTTTGGTGGGACGGAGCGCAGCATTGCCTTCATCGCTAGCCGGTCCTCGGCGTACTCGACATCGCCGGTTTACACGACTTTCGACATATGTCGCGCCTCCATGATGACCTTCATCAGGAGTGACCAACTGGGATAGTTGGTCCGCGTGAGGAGCGGAAAGGAGGTGCTGGACATACCCACGTCACGCACGGAGCGCGGTGCGCCCAGCTCACTTCCTGGCCTCCCCCGCAATGCGAGCGCGTCGGCCGCGCGCGTCTCCTCAGCCGAGATCTACTCGGCCGTCTTTCGGCATGTGCTTCGGCATAGTAACCTGGGGCTCTGATGCCAATTGTTGGCCCAACCTGACCTCTCGCCGGCGGATCAATTCCGGGTAGAAGAGCCGAAGCAGGGGAGCGAGAGAGAAGGAGGAAGAGGATATTTTCCTTGCTCAGGATATTTTCGCTACTTACTACTTTGAGCGTTCCATTGATCTTTATGGACAGAACCAGGGGAATAGAAAACTACGTATCTACCCTAGATTGGACAACACCCTAACGCAGCAGGGTCTGCCATTACTTCTACTGCTACGCACGTCGCCAAGACGTGTGAAACGAGCCACCCCATGTGTGGCGCACATGGGGCCTTACACAGGGGCCACCCTGTGTACAGGAGACGGGGGTTGAACCCAACAGTACTCTCTTCTTCAGCAACTGTCTGCAGCGTGTGTAGTACTGTTAGCAAATTCAGAGAAAGGGATTCAAGCTATGCCCAAGAAGAGAGATTGATGATTCTTGCATCACGTTATAGGATGGTGGAAAAAAGACGCATAATTGAGGGAGCCTCACACCATATGCCCAGCGCTCTATCTGCACACCACGCACAACCACCGCACCGGAGCCAGAGCCATACTGAAGCGACCACAGCCTCAGACGCAGCTCATGTCCCTCGACCTCAGGCAGACGCGGCCCGCACGCGCCTCTGGTCGCTGCACCCAAGCCAGCCTAGCGTCATCGAGCTGGCCGTCCGCGCATTCAACGGCTCGCACGCCCTGAGCCTCACCTAGTCCGCCACCGCCCTGAGCCTCACTTAAGCCGCCTCACCACTTTCTCCTCGCCGACGTCGCCTACCTGCCGCACATCGTCCTCCTCATCCTCCGCATCCTCCCCACCGCTCTCGTTCCCCCAACGCCACCCTCCTCCTTGCCTCCACCTCGACCCGAGTGCTTGACCTTGCGTCATACCTCCCGACGGCGAGTCGACCTCCTCGCTTCCCACATCCCGACCTTGATCTGCACGGCCGCATTGGGTCGGAGAAAAAGATGAGATGGGAAAAAGAGAGGTGAGCGAGAGTTGTAAGGGAAAAAAACGCTGGCGGTGAGTCGACTGCCTCGCTTCCTCCATCCCGCCCTGACCTGCAGCGCCGCACTGGGTCAGAGAAAGAGATGAGACGGTAAAAGAGAGGCGAGCGACAGTTGCAAGGGAAAAAACGTTTCGGGCGGCTGAGTGAGAGTTGCGAGAGGGGCATGCAGGACGAAACGAACAATAATGACCTACAAACACCGACTCCCCTTTAATAGTAGAAAAATAGATATAAGTTTATTTCGCTTTGCTTGCCTTCAAAACTAGTTTTTGTTAGGGCATCTCCAAGGAAAAACCTCAAAACTGCTCCCCCCATATGTCCGCGCACATGTCAGCGGACAGAGCCCAATTGTCCATGAAAAACCAGACGCCCGGCGGCGTCCCCCATTTGCCCGGCCTATATTTTTGCCCATTTTTTCATATATTTTTTAGCCTAACTTGAATACTCAAAAGATATAGTTTAAATATAGAAATACATAGTTCAAATTTAGAAATACATAGTTCAAACATAAATATTATTCGGAGGACATGGTTCAAATATTAAAAAATTCAAACGACATCATGCATCATTGGTTTATATGATGTATCCACGAATGGTCCACAAGATCGTTGAGAAGTTGTTGATGCACTTCTCGATCTCGAAGTTGCCTATGCATCTCAAGAAAATGTGCAACCTACTCTGCCTCTTGTTCCAAGAGGTGGGACATGTGTGCCAAGGTTTTCAAAATCAACATTACGGACACCATCAGCTCATCCTCCACAATCATGTTGTGCATGATCACACAACAAGTCATCACCTACCACAATGTCTCAAAATCCCGCATATTTGCAGGTCCATGAATAATAGACCAACGAGTTTGGAGCACTCCAAATGCCCTCTCCACATCCTTCCTAGCACCTTCTTGCATTTGGGCAAAGAGAGTTTTTTGTTACCTTGTGTTGACCTCGTGAAGACCAGGGTCTCACGGACCCGTCAAGCGTGGGCCACGATGGCCTTCTCGGCAGGAAGGCGCTAGGCATTCCCCGGCAATGAACGTTCATGCCCCTTCGAAGGTAGCATGCAGATCTTCGTCAAGGTCCAAGATGGAGAGTGCCTCTCTCAACACAAGAAGTTGTCACCTCTCTGCTGGCAAGCAGCTTGAGGATGGCAGCACCTTTGCTGACTACAACATCCAGAAGAAATCCATACTTCACTTAGCCCCTGTCAACGTGGTGGTATGTAGATCTTTGTCAAGACTCACCTCAAGATGTAGATCTTTGTTAAGACTCTCACCGACAAGACCATCACACTAAAAGAAGAGTCCTCTAACACCATTGACAATGTCAAGCCATAGAAGGAAATCACCTCCCGGCAATGGCTTATCCAGCGTCAGTGCCCCGTCAATGCCTTAGGTCCCGGCAACGACCAGTCAACAGTGGACGTGACAGCTGACCGGCGTAGGTATACGGCGGTGAAAGCAAACCAGTAGGCCTGTGGTGGCCTATGGGGCGCAGAGCGAGCTGTCAAGCGGAGGGCACTGCCACAGTACAGTTAGGTGGCACCCAAGGTGAATCGGCACACCCTTTTACCATGCAACTGACACCTCTCCAGCCATTCAAATGACACCTCTCCAGCGGCATGTCATGGTAAAAGGGGTTGCTCACCAAACCTGCTATGACAAGACACCTCTCCAGCGACATGTCACGGTAAAATGGGTTTGTCAGCCAACCTGCTCCAAAGCTACAACGACAAGATGTGCGCCTACCCCCCGGCAAGGGGAGATGGCTCCTCATACCCCCGCATTTAATGCGGTAGGTATTCCACTATATCATACACTGTTTGTAGCCACTGTGGTAGCCCCTTGCGAGTATAAAAGGGGGCCCAAGGCTACGTAGTGAGGGGTTCGACTCCCTGAGAGTTTCCTTCAGAACACTTAAAGTTTCTCCTTGGCTGGGCTTGCCCCCGGCAAGGAGAATCCATCGTGTAACACCAATTTCACCACATCCAGTGAATATAATCCAGCGGGACGTAGGGTTTTACGCTTAACAGCAGCCCGAACCTGAGTAAAATCACCATGTCTTAGAGGTAGATCTTGAGCGTGTTAGTGCCCTCGCAGTAGATCTTGAGCGCGCACGACATCTAGCACACCAAGTAGGGGGCACTAACGCTCCGGATCTACTGCATCACCTTCCTCGCTGACGACGACGAGTACGGCTCCGTCTAAGCGGGGGACTCAGACGCGTACCCACCAAGATCATCAGGAGGAAAGCAAGCGTCAGCGTCGTGCGGTGGGGCAGCAGTCACAGCCGCCACCTACAGCCAAAAGCTCCCACCGGAGGGCCTCCCAAGACGTTGTGGCAGGCATGCGTTCACAAGAGCCTATCTCTAGCCAGCACCAACGCTCTCGCGGTGTTGCGTCGGGCAAGCGTCCCCGACGCCAACCCTCGGACCCGCAGCAGCAGGCCCACGGCGCTGTGGTGGGGGAACGCTCTCGCGGCCACACCTCGGAGCATCCTTCTGCTCGTCCTTCATGCGGCGGGCGAGCTCCTTCTCACAAGGGAAACAGTGCCCCTCAGGACAACGAGGCTGGCACTGCCAGGCAGCCGCCAATTGAACCGCCGGCTGGCGTTCGCGGTCCAGGCAACGCGCTTGTCACCGCGAAAGCACTACTCCAGTTCCCACCGGCCCCAGTCGAGGACATGCCTCACATGAACTCCTGGGTCACTCGGTTGGCCAATCTTGTGGGTTATGCCCACAATCACCAGGCGCCGGCACGGTCCCACACTTCAGCGCGGACGCATGCATCGGCCCGAGATTCTGAGGTGGCAGGGCACAGCCGTGCACGCTCTCGCTCAATGCACTCCCCGCAGCACCAGTCGCGTCGAGAGGGGCGCGACGATTGCCGGGACGACCGCCGTCATGGTGAGCAGGATGATGGTCCCAATGATCATCATTTTGTCGCTTCTTCAACGCCACCCCGCAGAGGCGACCTCTGTCACACGCTCAATGACCGGCATGGCAAAGATGCTTGTGTATGGATTGAGCGTCGCCGGGCTGGCAATGAACCAGATCCCGAGGAGCCAGCTTTCCCGTCAACGGGACAAGGCTCTTCGCCCTATGGATTGGGTTGTCCAGCTTTTGTGCTAGAACTGCGCCTAGTGACTTGGCCGCACAAGTTCAGGTCTGATATCCCAATCAATTTTGATGGAAACTCAAACCCCATTGAGTTCCTGCGGGTCTACGCCACTGCAGTTCAGGCTGCCGGGAGCGATGAGAGGGTGATGGCCAACTGGTTCTCGTTGGCCTTGAAGTAGAACACCAGGTCATGGCTAATGAACCTCCCGGCAAGCTCTGTCAAGTCGTGGGAAGATTTGTGCGACCAATTCATCGGAGCCTTCCAGGACGGATACAAGCGCCCTGGCGCAGTCAGCCATCAAGTTTATCAGGGGACTTGTGTGCCATTTTGGTATACCAAATCGTTTTATCACTGATAACGGCACACAGTTCGCAAGTGGCGCTTTCACCTCCTATTGTGAAGAGCTCGGCACCAAGATCTATTTTGCTTCATATGCACATCCGCACAGTAATGGACAAGCAGAGCGTGCCAATGCCGAAGTGATGCGAGGCCTTAAGACCAAGACGGTTGACAAGCTCAAGGCTTGTGGCAAGCGCTGGATTGATGAAGTGCCTTCCATCCTATGGTCGGTTTGCACCACCCCAAACAGGGCGACAGGCGAAACTCCCTTCTCCCTGGTTTACGAGGCTGAAGCAGTTCTCCCCATAGAACTCATGTACGGTTCTTCTCGAGTACGATCCTATGACAAGGCTACCCAAGAGCAACGAAGAATTGACAACATCAATCTTCGCGAGGAGATCCGTTGCCGGGATGTTGTGCAAGCTGCTCACTACCAGCAAGGACTGCGTCGCTATCACAGCCGCCATGTCCGTTCCCGGGAGCTTGAGGTCGGTGATCTTGTCCTTCGCCGGATTCAGTCTAGGCAAGGAATGTACAAGCTCTCACCTAAGTGGGAAGGCCCTTATCGGGTAGTTCATGTTTCCCGGCCGGTGGCTGTCCGGCTGGAGACCGAGGATGGCGTACATGTAGCCAACTCGTGGAACATCGAACAATTGCAAAAGTACCATCTTCGCAAATACTACCCATGAGGCGCAGCAAACTTGTATACGGGTCCGTCCCGATAACAACTTTTGTACTTGGGGGGCTCCCCCCTTTGTTGATAAATAAAGATGAGTTGTTCCTACCTTTTTTGTTTAATTTTCAATTCTCTTTTCAACAAGAGAGACTACTTTATGAATTTTGTTCTTTGTGTGTGGAATAGCCTCATCTAAACCAGAACATGAGCCGGGGGCTGTCATGGTGCCAGTTCTCAGGTCCGCCCTGGGCACCACCAAGTCCTACACCCGACGACGAGGACTGGTTCCCGGGTCCGTCCCGCACACCAAGCTGTCTAGGGTGCCTGGAAGGTTTGCTCTATCCTCATGCCTTGGTTTAGCTGGACAATTCCACACCCTAGAGGAGATTCATGATGTCAGGGCTCCCTTGTTGGTTTAAATCTTTTAACAGTTTTAAGCTAAGGTTGTAGGCCTGGCAATCAATGGTGTTCCGTCAGAAGGAGGCATGCAGATCTTTGTCGAGGACAAGGGAAGCATTACTACTGCAAACAACAATTTCCTGCTGGTGTTGGTGAATAAACCCCGGACACAGGACCCTTGTTCGCTACAACATACAAAAGGGACACTGTGGCCAAAAAAGAGCTAAGTTTTTTCAAAAACTTAAGATCATCCCTTTCGCTACAACTGGCGTTCCCTCGGAATCAAGAGACTTCACCTTGTACATTGCCTGGCCGTTGGAAGGTCGTTCACGGGAAATGGTGTGCTCATGGGAATTACCGGGTCTGCCCCGAGAACCTCATTGCTAGTACGTCCATGCCCGGGAATGAAAAGACCCTAAGAAACGGTGTGCATGTGGCTATGCCTTGGACCCGCTCCTACACGTCACAGTCTGATGCATACGTACTCGTGGGTCTCCCGGAAACGAGGGGCAATGAAGTGTACAAAGTTTGGAAACTTGAAACCGGGAAAAGCTAAAGTTATAGTGAAAGCAAACATTCAGCTTAAACCACGACAAGTACTAATTAAGCTATTAAAATAAATTGGTTGTGCCACCGTGTGCCCAGATAATTGTTGCAGGCAAAATAAAGTACAAGTTCACGACAAGGGTGCCCCGGTGACGATCACGCTTGGGCGTCAGCGTCATTGATACGTCCATTTTGCATCATTATTTCCTACTGTAATTTACCTTATTTCAATGTTATATTTCACATTATGATGCAATTCTAATGCCTTTTATCTCTTAAAATGCAAGATACATCAAGAGAGGGGGATTACCGGCAGCGGGGATTCTGACCTGAAAAAGCTATAGAAGAGATAGCAATTCTCCGGAGCTCAAAATGAAGCATGGATTTTTGGCAAATTATTTTGGAATATATAATGAATTATGGAGCAAAGAAATGCTAGAGGGGGTCCACTAGCCAGCCACAAAGGCAGGTGGCGCGGCCACCCCCCTGGCAGTGCCACCTGAGCTTGTGGGCCCCTGGTGGGTCTCCTCCCGACGTCCTTTTGCCATATATTCCCATTTGCCCTAGAAAAAATCAAGAGAATAGTTTTGGGACTTTTCGCCGCCGTCTGCAAGGCGGAATAGAGGTGGGTCTCCTCCTGGGAAACTTCCCTCCGGGAGGGGGAAATCAAAGGCTTCATCATCACCAACACTCCTCTCATCATGGGAATCATCATCTTCATCAACATCTTCATCAACACCATCTGATCTCAAAACCCTAGTTCATCCTTTGTGTTCAATCTTTGTATCAAACCTCAGATTGGTACCTGGGGGTGCTAGTAATGTTGATTACATCTGGTAGTTGATGCTTGTTGGTTTGATTGCTGGAAAATTATTATGTTCAGATTGTTAATCATATATTTATTCCTACTGATCATGATCAATATGATGAGTTGTGAGTAGTTCTATTTGTTCTTGAGGACATGGGAGAAGTCTTGTTGCTAGTAATCATGTGAAGTTGATCACCGTTCAATGTTTTGATATTATGTTGTGTTGTTCTTCCTCTAGTGGTGTTATGTGAACGTCGACTACATGACACTTCACCATGTTTGGGCCTAGGGGAAGGCATAGTGGAATTAGTTTGTAGATGATGGGTTGCGGGAGTGATAGAAACCTAAACCCCAGTTTATGAATTATTCCGTAAGGGGCTGTTTTGGATCCAATTGCTTAATGCTATGGTTAGATTTATCTTAATTACTTCTCTTATAGTTGCGGATGCTTGCATGGAGAGTATAATCATAAGTAGGTATGAGTTCAAGTAAGGACAGTACCATAGCTCCGGTCCACCCACATAACACTTATCAAGGCAATGAACGTAAGTCAATGAATCGTGGTGAAAGTAACTTGGCGATATTCCCGTGTGTCCTCAAGAGCATTTTAATCACTATAAGAAGTATCACCGGCTTGTCCTTAGCACAATTAAGGATTGGGCCACTTGCTGCACATTGCTATCTTGTCACTTGCTACCAAATTACCAATTATCTGGCTATCAAATTATCTATCAAAACTACCTTACAGCACTTGCAGTGAAGTCCTTGCTGAAAACTGCCTATCAATTCCTTCTGCTCCTCGTTGGGTTCGACACTCTTACTTATCAAAAGGACTACGATTGATCCCCTATACTTGTGGGTCATCAAGACTCTTTTCTGGCGCCGTTGCCGGGGAGTGTAGCGCTCTTTGTTAGTGGAATTTGGTAAGGAATCTTTTATCGTACGTGCTGATTTTTATTTACACTTGCTATTATGGATAATCATCCTTTGAGAGGCTTGTTTGGGGTGCCGATGCCACATGCACAAGTGGTAAGAGATGAACCCCCACCTACTGAAAATATTTATTATGAGATTCCTCTTGGTATTATGGAAAGATTGCACGCTAATCCCTATGCAGGAGATAGAACAGTTCATCCTGATATGCACTTACTTCTTATAGATGAACTATGTGGATTATTTATGCTTGTAGGATTATCGAGGGATGGAGTTAAAAAGAAGTTATTCCCTCTATCTTTGGAGGGAAAAGCATTGGCATGGTATAGGCTATTGGATGATTCGCGCTCATGGAACTGGAACCGACTTAAACTGGAGTTTCACAATAAAATTTATCATATGCATCTGGTTCACTGTGATTGGACTTATATCTATAATTTTTGGCCTCATAAAGGAGAAAGTATCGCTCAAGCTTGGCAAAGGCTTAAGGACTTAATGCTCAAATGCCCCAATCATGAGCTCTCGAGAGATATTATTGTTCATAATTTTTATGCTGGGCTTTCTCTTCGTGATAAAGAAATGCTTGACTCTTCTTTTCCTGGTTCTTTCTCAAGTAAACAAATTGAATTCAAATGGGATCTTATTGAAAGAATTAAATGCAATGTTGAAGATTGGGAGGTCGACAAAGGTAAAGAGTCAGGTATAAATCTTGAATACGATTGTGTTAAGTCTTTTGCAGAAACTGATGTTTTTCATGAGCTTAGTGCAAAATATGGGCTTGACTCTGATATAGTTGTTAATTTCTGTAAATCTTTTGCTGCTCATATTGACCTCCCTTAGGAGAAATGGTTTAAATATCATGAACCCATTAAAGATATTTGAGAAGAACCTATTATTCCTAATACTGAAATACCAGCTTATTCTGCTAATCCGGTTGTACCTACTACTTATGTTAAAAACCTCATTTTTCCTGTTAGAATTAAGGAGCATTCTAAGGCTACAACTGTGGTTCATGAAAGATATATTAAAGCACCTAAACCTTCTGAGCAAATTAAAGTAGAACCTTCAATAGCTATGGTTAAAGATCTTTCAGTTGATAATATTGATGGGCATGTTATCTATTTCTGTGATGATGCTGCTAGAATAGCTAAACCTGTTAGGAATGAACAGGATAAGAAAGATAAAAATAAAAGAGTTGCTGGCATGCCTGTTATTTCTGTTAAGATTGGAGATCATTGTTATCATGGTTTATGTGATATTGGTGCTAGTATAAGTGCTATTCCTTTCTCTCTCTATCAAGAAGTCATGCATGATATTTCACCTGTTGAGATAGAAGAGATTGATGTTACTATTAAACTTGCAAATAGGGATACCATTGCGCCACTTGGGATTGTAAGAGACGTTGAAGTCTTGTATGGTAAGATCAAATACCCTACTGATTTCTTAGTGCTTGGATCTGAACAAGATAATTTTTCTCCCATAATATTTGGTAGACCCTTCTTGAATACTGTAAATGCTGATATTGATTGCATTAATGAGAAAGTTAAGGTTAAGTTTGGTGATGAATCTCATGAATTTATATTTTCTAAGTTCACCAAACAACATCATGATAAAGATTTACCTAATGAAGATGTAATCATTGGTCTTGCTTCTATTGTTGTGCCTCCTACTGATCCTTTAGAGCAATATTTGTTAGATCACGAGAATGATATGAATATGAATGAAAGAAACGAAATAGATGAAATATTCTTTAGGCAAGAACCTATTCTCAAGCATTATTTGTCTGTTAAAATTTTGGGACATCCTCCACCACCTAAGGGTGACCATGTGTTTGAATTAAAGAAACTCCCTGATACACTGAAATATGCTTACCTTGATGAAAAGAAAATATATCCTGTTATTATCAATCCTAACCTTTCAGTGCACGAAGAGAAGAGATTATTGAAAACTCTAAGGAAGCATCACACTGCAATTGGATATACTCTGGATGATCTAAAGGGAATTGGCCCAAGTATGTGCCAACACAAAATTAATATGGAGCCAGATGCTAAACCCGTTGTTGATCATCAACGCCACTTAAATCCGAAGATGAAGGAAGTGGTAAGAAACGAAATATTAAAGCTTCTGGAGGCAGGTATAATTTAGCCTATAGCTGATAGTAGATGGGTAAGTCATGTTCATTGTGTCCCTAAGAAAGGTGACATTACTGTTGCTCCTAATGATAAAAATGAATTTATCCCGCAAAGAGTTGTTACTGGTTATAGGATGGTTATTGATTTCAGAAAGTTAAACAAAGCTACTAGAAAAGATCATTATCCATTGCGTTTTATTGATCAAATGTTAGAGAGATTAGCTAAGCATACACATTTTTGTTTCCTACATGGTTATTCTGGTTTTTCTCAAATACCTGTTTCTCCTGAGGATCAGGAGAAAACTACTTTTACTTGTCCTTTTGGACCTTTTGCTTATAGACATATGCCATTTGGTTTATGCAATGCTCCTGCCACCTTTCAAAGATGTATGACTGCTATATTTTCTGATTTCTGCAAAAAAAATGTTGAAGTTTTCATGGACGAATTCTCTGTCTATGGGACTTCTTTTGATGACTGCTTGAAACAATCTTGACAAAGTTTTGCAGAGATGTGAGGAAACTAGTCTTGTCTTGAATTGGGAGAAGTTCCACTTCATGGTAAACGAAGGTATAGTCCTCGGCCATAAAATTTCTGAAAGAGGCATCGAGGTAGATAAAGCTAAAGTGGATGCCATTGAGAAAATGCCATGTCCTAAAGATATCGAAGGTATAAGAAGTTTTCTTGGTCACGCTGGTTTCTATAGAAGGTTTATTAAGGACTTTTCTAAAATTTCTAGGCCGCTTACTAATCTCTTGCAAAAAGATGTTCCATTTGTTTTTGATGATGATTGTGTAGAAGCCTTTGAAATTCTTAAGAAAGCTTTGATTTCTGCTCCTATTGTCCAACCACCTGATTGGAATTTACCCTTTGAGATTATGTGAGAAGCTAGTGATTATGTTGTAGGAGCTGTCCTTGGTCCAAGAGTTCATAAGAAATTGAATGTTATTCATTATGCTAGTAAGACCTTGGACAGTGCTTAGAAAAATTATGCTACTACTGAGAAAGAATTTTTAGCGGTTGTGTTTGCTTGTGATAAGTTTAGACCATATATTATTGATTCTAAAGTAACCATTCACACTGATCATGTTGTTATTAAATATCTTATGGATAAGAAAGTTGCTAAGCCTAGGTTGATTAGGTGGGTTCTTCTATTACAAGAGTTTGATTTGCATATTGTTGATAGAAAAGGAGCTGAGAATCCAGTAGCAGATAATTTGTCTAGGATAGAAAATATTCTTGATGACCCAATTCCTGTTAATGATAGTTTTCATGATGAGCAATTGGCTGTTATTTATACTTATTCTCGTTATAATCCTTGGTATGCTGATTATGCAAATTAAATCGTTGCTAAATATATACCACCTAACTATACATGCCAACAAAAGAAAAAAATCTTCTTTGACTTAAGACACTACTTTTGGGATGACCCACATCTATATAAAGAAGGAGTAGATGGTATTATTAGACGTTGTATACCTGAGTATGAGTAGGAACAAATTTTGAGGAAGTGTCACTCCAGTCCATATGGAGGACACCATGCTGGAGACAGAACTGCACACAAGGTATTGCAATCTGGTTTTTATTGCCCTACTCTTTTCAAAGATGCACGTAAGTTTATCCTTTCTTGTGATGAATGTCAAAGAGTTGAGAATGTTGGTAGACGTCAGGAAATGCCTATGAATTATTCACTTGTTATTGAACCATTTGATGTTTGGGGTTTTGATTATATGGGACCTTTTCCTTCCTCGCATGGTTACACTCATATTCTAGTTGCTATTGATTATGTCACTAAATGGGTAGAAGCTATTCCAACTAAAAGTGCTGATCATAAGACTTCTATTAAAATGCTTAAAGATATTATCTTTCCGAGGTTTGGAGTCCCTAGATATTTAATGACTGATGGTGGTTTGCATTTTATTCATGGTGCTTTCAGGAAAGTTTTAGCTTAGTATGATGTAAACCATAGAGTAGCATCACCTTATCATCCTCAATCTAGTGGGTAAGTTGAATTAACTAATAGAGAAATAAAATTGATCTTGCAAAAGACTAGTAATGAATCTAGGAAGAATTGGTCTAACAAACTAGATGATGCACTCTGGGCATATAGAACTGCTAATAAAAATCCTATGGGTATGTCCCCGTATAAAATGGTTTATGGAAAAGCATGTCATTTACCTCTTGAGTTGGAACATAAAGCTTATTGGGCAATTAAAGAACTTAATTATGATTTCAAACATGCTGCAGAAAAGAGGTTATTTGATATGAGCTCTCTAGATGAATGGAGAACTGAAGCTTATGAAAGTGCTAAATTGTTTAAAGAAAAAGTTAAAAGATGACATGATAAAAGAATTCAGAAACGAGAATTTAATATTGGTGATAAAGTTCTTTTGTATAGGTTTTGTTTCAGACATTTTGCAGGCAAACTTCTTTCCAAATGGGAAGGCCCCTATGTCATTGAGGAAGTTTACCGTTCCGGAGCTATCAAGATAAATAACGCCGAAGGTGACAAACCAAAGGTAGTTAATGGGCAAAGACTTAAGCATTATAATGCAGGTAATACCATTAACATTGATTCAGACATTATTCAAGTAATTACACTGGAAGAATACATCGAAGAAAACTTCCGGAAGACTCCAGAATCCTGAAAAAGGAATAGGTATGTGATACGGTAAGTAAACCGACTCCGAAAATTCCATAAAAATTATTTCTGTCAGTTTTGGAATAAATTAGAATTTTAGGAAAAAAGAAACAACCGAGGTGGTGCTCGAGGGCCCCACCAGGGCAAGGGGCACGGCCACCCCCCTGGCCGCGCCACCTGAGCTTGTGGGGGCCTTGTGCACCTTCCCGACTCCGTTTTCCTCCCATATGCTTGTTTCGCAAGATAAAAATTCCTATAAATTCCCCGAGATGTTCTGACCTCCGTATCGCAAGTTTTCCTCATGTTTTCATTTTAAGCTATTTCCTGCTAGGGTTTCGAGTTCCAGTTCGTCATGGTCGATGAGGGTTGGTCAACGGACGAGGAGATCGCCGCCGGCCTGAGAGAGCCAATGGATGAAACTAGCAGCGAGGATGAGGAAGATGAAGAAGATTTTCCTTTAACTCCACCAGAAGACATGGAGGAGATCGAGGTCAAGAAGTCAAGCTTACCCATCTCGGTGGGAGCTATTAATGCTCACAATAATCCTTCTCATCATGTGCAGGAAAATATACTCCCAATGCCATCCATTGACATTCCTCCATTGGTGAATGAAGCACTAAGGGTTATGGATAAGTTACAGGGTCAAATCAGGGGTCTCAACCAAAGGATCAACACACTTGAGGAGGAGAACCGCATTCTTCGTGGGATCATTGCAAAAAGGATACCACCTCCATCACCAAAGAAGGAAACCTGAGTACTTGGGTATGGGCACCACCCTTGGCTTGTTCCAAGCTTGGGGATGGTGCGTCGGTATCATATCACCATCACTTTTATCACCATTATCTATCTTAGTTCGATCCTTAGTTATATCGTGATTTAGAAAAGTTATAGTATGAAATAGTTTGCAGTGTGTGCTATCGTTCCTTCGTTTCGTCATTGTATCCGTTCGTGAGAGTATCTATAATAAAGAATAGTTTGAGTATTGTGCTTGCTTTTTCATTATTTTTTATCTTAGCATTGCAATTCTATTTCATATAATTATATCATGAGTAGTGGCTTCACATTGGGTGTAGGAAATAAAATCTATTGGAGTTTAACAAACATAGAATTGGTCATTTGAACAATTCATGAAAGATTAGTACAAAGAAGAGAGATTTCACATGCAAATACACTATCTTGGACATCTTTTGTGATTGTGAACCCTCATTAAATATTTTCACACTTGATCAAATGGTTGATGTTGGACAAGGAAGACAACGTAATGAGTTATGTATGTGTATATTTGCATAGAAGTTATATTGTCATGGATCCTCCAACATGTGGTGTTTGTTTATAATCTTTGCTAACCAAATACTTCCGTACTAAGTATAAATACTACTTGTGCATCCAAAATCCCTAAAACCAGTTTCTTTCATGAGAGTCACTATAACTACCTATGGATTGAGCAAGATCCTTAAAGTAAGTTGTCATCAGTGCATGCAATAAAAATTGCCTTTAAATATGTATGATCTTTTATTGGAAGGGAAATAAGCTTTGTACGAACTTGTGATGGTGGAGTAATGAAAGCGACAGAATGCTAAATAAAGGCTACTATCACAAGGGACAATATTAAAGTGATGTTCCTTTTCATTAAAAACTCAGACATCCAAATTCAAAAAGCGCATGACAACCTCTGCTTCCCTCTGCGAAGGGCCTATCATTTACTTTTTCTACAACTTTACTATTATGCTGAGTCAATTTCTCCTTATTCCAACCTTTAATATTCTCTACTTGGCAAACATCATGTGGCGGGGAAAGATCGAGACACATATATCCAGTTGAATATATATGATCATGAGTTGGAAAATAAGATG
The DNA here is from genome assembly GCA_039707655.1 of Elymus sibiricus. NCBI lineage: Eukaryota > Viridiplantae > Streptophyta > Magnoliopsida > Poales > Poaceae > Elymus > Elymus sibiricus. The sequence continues at coordinate 40,712,146 of CM077664.1, forward strand.
ATTGTTGACAATTATCTCTATGGTAAATAAGTTGGGCAATGAAACACTAAACCCCCATCTTCCTTTGTGTCTGATGGAAACAGTTTGTTCTAAAAATATGCTTTGAGTGCCAGCAATCATTAGAAGACTACATGATAGTTGAGTATGTGAAGTTTGCTAAACAAAAGCTCTTACATAGATGCTTCTGGAAAATAAGATGAATTGTAATTGTTTGATGACTGAAAACATAGTTTGTTGAGTTTCAAGAGAGTTTATTGTCTATACCTTAACATGTTAATAGATTGTTACTTAATCATGAGAAGTTATATGAATAAAAGTTGTTGTTCATGATATGTAATGATGCTTATTAATATGATGCTGCCATGTCCGTATTCTTTATTATCGACACCTCTCTCTATAAACCTATGGTCATGTTTACCGAGCTCGGAATTCGCTTGGGGACAAGCGGAGTCTAAGCTTGGGGGAGCTGATACGTCCATTTTGCATCATTATTTCCTACTGTAATTTACCTTATTTCAATGTTATATTTCACATTATGACGCAATTCTAATGCCTTTTCTCTCTTAAAATGCAAGATACATCAAGAGAGGGGGATTATCGGCTGCTGGAATTCTGACCTGAAAAAGCTACAGAAGAGATAGCAATTCTCCGGAGCTCAAAATGAAGCATGGATTTTTGGAGAATTATTTTGGAATATATAATGAATTATGGAGCAAAGAAATGCCAGAGGGGGTCCACCAGCCAGCCACAAGGGCAGGTGGCGCGGCCACCCCCCTGGCTATATATTCCCATTTGCCCTAGAAAAAATCAATAAAATAGTTTTGGGACTTGTCGTCACCGTCTGCGAGGCAGAACAGAGGCGGAGCACTTTTGCTCTCCGGCAGAGCGATTCTGCCGGAGAAACTTCCCTTCGGGAGGGGGAAATCGAAGCCTTCATCATCACCAACACTCCTCTCATCGTGGGAATCATCATCTTCATCAACATCTTCATCAGCACCATCTCATCTCAAAACCCTAGTTCATCCTTTGTGTTCAATCTTTGTATCAAACCTCAGATTGGTACCTAGGGGTGCTAGTAGTGTTGATTACGTCTTGTAGTTGATGCTTGTTGGTTTGATTGGTGGAAGATTATTATGTTCAGATTGTTAATCATATATTTATACCCACTGATCATGATCAATATGATGAGTTGTGAGTAGTTCTATTTATTCTTGAAGACATGGGAGAAGTCTTGTTGCTAGTAATCATGTGAAGTTAATCACCATTCAATATGTTTTGATATTATGTTGTGTTGTTCTTCCTCTAGTGGTGTTATGTGAACATCGACTACATGACACTTCAACATGTTTGGGCCTAGGGGAAGGCATTGTGGAAATAGTTTGTAGATGATGGGTTGCGGGAGTGATAGAAACTTAAACCCTAATTTATGAATTATTTCGTAAGTGGCCGTTTTGGATCCAATTGCTTAATGTTATGGTTAGATTTATCTTAATTACTTCTCTTGTAGTTGCGGATGCTTGCATGGAGAGTATAATCATAAGTAGGTATGAGTTCAAGTAAGGACAGTACCTTAGCTCCGGTCCACCCACATAACACTTATCAATGCAATGAACGTAAGTCAATGAATCATGGTGAAAGTAACTTGGCGATATTCCTGTGTGTCCTCAAGAGCGTTTTAATCACTATAAGAAGTATCACCGGCTTGTCCTTAGCACAATTAAGGATTGGGCCACTTGCTGCACATTGCTATCTTGTCACTTACTACCTTGTTACGAATTATATTGCTATCAAATTATCTATCAAAACTACCTTACGGCACTTGCAGTGAAGTCTTTGCTGAAAATTGCCTATCAATTCCTTCTGCTCCTCGTTGGGTTCGACACTCTTACTTATCGAAAGGACTATGATTGATCCCCTATACTTGTGGGTCATCAGTCATCTTCCTCCTCCACATGCACAGCATTGTTGATGAACCTGCGAATGTGGGGAGCCATCTCTGCCACGGCCTTCTCGTTCTCCTCTTCAGAGGTGATCTTCTCTAAGATGGCGCCAAAGGGGAAGGACGAATCGCGGTGGCACTAACCCCGCCGTGCGAAAAGGTGTAAAAATGGGTATGTCACCCACCTTGAGCTCCCCCGATGTTGGCATGATTTTTGTTAGCCCGCCATCATGGTGCTCGCTGGCCACCAGGAAGCGCAGGGGATCCATCAACTCCTTGTTGACCAACCATGGCATGAAGCGCGCCTTGCTAAGCCGGAGTTCTGCCAACGTGGACTCGCTCGTCTTCCCCATCGCTGGCGCCAACTTGGTAGCTTTGGGAGCCATGGTTGCTGGTGGGAACCGCAGCAGTGGATAGTGGTGTGGCTTGGAGCAGAGGAGGCAGAATGATGCGAAGAAGATGAACCGTAAGGTGTTAAGGCAGAGTGGGGAATGGCGTGAAAGAGGAGAAGGAACCGCCGTGCCTGCCTTTATAGGTAGAGTGGGGGCTGCTTTCTATCTCTGACTCACTCTTCAGTCAATGCGGCGATTTCCCCACAACGCCCATTATGCCCATGATCAACGCGGCAGTTCCGCTTTTGCGGGAACCGAGGTGATGTCCTCTCCCATATGAGATCTTGTGCAAATAAATGTGTAGCACAACATGCAAACGATTCAACTATGACCGCTCACAGGAATCTGCTGACACATGCCGTGACCCCCGCTCTGGGGGCTATTGTCGGCCTCGTGAAGACCAGGGTCTCACAGACCCGTCAAGTGTGGGCCACGATGGCCTTCCTGGCGGGAAGGCGCTAGGCATTCCCCGGCAACGAACGTTCATGCCCTTTCGAAGGTGGCATCCGGATCTTCTTCAAGGTCCAAGATGGAGAGTGCCTCTCTCAACACAAGGAGTTGTAACCTCTCTGCTGGCAAGCAGCTTGAGGATGGCAGCACCTTTGCTAACTACAACATCCAGAAGGAATCCATACTTCACTTAGCCCCCGGCAATGTGGTGGTGTGCAGATCTTTGTCAAGACTCACCTCAAGATGTAGATCTTTGTGAAGACTCTCACCAACAAGACGATCACACTAAAAGAAGAGTCCTCTGACACCATTGACAATGTCAAGGCCAAGTTTTCCCTAGCAGGAAATCACCTCCCAGCAATGGCTTCTCCAGTGTCAGCGCCACATCAATGCCTTAAGTCACGGCAATGACCAGTCAACACTGGATGTGACAGCTGACCGGCGTAGGTATATGGCAGTGAAAGCTAACCAGTAGGCCTATGGCAGCCTATGGGGTGCCGAGCGAACTGTCAAGCGGAGAGCACTGTCACCGTACAGTTAGAAAGCACCCAAGGGGAATCAGCACACCCTTTTACCATGCGCATGACACCTCTCTAGCGGCGTGTCATGGTAAAAGGGGTTGGTCACCAAACCTGATATGACAACACATCTCTCCAGCGACGTGTCACGGTAAAAGGGGTTTGTCAGCCAACCTGCTCCAAACCTACTACGACAACATGTGCACCTACCACGCCCCCCCCCGGCAAGGGGAGATGGCTCCTCATACCCCTGCATTTAATGCCGTAGGTATTCCACTATATCATAGACTATTTGTAACTACTATGGTAGCCCCTTGCGAGTATAAAAGGAGGCCCAAGGCTACGTAGTGAGGGGTTCGACTCCCTGAGAGTTTCCTTCAGAACAATTAAACAATCTCCTTGACTGGGCTTGCCTCTGGCAAGGAGAGTCCATCGTGTCACACCTATTTCACCACATCTAGTGAATATAATCCAGCAGGACGTAGGGTTTTACGCTTAACAACAGCCCAAACCTGGGTAAAATCACCATGTCATAGAGGTAGATCTCGAGCGTGTTAGTGCCCTCGCCAAACCAAAAAAGGGGGTGTCCCTCACCCCTGGTGTTGTGCTTGCGCGCATGGCATCTGGCGCGCCAGGTAGAGGGCACTAACTCTCCGGATCTACTTCATATTTATCACCTCCCTCGCTGATGACAACGAGTATGGCTTCGTCTAAGCGGGGGACTCATACGCGTACCCGCCAAGATCATCAGGCGGAAAGCGAGTGTCAGCATCGTGCGGCGGGGCAGCAGTCACAGCCGACGCCTACAGCGAAAAGCTCCCACCGGAGGGCCTCCCAAGACGCTGCGGTAGGCATGCGTTTAGAAGACCCTGTCTCTAGCCAGCAACAACGCTCTCGCAGTGTTGCGTCAGGCGAGTGTCTCCGAGGCCAGCCCTCGGACCTGCAGCAGTCGACCCACGGTGCTGCGGTGGAGGAACACTCTCGCGGCCACACCTCGGGGCATCCTTCTGCTCGTCCTTCGCGTAGCAGGCAAGCTCCTTCTCACCAAGAAAATGACGCCCCTCGGGGCAACGAGGCTGTCTCTGCCAGGCAGCTGCTAGTTGAACCACCGGCTGGCGTTCGCGGTCCAAGCGACGCGCTCGCCGTCGCGGAAGCACTACTCTAGTTCCCATCGGCCCCAGTCAAGGACATGCCTCGCATGAACTCCTGGGTCACTCGGCTGGCCAATCTTGTGGGTTATGCCCACAATCACCAGGCACCGGCATGGTCCTACGCTACAGCACGGACGCATCCATCGGCCCGAGATTCTAAGGCGTCAGGGCACAGCCGTGCATGCTCTGGCTCAATGCACTCCCCGCGGCACCAGTCACGTGGAGAGGGGCGCGACGATCACTGGGACGACCGCTGTCGTGGTCGGCAGGGTGATGGTCCCAATGATCGTCATTTTGTCGCTTCTTCAATGCCACCTCGCAGCGGCGACCTCCGTCGCACGCTCAATGACCGGCAGGGCGAAGATGCCTGTGTACGGATTGAGCATCGCTGGGCTGGCAACAAACCTGATCCCGAGGAGCTAGCTTTCCTGGCAACGGGACAAGGCTCTTTGCCCTATTGATTGGGTTGTCCAGCTTTTGTGCCAGAACTGCGCCAAGGGACTTGGCCGCACAAGTTCAGGCCTGATATCCCAATCAAGTATGATGGAAACTGCTGACCCACAAGTATAGGGGATCAATCATAGTCCTTTCCATAAGTAAGAGTGTTGAATCCAATGAGGAGCAGAAGGAATTGATAGGAAGTTTTCAGCAAACACTTCACTGCAAGTGCTATAAGATAGTTTTGATAGATAATTTGATAGCAAGATAATTGGTAACAAGGTAGCAAGTGACAAGATAGCAATGTGCAGCAAGTGGCCCAATCCTTAATTGTGCTAAGGACAAGCCGGTGATACTTCTTATAGTGATTAAAACGCTCTTGAGGACACACGGGAATATCACCAAGTTACTTTCACCACGATTCATTGACTTACGTTCATTGCCTTGATAAGTGTTATGTGGGTGGACCGGAGCTAAGGTACTGTCCTTACTTGAACTCATACCTACTTATGATTATACTCTACATGCAAGCATCCGCAACTACAAGAGAAGTAATTAAGATAAATCTAACCATAGCATTAAGCAATTGGATTCAAAACAGCCCCTTACGGAATAATTCATAAACTATAGGGTTTAGGTTTCTATCACTCCCACAACCCATCATCTACAAACTAATTCCACAATGCCTTCCCCTAGGCCCAAACATGGTGAAGTGTCATGTAGTCGACGTTCACATAACACCACTAGAGGAAGAACAACACAACATAATATCAAAACATTGAACGGTGATCAACTTCACATGATTACTAGCAACAAGACTTCTCCCATGTCCTCAAGAACAAATAGAACAACTCACAACTCATCATATTGATCATCATCAGTGGGTATAAATATATGATTACCAATCTGAACATAATAATCTTCCACCAATTAAACCAACAAGCATCAACTACAAGATGTAATCAACACTACTTGCAGCCCCTAGGGACCAATCTGAGGTTTGATACAAAGATTGAACACAAAGGATGAACTAGGGTTTTGAGATGAGATGGTGCAAGATGTTGATGAAGATGATGATTCCCACGATGAGAGGAGTGTTGGTGATGATTAAGGCTTCGATTTCCCCCTCCCGGCGGGAAGTTTCCCAGGCAGAATCGCTCCGCCGGAGAGCAAAAGTGCTCCGCCTCTGTTCCGCCTCACAAACGGCGGCGGAGATTCCTGAAACTATTCTCTTGATTTTTTCTAGGTTAATTAGGAGTTTATGGCAAAAGGACTTCGGAAGAGGAGCCACCAGGGGCCCACAAGCTCGGGTGGCGCGGCCGGGGGGATGGCCGCGCCACGTGCCCTTGTGGCTGGCTGGTGGGCCCCCTCTGGTATATCTTTGCTCCATAATTCATTATATATTCCAAAATAATTCTCCAAAAATCCACGCTTCATTTTGAGCTCCGGAGAATTGCTCTCTTCTGTTGTTATTTTAGGTCCAGAATTCCAGCTGCCGGCAATCCCTCTCTCATTGTATAACTTGCATTTTAAGAGAGAAAAGGCATTAGAATTGCACCATAATGTGAAATATTACATTGAAATAAGATAAATTACAGTAGAAAATAATGATGCAAAATGGACGTATCAGCTCCCCCAAGCTTAGACTCCGCTTGTCCCCGAGCGAATACCGTGCTCGGTAAACATGACCACAAGTTTATAGAGAGAGGTGTCGATAATAAAGAATACGGAGATGGCAACATCATATTGATAAGCATCATTATATATGATAAACAGCAACTTTCATTCATAAAACTTCTCATGATCAAGTAACGATCAGTTCACATGATAAGGTATAGATAATAAACTCTCTTGAAACCCAACAAACTATGTTTTCATTCATCAAATAATTACAATTCATCTTATTTTCCAGAAGAGTCTATGTAAGAGCTTTTGTTTAGCAAACTTCACATACTCAACTATCATATAATCTTTTAATGATTGTTGGCACTCAAGATCATATTTTTAGAACAAACTATTTCAATCAGACACAAAGGAAGATGGGGGTTTAGTGTTTCACCTCCCAACTTATTTACCATAGGGATAAGTGTCAACAATAATAACTCATGATCATATATATTCAACTGGATATATGTGCCTGGATCTTTCCCCACCATATGTTGTTTGCCAAGTGGAGAATAATTGAGGTTGGAATAAGGGGAATTTGACTCAACATGAAAGTAAAGTTGCAGGTAAAGTAAAAGATAGGCCCTTCACAGAGGGAAGCAGGGGTTGTCATGCGCTTTTTGAATTTGGATGTTTGAGTTTTTAATGAAAAGGAACATCACTTTAATATTACCCCTTGTGAGAGTGGCCCTTATTGAGCAGTCTGTTGCTTTTATTACTCCACCACCACAAGTTCGTACAAAGCTTATTTCCCTTCCAATAAAAGATCACACATATTTAATGCCAATTTTTATTGCATGCACCGATGACAACTTAATTGAAGGATCTTACTCAATTCATAGGTAATTATAGTGGACTCTAATGGAAGAAACTGGTTTTTGGGTTTTTGGATGCACAAGTAGTACCTCTACTTAGTGCGGAACTATTTGGCTAGCAAAGATTATAAACAAACACCACATGTTGGAGGATCCATGACAATATAACTTCTATGCAAATATACACAAACATAACTCATTACGTTGTCTTCCTTGTCCAACATCAACTATTTGATCAAGTGTGAAAATATTTAATGAGGGTTCACAATCACAGAAGATGTCCAAGATAGTGTATTTGCATGTGAAATCTCTCTTTTTTGTACTAATATTTCATGAATTGTTCAAATGACCAATGCTATGTTTGTTAAACTCCAATAGATTTTACTTCCTACACCCAATGTGAAGCCACTACTTCCCATGAGAAAATCATATGAAATTGAATTGCAATGCTAAGATAAACAATAACGAAAAAGCAAGCACAATACTCAAACTATTCTTTATTATAAATACTCTCACCAACGGATACAACGAAAACACAAAGGAATGATAGCACACATTGCAAACTATTTCATACTATAACTTTTCCCAAATCATGATATAACTAAGGATCAAACTATGATAGATCGTGGTGATAAAAGTGATGATGATACGATACCGGGGCACCTCCCCCAAGCTTGGAACAAGCCAAGGGTGGTGCCCATACCCAAGTACTCAAGTTTCCTTCTTTGGTGATGGAGGTGGTGAAGAGGCACGCTTGCTCTCCTTGATGAAATCCAAGAGGATCTCCTTCAGGTCTTGGATCTTGTGAAATAGGCACTGTATTATGATAGCATTATTCTTCACTTCACGCATGATATCTTTATTTTCTGGGCCTCATGGATTTTTCTTTCCTGCATCACTTTCACTTGGACGGGAGATGTGCATACGAGAAGTATTCTCAACCCCATAATTGTGAACCAAATTGTGAAAAGGATTCTTGTGTAACCTGGCTGAGGGTTTCTTTGAGATGGAACCCTCTAATACCTTGAACCCCGAGTAAATTCTCGGCGTCTTCAAGGTCCTAGATGAGACGGGGATAGTGGAGATGCTAGCCAGAGTCTCTCGATCGGACTCCGGTGCCTGGGCTTCCACGGAGTTCCCCGATCCTTCCTCCATCGTGACGTCCTCCATGAGCTCCCTCTCAATCTCCTCCTTCAACTGCTGAGCATCGTCTTCAACGTTGTTGGAGGAGGAAGAAGACATGATGAACTTGACCTTGAAACCCTGGCAGAAAACAGTTTGAAACGAAAACAGGAGGAAAACTTATGATGCAGAGGTCAGAACGTCCTGGGGATTTTATAGGAATTTTTGCCGTGTAGTACAAGCATACGGGAGGAAAACAGAGTCGGGAAAGTGCACGAGGCCTTCACAAGGACAGGTGGCACGACCAGGGGGTGGCCACGCCCCTGGCCCTTGTGGGGCCCTCAGGCACCTCCTCAGCTGTTTCTTTTTACCTAAAATTCTTATTTATTCCAAAACTGACGGAAATAATTTTTATGGAATTTTTGGAGTCGGTTTACTTACCGTATCACATACCTATTCCTTTTTCTGGATTCTGGAGTGTTTCGGAAGGTTTCTTCTATGTATTCCTCCAGTGTAATTACTTGAATAACGTCTGAATCAATGTTAATGGGATTACCTACAATATAATGTTTAAGACTTTGCCCATCAACCACTTTCGGTTTATTTCCTTCGGCGTTATTTATCTTCATAGCTCCAGAATGGTAAACTTCCTCAATGACATATGGTCCTTCCCATTGGAAAGAAGTTTGCCTGCAAAATGTCTGAAATGAGACTTGTACAAAAGAACTTTTTCACCAATATTAAATTCTTATTTCTGAATTCTTTTATCATGCCATCTCTTAACTTTCTCTTTAAACAACTTGGAATTTTCATAAGCTTCAGTTCTCCACTCATCCAGAGAACTCATATCAAACAACCTCTTTTCTCCAGCAAGTTTAAAATCATAGTTAAGTTCTTTAATTGCCCAATAAGCTTTATGTTCTAACTCAAGAGGTAAATGACATGCTTTTCCATAAACAATTTTATAAGGGGACATACCCATAGGATTTTTATAAGCAGTTCTATATGCCCAGAGTGCATCATTTTGTTTCTTAGACCAATTCTTTCTAGACTTATTAACAGTCTTTTGCAAGATTAATTTAATTTCTCTGTTAGTCAATTCAACTTGCCCACTAGGCTGAGGATGATAAGGTGATGCTACTGTATGGTTTACATCATATTTAGCTCAAACTTTCCTGAAAGCACCATGAATGAAATGTGAACCACCATCAGTCATTAAATATCTAGGGACTCCAAACCTTGCAAAGATAACATCTTTAAGCATTTTAATATAAGTCTTATAATCAGCACTATTAGTTGGGATAGCTTCTACCCACTTAGTAACATAATCAACAGTAACTAGAATATGGGTGTTACCATGCGAAGAAGGAAAAGGTCCCATATAATCACAACCCTAAACATCAAATGGTTCAATAACAAGTGAATAATTCATAGGCATTTCCTGACGTCTACTAATATTTCCAACTCTTTGACATTCATCACAAGAAAGGATAAACTTACGTGCATCCTTGAAGAGAGTAGACTAATAAAAACCAGATTGTAATACCTTGTGTGCAGTGCGGTCTCCAGCATGGTGTCCTCCATATTCACCGGAGTGACACTTCCTCAAGATTTGTTCATGTTCATGCTTAGGTATACAACGTCTAATCATACCATCTACCCCTTCTTTATATAGATGTGAGTCATCCCAAAAGTAATGTCTCAAGCCAAAGAAGAATTTTTTTCTTTTGTTCATATGTAAAGTTAGGTGGTATATATTTAGCAACAATGTAATTTGCATAATCAGCATAACAAGGATTATCACTGGGAGAAGGATTGATAACAGCCAATTGCTCATCAGGAAAACTATCATTAACCGGAATTGGGTCATCAAGAATATTTTCCATCCTAGACAAATTATCAGCTGCAGGGTTTTTAGCTCCCTTCCAATCAACAATATGCAGATCAAACTCTTGTAACAAAAGAACCCACCTAATCAACCTAGGCTTAGCATCTTTCTTATCCATAAGATATTTAATAGCAGCATGATCGATGTGGTTAGTTACTTTAGAATCAACGATATAAGGCCTAAACTTATCACAAGCAAACACAACTGCTAATTTTTTTTTCAGTAGTAGCATAATTTTTCTGGGCACTGTCCAGGGTCTAACTAGCATAATGAATAACATTCAATTTCTTATCAACTCTTTGACCAAGGACAGCCCCTACACTACAGGAATCAGGTAATTTGCCATCAGCCAAGCACAGACGGCAAAGCCTGATAACATGACGGCAAAGAGTTTGCCATCAGCAAGCTGACGGCAAAGAGTGTCGGCAAAGTGTAAATCGGCAAAGCCATACTTTGCCGTCAGCTTTCTGTCGGGCTAACGGCAAAGGCTTTGCCGTTAGTGTTCACACTTTGCCGTCAGCCATTACAGGCCTGACGGCAAAGAAAAGCACTTGACGGCCTAGCGCCCTAACGGACGGCGTCAAGTACCTTGCCGTATGCCTGCAGACGGCAAAGAGCTGAGTACTTTGCCGTCAGCAGACAAACGGCGAAGTACTCAGCTCTTTGCCGTCAGCCTGCTGACGGCAAACTTCTATACATATTTTTTTATTTTAAAAACCTTATTTCAGCAATTCAATAGACAATATATATCACAAATATAACAGCAATGATCCATAGAAATGAAATGATCCATAGCAAATATCCATATATATCATAGGGTATCATAAAGTGTTGCATATGAGATCACAAAGTAGACCAAACCATCACAAAGTATCACAAGTGTCGACTAAACCATCACAAAGTATCACATCTAGCTGGGCATCTTCAAGTAATGTACTACTCTAGGAGCTAGCCTTGCGACCATCAGCCTCTACACACATGCTAAACTCCAACTATGCTACTGGAAAGGAAACCAAGCACAACTACTCGCCATGTCGAGGGGATGAAAGCACCACATCAGGTTGCATGTAGCTCCGTGCGACGAATCATCGCTGCTGCTCCATCCCTTCTTCACGTGTCCACTGCAATTAACCAAACAGGAAAGAGGTTCAGACTTAGATTCATCATATCAAATAGATTCAGATTCGAGAGCATCATTCATCATACTAAAGGCATTTTTTTTGTCAAGCACTTGTAAACATTAAACTTGTTGAACCATGTAAAAAGGCTAAGAGATGGAACCAATAATCCAATTCAACACAAACTATTTCTAAACTAAATACAAATTTAACATCCATGTACAGGGGCACTTTTTCGCTATGTTGTACCGAAGACAAAGAAAATTTGTGGAAGATGACTAACATGCTTCTAACCACATTCTTCACTAATCTTACTCCCGCTATCCAAAACAAAGTTGATTGTGTGGCCATAACCTGCACATTACTAATTGCAAGAAAGTATAAACATGCAAATGTCTAAACTGAACTGGATTTACTGAATTCCAATTAACATTGTGAATTTATCAAGGATGATTGCTATGAATCTTATTACTTTTCAGAATCCTATCATCAAACTCAGTAGAACCCAAGAGAATCCATTCAACTTCCATTCTAAAAAAATGCATACATAGAACATAGGTTCATTAATTTATATTTCTAAAGGTTAGTGCAAAACACTGACAAAAAGGGTAGCAAGCACCAATTTGAGCATACCAGAAATGCTTTATAAATCAATGAACAATGACATGACAGTTCATTTAACTCCCCACATTCTTAATTGACTACCATATGATCTAGACCGGCATGTAAAACTTGAAGATCAAAAGTTGACCTTCTTTTCTTTTGTGGCACTAAGGTTAAATATACAACATCATGGCCATTATAAAATTCGAGCGGCAATGCTAGTGATGCAAAGGCGAAAAGAGCAACCTCTAGCAGATTACAACACTTGAAAAGCATAGAGATTTCTATTAATAAATAGATAAGAGTAGAGAAAGAAGCACCTCTGGGTGGTACACTCATTGCTCGTATACTTTCATCTGATGGGGTGTGCAGCAAGATCAGCCATTTTCTTCTGACTCTTCCAAATAGAGTATGCAACACCCACAACTAAATGTAATGTAACAATCAGATGCAACTAAAGAGCAGATACAAAAGTATTGTAAGCAATTTAAAAACAGAATTAGCGCATGTGTGCGCCCATCAAAAGCGCATTCAAATATGTAGGGTTTAGAGACCGGTAACAAATAACACAGCTCGTTCACATTGATTTGTACGGCTTCAGTACAGCCGTGTCATTGAATATCAAGGAACTAGTGAACTGCTAGTTGCACAAAGAGATGATGCACTACTGATCATGCTTGTTAACAAGTTCACTCTTCCTGATGTTCAAGTCCTACGCATCGCAGTTCATAAGATAACATGGCAAAGAAGCAACAGAAACATTCAGTTGTGGACCATGAGAACAGCAGTACAAAAGAGAGTTCATTTTTCTTAGCTTACAGTATAGAACAAACTTAATAGCTTGTTCATTGGCATCAACCTAAAACTACTACCAAATCTATGATTAAATGAATAGAACAAGAAACTAATGCTTTCATATTTTAGAAAGCAAGTCGCCAATTTTTCACTTCAGTACTTCGCATCGAAATTTCCTTATTATTCAAATAAAAAACAGTAAACTCAGCATGCGAGCAATCACACTCTGAAATATTATCCTATCCGCCCACAAGTGTGCTCTACTCAGCTGACTAGTGAATATGACAGTAGTTGAGAAGTCTAACACTTTGGTAAACCGATGATTTGGTTAACTCAACCAGCCATGTTTCAATATGAAGATGCCAACTCTACTAAAATCTGGAATACCATGGCATTGGACAGTGCCTACATTCATATCTTATTCCCTGTTGAGTTAATAGCATGCAACCACAAAATTAGCCTGGTGCTTGTTCATCACCCTACATACCAGATTGTTCTAACTAGATAATCTCCACAGTTTGGCGCGAAGACAAAATTAACCCAAGGCACCAGATGCATTGCATTGCATGTAGTACAAAAATCCTAGAAAATATTCAACGGATTCATCCGTCTCCAAGCCACCAGGAATGAGAGTGTTCCAGTGCTATCAGCAACCGGAGATCAAAGACATCCACACAGCAGGGAGTGCACGGGGTACCTAGAAGATTTGAGGGCGCAGGGGGTCGAGGTCCTCTTGCTCTTGCATACGTTCGGTCTCCTGCAACACCTCCTCCAGCTCAGCTCATCTCCATCCAAGGGTAGTAGGGTAGGGTATGTATGTTCTTCTCCTGCACAAACAGAGATTCATGAATTGAATCAAGATTAAATAAGAGGAAGTGAAACCGGGAGCCAGCAGCCATTATCACTAGCACATGGAAAAAATATATACAGTGCACTAACACTAGACATAGTGCAGCATAGCACAACATGTACAGAACAGAGGATATTTGGTGAGAATAGAACCAACCTCAGACTTGGCAACCATTAGATTGTAATTGGAGAAATCGATTAATTACTTTTGGAAAAACTATTCCATGGCAGTGGTGCTTTTTGTAAGGGTGTAGATATAGATATATACTAGGCAATGCAACAAAAAGGAAATTCAATCTCTGTTTTCTTAGCTTACAATGCTAAAGTTACATCAGGAATTTCTTCCCTGAAAAAAGTGACATCATTAACTACAACATAGGATAAGAATAATAGTGGTTGGTCCTGAACTCCTAATTGTCTCTTGGAAATTCTGTTGAGAACCAGTCGGGATAGAGGCTTGAGATGTGTAAATGAATGCCACACACATATAGTTCACTGAAGATTTTTTGTTTCAGAAGAAGAAAGTTTCAGTTTTCTTGGCAGACAAGACCACGGATTGGTGTGGAAATTCATTCAGTCAAATAGGAATGGAGAGATGGCAGAGGATAACACTTTGGAAAGGTACTGCATATATGTTCAGGCTGCCCAAGTAGAGCAATAGTGACAACCAACCGAATCAAACAAACCATCAGATCAATCTGTGGTTTCCATTTGCAAATCGATTAATTACTTTTGGATGGCTCTGATTAAAAGTATTCCATGGCAGTGGTGCTTTTTATAAGGATAAGGAAAGGATACAGATATAGACTAGGCAATTGCAACAAAAAAGGAAATTCAACCTTTGTTTTCTTAGCGTACAATACTAAAGTTACATGAGAAAATTTCTTGCCTGAAAAAAGTGACATGGTGAATTACATTCAACACAGGATATGAAATTAACCTTTCTTTAATGGTCAACGAAATTACACTCCCACAGAAAATACTTACAGCACACAAAACCCACCTCGATGTACATATGCAGATGGATAAATGAGAAACAAGTGATGGCATTATTTGACTACTACTACCTCTGTACCAAAATATAAGATGTTTTTGTAGACTAAATAAACTGGCCTATAAAAGCATCTTATATTTTGATACGGAGGGAGTATAATAGTGGTTGGTCCTGAACTCCTAACTGTGTCATGGAAATTCCGTTGAGAACCAGTCGGGATAGAGGCTCGAGATGTGTAAATAGATGCCACACGCACACACACACACACACACACACACACACACAGAGTTCACTGAATATTTTTTGTTGAGAAGAATAGAATTTTCAGTTTTCTTGTCAGGCCACGGCTAATGTGGTGGTACAGGAGGCAAATTCGATGGCACCCAGGGCAGGGCAGAGCATGAGGAGTGGGAGAGAGATACCCTCCATGGCGTCGGCAGGCAGGCACTAGGGCTGGAGCAGCGGGACAGCTCACGGACCGGACCTTGATGAGTGGGGGAGAGAGCATCAGGGAGGGGCCAGATCAAAATGTACATAACAGAGGAGGGAGAGAGAGACCTTCCATGGCGGCGGCTGGTGTGGTGTGATGTCCATGGCTGCCGGTGATGTGGTTGTGGCCGAGGTGGATCCGGCACCGCGGTGGGGGCAGAGGAGCAGCTCGAGCGCCCCATCACTCGTACTCTCCCTCCTCAACTGCTCGGTCGCGCCATGGCCGATCTGGGTGCAGCTCCACGACGACGGCGGAGACGAGGCCGTGCCCCAAACCCTAGCCGCGGGGGATGGGTTGGGCGTGAGCGTTGGAGGCGGGGAGGGACGGATCTGGCCGGAGGGATCGATGCAGCGGGGCGAGGTGAGCTCGGCAGCGTGCTGCGCGCTGGCCATGGTGTCAGGTATTAGAGGCAGAGGATAAGTGAGAGGATTGGATGGCTAGGATGAGAGAAGATCTACCGCTGTGTTTGTTTCCCCTTTTGCTACTGTTATTTTTCCTTTGCTTCCAAGTGACTCCCTGTAATCCATCAGCCTATATAAGGACCTGTAACCGATGAGATTGTATCAATCAACTATTCTGCCAATTATTGGTTTTATATCAATATATACACTTATACGTGCACTATATACTCAAATTCCTGCGTGTTCTTCCTGATTCATACTTTTCCCCTTGATTTCTACTCAAATCCATGTCTGGTCCATCTGGGATCTGACAAATGGTATTCAGAGCCTCTCCTTCCTCGGTATTGACTTGATTTGGTCAGGGTTTGTGCTAGCGCTGTGAAATCCCCAATCCCACCCTCCCAAATCGAGCGTTTGTGCGATGGCCTCTCCGTGTGGCGTTGATTCATTGCTTGGTCCGACCTTCGCTGCCACCGCAGCTACTCCACCCCGCTCGTCACCAGCGCCAGGCGCTCAGTGTCACCGTCGTCTTCGCAGTTCAACAAACTGAATGAGATGTCTGATGCTGTGGGCAAGGTCCAGAAGGCAGTTGCTGATTTGGGACAGCAACTATCTGCGTTGTCTCAAGTTCTTCTTGCTGCAGCAGCCCCCACCGCCATCTCCCATGCCACAGCCGTCGTCGCCACACCTACAAGCAGGTTTCTCGTTGCAACAACCGGCACCACCTCAGCATTGGCACCCACAAGGCGTTCGACTGAATGCTCGAGTAGTGTTCTGACCTCCGCCACTGCGCCTACGAGCGGAACGCCTCCTGCAGTCACCACCATCTCCACCACCTCTGTTGCCTGCGTCATCACCGCGCCTCCAACCGGAGCCCCTGCTGCAGTCACCACCGCCACTGCCTACCGCGTCATCAGGGCGCCCAGGAGTGACCTTCGCGTGGTGAACGACATCCCCAGTGAAGTGTCTCCTTCATATACACAAGCTTCCAAACTACTGCCCACCAACTGTTCGACTGGATGCTCGAGCGACATTATGCGTCTGAAGGAGGCAAGGTTGCCAACCAAAATCACTCACCTATCTCCGCCAGCGACATTTGTCATGCCTGTCATCTCTGCGTGTGCATCAACCAACATCAGCACCACCCAAACTGTTGGCATGGATGACCAGGACTCCATCTACATTCCCAGGTCAGTGGCGCTCAAAACCACTGTCACTGTCGTCCAATACAGTCCAAGGTGACAAGTGCCTTCGTACAAGAATGCATTGACAAGGACAGCCCAGAGAGGGACATGTCTTTTGTGGCACCACTATCATGGTTTTCTATCAGCCCTGTGTGCCAGGTAATTGTCGTCGGTTTCCTTCCTGCAGAGATACGACCACCATGGCCACCACCTCTAGTTTGTAGCAGCACACTGATCACTCAAATGCATCGGTGTAGCAAAGAGAAGGGGACACTACAACCGGATGTTTCACCACCGCCTTCGGCTGTCGGTTGTTTGTACCCAAGGGTCAACACCTGTACAAGATCTGTGAGCAACCATTTGAGAGCTACCTCTCCAGTTCAGAAGATACTCAATGCAAACCTTATATTGCCATGGAACCCCGGCATGCTGTCCGTAGTTGAGCCACATCATGTAGGAGTAATGGAAGATGTTGCTATATTGGCTTATGCATATTCTGTTGAGCAGTCCTACCACAAGTGGTTCATTTCGCTGAAATATTACTGCCATGTTACTGGTCATTCCCTACCCTATTACGACTTGTATGGAACATGGTCGACCCTGATTACCATTGGCGTGCGTTCCAACATGATTGTACTACACACAGTGGAATATCCAGAGTTGGGGGTACAAAATGGACTGAATAATGTTACAGCAGCAACCACTGATGAGTGTGTTCTTCCTTTAAAACAGTCCCAATTTTGTGCCTTTGAATTTTGCGAAGAGCAGCCTGAAAGTGCACTTACTGCAGGAAGTGATGCAAGCAACCCAACAAGGGTCTGCGATCTATATATTGATAGTGTTTTCACTCTCTGGGGCAAAATGTTGTGCAACAATTCTTTGATGCAGAAGGAATACTGGAAACTGGAACATCAAGCCTTAATTAGTCCCGAGAAGGAATCGTTTTCTGCGGGTAAAGTGTCTTGGTGCCATGTCAATTTTACAAAATGGCATAACCAACTCAGCAAGGAAAAAGAAGAGATAGTAACCAGAGTTATTGTTGATCTTTGTCTGTCGGGTGCTAGTGCTATAGTTGATCATGAGAATCAGATGTACAATAAAGAGAAAAGTAAAGTTTCACACTGGAAATTCGGAGAAACGCCTCTTGAGGTTGAATTTTATGATCAAAGTGAAAGATTGCCACGCTTGGTGCTCATACAGCGAAGCAAATATGTTATCACTGTCATACTATTCGATCATCTTCAATCATGTGGCTTCTTTTTCTTTCCGCATGACTGCACCACAGCGGCAAAGCTAATAATGCCATGGGATCCAGGAGAAAATGAGCAATCAGGATACTGTACTAATTCTGTGATGTATGCCAAACAATGGAGGCTTATTGTAATATCAACAAATTGGCAGTTCTGGACAGTAGAGGAGTTTGAGAAATGTGGAGAGTATCAAAAGCAAGGAGCTGCACATGACATTCAACCAAATGCTACAAGTCAAGCACCACACCAGTCAAAGTTTTCAGCTCAAAGAATTGTTGCCTTTGAGTTACTTGAGCAAGAGCAAGTTTTCCTTGAGAAAATCTGGGAACGGAGCTTTACTATAGTTATGTCTCAGCAGGTTCAATGGTGTTCATGTATAGTATTATACTGGGTGAAACCAACCTTACAATGGGACCCAGGATTTTGTCGAACCACTCGGGGGTGCAGCCGGATAAAGAATCTTCCTAACATAAAATTAGCTCTGATCCCTACATGGAATCATTCTCTATTGAAATTTCTGAAATTATCTCTTACGATGGAAGCAGAACAGAAGTGGGTGTTTGAAACACTACAGCCATGCATTAGTGATTGTTCGCCTCCCTGGATATCATCTATTAATCCTATCATGATGTATGTGAAGCACAATAGCAGGGTCAACGACAGTTCCACATGTGGACACTCAATTTTTTTATGCAAGCATCTTGGACCAAAGGAGCCAAGGGTTGAGAACTTGCTAGTTCATTGGAGCTACAACCCTTTATCATACCCTGAAGCTTTCATTATTGGAATTGTGGAGCCTAGATTTCTGATCATGTCAAGTTGGCAAGCCAATACTGTTGCCTTTCTTATTGAACCACCAGAAAAGCAATCTGAGCTTATGGTGATCAGGACACGTTACACTACAGTGATTAATGCTGCAGCACGTATACATACTAGAATCCTTTATACTGTTGGGAATTACCATGTCTTCTCATTCAACCCAACAACTGATAGTACTCTACTGAAACTGGATTGCACACATAACCAGAGACAGTTTAAGCTCCAACTACTTGAAATTATGTGCTGGATACCTACAGTTTGGTTGTTATCTTATATGCCTCCTTGAAGCTGAACATTCTTATATGGACCTGACTTTTGCATACTGCAAGCCTACACCACACTTGAGGGCAAGTGTGATTTCAAGAGGGATGGAATGTCAGGTATTAGAGGTAGAGGATAAGTGAGAGGATTGGATGGCTAGGATGAGAGAAGATCTACGGCTGTGTGTGTTTCACCTTTTGCTACTATTATTTTTCCTTTGCTTCCAAGTGACTCCCTGTAATCCATCAGCCTATATAAGGACCTGTAACCGATGAGATTGTATCAATCAACTATTCTGCCAGTTATTGGTTTTATATCAATATATACACTTATACATGCACTATATACTCAAATTCCTGCGTGTTCTTCCTGATTCATACTTTTCCCCTTGATTCTGCTCTTGATTTCTACTCAAATCCATGTCTGGTCCATCTGGGATCTGACACATGGCCGCCGGAGCTCGCTGGAATAAGGCCGGCGGCATGCTGTGTGGGAGAGAGAGAGGGGTCGCGGGAGGGAGACAAGAGGTGCGGGAGCAGAGAGGAGAGCAGAGAGGAGAGGTGTGACGTGGCCAGGGGGTTTCTTTTTTATTTATCCTAACTCTTTGTTTTTTTTTTTTTAACAAAGAGAGGTGCTCAAGGCGCCAAATTCATTCCAAACCAAGCTCAAGTACATGATACAGCATAGATTACAAGTCATGGGCAAACAAGCAGAAACAGATGATGTAAGGACAGCAAAATTGCCTATGAGCTTGATTGAAACACCTAAAGACAGGTTCCACACTGGAAGAAAGAACCTGATGAACACCATAGCAGGCTACTCCTAAAATATCTCTGAATATGTGGAAGATTGTTGTATAAATCTGCAAGGTGGAGCTGAATAATAGAGGAAGATGATGGCTGACCATCCATCTAGTTTTAGAAGCATAGAAGCTGAGACTAAAGTCAAATTGCCTGAGTAAATCATGACTTCCTGCAAATTAAGGAGATTTGCAACAACCACCGCAAACGAGAGAGCTCCAGCTTCATCCAGAAGAGGGGAAGGGGCCTGCGTAATGTAGACTTATATCATGATACTGGCCATCGATGCGCCGACCAACAAATGAACAAAAGCTTCAAGTCCTGCATGATGCAAGTGCGATCTTCCTGGAGTTTTAGTGTCCTTCTACAAGGCGTCATAGTAAATCCAAGGACCTGCAATTTCACAGCATGAAGTACATAGCCCTGAAAATCAAAGCTAGAGAGAAGAGAAACTACAGGGCATGTCATATTCCTATGAGCTGAAGCAAAACAACTAATGTCAGGTTCTATAGAACTTCTAAGAACCTGATGAGCCACGTTGTGAGCAATGCCATTCATCTCTCTTGATATGTGAAACACCTGTGCATGGAGATTTTTAGTAAGAGAGAAGAATTCAGCAAGAGATTTCCTTATGGACCAAGGAGTAGAATCAGCCAAAACATCTCTGTCCGCTGCTGCTTTCGCCAAGGAGAGACAATTAGTTAGGAAAGTAGGCCTAAAAATCTTAAGTCTATGAGCGACTTGAGCTGCAAGAAGAAAAGCAAGGGCTTCAGCTTGAAGAGGCGAGCTGGTGATGGAAGTGGAGGCTTGAATCTGCACATTTACTTCGACTTGATCCTGAAAATAACAGAGAAAAACTCCAACACCAGTAGCCGCAGCTCCTTAAGGCAAACCTGGAATTTTTTTAGATTTGAAAGCTGCATTAGAAAAAACTTTAGGTCCTGTAATAAGAAGATCAGACTTGAGAGTGTGGCCCTGCATAGGTATTTGGTTGCATGAGACCGCAGAAAGAGTTTGACAAATCCTAACTCTTTGTCGTCAGTACGTATGAAGCAGACGGCAAAGAGTGGTTCTTTGCCGTCAGCCAACTGCCAACAGACGGCAAAGAACCACTCTTTGCCGTCAGTGGTCAATAAGCTGACGGCAAACCCAGCTGCCCGTTTAGGGTCCGTTAAACTTGAGACGTGGCCACGCCTTTGCCGTCAGTGGGAATGAAACAGACGGTAAAGAACCAATCTATGCCGTCAGTGGACAGTAAGCTGACGGCAAACCAATCTTTGCCGACAGTGGAACATTGCCGACAGTTTCCTCAGCTCGTTGCCGACAATGGCCCTTTGCCGTCAGGAGCTGACGGCAAAATATGGTCTTTGCCGTCCGCCCCGATGAAAAGCTGACGGTAAAGAGCTCCACAGATGGCAAATTACCTGATTCCTGTAGTGCTGCAGCATAGTCACTAGCATCACACATAATTTCAAAGGGTAAATTCCAATCAGGTGGTTGAACAACACGAGCAGTAATCAAAGCTTTCTTAAGTATTTCAAAGGCTTCTACACAATCATCATAAAAAACAAAAGGAACATCTTTTTGCAATAAATTAGTAAGAGGCCTAGAAATTTTAGAGAAGTCCTTAATGAACCTTCTATAGAAACCAGCATGACCAAGAAAACTTCTTATACCTTTGATATCTTTAGGACATGGCATTTTTTCAATAGCATCCACTTTAGCCTTATCTACCTCAATGCCTCTTTCCGAAATTTTATGACCGAGGACTATACCTTCGTTTACATGAAGTGGCACTTCTCCCAATTCAAGACAAGACTAGTTTCTTCACATCTTTGCAAAACTTTATCAAGATTGTGCAAGCAGTCATCAAAAGAAGTCCCATAGACGGAGAAATCATCCATGAACACTTCAACAATTTTCTCGTAGAAATCAGAAAATATAGCAGTCATGCATCTTTGAAAGGTAGCAGGTGCATTGCATAAACCAAATGGCATACGTCTATAAGAAAAAGTTCCAAAAGGACAAGTAAAAGTAGTTTTCTCCTGATCGTCGGGAGAGACAGGTATTTGAGAGAAACCAGAATAACCATCCAGAAAGCAAAAATGTGTATGCTTAGACAATCTTTCTAACATTTGATCAATAAAAGGCAAAGGATAATGATCTTTTCTAGTAGCCTAATTTAATTTTCTAAAATCTATAACCATCCAATAACCAGTTACAACTCTTTGTGGGATAAGCTCATTTTTATCATTAGGAACAACAGTGATGCCACCTTTCTTAGGGACACAATGAACAGGACTTACCCATCTACTATCAGCTATAGGATAGATTATAACTTCCTCCAGGAGCTTTAGTATTTCATTTCTTACCACTTCTTTCATCTTAGGATTTAAGCGGCGTTGATGATCAGCAACAGTTTAGCGTCTGGCTCCATATTAATTTTGTGTTGACACATACTTGGGCTAATGCCCTTGAGATCATCCAGAGTGTATCCAATTGCAGCGCGATGTTTCCCTAGAGTTTTCAATAATCTCTTTTCTTCATGCACTGAAAGGTTAGAATTGATAATAATAGGATATATTTTCTTTTCATCAAGATAAGCATACTTCAGTGTATCAGGGAGTTTCTTTAATTCAAACACAGGATCACCCTTAGGGGGTGGAGGATCTCCCAAAATTTCAACAGGCAAATTATGTTTAAGAATAGGTTCTTGCCTAAAGAATATTTCATCTATCTCATTTCTTTTTTTTCATATTCATATCATTCTCATGATCTAACAAATATTGCTCTAAAGGATAAGTAGCTAGGAGGCACAACAATAGAAGCAAGACCAACAAGTACATCTTCATTAGGTAAATCTTTATCATGATGTTGTTTGGTGAACTTAGAAAAATTAAATTCATGAGATTCATCACCAAACTTAACTTTAACCTTTTGTTTAGCACAATCAATTTCAGCTCCATCAGTATTTAAGAAGGGTCTACCAAATATAATGGGACAAAAATTATCTTGTGCAGAACCAAGTACTAAGAAATCAGTAGGATAATTGATCTTACCACACAAGACTTCAACATCTCTCACAATCCCAAGGGGTGAAATGGTATCCCTATTTGCAAGCTTAATAGTAACATCAATCTCTTCTATCTCAACAGGTGAAATATCATGCATAACTTCTTGATAGAGAGAAAAGGGAATTGCACTAATACTAGCACCAATATCACATAAACCATGATAACAATGATCTCCAATCTTAACAGAAACAACAGGCATGCCAACTACTCTTTTATTTTTATCTTTCTTATCCTATTCATTTCTAGCAGGTTTAGCAATTCTAGTAGCATCTTCACAGAAATAGATAACATGCCCATCAACATTTTCAACCAAGAGGTCCTCAACCATTGCAATTGAAGGTTCTACTTTAATTTGTTTAGAATGATTAGGTGCCTTATTATAACTTTTATGAATCACAGTTGTAGCTTTAGAATGCTCCTTGATTCTAATAGGGAAAGGAGGTTTTTCAATATAAGCAGTCGGTACAACAGGATTAACCGCAAAAGATTGAATTTCAGTATTAAAAATTATGGGTTCCTCATGAATATCTTTAATGGGTTCATGATATTTAAACCATTTTTCCTTAGGGAGGTCAACATGAGCAGCAAAAGATTTACAGAAAATAACAACTATCTCAGAGTCGAGTCCATTTTTTGCACTAAGCTCATGAAAAATATCAATTTCAACAAAATACTTAACGCAATCGTATTCGAGATTTATACCTGACTCTTTACCTTTGTTGACCTCCCAATCTTTAGTGTTTCTTTTAATTCTTTCAATAAGATCCCATTTGAATCAATTTGTCTGCTTGAGAAAGAACCCGCAGAAGAAGAATCAAGCATTTCCTTATCGCGAAGGGAAAGCCTAGCATAAAAATTATGAACAATAATATCTCTCGAGAGCTCATGATTGGGGCTTTTGAGCATTAAGTCCTTAAGCCTCCCCCAAGCTTGAGCAATACATTCTCCTTCACGCGGCCAAAAATTGTAGATATAATTCCAATCACGGTGAACCAGATGCATAGGATAAATTTATTATGGAACTCCAGCTTCAGTCGTTTCCAGTCCCATGAGCGAGAATCATCCAATGGCCTATACAATGCCAATGCCTTTCCCTCCAAAGATAAATGGAATAACTTCATTTTAACTCCATCGCTCGATAGACCTGCAAGCTTAAATAATCCACAAAGTTCATCTAGTAAAAGCAAGTGCATATCGGGATGTACCGTTCCGTCTCCTGCATAAAGGTTAGTGTGCAATCTTTCAAGAATACCAAGAGGAATTTCATAATATATATTTTCAGTAGGTGGGGGCTCCTCTCTTACCACTTGTGCACATGGCATGGGCACCCCAAACAAGCCTCTCAAAGGATGATTATCCATAATAACAAGTGTAGATAAAAATTAGCACGTACGATAAAAGTTTCCTTACCAAATTCCACTTACCAAGAGCGCTACACTCCCCAGCAACGGCGCCAGAAAAGAGTCTTGATGACCCACAAGTATAGGGGATCAATCGTAGTCCTTTTGATAAGTAAGAGTGTCGAACCCAACGAGGAGCAGAAGGAATTGATAGGAAGTTTTCAGCAAGGACTTCACTGCAAGTGCTGTAAGATAGTTTTGATAGATAATTCGATAGCAAGATAATTGGTAACAAGGTAGCAAGTGACAAGATAGCAATGTGCAGCAAGTGGACCAATCCTTAATTGTGCTAAGGACAAGCCGGTGATACTTCTTATAGTGATTAAAACGCTCTTGAGGACACACGGGAATATCGCCAAGTTACTTTCACCACGATTCATTGACTTACGTTCATTGCCTTGATAAGTGTTATGTGGGTGGACCGGAGCTAAGGTACTGTCCTTACTTGAACTCATACCTACTTATGATTATACTTTCCATGCAAGCATCCGCAACTACAAGAGAAGTAATTAAGATAAATCTAACCATAGCATTAAGCAATTGGATCCAAAACAGCCCCTTACTGAATAATTCATAAACTAGGGTTTAGGTTTCTATCACTCCCGCAACCCATCATCTACAAACTAATTCCACAATGCCTTCACCTAGGCCCAAACATGGTGAAGTGTCATGTAGTCGAGGTTGACATAACACCACTAGAGGAAGAACAACACAACATAATATCAAAACATTGAACGGTGATCAACTTCACATGATTACTAGCAACAAGACTTCTCCCATGTCCTCAAGAACAAATAGAACTACTCACAACTCATCATATTGATCATGATCAGTGGGTATAAATATATGATTACCAATCTGAACATAATAATCATCCACCAATTAAACCAACAAGCATCAACTACAAGATGTAATCAACACTACTAGCACCCCCAGGTACCAATATGAGGTTTGATACAAAGATTGAACACAAAGGATGAACTAGGGTTTTGAGATGAGATGGTGCTGATGAAGATGTTGATGAAGATGATGATTCCCATGATGAGAGGAGTGTTGGTGATGATGAAGGCTTCGATTTCCCCCTCCCGGAGGGAAGTTTCCCCCGCAGAATCACTCCGCCAGAGAGCAAAAGTGCTCCGCCTCTGTTCTGCCTCGCAGACGGCGGCGGAAAGTCCCAAAACTATTCTCTTGATTTTTTTCTAGGTTAATTAGGATTTTATGGCCAAAGGACTTCGGGAGAGGAGCCACCAGGGGCCGACAAACTTAGGTGGCGCGGCTAGGGGGGTGGCCTCACCACCTGCCCTTGTGGCTGGCTGGTGGGCCCCCTCTAGTATATCTGTGCTCCATAATTCATTATATATTCCAAAATAATTCTCCAAAAATCCACGCTTCATTTTGAGCTCCGGAGAATTGCTATTTCTTGTGTTGTTATTTTAGGTCCAGAATTCCAGCTGCCGGCAATCCCTCTCTCATTGCATAACTTGCGGTTTAACAGAGAAAAGGCATTAGAATTGCACCATAATGTGAAATATAACATTGAAATAAGATAAATTACAGTAGAAAATAATGATGCAAAATGGACGTATCAGAAACTCAAACCCCATTGAGTTCCTACGGGTCTACGCCACTGCAGTTCAGGCTGCCGGGGATGATGAGAGGGTGATGGACAACTGGTTCCCATGGGCCTCGAAGCAGAACACCATGGCTAATGAACCTCCCGAAAAGCTTTGTCAAGTCGTGGGAAGATTTGTGCGACCAATTTGTCGGAGCCTTCCAGGGCAGATACAAGCGCCTTGGTGCACTTAGCCTTCAAGTTTATCAGGGGACTTGTGTGCCATTTTTTATACCAAATCGTATTATCACTGATAACGCCACACAGTTTGCGAGTGGCGCTTTCACCTCCAATTGTGAATAGCTCGGCACCAAGATCTATTATGCTTCAGTTGCACATCCGCGCAGTAATGGACAAGCAGAGCGTGCCAATGCCGAAGTGATTGATCTATGGTATGTTTCTCCACCAATCCCCAACTTATTTCGCGAATCCATGTTCTATGTGCCTAGCATTTCCATGCCTAGGGTATACGAACTTTTGACCCAAATTTTGATTTTGGCTTGGATTCGTTGATGTTTTTAGAGGAGTATGATGTTGTAGTTGCTGTAGGATCACTATAGTATCATTCTATTGGACTGAAAAATTATTTTGTAGAGATGTTTACGAGGAGGTCCACACGTGTCGCTCATGGTGAAACACCAAGTTCATCCGCGAGTGCCACACAAAGGCAACAAGTTTACACGCAGGGGATCATCTTCACCAGCTGTGAGGCCAAGAACAAATACAAGAAGCTTCATGAGAGGAAGATAAAGACCACCAAGTGGGCTTGCGAGTCCACAATAGCCAAGCTGGGCATCGGTAACGATTTCAATTTATTATGTGCTAATGTCGGGTTGCAACATTTTGTTTATCAGGGATGTGCAATGTATGAATGATTGACGCTTGAGTTTCTAAGTACTCTCTCGCATAATGTTGGTTTACTCGCAAGGGTGGACGAAGAAGAACGGATCACTTTCCGTCTCATGGACCAAGACTTCAACATCACTCTGGAGGAGTGGTGTAATTACTTTGTCTTCACTAACAACAATGATGACGTTCGCTATGTCTATGACTTTCTTGCACCGCACCTGAGGCAATCTTTTTACCAGATGAGTTACCATGGCTCCAAGCAAAGGGCCAGTTGCATTGAGTGTCCTGCTATTCGATATTTCTATTATGTTATCACTAACTCGTTGCAGGCACGAGGAGAAGTTTCAAAGGTGAATGATGAGAATATGTAATTATCGGGAAAGCAGTAAACCTTGACGTCGGTTATTCGCCCAACTTAGGGGCAATACTTTTGTTACACCTTGCACACCAAGCAAATTATGCACCAGGAGATATCGTGTGTGGAGGAGTTATCACCATGTTGGTCAACTCCCTTGGCCTCAATTTCAACCATCTCACCCCATTGTCGGTACCAACCTTGTCAATATTAGAGTTCTTTCTAGTGCTGCAATGCTAGTGGTCCACCGTGGTCGTCATTGTATTCGAATTCGTGGAGTTAGGTACTTGCAACCTACTCCAAGGCCTAACCGTTTCTCGATAGAGGATGGAATTTTGCATTATGTGCCATGGGAAGGAGATGCAGCATTCGATCAAGAGACCCCTGAACCAGAACAAGTTGATGAAGCAGAACTCGCCACCGACGAAGAAGAGGAGCAGCCCTAAGAAGAAGCACAACAAGAAGTGTCCTACACCACCTACTCGGACCTCTACAGTTTTCAGGGCTCCATCAATGACATGAGCAACCTTGCTGAGTCCCTCCGACACACGTCCATGTACATGAATAGCAGCTTCTCCAACTGGAGCCAAGGATGGGCTCCGGATCAGTCGCCACCACAATGATCTCACCGGTTTGGGCCTGCAAAAGCTTAAGCTTCGGGGAGGTCACTACCACGTCTACATCAAGATGTGGCAGTGTTCCAACTGGAGCCAAGGATGGGCTCCGGATCAGTCGCCACCACAATGATCTCACCGGTTTGGGCCTGCAAAAGCTTAAGCTTC
Organism: Elymus sibiricus; assembly: GCA_039707655.1. Taxonomy (NCBI): domain Eukaryota; kingdom Viridiplantae; phylum Streptophyta; class Magnoliopsida; order Poales; family Poaceae; genus Elymus; species Elymus sibiricus. The sequence continues at coordinate 40,740,160 of CM077664.1, forward strand.
GGGGAGGTCACTACCACGTCTACATCAAGATGTGGCAGTGTTATTTTCAATAAGTTGTAATGAGGTTGTACTTCAGCTCGCTGTGCTTCAAACACTCGTGTTGGTTTGCTCCAACACTTTGCTTTTTATTTGCTTTCGTTTTTCGTTTTTCTTTTTGCCGGTTGCAATTTTTATTTTGCAAAGTTAGCTTTCAAAAACCCCAAAATAGAATAAGTTTTGCTTTGCTCTTTTATTTTGCTCTTGGATTTCGTTTGCATTCTTGTTTATATTTCAGAGGAGTTGGTCTATGCCGGACAACGAGGAATGCAATCTTAAGGAAGAGAAGTGTGTACATTCATGATCGTGAACGTATGTCCTACGACACCTGTCTTTTGCACTTGAATTACTTAGAATAGTAGTAGTATGTCTGATGTGTTCAAGTGGGAGTAAGTCTTGATAGTTAAAACAAAGGTTTTGTTCTAGTAACAAAAATAATTTAGTAACCTTTGTGGTGTTTAATCTAGATAACCGAGACTTGCCGTGGGACTGTTTTTAAAAGAAAGTGATGTTAACAAAGAATAACCATGCATAAGAGAAAGTCTCAAAAGACTTGGGTGTTGAGAAAAATTGTAGAGAAGATGATGTTAGAGATAGTCAACCCCATAGTGTTAATTTTAATAGACTCAATAGCCCTCGTGGATAAAGTTGTCCAGAGGAACTTAGTTGAAAGGTGAATGAGATTATGCCAAAAAATTGTGTTGTATTTTTACATGGCGCTCCAGCTTCTCGCTGGTGCTATGGCCTTGCTACTCTATGCATGCGTACATGTGTAAATGTGGCTTCGTCACCTTTCTTGATGTTATGCTGAGAACTCCACTGGCCAATGAACGATCCACCAGAGTTTCGGCTTGGATTTCGGCTATGAGTTTGTTACCGTACGTAGTGGCAACACTACATAGAATATTATTCAGCTTTCTCTTGAATGTGTGTGTATGTGGTAATAACCGGGTACTGAACGCAAGAGCTCAAAAGAGACAACATAATGGTCCATAGTACCCAAACATAAGCCACTGCGAAACTTTATGCATGATCACTTCTTTGGCATAATCCCGTCACCTGACAACAAAAGTTTCAGCAAGCAATGATTGAAATAAAGTGCTTGAGAGCCTTGATGTTAAGACACTCGTGGGTGTGTTAGCGAGTTACTCTAGAATCATGTTGTCTTTACATACATTTCACTCCCTAATATATGTTTTCATTGCCCAAGAAAGAAAATCTCTTCCGTGCATTCCCGACAAGCAAGTGTTAACTAGAAGAAATAGAATCAAGTGTTACTATGTTATTTTGCCTAGTTGAGCAAGAAGTTTGTATTGATTATCTCTGCTTCACTAACACTTGCATAATAACCATACCACCGCTACACCTATACCAAGTTTTCAGGTCAAGAAGCGGAGGGCTATCTGGGCGTATCGATCGTAAGTAAACCAAAACCTTCTCGTTATTTCGGTTTAAACAACTAAGTTCCTTACAGTTTGGATTTCTCTCTATGTTGCTCGAGGACGATCAAGTTTAAGCTTGGGGGAGTTGATGAGTGTTATTTTTACGCTCATCAAACCTGAGTTTAAACCAAGTTATTTCATAAAAATTGAGACATCCGCTCCGATATTGCTACTAATGACTATTGAATGCAAAGGATTCCCAATATCCTATCTTTATTTTGTTTCCACAGGAAATGGGCTAAATATGGACTAAATCAAGCCAATACATGCAAAGGAGTAAAGAGGAGATAGAGGAGATCAAGTGGGAGGCGCACCAGAAAGAACAAAGCGCAAGATGGCGTTCCATACGACCGCGCGCGCTCGTATGAGCTGCCAACGGCGTCCTCAAATCCAACCAAGTAGACTCTGTAAAGGGCCCCATGCCAGAAGAGCTACAGAACATCGCTGAGACCTCCATCTTCGTCATCCACAGCAACCCTAGCCGCCGCCATTTCCCATCTCCATCTCCATAGCCGCCACCATCACCACCACCGTAGAACTCATCCAACTAGCCATACTTTGTAATCGTGCATCACATCCGGCATCTATTGTAAGACATATTATCAATCAATCTTCATGATGTGTTCTTCAATGATTTCTCCTTGTGATCTGATCTCCATGTGTGAGTAGTTTGGCAAGGTCATGGGTTGAGGCATAGCCCTACAACACTATGTATTTATTGGAGGGATCGATGGAAGTACTTTGAATTAGCGTCACGTATGTGTAACATAAAATTGCTTCGAAGTTGTCTCATGTTTTGTCCGCATTCTTCATCCTTGTAGGTGCCCAGGATCATGAAGAGCGAGCCACAGAGAGGCTAAGGGCAGGGAGACCGTGAAGTGTTATTCTGAACACCAGTGACAAAAAGGTTTAGTACGGTAACACGGATCCTATCCTTGGGGATACAAGAGGTGTAGTCATTAAACGCCCAATGCTTTTGTCTGATTCTATCTTAATTACCGGGGCAACCCCGTGCGATGGATAGGGTCTTTCGGTTGGACAACTGACTCTTGCTGCAGGACGCGCTCCTGTCAGGACGTAATTTGGACACATCCCCCACTTTGATACGTTGCAAGCACATCTCGATGGATGACTTCCAGGGCACAAATTAATATCATGATGATCCCGTTCATAAATATATGGTTGTAAGAACAAGTACTCATACCCATGCCTATTTTTATTATAAGTGTTTTTAGTTTCAACTTGATTCTGATCCGGTCAAAAGTTGGAATTAATACTCTTGTAAAAGCTTGCTAGAAACCTTTGTCTTTAAGGGTGCCTTCCTCTCGTGGGTTCGATAACTCAGGGTCACCTCTGGGGAAAAAAGGCGAGAATCCTTTCTGCTCCTTTACCGGATCACTAATGGGACTAATCAAACCTTTTTCTGGCACCGTTCCCAGGGAGGATTTGTGTGCCTAGTCATTATTTTAGAGTTTTTGTTAGAGTTTTTGTTTCAGTTTTAGTTTATTTTTTGATGCAAGTGTTGTCACTAGAAAACCCAAAAATATTACCATGGCTCGTAATCTTGGAAGCTTTGCTGCTCCTAGCAATAGTTTCATGTGTGAACCAATTGCACAACCTGATGTTGCTGCTGCTGAGTATGAGATTAAACCGAACCTAGTCTCTATGGTTCAACAGGACCAATTTGGAGGCGCTTCTTCTAAGGATGCCGGCATGCATTTGCATAATTTTTCTGAATTGTGTAACATGACACACATAAGGGATTATGACCCTGACGCTTTGAAGTTGCATCTATTTCCTTTCTCTTTGAGAGGAAAATCTAAAGAATGGCTTCTAGCTTTGCCTGGAGGTAATATAACTTCATGGACTGAGTGCTGCAGTAAATTTTTATCTATTTGCCCACCTGCAAAGATTATGAAACTGCGTTCGCAGATAACAAGTTTTAAGTAGGATGATCGTGAGCCACTAGCGCTTGCATGGAATCGCATGAAGGAGGCTATAAGGAATTGTCCTAATCATGGAATGGAAGAATGGTTAATTCTTTATATGTTTTATAATGCCTTAACTCCTATGTCGGAAACTATGCTTGACACTGCTGCTGGAGGCACAATAATGGGAAAGCCCATCGCTGAAGCTAAAAAATTGCTAGATGATATGCAAGAGAACCATGCCCAATGGCATGTTGAGAGATCAACCACCAAGCGAGTCAATGCTATTGAAGAAAAGAATACGGAGTTGACCGCTAAACTTGATGAACTCATCTCCGTGATGAAAGGTAAAGAAGAGGTAAACGTAAATGTTATTACCAAAAAAGATGTTAATTATGTTAATTTCATTGCTCGTAATAGTTATAATCCAAACTGGAAAAATAATGGGTATGCTCCTAGATTGCCTTATCCTAATAATAGTGGAGCACCTAACAATTTTAATGGAATGAGCAACGGTAATAGAAATACCTTGGAGGACACTCTGAAAAAAAATTATTGCTAGTCAAAGGGAGCAAACTGAAACGTTTTAAAAATATTCTGAAGAATCATGATAACTTACTTGGTCAATTGACCGGTAAGATTGCTGGACTCACTAACGATGTGCAGGCTCTAGATGGAAGAACTAAGAGCATGGAGGCACAAGTTGCAAACATTGCAAAGAGTCAAACTTTGATTCTAGCCAAGTTTGCAGGTAAACGGGAACCTAACCCGGTTGAAGATGTTAAGATGATGAGAAGTAGCGAAGAAAATGCAGAGGAACTTGATAAGAGCCATGTGCCAGAGTATACATATATAGTTGCGGACTTCGTGAGGATGATAGCAATGAAACACCCACTACCTGAAGTAACAAATGATGAAGCATATAATGTTTTTGTTGATCATGTTGCAGCTAAGGTACGTGAGTTGGATGATGAAAGAAAGAAGCTATATGGTAAGCTACCTGCTAAGCAATAAGATATCTTTGAGCCTACTATAGAGATTGAGATTGGTTTGAATAAGTTCAATGCTTTGTGTGATCTAGGTACTAGTGTTTCCACTATGCCTAAGTCTGTTTACGATAGTCTCAATCTTGGTCCTTTTGCTACTACTGAAATTAAATTGAATATGGCCAATTCTACCTTTACGCAAGGAGTAGGGATTAAGCATGGTTTTATCATTCAAATTAATGATTGCCCTGTTATGATTGATCTTGTTATTGTTGATATGCCTGAAGATCCCATTGCTCCTATAATTCTTGGCCGTTTCTTAGGACCATAAAGGCTACTATCAATGTGTTTGAGGGAAATGTAAGATTTGACCTTCCTGCAAAGGATCCTTTTGTGAGACATTTTCCCAGGAAAAAGAAAATGAAGACATACACCGGAGATGGCATGGTCGTCAATGCTCGGAGCTACGGGCTTGGTGTATTTATACCCAAGTGATCATCACTACGGTCGAGCTATCCGACCGAAAACAAGCACTTCGTGGGAGGGAACCCATGCAAATAAGGTAGAAGAGTAAGTTTTGTTTTTAGTCTTTTTCGTTTCAATAAAGAGAGTGTTGAAGTTTTGTAGCGGAGGAAAAGTTGAGAAAAAGTTGTGCTAATGAGGCCTTTGTCATGTGCAAATTGCTATGTGTCGTATTAACGTTTGAAAGCCTGGATATATGCCTATATGTTGTGTTGGAACTAACCCCGTAGAAATCACCAAAGAAAACGAAGTTTTTGAAGAAACAGAACAAAAGACGGCCTAGCGTATGACCGCAGAGGTCGTATGGCGCGTGGGTAGCTCCAATGAAAACCAACCAGAGGCAACAGAGTGCACGACGGCGTATTATATGAGTGCACCCGCTCGTACGTGCGGTCGTATGATGCCCTGACAAAAACGAAGAAGGGTCTAGAGCCAAAGAAGGCGTTTCGTACGAGCGGACACGCTCGTATACGCGCTCGTATGACACTTGCGACCAGACGAAGAAGAGACCAGAATGAATGACGGCGTTTCATATGAGTGTAGACGCTCGTATACGCGGTCGTATGAGGTACACGCCGTGACAATGCTGGCTCCAGAGCGCAAGACGGCGTTCCATACGAGCGCACCCGCTGGTATGCGTGCTCGTATGGCTTTCCGGCGGCCAAAAGAGGCCGAGGCAGGAGGTAAGTTTTCTCCATCTCATCTATTTCTTCTTCTTCTTCCTCCCAAACCTCTCCAAACCCTACCACAATTTGTCGGATCTCTCTACTCATTCGATTTCAGTTCAAACCCTTCCGTGTGATTGATCTACAATATGTTTCTCCTCCAATCCCCAACTTATTTCTCGCGAATCCATGTTCTATGTGCCTAGCATTGCCATGCCTAGGGTATACATACTTTTGATCACAATTTTGATTTTGGCTTGGATTCGTTGATGTTTTTAGAGAAGTATGATGTTGTAGTTGCTGTAGGATCACCATAGTATCATTCTATTGGACTGAAAAATTATTTTGTTGAGATGATTACGAGGAGGTCCACATGTGTCGCTCGTGGTGAAACACCAAGTTCATCCGCGAGTGCCACACAATGGCAACAAGTTTACATGCAGGGGATCGTCTTCACCACCTGTGAGGCCAAGAACAAATATAAGAAGCTTCATGAGAGGAAGATAAAGACCACCAAGTGGGCTTGCGAGTCCACAATAGCCAAGTTGGGCATCGGTAACGATTTCAATTTATTATGTGCTAATGCTGGGTTGCAACATTTTGTTTATCAGGGATGTGCGATGTATGAACAATTGATGCTTGAGTTTCTTAGTACTCTCTTGCATAATGTTGGTTTACTCCCAAGGGTGGACGAAGAAGAACGGATCACTTTTTGTCTCATGGACCATGACTTCAACATCACTCTGGAGGAGTGGTGTAATTACTTTGTCTTCACTAACAACAATGATGACGTTCGCTATGTCTATGACTTTCTTGCACCGCATCCGAGGTAATCTTTTTACCAGATGAGTTACCATGGCCCCAAGCAAAGGGCCAGTTTCATTGAGTGTCCTGCTATTCAATATTTCTATTATGTTATCACTAACTCGTTGCAGGCACGAGGAGAAGTTTCAAAGGTGAATGACGAGAATATGCTAATTCTCGGGAAAGCAGCAAACCTTGACGTCGGTTATTCGCCCAACTTAGGGGCAATACTTTTGTTACACCTTGCACACCAAGCAAATTGTGCACAAGGAGATATTGTGTGTGGAGGAGTTATCACCATGTTGTCCAACTCCCTTGGCCTCAACTTCAACAATCTTCGCCCCATTGTCGGTAACAACCTTGTCAATATTAGAGTTCTTTCTAGTGCTGCAATGGTAGTGGTTCGCCATGGTCGTCATTGTATTCAAATTCCTGGAGTTAGGTACTTGCTACCTACTCCAATGCCGAACCATTTCTCGATAGAGGATGGAATTTTGCATTATGTGCCACAGGAAGGAGATGCAACATTCGATTAAGAGGCCCCTGAACCAGAACAAGTTGATGAAGCAGAACTCGCCACCGACGAAGAAGAGGAGCAGCCCCAAGAGGAAGCACAACCAGAAGTGTCCTACACCACCTACTCGGACCTCCATCAATGACATGAGCAACCTCGCTAGGTCCCTCCGACACACGTCCGTGTACATGAACAACAGCTTCTCCAACTGGAGCCAAGGATGGGCTCTGGATCAGTCGCCGCCACAATGATCTCACTGGTTTGGGCTTGCAAAAGCTTAATCTTGGGGGAGGTCACTAGCACGTCTACATCAAGATGTGGCGGTGTTATTTTCAATAAGCTGTAATGAGGTTGTACTTCAGCTCGCTGAGCTTCAAACACTCGTGTTGGTTTGCTCCAACACTTTGCTTTTTATTTGCTTTTGTTTTTCGTTTTTCTTTTCGCCGGTTGCAATTTTTCATTTACAAAGTTAGCTTTCAAAAATCCAAAAACCCAAAAATAGAATAAGTTTTGCTTTGCTCTTTTCTTTTGCTCTTGGATTTCGTTTGCATTCTTGTTTATATTTCAGAGGAGTTGGTCTACGCCGGACAACGAGGAATGCAATCTTAAGGAAGAGAAGTGTGTACATTCATGATCGTGAACGTATGTCCTACGACACCTGTCTTTTGCACTTGAATTACTTAGAACTAGTCATCAACCCGTGCGTCCGCACGGGCTAGTTAGTTTGTAATCACAAAGTAGAAAAACATTTGGATGATTTTTTTTATGTGTATATGGTATAGGAGTTAGAAATATATGAGTACTTCCAGTTTTGGACATCTCCCAATGTATCATTATAAAACATGAATTCCGGAAAAAAATTGCCATCATGGAAAAACAGAAGATACAAAAATAAAATATGTGATTTTAAGGAACTTTTAGATGGAATTACTTGCTCAATTAATAGAGAACAAAGAATAAAACATATTCAAGGTCTTGTGAATTTGAACCTAGTTAGTTTGACTGTACATAAATTCCCCAAGAAGAAAACATGGAATCATACATGGTTATTATAGATGATGATATCCAGGAATGATATGTTTCTTGCTCCAATTTGTTGGATGTGGAGTAGTGAACTCATTGGCTCTGAATAATAATACCACTTATCAGATTAGCACAAATATTATTAGACATATGTATATATGTACATATATATGACCCAAGAAAAAGAAAAATAAACTACTCAAGATATACGTGTCTATGCAGAGAAAGATGCGTTTTAGCTCCTACACATGCACCAATGATGGAAAGTGAAATCAGGAAAATATCAAAAGATGCAAACACATTATTAAAATAGTTAGGCGTATACATGTTCAAAGCTTTAACATGTATGTAAATCTTCTATCGAAAGAACACATTTTTGTGTCCTCGATATAAATAAATTCATGTAGACGTGTATAACTCGGACTGCCCTACTGGGGCAGACTTTACATGCACGGGTATCACATGGGAATTCTCTTTTAGTACTGGTATGTTGCCCTATTTGATTCGATTGCTGTAAGTATATTTTTGAGCATGAATGATTAGATTAGTTGCAGATATGAAGAGTTATCGACTGCAGTTGATTAATAAAAAAAATTACCAGATTGAAGGTTAGATATATTTTATGTGAATTTCTAGTTTTTCGCGCAATGGACAATTAACGATCATCATACGCAGAGGTTATATGACTCAGAAAATAGGAAAAAACTTAAGCTCAGAAGAGCAATATTGTAACATGAAATAAATTGCATCTCTTATTCAGTTCGTGACATCCGTACTAATATTTTGTTCTTTAAAAAAAAGGTAGACTCACACATGCACACACACGCATACCACCACACACCTCATGCAGCGCCGGCTAAATACCGAGTCGTCGAGCTTCAAGATTAAGGAAGTGAAAGAATATTCCATCTTAATGAGATACATAGGACGGTAAACCTGGAGTTTGCTTTATGGCGAACTAAGGATAAAATCACCTTTTCAACCAATTTTCTCAGGCATATATACTTAATGAAGTGGGGTACATTATTTGGATTTCTAGTTCAATCAATTTGGTTGGTGAAGAATTCGAAAAATATTTGGTTGAAAGATACATATTTACGCATGTATATAAGATCTATGGCATACATACACATGTATATGAGATTTTTTTAATGCATGGTTCATATAATACAAATGGTTTAATTCTTTCCATTTAATTAGATTGGCAAGATTAATAGATATTTTTCAAGAGAAATATTCCACTCTGACTTACAGGACCAAAATGAATATATATAAACCATATATTTATGCATGTTGATAGCTGACATCACACCGCACGTACCTCTGTATCTGTGTATGCGTACACAGGTAAGCATCGATCAGTAATAGCCTCCGTTAGCTTCAGACAAAGGTCCAGCCTTCCAGCACGTACGTGTACAAAACAAAGCTGCATGAAGGACATACCTGCACCTGGAGACACATGAGATGCGGCCGGGCGTGGATGGGAAATTCATCTGGCCAGTACGCCCTCACGTGTGTTGTGCAGCCGTAGGAAACGGTCGATCTCGAATCGATCCGAGAGCTGCATGTACGTACCTGAGCGTGCGTTTTCTTGCCGGAATAGAATCGCTAGCTTTAGCTAGCTATCCTGCGTACGGATCAAGTAATCCAGCATCCTTCTTCATCGTGTAACTGTGCTTCTCAGGAGAACCAATCTACGTGTGTACGTGCGTGTGATACACCTGCAGAAAGATCAAGTACAGGACTGACTGAATTGCATCGTACATCTCGCCGGAAATACCTGGCGTGCTTAGGCTTGCGTGGCTGAGCAGCTGGAAGGGTGGATGGCTGCAGAGTTGTGTTCGCCGCCGCCATCTGATTGATGAGAAGGATTAGAGGTGTTTCCTCGTTTTGTTTCCTAGGTTAGAAACAAGGAAAGGCAAGGAGATACGCGGGTGGAAGAGACCGAAGGAATTTTTAGCTTTATCCAATGGTTAAAAATAAATTGAAGATTGATATGACGGATGCATTTTGCTAGACTCCAGAATTAACGTGGAGCATCGTATGGTGCATCCAATTAGTAAATATAAGATAGTAGTAGTAGTAGTATGTCTGATGTGTTCAAATGGGAGTAAGTCTTGATAGTTAAAACAAAGGTTTTGTTCTAGTAACAAAAATAATTTAGTAACCTTTGTGCTGTTTAATCTAGATAACCGAGACTTGCCGTGGGACTGTTTTTAAAAGAAAGTGATGTTAACAAAGAATAACCATGCATAAAAGAAAGTCTCAAAGGACTTGCGTGTTGAGAAAAATCGTAGAGAAGATGATGTTAGAGATAGTCAACCCCATAGTGTTAATTTTAATAGACTCAATAGCCCTTGTGGATAAAGTTGTCCGGAGGAACTTAGTTGAAAGGTGAATGAGATTATGCCAAAAATCTGTGTTGTATTTTTACATGGCGCTCCAGCTTCTCGCTGGTGCTATGGCCTTGCTACTCTATGCATGTGTACATGTGTAAATGTGGCTTCGTCACCTTTCTTGATGTTATCCTTTCTTGATGTTATGCTGAGAACTCCGCTAGCCAATGAACGATCCACCAGAGTTTCGGCGCACCAGAAAGAACAGAGTGCAAGACAGCGTTCCATACGACTGCGCGCGCTCGTATGGGCTGCCAACGGCATCCCCTGATCCAACCAAGCAGACTCTGTAAAGGGCCCCATGCCAGGAGAACTACAGAACATCGCCGAGACCTCCATCTTCGTCATCCACAGCAACCCTAGCCACCGCCATTTCCCATCTCCATCTCCATAGTCGCGACCATCACCACCACCGTAGCACTCATCCAACTAGCCATACTTTGTAATCGTGCATCACATCCGGCATCTATTGTAAGACATATTATCAATCAATCAATCTTCATGATGTGTTCTTCAATGGTTTCTCCTTGTGATCTGATCTCCATGTGTGAGTAGTTCGGTAAGGTCATGCATGGGTTGAGGCATAGCCCTACAACCCTATGTATTTGTTGGAGGGGTCGATGGAAGTACTTTGAATTAATGTCCCGTATGTGTAACATAAAATTGCTTCGTAGTTATCTCTTGTCTCGTCCGCGTTCCTCGTCCTTGCAGGTACCCAGAATCATGGAGAGTGACCCACGGAGAGGCTAAGGGCAGGGAGACCGTGAAGTGTTATTCTAAACACCAGTGACAGAAAGGTTTAGTACGGTAATACGGATCCTATCCTTGGGGATACAAGAGGTGTAGTCATTAAACGCCCAATGCTTTTGTCTGATTCTATCTTAATTACTGGGGCAACCCCGCGCGACGGATAGGGCCTTTTGGTTGGACAACTGACTCTTGATGCAAGACGTGCTCCGGTCAAGACGTAATTTGGAAACATCCCCCACTTCAATACGTTGCAAGCACATCTCGATGGATGACTTCCAGGGCACAAATTAATATCATGATGATCCCATTCACAAATATATGGTTGTAAGAACAAGTCCTCATACCCATGCCTATTTTTATTATAAGTGCTTTCAGTTTCAACTTGATTCCGATCTGGTCAAAAGCTAGAATTAATACTCTTGCAAAAGCTTGGTAGAAACCTTTGTCTTTAAGGGTGCCTTCCTCTCGTGGGTTCGATTACTCAGGGTCACCTCTGGGGAAAAAAGGCAAGAATCCTTTCTGCTCCTTTACCGGATCACTAAAGGGACTAATCACGCTGGTGTCCGAGCTGCTCGCTACCAATAAGGACTGCGCTGCTATCACAGCCGCCATGTCCGTTCCCGGGAGCTTGAGGTAGGTGATCTTGTCCTTCACTGGATTCAGTCCAGGAAAGGAATGAGCAAGCTCTCACCTAAGTGGGAAGGCCCTTATCGGTAGTTCATGTTTCCAGGCCGGGGGCTGTCTGGCTGGAGACCGAGGATGGCGTACGCGTATCCAACTCGTGGAACATCAAACATTTGCAAAAGTACCATCTTCGCAAATACTACCCGTGAGGCGCAGCAAACTTGTATACGGGTCCATCCCAATAACAACTTTTGTACTTGGGGGGCTCCCCCTTTTGTGGATAAATAAAGATGAGTTGTTCCTACCTTTTTTGTGCAATTTTCAATTCTCTTTTCAACAAGAGAGACTAATTTATGAATTTTCTTCTTTGTGTGTGGAATAGCCTCATCTAAACCAAAACACGAGCCAGGGGCTGTCATGGTGCCAGTGCTCAGGTCCACCCTGGGCACCACCAAGTCCTACACCCGACGACGAGGACTGGTTCCCGGGTCCGTCCCGCACACCAAGTCGTCTAGTGTGCCTGGAAGGTTGCTCTATCCTTGTGCCTTGGTTTAGCTGGACAATCCCACACCCTAGAGGAGATTCATGATGTCAGGGCTCCCTTGTTGGTTTAATTCTTTTAACAGTTTTAAGCTAAGGTTGTAGGCCTGGCAATCAATGGTGTTCTGTTAGAAGGAGGCATGCAGATCTTTGTCGAGGGCAAGGGAAGCATTACCCCTGCAAACAGCAATTTCCTGCCGGTGTTGGTGGTTAAACCCTGGAGACAGGACCCTTGCTGGCAACAACATTCAAAAGGGACACTATGGCCAAAAAGAGCCAAGTTTTTTCTAAAACTTAAGATCATCCATTTCACTACAACTGGCGTTCTCTTGGAATCAAGAGACTTCACCTTGTACATAGCCTGGCCATTGGAAGGGTGTTTACGGGAAATGGCATGCTCGTGGGAAGTACCAGGTCCGCCTCGAGAACCTCACTGCTAGTACGTCCATGCTCGGGAACGAAAAGATCCCGAGAAATGGTGTGCCCTGTGGTTGTGCCTTGGACCCGCTCCTGCACGTCACAGTCTTATGCATACGTACTCGTGGGTGTCCCAAAAACTTGGGGCAATGAAGTGTAGAAGGTGTGGAAACTTGAAATCGGGAAAAGCTAAAGTTATAGTGAAAGCAAACATTCAGCTTAAACCGCGACAAGTACTAATTAAGCTATTATAATAAATTGTTTGTGGCACTGTGTGCCCAGATAATTGTTGCAGGCAAAATAAAGTACAAGTTCACAACAAGGGTGCCCCGGTGACGATCACGCTTGGGCGTCTGCGTCATCTTCCTCCTCCACGCGCGCATCATTGTTGACGAACCTGCGAATGTGGGAAGCCATCTCTGCCACGGCCTTCTCCTTCTCCTCTTCAGAGGTGATCTTCTCAACGATGGCATCAACGGGGAAGGATGGATCGCGGTGGCACTAACCCCGCCGTGAAAAAAGGTGTAAAAATGGGTATGTCACCCGCCTCATGCTCCCCTGATGTCGGCTTGATTTTGGTTAGCCCGCCATCATGGCGCTTGCTGGCCACTAGGAAGCGCAGGGGATCCGTTAACTCCTTGTTGACAAACCACGGCTTGAAGCGCGCCTTGCTAAGTCGGAGTTCTACCAACATGGACTCGCTGATCTTCCCCGTCGCCAGCACCAACTTGGCAGCTTTGGGAACCATGGTTGCTGGTGGGAATCACGGCGGTGGATAGCCATGTGGCTTGGAGCAGAGGACGCGGAATGCTGCGAAGAAGATGAACCGTAAGGTGTTGAGGCAGTGTGGGGAATGGCATGAAAGAGGAGAAGGAACCGCCGCGCCTGCCTTTATAGGTCGGGGCGTGGGGGCTGCTTTCTCTCTCTCACTCACTCCTCAGTCAATGTGGTGGTTTCCCCACGACGCCCACTACGCCCACGATCAACGCGGCAGTTCCACTTTTGCGGGAACCGAGGTGATGTGCACTCTCATACGAGATCCTGTGCAAATAAATGTGCAGCGTAGCACGCAAACGATTCGACTGTGACCGCTCGCAGGAATCTGCTGACACGTGCCGTGACCCCCGCTCTGGGTAGGCCTAGCCCCGATGACCTAGAAGTCGTCTGCCGGGCCCAGGCCCGGGGGCTACTGTCGGCCCCATGGAGACCAGGGTCTCATGGACCCGTCAAGTGTGGGCCACAATGGCCTTCCCGGCAGGAAGGCACTGGGCATTCCCTTGCAATGAATGTTCATCCCCCTTCGAAGGTGGCATGCAGATCTTCGTCAAAGTCCAAGATGGAGAGTGCCTCTCTCAACACAAGGAGTTGTCACCTCTCTGCTGGCAAGCAGCTTGAGGATGGCAGCACCTTTGCTGACTACAGCATCCAGAAGGAATCCATACTTCACTTAGCCCCCGACAACGTGGTGGTATGCAGATCTTTGTCATGACTCACCTCAAGATGCAGATCTTTGTGAAGACTCTCACCGACAAGACCGTCACACTAAAGGAAGAGTCCTCTGACACCATTGACAATGTCAAGGCCAAGTTTTCCCTAGAAGGAAATCACCTCCCGACAACGGCTTCTCCAGCGTCAGCGCTGATGCCCTTTGAGATCCTGTTTGGATAGCGAAGGTTTCCCTACCTCTTCCCCAAGGAGTGACCCTTAGTTATCAAACCCACGAGAGGATGTGTACTATGATAGAGGCTCTACCAAGTCTTTGCGAGAGAGTTAAATTCCAATTTTTGTAACCGGACCTTAACAACCTTAGGGTGTAAACACTTAGAATTAAAACACGCATGGGTATGAGGACTTGTTTCTTACAACCATATATTTGTGATCGGGATCATCATGATCTTAATTTCTACTCTGGAAGACACCCGTTAGGATGTGCTTGCAACGAGACGACGTGGGGGATGTGTCCAAATTACATCTTGACCGGTTCGCGGCCTGCATCAAGAGTCAGTTGTCCAACCGCACGCCCTTACCGTCGCGCGGGGTTACCTTGGTTATTAAGAATAAATCAGACAAAAGCATTAGGCGTTTAATGACTACACCTCATCTATCCCCAAGGATTGGCTTTCTGCTACCGTACTAATCCTTTTTGTCACTGGTGTACGAAAAAGCGTTCCGCTTCCTCCCTCCTCCTAACCTCCTACTTGATCGAACTCCGGGATCTTGGGTACCTGCAGGGTCGAAGAACGAGAAAGAGACAAGCGACAACTACGATGCAATTCTAACACATACATGACGTTAATTCAAAGTCAATTCCATCAATCCCGCATACAAATACATCGGGTTGCAAGGCTATGCCTCAACCCATTGCCTTACCAAATTACTCACACATGACGATCGGATCGCAAGAAGAAATCATTGGAGAAGACATAAAGATGAATGCTTTATTGATAATATGTCTAACAATGGTTGCCGGATGCGATACACGATTACAAGTATCGCTAACTTGGAGGTGGTTTGTTGCGGTGATGGCGGTGGTGGTGGCTATGGAGATGAGATGGGAAATGGTGGCGGCTAGGGTTGAAGAATGGCTTCTGGTTCGGTGATGGAGGTTTTCGACCATGCTCCTCTGCGATTCTGGTGCTGGCCCCTTTATAAAAGTTGTTGGGTTGGACGCCATGGAGCCACCAGCACCTGGTACGACCGCTAGTACGAGTGGGCGCGCTCGTACCAGACGCCGTCTTGCGCTCTGGATGAATTGTTGCGCCTCCAATCTTCTTCCTTCTTTCTCCATTTGGCTTGCTTCCATATAAATGATGATTTATATCCATGTTTGGCCTCTTTTCCTATGGAAACAAAATAAATAATGGATTTCACGATCTCTCGCATTCATTAGTCATTAGTGGCAATATCGAAGTGATTTTCTCAAAATTTCTAAGATTATCCGGTTTAAACAACGGTGTGATGAGCGTAAAAATATCACTCATCAACCTCCCCAAGCTTAAACCTTGATCGTCCCCGAGAAACAAAAAGAGAAACCTAACCGTTAGGAACTTAGTTATTTAAACCGAAATAATGAGAAGGTTTTGGTTCACTTACGATCGGTACGCCTAGATAGACCTCCGCTTCTTCACCTGAAAACTTAGTATAGCTATAGCGGTGGCATGGTTATTATGCAAGTGTTAGTGAAGCATAGGTAATCAACACAAAACTCTTGCTAGTCTAGACAAAATAACAAAGTAGCTTTCATTCTATTTCCTCTAGTTAACACTTGCTTGCCAGGAACACACGGAAGTGAATTTTCCTTCTTGAGCAATGAAAACATAAATTACGGGAGTGAAAGGTATGTAAAGACAACATGATACTGGAGTAACTCGCTAACACTCACGAGTGTCTCCTCATCAAGGCTCGCAAACACTTCTTTCAATCATTGCTTGCTGAAACATTCGTTGTCTAGTGACGGGATTATGCCAAAGAAATGATACATGCATAGAGTTTCGCTGTGGCCTATGTTTAAGTACTATGGACCAATATGTTGTCTCTTTCGAGCTCTTGAGATCATTACTTGTTTATTACCACATACACACACTCCTCTAGAGAAAGCCCAATAATATTCCCTGTAGTGTTGCCACTATGAACGTTAACAAACTCATAGCCGAAATCCGAGCCGAAACCCAGGTAGATCATTCATTGCCCAGCGGAGTCCTCAGCATAACATCAAGAGAGGTGACGAAATCACATTTACGCAGCATAAAGCAACATATAGTGACAAGGCCATGGCACCAGCGAGAAGCTGAAGCGCCATGTATAAATGCAAAATAGATTTTGGCATAATCTCAATCACCTTTCAACTGGGTTCCTCTGGACAATTTTATCCACAAGTGCTATTGAGTCCATCAAAATTAACACTATGGGGTTGAGTATCGCTAATATCATCTTCTCTACAATTTTTCTCAACACCCAAGCCTTTCTAGAGACTTTCTCATATGCATGGTTATTCTTTGTTTACATCACTTTCTTTTAAAAACAAGTCCCACGGCAAGTCTCGGTTATCTAGATTAAACAGAACAAAGGTTACTAAATTATTTTACCTACAAGAACAAAACTTCTGTTTTAACCATCAAAACTTACTCCCACATGAATACTTCACACATAATACTACAACAACTATTCTAAGAAATTCAAGTGCAAAAGACAGGAGTCGTAGGACATACGTTCACGATCATGAATTTCCATGCTTCTCTTCCTTAAGGGTGCGTTCCTTGCTGCCCGGCGTAGATCAACTCCGCTGCGAAAATATAAACAAGAATGCGAACGGAAATCCAGGGCAAAAGGAAAAGAGCAAAGCAAAAAGGAAACTTTATTCTATTTTTTTGGTTTTTGGGTTTTTGAAAGCTAACTTGCAAAAGAAATAGCAACCGGCAAAAGAAAACAAACAAAAAACAAAACCAAATAAAAAGCAAAGTGTTGGAACAAACCAACACGAGTGTTTGAAGCTCAGGGAGCTGAAGTACAACCTCATTACAACTTAAAAATATAAATGCCGCCACATCTTGATGTAGTTGTGGAAGTAACCTCCCCAAGCTTAGGCTTTTGCAAGCCCAAACGGCGAGATCATTGTGGAGGCTTTTGCAAGCCCAAACGGTGAGATCATTGTGGTGGACGGTAGTTCGGAGCCCATCCTTGGCTCCACTCGAAGAAGTTGTTGGCCATGTACGCGGACGTGTCTCGAAGGGACTCGGCGAGGTTGCTCATGTTGTTGATGGAGCCCTCGAGGTTGTAGATGTCGGCGTAGGTGGTGTAGGGCACATCTTCTGGTGCATCTTGTTGGGGCTGCTCATCCTCCTCATCCATGGCAAGTTCATCCTCGTCCACTTGTTCCGGTTCGGGCGCCTCTTGGTCAAACGCTGCATCTCCTTCCTGTGGCACATAATGCAAAATTCTTTCCTCTATCGAGAAACGGTTAGGCATGGGAGTAGGGAACAAGTGTCCCACTCCAGAAATTCGAATGCAATGACTACCTCGGCGGGATACTATCATCCCCGGACTTGTAAGAACATTAATATTGACAAGGGTGTTACCGACAATTGGGCGGAGGTTGGTGAAGTTCAGACCAAGGGAGTTGGCCAACATGGTGATCACTCCACCACAAGCGATGTCTCCTTGCACGCAATTTGCTTGGTGTGCAAGGTGGAACAAAAGAATTGCCCCTAAGTTGGGCATGTAGGGGATGTCAAGGTTCACGGCCGTTCCAAGAATAAGCATATTTTCTTCATTGACTTTAGAAACTTCTCCTCGTGCCTGCAACGAGTTAGTGATAACATAATTGAAATATCGAATAGCCAGACAATCAATGCAACTTGCCCTATGCTTGAAGCCTTGGTAACTCATTTTAGCAAATGATTCAGTTGGATGCGGGTCGAGGTAATCATAGACGTAGCGGATGTGCTCATCGTTGTTGGGGAAGCCAAAGTAGTTACACCACTCCAAAAAAGTGATGTCGAAGTCTTGCTCCATTAGACGGAAGGTGATCCACTCATCTTCTCTTCCTGAGTTTAACCCAACGGTGTGCGAGAGAGTACTAAGAAACTCAAGTGTCAACCGATGATACGTCGCATGTCCCTGATACACAAAGTGTTGCAATCTAGCATTAGCACATAGTAAATTGAAATCGTTACCGATGCCCAGCTTGGCTATCGTGGACGAACACACCCACTTGGTGGTTTTCATTTTCCTCTCATGAAGCATATGGTATTTCTTCTTGGCCTCACGGTCGATGAAGTTGATCCCCTGAAAATAAATGTGTTGCTTGCGTGCGGCCTCTTCGGATGCACTCATGGCTTCACCACGAGCGATATGGGCGGACCTCCTCGTATTCATCTAAACAAAATAATTTTTCAGTCCAATAGCATGATACACAAGTGATCCTACGGTAACTACAAGATCAAACTCCTCTAAAAACATCAACAAATCCTTGCTCATCTAAGAATTTAGATCAAAAGTACGCAAAACCTAATCATGGCAATGCTAGGCACATAGAGCATAGATTCACGGAAAATAAGTTGGGGATCGAAGGAGAAACATACCGTAGATTGATCACGCAAAAGGGTTTGAACTGAAATCGAGTAGGGAGAGGGATCCGGCGAAGGTTTGGTAGGGTTTGGAGAGGTTTGGGAGGAAGAAGAAGAAGAAGAAAGAAAGAAGATAGGGAAGAATTACCTCCTGCTCAGGCCGTTTTAGCATCGTCAGCACGCGGTACGAGCGCTAGTACGAGCGCTTGCGCTCGTACCAGATGCCGTCAAACGTTCTGGACAACCAATTGTTTCTGCGCATACCTGGTACGACCATCGGTACGAGCGGTCGCGCTCGTACCAGACGTCGTCTCCAATTTCGAAAGTTTCTGTTGCTGTGTTGTGGTGTGGTACGAGCGTCGGTACGACCGCTCCCGGTCGTACTAGACGCCGTCTTGAACCTTTGGAGTTTCTGTTTGGTGTTGTCGAAGAGCGGTACGAGCGTCTGCGCTCGTACCAGACACCGTCGTTCCTTCTGTTTCTTCTGTTGGTTCTTGCCTTAGCTGGTACGACCGCCGGTACGACCGCTCCCGGTCGTACTAGACGCCGTCTTCGCCTCTGTTTCACCTGAAACTTAATTTTTCTTCGGGCTTTTTCCTGCGAGGTTAGTTCCAACATAATATAGGCATAATCTCCAAACTTTTGACGTTAGCACAGTACATAGCAATATACTTCATAATTTTGGCCTCGGTAGCAAATCTTTTTCTCATCTTTTCCTCCACACACATAAAAACTTCAACACTCTAATTGGAACGACAAAAACAAAAACTTACTTACTTTGTCTACCTTATTCGTGTGGGTTGCCTCCCACGAAGTGCTTCATTTTCGGTCGGGGAGCTCGACTATAGTGATGCTTACTTTGGTGCAATGATGCCCTTCCCATAGCTTCTGGCATTGATGATGATGCCGTCTCCAGCATACATTTTCATCTTCTTTTTCCTGGGGAAATGTCTAACAAAAGGATCTTTCGATGGAAGGTCAAATCTCACATTTCCGTCAAAGACATTGATGGTAGCTTTTATAGTTCTTAGAAATGGCCTACCTAGAATGATAGATGCAATGGGATCTTCTGGCATATCAACTATAACAAGATCAATCATAACAGGGCAATCATTAATTTGAATGACTACATCATGCTTAGTCCCTACTGCTTGTGTAAAGGTAGAATTGGCCATGTTCAATTTAATTTCGCTATCAACAAAAGGACCAAGATTGAGACTATCATATATGGACTTAGGGATAGTAGAAACACTAGCACCTAGATCACATAAAGCATTGAACTTACTTAAACAAATCTCAGTTTCAATGGTAGGTTCGAATATATCCTCTTGTTTAGCGGGTAGCTTACCATATAGCTTCTTTCGTTCATCATCCAACTCACGTACCTTAATTGTAACTTGATCAACAAAACGTTTATACGCCTCATCATTTGATACTTCGGGTAGTGGATGTTTTAATGTCAACATCTTCACGAAATCTGCAACAGAGTATGTTTGTTCTAGTATATGGCTCATATCAAGCTCTTCTTCAGTTTCTTCGCTACTTCTCATCATTTTGACATTCTCAACCGGATTAGGCTCCAGTTTTCCAGTGAACTTTGCTAGAATCAAGGTTTGACTCTATGCAATTTTAGCAACATGTGCTTCCATGCTCTTAGTTCTTCCTTCTAGAGCCTGCACATCATTAGTGAGTCCAGCAATCTTACCGGTCAATCGACCAAGTAAGTTATCATGATTATTCAAGATATTGGTAAACGTGGCATTTTGTTCACTTTGGCTAGTAATAAAAGTTTTCAAAGTTTCATCCAAAGCGGTTCTATTACCGTTGCTCATTCCATTAAAATTATTAGGTGCTCCGTTGTTATTATTATTATTAGGATATGGCAGTCTAGGAGCAAACCAATTATTTTTCCAATTGGGATTATAGCTATTACGAGAAATGAAATTAACATCATTAACATCTTCGGTAATTGCATTAATGTTTACCTCTTCTTTACCTTTCATAGCATCAATGAGTTCATCGAGTTTTGCGGTCAGCTCTCCGTTCTTCTCCTCGGAGATAGCATTGATCTTTTTTTGTGGTAGACCTTTCTACATGCCATTGGGCATGGTTTTCTTGCATATCATCGAGCAGTTTTTTTTTGCTTCAGCGGTAGGTCTCCCCATAATAGTTCCTCCTGCAGCAGTGTCAAGCATAGTTTTTGACATGGGAGTTAAAGCATTATAAAACATATGAAGAATTAACCATTCTTCCATCCCGTGATTGGCACAATTTCTTATAGCCTCCTTCATGCGATCCCACGCAAGCGCTAGTGGCTCACATTCTTCCTGCTTAAAACTTGTTATCTACGAATGCAATTGCATAATTTTTGCAGGGGGGCAAAACTTAGATAAAAACTTGCTGCAGCATTCAGCCCATGAAGTTATACTGCCTCTAGGCAAAGCTAGAAGCTATTCTTTAGCTCTTCCTCTCAAAGAGAAAGGAAATCGATGCAACTTCAAAGCGTCAGGTTCATAGTCTTTAATGCGTGCCATGTTGCATAACTCAGAAAAATTGTGCAAGTGCATACTGGCATCTTCAGAAGCAGAGCCTCCAAATTGGTCTTGTTGAACCATAGAGACTAAATTGGGTTTAATTTCGTATTGCTCAGCAGCGACATCAGGTTGTGCAATTGGTGCACGCATAAAGTTCTCACTTGGAGCAGCAAAGTCTCCAAGCTTTCGAGCCATAGTAATTTTTTGGGTTGTCAGTGACAACACTAGAAATGAAAAATAAAACTGGAACAAGAACAAAAATGAAAATAAAAACTGAAATAAAGAATCTAAGAAAAACTCTAACACACTGACTAGTAACACGATGCCTCCCCGGCAACGGCGCCAGAAAAGGTGGTTGATGCCCTTTGAGATCCGGTTTGGATAGCGAAGGTTTACCTGCCTTTTCCCCAAGGAGTGACCCTGAGTTTATCGAACCCACGAGATGATGTGTACTACGACAGAGGCTCTACCAAGTCTTTGCGAGAGAGTTAAATTCCAGTTTTTGCAACCGGACCTTAACAATCTTAGGGTGTAAACACTTAGAATTAAAACAGGCATGGGTATGAGGACTTGTTTCTTACAACCATATATTTGTGATCGGGGTCATTATCATCTTAATTCGTGCTCTGGAAGACACCCGTTAAGATGTGCTTGCAACAAGATGAAGTGGGGGATGTGTCCAAATTACGTCTTGACCGGTTCGCGACCTGCATCAAGAGTCAGTTGTCCAACCACAGGCCCTTACTGTCGCGCGGGGTTACCTCGGTTATTAAGAATAAATCATACAAAAGCATTGGGCATTTAATGACTACACCTCATGTATCCCCAAGGATTGGCTTTCCGCTACCATACTAATCCTTTCTGTCACTCGTGTTCGGAATAGTGTTCCGCTTCCTCCCTGCTCCTAACCTCCTCCTTGATCGAACTCCGGGATCCTGGATACCTGCAGGGTCGAAGAATGAGAAAGAGACAAGAGACAACCACAATGCAATTCGAACACATACAAGACGTTAATTCAAAGTCACTTCCATCGATCCCTCATACAAATGATTGGATTGCAAGGCTATGCCTCAACCCATTGCCTTACCGAATTACTCACACATGACGATCGGATCGCAAGAAGAGATCATTGGAGAAGACATAAAGACGAATGATTTATTGATAATATGTCTTACAATAGTT
Source organism: Elymus sibiricus (assembly GCA_039707655.1). Classification (NCBI taxonomy): domain Eukaryota; kingdom Viridiplantae; phylum Streptophyta; class Magnoliopsida; order Poales; family Poaceae; genus Elymus; species Elymus sibiricus. The sequence goes on from CM077664.1 coordinate 40,762,588, forward strand.
GCCGGATGCGATACACAATTACAAGTATGGCTAACTTGGAGGTGGTTTGCTGCGGTGATGGTGATGGTGGTGGCTATGGAGATGAGATGGGAAATGGCGGCAGCTAGGGTTGAAGAATGACTTCTGGTTTGGTGATGGAGGTTTTCGACCATGCTCCTCTGTGATTCTGGTGTTGGCCCCTTCATAAAAGTTGTTGGGTTGGACAGCACAAAGTCGCCAGCACCTGGTACGACCGCTGGTACGAGCGGGCGCGCTCGTACCAGACGTCGTCTTGCGCTCTGGATCAATTGATGCGCCTCCAATCTTCTTCCTTCTATCTCCATTTGGCTTGTTTCCATATAAATGATGATTTATATCCATGTTTGCCCTATTTCCTGTGGAAACAAAATAAACAAAGGATTTCACGATCTCTCGCATTCATTAGTCATTAGTGGCAATATCAAAGTGATTTTCTCAGAATTTCTAAGATTATCCGGTTTAAACAACGGTGTGATGAGCGTAAAAATATCACTCATCAAGCGCCCCGTCAACGCCTTAGGTCCTGGCAACAACCAGTCAACAGTGGACGTGACAGCTGACTAGCATAGGTATACGGCGGTGAAAGCTAACCACTAGGCATGTGGCGGCCTATGGGACGTAGAGCGAGCTGTCAAGCGGAGGGCACTGCTACAATACAGTTAGGTGGCACCCAAGGTGAATCAGCATGCCCTTTTACCGTGCGCATGACACATTTCCAGTGGCGTGTCATGGTAAAAGGGGTTGGTCACCAAACCTGCTATGACAAGACACCTCTCCAGCGACGTGTCACGGTAAAAGGGGTTTGTCAGCCAACCTGCTCCAAACCAACTATGACAAGATGTGCGCCTACCCCCGTCAAGGGGAGATGGCTCCTCATACCCCCGCATTTAATGCGGTAGGTATTCCACTGTACCATACACTGTTTGTAGCCACTGTGGTAGCCCCTTGCGAGTATAAAAGGAGGCCCAAGGCTACGTAGTGAGGGATTCGACTCCCTGAGATTTTCCTTCAAAACACTTAAGCTCTCTCCTTGGCTGGGCTTGCCCCCAGCAAGGAGAGTCCATCGTGTAACATCAATTTCACCACATCCAGCGAATATAATCCAGCAGGACGTAGGGTTTTACGTTTAACAGCGGCCCGAACCTGGGTAAAATCACCATGTCTTAGAGGTAGATCTCGAGCGTGTTAGTGCCCTCGCCGAACCAAAAAAGGGGGTGTCCCTAACCCCTGGTGTTGTGCTCGGGCGCACGACACCTTGGGGCTCAGAGATAGTCTTCACAATCGTCGCTCATTGAGGACAGATACCATCGGCAAGGTAGTACCCCATGGTATAGTTGTACTCCGAAACCTTCCCATCACAAAGTCTTGCAAATAATGGAGATCACTGAAGCACATTGATGTCGTTGTGACACTACTAGGAAAAGGGCTATAGATGATATGGCTACTAATGGCGCACCAGACATGTGGTGCGCCACTACTATATAGTAATGGCGCACCATGAGTTGGTGCGCCATTAGTGTGGTAGACACTAATGGCGCACCAGACCCACGGTGCGCCATTAGTGACAAATGTTTTTTTTTTCATTTTTCCAAAAATACTAATGGCGCACCAGGGAAGAGTGCGCCATTACTAGTTTAACTAGTAATGGCGCACCTCCAACACAGTGCGCCACTACTATTTTTTTTTTTTTTGCAAAACTACTAATGGCGCACCTCAAGCTGGTGCGCCATTAGTAACCAGGGTTACTAATGGCGCATATATGGGTGGTGCGCCATTAGTAACCTGGGACCAGCTAGATATTTTGGACAGCCACACCTACACACTCACTTTCCCCACTTCATTCTCTCCACCTCCTCCTCCAAGATTGTGTCGGCTGCCTCCTCCTCCTCACCTCATTTGCACCATAGATTCATCAAAATTAGGTGGTTAAATTACCTTTTTTTGATAGGTAAGTAAGGGGAAAGCTATCTTTATGTTGTAGATCTACTTTTTTTCTCTCCCTCGCTCCAACAACGTGCACATGCACTTTTTATGGCCTTGCTAGATCTATGTATGTTTGTGGTGTTGCATATGTTTGTGGTGTTGCATATATGTTTGTGTTTGCAGGTACCGGTATTTGAAATGCGATAGTTGCCAATATTTTGCCGGAATGTTGATTCATTTCCGTTTCGGCGAGAATTTTGGCACTATGCATTCTTTTTGGTCCTATTTTTAGGGAAAGTCATGCCAAATTTTTTCTTGGTTCTAAAATATCGTTTTGCTCTACCCCGCAGGCGACCATGGTCCGCACGATGACCGAAGGCATCGTGAATAGGTTTTTGAGCTCCGCGAAGGCCGAGATGCTTCAAAAGAACGAGACGGAGATAAGATGTCCGTGTCGAAGATGCAAGCTGAAGAGCCTTATTGTGGACCCGGATTCCGGGCAGGTGCGGGACCACCTGCTCTTGGGTGGTTTCATGGATGGCTATCGGTGGCAAGGTGATGAAGATGACTATGAAGTCGTCCATGGGGGCCGGGCAAGAAATGAGGAAGGGCAGCAAGACAACTACCGCGGCGAGGGCGGTCGAGAAGACGAAGAATCTCCAGGACATGATCACGACGGTGATGCTGTACACAGTCATCATGTAGAAGATGCCGGACATGATGATGAGGAAGATCAAGACGAAGGGCATGATCATGAAGATGAAGATGCCGGAGCAGACGACGATGGAGGCTGGGTGCAGGACCCTCATATTCAAGAGCTGCTTCTCAAGCAGACGGATAACGCAAGAGCTGCCGCCCAAGAGAAAGCCAAGCTGGATCAACTGGAGATAGACGCGGTTACTCCATTGTATGAAGGATGCAGGCCCGAGGATACCCGCCTAAAAGTAACGCTCATGGCTCTGGAGATGAAGGTAAAACACAAAATGACCGACGCATGCTTCGACGAGAACATGTCATTCTGGCACGAACGTCTTCCCAAGGGGAACAAGTGCCCGACCAGTTTCGAGGAGGCGAAGAAAATCGTGTGTCCTCTGGATTTACCGCACGTGAAATACCATGTGTGCATGAACAATTGCATCATTTACCGGGACGAGCACGCGGAGTCTACCATATGTCCGGTGTGCGGCATCACTCGATACAAGAAGAGGAAGAAAGCTCCTCGAAAAGTGGTGTGGTACTTTCCGATCACTCCTCGTCTGCAGCGGTATTTCGCGGACCTTAAGGTAGCAAAGCTCCTGCGTTGGCACGCGGATAGGGAGGAGAAGAAGCGAGAAGATGACGGAAATGATCCGGAGATAAATAAAAAAGACAAGATGCTGAGTCACCCTAAGGATGCGAGCCAGTGGCAAGCGTTGAACTTCGAAGACCCAGAATTTGGGAACGATCCAAGGAACATCGTGCTGGGCGCGAGCACCGATGGAGTCAATCCGTTTGGCAGCCAGAGAAGCACACATAGCACCTAGCCTATGTTTGTGTGGATGTACAACCTTCCCCCCTGGTTGTGCATGAAGAGGAAGTACATTCACATGAGTATGCTAATTGAAGGGCCGAAACAACCAGGGAACGACATCAATCTGTATCTGGGGCTGCTGAAAGAGGAGCTAGACACGCTGTGGAAAACGCCAGCCAATACGTGGGACGCCGCAGAGAAAGAATATTTCCCTATGAGAGCCGCACTGCTCACGACGGTGAACGACTATCTCGGTTACGGATATCTCGCGGGGCAGGTGGTCCACGGATTTTCTGGATGCGTCAGGTGCATGGATGACACAACGTATTGCCAGCTAGATAGAGATCCTGGGTCTTCGAAAACCGTGTTCATGGGACATCGAAAGTGGCTTCGCGACGATGACCCGTGGAGAAAACGCAAGGATCTGTTCGATGCTGAAACCGAACCCCGAAGACGCCCGCGTACGAGGAGCGGCGAGGAAATAGACGAGCTGTTGAAAAATTGGAAAGATTGCCCACTGCCGGGAAAGAAGCAAAAGGCGCCAGAGCCGGGAAAGAAGCGAAAGGCGCCAGAGCCGCTGCAGAAGGTATGGAAAACGAGGTCTGTTTTCTGGGACTTGCCGTACTGGAAGATCCACCGTGTGCCTCACAGCCTTGATGTCATGCATATCACGAAGAACGTGTGCGAGAGTCTGCTTGGTACCCTGCTCAACATGCCAGAGAGGACCAAAGATGGGCCGAAAGCAAGGGCAGACTTGAAATCAATGGGCATCAGGGAGGAGCTTCATGCTAATGATGATGATGATGAGGCGAAGCAGGACACAGAAAGTCGTCGCAAAGGCAAAAAGGCCAAGAAGACCGGAAATGACTACCCTCCCGCGTGCTTCACTCTAAGTCAGGAGGAGATCGAGCAGTTTTTCACCAGCCTCGTAGGAGTAAAACTTCCTTACGGTTACGCGGGGAAGATAAGCAGATACCTAGACCCAGCGAAGCAGAAGTTCAGCGGGATGAAGTCTCACGACTGTCACGTGCTGATGACGCAGATACTTCCAGTTGCAATCCGTGGGATCATGGACGCGCACATCCGTGAAACGCTATTTGGCCTATGCAACTTTTTCGACATCATCTCTCGGAAGTCGGTTGGCGTGAGGCAACTCAGAAGGCTACAGGAAGAGATCGTGGTGATACTATGCGAGCTTGAGATGTACTTCCCGCCCGCATTGTTCGACATTATGGTGCATCTGCTGGTCCATATCGTGGAGGATATCATCCAACTCGGGCCGACGTTCCTGCACAGCATGATGCCGTTCGAAAGGATGAATGGTGTCATCAAAGGATACGTTCGCAACATGTCACGTCCAGAGGGAAGCATAGCCAGGGGCTTTCTGACCGAAGAGTGCATCTCCTACTGCACGAATTATCTAGGCATCGAGAACCCCGTTGGTCTGCCCGTCAACAGGCACCTCGGCAGGCTCGCTGGATGGGGTCACCGTGAGGGTCGGCGCGAAATGCATGTCGACTTCTAGGGTCGACTCGCCGACTTTGAAAGAGCAAACCTAGTCGCGCTACAACACATAGACGTGGTCGATCCTTGGGTGGTAGAGCACAAAACCTTTATTGAGAAGACGTACAATGACCGAGGCCAACAGAGGACGGACGGAGATATAATCAAAGAGCACAACTCATGTTTCACGCGTTGGTTCAAGCAGAAGCTTCTGTCGTACCCTTTACATGAGGATTCTTCCGCGGAAGAACAACTCATATTCGCCTTGTCACAGGGCGCCGAGCACAACCTGATGACCTATGAGGCGTATGATATCAACGGCTACACATTCTACACCGAGGACAAGGACATGAAGAGCGATGGTTATCAGAACTCCGGGGTAACGATGGAATCCTACACCGGTAACGACAAGGACAGATACTACGGAAAGATCGAGGAGATCTGGGAGCTGAGCTACGCTGGAGAGAAGGTCCCGATGTTCCGTGTCAGATGGGCCAAGAGCGTCCTAAAAGAAGACCGGTATTTCACCACCATGGTTATACCCGAAGCCAAATCCAAGACCGCGGGCGCAAACGTCACCGCGAAAAATGAGCCATGGGTACTGGCTTCCCAAGTGGACCAATGCTTCTTCATTACCGACCCGTCAAAGCCCAGTCGTGTTGTCGTGAGGAGAGGCAAAAGGAAGATCATCGGAATGGATGGAGTCGCCAATGAGCAAGACTTCGACAAGTACGGCGACCCGAAGATGGAACATGACGACGACGATGAAGTAGCAGCATACACCACAAGAAGAAGCAGGACCACCCTACCTAAAGGACGTCCATTCCACAGAAGAACTCCATTTGCGAAAAAGAAGGGCAAGAAGATTGTGAACAGATAGCTAGCTAAGATTGATTGTATTTAAATCGTAGTCTTCATTTCTCGATTGTATTTCATGGGCACTTTTTGAACTCATGAATATTTTTAAATTTCATGGGCACTTTTTGAATTCATGAATATTTTTTCAAATTTGATGATATTTTTTCATATTCAATATGAAAAAATATTGAATATTCATGAGGACACTCGATCTCGATCCCCCTCCATCTCGATCGCTATCCCCCTCCATCTCGATCTCGATCCCCCCCGCACCCTCCCCCGCTAGCTCCACCGCCGCCGACGACCCACCGCACCCTCCCCCGCTCCACCGCCGCCGCCGAGCACCCCCATTTGATGATATTTTCAAATAACAAATTTGATGATATTTTTTCATATTAATAAAAAAATTATTACTGTTTTTATAAAAAATTATTACTGTTTTTATAAAAAAAATATTAAAAAATAGCAACAAAAAATAATAATAAAAAAACATACTAATGGCGCACCGCTCGGGTAGTGCGCCATTGCTATCTAAAAAAAAAGCTTTCTAATGGCGCACCTCTAAGGGGTGCGCCATTGCTATAAAAAAAAGATTTCTAATGGCGCACCGCTCGGGGGTGCGCCATTAGTAAGCTTACCCCTAGCTCTAACTCGCCCGACCCCTTCGTCCCTCCCTCTCGCCAGATCCACTTCCCCCCCGCGCGCTGCCCCGACCCACGACGCCGCCGCCCCTACGTGCGCCGCCGCCCCCGCGCCCCCTACCACTGCAGCTCCGCCATCGCCGACGCCTCCGCGACCTCGCCGTCGCCGACAGCCTCCCCGCGTCGGCCCCTGCCCTGCGCCGCCTCTACGTCAGTCCGGGCACGGGGTGCAGGACGACGACCGCCGCCGACCCGCGAAGCACGTGGCCGTCGGCCTCCCCACGACCAACCGAGGCGCCTAGGAGGACCGCCGCCGTCTTCTTCTTCGACTACGAGGACCCGGACGAGCTCGGACGCCCTCGAGCCATCCCTTCGACGCCGCCGCCGCCGCCGACCCCGACCCCGACCCCGACCCCTCCGGCGACCGGCCGCGCCCGCCCAGGTACCTCTCCTCCTTCCTCCTTCCTCTGCCCTCCTCCTCTGCAAGTCCCCCTCTTATATGGAGCTGATGCACAAATTAAACCTCGACCGACTTACAATCTGGGAAGCTGTTTTTGCGAGTCAGTGATCTTATAGTTTCTACTCCAATCATATGCAATTATGTAGCAAAAGGACTTTGAGAACATGTCTAACTATATAGGTTGGAAGGTGTGCAATACAAACTAATTGTTTTGATATCGCGGTTCTCCGTTCGCAATGTTAGTTTTGTCTAGTACCGCTGGGCTGCTTCAGCTTTGTGTATTTCAGTATAATGCTGAGATGATTCAGCTTTCACTTGCTAAACTATTGATGATTTTTTGTTGGGTGACCTATTAGATCTGGAATGGAAGCTCACATAAGTTGAGCTGATTTTTGTCCATATGAAAGCAGAGGACCATATGGTCTGTGGCCTTTTCATCCATATGAAAGTAGAGGCACATTGTGGTGCTAGTTTGCTGGGTTTTGTCTCCGACCATCGTGTCGTGATGATTTTGCAGGTACCCCGAGAGGCCCTTGAGTTTGCCGGAATGTCGATTAACTTCCGTTCCGGCAAATTCGGGTACTCCATATGTCCTATTTTCAGCAAAGGTCATGCTGAAATTTTCCGTGAATTTTAGCATGACTTTGCTAAAAATCGGACATATGGGGTACTTGCTACTAATGCATGGGCCGGGGTATCTTAGTACTTAATTAAGTAGCTTTTAGGGTGCCTCGGTGTCGATAAGAACCTAAATGATGAAAGCTTAGGCTTTTAGGGTGCCTCGGCGTCGACAAACCCTAAATGATAAAAGCTTAGCTTTTAGGATGCCTCGGTGTCGACAAACCCTAAATGATGAGACCATGATCTTGTTCCTTGACAATAACCAACTTTTTGACCAAACTTTTTTCCTATTTAGAGCGAAACATGGCCCACAACGATGAGGTCGGTGGTTCGGGCGGCAAGCAATTCTGGGAGCTGTCCCAGGAGATGGAGGAACAACCTCACCGCTATGAGGACGCCGCGGAAGACACCGATCCTGACTACACAACCCCTAGTGGCGTCGGGGATGACACCACTGATGGTGCCGCCGAGGATGCCACCACTGATGGTGCCGCCGAGGATGCCACCACTGATGATGGCAGCGCACGCACAGATGGCAGCCAACCGAAGAGGCAACGGAAGGGCCGGCGCCCGAACGTGTTCCTCACCGTCAAGGAGGAATTTACTCAAGTGGACTCCGACGGGCATCCAACGGAGCCCAAACAAATAGTCAAGGGGTACTCGGTTCAGCTCGGGTGCATTCTCCGGAGCACCGTCTCGATCAACACCGAGAACCTAAGGCATAAGGACCGAGGGAATTTGCGCAACCTCCTCTTCACGAAGCTGCACGAACGATACAAGTTCCCCGCTGAATTTGAAAACACACGCCTCTCAGGGAATAAAGTGAACAGTGCCGCCCTCACGAGGATGAGCACGGCCCTGTCTACTTGGAGAAGCGCGGTGAAAAGAATGATTGAGAAAGGTGATAGTTATGAGAAGATCAAGGCGAAAAATCCTTCGATCAGCGAAGATGACTACAAGGAGTTCAAGATCAAGTGCGAGAGCAGCGCAACCTCCGAATCAAGTCAGTGGGGGAAAGAAATGCGGGAGTTGAACTTAGGGGAACACAAACTCGGTCCCGGCGGTTACAGAGTGGCGGAGCCTATATGGGACAAGGAGGACGCGGAGCGTGCCGAGCAAGGCCTACCGCCCCGCTTCGAGAAATACCGTGACAAGCAGACCAGGAACTATGTCAGGGCCCGGTACAAGGAGGACCCGGTAACAAAGGAGCTTACCACGGATCCGAAGACCAGGGCGCTTGAGCTTGTTCTGGCGCAGGAGACTGAAAGCAGTAGCGCGGGGTCGTCTCAGAGCATCCCTTGGGACAGCACTCTAAATAGGGCGTTGAACGTAATGAAAAACAAGGATAAGCTCAGTAAGCCGTCGTCAGCTGGTCGTGTGGCCGGCAAAAGCTTGTCCACAAAATGGTCGTCATACTATAACGCTGGTGGGCGAAAGGAGAGAAAGACCAGCTCGGAAAGCCAGTCGCGCGAGGTTCAAGAACTCAAGGCACAAGTGGCGCGGATTCCGGAGATTGTCCAAGAGCAAGTGCAACAACAACTGGGATCGACGCTCACCGGCATTATGCCTACCTTGATTCATGGGCTGACGACGTGGATTGCGAGCGGCCAACAGGGGCCGCCCCCGATTCCCAGCTTCACGGCCAGCAACTCGCACAACGCGCAGGCGGCGCCATTGGTGTCTCCGGCGGAGCCGGTATTGGTGTCTCCGACGCCGGCACGGGCATTGGAGCTTAATGCACCAGGGTGTATGCCGGCCGGCACCTCGGCAGCAAGCGGCCCCTCCGTCAATTGCACGCCCGCCGTTGGCGGTGCCTCGACATTAGCCGAGCTCGACGCCATCATCACGGTAACTAATTAAGCCTCTCGGCCGAGGACTTCATCTCCTTGCCTTTGACTGGGCATCCCTGACGCCCTACATGTTTTCGCAGGGCGCCGCCGACGTTCCGTGCACTCTCCTGCACTTCGTGAACAACGAGTTGGTCGATGTCGCCAAGGGCAAAATCGTTCAACCGGGCAACCCCGTGTTCCACGGTAATCCAATGCCACCCATCGTGTATAGGGTTCGACTGGTTCGGGTGCTGCCAGGCTGCGACGAGTTGTTACCTCCGATTCGACCCGCCGGGGCCGACGAAGATGATGTGATGACCCTCAGCGCCTGCCTAAGCTGGCCCCTGCTTTGGCCGAAGAGCCAGATTCATTTGGGGGCGGGGGACACCACCCCAAAGACAACACCGCCAGTCGTGCCGGCGCCAAGCCATGGCAAGACCGCCGCAACGCTACCGGACATGCCGGACATGCATATGGCACAGGATCCGGGCATGCATATGGCACAGGATCCAGACGACGACGACAACGATGACGGTACATTTACCAACGTCGATAAGTACTTCAACGAACATGGGTGCGATGACGAATTCATGGGGCCTCCTTCTCAAGAACCCAACCCTGCAAAAGACGATCGCGATCTAGCTGGTACCGCAGAGAAACCCAATTGCAACAGGCGTCATCTGGCGTTCAGTTCTCAGGAGACGCCTCCAGCTGCCGACTTCACCGAGCCTCAGATAGCCGAGGTGCGAAATATTATCAGCCCCAGCACACTCAAGAAGGCGGTCTGTGAGCAGAACTCGGTCCCATTACAGCAGAAGAAGAAGGGACGGAAAAGAAAGAGTAACAAGGGTGCGAGCCAGCCGGCACCGAGTACGACCCGTGCTCAGGACGGGCCACCTTCACCTAAGGATATCTCGAGGAGGGTGCATGTGGCGGGTAGGCCGATGCTACCGACTAATATGCTCAATGCTGCAACCGGTGCTATGCGGAGTCTGCATGACAGTGTTCTTTCTTTGGAGAAGCGGCGTCTCCGAGAGAATGACGTGGCATACCCGGTTTTCGTGGCCAAGGTGCCAGAGGGCAAGGGCTTTGTGGATAGCGCCATCGGGGGTACGATCGTCCTGCGGTTTGATGACATCTTCGCTATGTTTAACCTTCATCCGCTGCACTACACCTTCGTTCGGCTATTTTCGCTGAGTATGGAGATGCGGATCATTAGAGACAAGACCCCGGACATCATGATAGTCGACCCCTTCTACATGCGTGCCAAGATCTTGGGCAGCGCTGGGGACCGGCAAGTCGCGAGTTCTTACCTCGAAGGCGTCATTCTGGCAAACCCAGATAAGGATAACTTCCTCGTGCCTTACTTTCCCGAGTAAGTCGTCCCCTCAACCGCCCCGTAACATATGATTTCTTAGATTTCGATCGTTTTTTTAACATTCCGTGTTTTGTGCAGTGACACACATTGCACACTCATCCTCTTAAGCCCGAAATATTCCATGGCCACGTATTTCGACTCGGACCGTCAGTCGAAGAAAGACTACACAAATGTCAAGAAAGTTCTTGATGATGTTCTCCCCGGCTACGCCAAATCTGGAGGCACCTTCACCAGGCCAGTTCGTAAGTACGGCAAGCACGTGTTCGCCCACAATACGACGTTCCCCTGCGTCAAGCAGCCGCCTGGCGGCCAGAAGGATGCCTACTACGCCCTCCATCACATGCGGGCGATCGTACGGGACCATAATCACCTTCTGCTACCAAATAATCTCAAAGCTTGGGCCGCAAGCTTGTCGGCAATCCAGGACACGGACATCAGACAAGAATTCTTTCGCATCCAGTCGGAGTTTGCGGAAATCATCCATCAATATGTCCTTCGTACCTCGGGGCAGTTCTACCTCAGAAATCAACCGTCCAACAGTGAGATAGACACAACGCTACAAATGCAGGCTGACAACGCCCGCGATTTCATGACCATCACGATAGACGGCGGCTTCATCCACGCTCCGGTCCCTTGAGTCGAGTCGAAAGTAGTGATGCTATGTCTAGTTTTGAAACATCGATTGGCTCATGTTGTAATTAAACTTTGATGAACTTGTATGTCTCTTTGGTTTGGACAGTCGTTCAACTTAGATGTAATCGATGCTATTAATGTCTTGCTTTTCTCTTCCGATCCTTTTGTTGCATACTTATATATTTCTTATGTATTGTCTGTGAATTGGTACTAACGTTTTGTTTGGCTAGTGCATAGAGATGCCGTCGTATGTCGTGTACAAGGGTAGGGTTCCCGGAGTCTACGACGACTGGGAGGAGTGTCGGACACAGGTTCACCGTTTCAGCGGTAACAGTTACAAAGGGTACACCACTAGGGCGGAGGCGGAATCTAGATACGCGCGCTATCTAGCGGGAGAGAGGAGGGAGCGTTGGAGGAACCGGATGAAGACCAGTTTCATCGCGATTATGCTCATCGTGATGACCGCAACTCTCTTCTATGTGATGGTAGTTTAGATGATCGATATCGACTTGTAATGTGAAGACAAACTCGCTACTCGCGGTTTCGAGACTTGTAATGTTCTAACTTTGTTCGGTATTTTAAATTCGGAGACTAATATGATGAATTGTATTCGGACACTAATCTTCTATTGTATTCGATGAATCTGCTGTTGCTGTGTGGTGCTAGCTATATTCTGTCAAATAATATATTTTGTAACCTGTGAAAATATCAGAAACAAAAAAAAAATCCCTAATATTCATACTAGTGACGCACCACCACATAGTGCGCCATTAGTAAGCCAGAGCACACTAATGGCGCATCATCCACCAGTGCGCCATTAGTATGCCAAAGCACATGGGTAAATATGGCCCCTGGGAGGCATACTAATGGCGCACCGTGGGCTATACTAATGGCGCACTGCATGGTGCGCCATTAGTATACCAGATACTAATGGCGCACCAGTGGTGCGCCATTAGTAAAAAATTCTAATGGCGTGGTGCTAGTGGCGCACCTGTAGTGCGCCATTAGTAGCGAAAACAGGTGCGCCACTAGCAGCCCTTTTCCTAGTAGTGTGAGACCCTGACATGCCAAAGAAAGAGTGCCAAGTGCCAAACCCACGGGTCTTATGATGCCATTGCTTCCAGTATGATGGTGTGCTCTCCGGTATGACCTTGGTATTGCCCTTGCAAACCTACCAGACAGTTTTTCCATTCCCAGTGCATGCAATCGACGGAACCGAGCAAACGGGGAAACCCTCTTTGCTTCTCCAAGTGCCAAAAGCTTGACTATGTCCAAGGCATTTGATTCTCTCAAGTACTCTTTACCAAACACCTTCACAACTGCAGTGGCAAATCTAACCATTGCTTTAATGCATGTGCTCTCTACCATCCGGACATACTCATCAACGGCGTCTGCCGCTGTTCCATATGCAAGCATCCTCATAACAGCAGTGCATTTCTGGAGACAGAGAACCCTAATAGCCCGGTGCAATCCCTCTTCAGTGTGAAGTAATTATCATATTCCTTGACACCCTCCACTAGGCACAAGAACATATGCTTGCGCATCCGGAAGCGATGCCGAAAGAAGCCCTCGTGGAATACCAGCTTGGCTACACAATAGTCATCGTAGAGATCAACATGGCCCTTTGCCCTATTCTTGTTAACAATTATCCTGCCCGGTGTAGAACCCTTGAAGTTGAAAACATGATCCTCTTCCTTTCCCATCGCTTCGAGGATACTCAACATCATCATCAACTCGTAGTCGTCGTCACCGTCGTCTAATGACGACGATTAGAAGAACTCGTCATAAATAAACTCATCATTCGTGTCCATTGTGTGATCCTGCAAAATGTGCAACAAGAAGAGCGGTCAAACTATGTTCGGACATTTCATCGAACAAGTGGTGCGCAAGGTGGACGGTATCAGCGGTCGGGCGGTCTAGGACGTACCGGGGTGGTGTCTGGGGTGGCGACCGTGTCCGGGGGTGGTGGTCCGGGTGGGCGCAGGATCGAAGACGGTGACCGTGTCCGGGGGCTGTGCTCCGGGTGGGTGCATGACGGGGTCGGACGCGGGCAGTGGGAGGAAGAGAGGAGGAGAGGAGGAAGAGAGGAGGCCTGGTGGGAGGGGGATTTGGTGGGTTTGCAGTGGGGCTCGCGTGTTCGGCCTGACCTGGCGGACAGTCCGGACAGCCACATTTCTCCCCTACATATGGGCTGGATTTAGGGAAGCCCGCTGGGCGGTCTTTTTGTGTCCAGACATATCCGGACTGTCCGCCCAGACATATGGGGCAGAGTAGGGGCAGGCCCGTCGACGAGGGGGAGCGAAGTGAGCGACCGGGCCCCCGAAATTGTGGGGGCCCCATCGGGGGGAAAACGTGCAGCAAAGCTCGGTTGTTTTCCTTCGTTGCCGCTGAAAAAACCAGATGCCGATCCGTTTCGCTCGGAAAACAACGAACCTATTGCTACTGCTTGATGGGCTGCATAAAGTACGGAACGTCAAGGTCCAAATCCCAATGCAAAGCTAGATATCCTTATTCCCGCCACTCAAAAGAAAAGATATCCTTATTCCCTCAATCCAGGGCGATCAGTAGAACGCTTATTGAGGAACCGATTGAACGCTCGGAACCAGGACAGATCGATCGATTTCTCCATGAGATTGCTAACAGGCCGAACACGAACAAGCAGGCGAACTGGCGATTGGCGAAGCATCGAAACCCTAGGCGCCTAGGGCATAGGAGTCGTGAAGGCACAATTTCCTCCGATCCCATTGATTGATCGTCCTGCTGCCATCAAGGCGTAACAACGCAGTGCCGCTTCGTTCCTTCGATCACCAACACGCCTGCCCCCCCCCCCCCCCCCCCCCCCCCCAAGAACAAGGTTCTTTTTAAATTTATTTTTCTTGCATTTGAATGACCTAGCAATCATTACTATTCGAAACAATTATATTCCATTTAATCGCTTATATTTTTAAAGTTTTGTTACTCAATCTTCGTCATGTCTACTAGATATAGGAAGTATGATTTTGGTGTTGAAAAGCGAAATAAACTAGTAGGTGATTTCCCCGTGCGTTGCGGCGGGAATTTAAAGATTAATTTCAGATGAGTTATGTATGAAGAAAATGACCTAAATCAAAAGCTACTATTTTTTAAAGTAGAAATATTTCATACTTGCACCGTGTGTAAACAAATTGTATGCATGTGGCTTGCATGGGTTGCAAAATAGTGTTAGTGGATGCTTAAATGGCACACTTGGTGAGGTGAAGGGCCGCATGTTGAGAGAATTAGACTTAGTGGGGATCAACTATTTAGGAATAGTAGATTATACAATGATAGTATGCTTTGGAAATATTAGTTCTTCTGTTATATGAGTGGCCCTTTTCATTTTCGCCCGGGGCGCCGAATTTCTGGAGACGGCCCTGCCCTTAGGGTTCAAAACTAGCGACGGAGTACGGACAGCGGACAATTTTTTCACCGAAGATCGGGCTACAGATATTTTTAAAAGTAACAGGGCCATCTTATCTTGGGAAAGTGGGCCTGAGTCCACAAACCTCAAATCCCTCTCAAGCCCACATTCACTTCCACTAAAAAAAGGCCCACATTCACATGCGGGGCCACAGTTGAAAGTGATAAGGAGGGTGACATCCGCTCAGCCCGCCGGCTCACCCGACCAACTCTCGCTGTCGTGCGCTTCACTCACCGGAGGGAAACAGAGCAAAGATGACCACGGCGGCGACTGTGGCGATGCGTCTGTCTTCCCCGTTCAAGGCCCCGCCTCTCCATCCTCCCTGCCACCGCGTCATCCTGTCGAGGCGGGGCCCCAGGCGGGCCGGGCTGGCCGTCTCGGCAGCTGCTGGCAGGTCGCCCCTACCGTGCTCGTCACCGGCGCCGGAGGACGAACAGGTAGATTATACACATCCCGCTAGCCTCGCCCACTTCGCCAGATTCACATTCCGGACGAGCACGGTAGATTATACACATCCGTCATCCCGCTAGCCTCGCCCGCTTCGCCCGATTCACATTCCCATTTGCATACTGTAATTCAGTTTGCGCCTCTGACCTCTGTGGTGACCCAGGCCAAATTGTGTACAAGAAGTTGAAGGAGAGGGCAGACCAGTTTGTGGCCAGGGGGTTAGTCAGGACGCTGGACAGCAAAGCTAAGATCGGCGAGGGCGACGATGTGTTCATCGGTGACATAAGGGGCGATCGAGGGCATCGACGCGCTCATCATCCTCACCAGCGGGGTACCAGGGTTCGATACTAGCAAAGGCGGGCGGCCGGAGTTTTACTTCGAGGAATGGTCTGATCCCGAGCAGGTGACTGACGAAATCACTTGTCGATGACATTACTCACATTAGCAATGGCAACTTGTGCATTTCTTTAGAGCCTCCAGCCAGAAGTATCAGCGCCCAGCTCCGACCGCTGCATTGGAGGAGTTGCCGATATCTTCTTGAGAATCCGGGCGCCAAGTGTTTCGCCTGCGCCCCCCGATCGGCGGCCAGCGCTACGACCCATACGCTCGGCTCCAAATCCATTGCGACGGTGCCCGCAATGCCATCGCGCACCCTGATCTCCCATAGCAGACGGAGGATCTGGGAGACGTGGCGGCGATGCCGCAACTTGCGCAAATGAGCATGGATCTCCATGGACCTTGCCCTCCCACCAAGAAAAGGATGGCGAAACCCTAGATCGAGGGGATTTGGGTGTCGTCCAGAAGTGGGAGAATAGGTCGTCTAGATCTGGAATGAAGCGGGGAGGGGGGTTGCTTAATACCCGTGGAACCCTGGGTTTAGGTCACTGTAGCACACGGGCCATGGCGAGGTGGAGGAGATCTGGCCACGTGTCGCCCATCCGAGTCGTGGTGGCTGGAATTTGTCCCCGGCGGCGCACTGAGAATTCCCGGTGCAGACGTACGTGGTGGTGGCCCCTTTCTGTTGCCCTGGGGCCTGTCGAAACGCTCGGTCGCGGTCCCACATGATCGCCTCTTGCGGGATGGGGAGGCGTAGTCGGGACATGTGTCGGAGAGGGCAGCAACGCCGTCGTAGGAGCGTCCTTCGGTGCGGCTGAGAGATCGGGGCTAGGATAGCCATCGGTTCAAATTGAAAGATCTGTCCAGCTAATCTTTTAGAAACTTACAAACAGGAGTACTTTGCAACCATGTATAATCTCATAATTCTGAATAAGCTCATAATTTTAAATTGATCAGTTTTAACAACTCATTGAAGCAAATGAGATTTGACCGAACAAGTCCACAAAATGAGACTAACGAGCAGGAGGCGACATATATGATGGATCAAAATATAAAATAATCACACATATTTCTCTACCAAATACATTCCTCCCCTCCCCTTTTGAGACCCTTGTCCTCAAGGGTCATCAATAGCTTCACCGTAGAATGTAAGAATCTTGGATAGTGGTACACTCCTTGTCTTCTGGGTAGCATTCACTGGACTGTACATACGATGTATGTTGCAGCTGCAGACTTGGAACTCCTGTCTCACGGGTAGGAAGAAGCGGTACCGGAGATGATCTTGATGTTCAGTATCGCAACAGGAGAATCTTCCATGAGTGTAGAATTGAAGTGCGTTATTGAAGACCCAAGCAATCTTCCATTGCAACGGTTCAAAACTAGAATGCATAGTGAAGCCAAATGCCCATGCCCACTGCTCAGTTCAAAAGTGGCATGCTCAGCAGTCCAATGATTGTTGCATGTAACCCATATCGTAAAGCAGGAGAAGGGCATCTTGCTAGTGAGAATGTCCATGAAAGTGGCAATCAATTGGACTAGCAGGATGTGATTATTGCTAGAAGAAACTTTGAATAGTTCCATAAATCTGCAAGGAGATTGTTGTAACTTGCCTGTAAGGATGTCATGAGAGTTCAGAGGAACAAGAAACGTCCATGAAACCTTCGGCTGTAACAGATAATAAGCTTGGCAGCCATGATAAGATATGAGCAGTACTGAATTCTTTAGAAGACCAAGTAAAACTTTCTCAGCAGATGCATGGAGCAGAGAACTCCGCAAGTGAGACCAGACAATTCCCCATTGTATGAGTGCAGAACCGCATCGATACAAATATTCAATGCACCAAGAAACCACCAAGGTTTGCCAAAAACCATCACATTTCAGCACCATTGCGAAGGCACTGGGCACTCTCCAAACATGCGCACCAGGAAAAGCAGGGTAATACCTTTGTGTCGGCAGGAAGCTACCTGCACCAGGGTTCCACTGATGTGGCCCAAAAGAGTTGACCCCATGTTCCCTGGCAGAAACAGTCATGAAAGGCAGCTGCACGTACTGCAGACCACCAGAGGGTTCTTCCACTGGAATCATCTTACAATAACCTCGCCCCATCAGAAACTAATTAAACCAGGCTCGTCATGATTCATCAAGTGAGAATAACTCATGGGCCAAACAATTCAACTTCGCGGTATTATAACCAATTATTTGCCAGGCGAAACAGATAGCACTGTCAAAAGAAGTTGCATATAACTTGCATGAAGGAAACATCATCTCAATCAGAATTTGTGACTCATTCACAGCAGCATAAGTAGCCCCTATCAAGTGCACAGGTGGTAGTACAGAAGCAGAGAATATGACTGAGCTCACCAATTGGATAGCCGATGAAAAGCTCACCAGCTCATCAATAATGTCATCTTGAGAGCCACGACGAACTGATGTAAGAGCACACAGTACCACCATATATTGTTGGTCTGCAGCCCATCCACTCGGTGGGCACCCAGTGAACCTATATGAAGTATGCTCTGTAACAACTTCAATGCAGGAAGTATGATTTTTCTGGAAACCAACAGGGCCAAACACGTTGGCTAGAACTCCATTATGATTACCATGATGATTTGCAACAGTCCCATGTCTCTTTTGCAATCGGAATACTGCCCATCCGGCCAATAGAACCCAGATATCAAGGAATGCAGAGATGACTGACTCAATGCCCAGGTATAGCCAATGTATACGAGCAGACGAGCTTCCCAAACAAATATAGTGACCGAGAAAAATGTAAGGCACCGGCAGACGAGCACCTTATATAGCTTGAACTCAATATCAGCAAGCTGGCAGTGATTGGCAGCTAGCCATCCCCTTGGTTGTGAGGCGGAAGCCAGCTGAGCAAGCCAATAAGATTCAGGAACCACTTTCCTCTCCGCCAAATTACAACAACAGCAGGAAATCGTGTGTAAACCAGGATCCCATGGTGCGCACAGCCCCCTGACAACAAGCCGAACACCCTCTGACTGCATATACAGGGGCCAAGGTAGCTGCCAACAGACCAATGCGGTAGAAGACTATGGCGACAGAAAATCAGTGGTTGTAAAACAGAAGAATATTGTACTGATTCCATCAGGACACTGGAAGGGATGATAGAGCATTGTACCTCTACAGAATTTCCAAAGCTACCAACAGTCCAACCTCCGTGTCCTGCCATCATGGTATTTATACTTGCATTGCTTACCCATTTTCCAGCGGCGCACATCTCTGGCCACACCTCCGAGATGGCCCAGGCGATGGCCATAGTTCGATCACACGGCTCAGCACCACTGTATTCCCGTCTGGAGGCCACCAATGCTTTAGCTGCACCACTAGGTAGTACTGGATACTACGAGCCTCTCTTGGCGTGAAGGTGTGCAGCTGCATGTCGATGTCATCATCGGAGCATATTGTCGAACACCCTAGGAACAGGCCCTCTTTGAGGAGAGGCACCTCTATGGCTCGGGTGCCACGGACATTGATATTGGAGCATTTTGTTGAGTATATGGTGTGCGCCGGTGCGTCGAGCTTGGGGACAGCAAACGGACTGACCACCGCAAATGGCAGAGTCTCCCAGGGTACTGGAATGGGTGTGCACTCGGTCCTCAGAAGCAGAGACGTGGACACGGCCTTGTCGTCGAAGGCGTCGGCGCCCGAGCCCCTGGTGGGCGTCCATTTGTCCAACTCGAAGACGGCAGCCGGTCGACGTGCACGGGTGGGCGGAGCACCCACTGGTGCTACAGATACGCTGCCCGTATATGGAGGCTTCCCCGCGGCGAGGTTGCGACCGATGTCAAGGTCGAGGCCCGTAGTGGCGTACTTAATGGCCAGGTCAACGGCGATCTTGCTGGTGTTGATGGGGGTGGCGGTGTTGCTGCTCGAGGATGGCGAGTCTAGCGCAGATACATACGCTCGAGAATCCCCATTGGCTTCAATACAGCGGTTATCCTGGTCATCGGCGAACTGGAGTGGACGCCAAGAGGAGCCAAACGTGGTCGTGGGTGATGTGCCACGGTCGGACGCAGGCGTCACCACACCGGCATCGTCTGGAGAGCATTGCGTCGAACACCTTGTGGGTGTCATGGTTGGAACTCCAGGGGGGCGTGTAGCGGCAACGAGATCTCCCTAGCGCTGTGGAGCAGCACCGACGCGAAGGCCTCCGTGAGGTCGAGGTTGTCGTCGTCGAGCGGTGCATCATGACGAGGCTCCAGTGTGGGCGTGGGTGGTGTCGTGGATGCGGTCAACGCGGCGGTTGGCGGGGCTATGGTGTCAACGGTGGTGGACGGCTGGGCGCAGAGGCGAGCGATCCTTGCAGCGGCGGCGGCGTTGGCAGCAACCAGAGCCTTGAGGCTCTCCATGGACATGAGGTCGTCGGAGGTGGGCGCCGAATCGAGGGGACTCGTGGTGGAAAAATTTTGGGGAATTTTCTGGGCGGAAAGAGGGGAATCGAGAGGCTCTGAGTAGGAGTACCAAACGTAACAACCTGTTAGTACTTGATTGATACAGATAACTGGATACAACACACAAACGCACTTGATTCACTCCACACACACTCCGGATACACGGGATTCTCAGCTTCACGCCGAGCAGGGGAAGACGCCAAGCACGCAGGCTTGCGACGGGGGAGGATGAGAGGTAGATGCCCAACAGGGTCTTCACATTACAATCTGCCCTCAACTAGTACAGGGACCCTCGTCGGTATACATATATAGCCAGCCTTCTCTCTCGACTCTCTTACAGCCGGGACTCACTAATGAAGAAGAGGGCGCTCGTAACCTGGTACTCCCTCCGTTCCATAATAATGTAGTGCATGTGCATATAGATTTTTTTTAAAAGTCAAACCTCACAAACTTTGATAAAGTTTGTGAAGAAAAACATTTACATCTAGAATGCTAAATATATATCATTAGATTCATCATAAGATGTAGTTTCATATTTTATATATTTGCTATTGTAGATATAAATAGTTTTCTCTATAAATTTGATCAAAGTTTGACTTTTTAAAAAATCTATACGCACTACATTATGGAACGGAGGGAGTATTTGGGACCCTTCTAGACCTGGTACGTGACAGAGAATTAATTAAACGGAGAGACCTGCGGAGTAGCGTCGGACTCAGAAATCTTGGGCGTGGCCTACAAAGCGGAACAGGATTAGGGTAGCAATGAGTGCGTCGTCGAGGGGGAGACTTTTAGAGTGGAAGAAGATGATCCAGTCACAGGCAACCGGAACCTTCACAAACAAGGTTGGGGCAAGCTCCACAACTTAATTGGAGGCTCCCAACACCACCACGAAGCTTCACCATAATGGCTAGTAGCTCCGAGGTGACCTCTTCCGTCTAGGGTGCCCAAACACCCAAGAGTAACAAGATCCACAAAAGAAAGTAGAGGGGAATCAAATTTCCTTCGGTGGAAGTGTAAATCTAGGTCTCCTCTCCCAATCCCTAGCAAATCAACAAGTTTGAGTGGCTAGAGAGAGAGATCGGGTAAGAATAAGCTTTGGAAACAATGGAGGAGAGAGAGAGAGAGAGGTAAGAGGTTAGACAAAAGGAGGAAGAAGCTCCTCCTTATATAGCTCCCCCAAATCCAACCGTTATGTGCAGAAATTGCACTGAGCGGTAGTACTGCTCCGGAGAGCGGTACTACCGCTGTCCCTTAGGAAATTGCATAAAAGCCTGGGCGGTAGTACTGCTACATCAGAGCAGTACTACCGCAGTCTCGTACAGGGCTGCAACGCACCACTAGAGAGGTACTACCGCCCTCATGACCGGTAGTACCGGCTAAATAAATATAACCGGTACTTCGGTGCGGTGCCGCCCAAGTACCTCAGCCTTACCAGAAGGGAAAAGCACCCGAGCGGTAGTAGGTCTGGCACTTGGAGCGGTAGTGCCGCTCCAACAGGGGAGCGGTACTACCGGCCAGGTGTGCCAGCAGAGGTACTGCTCCCACAAGGGGAGCGGTACTACCACAGGGCACAGCGGTACTACCGGGTGTGCAAATTCAGCAATAAGATGCAAATGGATTCTCTCCTCAAAACTGTTGGGAAGGAAATGTGGGTGCAATATAAGTTTTGTGTACGTGTTTGATTCCACCCATACCTTCCAATGCGGACCCCCTAGATGTATGCACTATTTAGAATTTGCTTTTGGAATGCAAAGTGCACACACTAGGATCAACACTCCCCCTAGATTTTATAGACCAACAATATATTGCAAATGATAACAAATATGAACAACTGGCATGCATTTGCAATAACATGTGGTGAAGCAACATATAAGGGCAAAGTAATAAACATAGATCCACAAACATGAACGGTAAGACAAGATACTAAGATAAATAATCATCAGGATCGCATGTCTTACACCACGCATAACAAAGTCTCCAATCAAATAAGTTCACAAAGCAAATAGTTCAACTAAAATGAGTTCACAAGTATAAAGAGACAGCAAATAAGGCGCAAGCTTGTGACTCAACCCATGCAAATCCCGAGATAACCTAATAGAACTCTCTCCCCCTTTGGCATCAAGACGCCAAAAAGGGAAAGAGCGATGCTATGTTGGAAATATGCCCTAGAGGCAATAATAAAAGTATTATTTATTTCCAAGTTTATGATTAATATTTATATTCTATGCTATAACTGCTATGGTTCTTGAGCCTGCGAAAACCAAGAGGCTCAGAGGAAAACTCATGTGCACGTGTAGAGTTATAAACGGTAAAATAAGATTTCTAGTCTTGCCTCTAGGACTAGCTCAAGTGTTGCATGATGGTTCTGTTTTCCTGATCATGGGCATAGTTAAGTGTAACGATGATGCTGGCAACATTGAGAGCACGATGTTAGAAGAACACTCGTGTTGAATTGACCCAAGTTGTATGTTATACTAAGAGATGATTTCGTCACAAGTCTATAGTCCATAACACGGGAAGTTGACGTATGCACAATTCCTTAGACCATGAGAGTATCGAGTTACTTCATACTGGACGATGCACTTTGGGGTTGTTCTTACATCAACCGTAACAGGATGAATATAAAGGCAACTTACGGGTTCATCGGAAATGTATGACAAGGGACTTGATAGTTCAAGACTAGGATTCGCTCCTCCGGTGATGGAGAGATATTCTTAGGGCCCTCTCGGTGTGACAGCATACATCATCGTCTAGCCAGCCACAGCGTGACTTAATCATGGGGATGCCGGAACACGAGAACGAGAAAATAGAACCAAACCGGTAACGAGGAGACTGGCGTAGTGATCATGTGTTTGACTCACGGGGATGCCGATATATCTCACCTCGGGTTTTGTAAAGTATCGCGAAGCAAAAGGAATAGTATATGGTAGCTACAGGTTCACTCGATAATCATTCGTGTGGGTATAGGGGTCAATATGGATGTCCATGGTTCCACTATTGATCATTGAACGAAAGGTGTTTTAGTCATGTCTATATTTCACCGAACCTGCAAGGTCACACGCTTAAGAACCTTTGGTCTGTTGAGTAGTAGATGAGTTAGGAGTATTGGAGAATATCACCGAAAAAGTTTCAGAGGTGTTTCGGGGAAACCGGAAGCGTTTCGGAGAAAACTGGATAAAACCGGATAGGTGGAAAAGTTCCGGAGGATGTAATAATTATATAGGAGGGATCTAGTATTTACCGAGAGCCCCCTGGATTATTCTAGGCGCCATGGGCTGCCCAAATAGGCTAAAGCCTATTAGGGGGCAGCCACATGGGCCTAGAGGCCCAATAAGGTGGCGCCCCCCCTTTAGCCTTGCCCCCAAGCTAGGGGTGCGGCTAGGGTTGAGGGGAGGGGGCCCCACCTCCTTGGCCGCCGCCACAAGGGGGAGGCCCCTCCTCCAAGTCGGCTTCCACCTCCCCTCCACCTATAAATACCCAAGGGGGCGCCCCCCTAGAGACACAACTTCTCTCGTGTTCTCGGGCGCCCCATCTCCCTCTAGTTCTCCAGAAATTTGTAGATGCCGCAAGGCTGCTCCTCTCTCCTCTTCTACTCCGGCGTCGTCGAGCTCTGGACGGCGAAACGCTGCCGGATCATTGGTGTCGTACGCGTGCAATCCACAGAGGGATCGTGCATTCGATTCTTGTTCGAGGGAACTGTTCGTGGGACGCTTCGAGGGACTTCAAGAACGATCTTCACCAACTCTTCTTCCGCTGGAACTCGTTGTTGGTAAAGATCAGATCTAACCTTGTATGTGTACATCTTCATAGTGATCCTGGTTTAGTTTCGTAGGACGAATTTTTTTTGTTTTCTACTATGATTCCCAACATGCTACTCGTCCCACGAGATCAATCCTCATCATCCTCCTCGTCTTCATCAGACTCCTCCTCCTCCTCCTCAGACTCCTCAGCATACGGAGCATACCGAGGTGTACGTATACGGCGAGCGGTGGAGGACTCAGGTGCAGGCTCATCATCGTCATCAGTCCAACGGCTGTGCTGGGAGATCCACTGATCCTCTGGAGTAATGCTCTTCTCAGAACCACTAGGAGCATCAAGCTGCAAAGCCCTCATCATCGGAATTTGACGGTGGCAGGACTCCTTCTCCTTCTTATGAGCCTCATACAGGCGGTGCTGGATATCCACCTGTAGGCAGAAGGTCTTCTTTATCTTGGCCATCCAACCCTTCTTCTCAGCCCGAGGAGGTAGCTCAAAGTCGTCATCACTAGAGCCATCTGTGTCAGCAAACACCTCCTCACCAGACTCAGTATGAGGCTTCATATGCTTCTTGATCCTGAGCTTCTTCACATCATGAATAGTGAGATTGTTGACATTGCGCTCCAGACGCTCACCAGGCCTGCGCTCAGCCCACTTGACAGAGATGAACTTCATAATGTAAGGTGCAAAAGTGGGCACCTTCCTGTTAATCACAACACTGAACATCTCATTCCAAAGATAGTGAGGCACATCAAGAGGAACTCCTTTACCCTTCTCAATGTGAGTGCGAAGCATGAGGTCCACTATGTAACCATGTATCTGATCAAGATTGCCCACCTTGGGGTTAAGCACATCATGGTAAATGTGATGCATGATATCATACACTGGAAGCAAGTCCTTGGACTCTCCTGTAACACCTCTGCCAGCAATATAAAGATCCACAAGTACTTCCTTCTGGCTTGCATTGGCCTTCTCATGAGGACGAAAGCCCATAGGGTCATGCAGGCCCTTGTCATCATAGCCAAGCACAAGACAGAAATCTCTCCATGGTGCATCAAAGCGCTCATCCTTGGTCATCCAAGTGATAGTACGAGCATCATCAGAACCAAAGTGAACGGTGGCAAGAAACTGAGCTACCAGGGTGTCATCGAAGTCACAGTTGAATTCCATCAACTTGAGCAGATCAAACTCTTCACAAATAGCCAAGGCCTCACCAAAGTACTTCGGATGAGCTCTCATGTGTTGGACATTGATAGTGTGCTGCCTGACAAACTTGTTCTTCTGAGACATAAAGATTTCATTGTAAATCCTCTCCTGAGTGTCAGTCCAGAACTGATGGTTGGCCCAAGTTGGATCACGGTCATTGACATACGGGTTGACTTGATGAAGTTTAGCAAACTTTGCCTCAGAGAGCTTGTTGAGAGGCTTTAAGGACCTCGATCTGCTTCATAGCGATGGATTTCTGCCTCTAAGGCTACTTGGTTGGCTTAACAACCTCCTTAGTCTCCTTCTCTTGTCTAGCTCTCTTCTTCTTGGGTTGACCCCGAGAACCACCTGCACACAAGGATAGATAGAGGGACAAAGCATAGAGAAGGTAAGTACACAAGTCCACAGAATGCACGAAGTAAAAGCAACAATGTTCAGCAGTGACAAAATCTTCAGGCAGCGGTAGTACCGCCCCTAGGCCCGGTAGTACCACTTGTCTTCAGAGAGCAGTAGTACCGGTCCAGAGAGCGGTAGTACTGGTCCAGGGACCGGTAGTACCGCTGACTAACAGCTGGCACAATGAAGCTAGGGTTGGCACTAAAACTAGCCGGAATCAAAAAGCACTTCTACGCATTGTGACTTCTACATCCATGACTACTACATCTAAGGAACAACCACTTCCACAACGGTTTAGCCAAAAACATTGGAATCCACTCGTAATGCCCTAGAAAATTTTGAGGGTTCAAAGATTCAAACCTAGTGGGTAGAAAGGGGCATTACCGGAGTCCATTGGAGGAGATCGAGAAGGGGAACGATCCCATGGAGTCGATCCGGTGAAGAACCGACAGAATTGGGGCGCCGGAGGGCTTCCCGGAGCAGTTGCGGCGGTGGCTGGGCGAGTGGGTATGTGTTGGGGTCAGGGCGAAGTGAGGGGATAAGGTACCCCTCTGCCCCGCCCAGGTTTTATACCCGGAATCGCTGAGCGGTAGTACCGCTCTTGAGAGCGGTAGTACCACTCCTGGTACCGCTGCAGTAGTTTCAGCCGGTACTGCCGAACCTGGGAGGGTCCAGTAGTACCGCTTCAGCTAGTGTAGAAGTACCGCCCAGTGGTACTACACGGTAGGGGGGGCATTACTACCGGACCTGGGAAGGTCCGGTAGTACCGCTCCACCAACCGGTAGTACCGCTTGCTGCCTCCAAAAACTGCTAGATGAAGATTTGGACAAGGGACTTGTGCATATAGAATTTTAAGATGGCTTTAAGATGAGAAAGGCTTGGGTTGGATACAAAGTCACTGATTATATAGTGTAGTATGCACTCAAAAATTGCAAGATGCAAAAACAAGAAAAACCAACTTTTGAGTGATTTTCCATATATAGCATATAGATGACCTTAAAGTCTAGTATATCAAATGAAGACCAAATAACACCAACTTTCCAAGGGGAAGGTCGGTGGCCGGAGCCACCATGTTTGAGTGTTTGGCTTGGTGCAACGAAGATATATCTTGAGCCCAATAGCCAATACTCTTCAATGAAGCACATTTGTCACTAAAGTGACTATAGTGAATGATTTTTCCATTTATGCATAATATGAAGAGTGTGTGTTCATGGATTGAACAACACTCCCCCTATGTCCATGCCTACACCTAAACAAGATAATATGTTGAGCATGGGAGTGGGTGCAAGATCTCAGACCACGTTACTGAAATCAATGATATTTAGCTCATGCCTTAACTCGCGGAACCTTGCTTCATCCAATGGCTTCGTGAAAATATCCGCTAGTTGCTTCCCGGTGCCTACATAAGATAGCTCAATATCTCCACGCTTCATGTGATCCCGAATGAAGTGATGACGAATCTCAATATGCTTCGTCTTGCTACGTTGAATGGGATTGTAGGCTATCTTGATTGCACTTTCATTGTCACATAGAAGAGGCACTTTGTCACATATGACACTGAAATCCTTTAAAGTTTGCCTCATCCATAGCAATTGGGCATAACAACTTGCGGCGGTGATGTACTCGGCTTCGGTGGTGGAGAGAGACACACAATTCTGCTTCTTGGAAGACCAACTCACCAAAGAGCGACCAAGGAATTGGCACCCTCCGGAAGTTGACTTCCTCTCCACTTTTTCTCCCGCCCAATCCGAATCTGAATAACCAATAAGATCAAAGCTTGGTCCTTTAGGATACTATAAGCCAAAGGTTGGGGTATGAGCCAAATATCGAAAGATTCGCTTGACCGTCACATGATGGCTTTCTTTTGACGCGGATTGAAATCTTGCACACATGCCCACACTCAACATGATATCCGGTCTAGATGCACAAAGGTAAAGTAAAGATCCAATCATAGAACGATATACCTTTTGATCCACCGCTTTACCATTGGGATCAAGTTCAAGTTGGCATGTGGTTGGCATAGGTGTTTTAGCCCCTTTAACATCATCCATCTTGAACCTCTGGAGCCTGTCTTGGGTATATTTGGCTTGGTTGATGAAGGTACCTCCTCTTAGTTGCTTGATGTCAAACCCGAGGAAGTACTTCAACTCTCCCATCATGGACATCTCAAACTCATCGGTCATTAGCTTTGCAAACTCATCATTGAAAGCATTGTTAGCCGAACCAAAGATAATATCATCAACATATAATTGGCATATGAACAAATCCCCTTTAACCCTCTTAGTAAAAAGAGTGGGATCGATTATCCCAATTTCAAACCCACGATCTTCTAACAACTCGGTAAGGTGCTCATACCAAGCTCGTGGTGCTTATTTGAGGCCATAGAGCGCCTTATCGAGTTTATAGACATGATTGGGGAACTTGGAATCCTCGAACCCCGAAGGTTGTTTGACATACACCAATTCATTTAGGAGACCATTAAGAAATGCACTCTTCACATCCATTTGTTGCAGCTTGAAATTATGATGCGATGCATATGCAAGCAACATGCAAATAGATTGAAGGCGAGCAACGGGACGGAAAGTTTCACCGTAATCAATGCCCTCGACTTGTGAGAAACATTGAGCCACCAGTCTTGCCTTGTTGTGAATCACTTGACCATGTGCATCTTGCTTGTTCTTGAAAATCCACTTGGTCCCTATGACATTATGATTCTCCTTTGGCCTTTTCACTAATGACCACACCTTGTTGCGCTCGAAGTTGTTGAGTTCTTCATGCATGGCTTCTAGCCAATCCGGATCCTCGAGCGCCTCATTTACCTTTTGGGGTTCAACACAACAAACAAATGCATGATGCTCACAAAAGTTTGTTAATTGTCTCCGAGTAGTTACCCCTTTTCTTAAGCTTCCTAGGACTTTGTCCAAAGTGTGTTCTTGATGTTGAAGCTTGGAAGCTTCTTCAAGAGATTCTTGAGATTCTTCTTCTACGGAAGCTTGAGCATCATCTTGAGCTTGCTCATCATCTTGAGCTTGCTCACGGTCATGAACATGATCTTGGACGTCACTTGGTACACCACCACCATCATTGGGTTAATCTTGTCCTTGAACATGTTCACTTGGGGGAGGGCCTTCATTTTGTTCTTGGAATTCTTGTTGGTATTGTGAAGATGATGGTTCCACTTGAGTAGAACATTGTCCTTCTCCTTCCACCACAAGGGGTTCCTCAACGGGTAGGATTTGGCCCACACCCATTCTTCTTATGGCTTGAGGAGGAATTTCATCACCTACATCACCAAGACCACTTTGCCCCACATGGGAGCCATTATTCTCATCAAACTCCACGTTACAAGATTCTTCAATTAGCCCGTTGGACTTATTGAAGACTCGGTAAGCGTGGGAGTTTGACGCATATCCAAAAAATATGCCCTAATGAGCTTTAGTTTCGAATTTAGACAAACGAACACCTTTATTGAGAATGAAAAACTTACAACCGAACACCCGGAAGTACTTGAGGTTGGGCTTGTTCCCGGTAAGTATCTCATATGGAGTTTTGTTCAAGATCTTGCGGAGATAGAGCCAGTTGGATGCATGACAAGCGGTGTTAATGGCCTCAGCCCAAAAGTTGTACGGAGATTTGAATTCCGCCAACATGGTCCTTGCCGAGTCCATCAAGGTCCGGTTCTTCCTCTCCGCTACACCATTTTGTTAAGGGGTATACGCAACGGAATATTCATGTTTGATCCCCTCCTCACTAAGAAACTCATCCAAGGTGTAGTTCTTGAAATCAGTGCCGTTGTCACTCCTTATTGCCAATATCTTTGCCTTGTGTTGACGTTGAGCTTCATTGGCAAAATCTATCATGGTTTTTTGGGTCTCACTCTTCTTCTTGAAGAAGTACATCCAAGTATATCTTGAATAATCATCAACAATAACCAAGCAATAATTTCTCCCACCAAGACTATCATAGGTTGGAGGACCAAAGAGATCCAAATGAAGGAGCTCCAAGGGCCTCTTGGAAGTGATAACGGTCTTGACGGGATGCTTCTTCTCATGCAACTTTCCTTCAATACAAGCACTGCAAGAACGATCTTTAGCAAAACTAACATTTGTTAGTCCTAGGATGTGATCCCCATTGAGGAGACTTTGCAAAGATCTCATATTGACATGGGCTAAACGGCGATGCCAGATCCATCCCATGTCAACTTTAGCCATTAGACATGTCGCGGTCTTAGTGGGTTTCTCCGAGAAGTCAACCACATAGAGACCGTTCTCGACATGTCCAACAAAGGCCACTGTAAGAGTCTTGCTCCACAATAGGGTCACAATATCAATATCAAAGAAAGTAGCAAAGCCCATACGTGCAAGTTGATGAACGGAAAGTCACTACAAGAAATATGGCAACTTGCGACCATCAATATTGGTCACTGAATGGTCATTGTTTTTCACTTGTGACCTTTTTGTGACCAAAAACAGTTGGTCAAAAGCTGGCCGTCTTTAATGAAACTTAACGACCTTCACTGTGAAATGGTCGTAGAAGGTAACGACCAAAACAAAAGGTCGTTGGTTCTACGACCAATTGTTTTGGTCACTAGCAATCTACCCACACCACGTCGGATCCGACGTGGCAAGCTGACATGGCAAAATTTTGACCAAATGAAAAGGTCGTTGATTAGAATCAGCCCGGTCCAGTTGGACGTTTTACTTGGGCCAAGCCCAACAATTCAACCTTTTTATATATTTTTCTGTCAATTTTTGGTCGGCTTCATGGGCCAAGCCCAACATTGTAGCCTTTCTTATTGTTGGGCCGTGGCCTTTTTGTCTAAACAAATTTAGTTTTTCTTTTTTCCCAAAAGAAGGGTCCACTAGTTAGATGGGTCCCGGTTGCCAGGTTCTATTAAAGTGGGGCCCTTTTGACAGCATCATATTCTTCAGATTTCAATTTGACAGAAATAAATAACCATATTTAAATAAGAACAGACTGAAAACACAAGTAATACTTCAAATAACAGCAGCGAGAATCAATCTGTTACAGATACAATGACAACCAAAATTACAAGCTCCACAAGTGTAATAACTACATATTGGGCTCCTTCTGTCATATGACACAGTTACAAGCTCTACTAGTGTAATACCACAGATACAAATACAATCACAGTCACACAGATATAGTGACAATCACAATGACAATTGACAATCAGCACAAACTCGGCTCCTGCTCCAGTCAGATGAAACCGTATGCAGGACTCACTAGGCGACCATAGTCGACTAGGCCGTGACCTTCGCTACACTGGGCTAACAGAACAACAATAGAACTATCATCATGCCTTCGACCGTCACCCAGTTACATGAATCAGAAGAGAAGAATCAAAACACTGGAGCCAATATATTCTGAACAGACCATTCAAAAAAAGGGCAATTTCTTTAGAATAATAACACAAATTTAGCTAGTATAATGATTTTTGTTCTCCAGTTAGTTAAAACGAGATACCCGTGCATACAAGAAAGGTGATGCAAGGAAATAGAGCATTTTACTCATAGCACACAGAGTATCAATATTATGTTCTTATCGGCTTATTCTTATGCCTAAAGCAAGTAAGAAAATCTGACCAAATAAGCAACTACTCCATAAACTAAAACATCAGGACTGATTATGCAGACTAATCTTTTTGTGAAAAATGGACTGGATAATTGGTTTTCCATACACAATCCCTTGCAGTTAGCAAGAACATGACGCACAATGTTCACATGAACACATACCATACTGTCCTCTACATTTTATAGCTAGGATCAGACCCTCTCTTATCAGTTGAACAATGCATTGACTAGTTATTAGTAAAGCAGCAACCAACAGTAGTGATAATGCAAAAGCAGCTTCTGTGCTTCTGCATATGTCTATACTATCAATATGGTTTGGGAAACAGAGGCAGATATTGAACATCCTTGAATAAAAGGTACCAGATTACAATGTTGTGGATATATAGTTACTTGGTATTTCAATATTTCTGCTTAACACAACAGAACTACCCCAACCCTGTATGTTAAATTAAGAGATGCATTGCAAATGTCTGAAGCAATGTTATGCGCTATATCCATCTCATTATCTCAAGGCAGGCAAACTAAGATTTCACCCAACCTACAACAGGTGCGGCTACAACCAAACTACAAAAGTAGTTCTACCAGTAGCAACATATGGAGGCAATTGGCTCACCTGCAGTAGCTGTCCAGGAGCAAAGTTGAGGACGGCCGAGGCAGGAGCCGCAGGATGCAGCTTGGGGACGTGGTCGGGGAACACTGCCGGCAGCAGCAGCAGGTCCGGCACGTCCTATACTAGAAGCAGCTCCCATGGCCTTGAATTCCTTTCCTTGAAACAATACGAGCGCACATCAATAGGCCTTGAATTTCTTTAGCCAACAGAATTTATATAAAAGATCTTTTTGCAATACAATTATGTTATGTACATATGAATGACACCCAAGTAATTTGAGATGGAAACAAGTACAGCTAGCAATCTAACATGTATAGTGGCACCAGCAAAAGAGCAAGACACGGAAGAGTTTTAGCTTTACATAAGGTTTACAAGAACAGGACCCTGATATAGGATTTAGCTTGTCCAACAATCAACACTGTTAACAAGGTACTGAAAGTAGCTATGTGCATCAGCCTCACCAAGTCTTATCATGAATTTGTTGCTTTTACAATAGTATTACTGTATTAGGTTGCCAAAACAATGACTCTAAGAGACTGATATAGTAAGTTCATTGACTGACTCACATGAGATTGACATTCACAAGCTATTTGCATTTTTATTTAGAACTGCGTCACACCATTTACATTACTAGTTATGTATTGACATACTTATCTAAAAGAACATATGTAGAAACATATGAATTTTATTTCTGAATACCAATACAGAAGTACTAAAAAAACAAGACTAAACATCAGTAGAAGGTAACAAGAGCTCATTACACAAGTTTTGCTAGCAATTAGGGGACCCTGGTTCCTATACAGCTGCAGCGCTCACCCAATTCACGATCCCGATGAGCCCACCCCTTGTGCTCTGCAAATCCTGTTGCCGCTGCACATGACGGACAAG
Organism: Elymus sibiricus; assembly: GCA_039707655.1. Classification (NCBI taxonomy): domain Eukaryota; kingdom Viridiplantae; phylum Streptophyta; class Magnoliopsida; order Poales; family Poaceae; genus Elymus; species Elymus sibiricus. The sequence goes on from CM077664.1 coordinate 40,795,052, forward strand.
AGACATAACAAGATAATGTTGAGCAGCTCAAATCAAAGGATAAATCATGTCCAGAAACAACGGAGCAGCTTAGATAGCTCACCTTTCATGTCCTAGAAATCATGTTGAGGTACACCGACCAACACCTATCAATGCTCAGCAAATGCACCTTGACAAACAGAGTGAAAAAAAGAGGTCAATCACCTCCACAAACACCGGCACCTTGAGGAGAAGGAATTGTAAAAGGAATTGTGCTAGCTGCCAAAGGATGGACTCTGTGCTTCATTCATTCTGGACTATTTGCAATTTCAGTTTGGTTTAGAATTAGAAATGAATCTTGAACCAAAAGGAAAACAAAAGGTGTTTGTCATATTTGTTCTTCATACGCGAAACTTAACCAACAAGATGTTTCAGTCAAAGTTGAAGCAAAATTCGTATTTAATCATGCCTAAAATACATCCAGATCCACATCGAGCACCAAATTAATATAGGAAGCAGGGGAGGAGGTCACCGTACCAAATCCATCACCTTGGCGGAGTTAGGGGAAGAGCAGAAGCACAGGAGAGAGGTCCATGTCGGCCCTCCCGAGCAGCAGCACAACACGCCTTTCTCTCCCATGGTGTCGTCCTGGTTGGAAAGAGAGATGAGAAGGGAGTGAGACAGAGAGCAGAAGAAGACAAGACGAGGGGACGAGAAAGGGATTCATACCTTTGAGCCCTGCGGTTGGAGCTACTCAGTCACCATGGCCCATGGCCAGGGGTAGGAATCCCGAGAAGAAGAACACGGATGGACGGAGCTGCTGGCCGGCCCCCTCACTCCTCCTCTCCCGGCGCGTGATTGCGAAGAAGAGGCCGACGTCCGTCCCGGATCCGGAAGCACAGCTGCGTGTCGGGGAGGGCCAAGGCCGCCGCCTTGCTGGCACGATCTAGGTTAGGTAGGGAGAGAAGGTGGGGGCGGGTGAGGGGAGGGGGAGATGGTGGCGGGGTGGCGGCGGTAGTGGGGAGAGCGGATTTTGGGAGCGAGGTCGCCGATGGGTGGGTGAGAGCGTCGGCGGAGCCCGGGAGTAAGGTTCGCCGGTGGGTAGGGGCGGTGGGATGGGGGGCAGGAGACGAGTGGATCGGGATCGTGAATTGGGTGAGCGCTGCAGCTGAGCAATTAGGGGCGAGAAGAGGAGGGCGTGGGGGAGGCCATGGACGGTGGCGAGCTCCGCCGGAGGGAGATGTCGGCGGCGATCTGGAAGGAAGGAGGCGAGCTCTCGCTCTTCGATCTGGATCGGGGAGAGGAAGAGAGAGAGGTGGCAGCGCGTGGAAGGACAAAGGGGATCGAGCGAGGAGAGTACTAGGGTTGGTTTGGGTTGGGCTGCTGAGACGTTGGATCCGCCGGGTGTGGACGGTTCAGATCGGCTAAAGTGGGGTGATCCGTGGGAAGAGTCCTGATTGGTTCGGAAAATCTGTGATTTAAAATAGTTTCCATGTACTAAAAATAGAGGGATTTTTTGAAGCAGCTATCAAAAATATTTTGCGAAAGGGCATCACACAAATTTTCACTCAAGTTAGACCACATTTTATGGATGAGCACCAATTTGTATGCATTTCTGATCTTTCTAGCTATTTTTAATCATTTTCCGAGTGGCAAAAATGAGTTTTTTTGTGAATGACCTACCAAATATTTGTTGCAAAATTGGACCACATTATTTTTCTAAAATATTAGACCATATTTAATGTACAATTGACCAAATGGTTGGGTGTCAAAAGCTTTTGATCCACCTCTCGTGAAAAAGACAAATTTCCGCTGATTCAGCAGGAAGCGGGTCAAATTTGAACTGCAGCTGCCTTATAGTTTGCTCTTTATTTTTTCCAAATATCATTTCTAGGTACATAAGTATCTATTTAATCATAGAAACGCCAAAAGTTTTCCAAGATTCAACCACTAGCTAGGAACGGTCATGCCCGCCATTTTGACCGCATTTTGAAATGGGCATGAAAAATTCAAAAAAAATCAAAATATTGGAAAACCTTCGCATTGTGTCATTATATGTGACCAAGTTACCAGGAAAAATAATAAACTTATAATACGGGAATGATTTTAAAAAAGTGTTCTCAGAAATGAGCTATCATGTGTGAAGATTCATGGCTATCAAGCCAAATGATCAATCTTATGGCCACATTCATGGCATAGTTTGTTCAAATGATCTCATATTTTGCACAAGGGTGCATTTTGGAATGGCAAACAATGTTGCCTAAGGAAGTTTTCATTTTCTTTGGACGAAAATTTAATTTTCCATTTTTCGAGTGCCCAAAATGAGTTTTTTTGTGAAGGACCTACCAAATATTTGTTGCAAAATTGGACCACATCATTTTTCTAAAATATTAGACCATATTTAATGTACAATTGACCAAATGGTTGGGTGTCAAAAGCTTTTGATCCACCTCTCGTGAAAAAGACAAATTTCCGCTGATTTAGTAGGAAGCGGGTCAAATTTGAACTACAGCTGCCTTATAGTTTGCTCTTTATTTTTTCCAAAAATCATTTCTAGGTACATGAGTATCTATTTAATCATAGAAATGCCAAATGTTTTCCAAGATTCAACCACTAGCTAGGAATGGTCATGCCCGCCGTTTTGACCGCATTTTGAAATGGGCATGAAAAATTCAAAAAAAATCAAAAAATTGGAAAACTTTCGCATTGTGTCATTATATGTGACCAAGTTACCAGAAAAAATAATAAACTTGTAATACGACAATTATTTTAAAAAAGTGTTCTCAGAAATGAGCTATCATGTGTGAAGATTCTTGGCTTTCAAGCCAAATGATGAATCTTATGGCCACATTCATGGCATAGTTTGTTCAAATGATATCATATTGTGCACAACGGTGCATCTTGCAATGGCAAACAATGTTGCCTAAGAAAGTTTTCATTTTCTTTGGACGAAAATTTCATTTTCAATTTTTCGAGTGCCCAAAATGAGTTTTTTTGTGAAGGACCTGCCATATATTTGTTGCAAAATTGGACCAAATAAATTTTATAAAATATTAGGCCATATTTAATGTACAATTTACCAAATGGTTGCGTGTCAAAAGCTTTGATCCACCTCTCGTGAAAAAGACAAATTTCCGCCGATTCAGCGGGAAGCGGGTCAAATTTGTACTGCAGCTGCCTTATAGTTTGTTCTTTATTTTTTCCAAAAATCATTTCTAGGTACATAAGTATCAATTTAATTCGAGAAACACCAAAAGTTTTCCAAGATTCAACAACTTGCTAGGAACGGTCATGCCCGCCGTTTTGACCGCATTTTGAAATGGGCATGAAAAATTCAAAAAAAATCAAAAAAATGGAAAACCTTCGCATTGTGTCATTATATGTGACCAAGTTACCAGGAAAAATAATAAACTTGTAATACGATAATTATTTTAAAAAAGTGTTCTCAGAAATGAGCTATCATGTGTGAAGATTCACGGTTTTCAAGTCAAATGATCAATCTTATGGCCACATTCATGACATAGTTTGTTCAAATGATCTCATATTGTGCACAAAGGTGCATCTTGGAATGGAAAACAATGTTGCCTAAGAAAGTTTTCATTTTCTTTGGACGAAAATTTCATTTTCCATTTTTGGAGTGCCCAAAATGAGATTTTTTGTGAAGGACCTACCATATATTTGTTGCAAAATTATACCAAATTAATTTTATAAAATATTAGGCCATATTTAATGTACAATTGACCAAATGGTTGCGTGTCAAAAGCTATGATCCACCTCTCGTGAAAAAGACAAATTTTCGCCGATTCAGTAGGAAGCGGGTCAAATTTGAACTGCAACTGCCTTATAGTTTGCTCTTTATTTTTTCCAAAAATAATTTATAGGTACATAAGTATCTATTTAATCAGAGATACATGGTGTGGTGGCGAGACGTCGAGGTTTGGATGGTGGCCGAGGCCCCCAACTCCAGAGCGCGTAAACTGGCATGCCAGCCGCGTGGTCACCGCGTGACCGTGGCGTTGCCACGCGTTCTGGGAGGCCTAGGCATGTCTGGTGGGTTGGGCACTCCCCCGGTAGGTGTTAGGAAGAAGAATACAACAGAAGAATCTCACGAGGAGACTGAAGTAAGCTCAAACATGAATTAGCAGCCAAGTGTTTGATTAGCGGTGGGGGAAATGAACATGGCCAATGGGCCTGAGTTTTGGCTGAGGATGATCATCTACTAAGGAGACTGTCTTGGCAAATTTGCAGCTCAAATGGAGGAGCCTAGGTGGCACTTGCTTTGCAAAGTACCACACTGGAAAGAAATATAGATGTTGAAGCTGGGCTCAAATGAACAAATGGATTGAGCTGACATTTTGTGGAGGGAAGTTATATAGGTAGGAACATGCCCTGGTAAGTTTCAGCAATAATTAAGCAATATAAAATATAGTTGCTTCACAAACTGAAAATATGACCAGAATAAAAGATTGGATGATGAGCTCACATGGATTGCTGGATAGAACTCAAATTTTACGGAGAGTGATGATTTGAGCATATGGAAGATTTGGAAAAATCTCAAATCATTTGGATAATCCTAGCTAGTACTTCCTTCACAAAGCTTCTCTCTGGATAGAAACTTTGGAAATTTTTTGAGGAAGATTTACTATGCAAATGGAGCTGAATATTGTCATGTGGCAATGATTTGGATATGGAAGAGTGCCCAAAAAGTTTGAGGGCAATAGGAGTGGTCTAGATAGCACTTGCTTTGCAATGTGCCAATCTGTCCAGAAAATAGAAATTGAAGCTGGGCTCACATAGATGATTCGATTGAGCTGCAATTTGCACGAGGATGATAATTTGGGCATATGAACGCACTGTAAAAATTTCATACCATTTGGATAAATAAAAATGGTACTTCCTTCACAATGCTCTCCACTGAACAGAAAATTGGGAAAAATATTGAGGGAAATTGGCTAAATTAAATGAGCTAAAATTTTGTGGAGGGAAGTTATATAGGTTGGAACATGCCCTGGTAAAGTTTCAGCAATAATTAAGCAATATAAAATATAGTTGCTTCACAAACTGAAAATATGACCAAAATAAAAGATTGGATGATGAGCTCACATGGATTGCTGGATAGATCTCAAATTTTATGGAGAGTGATGATTTGAGAATGTGGAAGATTTAGAAAAATCTCAAATTATTTGGATAATCCTAGCTAGTACTTCCTTCACAAAGCTTCTCTCTGGATAGAAACTTTGGAAATTTTCTGAGGAAGATTTACTATGCAAATGGAGCTGAATATTGTCATGTAGCAATGATTTGGATATGGAAGAGTGCCCAAAAAGTTTGAGGGAAATAGGAGTGGTCTAGATAGCACTTGCTTTGCAATGTGCCAATCTGGCCAGAAAATAGAAATTGAAGCTGGGCTCACATAGATGATTCGATTGAGCTGCAATTTGGATGAGGATGATAACTTGGGCATATGAACGCACTGTAAAAATTTCATACCATTTGGATAAATAAAAATGGTACTTCCTTCACAATGCTCTCCATTGAACAGAAAATTGGGAAAAATATTGAGGGAAATTGGCTAAATTAAATGAGCTAAAATTTGGTGGAGGGAGGTTCTATGGGCAGGGTCATGTCGTGGTAAATTTGCAGCAATTATAAAGTAATATAAAATATAGTTGCTTCCCAAACTGAAAATATTACTAGAAAAAATGATTGGATGGTGAGCTCACATGGATTCTTAGATGGGGCTCAAATTTTGTGGAGAGCTATGATTTGGGCATATAGAAGATGTGGCAAAAATTCAACTCATTACGATATGCCTAGCTAGTACTTCCTTCACAAATCTTCTAGCTGAACAGAAACTTTGGAAATTTGCTGAGGAAGATTTACTAGGCAAATGGAGCTGAATTTTGTCATGAGGCAATGATTTGGATAGGAAATAGTGCCCAAAAATTTTGAGGGCAATCAAGAAAATATAAATAGCACTTCCTTCACAAAGTGCTGTTCTGAACAGAATAGGAAAATGAATATTCCTGAATTATTTTTGAACTTGGCAAGGAAGGTTTTTGACATATTTGAGAAAGATATGATCCAAAGAATTTATGAGATTTTTTTGGGAATTTTAGGAATGACGGAAATGTAGGCTGCTTCACAACCTAGGGCAAAAATTGACACATGGACATGACACATAGGCAAAAGTGATGAGGTGTTGCCTAGTCATAGCAATGCAACACAATTTACAAGGCTATGACCATCTATATTGGTCGTGATCAGGAAGAAATAAGGCAGCGGACCAGTGCTGTCTGCTTTACGACCATTTCGTGTAAGGAAATTATGACCTTTCTGACCAAAATGGTCGTTATGGTTTAGGGTTTGGAGCCCCCGAACAGCTTATGACCAATTGGTCTCAAATGGTCGTAGATTTACGACCATTTCTTCCAGGGTCACTGACAGAAGGTCACAAGTTGACATATTTCTTGTAGTGAGTAAATTGTATGAAAGGGTTTCGACAAGCATGACCTTCTCAATGGACAAGTCCAGTTAGATTACCACCTTGCCAAGACCCAATATCTTAGACTTTGAAGAATCTCCATATTGGACAAAGGTGTCATATGATGTATCCATTTTGAGATCAACCACCAAGTCCTTACTTCCGGTCATATGACTTGTTGCTCCACTATGGAGCACACATGAACCGCCACTGGAAGCAAACACCTACAAGAGATTAAGGCTTGGTTTTAGGTATCCATTCTTGAATGGGTCCTCTTTTATTAGCAACAAGGGTCTTAGGAACCCAAATAGACCATTCAATGTACTCATAAGGAGAACCAATACATTTAGCATAAACATGCCCATCATTAGCACAACAAAGAACATAGGAAGGATTAAATTTGCCGGTAAGATCGGGATGGGTGGTTTTGCGTGGCACCCCGATTCAGAGTACCGGAGGCCTCGTGTCCAGCCCAGGGATCTATGTCTTCTGGAACACAATATAGCTTGATACAGATAAAACCACGATACGATAGAGTACTTAATAGTACAAAGTGTTAAGGTACAATACTCTTGCTCTACAAGGTAGTACAATAGGAGCAACTATGCTCATTTTGTTATTCTTCGAACTACTCATTCTGGAAGTACTGGTGGCGGAAGCGATATAACACATCGGAAAGCGTGACGGTGGTGGGGCTCCTCCAGAGGGACACTTCTGGGATACGATCTAGCTCGCACTCTCGACGTCCTTCTACTGGGCTTCTCCTACAGCTGGCATGATAAGCCAGGTGAGTACTTTGAACGTACTCGCAAGCTCACAACAATCCAAAAGCAAGCAAACAAGCAAGAACATGCAAACAAATTAGTAAACCACTTAACGACTGGTACCGCTACTACTGAAATAACTCAAGTGTGAACTCAGCCTGTCCGTTTAACGTCCCATGGACTTCTCCGGCATGATCCTCGATCATCCGGTTCTTCTCCACTGATCACCTCGTGATTGTTCCCACATCTTATCAATTTTTCCATTTACTCTTACCTTAGCTTGTTCGTGGGATTGGTCAAATAGTGTGACTTAACACGAATGGTGTCCCATTTTCGGGGACTCGGCTATTCGAATAGATTTTAAACACACTCTGCAGAGGTTGTACACTTTACCCACACCATGGACTCCTAGTCCAACGTATCCCGTTTACAGCATGGCACTTTTACCGTGTCTCCGACCTCTCACAGGCTAGCCCTTGGTGAGAGGATCTGGGTCCCTGCCACCCCGTGGCAAAACTCTTCCCACCCGGGAATCTATCAACTTTCCTGTGCACACCTACCAACCCAGGCTCTCGTGACTAGACGGCAACTTCCCAGCCAAGGAAGTACTACTCGTTCCAGTTTCCCTCTTTGGAGACATGCGAAAGAGACATAACTACAAACGAAGTAAGGCCTTCCCATTCAGGCAAATGTGGTCGTACGAAAAAGGCTCGGTTCCGTGGCACTGCGAATTGAACAGTCATTATGGTTGAATTACATCGACTTGTTCCAAAGATTAACCCTATTATAGTTGACCTAGCTCAATTCATCCATACTAAAGTCTTTCCCCGATTAGGATCATTACAACTCTAAAGTTATTCCTCCGAGATGATCCTTACACTATTTGAGTGATTCCCGAGAGGGTCACTACTATGCTAAAGTCTTCCTCCGAAGTGACCTCTTTATCTAGAGATGATGTTACCACTTTTATTAGAGTTCATTTTCATTGAAAGAAATTACCGGTTCAACGCTATTCTTGTCTATTCTTCCCCTTAGTGAAAACTACTGCCCAACTAAGTACTTCTTGGTGCAACACTGGTGTGACCACAATCTTCAACACAAATACTACAACAACAACTAAAACAAGCACTACAAGTAATGCATGAAAATCCAATATAAATAAAGAAAATTGCAAGTTTGAACCCATGGCCTTGCATTGCCATCAAGCAGGTGGATGTGGTGGCTTGCCTTGCTCAAATGGAGGGTCACAAAACTCCTGGTCTTCACCTCTTGAATTATTTCTCTCTGGAAATAATTTTCAAAGTATTTTTAATTTAAAGTAAAACACCGTTTCTCTGCCTAGAAATTCTAGACAGGTCAAATAAATCTCAAACTTTGCCAGTAGAAGGAGAATTTTATAAGAAAAATAATGCAAAAATAATCAACTCAATTGGACTTATGGTTTAGGAGTTATTCATGGTCAAAGTTGAGTCAACAGAAATATTAAAAATCAGTTTAAACTAAAAACTAGAAAATGCCAGAGCGGGCCACGTCAAAGGTGTATTTTCCGAATACGCCACCGCCAGCGTATCGCTTCGGAACTAAAATGAGTCACTGACGGGTGGGGGCCATCCGTCAGGTTTTTCGTTTAAAACCCGTCCGAGGAGGACGGCGGCTCACCGGTGGTGGTTCTTCAGCGTAGGGGCCTCGTCGGCTTGCGCCCTTCTTCTCCGGCGGCGGTGGTTCTCCTCGTTCCTGTGGGAGTTCCTAGGTTGGTTGGACGGTGTCGCGCCCTTCTTCTCCGGCGGCGGTGATCTTTGGGTGCGGCGAGGGGCTCTAATTAGGCTAGCTGGGGTCGGGTTCGTGGTCAGTGAAGCTAGGGGAGTCTCCTGGCTGTGGTGGCGTGGCTCGGGAGGTAGTGGGTGCGGTTGCCGATGGTGGGGATCGAGCGACGGTGGTGTGATTGAGAGAGAGGGAGGAGAGGTGTGAGGGGTAGCTGGGGCTGGGGTGCCTTTTATAGGCTTGGCCGAGGCCAGGGGGGCTGCTCGGCCGCCATGGATAAACTCGGCGAGCTGGCGCTAGCAGGGGCACGACAGGGAGTCGGTTGGGGGCCTGGCGAGGCTCTGTAGCTTGCACTCGAGCTCGGGGGGGGGGGTCTGGGGCTTGGACGACGCATCGCGACGAGTACAGTGTCTGTCATGGGCGGGCGGCGCCGTGCTCCGGTGAGCTGGGGGGCTGGTGCTTGGACGGCGCAGAGAGGCTCGGCTGGGTGTGGGCGTGGCCGTGCGCGTGCTAGGGGGGTGGCTAGGGCGGCGGTACACGACGACGGCTTCGGCCAGAGGCCGGCCGGCGCCCAGAGCACGTGCTCTGGCATGCCAATGCCGTGGTCACCAAGGGCATGGGGGGCCTGGGTGTGTTTTGGGCGTTTGCGGCATGTCTAGCTGCTTAGGGGTCTAGTGTAGGTGGTGTTAGAGCCCAGCAAGCTCATCTAGGTGCACTGGTTTGGATGCAGTGGACACAAGCTTATCCTGATAGCAAGGTGTTTGTGTTGTACAGGGAGAGGAGGGGGTGGGGTCTGGGTCTGGTTTTCGGGTGGTTGCTGTTAGGCACTGAGGTGATCATTGTCACCATGTTTCAGAAATTATAGAGCAAGATACAAGGTACTTGTTGTATAACCTTAGGGTTGGACCAGGAATAGGTTTGGGTTGAGGGGCTTCAATGGAAAAGTTCCTGAGGGGCTTGGGTGCATTTCTGGTGGTTTTATGAATTAGAGAATTTATGTAAATTATTTGAGAATTTTCAGAGGAGTGGAAGAGGTGGTTGCTTCATAGCTCAAGTGCTTAAAGAGCACATATTCTTTTTTGGAAAAGAATATACCCTAGAAAAAGTTTGGGAAAAGGTTTGAGAGAGAAGAGTTAGAGTGTTGGGGCCTAGGGGTGGCTGGTTGCTAGCCCATTTTACTTATGTTCTTAGTTTTCTAAGTCCAAGAAAGAACCGAGGAAAAAGCAAATGAAACCAATTTGCATAAAAGAAAAAGAAAGTGCCAAAATTCAGGGTGTTACAAACCTACCCCCCCCCTTAGGATGAATCTCGACCTCGAGATTCAAGTCGTCTGGGAATAGCTGCGGGTATTCGGTTTGAAGGTAATCCTTATGTTCCCAGGTGGCTTCCTTGACCGAGTGATGGGTCCATAACACTTGGCAGAGCCTTCCCTTCTGCTTTCTATCGGGGTTGGCTTTCTCGTCCAGAATACTTGCTGGTTCTTCTATGTAGGTCAGATCGCCTGCCAGGGGTAACTCTCCTACTTTCTTCTTGGCCTCTCACATGTAGGTCTTTTTCTTGAGCCGCAAGATGTGGAATACATTGTGGATGTGCTCCATTTCCTGGGGCAGTTCCAGCTGATACGCATTCTTGCCATGCCGGGTTACTACTTTCAGTGGTCCCACGTGCCGGTAGGTCAACCTCTTCTGACTTGGGCGTCCGTCTGTCTTCCAGACTGGGGTCACGCGTAAGTAGACGAGTTCTCCGGCCATAAATTCTACTTCTCGGTATTCGGGTGCCCTGAAATCTGCTTGACGATGCTGTGCTGTCCTGAGATGATCCTGCATGACTCGTACTTGCGGTTATGTACTAGGGCTTATGTCCATGCCAAATATACCACTGTCCCTTAACTGAGTCCACTTCCAGGGAGCGGGATAGTCCCGAGTGAGTACGTAGTGCCTCTAGTGGTGAGGTCTTGTGGTTGGGGTTATGACTGCTATTGTAAACGAATTCTGCGTGAGGCAGACATTCTCCCCACGTGGTACCAAAGGTGAGCACGCATGCTCTGAGCATATCTTCCAGTTCTGACCACTAATTTCTGCTGGCTTGTCCGTCTGTGAGGAGTATGTGGTACCTTTGAGGAGTTTGGCTCCTAAGATCTTGCGGAGGGCTTGCCAGAAAGCTGCATCGAATTCTGGGCATTGGGTTGATATCACTGATTGGGGTGCCCCATGATAACTGATGATTCGGGATGCGTACATCTGGCCTACCTCATCGGTGTAGACGGTGGACTGTACGGGGAATAGGTGGGCTACCTTAGTTGTCCTGTCCATGACGCTCCATATGGTATCATATCCATTGGCGGTCTTGGGTAATCCGAGGATGAAGTCCATGCGGACGTGATTCCATTCCCATTGGTGAGTCGGTGCGGGCGGGAGTGTCCCGGTTGGTCTCTGTGGTTCTAGTTCGAGGTTTCGGCACACACTGCAACTGTTGAGATACTCCGCAATGTGTCCATGAATCCCTGGCCACCAAAATATCCTTCCTATGTTCTGACACATCTCGTAAAATCCAGGGTGGAACGGGTAGGTTGAGCCATGTGCTTCGCCAAGTACCCGAAGCCTTAGATCTCTTTGGTCTGGTACACATATCTGGTTGTCCATTCGTAGGGTGCTAATACGTCTCCAACGTATCTATAATTTTTTATTGTTAAATGCTATTATATTATCACTTTTGTATGCTTTCTATGACATTTTATATTATTTTTCTGGACTAACCTATTAATTTAGTGCCCAGTGCCAGTTCCTGTTTTTTGCATGTCTTTTGTTTCGCAGAAAATCGATACCTACGAAGGTCCAAACACGATGAAACTTTTTGACGATTTTTTCTGGAACATAAGAGACACTAGAAGCTTCGGGGAGGACCAGAAGACACACAAGGTGGCCACAAGGCAGGGGGCGCGCCCTGGGGGGGTTAGGGCGCGCCACCCTGGCTTGTGGGCCCCTCGTGGCTCCGTTTGCCCTAATTCCTAGCCTATAAATTCACATATATTCAGAAACCCTCGAAGCGAGACCCGAAACAATTTTATCGCCGCCGCAAGCCCCTGTCCTAAAGCGATCCCATCTGGAGCCCTGTTCTGGCACTCTGCTGGAGTAGGGAATCATTGGGGTGGCCATCTTCATCAACCTTGCTGCCTCCATGATGATGTGTGAGTAGTTCCACTAGGACCTACGGGTCCATAGTAGTAGCTAGATGGTTTTCTCTCTCTCTCTCTTGATCTTCAATACAATGATCTCTTCGGAGATCCATCCGATGTAATTCTTGTGGTGTGTTTGTTGGGATCTGATGAATTGTGGATTTATGATCAGATTGTTCATTGAATTTATATGTATCTCTTGAAGTTTCTTTGCTGCATAATTTTATACCTATGTATGCTTTCTGATCTATGAGTCTTCTCTGTCCAAGATAGATAAGTAGTTCTTCAGAGGGAGTGGTGCATAGTAGTGGGTTCAATCTTGCGGTGATCTTGTCTAGTGACAAAAGGGACGAAGGCACGTATTGTATTGTTGCTACTAAGGATAAAACGACGGGGGTTGATTTTATTGCTAGGTTTTCTTATGTCTACATTATGTCATCTTGCTTATTGCGTTACTCTGTTTCTTGCAAACTTAATACTTTGAGATGGATGCTGGATAGCAGTCTTGGGGTGGAGTAATAGTAGTAGATGCAGTTGGATTACGGTCTACATATCACGGACATAATGACTATGTGATATTATGCCATGAATGATCATAGTTATAAATTGCCATTATTCTGTCAATTGCCCAACAGTAATTTGTTACCATGCCATTACTTGCTCTCTTGAGAGATGCCACTAGTGAACCTATGGCCCCCGGGTCTATTTTCCATCCATACAAAAACTCATACAATTGCACTTTTACTTTCTTTTATCTTCATGCCGCTTTGCCCTATCACTATTTGCATTTAATCTTGTAGCTAGCAAGAACAAGGGGATTGATAACCCCCTTGCCTTTGTTGGGTGCAAGCAATTTATTTGTTTGTGTGCAGGTATTGCCAACGTTGTTAGCTCAGTGACTCCTACTGGTTCGATAAACCTTGGTTCTTAACTGAGGGAAATACTTTCTGCTGCTGTGCTACATCACCCTTCCTCTTCGGGGAAATCCAACAACTCCATCGTGAGTAGCAGAAGAATTTCTGGCGCCGTTGCCGGGGAGTCATCATCTACCAAATCAGGTGCCTTCGCACAAAAATTTATTCTTTGCTTGTTTTTATTTTCTTGTCTAGTTGCCTTTTGCCTTTCTATTTGCCTTCTTCTTTGTTTGCCAAAAAAATTCAAAATACAAAAAAATCTTGTGTTGCTATTTCTACTTGTGTTGCCATTATGTCTATTCCTAAAAATAACAAGCTTTGTGATTCTCAAGTACTAATAATAATGATTTCATTAGTACTCCTATTGCTCCTGTCGCCACTAGTGCGGAGTCTTATGATATTAAAGCTGCCTTGCTAAATCTTGTTATGAAAGAACAATTTTCTGGGAATTATAATGAAGATGCTGCTTCCCATCTTGTTGAATTATGTGATATGCAAAAAATTAAAGATGTGGATAATGATATTGTTAAATTGAAGCTATTTCCCTTTTCTTTAAGAGATAGAGCTAAGGCATGGTTATCATCCTTACCGAAAAATAGTATTGATTCTTGGGCTAAGTGTAAAGATGCTTTTATTGGCAAGTATTTTCCTCCCGCAAAAATTATATCTTTGAGGAATCAAATTATGAATTTCAAACAACTTGACCCAGAACATGTTGCACAATCATGGGAAAGAATGAAACTTATGCTAAAAATTGTCCCACACATGGATTGAGTCTTTGGATGATAGTGCAAAATTTCTATGCTGGACTAAACTTTGTTTCCAGAAACCTTCTAGATTCTGCTGCAGGTGGAATGTTCATGGGGATAACACTTGGTGAAGCCACTAAGCTTCTTAACAACATGACCTCAAATTATTCCCAATGGCACATCGAGCGCGCTCCAAGTGGTAAGAAGGTAAATTCTGTCGAGGAGATTTCCTTCCTAAGTGAAAAGGTTGATGCTATTATGTCCATGCTTGCTACTAAGAGTGCTACTATTGATCCAAATGATGTGCCTTTATCTACTTTGATTGAGCAAAATAATGATAACATTGATGTGAATTTTATTTTGAGGAGCAATTTTAATAACAATGCTTATAGAGGGAACTATAATAATAACCCAAGACCGTATCCCGGTAATTCCTCAAATAATTATGGTAATTCCTATGGTAATTCTTATAATAATAATAATAGGATGCCTACTGATCTTGAAAACACTATTAAAGAATTTATTAATTCGCAAAAAGTTTTCAACACTATGGTAGAGGAAAATTTGAGTAAGTTTGATGATATGTCTAGAAGCATGGATAGGCTTGTGCATGATGTGGATATTCTTAAAATTAAAATTTTGCTACCAAATAAGAATGAAATGCCTGAATCTCTAAAAGCTATTCAAGTCTCCATTGATTATAATATAAAAATGATTGATATGCTTAGAGCTAGAAGAGAACGAGAGGACAGAGAGGCTGAATTGCGTTTTCTTGCTGATAGTGATGAAGATGTTAAAACTATTGGAGTATCAACTATTGAATCATTATTTAGAAATATTAAAGTTTATAATAATGGGACTGAAGAAGAGTCAACTTTATTTAAAAGGCGTCCCAACTATTTGGAGGGTGATAATCTTGTTGCTAAAAATGATAAAAATGGATTTGGAGAGGTCAAAACTTTAAGTAGTAATGCACCCACTGTTTTGGATTATAAGGATTTTAATTATGATAGTTGTTCCCTTACTGAATGTATTTCCTTGCTTCAATCCATGATTAATTCACCCAATGCTTATGATCAAAACAAAGCTTTTACTAAACATATTGTAGAAGCTCTTATTAAAGCTAATGAGGAAAAACTTGAATTAGAGGTTTCCATCCCCAGAAAATTGCGTGATGAGTGGGAACCTACTATTAAGGTGAAAATAAATAATTATGAATGCAATGCTTTATGTGATTTAGGAGCTAGCGTTTCAACTATGCCAAAAGCATTCTATGATGTTCTCGGTTTTACTAATATGAGTGAATGCTCTTTAAACTTGCACCTAGCGGATTCTACCATTAAAAAGCCTATGGGTAGAGTGAATGATGTGCTTATAATTGCTAATAGTAATTATGTGCCCGTAGACTTTATTGTTCTTGATATTGAATGCAATCCCACTTTTCCTATTATACTTGGGAGACCTGTTCTAAGAACTATAGGTGCTATTATTGATATGAAGGAAGGCAACATAAGGTTCCAATTCCCACTAAAGAAAGGTATGGAACATTTCCCTAGAAAGAAAGTAAAGCCTCCTTATGAATCCATTATGAGAGCTATGTATGATCTATCACTAAAGGATGATAAAACTTGATAGACTGCATTATGCCTAGCTAAGGGCATTAAACAATAGCGCTTGTTGGGAGGTGATGTCTACTACACAACTTATTCTTGTAGACTCGTGTTGGGCCTCCAAGCGCAGAGTTTTGTAGGAAAGTAGCAATTTTCCCTCAAGTGGATGACCTAAGGTTTATCAATCCGTGGGAGGCGTAGGTTGAAGATGGTATCTCTCAAACAACCCTGCAACCAAATACAAGAAATCTCTTGTGTCCCCAACACACCCAATACAATGGTAAATTGTATTGGTGCACTAGTTCGGCGAAGAGATGGTGATAAAAGTGTAGTATGGATAGTAGATATAGGTTTTTGTAATCTGAAAATATAAAAACAGCAAGGTAGTAAATAGTAAACGGGCATAAAAACGGTATTGCAATGCTTAGAAACAAGGCCTAGGGTTCATACTTTCACTAGTGCGATCTCCCAACATTGTTGACATAGTTGAATCATATGTAAATCCCTCACGTGCGACAAAGAGTTCACTCCAAAGTCACAAATAGCGGAGAACAAACGAAGAAATTGTTGTAGGTTTCAAAACCACCTTAAAGTTATCCTTCCCGATCAATCTTATGAGCCATCCCCATTAATTGTCACGAACAGCCCTAGAGTTCATACTAGAATAACACCTTAAGATACACATCAACCAAAACCCTAATGTCACCTAGGCACTCCAATGTCACCACGAGTACCCATGGGTTTGATTATACGATATGCATCACACAATCTCAGATTCATCTATTCAAACCAACACAAAGAACTTCAAAGAGTGCCCCAAAGTTTCTACCGGAAAGTCAAGACGAAAACGTGTGCCAACCCTTATGCATAAATCCCCAATGTCACGGAACCCGCAAGTTGATCACCAAAACATACATCAAGTGACTCAAGTGAATATCCCATTGTCACCACAGATATCCATATGCAAGACATACATCAAGTGTTCTCAAATCCTTAAAGACTCAATCCGATAAGAAAACTTCAAAGGGAAAACTCAATTCATCACAAGAAGATAGAGAGGGGAAAACTCCATATGATTCATCTATATCAACAAAGCTCGCGATACATCAAGATCGTGCCATCTCAAGAACACGAGAGAGAGAGAGAGATCAAACACATAGCTACTGGTACAAACCCTCAGCCCCGAGGGTGGACTACTCCCTCCTCATCATGGAGACCGCCGGGATGATGAAGATGGCCTCCGGTGATGCCTTCCCCCCTCCGGCAGGGCCGGAAAAGGGCTGTAGATGGGATCTCTCTGGTATAGAGGATTGCGGCGGCGTAAAAACTCATCTAGGTTAACTTTTGGGGGTTTCTGAATATATATGATTTTTCAGCGTTGGAATCACGCGAAACGGAACCACGTGGGCCCCACGAGGTACCAGGGCGCGCCTGGGGGGGTGGCGCGCCCTGGTGCCTCGTGGGCACTGGGTGGCCCCCCTCCAGTGTGTCTTGATGCCAATATTTTTTATTTGTCCAATAAAAAATCTCCAAAAAGTTTCAGCTCATTTGGAAAACTTTCATTTCTGCACAAAAAACAACACCACGGTAGTTCTGCTGAAAACAGCGTCAGTCCAGGTTAGTTCTAATCAAATCATACCAAAACCATATAGAATTGTTATAAATATGGCATGAATACTTCATAAATTATAGATACGTTGGAGACGTATCAGCATCCCCAAGCTTAATTCCTACTCGTCCTCGAGTAGGTAAATGATAAAAGAAATAATTTATGAAGTGTGAATGCTAGCATAGTGCATAAGTTTGATCAATGATAATTTCAATCACTTTTCTTAGCATCATACATCAACTTTCTCTCATAAAAGTCATCATGATAAAGTAGCAATTAAAAACAGAAATTTTGATGTGGAATGCTACCTATCATAATCATCATATAATCTTCTCTTTTATAGCATGGACATTGGACTTGAATGATTCAAAGCAAGATCATTATTATAACATCAATATTTATTATCATAAAACTTCTCATGAGCAAGTAATAATTCATCACAACAATGAAGTATAAGGCATAAACTTTCTTGGAAACTAACAAACTATTCTAGTCAACAATGCAATTGCAATTCATCATATTTTCAGGAAGGGTCTCATGTAGGAGCTTTTTAGCAAGTCCACATACTCAACCATCATTTAGTCTTGTATGATTGCTAACACTCACGACATATATATGGAGGAAAAGTTTCAGCCAGACACATAGAAAGATAGGGGCTTGTGATTTCGCCTCCCAACTTATTCACCTCAAGGGTGATGTCAACAATAATAACTCATGATCACTCATATCCAACTGGATATATGTGCCTAGATCTTTCCCCACCACATGATGCTTGCAAAAGAGAAAAATAAAAAGGAAGTAGAGGAGAACACTATTGACTCTTGCATAAAAAAAGTAAATTCATAAAAGTAAATGCATAAAAGTAAAAGATAGGCCCTTCGCAGAGGGAAGCAGAGGTTGTCATGCGCTTTTTATTTTTGGATGCACAAGCCCTTAATGCAAAGGAACATCACGTTATATTGCCCCTTGTGATAGCAACCTTTATTATGCAGTCTGTCGCTTTTATTTCTTTACCATCACAAGTTTGTACAATGCTTATTTCCCTTACAATAAAAGATCATACATATTTTAGGAGCAATTTTTATTGCTTTTTGCACCGATGACAACTTACTTGAAGGATCTTATTCAATCCATAGGTAGATATGGTGGACACTCATGGGAAGAAGCTGGGTTTAAAGGTTTTGGATGCACAAGTAGTATCTCTACATGGTGCGGATTTTTGGCTAGCAAAGATATTGGGCAAACACCACATGTTGTTGGATCTATAACAATATAACTTCTATGTGAATATGAACAAACATAATTCATTACGTTGTCTTCCTTGTCCAACGTCAACACTTTGACATAAAATACTTAATGGGGGCTCACAATCATAAAAGATGTCCAAGATAGTATATTTGCATGTGAATCTTCACTTCCCTTATTAACTTTTTCATGAATTGCATCATTGACTAATGCTATGCTTGTTAACCTCCAATAAATTTTACCACTTATACTTTTCTTTATGTAATGTCATTACTCCCCATGGGACAAGCATATGAAGCATATAAATTTCAAATTTATGATATTCAATTATTTTCAACAATTTACTCATAGGATATAAGTGAAGAACAAGAGTAAATGACAAACTACTCCAAAAAGATATGAGTGAAGACCAAATGAGTAGTTAAGTAAATAGGTAGCTATGTGAGGACTCTCTCTCATTTAAAAATTTCAGATCTTAAGTATTTTATTCAAACAGGAAAGAAAACAAAATAAAATGACATTCCAAGAATAGCACATATCATGTGAAGAAGCAAAAACTTAGGCTCAACCAAAACTGACCGATAGTTGTTGAAGAAGAAAGGTGGGATGCCTACCGGGGCATCCCCAAGCTTAGCTGCTTGAGACTTCTTGAAATATTAATTTGGGATGCCTTGGGCATCCCCAAGCTTGAGATTTTGTGTCTCCTTAATTCCTCTCATGTCACGGTTTCTATAAATCTTAAAAACTTCATCCACACAAAACTTAACAAGAACTCGTGAGATAAGTTAGTATAAATCAACTCAAAACCTTAACATTCTCTACTGTAGAAAATCACAAAAATTATAATTAAACATTGCATACTAAATGCCTCTTCATATTTAATACTCCTATCCTCAAATAGAAACATTAAACAAGCAAACATATGCAAACAATGCAACTATAACAGCAATCTGCCAAAACAGAACAGTCTGTAAAGAGTGAATAAGAATCCACACTTCCCTAACTCCAAAAATTCTGAAAAATTACCAAGTGACAGAGAACTCATGTATGCTTACTGTGTAAAAAATTTGAGATTTTTATTATGTTCTGACTATTCAGGAATATTCTGGACATAACAGAAAACTTTCTGTTTTCAAACAGCAACACATGAACTTGCAAACTGAGCATAGTAAAGGCTATAAATGGCATTTTATTGAACTAAAAGATACAAAACATGATTATTGATGACACCAAGAAAATATTAACAGAAGAAAATGACGCTCCAAGAAAAACTCATATTATGTGACGAATAAAAATATAGCTCCAAGTGAGGTTACCGATAATGTTGAAGACGAAAGAGGGGATGCCTTCCGGGGCATCCCCAAGCTTAGTTGCTTGAGTCTTCCTTGAATATTAGCTTGGGGTGCCTTGGTCATCCCCAATCTTAGGGTCTTGCCGCTCCTTATTCTCCTCATATCGATATCTCACCCAAAACTTGAAACCTTCAATCACACAAAACTTAACGGAACTTCGTGAGAACGGTTAGTATGATAAAGAATAAACCATCACTTAGGTACTGTCCAAGACAATATTCAAAATTGTTCCCATATAATGTCTACTCTATTCTATCATTTCCACAATTTATATCTCATAATATAAGCTATGGAAACATTAAAACAAGCAAACTATGCATTGAAAACAGAATCTGTCAAAAACAGAACAGTCTGTAATGATCTGAGCAACTACCATACTTCTGGAACTCTAAAAATTCTGAAAAATTAGGACAACGTCAAAAATTTGCATATAAATACTGTATAAAAATTTCAGAATTTTTTGACGCACCAGTAAAATCTGGGAAGTTAAACACTGGAGGCAAAAGTTTCTGTTTTTGCACAGAATTGAATCAACAAGTATCCACACTATCCTAAAGGTTT
Organism: Elymus sibiricus; assembly: GCA_039707655.1. Classification (NCBI taxonomy): domain Eukaryota; kingdom Viridiplantae; phylum Streptophyta; class Magnoliopsida; order Poales; family Poaceae; genus Elymus; species Elymus sibiricus. Next base: position 40,815,234 of record CM077664.1, read on the forward strand.
TACTTTGCACTTTATTGAAAGAAAACATATAAAACATGATTACTACAGTATCTTAATCATGATTACTACAGTATCTTAATCATGTGAACACGCAAAAACAGTAGGTATAAATATTGGGTTGTCTCCCAACAAGAGCTTTTCTTTAAAGCCTTTTAGCTAGGCATGATAATTTTGAATGATGCTCACATAGAAGTAAAGAATTGAAACGTAAAGGGAGCATCATGAGAAATATATCAAACACATTTAAGCCTAACCCACTTCCTATGCATAGGGATTTTGTGAGTAAATAGTTTATGGGAGCAAGAATCAACTAGCATAGGAAGGTAAAACAAGCATGACTTCAAAACTTTCAACACATAGAGAGGAAACTTGATATTATTAAAATATTTAGAAGCATATATTCCTCTCTCAAAATAATTTTCAGTAGCATCATGAAGAAATTCAACAATATATCCATCACACAAAGCATTCTTGTCATGATACATAAGCATAGAAATCTTACTACTCTCCACATAAGCAATTTTCTTCTCATTCATAATAGTGGGAGCAAATGCAACAAAATAATTATCATGAGATACTTGATTGGCATAATCAAATTGAACATTAAAATCATGATGACAAGTTTCATGCTTATCATTATTCTTTATAGCATACAAGTCATCACAATAATCATCATGAATAGGAGGCATGTTATCATCATAATAGATTTTCTCATCAAAACTTGGGGGACTAAAAATATCATCTTCATCATACATAGCATCCCCAAGCTTGTAGCTTTGCATATCATTAGCATCATGGGTATTCAAAGAATTCATATTAACAACATTGCAATCATGCTCATCATTCAAAGATTTTATGCAAAACATTTCATTGAATTATTCTTCTATCAATTGAGCACAATTATAGGAATCCTTATTTTCACGAAAGACATGATAAAGACGAATAATATGAGCCAACCTCAATTCCATTTTTTGTAGTTTTCTTTAATAAACCAAACTAGTGATAAAACAAGAAACTAAAAGATTCGATTGCAAGATCTAAAGATATACCTTCAAGCACTCACCTCCCCGGCAACGGCGCCAGAAAAGAGCTTGATGTCTACTACACAACTTATTATTGTAGACTCGTGTTGGGCCTCCAAGCGCAGTGTTTTGTAGAACAGTAGCAATTTTCCCTCAAGTGGATTACCTAAGGTTTATCAATCCGTGGGAGGCGTAGGTTGAAGATGGTATCTCTCAAACAACCCTGCAACCAAATACAAGAAATCTCTTGTGTCCCCAACACACCCAATACAATGGTAAATTGTATAGGTGCACTAGTTCAGCGAAGAGATGGTGATAAAAGTGTAGTATGGATAGTAGATATAGGTTTATGTAATCTGAAAATATAAAAACAGCATGGTAGCAAATAGTAAACGGGCATAAAAACGGTATTGCAATGCTTAGAAACAAGGCTGAGGGTTCATACTTTCACTAGTGCGATCTCCCAACATTGTTGACATAGTTGAATCATATGTAAATCCCTCACGTGTGACAAAGGGTTTGTCGTGGTGTTCTCGCAGGGGGTGTGCGATTCACGGCAGATGCCATGAGATGGCTTGCGGTGAGGGCAAGGCTGCAGTGGAGATCCGGGACCGGTTTGGGCAACTGCACACGGTGGTTTACCTAGGTTCGGGGCCCTCGCGGGGAGGTAATACCCCTACTCCTGCATGTCTGGAATATATGCGGTGTATATGGTTGTACAGAGTCGCTCCCGAAGCTGTATTTAGAGGAGGAAGAAGGAGGCTGGGAGCGGTCCTCTTCTCTGCCTCGTGTGTGAGTGAGTAGCCTTGTGGCCGAGAGAGCCCTGGCGTGAGTGAGCTCCCCTGGGACACTTTATAGATCAGTGCCCAGGGGACAAGAGGCACTATACATGACGACGTGTATAACGAGTGAACAGCGTATGCTTTATCAGCAATAGTGGCCACGGTATGGCCGTCTCGTCCGCGTCAGGTCAGATGTGATGTCGCGGTTGACTCCGCGTAGCAGGCCGGCTGGAGCAGCCGGACGGGGAGCCGGCTGGAGCAGCCGGGTGGCGAGCCGGTCGGAGCAGCCGGGTAGCGAGCCGGCCGGAGCAGCCGGACTGAGGGGCATTGGCCGCCCCGATGTTTCGAAGTGTCGTTTCGTCTTCTTGAGCCTACCCGGGGGTCATCCCCCCGACAGTAGCCTCCGAGCCTCCGGGCGACTTGAAGAGTCGGGCGGAGGGTCCTTGCAGTTTGTTGCAGTAGATGGGCGCGGAGCGCCGCCGGGCGCGGACGCGGAGTCCGCCGGCAGGTGGGCGCGAGGCGCCGCCGGGCGCGGACGCGGAGTCCGTCGGCAGGTGGGCGCGGGGCCCTGCCGGGCACTGAGCGGAGTCCGCCAGCTGGCTGTTTCCAGTCTGGGCGCACCAGCGCACCCACTGGGTGTAGCCTCCGAGCCTCCGGGCGACTCGAAGAGTCGGGCGGAGGGTCTTCGCTGTCGTTGTAGATGTCGTCGATGACAGCCGGCTGCGGGCGGCAGCCGACGCGGCTTGCTTCCAGTGGGGGCGCGCTAGCGCACCCACTGGGTGTAGCCTCCGAGCCTCCGGGCGACTCGAAGAGTCGGGCGGAGGGTATTTGCAGATGTTGGAGCAGACGGGCGCGGACGCGGAGTCCACTGGCAGGTGGGCGCGAGGCGCCGCCGGGCGCGGACGCGGAGTCCGCCGGCAGGTGGGCGCGGAGCCCTGCCGGGCGCGGAGCGGAGTCCGCCGGCTGGTTGTTTCCAGTGGGGGCGTGCCAGCGCACCCACTGGGTGTAGCCTTCGAGCCTCCGGGCGACTCGAATAGTCGGGCGGAGGGTATTTGCAGATGTTGGAGCAGACGGTGGCGTCGAGGATGCCGGTGGCAGCCGGCGGCGGGCCTGCAACCGGCGCGGCGTTTTCCCAGCGGGGCGCGCCGGCGCACCCACTGGGTGTCCTCCGAGCCTTCGGGCGAGGAGGGGGGGTTCCCCACGGAAATGATCATGCGAAAGACAAAGTTAGTCAGTGCAAATATATCAAATATTTAGCTTTGGCAGCGCAAGTTTTATGCAGAGGGTGCCGACTCGGTTTCGTCCGAACCCCCTTCAGTCTTTTTCGTGTCCCCTTCGCCCTTTGGCTTTTGCTCTTGCTAGCCGGACAGCCGGGAGCCGGTCTGTAGTTGAGGCAAAGAGTGGGCCGCGGAGTAGAGTGTACAGTACTCGGACTCTGGGAGCAGATTCGACCGAGCAGATACTCATAAAGTAAACGACCGGGTCGCCCAGGCCGTTTTCTCCCCGGACGTCTTTCGCGTGGGCTGACCTCCAGCTTTTGCTCTCGCTAGCCGGACAGCCGTGGTGCGGTCTGTAGCTGAAACGAAGAGTGGGCCTTTGGTACCGTACACGCTACTAAGCCGTCTGCGGGGAAAACGAATGGGGCCAAACGGCCAGCCTCCGGGCCAAGACTAGCTGGCGCCGGGGATGAACAGTAAAGCAGCTGATAAAAAATGCGGAGATGCCCCCGAGGGTCGCTCGGGGTTATCCGTTGTGTTTACGATGCGAAGATACGCGGACAGGAGCTCACATTGCTTTTGGCGTAGACGGGGCGGAGGTGTCCGCGAGCCTCCGGGCGATCGAGGGGCGCCCCAGCCGATCGGGCCCGATCGGCCAGGTGTCGAGGCGGACGGGCGGCGAAGCGGGCAGGCGGCCGGGCCGGCTCTCCAGCCGGCCAGGCGGCGACGCGGGCAGGCGGGCCAGCCGGTCGAGCGGCGACGCAGGCAGGTGGGCGCAGCGGACGTCTTTTTCTTTTTCTATCGGGCAGCTCTTTTTTTTTTTGCGTGGGCAGCCGGCCTCACTTTTTCCTTTGTTCTTTTGGCCAGGTCGGGAGCCGGCTACTTTGACTTTGGTCCATCTCCACGCGGGCAGCCGGCCCCCCACTTCTCTTTCCTCTATCGGGCACCCGGACCCGCGAGGGCGGCAGCCGGCGAGGACGCGCGGAGGCCGGACGGAGCGGCGAGCCGGCGGAGGGCAGAGCAGCCGGCGCGGGGCGCCGAGGACGAAGGCGAGCGGAGCGGCGCGGCCGTGCGCGGGTGGAGCCGGCTGGGCGAGGCGGAGAGCAGGCGGAGCCGGCGAGGCGGCGAGCGGCCGGAGCCGGCTGGGCGAGGCGGCGAGCGGCCGGAGCCGACCAGCCGGCGTGCGGGAGGCCGGGATGCGGGCGCACGGGGACGCCGTGGAGGGGCGCGGGAGAGGAGCCACAGAGGGGAGGCGGAGGACCCGGCTAGTGGGCGGGACCGGCTGTCGGCCAGCCGGAGCGGGGGACCCGGCGCGCGCGGACGGGGTCGGCTGGCGGCCGGACGGGGCGGAGGACACGGCCCGGGGGACCCGGCGCGTGCTGGAGCCTGAGCGGAGCCGCGCCGGGCGGGGCCGGCGGCTTGCAGGGGAGAACGGGCGGGAGGCTACCGCGGCCGACTGCAGCGGCGAGGACGGTAGGAGGCGGCGCGGAGGCCGGCGCTGGGCGGCGAGCCGGCCCGGGCGCGCGGGACGCGGACGCGGCGGCGCGGGTGCGAAACCGGCTTGAGCGAGGCAGAGACTGCGCGCGGGGGCGTCAAAGGATGGGGAGCGGAGCTTGGAGTCGTGGTCGTAGATGGAGAAGGCGTGGAGGCGCGAGCCGGAGCTGGCGTGCGCGGACGCGCGAGTGGTCAGGGCGGCGCAGCAAGGAGCCGGCATGCGCGGCGGGCGGCTGAAACGCGGGAGCCGGCCGCAGGCGGAGGAGCAGCGACGGACGGGAGCGACGCGGCCGGGTGCGGGGGCGCAGCGCGAGCGGAGGCAGCCGGGCGGGACGCCGGACGGGTGCGGGGGCGCAGCGCGAGCGGAGACGGCCGAGATTGCGGGAGGCCGGGCGAGGCATGGCCGTAACTGTAGCTACAGTGAAGCGCTGCATGGCAGCAGCTACAGCTACAGCGAGGCATGGGAGCAGCTACAGCTACAGCGAGGCGGAGGCAGGGAAAAAGCCGCGGGAGCGGAGGGGGGCAGCATGCAAAGCAGTGGCCACCGCGAGGAGGCCGGCGGCGGAGCAGCTGGACGGAGCGAAGCGGCGCGGTGGAGCGGGCGCACGGCTGCGGACGGGGCAGCCGGAGTATGTGTTTTGTATGGGTGGCCATCGTCTGGGAAGTGTCCGAGTAGTGTATGACCATGGTCTGACTAATGTATGGGGATTATACGGGGATTATCTGGGGCGCGTATGGCCATTGTCTGGGTGGCAACAGGCAGCAGCTGCTGCAGCAGATGGTGGCGAATCCCGAGGAGAAGAGAGCGAAGCGGGCGACGAGGCAAAACGGCGCGCGCGGGGAAGGCGGAGGCGGATGGTGTCGAGGCCGACGGCGAGGATGCGGCAAGCGGAGGCGCTCGAGGCGAGCCGCGGCGGCGCGAAGGCGCATCAGGAGGACGTCCGTGCCGTGAAGGCACATCGCGCGGTGACGGAGCGTGGCTGGCCGCCTGCGTGAATACGAACCAAGCTAGCTAGCTAGCACATACGTAGCTGAATCGATTGGCTCTGTTGGCTAGCTAGCTAGCTGGGCACGAGAGCATGCACGCACATGGACGGAGGTGGCCAGCAAATCCGCGCGCGGAGGTGTGGCCGAGACGAGGCCGGAGCCGACGACCAGGGACACGGCCGAGGGTGGAGCAGCGTAGGAGCCGCGACCGGCGGCCGGCGTCACGGTGGTGGTGACGAAGAAGGTCTCGCCCGGACCGCGATTCCAACAGCAGCGAGCTCCACGGTGGGCGCCAACTGTCGTGGTGTTCTCGCAGGGGAGTGCGATTCACGGCAGATACCATGAGATGGCTTGAGGTGAGAGCAAGGCTGCAGTGGAGATCCGGGACGGGTTTGGGCAACTGGACACGGTGGTTTACCCAGGTTCGGGGCCCTCGCGGGGAGGTAATACCCCTACTCCTGCATGTCTGGAATATATGCGGTGTATATGGTTGTACAGAGTCGCTCCTCGAGCTGTATTTAGAGGAGGAAGAAGGAGGCTGGGAGCGCTCCTCTTCTCTGCCTCGTGTGTGAGTGAGTAGCCTTGTGGCCGAGAGAGCCCTGGCATGAGTGAGCTCCCCTGGGACACTTTATAGATCAGTGCCCAGGGGACAAGAGACACTATACATGACGATGTGTATAACGAGTGAACAGCGTATGCTTTATCAGCAATAGTGGCCACGGTATGGCCGTCTCGTCCGCGTCGGGTCAGATGTGATGTCGCGGTTGACTCCGCGTAGCAGGTCGGCTGGAACAGCCGGACGGGGAGCCGGCTGGAGTAGCCGGGTGGCGAGCCGGCTGGAGCAGCCGGGTGGCGAGCCGGTCGGAGCAGCCGGGTAGCGAGCCGGCCGGAGCAGCCGGACTGAGGGGCGTTGGCCGCCCCGATGTTTCGAAGTGTCGTTTCGACTTCTTGAGCCTACCCGGGGGTCATCCCCCTGACAGAGTTCACTCCAAAGTCACAAATAGCGGAGAACAAACGAAGAAATTGTTGTAGGGTAAAATACCACCTTAAAGTTATCCTTCCCGATCAATCTTATGAGCAATCCCCATTAATTGTCACGAACAGCCCTAGAGTTCGTACTAGAATAACACCTTAAGATACACATCAACCAAAACCCTAATGTCACCTAGGCACTCCAATATCACCACGAGTACCCACGGATTTGATTATATGATATGCATCACACAATCTCAGATTCATTTATTCATACCAACACAAAGAACTTCAAAGAGTGCCCCAAAGTTTCTACCGGAAAGTCAATACGAAAACGTGTGCCAACCCTTATGCATAAATCCCCAATGTCACGGAACCCGCAAGTTGATCACCAAAACATACATCAAGTGACTCAAGTGAATATCCCATTGTCACCACAGATATCCATATGCAAGACATACATCAAGTGTTCTCAAATCCTTAAAGACTCAATCCGATAAGAAAACTTCAAAGGGAAAACTCAATTCATCACAAGAAGATAGAGAGGGGAAAACTCCATATGATTCATCTATATCAACAAAGCTCGCGATACATCAAGATCGTGCCATCTCAAGAACACGAGAGAGAGAGATCAAACACATAGCTACTGGTACAAACCCTCAGCTCCGAGGGTGAACTACTCCCTCCTCATCATGGAGACCGCCGGGATGATGAAGATGGCCTCCGGTGATGCCTTCCCCCCTCCGGCAGGGTGCCGGAAAAGGGCTGTAGATGGGATCTCTCTGGTACAGAGGCTTGCGACGGCGTAAAAACTCATCTAGGTTAACTTTCGGGGGTTTCTGAATATATATATATATATATTATTTTTCAGCGTTGGACTCACGCGAAACGGAGCCACGTAGGCCCCATGAGGTACCAGGGCGCGCCTGGGGGGGGGGGGGTGGCGTGCCCTGGTGCCTCGTGGGCACTGGGTGGCCCCCCTCCAGTGTGTCTTGATGCAAATATTTTTTATTTGTCTAATAAAAAATCTCCAAAAAGTTTCAGCTCATTTGGAAAACTTTCATTTCTGCACAAAAAACAACACCACGGTAGTTCTGCTGAAAACAGCGTCAGTCCGGGTTAGTCCTAATCAAATCATACCAAAACCATATAGAATTGTTATAAATATGGCATGAATACTTCATAAATTATAGATACGTTGGAGACGTATCAGGAGGCAGCCTAATAGTTATTTTTTATTTTTCCCTTCTATTTTTTGTGTGTCAACATGATTATTGCTATTGTAGTAATTGTGTTTGTATCTTTTATTTCAATAAAGTGCCAAGTAGAACCTTTAGGATGATGTGAATGCTTGTTGATTTGATTCTGTGCAGAAACAGAAAGTTTTGCGACCAGTAATTGAATTGTTTCTCTTTACTGGAACATGATCGATTTCTGAAGTTTTTACATAGTATTGCATTACAAATTTTCTAAGTTGTCCTAATTTTTCAGAATTTTTAGAGTTGCATAAGTATGATCGTAAAATACATCTTTTGACAGATTCTGTTTCGGTTTATTAGTTTGCTTGTTTTGGAGTTTCAATGGCTTATATTGGGGGATATAAATTGTGGAAATGATAGAATACGGTAGACATCATTTGAGAATAATTATGAATCTTGTCTTGACAGTACATGAGTGAATGATTTATTTTTATTATACTAACCCATCTCACGAGTTCCGTTAAGTTTTGTGTGAATGAAGTTTTCATGTTTTTGGTGAGATGGAGATATGAGAAGAACAAGGAGTGGCAAGAGCCTAAGCTTGGGGATGCCCAAGGCACCCCAAGGTAATATCTAAGGAAGACTCAAGCATCTAAGCTTGGGGATGCCCCGGATGACATCCCCTCTTTCGTCTTCAAAACTATCGGTATATCTTACTTGGAACTATATTTTTATTCTTCACATGATATGTGTTTTGCTTGGAGCGTCATTTGTTTTGTTTGGTTTTGTTTGCTTGTTTGCACAATCATTGTCTCCTGATCACACCTATTATGAGAGACACACATTCATCTTATATTTATAGAATGCTCATTCATTCTTCACTTATATTTATTTGAGTTGAGGTAATTGCTCTTGTACTTCACTTATATTTGATTGAGCATGGTTATATGTTTTGTAGAAATTATTTGCACTCTCTTGCTTCACTTAAATCCTTTTTGAGAGTTGAATAGGAAGTGGTAATTTGCATGAGTTACATGGTTGGTCCAAAGATAATAGGTATATAATGGTGGTATAATAAAAACTAACATGGACTTATAGATCATTGAATATGATAAGTTTGATTCCTTGCAATAGTTTTGCGATATTGAGGTAGTAATATATGAGTGTGTTGGTAAATAATTAAAGCTAAGTATTAATATTGGTGTTAAGGTTTGTGAGTCTTTATGCATGAAAGTGGTTGCCGCTGGCATTAGCGAGGAATTCAGAGTATGTTTTATCCTAGATTGACATCCTTTGTGTGTTCGGATCGGGGGCGCGCGATGGTTAACTCCTACAACCTCCCCCTATACATATTTTGCTAGCCTCTTCGGTACCATGCATTGCCCAGTCTCACCTTAAGACATGGTGCAAACTTTGCCGGTGCATCCAACTCCGTGAGATGATACGCTCTCTCACACATAAGACTCATTATATCTTCCTCAAAACAGCCACCATACCTACCTATTATGGCATTTCCATAGCCATTCCGAGATATATTGCCATGCAACTTCCATTGTTAGTATTTATTACATGACTTGAGCATTCATTATCATTATGCTTTGCATGATCATATAGAGCTGACATGATATTTATGGCAAAGCCACCGTTCATCATTATCATACATGTTATGCTAGATCATTGCACATCCTGGTACACTGCCAGAGACATTCATATTCAGTCATCATATTTTATGTTTCGAGTTGTAAGTAAAATAAAAGTGTGATGATCATCATTATTAGAGTGTGCCCCTACCTGTGAGGATAAAAAAAAGAGGCCAAAAAGAGCCCACAAAAAAAAGAGAAAAAAGAAAAAGAAAAAAATATGAGAGAAAAAGAGAGAGGGGGCACACTACTATCCTCTTACCACACTTGTGCTTCAAAGTAGCACCATGTATTTCATATTGAGAGTCTTCATGATATTCATTTTCATATACTAGTGGGATTTTTACATTATAGAACTTGACTTGCATATTCCGATGACGAGCTTCGTCAAAATGCTCGAGTTTTTCATGAGCAAGTAAGTTGGATGCACACCCACTTAATTTCATATAGAGAGCTTTCATACACTTATAGCTCTAGTGCATCCGTTGCATGGCAATCCCTACTCCTCGCATTAACATCGATTGTAAGGCCTCTCCATTGCCTAACGATCAAGCCTCGTTGATGTGAGACTTTCTTATACCTTTTTGTCTTCCCTTATAAACCCCCATCATCATTCTCTTTGCCATCCAAAGTGCTAAGACCATGGCTCACGCTCAAGTATTGTGTAAAAGTTGAGAAAAAGCTGAAGCGAGAAAAGTATGATTTAATTGCTTGGTTTGGCACCGGGGTTTGTTCATGATTCGATATCTCTATGCTAGGAAGACTAAGCATGCCAATGTTATCGTGATTAAGTGTGTAGGGATCACGTTCTTTAGCATCTTTATTTTGAAAGGCAATGATTGTTTACTTGCATGTTTATGTATTATTGTTTTGATGTCAAATTGATAGACTATTGCCTTGAATCATTCGTATCCCAATATTCATACCATAATTACATCATTCGATCAAGGACATGTTAGGTAGCATTCAACATAAAAAATTCTTTTGTTTATCATACCTGATCGAGGACGAGCAGGAATTAAGCTTGGGGATGCTGATACGTCTCCAACGTATCTATAATTTTTCATTGTTAAATGCTATTATATTATCACTTTTGTATGCTTTCTATGTCATTTTATATTATTTTTCTGGACTAACCTATTAATTTAGTGCCCAGTGCCAATTCCTGTTTTTTGCATGTCTTTTGTTTCGCAGAAAATCGATACCTACGAAGGTCCAAACACGATGAAACTTATTGACGATTTTTTTGGAACATAAGACACACTAGAAGCTTAGGGGGAGGACCAGAAGAACCACGAGGTGAGCACAAGGCAGGGGGCGCGCCCGGGGGGTAGGGCGTGCCACCCTGGCTTGTGGGCCCCTCGTGGCTCCGTTTGCCCTAATTCCTAGCCTATAAATTCACATATATTCAGAAACCCTTGAAGCGAGACTCAAAACAATTTTATCGCCGCCGCAAGCCTCTGTTACGAAGCGATCCCATCTGGAGCCCTGTTCTGGCACTCTACCGGAGGGGGGAATCATTGGGGAGGCCATCTTCATCAACCTTGCTGCCTCCATGATGATGTGTGAGTAGTTCCATTAGGACCTACGGGTCCATAGTAGTAGCTAGATGGCTTTCTCTCTCTCTTTTGATCTTCAATACAATGATCTCTTCGGAGATCCATCCGATGTAATTCTTGTGGTGTGTTTGTTGTGATTCGATGAATTGTGGATTTATGATCAGATTGTTCATTGAATTTATTTGAATATCTTGAAGTTTCTTTGCTGCGTAATTTTATAGCAATGTATGCTTTCCGATCTATGAGTCTTCTCTGGCCAAGATAGATGAGTAGTTCTTCAGAGGGAGTGGTGCATAGTAGTGGGTTCAATCTTGCGGTGATCTTGTCCAGTGACAAAAGGGACGAAGGCACATACTGTATTGTTGCTACTAAGGATAAAATGACGGGGGTTGATCTTATTGCTAGGTTTTCTTCTGTCTACATTATGTCATATTGCTTATTACGTTACTCTATTTCTTGCAAACTTAATACTTTGAGATGCATGCTAGATAGCGGTCTTGGGGTGGAGTAATAGTAGTAGATGCAGTTGGATTACGGTCTACTTATCACGGACGTAATGCCTATGTGAGATTATGCCATGAATGATCATAGTTATAAATTGCCATTATTCTGTCAATTGCCCAATAGTAATTTGTTACTATGCCATTACTTGCTTTCGAGAGAGATGCCACTAGTGAACCTATGGCCCCCGGGTCTATTTTTCATCAATACAAAAACTCCTACAATTGCACTTTTACTTTCTTTTATCTTCTTGCCGCTTTGCCCTATCACTATTTGCATTTAATCTTGTAGCTAGCAAGAACAAGGGGATTGATAACCCCCTTGCCTTTGTTGGGTGCAAGCAATTTATTTGTTTGTGTGCAGGTACTGCCAACATTGTTAGCTTAGTGACTCCTACTGGTTCGATAAACCTTGGTTCTTAACTGAGGGAAATACTTTCTACTGTTGTGCAACATCACCCTTCCTCTTCGGGGAAATCCAACAACTCCATCGTGAGTAGCAGGTGCCTTGGTCGTCCACCATGAAATGTCCAGATGCTCCTTGCTTGGTTTCTTCCATGAGTTGTTGGAGGCTAATATGACTATTTTGAGCTTTCCTAATGTCCTCTTCCAGGGTTGACTGACCTTTTCAGGAGTTTGCACTTGGTATTCCACGGAGAATCAGGTTGAGTTTGGTGAATTCCTTCTGTAGAACCGGGTTGCTGACCATGGTCTCCGGGGTGAGGGTGTCTATATCGCCTTCCTCCAAGGGGTGGAATTCTTCAGGGATGGCATGGCGGACTGCGTTCAGGTAACGGTGTTGTCTTAGGTTGACGTCGGGTTGGGTGAAAAATAACCTGAGGTCTTGATGGTCGTCATAAATTTCACATCGATGGCCATTGAGGTGGCATCGCCATATCTTCAGTGTGTGGATTATTGCTATTAGTTCCAAGTCTTCTGCGGAACAACCTTCTTCTTGCGGGTGCAGCCGACGAGATGCATAGGTGACCACTCTTCCTTCTTGCATAAGTCCTCCCCCGATACCTTGCGGGGAGGCGTCATAGTGGATGGTGAAGCGCTTGCAAATGTCAGGTAGTGCGAGAATTGGGGCCGTGGCTAATCGGGTCTTTATCTCCAAGAAGCTTGATTCGCAGGCTTTGGTCCATAGGAAAGGTTGATCTTCCACTAATAGTGTGGTCAGTGGGTTGGCTATCTTGCTGAATCCTCTGACAAAGAGGCTGTAGCTGCCAGTCTCACGTAGGAAGCTGCGCACTCTACGAGGGGTGAGTGGGGTCTCCCAACTCAGCACTTCTTCAATCTTCCCTGGGCTGATGGTTACTTCGAGGGGGGATATAATGTGCCCCAAGGTCTTTCCTTCCGTACGCCAGAGCGCACTCCTGCTGAGGTTGATGTACAGTTGGTCGGACTGCAAGCTTCCTAAAACTGCGCGGAGATGCTGATAGTGATCTTCTTCATTGTTGGAGTAGACGATGATGTCGTCCGCTGATAGCAATACGAACTTGCACTGGAAGTCCCGAAGTACTTCATCCATCAGGGTTCGGAAGTAGACAGGGGAGCCTGGCAATCCGGATGGCATGACTGTGAACTCGAAAGTGCCAAATTTGGTGGCGAAGGCGGTCTTGTAAATGTCTTCTTCCTTTATCCTTAGCTAATAGTATCCGTGTTGAAGGTCAATTCTGGAGAATACCCTTGCGTCTTTCAATGGGGTGAATATGTTGGTGATTCGCGGCAGACGCATGTCTGGCCTGGCGGTACATTTGTTTTAGACGCGGTAGTTCACACGCATCTCTCCATGGCCTTCGACTTCTTTTTGTATAAATATTGGTGATCTCCATGGAGAGTTGCTTGGGCGAATAAATCCCTTCAATTGCAGCTCATCTAACTGTGCTTGTAGTTGAACCAATTCCTCGGGGGTCATGCGGGGGTGTGGTGAGCTTGAGGGTCTTGCTTCTGGTTTTAATTCAATGGCGAACTCCACTATTCGGAGTGGTGGCATTGCTGGTGGTTTCTACAAATATGTCTGGGAACTCGCACACGATTGGTATCGTATCGGTCTCCATCGCTGTGTTGGTACTAACCAGGTCTGAGGTTGCCCTTCCTTGTGAAAATTCTGACCTTTGGGCATGTTGCTGGTGGTAGTAATCCTGTCCATTCAGTAGCTGCATCCCATTCAGTTCTCTTGCAGCCTCAAGGTGATTTGCTTCCCCCACTAATTCCATGAGTTGGTCGGTGGTCGATCCTAGGTGTGGAGGAAACGAAGGAAGTCCCGGCTCCTCCCTTGTCTGACCATCAGGGCTATACTCTGAGGGAACTCCATGGCAGTTGAGATTCCCCATCCTGAATCCGTTTCAACGCAAAAGGGTTGGTCATCATCGATAGGTAAAGGTAGGGTAACACCAAAGAACCAAATAATAACAGGAGAAAATAAGCCAATCAGCACAGACAAGCAATCTTAGAACAAAGGAAACTTACACGAGTAGTTTAAGACTGTTATTGCTACTTCACGCAAGCCAAACTACGTTGGACTTCTAAACGGATGCCATGCGATGCAATTCTTACTACAACTTCTACTCTGGTTTAATCGGAGGAGGGGGTGGCAGAGTGGTGGTAGTGTTTACGCCCGAAGCGAGGGCCCTTCGGTTGAGGGTGGCATCTCTGATTAGCTTGGTGACGAGGATGTACTCGGCAATCATGTAGTGGGACATGAGTGCTGCGGCAGCGTTGCCCTCCCGGTGGGTGGGTGGAAACTATACATTCCGCCGATCTGGTGATAAGGTGGGGTAATAGCGAAAAGCGGGATGCTCTTGCATCTGCGGTTCCTGGTGGTGAAAGCCGATGATGGCTGTCTGAGCTGCCAACTGGACAGCTAGCTCCGGGGTGGACGCATCCGTGCCACTTAACCGGTAAGTGTGTCTGCACGCAGGTAAGTTGACTGCTAGGTGTACACTGGCGTGATACTCGCAGATTATCTCTGTCAGTGGTGTCTGGAACACGTAGTACCTTGGCGCCTCTCCGCTGGGATAGAAGCGGCGCCAAACTACATTAAGCAGGTACGGGAAGTTGCACGGTGTGAGGTCCGGGGTGTGGGGGATGAGGGTGGAGGCCATCTACGCTCAACATGATTAAGGGGGTTAGTGCATATGATAAATAATAATTATGCTGTGCGCAATCAAATGCAACAATCCAGTATCCTATCTATCGGCTCTCATTCTAACGTTGTGCTATCTAGCGTGTCCTACAGTAAGCGCGGCTCTGATACCAAGTCTTGTGGCACCCCGATTCAGAGAACCGGAGGCCTCGTGTCCAGCCAGAGATCTATGTCTTCTGGAACACGATATAGGTTGATACAGATAAAACCATGATACGATAGAGTACTTAATAGTACAATGTGTTAAGGTACAATACTCTTGCTCTGCAAGGTAGTACAATAGGAGCAACTATGCTCATTTTGTTATACTTTGAACTACTCGTTGCGGAAGTACTGGTGGCAGAAGCGATATAACACAACAGAAAGCATGACGGTGGTGGGGCTCCTCCAGAGAGACACTGTTAGGACACGATCTAGCTCGCACTCTCGACGTCCTTCTACTGGGCTTCTCCTGCAGCTGGCATGATAAGCCAGGTGAGTACTTTGAATGTACTCGCAAGCTCACAACAATCCAAAAGCAAGCAAACAAGCAAGAACATGCAAACAAAACAGTAAACCACTTAACGACTGGTACCGCTACTACTGAAATAACTCAAGTGTGAACTCAGCCTCTCCGTTTAATGTCACATGGACTTCTCCGGCATGATCCTCGATCATCCGGTTCTTCTCCACTGATCACCTCGTGATTCTTCCCACATCTTATCAATTTTTCCATTTACTCTTACCTTAGCTTGTTCGTGGGATTAGTCAAATAGTATGACTTAACACGAACGGTGCCCCATTTCCAGGGACTCGGCTATTCGAATAGATTTTAAACACACTCTGCAGAGGTTATACACTTTACCCACACCATGGACTCCCAGTCCAACGTATCCCGTTTACAGCATGGCACTCTTACCATGTCTCCGACCTCCCACAAGCTAGCCCTAGGTGAGAGGATCTGGTTCCCTGCCACCCCGTGGCACAACTCTTCCCACCCGGGAATCTATCAAGTTTCTTGTGCACACCTACCAGCCCAGGCTCTCGTGACTGGACGGCAACTTTCTGGCCAAGGAAATACTACTCGTCCCAGTTTCCCTCTTTGGAGACACGCGAAAGACACATAACTACAAACAAAGTAAGGCCTTCCCATTCAAGCAAATGTGGTCGTACGGAAAAGGCTTGGTTCCATGGCACTATGAATTGACCAGTCATTAGGGTTGAATTACATGGACTTGTTTCAAAGATTAACCCTATTATAGTTTACCTAGCTCAATTCATCCGTACTAAAGTCTTTCCCCGATTAGGATCATTACAACTCTAAAGTTATTCCTCCAAGATGATCCTTACACTAGTTGAGTGATTCCCGAGAGGGTCACTACTATGCTAAAGTCTTCATTTGAAGTGACCTCTTTATCTAGACATGATGTTACCACTTTTATTAGGGTTCATTTTCGTCGAAAGAAAATACCGGTTCAACCCTATTCTTGTCTATTCTTCCCCTTAGTGAAAACTACTGCCCAACTAAGTACTTCTTGGTGCATCACTGGTGTGACCACAATCTTCAACACCAAGACTACAACAACAACTAAAACTAGCACTACAAGTAATGTAAGAAAATCCAATATAAATAAAGAAAATTGCAAGTTTCAACCCATGGCCTTGTATTGCCATCAAGCAGGTGGATGTGGTGGCTTGCCTTGCTCAAATGGAGGGTCACAAAACTCCTGGTCTGCACCTCCTTAATTATTTCTCTCTGGAAATAATTTTCAAAGTATTTTTTATATAAAGCAAAACATCGTTTCTCTGCCCAAAAATTCTAGACATGTCAAATAAATCTCAAACTTTGCCAGCAGAAGGAGAATTTGATAAGAAAAATAATGCAAAAAGAATCAACTCAATTGGACTTGTGGTTTAGGAGTTATTCATGGTGAAAGACGAGTCAACAGAAATATTAAAAATCAGTTTAAACTTAAAACTAGAAAATCCCAGAGCGGGCTACGTCGAAGGCATTTTTCTGAATACGCCACCGCCAGCGTACCGCTTCGGAACTAAAATGAGTCACTGACGGGTGGGGGCCACCTGTCAGGTTTTTCTTTTAAAACCCGGCCGAGGAGGACGGCGGCTCATCGGCGGTGGTTCTCCGCCGTAGGGGCCTCGTGGGCTTGCATGGATGGGGGGTTGGATCGAGGGATCAACGGTGGTTCTCCTCATACTCGTGGGAGCTCCTGGGGTGGCCGAACGGTGTCGCGCCCTTCTTCTCCGGCAGCGGTGATCTTCGGGTGCGGCGAGGGGCTCTAATATGGCTAGCTGGGGTCGGGTTCGTGGTCAGGGGAGCTAGGGGAGTCTCCTGGCTGTGGTGGCGTGGCTCAGGGGGTAGTGGGTGCGGCTGCCGGTGGTGGGGATTGAGCGGCGGTGGTGCGGCTCGATCACCGGCCAGAGGAGCCGCAGGGCTTCGCCGCTGGCTCCTGGGTGTGATTGAGAGAGAGGGAGGAGAGATGTGAGGGGTAGCTGGGGCTGGGGTGCCTTTTATAGGCTTGGCCGAGGCCAGGGGTCTGCTCGGCCGCCATGGATAAGCTGAATGAGCTGGCGCTGGCAGGGGCATGAGAGGGAGTGGGTGGGGGCCTGACGAGACTCTGTAGCTTGCGCTCGAGCTCGGGGGGGGAGCTGGGGCTTGGATGGCGCGTCGCGACGAGTACAATGTCTATCACGGGTGGGCGGTGCCGTGCTCCGGAGAGCTGGGAGGGCTCGTGCTTGGACAACACAGAGAGTCTCAGCTGGGTGTGGGCGTGGCCGTGCGCGCGCTAGGGGGGGCCTGGGTGGTGGTACGCGGCGACGGCTTTGGCCAGAGGCTGGCTGGCGCCCGGAGCACGCGCTCTGGCATGCCAATGTCGTGGTCACCAAGGGCATGGGGGCCTGGGTGTGTTTTGGGCGTTTACGGCATGTCTAGCTACTTAGGGGTCTAGTGTAGGTAGTGTTAGTGCCCAGCAAGCTCATCCAGGTGCAATGGTTTGGATGCAGTGGGCACAAGCTTATCCTAACAGCAAGGTGTTTGTGCTGTACAGGGAGAGGAGGGGGTGGGGTCTGGGTCTGGTTTTCGGGTGGTTGCTGTTAGGCACTGAGGTGATCATTGTCACGAAGTTTCAGAAATTATAGAGCAAGATACAAGGTACTTGCTGTATAACCTTAGGGTTGGACCAGGAATAGGTTTGGGGTTGAGAGGCTTAAATGGAAAAGTTCCTGAGGGGTTTGGGTGTATTTCTGGTGGTTTTATGACTTAGAGAATTTATGTAAATTATTTGAGAATTTTCAAAGGAGTGGAAGAGATGGTTGCTTCATAGCTCAAGTGCTTAAAGAGCACATATTCTTTTTTGGAAAAGAATATACCATTGAAAAAGTTTGGGAAAAGGTTTGAGAGAGAAGAGTTAGAGTGTTGGGGCCTAGGGGTGGCTGGTTGCTAGCCCATTTTACTTAAGTTCTTAGTTTGCTAAGTCCAAGAAAGATAATTCAATAAAGAACTGAGAAAAAAGTAAATGAAACCAATTTGCAGAAAAGAAAAAGAAAGTGCCAAAATTCAGGGTGTTACATTTTGCCCGTTGTGGCATTACCACCCACACCTTGGTTCTTCTTCTTCTCATTAAGAGCCTTCTCCCCCTATTTCACAAATACATCTTTGAGAGGGGAAGCATTCTTGGCCTTCTTCTTCTTGTTCTTCTTCTTTGACTTGGGAGCAAACCCAAGTCCCTCCTTAGCCACAACTTCCTTTTGATTGCTCAAAAGGTCATTGAGGTTCTTCTCCCCTTGGATGCACGATACAAGGTCCTTGTCAAGTTGTGCCTTCAACTTAGTGTTCTCCTCAACAAGATGTGCATGCTCACAACAAGGGTTAGTAGAACAAGCATTATCAATTAAGACAAAAGGAGGACAAGTTGAAATCTCTTTAGTGAGTTTCGCTTGGAGTTGAACATGAGACTCCGTGAGTTTCGAGTGAACACTCTTCAAGGCTTTGTGGGCCTTTTCAAGTGATTCTCAAGGAGTCTAGCATGGCCAACAACAACTCATCATTTTTAGTTTTGAGATCAACAACATGGCTAACAACATGAGCAATAGCATGATCATGATCTTTCTTTAATTTAGCAAGATCCATATTTTGTGTCTCTTCAAGAGACAACCTAAGACCTTACTCTTCCTCAAGAGCAAGAGAAAGATCCACGATATCATCGGCATACTCACGACTATGCCCTTCCAAATGCATGATGGTATCATCTTGAGATTCGAGAAGCGCATTGGCTTCTCCAAGTTGTTCCAATAGCGCCACAAAATGCCTCTTGGTTTGTCCCATGATTTCGGACATGAATTTGTCGAACCCATTTTCTTCTCCCTTTGCCTCCACATTTCCTCCACACAATTCATCAAGGATGGGTTAGTTGAGATGAATGGTTTGGTGGGAGGAGTTACCTTAGAGGTTTTGGCCATGAGGCACTTGTGGGTGGTGGTCTTGTTCTCGTTGGGGGTGTCGAAAAGTGACGTCGATGGAAAGGAAGTGATGGCAACGGCAATGGAAGCCAATCCCACCACTTCACCACTAGATTCTTCATCATCATCATCATCATCATCGGAGAAGTACTTTTCTTGCACCACCAACACTCTTTGAGGCTTCTTCTTTGTGAAGTTCTTGCTTGGAAAAGACTTGGACTTGTCCTTGCGGATAAGCT
The DNA here is from genome assembly GCA_039707655.1 of Elymus sibiricus. Classification (NCBI taxonomy): domain Eukaryota; kingdom Viridiplantae; phylum Streptophyta; class Magnoliopsida; order Poales; family Poaceae; genus Elymus; species Elymus sibiricus. The sequence goes on from CM077664.1 coordinate 40,834,448, forward strand.
TGCCTCCATTGTCTTCCCTCTTCTCATATGGGCACTCCACGACGAAGTGACTCACATTCCCACAATTGTAGCAAGTCCTAACTCTTTGACCCTTTGGCTTGAAACCACTTGAGTTGTCCTTGGAGTTGTTGGACTTGAAGTTCCTCTTGTTGCCCCAAAAAGCCCTTGAAGCCAGAGCCATGTGCTCATTGAAAGCATATTTGGTGTCTTCGGGTCAACGCTCCTCCTCCTCTTCTTATTCTTCTTCTTCTTCTTCTTCTCTTGACTCTTCAACATGGACCACTTTGGCCTTCAATGCAAGGCCGGGCTTCTTGACCCCATGAGCGCGAGCAAGGGCATTGTCGGCGGTCTTGCTCAAGATTTCCATGGAGATGAACTCATACAAGACATCATTGGAGGACAAGGAGTGAAAGTCGGATCTTTGGCGAATCACCGAAGAAGTGCTCTTGTCAAAAGGCATGATCGCCTTAAGAAACTTGCGATTGATCCAACTGTCATCCGAGTCCTTACTCCCATGGTCCCTCAACGAGACCGCAAGGGCCGTCAAACGATGGTAGAGTTCTTCCGGGGTCTCATCTTCGTCCATGACAAACTGATACGTCCATTTTGCATCATTATTTCCTACTGTAATTTACTTTGTTTTAATGATATATTTCACATTATGATTCAATTCTAATGCCTTTTCTCGCTTAAAATGCAAGATACATCAAGAGAGAGGGATTACCGGCAGCTAGAATTCTGACCTGAAAAAGCTACAGCAGAGATAGCAATTCTTCAGAGCTCAAAATGCAGTGAAACTTTTTGGAGAATTATTTTGGAATATGTAAAAAATACTGCAGCAAAAAAGGGCCAGAGTGGGGCCACCAGGCTCCCACAAGGGTAGGGGGCGCGGCCACCCCGAGGCCACACCACCCAGCCTTGTGGGGCCCTGGCGGGTCCCCTACTGACGTCCCTTCGCTATATATTCTTATTTTCCCTAGCAAAAAAAAGAGGAGAAGAGTTTTGGGACTTTCCGCCGTCGTCTCTAGGCGGAACCAGGGCAGGAGCACTTTTGCTCTCCGGTGGAGCGATTTCGCCGGGGATACTTCCCTCCGGGAGGGGGAAATCAAAGCCATTGTCATCACCAACGCTCCTCTCATCATGGGAATCAACATCTTCATCAGCACCATCTCATCTCTGAACCCTAGTTCATCTCTTGTGTTCAATCTTTGTATCAAACCTCAGATTGGTACCTGGGGGGTGCTAGTAGTGTTGATTACATCTTCTAGTTGATGCTTGTTGGTTTAATTGGTGGATGATCATTATGTCCAGATTGTTAATCATATATTTATACCCACTGATCATGATTAATATGATGAATTGTGAGTAGTTTCTTTTGTTCTTGAGGACATGGGAGAAGTCTTGTTACTAGTAATCATGTGAAGTTGATCACCGTTCAATGTTTTGATATTATGTTGTGTTGTTCTTCCTCTAGTGGTGTTATGTGAACGTCGACTACATGACACTTCACCATCTTTGGGCCTAGGGGAAGGCATCGTGGAATTAGTTTGTAGATGATGGGTTGCGGGAGTGATAGACACCTAAACCCCAGTTTATGAATTGTTCCGTGAGGGGCTGTTTTGGATCCACATGTTTAATGCTATGGTTAGATTTATCTTAATTACTTCTCTTGTATTTGCGGATGCTTGCATGGAGGGTATAATCATTAGTAGGTATTTGTTCAAGTAAGCACAGTACCTTAGCTCCGGTCCACCCACATAACACTTATCAAGGCAATGAATGCAAGTCGATGAATCGTGGTGAAAGTAACTTGGCGATATTCCCATGTGTCCTCAAGAGCGTTTTAATCACTATAAGCAGTACCACCGGCTTGTCCTTAGCACAATTAAGGATTGGGCCACTTGCTGCACCTTGCTACTTTTGTTACTTGTTACTTGCTATAAATTATCTTGCTATCAAATTATCTATCAAAACTATCTTACAACACTTGCAGTGAAATCCTTGCTGAAAACCGCCTATTAATTCCTTCTGCTCCTCGTTGGGTTCGACACTCTTACTTATCGAAAGGACTACGATTGATCCCCTATACTTGTGGGTCATCAAGACTCTTTTCTGGCGCCGTTGCCGGGGAGTGTAGCGCTCTTGGTAAGTGGAATTTGGTAAGGAAACTTTTATTATACATGCTGATTTTTATTTACACTTGCTATTATGGAAGATAATCCTTTGAGAGGCTTGTTTGGGTTGCCCTCGCCACATGGACAAGTGGTAAGAGAGGATCCCCCACCTACTGAAAATATTTGCTATGAAATTCCTCTTGGTATTCTGGAAAACCTGCATGCTAATCCTTATGCGGGACATGGAACAATACATCCCGATATGCACTTACTCTATTTGGATGAACTTTATGGATGAAGTTAAGAAGAAATTATTCCCTTTATCTTTGGAGGGAAAAGCATTGGCATGGTATAGGCTATTGGATGATTCACGCTCATGGGACTGGAATCGATTGGAGCTGGAATTTCACAATAAATTCTATCCTATGCACCTAGTTCACCGTGATCGGAACTATATCTATAAGTTTTTTCCTCGTGAAGGGGAAAGTATCTCTCAAGCTTGGGGGAGGCTTAAGGACTTAATGCTCAAATCCCACAATCATGAGCTCTCGAGAGATATTATTGTTCATAACTTTTATGATAGGCTTTCTCTTCGCGATAAAGAAATGCTTGATTCTTCTTCTGTGGGTTCTTTTTCAAGTAAACAAATTGTATTCAAATGGGATCTTATTGAAAGAATTAAACGCAACGCTGAAGATTGGGAAGTCGACAAAGGTAAAGAGTCAGGTATAAATCTTGAATACGATTGTGTTAAGTCTTTTGTTGAGACTGATGCTTTTCGTGAGCTTAGCACAAAATATGGGCTTGATTCTGATATAGTTGTTAATTTTTGTAAATCTTTTGCTGCTCATATTGATCTCCCTAGGGAGAAGTGGTTTAAATATCATGAACCCATTAAAGATGTTTGTGAAGAACCTATTGTTGCTAATACTGAAATACAAGCTTATTCTACTAATCCTGTTGTGCCTACTGCTTATATTAAAAAGCCTCCTTTTCCTGTTTGAATTAAGGAACACTCTAAGGCTACAACTGTGGTTCGTAAAAGTTATATTAAAGCACCTAAAGCTTCTGAACAAATTAAAGTAGAACCTTCTATTGCAATGGTCAAAGATCTTTTGGTTGAAAATATTGATGGGCATGTTATCTATTTCTGTGAAGACGCTGCTAGAATTGCTAAACCTGTTAGCAATAAAAAGGATAAGATAGATAAAAATAAAAGAGTTGTCAGCATGCCTGTTATTTTTGTTAAGATTGGAGATCATTGCTATCATGGTTTATGTGATATTGGTGCTAGCATAAGTGCAATTCCTTTCTCTCTCTATCAAGAAGTCATGCATGATATTTCACCTGTTGAGATAGAGGAAGTTGATGTTACTATTAAGCTTGCAAATAGGGATACCATTTCACCACTTGGGATTGTAAGAGATGTTGTAGTCTTGTGTGGTAAGATCAAATACCCTACTGATTTCTTAGTACTTGGATGTGAACAAGATAATTTTTGTCCCATTATATTTGGTAGACCCTTCCTAAATACCGTTAATGCTGAAATTGATTGTGTTAAGGAGAAAGTTAAAGTTAAGTTTCGTGATGAATCTCATGAATTTAATTTATCTAAGTTCACCAAACAACATCATGCTAAAGATTTACCTAATGAAGATGTTATTGTTGGTCTTGCTTCTATTGCTATACCTCCTACTGATCCTTTAGAACAATATTTGCTAGATCATGAGAATGATATGCATATGAATGAAAGAAATGAAATAAATGAAATATTCTTTAGGCAAGAACCTATTCTTAAACATAATTTGCCTGTTGAAATTTTGGGAGATCCTCCACCCCCTAAGGGTGATCATGTGTTTGAATTAAAGAAACTCCCTAATACATTAAAATATGCTTATCATGATGAAAAGAAAATATATCCTGTTATTATCAATTCTAACCTTTCAGTGCACGAAGAAAAGAGATTACTGAAAACTCTGAACAAGCATCATGCCACAATTGGATATACTCTGGATGATCTCAAGGGCATTAGCCCGACTATGTGTCCCTAAGAAAGGTGGCATTACTATTGTTACTAATGATAAAAATGAACTTATCCCGCAAAGAGTTGTTACTGGCTATAGGATGGTTATAGATTTCAGGAAGTTAAATAAAGCTACTAGAAAAGATCATTATTCTTTGCCCTTTATTGATCAAATGTTAGAGAGATTATCTAAGCATACAAGTTTTTGCTTCTTGGATGGTTATTCTGGTTTTTCTCAAATACCTTTTTATCCTGAGGATCAGGAGAAAACTACTTTTACTTGTCCTTTCGGAACCTTTGCTTATAGACGTATGCCATTTGGTTTATGCAATGCACCTACTACTTTTCAAAGATGCATGACTGCTATATTTTCTGATTTCTGTGAAAAAATTATTGAAGTTTTCATGGACGATTTCTCCGTCCATGGGACTTCTTTTGATGACTGCTTGAACAATCTTGATAAAGTTTTGCAGAGATGTGAGGAAACTAGTCTCGTCTTGAACTGGGAGAAGTGCCACTTCATGGTAAATGAAGGTATAGTCCTCGGTCATAAATTTTTTGAAAGAGGCATTGAGGTAGATAAAGGTAAAGTGGATGCCATTGAGAAAATGCCATGTCCTAAAGATATCAAAGGTATAAGAAGTTTTCTTGGTCACGCTGGTTTCTATAGAAGGTTTATTAATCTCTTGCAAAAATTTCTAGGCCGCTTACTAATCTCTTGCAAAAAGATGTTTCATTTGTTTTTGATGATGATTGTGTAGAAGCCTTTGAAATTCTTAAGAAAGCTTTGATTTTTGCTCCTATTGTCCAACCACCTGATTGGAATTTACCCTTTGAGATTATGTGAGAAGCTAGTGATTATGTTGTAGGAGCTGTCCTTGGTCCAAGAGTTCATAAGAAATTGAATGTTATTCATTATGCTAGTAAGACCTTGGACAGTGCTTAGAAAAATTATGCTACTACTGAGAAAGAATTTTTAGCGGTTGTGTTTGCATGTGATAAGTTTAGACCTTATATCGTTGATTCTAAAGCAACTACTCACACTGATCATGCTGCTATTTAATATCTTATGGATAAGAAAGATGCTAAACCTAGGTTGATTAGGTGGGTTCTTTTATTGCAAGAGTTTGATTTGCATATTGTTGATAGAAAAGGAGCTGAGAATCCTGTAGCTGATAACTTGTCTAGGATGGAAAATATTCTTGATGACCCAATTCCGGTTAATGATAGTTTTCCTGATGAGCAATTGGCTGTTATTAATACTTCCTCTCTTGATAATCCTTGGTATGCTGATTATGCAAACTACATTGTTGCTAAATATATACCACCTAGCTATACATACCAACAAAAGAAAAAATTCTTCTTTGATTTAAGACATTACTTTTGGGATGACCCACATTTATATAAAGGAGTAGATGGTATTATTAGATGCTGTATACCTGAGCATGAGCAGGAACAAATTTTGAGGAAGTGTCACTCCAGCCCATATGGAGGACACCATGCTGGAGACAGAACTGCACACAAAGTATTACAATCTGGTTTTTATTGGCCTACTCTTTTCAAAGATGTACGTAAGTTTATCCTTTCTTGTGATGAATGTCAAAGAGTTGGGAACGTTGGTAGACGTCAAGAAATGCCTATGAATTATTCACTTGTTATTGAACCATTTGATGTTTGGGGTTTTGATTACATGGGACCTTTTCCTTCCTCGCATGGTTACACTCATATTCTAGTTGCTGTTGATTATGTCACTAAATGGGTAGAAGCTATTCCAACTAAAAGTGATGATCATAAAACTTCTATTAAAATGCTTAAGGATGTTATCTTTCCGAGGTTTGGAGTCCCTAGATATTTAATGACTGATGGTGGTTCACATTTTATTCATGGTGCTTTCAAGAAAGTTTTAGCTAAGTATGATGTAAACCATAGAGTACCATCACCTTATCATCCTCAGTCTAGTGGGCAAGTTGAATTATCTAATAGAGAAATAAAGTTGATTTTGCAAAAGACTGTTAATAGATCTAGAAAGAATTGGTCTAAGAAACTAGATGATGCACTCTGGGCATATAGAACTGCTTATAAAATCATATGGGTATGTCCCCGTATAAAATGGTTTATGGAAAAGCATGTCATTTACCTCTTGAACTAGAACATAAAGCTTATTCGGAAATTAAAGAACTTAATTATGATTTCAAACCTACTGGAGAAAAGAGATTATTTGATATGAGCTCACTTGATGAATGGAGAACTGAAGCTTATGAAAGTGCTAAATTGTTTAAGGAAATGGTTAAAAGATGGCATGATAAAAGAATCCAGAAACAATAATTTAATATTGGTGATAAAGTTATTTTGTACAAGTCTCATTTCAGACATTTTGCAGGCAAACTTCTCTCCAAATGGGAAGGCCCATATGTCATCGAAGAAGTTTACCGTTCCGGAGCTATCAAAATAAATAACGCCGAAGGAAATAAACCGAAGGTCGTCAATGGGCAAAGACTTAAACATTATATTGTAGGTAGCCCCATTAACATTGGTTCGGACATTATTCAAGTAATTACACCGGAAGAATACATAGAAGAAAACTTCCGGAAGACTCCAGAATCCTGAAAAAGGAATAGGTACGTGATACGGTAATTAAACCGACTCTAAAAATTCCGTAAAACTTATTTTTATCAGTTTTGGAATGAATAAGAATTTTAGAAAGAAAGAAACAGCCGAGGCAGTGCCTGAGGGCCCCACAAGGGCAAGGGGCGCGGCCACACCCCCGACCGCGCCACCTGTCCTTGTGGGAGCCTCGTGCACCATCCCGACTCCGTTTTCCTCTCGTATGCTTGTTTCGCAAGATAAAAATTCCTATAAAATTTCCAGGATGATCTAACCTCCGCATCGCAAGTTTTCCTCCTGTTTTCGTTTCAAATTGTTTTCTGCCAGGGCTCCGAAGTCTAGATCGCTATGTCGTCATCAGGCTCTTCCAAGGATCAGTTCTTCGAGAAGGTCATCAACCCCTATCTCCCTGGGGTCATGAAGCATCCCCAAACCTTGGAGTACCGGGATGGGGTCCTTCACATCAAGGATCTTGAAGGGCCCAAGAAGGAAGGAGACGAGAAGACCAGGCTCGGAGACGTGGAGCAAGAACTTTTCAAGTGCCAGAGGATGGTGGAGCATGGACTTGATGCTAACCACTCCATGATCAGGGAATTCCTCCATGAGCAGAAGTGGGATAGCGACAAGAACTGGGAGGCGATTGATCGTCTCCACGTCAGGATTGAAGATCTCCAAGCACAAGTTTATGACCTGCAGAATCAAAACTGTGAGTATGAAACCAGGTTTAAAAGGATGAGTTTAGCTGCAGATTTCAGGATGCCGGAGACCACTTCCTCTTTTCTTGATGGAGAACCTATGCCCTGGAAGAAAGATGACAAACATGCCTATTCACCACCTCCATCACCAAAGAAGGAAAATTGAGTACATGGGTATGGGCACCACCCTTGGCTTGTTCCAAGCTTGGGGGAGGTGCCCCGGTATCGTATCACCATCACTCTTATCATCACTTTCTATCTTAGTTCGATCCTTAGTTATATCATGATTTAGAAAAAGTTATAGTATGAAATAGTTTGCAATGTGTGCTATTGTTGCATCGTGTTATCATTGTATCCGTTTGTGAGAGTATCTATAATAAAGAATAGTTTGAGTATTGTGCTTGCTTTTTCATTATTGTTTATCTTGGCATTGCAATTCTATTTCATATAATTATCTCATGGGAAGTAGTAACTTCACATTGGGTGTAGGAAGTAAAACCTATTGGAATTTAACAAACATAGCATTGATCATTTGAACAATTCATGAAAGATTAGTACAAAGAAGAGAGATTTCACATGCAAATACACTATCTTGGACATCTTTTGTGATTGTGAACCCTCATTAAATATTTTCACACTTGATCAAATGGTTGATGTTGGACAAGGAAGACAACGTAATGATTTATGTTTGTGTATATTTGCATAGAAGTTATATTGTCATGGATCCTCCAACATGTGGTGTTTGTTTATAATCTTTGCTAGCCAAAAACTTCCGTACTAAGTAGAAATACTACTTGTGCATACAAAATCCCTAAACCCAGTTTCTTCCCTGAGAGTCCACTATAACTACCAAGGGATTGAGCAAGATCCTTCAAGTAAGTTGTCATCGGTGCATGCAATAAAAATTGCCTTTAAATATGTATGATCTTTTATTGGAAGGGAAATAAGCTTTGTACGAACTTGTGGTGGTGGAGTAATAAAAGCGACAGACTGCTCAATAAAGGCCACTCTCACAAGGGGCAATATTAAAGTGATGTTCCTTTTCATTAAAAACTCAGACATCCAAATTCAAAAAGCGCATGACAACCTCTGCTTCCCTCTGCGAAGGGCCTATCTTTTACTTTTTCTGCAATTTTACTTTTATGTTGAGTCAAATTCTCCTTATTCCAATCTTATTATTCTCCACTTGGCAAACATCATGTGGTGGGGAAATATCCAGGCACATATATCCAGTTGAATATATATGATCATAAGTTATTATTGTTGACAATTATCTCTATGGTAAATAAGTTGGGCGGTGAAACACTAAACTCCCATCTTCCTTTGTGTCTGATGGAAATAGTTTGTTCTAAAAATATACTTTGAGTGCCAGCAATCATTAGAAGACTATATGATAGTTGAGTATGTGAAGTTTGCTAAACAAAAGCTCTTACATAGACTCTTCTGGAAAATAAGATAAATTGTAATTGTTTGATGACTGAAAACATAGTTTGTTGAGTTTCAAGAGAGTTTATTGTCTATACCTTAATATGTGAATAGATTATTACTTGATCATGGGAAGTTTTATGAACGAAAGTTGTTGTTCATGATATATAATGATGCTTATAATTATAATGCTGCTATGTCCGTATTCTTTATTATTGACACCTCTCTCTATAAACTTATGGTCATGTTTACCGAGCTCGGTATTCGCTTGGGGACAAGAGGTGTCTAAGCTTGGGGGAGCTGATACGTCCATTTTGCATCATTATTTCCTACTGTAATTTACTTTATTTTAATGTTATATTTCACATTATGATTCAATTCTAATGCCTTTTCTCTCTTAAAATGCAAGATACATCAAGAGAGAGGGATTACCGACAGCTGGAATTCTGACTGAAAAAGCTACAACAGAGATAGCAATTCTCCAGAGCTCAAAATACAGCGAAACTTTTTGGAGAATTATTTTGAAATATATAAAAAATACTGGAGCAAAAATGGACCAGAGTGGGGCCACCAGGCTCCCACAAGGGCAGGGGCGTGGCCACCCCCCAGGCCGCGCCACCCAGGCTTGTGGGGCCCTGGTGGGTCCCCTCCTGACGTCCCTTCGCTATATATTCTCATTTACCCTAGAAAACAAGAAGCGAAGAGTTTCGGGACTTTCCGCCGCCGTCTCGAGGCGGAACCAGAGCAGGAGCACTTTTGCTCTCCGGCGGAGCGATTCCGCCGGGGATACTTCCCTCCGGGAGGGGGAAATCGAAGCCATCGTCATCACCAACGCTCCTCTCATCGTGGGAATCATCATCTTCATCAACATCACTAGTGCAGGACCCCCTGCTTAGCAGCGTTCGGGATTGCCCAATAGCAGCGTCCGAGCGGAGCGCTGCTACTACCACGCGGCTGGAAACACGTTAGTAGCAGTGTCCAGGTCAAACGCTGCTATGGTGCAACACGTTAGCAGCGTTTAAGCCAAATGCTGCTAGTACTCGCTCTTCAGCAGCGTTTACTCCAAACGCCGCAAATATTGAAAACTCTAGTAGCGTGCGCAGCTTGTTAGCAAACGCTGCTAACATGCAGTTCAATTTTGTACCCAATTTTTCTCTGGCTACAATTTGGTTACGTACAAATTGGTTCAATGGCAGCAAAATAAGCATCCAAATAATTAAGTTGCACATGCACTTCAAACAATAATTAGAAGTATTTGCATACATCGACTTCAACGGATAATTGTCGTTACATACACTTATAAGTACTTAACAATTCCAAACACACCATTTCAAAAGCAAAGTACTTAGTACAATAAGTAGCACGGCAGAGGAGTACTTGTACTGCAAGTCACAAGGAAGTTCTTGACACATGCATTGTACTAACTAAGATGCAAGCCTACTCGTCATCGTCACTCGTCTACCAGTTGTAGATGGTACGCATGAAAAGGACTGGCCCATTATTGTTAACATGGAGCACGATGATCAACTTGTCACCCTCGTCGCAGTAGTAGTTGTCACGAATCAGCTTCCAACCATTGACGACAAGACGTCCATCATCTCGCGAGGTGGAGTACGTGGTTGCCATGTCAATCGTGTCAGAGATGACAATTCGCATGTCACCACTACCCTGATTCTACATTTGCTCAGGCACCACAGCACGTGGAAGTTTCTGTTGCAAAACACAATTAGTAAACATACATGTATATGTTAGAAAACATTAATAACTTGACATTGAATACACAATTGCAAAGCAATCTTACTAGGAGTGGCTTGTCCATCTTGACATTGCTCATTTTTAGCAGGTGCACTAATGGCACAAATGACCCATTGTACGGGCCAACTTGGACATCCTGAACACGGTCCTGGATGCTGTCCACAAATTCTACTAGAATGTCCATCTCCTGCCAAGTAAGTGTTGTACCAAAAGTGACATGCCTCCTGTCTACTAGCCTACGGGTCTCCGGGGACACGTCCCAGTAAGCTGTGCAAATGTATATGTAAGCAAAAGTGTAGTTATGCACAACAACTAAACTTAGTGTTAGTTGAAAAAATGTGCTTCATATTTCATAAACACTTACACGGGGGAAGCACTGGAGCAGTAGGCAACTGGAGGCTCATATGAAGATCGTCTTGGCCAATGATGTAGAAGTCGATCCTCATCCCTTCATGGCAGTCGTTGGTCTTGGTCAATCCTCGCCACCCAGGACAACCGAAGAAGGTTGTTTCTCTTTCATTCTTTACTAGAACCGTGAAGTTGAATCCCTCCGCTGTTTCAAGGTGGGACTCAACTATGGTTGGCTGCCCCACAGGAATGTTTAGCAACTCGAGGGCCTCGAATCTCGCAAAGCAAGGGATAATCTAAGAAAAAAAAGAGCAAATCAGACATTTGTGAGTCATCGTGCATGAATGTAAGAAATCTCTCAACCGGTTATGAAATCATCTCTATTACAAACATACCGTCATCCGGTTGAAGTCCTCTCCTAGCACTAGAGAGAAGTGGTTTGTCGTCATCCACCTATGCCCTTGACGAACCACCCTGTTGCATCGGCTAACCCGACTGTCGCCACACCTAGGACACACCGCCATTTCTGCTTTCAAAATCATTGCATTCAAATGTTTGTCATACACGTACGAGAAATTACTACACACATGCATCTACTTATATATATATATGTTCCAACAAGTAGCATTCAATTTCAGCATTGCACAACTAGCATTGCATTTCAGTATTGATTTCAAATGCTTTATTACCAAAAAGCATTGCATTTCAGCATTGCACACTACTTATTTACAAATTACACACTACTTATTGTCAAAAAAATTGCACACTAGTTATTTACATACGCTATACAAATTACACACTAGTTATTTACATACACTATACAAATTACAATCAAGTGTAAGGTTTTAAACACTATACAAATCTATTTAGTGCTTAAAAAACAGGACAATTTTTTTAGATTGTTTTTCTAAAACATGATTGGGAGATAATTAATTATGTTGCTCCATACACCCTATTCCATGATTCAAAACTAATTAAGTTAACAAATATATAAATCAAAACTATACTAGCTAGGATAAATACATCTAGTTATTAACTTATTCAATGTAAGAACTAATTAACAAATAGAATGTAATAAGAACTCTAATTAACCCTATACTAGTTCAAATGTAAGAACTAACTATGAAAAAAACCTTGTTTCTTCCTACATTTGGCACTACACAAATCCTAGCTATACTAGTTCAAATGTAAGAACTAACTACTAATTAATTAACCTATTGAATATGTATGAACCCGAGCTATATATTGAAAAATATAATGTAAGAAAAATAAAAAGAGAAGAAGGAGGGGGGCGGTGTGGATCGGATGTTCTTTACCTCACCGGCGTCGGCGTCGGCCGGGAGAGAAGCGTCGTCGGCGAGGAGGGGAGAGGGCGCGCTCGTGTCGTCCGCCGCGCGCGCGCGTGTGTGCCGTTGGTACGGCCGGCCAGACGCGTGTAGTGTGGATTGATTTGATCGGTCCACGCCGGCCGTCGTCGGCGCAGCGCGCGGGGACGAAGGTGGGGCGTCGACCGCGAGGAGGCGTGGCGTCGCCACGGTCGGGGGAAGAGAGACGACGGCGGGAGAGGAACAGAGGAGTGAGAGAGAAAGTGAAGTGAGAGAGAGCGGGAAGTTAATACCGTGCGATGTGAGGGTTCATATGTTTGATATCTGCAGCGTTTGCCGAAACGTACACGCTGCAAGTAGTAAATAATAATAATAAAATATGTTACAGATTCCAAGAGTAAACAGCGCTGGCTTAACAAAAAGGAAATTAGCAGCGTTCACTCTTTTACTAAACGCTGCTGCAATAGATTCTAGCAACGTGTAAATACGGACAAACGCTGCTGCCAAATGTACTAGCAGCGTTTACTTTCCGCTGAACGCTGCTGGAATATTTCTGAATTTTGATTAGGTGTTTTTTAATGGCAACTCTTTGTCTTTTGCCTTCCAATTTGGATGAAACAATGGTTTTAGCGTTTATAAACATAGTAGTTCAAAATTTCCTAAAAATTTATGAGATATATTTCAAAGACTATAAAGTTGTGCGTTACTTTTCGAAGGGCGCCAGGGGGTTTCATAGAGATGTGGTACGTACATATAGTTGTTATTCATATGTTTCCAAATATTTGTATAGACTCACTATGCACCATTTTATTTTTAATATATCCAATTATGGATTTATTTGAGGTTGCAAAGAAACTTTAAGCTCACTTAATCATATGGTTGCCTTAGCAGCGTTTGTTCCACCGGAAACGCCGCCGGTGTTAACACTAGCCGCGTTTGAGGTGACTTGAATGCGGCTGGTAAGATTTCTTAATTGTAGGAGTTTATTAATTATGTTAAGCTCAACTCTTTGTCTTCAGCCTTTCAAATTTTTTCAACAAATAGTTATAGTGTATACTTAAGTGTTTATATAGTAGTTGAAAAATTCCTTAATTTTTATGGGATATTTCAAACACGACATATTTTTATGCTAGTTTCGAAGGGGCGGCCGAGCGTGCGGAAGCTAGCGTGTGCCATGTTTGAGAGAGACGGTACATAGTGTGTTGTCATTCATATGTTTCATAATATTTGTATATACGTAGTATGCACCTTTTTAATTTTACATATCCAATTATGGATTTATTTGAGGCTGCAAAGAAATGCCAAGCACATTTTAGTGCATAATATTTAATTAAACACAGAAACTTACTCTAGAAGGTGTTTAAAATCTAACTATACAAACTACTGATACCTTTATACATAATAAACCTAGTAGCGTTTAGAAAAACAGTGCATGCAGCTACAATTTACTTTACCAGCGACGTTCGCCTCGCCCAAACGCTGGTAAAGTTATCTGGCCCGCAAGGCTTCAGGGTGCAAAGTTCTAGCAGCGTTTGGCATCGCTGAACGCTGCCAGTACTTAAATTTCAGCTACGTTCCCGCCAAAGTGGGACGCTGCTGATAGTTTGGGAAAATAGTTGTCGCGTTCGCTCTTAGGCACACACTGCCAGTAGAAAAATCCTATAAGGGGTTTTTCTACTAGTGCATCTTCATCAGCACCATCTCATCTCCAAACCCTAGTTCATCTCTTCTGTTCAATCTTTGTATCAAACCTCATATTGGTACCTAGGGGATGCTAGTAGTGTTGATTACATCTTGTAGTTGATGCTTGTTAATTTAATTGGTGGAAGATCATTATGTTTAGATTATTAATCATATATTTATACCCACTGATCATGATTAATATGATGAGTTATGAGTAGTTTCTTTTGTTCTTGAGAACATGGGAGAAGTCTTGTTATTAGTAATCATGTGAAGTTGATCACCATTCAATGTTTTGATATTATGTTGTGTTGTTCTTCCTCTAGTGGTGTTATGTGAACGTCGACTACATGACACTTCACCATCTTTGGGCCTAGGGGAAGGTATCGTGGAATCAGTTTATAGATGATGGGTTGTGGGAGTGATAGAAACCTAAACCCCAGTTTATGAATTGTTCCGTGAGGGGCTGTTTTGGATCCACATGTTTAATGCTATGGTTAGATTTATCTTAATTACTTCTCTTTTATTTGCGGATACTTGCATAGAGGGTATAATCATTAGTAGCTATTTGTTCAAGTAAGGACAGTACCTTAGCTCCGGTCCACCCACATAACACTTATCAAGGCAATGAACGCAAGTCGATGAATCGTGATGAAAGTAACTTGGCGATATTTCCGAGTGTCCTCAAGAGCATTTTAATCACTATAAGAAGTACCATCGGCTTGTCCTTAGCACAATTAAGGATTGGGGCACTTACTGCACCTTGCTACTTTTGTTACTTGTTACTTGCTATAAATTATCTTGCTCTCAAATTATCTATCAAAACTATCTTACATCACTTGCAGTGAAATCCTTGCTGAAAACCGCCTATCAATTCTTTCTGCTCCTCGTTGGGTTTGACTCTCTTACTTATCGAAAGGACTACGATTGATCCCCTATACTTGTGGGTCATCACAAACTCATCGGCTTCATCTTGTACAACGTCAAACTTAGAACGTTGAATGCTTGAGCTGCCCTTGAACAAAAGTGTTGAGATGATCCCAAGCATCCTTAGCGGTGACAAAGGGACGGATGTGAGGAAGATGCTCGGTTGACAAAGACTTTTGAATAATGAACAAAGCGGACGCATTGAGTTGATCGTCCACCACTTCTCTTGGTGTCAAGTTTCTTGGATCATAGGGGTTGAACCCTTCTTCAATGATTCTCCAAAGTTGTGTCGAAGAGCTACCAATATGAGAATTCATAAGAAAAACCCGATTAGTAAAATTAGAAGTATCTAATTGAGGAGGAGGGCCAAGATGCGTGATATGAGGCATGGGGAAGGTGGGAGGACCATACGTCGGCGGTGGGGGTACCGCCGAATTGGCACCTGACCCATTCTTCCCTAGGATAGGATTAGGAGTCAACCCACTAGCCGCCTCCCTGGAGGAGGTGGCATCCGCGTTCAAGGGAATAGCATCCGCTATTTTCTCGGAAGCGGTGGTGGGAATAGACAAGACATTTAGGAAATTATCCAACATGTCTTGTACCTTGTCAACCATAGATGATGTAAGTGTTTCCATGACAACATTTAAATCA
The DNA here is from genome assembly GCA_039707655.1 of Elymus sibiricus. NCBI lineage: Eukaryota > Viridiplantae > Streptophyta > Magnoliopsida > Poales > Poaceae > Elymus > Elymus sibiricus. The sequence continues at coordinate 40,849,995 of CM077664.1, forward strand.
TCTCTAGTGACCGAAGTACTATCCACGGCGGCAAGGCTCTCACTCTCATCCCGATCATCGTCGGCCATACTCTTTAGGCGGTAAAGCCTTTAATAAAGAGAAAGGCTCTGATACCAATTGAAAGGATTGGTATGGTCGACTAGAGAGGGTGAATAGGCGACTAACAATTTTTAGCTTCTTTTCCAATTTTAGGGTCACAACAAGAATATAGGTTATCTAGATATGCAGCTAGATAGACAACATATATGCAAAGCTCAACAACAACAAGCTAGAGGGTAAACACAATAATACAAGCTTGTACAAAGTAAGTGAAGGAAAGAATAAACTGCAAGTGGAGACGTTGATGTAGTTCCCGGAGTTCCCTCCTTTGGGGGAGGTAAGTCTCCGTTGGAGAGGTGTGGAAACACAATGCACCCCAAGCGCTACAATGGCTCACCTTATTCTCCTCGTGCCCTCGCACAATGCAAGGTGCCACGAATCCACTAAGCGGCGCCTTGAAGGCGGCAACCGGAACCTTCACAAACAAGGTTGGGGCGAGCTCCACAACTTAATTGGAGGCTCCCAACACCACCACGAAGGTTCACCACAATGGCTATTAGCTCCGAGGTGACCTCTTCCGTCTAGGGTGCCCAAACACCCAAGAGTAACAAGATCCACAAGAGAAAGTAGAGGGGAATCAAATTTGCTTTGGTGGAAGTGTAGATCTAGGTCTCCTCTCCCAATCCCTAGCAAATCAACAAGTTTGAGTGGCTAGAGAGAGAGATCGGGTAAGAATAAGCTTTGGCAACAATGGAGGAGAGAGAGAGAGGTAAGAGGTTAGACAAAAGGAGGAAGAAGCTCCTCCTTATATAGCTCCCCCAAATCCAACCGATATGTGCAGAAATTGCACTGAGCGGTAATACTGCTCCGGAGAGCGGTACTACCGCTATCCCTTACGAAACTGCATAAAAGCCTGGGCGGTAGTACCGCTCATCAGAGCGGTACTACCGCAGTCTCCTACAGGGTTGCAACGCACCACTAGAGCGGTACTACTGCCCTCGTGACCGGTAGTACCGGCTAAATAAATATAGTCGGTACTTCCGGTGCGGTGCCGCCCAAGTACCTCAGCCTTACCCGGAGGGAAAAGCACCTGAGCGGTAGTAGGTCCGGCACTTGGAGCGGTAGTGCCGCTCCAACAGGGGAGCGGTACTACCGCTTTAGTGCGCGGTACTACCGGCTAGGTGTGCCAGCAGAGGTACTGCTCCCACAAGGGGAGCGGTACTACCGCTAGGCACAATAGTACTACCGGGTGTGCAAATTCAGCAATAAGATGGAAATGATTTCTCTCCTCGAAACTGTTGGGAAGGAAATATGGGTGCAATATAAGTTTTGTGTACGTGTTTTATTCCACCCATAGCCTCCAACGCGGACCCCCTCTTAATAGTACGGATTTCCTACGACCAAAGAAATAAAAGCGTCGAAACACCGTCTTCGATCTTTTCCTTCCAGAGGGAAACCTAACCGTCTTGTGCCACTTTTGAATATGCATGTGTAGCTCAAGCACACAGTTAGTCCGCAAATTACGTTGTCATCAACACCAAAACACTTAGGGAGGGAAATGCCCTTTCAAAGGGTTTGCACGCCGCCGGAGGAGACGGAGGGGAGAACGCGAGGGAGACATATGTTTCTATCAGGATTGCACTTGAGAGAGAGCAAGTTGGACTAGCAAGGTTCACCAAGGAGTCGAGGGTCATGTTTGCCGACGCTACCATCATGGATGCGGATGTGCTCAAGTGAGTTCGCCGGATGCGTGGCAACATCAATGCGTGCCATGAAAATGATGATGGACATTGATTCATTAGGTTTATTGAATCTGGATTATAAACTTTGATTGAATTGTTGACATGTTGAATTATTTGTCATGCATAATTTATCTCCGAAATTACTTGGCACAATATACCTATCATTGAATTGTCATCGAATGTTGTAAATGGATGAAGAAATTTGAGGTTTTTTGAAAAATTGGGCGGACAAGTAGGAGACGCCGTTAGACACCACTTTGTCCGTGTACGTGTCCCCGAACACGTGGGGGGACAGATTTAACCAGCGTCCTTGGATATGCCCTTACTCAGCGTCCCTTCAAATTGCAAGATCCGTCCAGCTAATTTTTTTTAACACAGTACAAACGCAGATGCTTATATACACACACGTACACTCAATCCTATGAACACACACATGCACATCCTACCCCTATGAGCACCTCCGAGATACTGAGCCGGCACAACATCTTGAGATTGACGAAGTCGCCACAGACGCATTCGTAGTCGACGTGAACGTCTCCTCCCACTGAACGCCGGAAGGCGTGAAATAAATACAGAAAAATGCGACCACCAATGCCAAGTCTAGGACTTGAACCCAGATGGGTTGATTCCACCACAAGGAACCTAACCATCTGAGCTACGCTCAGTTCGCGTCTAGCTAATCTTTTGGAAACTTACAAACAGGAACACTTCGCATCCTTGTGTAATCTCATAATTCCGAATTATCTCTTTTTTTTTCCGGGAAATCTCAGAATTTCGAACCGATCAGTTTTAGCAATGCATTGAATGCAGATGAGATTTGACCGAACAAGTCCACAGCACGAGACTAACGAGCAAGATGCGACATATACGATGGATCGGAATATAAAATAATCACACGTATTTCTCTACGAAATACGCATCTAAATATGTGATGTATCATACTAGTAAGCGCCGAAGAACTTGCGGCAATGTAGAAACCACCAATCCCGCAAAAAATAAAATAAAATAAAAAGTAGAAACCACCAGCGGTGTCAGCGACCAAAAAACAAAACAAAGCGAGGAACACAACAACTACTCTCACTGTCTCAGGTGTTATTCATAAGCTCGATCGATCGACAGGCCGGGCCTAATACTTGTACAGAGAATCAACAGCAGGAAGGAGAACTAATCAAACGGAGAGACCTGCGGAGCTAGCGAGCGAGCGAGCTTACTTAGCCGGCCGAGCTGTATGGAAATGGCGATGGGGATAGGACGGACGACGAGGCCGCCGGTTAGCATCAGGTGTCGTCGCGCCAGCAGAGAAGCATGTGGAGGCAGCGGCGCGCGATGTAGAACCGCGCCCGCTGCTCCCTTGCCTTCCTCCTCAGCCTCACCACCCGCGCCCTCACGCGGCCGCTGCTGCTTCCGGCGGAGTAGCTCCTCACGAGCAGCGGGGCGCCGCCGCGGCCGGTGATGGCGCCCGTCGTCGAGGTCGTCTCAGCAGACGAGGACCTCGCGCGCTCCATCCTCCTCCTACCCCTCCTCCGCTCTTCTTGGAGCGATGTATTTTACTGGCAAAATTGACCGCTGGAGATGCATGTATATAGAGGAGTGGTGCATGAATGCAGTGGCGTGCTTCTCTCTCACTGTCTTGTCGTGGGTACCTCCGAGAGGAGCATGCCCCTCGCCGGCGGCCGCGGGCCGTCCGATGCAATGGCGGGCGGCGACGGGGATCCTGGGGCCCGCGCGCGTCCGTTACTGGTTCCACTGGCCAGCGTACGCTCGCCATCGGAGATCAACCTTGGACGGACTGCCGGAGACCCGGAAGTAACTGACCTCGTTTTTTAGTCAGTAAGTATACTAGTACTAGCTGTTTGTTGTTGGCTTCTGCATGCGGGCAAGACAAAGCAGGAAGGCGGGAATGAAAGTGAATCGTATCGGTCTTCATGTTTTCAAACCACCCATGTAAAATTTGGACATGGCTTTCCTCCCATCTCTGCTCTAGTGGAGAATCTAGACTCTAGGGGACTGGATCTGGACCTCCTTCCTTCCTTTTTCAGCGACGGCATGACGACGGCGAAAAAGAAAATACCATTTGAGTTTTCTTAGCAAGAAATGACGTATGTGGAAATAGCTACCGCCAAGACACACTTTCTAGTTGATGCATGATTTCATCTACACCAGTCCGAACTTTCAACGATCAAAAACCGGGCTTTTAATCAAATTCAGAACAATGAAACTTTTATTAAATCCCCAAGCCAAAAGTTCCATGTTGAGAAAAAAGAGCAAACACCTACTTCAAACTGTGGGTGCCCTCTCTGGACCTCCTTTCACGCCGGCAGCGACGGACGGTGTGTGTGCCGTGTGGGTGGAGTCGCGTCTTAGTTGGTGGCGCTTGTCGACTATCTCCTATGTGGAGCCAAGGCTCGGCTCGCACGCAAGGAGAAAAATGTAATGGTAGGAGGAGAAAGGAGGGTGGTAGATGCGCACGACAACAACACACACGACAAATATATATAGTTGGAGGAGGTGGGAAACAAGGAGACGATAAGAAAGGGGCCCACTACAGGAATTACCTAATATGCCGACGGCTTTTTATCAGGGCCGTTGGCATATATACACGTAAGCCGACGGCCGGGCAAATCCCGGGAGAATGTTCGAAATAGCGTCCAACCTGAGTTCAGAGAATTAATTGTCAACCAGAAAAAAGGAAAGACATGTTACTCATGATGGATCTGGGTGTCCATAGCTAGTTTGAACACTTAACAAGAACAAGCTGTAACAAAAAGTAGTTTCAAGGGCAAGTGGAGCCTATGTATGTATGTATGTATGTATGTATGTATACAGACTTGTGTTTCACTATGAATGACAGACAACTTGTGTATCAATTAATTAGTTAGTGCCCTGCTCTCTCTTAATTGGTATGTTGTAAGGAGTGATAGTTTGTATTTTATTTTTCTTCTTTGAAGAATGACAAGACTTGAAATTGGATGGAAGAAAAAGAGGCCTACATGTGCATGTTCAATGACTGTGTTGCAACCGTTGCAACTCCGAGAGATTGCTCGGGTAGGGGCTCAGTATACCGGCCTAGAAGTGAAAATAGCGATCAAAATTTTGCACCACCGAAGAAGAGAAAAGCAAAAAACTTATCATCTTTTTCAAAGGATTGAACATTTTTTACTGTCATGTTATCCTGTGGGCAGGATATTGACCTAGCAACTTTGGTGTAGCCTATTGTATTACTCATATTCATCGAGCAGTATATTATAAAAGGGGCTTTTATTGACTCTAAATGTAGCATTATCGTAATGGGTTCACACACTGCCTTTGCATAATTAAGGGTGTGTTTGGTTGGGTGGCTAGGGATAGCCACTTTTTAGGTGGTTGCCATGTGTTTGATTTTAAAATTTGTGTAATTGAGGATAGGCAGATCTGAAGAATATTCCCTAAAAAATTGGCTTAGTGGAAGCGCCAAAAAGTGATGGGTGAGGGAAACCACCCTATGCTTGCATGCTCACCTCACCATCCTAATCGTTTAATGCTTGTTCTCACCCCTCCCCCATGAAAAAAAGGAATTTTATCAGGCTTTTGGTGAGGACATTCGTATGTTTGTACTTGTCATCCAACGTACCGTGACGAATATTAGGGTGTTAGAAAGGAAAGGGCAACTCATGAAATATAACCGACAAACATATATGTATATAAATCATGCAACAAAGAAACCAAAAGAATCCAACATAAATCCATATGTGGATCTGATCATAAAGGGACAATTCATTATACGGCAACAAACACACCGAGAATTACATGAGATGGAACACAATCTTGTAGGGCAGCACATGTGATCATTGATTGAGACGCAAGGGAGAGAAGATGCTAATTAGCTACTTTTATGGACCAATAGTTCAAGCAGGACTATTCACACATGGTGATGGTGGCAGCGAGGTTGGTGAAGATGCCTCCTGCGATGATTTACCCCTCCGGCAAAGTACCGGAAAAGACGTCCAGATTGGATCATCGCAAAACCATGGTGGCGACGGCAGAAAAATCCTCGATAAATAAATCACGTAAGAGACCTCCGAAATTAGGGAGCATAGTGAATTTAGATACTAGATGATACCCCACACGTTGTTGCGGTAGTGTTTTCCAATATATTTCAGTGATATTTGGTTGCATGGAACATGTGAATACTCGGAGTAATAATATGAGAACTGAAACTGAAAATACATACAACTTATTGTGTTTGATTATTTTATAGTTCTAAAATATTCATTAATATTATAAATAGCATAACATAATGGAAATTCTCATGCATGTTGAAGTGGGCTTTTTCCTATGCATGGTTGTATGTTGAGGTAGACCTACTCCTTATGCATGTTGCATGATGAGGTGGCATGTTTGCATGTTGAGAGAGATAGGTTACTGGGTGATACCTATTTTGATATAAACAATTTACTATGGTAAGGAAATAGTAACCAGACAAGTTTGTAATGATACCACTAGTAGAAAACAGGTCATTGGTTTTTGCCAGATCAGAGCAACAGTCCCGGTCGACTTACGAACCGGGACTAATGCGTGCATCAGTCCCGGTTTGAGCGGCCAGGACGCCGGCCGGGCCTCGGCAGGCACCAGTCCCGGTTCGGCTGGGACCTTTAGTCCCGGTTCCAGCCACCAACCGGGACTAAAGGGCTTCGCTCCTGGCGCAACCCCTTTAGTCCTGGTTGGTGTCTGGAACCGGGACTAAAGGTCAGTCTTCAGTCCCGGTTCTAGACACCAACCGGGACTAAAAAGATGCCTATATATATGCTCGCCCCTGCACGCTCACTCCTCTGTTTTTTGGCCGGCCGGCGTGTGGGAGGTGTGTGCTACTCTGTTCTCACCTCCTATGCACATGAGGTGTTTGATGAAATGCCCGAGCCACACTTAAGCTTTATCCTCTCTAAGCTCGACCTCCAAGCTCCATTTTCCCCAAGATTTGTCTAGCTTTGGCGGCGCACCAACTATCCAAGTGTTCTAAAAAGGTTAGCAACTTCATCCTTTCATCTCTCACTGCTAGTTTAGCTCATTTCAAATGCTCTAGAAGTAGTGTGGTTTGTGGGTTTTAGTGGAGGAGTGTATGTGTGAGTTTATTTGATTTAGATGCACAATTTGAGCTCAAATTAACTTCTTAGTTTGCACATGTGTAGGGTGCCGTCCCGTCCCCGTCCCCGTCCTCACCGCCGTCGATCGCCCGCGCCGATCTCGTCGCCGGCACCACCGTGGTGAGCCTCTTGTTCTTATCTTTTTTTTAAAGAAAAAATTCTTACTTGTATGATTTATATAGCTACTTGTATAATTTTCTTACTTGTATTATTGTTTGTTATTATATAGTGCCATGGTTTTGGTATCCGCCCCCGTCGGCTCTCGTTCGGTCTATGATTCGGATGTGGTATATTATCTTTTATAACTACTTGTTTCATTTAGTGTTTATGACAATTATGCCGACCAACTTGACATAGATGTCTTTATCTAGGAGGTATGTGAACCGGAAATTCCAACCGACCCTCTTGTCGAGAGGTTAAATTTAGTTGAAAAAGAAAACAATTATTTAAAAGAAAAATTGAAAAGAGTTGAAGAAGAGAAGATGAAATTGGAGTTGCATGTTGCCGATGTCGTCGATCTACACAAGATCCAGATGGATGCAATGCGCTTGAAGATTAGAAAGATTAGAAAATATGCATTTGATAATGAGGCTTGGTATCATTATGTTGTTGGATCAATTGTTACCTTAGTTGCGATTTTGATCGCATTTGTTGTTGCATTTAAATGTTTTACATAGTTGTATGTTAGTTTCAATGTATGTTTTAATTAGATGCTCTAGAGAGCTGTATGTTGTTCTATGAGAACTATGTATGAACTTTATGTATTTATTTTTTCAGTAATAACATTTGATCACTACTGTACTTTGGTTTTAATGTGATGTTGAACTTGTATTAATTTGGTCATTTCTCTATTCATGATGTTCTGTAATGGTTTTTGATATACTTAATTATATAATGCACGCAGATGAACCGGCAATGGATGTACGGTGACCGACGCACCTCCGACTACATTACGGGCCTGCATAATTTTCTCGATGTGGCTGAGGCAAACAAGCAGAATGGTTTTATGTATTGTCCATGTACTGTCTGTGAGAATACGAAGGATTACTCTGACTCGAAAACCCTTCACTTCCACCTGCTTAAGAACGGTTTCATGCCACACTATAATGTTTGGACCAAGCACAGAGAAAGAGGGGTTATGATGGAAGACAGCGAAGAAGAAGAGGATGATGACAACTATCCTATGTTCCCTGAATACGGTGATACTGCAACGGGGGAAGCTGAAGATCAAGAGGCACCAGATGTGCCCGATGATGATCTTCGCCGGGTCATTGTTGATGCACAGAGAGGATGCGAAAGTGAAAGGGGGAAGTTGAAGTTCGATCGCATGTTAGAGGATCACAAAAAAGGGTTGTACCCAAATTGCGAAAATGGCAACACAAAGCTCGGTACCGCACTGGAATTGCTGCAATGGAAGGCAGAGAATGGTGTATCTGACAAGGGATTTGGGAAGCTACTGAAAATAATGAAGAAGAAGCTTCCAAAGGATAACAAATTGCCTGACAGTACGTACGAAGCAAAGAAGGTTCTCTGCCCTCTAGGATTAGAGGTGTAGAAGATACATGCATGCCCTAATGACTGCATCCTCTACCGCGGTGAGGAGTACGAGAATTTGAATGCATGCCCGGTATGCGGTGCATTGCGGTATAAGATCAGACGAGATGACCCTGGTGATGTTGAGGGCGAGCGCCCCAGGAAGAGGGTTCCTGCCAAGGTGATGTGGTATGCTCCTATAATACCACGGTTAAAATGTCTGTTCAGAAACAAAGAGCATGCCAAGTTGTTGCGATGGCACAAAGAAGACCGTAAGAAAGACGGGAAGTTGAGAGTACCCGCTGATGGGTCGCAGTGGAGAAAAATCGAGAGAAAGTGGCCGGACTTTGCAGGTGACGCAAGGAATTTATGGTTTGGTTTAAGTGCAGATGGCATTAATCTTTTTGGGGAGCAGAGCAGCAATCATAGCACCTGGCCTGTGACTCTATGTATCTATAACCTTCCTCCTTGGTTGTGCATGAAGCGGAAGTTCATTATGATGCCATTGCTCATCCAAGGCCCTAAGCAACCCGGCAACGACATTGATGTGTACCTAAGGCCATTAGTTGAAGAACTTTTACAGCTGTGGGACATAAAAGGTGTACGTGTGTGGGATGAGCACAAACAGCAGGAATTTGACCTACGAGCATTGCTGTTTGTAACCATCAATGATTGGCCTGCTCTTAGTAACCTTTCAAGACAGACAAACAAGGGATACCACGCATGCACGCACTGTTTAGATGAGACCGAATGTATATATTTGGATAAATGTAAGAAGAATGTGTACCTGGGACATCGTCGATTTCTTCCGACCAAGCATGCCTTAAGAAAGAAAGGCAAGCATTTCAAAGGTGAGGCAGATCACCGGAAGAAGCCTGTCCTCCGTACTGGTGATGATATACTTGATATGGTCAAGGATTTACAAGTAATCTTTGGAAAGGGTCCTAGCGGACAATTTGTTCCGAATGACGCTGACGGACACGCACCCATGTGGAAGAAGAAATCTATATTTTGGGACCTACCCTATTGGAAAGACCTAGAGGTCCGCTCTGCAATCGACGTGATGCACGTGACGAAGAATCTTTGCGTGAACCTGCTAGGCTTCTTGGGCGTGTATGGGAAGACCAAAGATACACCGGAGGCACGGGAGGACCAGCAACGTATGAACGAAAAAGACGGCATGCATCCAAAGCAGTATCAAGGTCCGGCCAGCTACGCTCTTACCAAAGCAGAGAAGGAAATCTTTTTTGAATGCCTGCTCAGTATCAAGGTCCCGTCTGGCTTCTCGTCGAATATAAAGGGAATAATAAATATGGCAGAGAAAAAATTCCAGAACCTAAAGTCTCATGACTGCCACGTGATTATGACGCAACTGCTTCCGGTTGCATTGAGGGGGCTTCTACCAGAAAATGTTCGATTAGCCATTGTGAAGCTATGTGCATTCCTCAATGCAATTTCTCAGAAGGTAATCGATCCAGAAATCCTACCAAGCTTACAGAATGATTTGGTCCAATGTCTTGTCAGTTTCGAGTTGGTGTTCCCACCATCCTTCTTCAATATTATGACGCACGTCCTAGTTCACCTAGTCGACGAGATTGCAATTCTGGGTCCTGTATTTCTACACAATATGTTCCTCTTTGAGAAGTTCATGGGAGTCTTAAAGAAATATGTTCGTAACCGTGCTAGGCCAGAAGGAAGCATCTCCACGGGCCATCAAACAGAGGAGGTCATTGAGTTTTGTGTTGACTTTACTCCTGACCTTAAGTCGATTGGTGTTCCTGAATCGCGGCATGAGGGGAGACTGGGTGGAAAAGGCACGCTAGGACCGAACTCAATAATATGTAGGGACGGGCATTCTTGGGCGCAAGCACACTACACAGTTCTACAGAATTCTACCTTGGTGGCCCCGTATATCAATGAACACAAGAATATTCTACGCTCCAAACACCCGGAGCAGTCTGACGACTAGATTACACGTGAACACATGGGGACTTTCGGCGGTTGGTTGCAAATACATCTCATGGGTAACACCACTGTTGGAGATGAGCTGTACTTGTTGGCCAGGACACCATCTTTGAATGTATTGACTTTCCAAGGGTACGAGATAAATGGGAATACATTTTACATGATCGTCCAAGATAAAAAGAGCACCAACCAAAATAGTGGTGTCCGGTTTGATGCAGCAAACACCAATAGGGCAAAGGACACATATTATGGTTACATAGAGGACATATGGGAACTTGACTATGGACGTGATTTTAAGGTCCCTTTGTTTCGGTGCAAATGGGTCAATCTGTCAGGAGGCGGGGTATAGGTAGACCCGCAGTACGGAATGACAACAGTGGATCTCAACAATCTTGGGTACACAGACGAACCATTCGTCCTAGCCAATGATGTGGCGCAGGTTTTCAATGTGAAGGACATGTCTACCAAACCGAGAAAAAGAAAAGATAAGGAAGCGAATACATCATACGATGAGCCAAAGCGCCACATAGTTCTTTCAGGGAAAAGAAACATCGTGGGAGTGGAGGACAAGACAGACATGTCAGAAGATTATGAAAAGTTTCATGAAAAGGTTGGGCGAGAATGAAAGGTTCACGATCGAAGAAGTCGATCCAGATGGCAAACCGACTGTTCCCAAGCGGACCCAAGACCGATTTATACATCAGTGCGGAGTTGTTGTTAGAGACAGCGTCCCGATCAGCATCCAAGAATGGAATAAGAAGAAGGACGATAGAGTTTCTTATGTCGACGATAGATGCAAAGATCAGATTTGGAACTCGCTCATGATAAATTTCAGCCTACCGCCAGAGGAGGATCCAAATAACCCAGTTATACAGCAAAAAGTCAAAAAATGGGCTCTTAAGAAGATGGCAGAACAATTCAAGAACTGGAAGAAAAGATTGAACGAACAGTTTGTCAAGAAAGACTAGACTCCAGAATTCACCGGTCAATATGCGAAAATAAAAGATCACTGGCCCGCATTTGTGGTGTACAAGAAATCGGAGAAAGCTAACAACAGGTCACAGACAAATAAGCTAAATGCTGCAAAGAAGCAGTATCACCATGTTACGGGGTCAGGTGGCTACAAGGTTGCCCGGCCTACGTGGGACAAAGCTGAGAACGACCTGCTTGCTAAAGGGATCCAACCAGCAACATTGAACTGGCCCGAACGGGCAAGGACTTGGTTCTTCGGGCATGGGGGAACTTTGGACCCAAAAACAGGGAAGTATGTTTACACGAAAGAACAACTTGAAACACCCGTCACAAAGATTCAGGAAGCAACCAAGGACGTGCAGGAAGGGAGGTTCCATCCCGACAGAGAGAAGGACGTGCGGTCACGCGCCCTCGGGAATCCTGAACACCCTGGACGAACACGAGGCACAACAGGCTCCATTCCGTGGGTGCATGGGTTTCCCGACAGCACTGGTTATAGAAGCCGAGGGAGAAAGAAGAAAGAGGAAGCAGACCGGATGCAGAATGTAGAACAAAGATTAGCGTTGCAGGAGAAGAAACTAGAGGCACTTACCAGTCAGCGAGCTACCGACCCACCATCTCAGCAGCACGAAGATCCTTCATTCGATACTGCCCACGAAGCTACCCCACCATCTCAGCGGAAAAGCAGCATGGCTTCCACGGAGCTCGTTCAGCCTGATATCACGGCTCCTCGCTACCCCGTGGATTATATCACGGAGAGGGAACATTGTGAGCTAATGGCGAAATGCATCAACCTAACCTTGAAGGTGGCGGTCGGCTATGTCTTACCTCCTAGACCTGATGGAACTTTCCATTTCAATCCGATTCCAGATGGCTTTGCTATTGTCGGACTGGATGAAGTTACCAACGGATTCGAGGGGCTGGAGCTTGAGTACCCTACAGGTGAAGGGGAGACTCATCTGGTAGATGCCGTAAGGACTACCATTCTATGGAGAAAGGAAAACATCGTGCTTCACAATGGACGCCGCGTCAGCAGACTCAGCCGGAGGAGGCCCCTCAGCAGACTCCTCACAGTCTAGCTCTACCTGCGCTGCCTCAGTCGTCTCCGCCGCGTCAGCACACTCCGCCGCCTCAGCTGTCTCCGCCGCGTTAGCGGACTCCGCCGGAGGAGGCCCCTCAGCAGAATCCTCTGCCGCCTCAGCTGTCTCTGCCACCTCAGCGGACTCCACCTCCTCCGCCGCGTCAGCTGACTCCGCCTCCTCCGCCGCCTCAGCAACGGCGGAAGAGACCCGCCGTCGCTCCGGCGGCTAGCAGTACAACAACGAAGAAATCCAGAGCAGGTCCAAGCGTCAAGAAGGCTCCTCCCAAGTTACCATACGACATGACTAAGGAGGAAAACAATGAGATCGTGGTTGCCGATGTGAAACGCCAGCTTGCACCGAAACGTCCAGATCCAAAGGAGAAAATAGATCCGGTAAAAGCGAAGCACTGTCTGGATGCCCTTCTATGACCACCATCTCCTCCGCCGCTCTCACACTATGACCGCTGTATTGTAAAGACATTTCATGAAGCGAAAAGGTCGGGAAGTACTACCAGTGCTGCAAGAAGTGGGAAAACAATTCCCCAACTCGGCGAACAGGAAAAACAATCGTGCCCCCCGCTCAAGGTGTTTCCCGATATCGCTAATGATCCGGGGGTAGCGGCCGCTCATCCTGGTTACCCTCTTCGTGATTACTTAGGCGATGAGGTACAGTTCGAAATGGCTAAGGTAGCCTTTAGATACGAGCACGGGAAGCCTCTCGTCAGACCTGAGCAGCTCCCGCGTCTATCAACGATGATGCAAACATTGCATAACTGGTACTTGAAAGCCTGCAAGGAAGGGACCGACAGTATCTTAGTGGGAATTAAAGATGAGCACTACTTCAATGGAGTCGAGGCGTTGTACATTGAATTTGAAGAATTATTTCAGTTATACAATCAAGATGCCCTCAACAAAACTATCGTCAGTTGCTATTGTCTGTAAGTATTTTTTCTGTAATTAAGTCTCTAGCTCAGCTCGTTCATTGCATGTATAATTATCCTCACACTATATTATGCAGATTGAAGATCCGCGAATGCAGAGGAAAAATCTATGACATTGGGTTCATTAACCCAAATACCGTAAATGAATATACGGTACAAAAAAACCCGATGATACAGAGAATTACTTGCTAAAGGCGTTACTTGGACAACAAAACAAAAGGGAAATACTATTTCCTTACAACTTCAAGTGAGTGTTACTGTCTTGTGCACATTCTGTTTCGCTTACTCGAGGTTAAGTGTAATTGATGAGTTATGCGTGCGCAGGTTCCACTTTATTCTGCTAGCCATTCAGCTTGACGCGGGACTAGTAGTTGTCTTGGACTCGAGACGTAAAGAGGCTAAGGAGTGGGCGGACATGAGTCAAATGCTCCAGAAGTAAGTTCAATCATTATCGCACCATATCGGCAACTTTCGTTCATTTCCTGATATCAAGTAATCATTTTCTTTGCCGGGCAGGGTTTGGAAAAAGTTCACCAACCAGGTTAGGGGTGAATGGAAAAAGGAGCTGCGATTTTCACACCCCAAAGTAAGTACTACTAGCTAGTTCCGCGCATCTCTCATTGATTCTAGTTTCAATACCATTATCATGCTTGATTATCATTTTGATTGAACTCTATTCTCGTAAAGTTCTTGTGGCAGGAACCCGGGAATAATTTATGTGGATACTACGTTTGCGAGTACATTCGCCACAAGACCTCTGAGCGGGGCAGATCTGACGAACAATTTGAAGTATGTAAACAATATTCACATTTTTATTTTATTACCATCAATTGTGTTGAGTTTCATTCATATATATATATATATATATATATATATATATATATATATATATATATATATATATATTGACCCCCTTCTTTAAATTAGATCTCGCGGAAGCGGGACGAACTCCTACCAACTGATCGCATACGAGCAATTCAAGAGGAATTGGCGGGATTCTTTGTTGACCATGTCATACCTACAGACGGAGAATACCATCGGGAGTGGCAATGCGATTTTGGTAATTAGATATTAGGGATCGTAAGAGATGTTATATTGTATATATGCATGAACGTGTACTATATGTAGTAGCGTCGAATAGATATACGAAAACTTGTTGTTCGACCAAGCACGGAGAAAGAGAGGTCACTTCTCTCTATATATTGATCATGACGATGTTGTGTAATGGTTCCTTCATTGCTATATGTAGTAGCTAGCGTCGAGTTGAATGAAAAGCATAAAATAAAAATGAAAACCCTAAATGTAAAGGAATTGAATGGTAAACACAAAAAGAAAAGGGGAAACACAATATGAAACCCCTAAACCCTCCAAAACCCCTAAACCCCTCCTTTCAAAAAAAAAACCCCAACGCCTGGCAGTGCTGACGCGTGGCTGCCTTCTAGTCCCGGTTGGTGTTACCAACCGGGACTAGAGGTCCTCCTGCCTGGGCGCCCACAGCGGCCACGTGGAGCTCCTTTAGTCCCGGTTCGTAACCCAACCGGGACTAAAAGTGGGGGCCTTTAGTCCCGATTGTTCAGTCCCGGTTGCAGAACCGGGACTAAAGGCCCTCTGGAACCGGGACTGATGCCCTGTTTTCTACTAGTGTACAGTGCTATACTGTACTTGACACACACAAAGGACGTCACTTGATTTCTGTCAATACACTACAATATATCCAATGCATGCTTCCCTAGGGCCAAAGGGAGTTTCCCTAAGGCCAAAGGGGGCCATCGCCCCCTACTCTAGAAAATACATTATATATACCCTTAATTAAGGGTTAGTATGCTTTTGTCCATTCCTGGTAGCTTTCTCCTTGGAAAGGTAGCTAATCATCTTGTATTATAATCATGCCAAACAATTTTGACAAGAACATATGTTATAATCCTGTTGTGAATATTATCTGAAGAATCTCTTACAAAATTTCTGAAATGAAAAAGGGAAAGGTATTTATGCAGAAGCTAGATAACTTGTACACAAATGAAATCGAACTTAATAAACGAGTGATAGTTTGCTGTCAATTTAAAATGGTAGTCCTGAGGGAGACAACCCCGGGACAAAGTCCGAGGGGGGCAAAGAAGGAGGAGACAAGGAGGAAAAAGCTACCAGAAATGTACCTTTCTTTACGGACTTTAATAGAAGATACAAATTTAGATTCCTGAAAAAATAGACAAATTGGCTACAAGCAGTGGTGGAGCTTCCCTAGGGCAAAAGGGGGCCATCGCCCCCCCCCTACTCTAGAAATCCATTATCTATACCCTTAATTTCTAGGCTTAACTGCAATGTTGGGTTTATATATACATGTTGGATTTTGTCAACTATCATATTGGGTTTATATATACATTAAGTCATACAAAAGGATGTTCTCATCACCCTGCTGACTGTATCCAAGGAGTGACACCAGATTTCTATGGTGAAGTCGAGAAAGCAACGTAATCTGAAATAATATAGCCAAACAATTAACTAAATAATTGATCACAATATATTACCGTATAGAAAAAAACTCGGAAGAAACTAACCTCCCTCGTAAAATGACCGATGCTCTACTGGGAGTTTAGACGTTTGTCTGCAACCTCTGTATCATCTGCCAGCTTTCCGTGGTAAATGGCCGCCGACCCTCCAGAGCCTATTCTTCTCTCGAATCCACATTGATGGCCATTTCAATGTCGGATAGCGTATATCTCGCCGGGACTTCTTGGAATTCGATCAAGCCAAGCTCTTCTTCTTCAGGCGCTGCAATAAAAGGAGGGTTATCAAACGAGCTAAATCAACTGCAAAATATTATTGTAGTTTCTTTTTTTGCAGGAAGTTGAAAAATATTGGTAGTTGGACCGAAACACATAGCCACAGTGCACACTATACGCTTCCGTAGTTAGAAGGCACACATAGTTTGGAGGTGGAAGGTTCTTCTTGCGTCTGAAGTAGTAGCAACATCCAATTGCAGCCATTATTAGCAGAACAGCTCTGGACGCAATACATGCAACAATAATTGTTCTGCGCCTATGTCGTGTGTCAAGGTCCCTATTATCTGCCAATACAAAAGAACATATTACAGCCGAATTTATTTTGGTAAAAAAGGAAAACGTCAGGCAAAAAATATAGTATACTACAAATGCAGATATTAAATCTCTCTCAGTCAGGATTCCCCTTGCAGACAATACCTCTTGGACAAGTTGTTAGTTCTGAGGGTGACAAAGAAGGAGCAGACGAGGAGGATAAAGCTACCAGGAATGTACCTTTCTTTGCGGACTTTGACAGAGAATACTAATTTAGATTCCTAAAAAATAGACAAATTGTCTGCAAGCAGTGGTGGAGCTTCCCTAGGGCAAAAAGGGGCCATCACCCCCCCCCCCCCCCCCCACACACACACACACTCTCTCTCTAGAAATCCATTATGTATGCCCTTAATTTCTAGGCCTAACTACCATGTTGGATTTCGTCAACTACCATGTTGGGTTTATATATACATTTTGGATTTCGTCAAACTACCATGTTGGGTTTATATATACATGTTGGATTTTGTCAACTACCTTGTTTGGTTTATACAAATATATATATATATATATATATATATATATATATATATATATATATATATATATATATATATATATATATATATATATAGTCTCGGATCCGTAGAGTGCGCAAACGGCCTGGATAAAGTCCTACGAGGGGCTCGGCCTCCATCAGGCATTTTCGACTGCTATACCTGCTATATATGATGCTAGTTCAAGGCAGCAAGTCTGCTTACTACAGGTGGCAGTAACTAACTAACTTTGATTTAGAGTATTTGTGCCTAGCAACTTCAGAATTGATGAAATTGAGTTACTTTGATTTAGAAGAAGAAGAAGAAGAAAGAAAGAAAGAAAGAAAGAAAGTATAATCTAAACCTTATTGGCATCTTGAGGCTGAGGGGAGTGGTATTATCTTCTCCCGTCCACTGTGTAGTAGGTTGGTGGTTGCTCCAATGGCGATGGCGGTGTCATATAGAATAAAGGACGCGACTAGGGAGCAAACGTGTGCTCCCTAGCATTCCCGAGTATACAGCCAAAAAGGTAAGTTTTTCTCCTAATACTATGATGAAAAATCAACTTCAAGAAAGGAAAGATCTTGTCCCATGTGCATTTATTTGTGTGTTCAATTTTTTTTTAAAAGTCATAACTTTTGAACCAAGCGTCGAAATTAAGATATGTTTTTGCCGTTAGGTTTCTGGCAACAAGCTTCAAAACTAGATCCCATATGAGAGTTTTGATGAACTTTTTTTTCTCTGGCAACTTTGGAGCCACGGAGAGGCAACTTTGTACTACAGTAAGCAACTTTTGGTTATGTCGTGTATCATGGCCACGTATCATCCTGATGTTCTTTTGAGTTGACTACGATGACTACCAAATTGCCTAAGATCATCTGTTAGTTGCCTACCGTGACTATCTGTCAACATTGGTGCTATATGAAGCATCTTGTTGCCAGGTTGTCCATCATGACTACCTATCAACTCAATGCTCTTATAAAGTTGGGTATCATGATCATCAAGTAGCCTAGCGTCACCTATGAAGTTACTTTCGACAAACTTTTTTTTCTCAGACAACTTTGGTGCCACGGAGAGGCAACTATTGTACTGCAGTAAGCAACTTTTCGTTATGTTGTGTATCATGGTCACTGATACGTCTCAAACGTACCTATAATTTTTTATTGTTTCATGCTATTATATTATCACTTTATATATTTTTTATAGTATTTTATATTATTTTTATGGACTAACCTATTAATTTAGTGCCCAGTGCCAGTTCCTGTTTTCTGTTTGTTTTTTGTTTCGTGGGAAATCAATATCTACGGAGCTCAAAATACATTGACGATTTAACACGATTTTTTTTGGTGACAAGAAACACAGGAAGCTTCGGGAGAGAACGAGACGTGCACCAGGGGGCCCACACGGGTGCCCGGCACGGCCAGGGGGGTGGCCGCGCCCCCTGCCTGTGTGGGGCCCCCACTTACTGCCTTGACCTGATTTCACTGCCATAAATCCTTATAAATACCGAAACCATCCGTCATACCTCCAGAAGAATTTTATCGCCGCCGCAAGCCTCTGTTCCGAAGAGATCCCATCTGGAGCCCTGTTCTGGAGCCCTGTCGGAGGGGGAAGCCATTGCTAGAGCCATCTTCATCAACCTTGTTGCCTCCATGACCATGTGTGAGCAGTTCTTTTAGGACCTATGGGTCCATAGTAGCTAGATGGTTCTCTCTCTCTTTTGGATCTTCAATACCATGTTCTCGTTCATGATCGAGATCAATTTGATGTAATCGGTGGTGTGTTTGTTGGGACATGATGAATTGTCACTTTAAGATCAGATTGTTCATTGAACTCAATTGAATCTATTTGGGTTTTGTTGCTGCATAATTAAATAGCTCTGTATGCTCGCCGATCTATCTATCTTCTTTGGCCAAGTTTGATGGGTTTTTCATCAGGGGGAGTTGTGCTTTGTAGTGGGTTCAATCTTGCACATCCTGGTACACTGCCAGAGGCATTCATATGTATTCATTATTTTCATTCCAGAGTTGTAAGTGAATAAAAGTGTGATGCATTCTAGAGTGTGCCCCTACCTATGAGAAAAAAAAGAGGCCAAAGTGCCCAACAAAAAAAGAGGCCAAAAAGAGACCACCAAAAAAATGAAAAAATGAGAGAAAAAGAGAGAGGGGGCACACTGCTATCCTTTATACACACTTGTGCTTCAAAGTAGCATCATGTATTTCATATAGAGAGTTTTCATATTCTTCATTTCATATGCTAGTGGGATTTTTACATTATAGAACTTGGCTTGTATATTCTACTGACGAGCTTCCTCAAATGCTCTTGGTCTTCATGAGCAAGCAAATTGGATGCACACCCACTTAGTTGCATTAGGAGAGCTTTCATACACTTATAGCTCTAGTGCATCTGTTGCATGGCAATCCCTAACTCCTCACATTAACATCGATTATAAGGCCTCTCCAATGCCTAACTATCAAGCTGCATTGATGTGAGACTTTCTTAGTTTTTTGTCTTCTCATGAAACCCCCATCATCATTCTATTTTCCATCCAAAGTGCTAAGATCAAGGCTTGTGAATTGAGCATTAAGCGAAGTGCTAAGTAGTTGAAAAGGGCTCATCACCGATTCGGTTACTTAACTGAAGCTCTAGGTTGTGTTATGGTAAAATGTTTGAATATGATAAAGCCTTGAGTGATTGGGGACATGTATATGACATATGAGTATTAATTGGTATTACATGAAAGCATTAATCCATGAAAAGCAATAGTAATTTTGTTTACACATTTTGATGTTACTTACTTGTTATCATTTATAAGATTATTGCTTTGAATCACTTCTGTCTTGAGTTCACACCATTGTTACATCATTTGATCAAAATTGTACTAGGTAGCATTCAACATCAAAAATTATCTTTGTTTATCATTTAGCTACTTGAGGACGAGCAGGAATTAAGCTTTGGGATGCTGATACGTCTCAAATGTATCTATAATTTTTGATTGTTTCATGCTATTATATTATCACTTTTATATACTTTTATAGCATTTTCTATTATTTTTATGAACTAACCTATTAATTTAGTGCCTAGTGCTAGTTCATGTTTTCTGCTTGTTTTTGGTTTCACAGGAAATCAATATCTAAGAGGTCAAAATACGTTGTCGATTTAACAAAAAAAAATTTGGGCGATAAGAAACACAGGAAGCTTCGGGAGAGATCGAGACGTGCACCAGGGGGCCCACACGGGTGTCCGGCGCGGCCAGGGGGGTTGGCCGCGCCCCCTGCCATGTGGGCCCCCCCACTTACCGCCTTGACATGTTTCCACCACCATAAATCCCAATAAATACTGAAACCATCCGTTGTATCTCCAGAAGAATTTTATCACCACTGCAAGCCTCTGTTCCAAAAAGATCACATTTGGAGCCCTGTTCCGGAGCCTTGCCGAAGGGGGAAGCCATTGCCGGAGCCATATTCATCAACCTTGCTGGCTCCATGACCAGGTGTGAGTAGTTCCTTTAGAACCTACGGGTCCATAGTAGTAGCTAGATGGTTCTCTCTCTCTTTTGGATCTTCAATACCATGTTCTCGTTCTTGATCGAGATAAATTCGATGTAATCGGTGGTGTGTTTGTTGGGACATGATGAATTGTCACTTTATGATTAGATTGTTCATTGAAATCAATTGAATCTATTTGGGTTTATTGTTGCATAATTAAATAGCTTTGTATGCTCTCCGATCTATCTATCTTCTTTGGCCAAGTTCGATGGGTTTTTCTTCAGAGGGAGTTGTGCTTTGTAGTGGGTTCAATCTTGCGGTGCTCTAACCCAGTGACAATAAGGGCCAAGACACGTATTGTGTTGTTGCCACTAAGGGTAAAACGATGGGGTTTAGTCATATTGATTGACTTCTTCCTGTCTACATTATGTCATCTTGCTTATTGCGATACTCTGTTTCTTGCAAACTTAATACCTTGAGATGCATGCTGGATAGCGATTTTGGGGTGGAGTATTAGTAGTAGATGCAGTTGGATTAACGGTCTACTTATCACGGACGTAATGCCTATATGAGATTATGCCATGAATGATCATAGTCATAAATATTGCAATCTTTTCAATTGCCCAACTGTAATTTGTTTACCATGCCATTCGCCTGTTTTCGAGAGAGAGATGCCACTAGTGAACCTATGGTCCCCGGTCTATTCTCCATTAATAAATTCTTCTACAAAATTACCTCTTTTATTTGCCTTACTATTTTACCACTACCTATATCTCTTTGCTTTTAATCTTGTAACTGGCAGGACAAGGGGCTTGACCACCCTGTTGCCACGTTGGGTGCAAGTTTTTATTTTGTTTGTGTGTGGATGTTGTTTATCTTGTTAGCATAGAAGCTCCTATTGATTCGATAAACCTTCGTTCTTAACCGAGGGAAAACTTGCTACTTGCTGCTTCACCCTTCCTCTTTGGGGAAACCCAACGGCTCCTGCGGGAGTAGCAAAGAAATTTCTGGCGCCGTTGCCGGGGAAGCCTTCTGCTACCAAATCAGGTGCCTTCACACAAACTCCTTATTTACTTGTTTTATTTCTTGCCTAGTTACTTTCGCTTCTTGCTTTGCTTGCATCTTTGCTTGCCAATTTTTTTCTAAAAAACTAAAAATACCTTTTTGTTGCTATCTTGTGTCTTGTTATCATGGCTATTTCTTCACTTGTCGTTTCCACACCCGAGCTTGAAGTGCTTAATTTTAAACAAAGGGGTGGAGAGAGTTTAAAAGATGCTTGGTATAGAATATGTGATGCTCAAAATAGATCTACACATAAGCAATCTACCACAATTCTTCTTAGAAATTTTTATGTTGGCGTTACCACTTGGTATAGGTTTGTCCTTGATATTATCACTGCAGGAAATTTCTTGAGTAGTCATACTTTAGATGCCTTTAATGCTATGGGAAATTTAGTGGGATCTCCACCAATGAAAATTAATGAAACTGAAATTACCTTGGAATATCTTATGCAAAGATTGGATATAATTGAAAATATAATGCCAACTAATCAAGAATTGGAAGCATTCGATAAAAAGATACATAATCAAATTACTAAGTTAGGCTCTATGGTAGGAATTACTTTGAAATCATTAAAGGAAAAAGAACCACATACCGGTAGAGTAGAACAAAGTCCCGCTAGAATTGATAAATTAGAGGAAGTTATAGATGTCTTGGGTTCGGCTTTTGCTTCTATAAAAACTAGTGAAGAGACATCTAAAAATAAGAATTTAAAATTTACTTATGTGTCTAAAGTCCTAGACCAAATTGGGGTGCTTCATCTAGTAAAGAGAACGGAGATTTAAAAATGATAAGCGTGCACCCCACTTTTAGGAAGATAAAAAGGGAACCTATCTTTAATACTAAAATTTTGGATTTTATGCCTAGGAGTGTTATGATTAATAGAATGCTTGCAAATCCTCCTAAGAAGTCATGTTGGCATATTGAAGGATTGAATGATTATAAAATTTGATAGTTGGCACTATGCCTAGCTAAAGGGCAATAAACAATAGCGCCTGTTGGGAGGCAACCCAATATTTATGTTTAATTTTTTGTTCGTATTTTAGTGTGTCTACATAATTATTACTACTGTAGTAATTATGTTTGTATCTTTTTTTTATTTTTATGCCAAGTTAAGCCTTTGGGATGTTGCAAATGCATGTTTGTTAGGTTCTGTGTAGAAATACAAACTTTTGCGCCCAGTATCTGAATTTTATTTCTGTACTGGAACGTCATAAATCCTGAAAATTTTACACAATGCTGCATTACAAATTGTCGGTCATGTCCTAATTTTTCAGAATTTTTGGAGTTACAGAAGTATTGTTTAAAATTAAGTCTTTATGTACTGTTCTGTTTTTGACGGATTGCTGTTATGTTTTCTTTGAGTGCTTGTTTTAGAGTTTCCATGGCATATATTGGGGGATATAAATTATGAAAATAATAGGATACAATAGCCATTACTTGGAAATAAATGTGCATCTTGTCTTGACAGTACATGATTCGAAGATTTATTTTATATGTACTAACCTATCTCGCGAGTTCTGCTAAGTTTCGTGTGGATGAAGTTTTTAAGATCGAGGGGAGACATCGATATGAGATGAACAAGGAGCGGCAAGAGCCTAAGCTTGGGGATGCCCAAGGCATCCCCAAGGTAATATCCAAGGAGACGCAAGTGTCTAAGCTTGGGGATGCCCCGGAAGGCATCCCCTCTTTCGTCTTCAATAATTATCGGTATGTCTCGGTTGGACCTAAGTTTTTATTTGTTCACATGATATGTGCTTTGCTTGAAGCGTCGTTTGCTTTTGTTTTAGTTTTGTTTGCTGGACTTTACAATCATCATGTTCTGGTCACACTTCTTAAAGAGATACACATTGGTCTTTTATTTAAAGAATGTTCATTCATCTTCACTTATATCTATTTGAGTTAAGGCCTTTTATAGAATTTACTCTTGCACTTCACTTATATATGTTAGAGCACGGTGATAAATTATGTTTTGATAAAAAAGATTAGAACTCTCTTGCCTCACTTATATCTTTTTAGAGAGTTGAATAGTAATTGGTAATTTGCATGAGTTATATGTTGGTCCTAAAAATAATAGGTATACATGAGTGGTATAATAAAAACTTGCATGAACTTGTAGATCAACTGAACTTGATAATTGGGTTCCTTGCAATAATTTTGAGATAGGGTGTGAGTAAGTTATTTATGTGTAGCCGAAAGGACTTGCGCTAAGTAGTGGAAAGGTGTCATAAGGTCATACACGTTAATACTTGTGGTCGTTTAAGTGAAACTGATTGCGAGGGGTCTAAGTTGAAGAACATTGTAAGTAACCGCCTTTGTAGAATGGGTCGGGAAGCCTAGCGGACTTCGGTTCGTCAAACTCACCCCTTGGAGTAGTCGGTCTTGTGGTTAACCCGGTGTAGACTATGAAGTATTAGTGAGATGTTTTGATTTATGCGTTGCGGCCTTTATGCACTTCCACCTATCCATATTTTGCTAGACTCTTCGGTACCGTGCATTGCCCACTCTCACCTCGAGACATGGTGCATACTTCATCGGTGCATCCAAACCCCGTGAGATGATACGCTCTCTCACACATAAGCCACATTATATCTTCCTCAAAACAGCCACCATACCTACCTATTATGGCATTTCCATAGCCATTCCGAGATACGTTGCCATGTAACTTTCATTCTTACTATTCATGACTTATGTTTTCATTGTCATTATACTTTGCATGATCATATAGAGCTGACATGATATTTGTGGCAAAGCCACCGTTCATCATCATTTTACATGTTACGCTAGATCATTGCACATCCTGGTACACTGCCAGAGGCATTCATATGTATTCATTCTTTTCATTCCAGAGTTGTAAGTGAATAAAAGTGTGATGCATTCTAGAGTGTGCCCCTACCTGTGAGAAAAAAAAGAGGCCAAAGTGCCCAACAAAAAAAGAGGCCAAAAAGAGACCACCAAAAAAATGAAAAAATGAGAGAAAAAGAGAGAGGGGGCACACTGCTATCCTTTATACACACTTGTGCTTCAAACTAGCACCATGTATTTCATATAGAGAGTTTTCATATTCTTCATTTCATATGCTAGTGGGATTTTTACATTATAGAACTTGGCTTGTATATTCTAATGACGAGCTTCCTCAAATGCTCGAGGTCTTCATGAGCAAGCAAATTGGATGCACACCCACTTAGTTGAATTAGAAGAGCTTTCATACACTTATAGCTCTAGTGCATCTGTTGCATGGCAATCCCTAACTTCTCACATTAATATCGATTATAAGGCCTCTCCATTGCCAAACGATCAAGCTGCATTGATGTGAGACTTTATTAGTTTTTTGTCTTCTCATGAAACCCCCATCATCATTCTATTTGCAATCCAAACTTCAAAGATCAAGGCTCGTGAATTGAGCATTAAGCGAAGTGCTAAGTAGTTGAAAAGGGCTCGTCACGGATTCGGTTACTTAACTGAAGCTCTAGGTTGTGTTATGGGAAGATGTTTGAATATGATAAAGTCTTGAGTGATTGGGGACATGTATATGACATATGAGTATTAATTGGTATTACATGAAAGCATTAACCCATGAAAAGCAATAGTAATTTTGTTTACACATTTTGATGTTACTTACTTGATATCAATTACAAGATTATTGCTTTGAATCAATTCTCTCTTGAGTTCACACCATTGTTACATCATTTGATCAAAATTGTACTAGGTAGCATTCAACTTCAAAAATTATCTTTGTTTATCATTTAGCTACTCGAGGACGAGCAGGAATTAAGCTTGGGGATGCTGATACATCTCAAATGTATCTATAATTTTTGATTGTTTCATGCTATTATATTATCACTTTTATATACTTTTTATAGCATTTTATATAATTTTTATGAACTAACCTATTAATTTAGTGCCCAGTGCTAGTTCATGTTTTCTGCTTGTTTTTGGTTTCGCAGGAAATCAATATCTAAGAGGTCAAAATACGTTGTCGATTTAACACAATTTTTTTTGGGCGATAAGAAACACAGGAAGCTTCGGGAGAGATCAAGACTTGCACCATGGGGCCCACACGGGTGTCCGGCGCGGCCAGGGGGGTTGGCCGCGCCCCCTACCCATGTGGGGCCCCCCACTTATCGCCTTGACATGTTTCCACCGCCATAAATCCCAATAAATACCGAAACCATCCGTTGTACCTCCAGAAGAATTTTATCACCGCTGCAAGCCTCTGTTCCGAAGAGATCCCATTTGGAGCCCTGTTCCGGAGCCCTGCCGGAAGGGGAAGCCATTGCCGGAGCAATATTCATCAACCTTGCTGCCTCCATGACCTGGTGTGAGTAGTTCCTTTTGGACCTACGGGTCCATAGTAGTAGCTAGATGGTTCTCTCTCTCTTTTGGATCTTCAATACCATGTTCTCGTTCTTGATCGAGATAAATTCGATGTAATCGGTGGTGTGTTTGTTGGGACATGATGAATTGTCACTTTATGATCAGATTGTTCATTGAAATCAATTGAATCTATTTGGGTTTGTTGTTGCATAATTAAATAGCTTTGTATGCTCTCCGATCTTTCTATCTTCTTTGGCCAAGTTCGATGGATTTTTCTTCAGAGGGAGTTGTGCTTTGTAGTGGGTTCAATCTTGCGGTGCTCTAACCCAGTGACAATAAGGGCCAAGACACGTATTGTGTTGTTGCCACTAAGGGTAAAACGACGGGGTTTAGTCATATTGATTAAGTTCTTCCTGTCTACATTATGTCATCTTGCTTATTGCGATACTCTGTTTCTTGCAAACTTAATACCTTGAGATGCATGCTGGATAGCGGTTTTGGGGTGGAGTATTAGTAGTAGATGCAGTTGGATTAACGGTCTACTTATCACGGACGTAATGCCTATATGAGATTATGCCATGAATGATCATAGTCATAAATATTGCAATCTTTTCAACTGCCCAACTGTAATTTGTTTACCATGTCATTCGCCTGTTTTCGCAAGAGAGATGCCACTAGTGAACCTATGGCCTCCGGGTCTATTCTCCATTAATAAATTCTTCTACAAAATTGTCTCTTTTATTTGCCTTACTATTTTACCACTACCTATATCTATTTGCTTTTAATCTTGTAACTGGCAAGACAAGGTGCTTGACAACCCTGTTGCCACGTTGGGTGCAAGTTTTTATTTTGTTTGTGTGCGGGTGTTGTTTATCTTGTTAGCTTAGAAGCTCCTACTGGTTCGATAAACCTTGATTCTTAACTGAGGGAAAACTTGCTACTTGCTACTTCACCCTTCCTCTTTGGGGAAACCCGACAGCTCCTGTGGGAGTAGCAGTCACCTATCATCCCGATGTTCTTTTGAGTTGGCTACGATGACTACAAAATTGCCTAGCATCACCTGTAAGTCGGCTACCGTGACTAGCTTTCAACTTTGGTGCGACATGAAGCACCTTGTTGCCAAGTTGCCTATCATGACTACCTATCAACTCAATGCTCTTATAAAGCTGGCTATCAGGACTGTCAAGTTGCCTAGCGTCACCTATGAAGTTGCTTTAGATGAAATTTGTTTTTTCTCAAGAAACTTTGGTGCCACGGAGAGGCAACTATTGTACTACACTAAGCAACTTTCGCATAGGTTGTGTATCATGGTCACCTATCATCCCGATGTTCTTTTGAGTTGGCTAAGATGACTACCACATTGCCTAGCATCACCTGTAAGTTGCCTGCCGTGACTAGCTTTCAACTTTGGTGCTACATGAAGCACCTTGTTGCTAGGTTGCCTATCATGACTACCTATCAACTCAATGCTCTTATAAAGTTGGCTATCATCACCATCAAGTGGCCTAGCATAACCTATGAAGTTGCTTTCGACGAAGTTTGTTTTTTCCCAGGCAACTTTGGTACCACGGAGAGGCAACTATTGTACTACAGTAAGCAACTTTTGCATAGGTTGTGTATCATGGTCACCTATCATCGCGATGTTCTTTTGAGTTGGCTACGATGACTACCAAATTGCCTAGCATCACCTGTAAGTTGGCTATCGTGACTAGCTTTCAACTTTGGTGCTACATGAAGTAACTTGTTGCCAGGTTGCCTATCATGACTACCTATCTTATCAATGCTCTTATAAAGTTGGTTATCGTCACCATCAAGTTGCCTAGCATCACCTATGAAGTTGCTTTCGATGAAATTTGTTTTTTCTCAGGCAACTTTGGTGCCACGGAGAGGCAACTATTGTACTACAGTCTGCAACTTTTGCATAGGTTGTGTACCATGGTGACCTATCATCGCGATGTTCTTTTGAGTTGGCTACGATGACTACCAAATTGCCTAGAATCACCTATAAGTTGCCTACCATGACTAGCTTTCAACTTTGGTGCTACATGAAGCACCTCGTTGTCAGGTTGCCTATCATGACTACCTATCAACTAAATGATGTTATAAAGTTGGCTATCATGACCATCAATTTGCCTACCGTCACCTATGAAGTTGCTTTCAACAAAGTTTGTTTTTTCTCAGGCTACTTTGGTGCCATGGAGAGGCAACTTTTGTACTACAGTTAGAAAATTTTGGTTATGTTGTGTATCATGGTCACCTATCATCCCGATTTTCTTTTGAGTTGGGTACGATGACTTCCAAATTGCCTAGCATCACGTGTAACTTGCCTACCATGACTACCTATTAACTTTGGAGCTACATGAAGCACCTTGTTGCCAGGTTTCCTATCATGACCACCTATCAACTCAATGATGTTATAAAGTTGGCTATCAAGACCGTCAAGTTGCCTAGCATCACCTATGAAGTTGCTTTCGACTAACTTTTTTTTCTCAAGCAACTTTGGTGCCATGGAGAGGTAACTTTTCTACTACATTAAGCAACTTTCGCTTAGGTTGTCTATCATGGTCACCTATCATCCAAATGTTCTTTTGAATTGGCTACGATGACAATCAAATTGCCTACCATCACCTCTAAGTTGCCTACCATGACTACCTATCAACTTTGGTGCTACATGAAGCACTTATAAGTGGGCTACTGATAAAGTGGGCTATCAACTCAATGCTCTTATAAGTGGGATACTGATAACCCACAAACGTAGGGGGTCAGTTGTAGCCTTTTCGATAAATAAGAGTGTCGAACCCAACGAGGAGCTAAAGGTAGAATTAATATTCTCTCAAGTTCTATCGACCACCGATACAACTCTACGCACACTAACGTTCGCTTTACCTAGAACAAGAAATAAAACTACTTTACGAGAGTAATAAGATAGCTTTGCAAGATAATAAAGAGTTAGGTGTTGTTTAAATAAAAGTGCAATAAAGAAGAGAGTTTTGAAGAACAGTGAGAAAAGGATTGTCCCTAGGCAATTGGATATGAAACGTGTGATACTCATCATATTTATGAGGGAGAGGCTTAAGCTAACATACTTTCCGTACTTGGATCATATGTTCTTATGATTGGAACTCTAGCAAGCATCCGCAACTACCAAAGATTCATTAAGGTAAAACCCAACCATAGAATTAAGTGAAAAGTCCCCTTTAATCCCATATGCAACAACTCACGAACTCGGGTTTAGGTTTCTATCACTCCCGCAACCCACTATAAGCAAATCATTAATATATTGCAACACCCTACAGCGGGAACCCCACACGTTTACGCGAGACGGCGGGCACCATAGGACAGCACCATAATAACATACAACTCATATCAACCATACCATACCACAATTAGCCCATAGGACAAAAATAATCTACTCAAACATAATAGAGGTGCAACACATCATTGAATAATAATATATAGCATAGAGCACCATGTTCAAGTAGAGATTATAGCGGGGTGAGAGAGAGTACACCGCTGCACGGAGAGGGAGAAAGTTGTTGATGACGGCGGCGATATTGTTGGAGTAGATCGCCGTCACAATGGTTCCCCCGGCGGCACTCTGGCGCCACCGGGGGAGAGGGGGGGAGAGGCCCCCCCTCCTTCTTCTTCTTGCTTGGCCTTCCCCCTGGATGGGAGAAGGGTTCCCCCTCTGATCCTTGGCCTCCATGGCTCCCGGAGGGAGGGAGCCCCTCCGAGATTGGATCTCTCCTCCTCTGTTTCTCTAGGTTTTCGTGACTTTCTGGAATTGTTTCTGCTGCCGAGCACCGTTTCTTTTATAGCCGGAGATCCGTAACTCCCATTGGGCTGAAATTTTAACACGATTTTTTTCACATAATTAGCTTCCTTGCGGCCGAAGGAGGGCTCCAGAAGCTTCACGATCTCTCCACAAGGCACCTTGGCGCGCCTTGGGGGTTGGGCACGCCCCCCTGGCTTGTGAGGTCCACGGGCCTCCTCTTGCGTTGATTCTTGCACCATAAATTCAGATATATTCCATAAAAAAATCCACGTAAATTTTCAGGTCATTCCGGCTCCGTGAATTTTTCACCTAAAAACCCAAAAACAATAGAAAACAGGAACTAGCCTTTGGCACTGAGTTAATAGGTTAGTCCAAATAGAAATAATATAAATTGTTGCCAAAAATATGTAAAAGTGGTATGATAATAGCATGAAACAATCAAAAAAATTAGATACGTTGGAGACGTATCAGCATCCCCAAGCTTAATTCCTGCTCGTCGTCGAGTAGGTAAATGATAAAACAAAAATAATTTTTGATGTGGCATGCTACCTAGCACAAACTTGATCAAATAATTAATTGTGATATGAACCTAGGAGAAAAGTGATTCATGGCAATAGTCTATCAATTTGACATCAAAATAATAATACATGAGCATGCAAATAAACAATCATTGCCTTTTCAAATACAAATGCTAAAGAAAGTAAAACCATATACACTTAATCATGATAAGCATGGCACGCTCTTTCTTCCTTTCATAGAAACGTCAAATTATGGACTAACCCAGGCGCCAAACCAAGCAATTAAGTCACACTTTTCTCGCTTCAGCTATTCAACTCTCATGCACTACTTGAGCGTGAGCCACGGTCTTGGCACTTAGGATGGCAAAGAGAATGATGATGGAGGTTTATAAGAAGACAAAAGTGGAGAAAGTCTCACATCAACGAGGCTGATCGTTAGGCAATGGAGAGGCCTTACAATCGATATTGATGCGAGTAGTAGGGATTGCCATGCAAGGGATGCACTAGAGCTATAAGTGTATGAAAGCTCTCATAATGTAGCTAAGTGGGGGTGCATCCAACTTGCTTGCTCATGAAGACCTCGAGCATTTGAGGAAGCTCGTCATCGGAATAGACAAGCCAAGTTCTATAATGTAAAGTTCTCACTAGCATAATCATGAAGTATAAGAAGACTCTCTATATGAAATACATGGTGCTACTTTGAAGCACAAGTGTGGATAAAGGATAGTAGTGTGCCCCCTCTCTCTTTTTCTCTCATTTTTTTATTATTATTTTTTCATTTTTTTTAAAGAGCTCATCAGCCTCCTCCCCTCTTTTTCGAGGAATCATGGGCCTCCTCCTTTTCTCTCTCTCTCTCTCTCTTTTTTGATTGGCCTCACGGACCTCATCCCCTCTTTTTCGAGGAATCATAAGTCTCCTCCAATTCATATCCTCACAGGTAGGGACACACTCTAATAATGATGATCATCACACTTTTATTTACTTACAACTCAAAACTAAAAATGATGACTATATATGAATGCCTCTGGCAGTGTACCAGGATGTGCAATGATCTAGCGTAACATGTATAACAATGATGAACGGTGGCTTTGCCACAAATAACATGTCAGCTCTATATGATCATGCAAAGCAAAATGACAATGAATGCTCAAGTCATGTAATGAATAGTAACAATGGAAGTTGCATGGCAATATATCTCAGAATGGCTATGGAAATGCTATAATAGGTAGGTATGGTGGCTGTTTTGAGGAACATATAATGAGGTTTATGTGTGAGAGAGCGTATCATCCCACGGGGTTTGGACGCACCAGCGAAGTTTGCGCCATGTCTCGAGGTGAGAGTGGGCAATGCACGGTACCGAAGAGGCTAGCAAAATATGGATAGGTGGAAGTGCCAAAGACCAGAAAACTCACATTAGTCATAAAGAACTCAAATATTTATTGCAAAAGTCTCATAACCTATCTCGAAGCACGCGCGACTCGCATGCCCCTAGGGGGGAGGTTGGTAGGAGTTAACCATCGCGCGCCCCTGATCCGAACGCACGTGAGTGCCAATCAATGACATCTCTACACTCTGACGTCTTCGCTAATACCAGCGGCTGCCACTTTCATGCATACGGAATCACAAACCTTAACATCCATATTCGTACTAAACGTTAACCATTCACCCACACAATCACATATTACTAACTCAATATCGCAAAACTATTGCAAAGAATCAAATTTATCATGTTCAATGATCTACAAGTTTTATGCAAGTTTTTATATATACCACCCGTACATACCCTAGACTAACCATGCAAATAACCAATTCTATTCAACTCTCCAAAAAGATATAAGTGAAGCAAGAGAGTTCTAATCCTTTCTACAAAAGACTCGGCCAAGCTCTAACAAATATAAGTGAAGCAAAAGAGCATTCTACAAATAACAGTAATACAAGTTTAGAGAAACTAGCATCCAAACTTCAAAAGATAAAAGTGAAGCACATGAAGCATTCTATAAAGCCATACTCAAAAGATATAAGTGAAGTGCAATGAGCATTCTATAAATCAACCAAGGACTTATCCCATACCAGCATTGTGCAAAACTTAAAAAGAAAAAGAAAAGCACACGACGCTCCAAGATTTACGCATAATATGTGAAGAATAAAAATATAGCTCCGAGTAGGTATACCGATAGTTTTGAAAACGAAAGAGGGGATGCCATCCGGGGCATCCCCAAGCTTAGACACTTGAGTCTTCCTTAGATATTACCTTGGGGTGCCTTGGGCATCCCCAAGCTTAGGCTCTTGCTGCTCCTTGTTCTCCTTCTATCGCTATCTCACCCAAAATTTGAAAATTTCATCCACACAAAACTCAACAAAACTTTCATTATGGAGGTTAGTATAAATAACATCAAATCCCGTCATGTCCTACTGTAAAAATATTGTATAATTATAATCCAACATTACCTACTGTACGCTAACATAATTCTATGCTCCCACATCAATGGGGCTTCAACAAAGTTGCAAACATAAGGAGATAAAGAAACTATAACAGCAATCTGTGAAAACAAGACAGTCTGTAAAGATGCAGATGGAACGTATACTTATACAACTCAGAAAATTCTGAAAAATTAGGACGTAACGGGGAACCTATATGACAGTACTGTGTAAAAATTTCAGAAAATTAGCACGTTCCAGTAAAATATGAAAATTCAAACACTACAGCAAAAGTTTCTGTTTTTGCACAGCACATATCAAACTTGTAATGTAAACATTCTAAAGGCAAATCTTGGCACATTATTTTTATAATACAGTGGATTACACAAAAGAAAATGACTCTCTAAAACTTCTGGGTTGTCTCCCAAGCAGCGCTTTCTTTAAAGTCATTAAGCTAGGCATAAAGTGCTCAAGTAATCATTAAACCAGGATCCCAAGGTACATCAAAGCCAATTTTAAGCAACAAACATTTGGATCTTAAATATGAGCACGAAGTAACATATATCATATAACAACGAAGTCTAACTCTCTTCCTTGCATTGGCATGTCATAAGAGAATAATTCATGCACACATAATAAAGGCCAACACATAGTATAAACAGTTTCTTGCAATTTTATCGCATTAAAAACATAGAGAGGTGGAGATGAGGTTCCTCTCTCATAATAATTGCAAGTATGAGCAGCAAGCACATGCATATTATATCCATTAGAATTATCATATGCATAAGAGAAACGCAACCCATCAATATAATCCTTAATAAGTGCAAACTTCTCCGATATAGTGTGATTGGAAGAATTCAAAAAGATAATAGGACTATCAAGTGTGGGTGCAATAGCAACAATTTCATTTTTAACATAAGGACCTATAGCAAGTTCATCTCCATAAACATCATTCATAGTGGCATCATGGCCATAAGCATAGCAAGCATCAAGTTCATCAAAAAGGGATATTTCAAATGAATCCAAGGGATCATAGCAATCATCAACATAACATTCATCCTCCGGTAAGCACGAAGGGAAATTAAACAATGTATGAGTTAAAGAGTTACTCACATTAGAAGGTGGGCACGGTTAGCTAATCCGCTCTTCCTCCTTTTGTTCTTCGCTCTCCTCCTCATCTTTTTCATCTAATGAGCTCACAGTTTCAGCAATTTCTTCTTCCATAGACTCCTGCCAAATATTAGTCTCTTCTAGGGCAGCGGAGACTTTCTTAATATAATCATTAATATAAGCATTAGAATCATAGTTTTTATAGCAATATTTAAGTATGGCAAAATTTTCAGATTTGTAAAGAGTATCATCATACTTTTCAAGCAAAAAAGTAATTTCATAGGTACCCTTAAAAGCAACAAATTCTTCAATTTGTTCAATACCATAGTAACCTTAAACACTATTAGCATAAGAAGCCAAGATTTCATTGTCATTAAACTCACATTGGAAGGTAAGGTGTTTAGGGTCCTTTCTAGAACAACAAGTAAAATCATGTATAGAGCACAAATTCCAAGCATAGCATTGTAAACTAGTTATTTGATCCCATAAGTGTCTCCCTTTTTGAGACAAGCGATGACGAACAAAATAAGCATGCTCATCTAATGATTTTCCCTCAACTAAGGTAGCTGGGTGTTCAGCACGAGCACAAACGGATCGAAGATGATCCAAGTAGAAAGCTTCAGCAGTAAGGAATTTGGGTGGTTTCTCAACCATTGGGGCAACAGGTACAACTAGTTTTTTTGGTATTTTACGTTTTCTACCCATTACTAAAGATAGAAAACAAGAACAGAAAATAAAATCTACTTAGAGATAAAGCCAACAAGCGCACACGAGAATACTCACCCCACGATATTGCTCCCCGGCAACGGCGCAAGAAAAGGTCTTGATAACCCACAAGTGTAGGGGGGGGTCAGTTGTAGCATTTTCGATAAATAAGAGTGTCGAACCCAACGAGGAGCTAAAGGTAGAATTAATATTCTCTCAATTTCTATCGACCACCGATACAACTCTACGTATACTAACATTCGCTTTACCTAG
Organism: Elymus sibiricus; assembly: GCA_039707655.1. Taxonomy (NCBI): domain Eukaryota; kingdom Viridiplantae; phylum Streptophyta; class Magnoliopsida; order Poales; family Poaceae; genus Elymus; species Elymus sibiricus. The sequence continues at coordinate 40,884,616 of CM077664.1, forward strand.
AATAAGAAATAAAACTACTTTGCGAGAGTAATAAGATAGCTTTGCAAGATAATAAAGAGTTAGGTGCTGTTTAAATAAAAGTGCAATAAAGAAGAGAGTTTTGAAGAACAGTGAGAAAAGGATTGTCCCTAGGCAATTGGATATTAAACGTGTGATACTCATCATATTTATGAGGGAGAGGCTTAAGCCATCATACTTTCCGTACTTGAATCATATGTTCTTATGATTGGAACTCTAGCAGGCATCTGTAACTACCAAAGATTCATTAAGGTAAAACCCAACCATAGCATTAAGTGAAAAGTCCCCTTTAATCCCATATGCAACAACTCACGAACTCGGGTTTAGGTTTCTGTCACTCCCGCAACCCACTATAAGCAAATCATTAACATATTGCAACACCCTACAGCGGGAACCTCACACGTTTGTGCGAGACGGTGGGCACCATAGGACAGCACCATAATAACATACAACTCATATCAACCATACCATATCACAATTAGCCCATAGGACAAAAAGAATCTACTCAAACATAATAGAGGTGCAACACATCATTGGATAATAATATATAGCATAGATCACCATGTTCAAGTAGAGATTACAGCGGGGTGAGAGAGAGTACACCGCTGCACGGAGAGGGAGAAAGTTGTTGATGACGGTGGCGAAGTTGTTGGAGTAGATCGCCATCACGATGGTTCCCCCGGCGGCACTCCGGCGCCACCGGGAGAGAGGGGGAGATAGGCCCCCCTCCTTCTTCTTCTTGCTTGGCCTTCCCCCTAGATGGAAGAAGGGTTCCCCCTCTGGTCCTTGGCCTCCATGGCTCCCGGAGGGCGGGAGCCCCTCCGAGATTGGATCTCTCCTCCTCTGTTTCTCTAGGTTTTCGCGACTTTCTGGAACTGTTTCTGCTGCCGAGTACCGTTTCTTTTATAGCCGGAGATCCGTAACTCCAATTGGGCTGAAATTTAACACAATTGTTTTCTCATAATTAGCTTCCTTGCGGCCGAAGGAGGGCTCTAGAAGCTTCACGGTCTCTCCACAAGGCACCATGGCGCGCCCTGGGGGGTGGGCGCGCCCCCTGGCTTGTGAGGCCCACGGGCCTCCTCTTGCATTGATTCTTGCGCCATAAATTCAGATATATTCCATAAAAAATCCATGTAAATTTTCAGGTCATTCCGGCTCTGTGAATTTTTCACCTAAAAACCCAAAAACAATAGAAAACTGGAACTAGCCTTTGGCACTGGGTTAATAGGTTAGTCCAAATAGAAATAATATAAATTGTTGCCAAAAATATGTAAAAGTGGTATGATAATAGCATGAAACAATCAAAAATTATAGATACGTCGGAGACGTATCCGCTACCATGACCGTCAATGCCTAGCGTCAACTTTGAAGTTGCTTTCGATGAACTTTTTTTTCTCGTCATGGTAGACAACTTTGGTGCCAAGTGGAGGCAACTTTTATACTACGGTATGCAATTTTTATCAGTAGGCAACTAATTATCGATGCCATGCAACCGAGAGCCATCGGTAGGCAACTAATTAGCAATGTCAAGCAACTTATCAGTCATAGTATGCGACTAAAAAATTAGCAACGAAAGACAACTGAGCATCGACAATAGGCAACTTCGTAGTATTGTAGACAACTTAGAGACATTGGTAGGTAATTGAGCATCCGTTGGTAGAAAACTTACCCGCCACGGTAGGCAAAGTGAGGAGAATGTTAGACGTATTTATTAGTACAAATTATACAACGAAGTTGCTTCTGTGCACCACTAAAGTTGCCCTCCACATCAGAAAAGTTGCTTTGAAAATGTTGTGAAATTTACCACCCCACACAACTTCTCCTGTTTCCCTAGACAACAGAAGTGGTGTGAAGTTGCCAACCCCCAAGCAACTTACCACTTGTCCACGTCTCTGGCAACTCCCGTCCATGTCTCTGGCAATTCCCGTCCACGGCTCTAGCAACTCGCGCCCCTCGCCAATATTTCTATGGGTTTTGCGCGGTGGTGGTCGCCACACCCAATCTATCCCCCAAAACATGCTTCTCTCTCGCGCGCGACCACCCCTTGGTGTCTCGCCTTCGTCACCACCCACCACCCCAACCACGAAACTCCGCCGCCATGCAAAATCACAACATCGTCTGCTTGCCCCTGAACCACGGATTGTGACAATATGAGCTCTGCAAAAAAACATGGCTCTCCCGCGGCTCATCCCCTCCATCTTCCTTGGATTCCACCTGTCTATGTTCCCCAACCTCGCTTCCAATTTTGCATGGCTTGCCAGACAACTCCAACAGCATGGTTGTACAACTACACAAATGTTGATGAGCAACCCCGCCGGTGTGGATGAGAAACCGAAACGCATATGAGCAACCCTTACAATGCCTAGCGCCCCTTGCCCCATAGCCTCCATAGCCGCCAAAGCACACCTCACCTCTCACATTCTATGTATCTCTCACAAATTCTATCTTCATATTTAGTAGCAATTGTAGCAGCATCATATATCCACACACACACACAATTTATTGAAGCTGTTAACCTCTCAATTTTGGGTACCTGTTCGGTTTTCGCTTGTCAATTTCATGCAAACAAAAATCATGATATAAGTTCCCTTGTGCCTGTCGAAGCAGAAATGCTGACAACTCCCTTGTCAATCAAATTATCAATGGAACAATATACAGAACCAGCCAGTTGACAGGCCAAACTGAATCTAACTACAAGCTGCTGATATTTTGTTAAAAGTGCAAATGATCAATGGAATTCACACAGCTCAGTACAACTAGCGTGGCACACGAAATTAGCATATACTCCAAATTTGAGTCGTTCAGGACACCAGTTGCTCCGTTCCCTGTACCTGAGTCACTGAAGGATACATTTGCTCAGTGATACTGTATGTGTATCGCAAGATCAGTTCCTTCGCTCGTCTATCTCTCACAAATTCTATCTTCATATTTAGTAGCAATTGTAGCAGCATCATGCCCGGCGAGTCCCCGAGCCACCGGCGTCGTGGTGTCGGTGCAAGGGTCGCCACCGATGCACTGCAAACGTACTGTCCGCGCCGCCCGTGCTGCTCGCCATTGGATGCTTGCGTAAATTAGAATGCTGATTTCTTCTAACCACGATAGCTGGCTTTTACCTGACTGAATACTTGGGAGGTCGAAGCCAACATGCGTGAGGCGTCCACGCATTGGCTGTTCCACGTGAGGAGCGACGCGGCTGCGTGCATCGTGGGCGTCGGCAGCCAAGGCGGGCGGCTGGCGTAGATCCGGCGAGGGCGACGCAGGGGACGGGCGGCAGGTCTAGACGGAGGTCGAGGGAGAGGCTGGAGGCGGCAGGGCGGCGAGGATCCGGCAGGGGCTTGGCGGGTTGACCTCCGGCGGCACGCCATGGACGTCCTCGGGAAGAACCTGAAGGGCGGCTCGGTCAGAGAAAGAAAGGCAGGGAGAGTGGGAGGAATGGGAAGTAGGAGGAGAGGTAGAGGTGCGCCGGAGCTCGGCTCGGTTCTCGCCGTCGGCGGAGATGCGGCGACGGGATCCCCAACCAGGCAGCACATGTGCACGTGGGCGGCGCGGGATGGAGATCCGACGGTCTGGAAGGGCACGCGCTCGGGACTGCAGAAAAGTGCAGCTGCACTTTTTAGGATTTGGGTAGAATAAAAGCCCTCCGGTTGCAATCCGGTCTAGGTGACGCTTGATGCAGCGTTGCTGAGGAGCTCAGGAGTTTTTGTCTCCGTTGTTCTTCATAGACAACGGGTTGGTTATATGTGTTGTTGTTCATCGACTTGGTTCCATGTGCATCGGCGGAGGCAACATTGTCTTCTTGGACAACCTCTCCCTTCATTTGAGCCTTTGAAAGCAAGGTCATCGACTTGATCTGGTGATACCAGTGCGCGGCTACCTACCTGCCTGCCTAGATTTTGATGATCCCACGACGATATGCTTGGTCAATCTCCGTCGTACGCGGCAGTCTACTACCGCAGCGATTCAACGAGATTTGTTCCTCTGTGTAGAGGGTTTTGTTGGTACTTCGATGGTTGGATTTCTCGATGTTGTCCATTATCGGCATGAGGTACGTATCGTTGTGCAACGATGGCATGGGTTCGGCAAGAATTTTGAGGCATATAATGGTAGCCATAGGCTCTCTCTTTGTTTAGGGTGAATTTCGTGTATGTTCTATCGATCTAATATAAACCAGATATAATTTGAAGAAAAAGGAAAATAACTATGAGAAGGAAAAAAGCAAAGGTAAATCCTGGGCCATTGGATCAGTGATGAACGGCTGAGACCATCGGTCTGTATGTAATGTAGTAGTAGTATGTTGACTAGTCCAACTGAGGAACAGATCAGATCTCATCTCAGTCAGTCCTCCCCTTCCTCAGGTCGTCGGCGATGGCGATGGCGCCGTCCCTCTCCTCCCCCCCCCCCCCCCCCCCCGTCCTGCTCCTCCTCCTCCTCTCTGTCGCCTTTGACGCCGCCGCCTCTCAACCACAAGCGCCGGAGGACGGCATCTGGGTCATCTCCGCCGAGAAAAGGGTACGTTTCGCGCCGGGAATGTTTTTGTCGACTATTTCCTATGTGGAGCCAAGGCTCGGTTCGCACGCAAGGAAAAATGTAATGGTAGGAGAAGGGAGGGTGGTAGATGCGCACGACAACAACACACACGGCAAATATATATAGTTGGAGGAGGTGGAAAACAAGGAGGCGATAAGAAAGAGGGAGAATGTGGAGAATGTTTGAGATAGCGTCCAACCTGAGTTCAGAGAATTAATTGTCGACCAAAAAAAAAGGAAAGACATGTTACTCATGATGATCTGGGTGTCCATAGCTAGTTTGAACACTTAACAAAAACAAGCTGTAACAAAAAGTAGTTTCAAGGGCAAGTGGAGCCTAAAACTTGCATTTAGAAAGGAAATGCGCACACTAAGCCGAAAGTGTGAACACTTTGTGCCAACATTGCCGAGGAAGTAGGTTTTATGCGCATAACTGGGGTTGAGTGCCGCGGGGAAGATGGAATTTGAGCTGCCATTATGACGAATTCGCCCATCCGATCCGCAAAGATTGATAGATTTGGTGATCCAAATTTTTATATGGACAATGCCTATAGGTTTTTTTTTTTTTTTGAGAAGAGACAATGCCTATAGATTGCGCTAAATATGTTTTTCAAAGAAAATAGGCCCATGTTAACTTGAGAAGTGGGCCTAGGCCCACAAACCTCAAATCCCTGTGAAGTCCACATTCACATGCGGGCCCACCACCGTCGAAGCGATAAGGAGAGTGACAGCCGCTCAGCCCGCCGGCTCACCCGACCAACTCTCGCTTCAGTCGCCGGAGGGAAACAGAGCAAAGATGACCACGGCGGCGGCGGCGACGATGCGTCTGTCTTCCCCGTTCAGGGCTCCGCCTCTCCGTCCTCCCTGCCACCGCCTAGTCCTGTCGAGGCGGGGCCCCAGGCGGGCCGGGCTGGCCGTCTCGGCGGCCGCCGGCGGGTCGCCCCCCACCGTGCTCGTCACCGGCGCCGGAGGACGAACAGGTAGATAATACACATACCGATAGCTTCTCTCCCTTCGCGTTCTTTCGCCGCACATTACTGCCTGAAGATGAAGCTAGCCCCTCTTGGTCTTCCAATGGGATTCTGTTCGTATTTGTGGGAGAATTTGCCGGTGGAGGCGGCGGTTTCTTGGAATCAAGACGCTTCACAAACTATTGAACCTCCCATTGATTTGAAATTCACACTCCCATTTGCATAATGTAATCTGGTTTGCGCCTCTGACCTCTGTGTTAACCCAGGCCGAATCGTGTACAAGAAGCTGAAGGAGAGGGAAGACCAGTTTGCGGCCAGAGGGCTAGTCAGGACAATGGGCAGCAAAATTATGATAGACGGCGGCGACGAAGTGTTCATCGGCGACATAAGGGATCCCGGGAGCATCGCTCCGGCGATCGAGGGCATCGACGCGCTCATCATCCTCACCAGCGGGGTCCCGAAGATGAAACCCGGGTTCGATCCTAGCAAAGGAGGGCGGCCCGAGTTTTACTTCGAGGAAGGGTCTGATCCCGAGCAGGTGACTGACCGACAAAACCACTTGGCAATGGCATTACTCACATTTAGCAAGCAATGGGCAACTTGTGCATTCTTTTCAGTTATTAATGCCTTGTGTTTATTTTGTCCTTGATTTAAGGTGGATTGGATAGGCCAAAAGAACCAAATCGACGCTGGTAAATCTTCACCTTTGTCTTGTTCTGTTAGAGCATTATACAATGTTTAGCGTGTTCATTGAAACGATTGGTCGTGAAGCATCGATGTGTCGTTTTCTTCTTGTCCGCTCTATAAGTTTCCCATCTTTAATTATCCATGCAGCCAAGAGCATTGGTGTAAAGCAGATAGTTTTGGTTGGATCCATGGGCGGAACAGATATCAACCATCCATTAAACAAGCTTGGGAATGGGAATATACTGGTATATAGCATGCTCGACGATTTTTTTATATGTTCTAATTCCCTATACTTGTGTGTGCATGAACACATCATATGTACCATTTTGAAACTTAGGATGATCAATTGCTTGCAGGTGTGGAAACGGAAGGCAGAACAGTACCTAGCGGACTCTGGTGTACCATACACAATTATAAGGTTATAACACAACTCATTCGTTAGTGCTATTTGCGGAATGAGACTTATTCTTGCCATGTTCCGCAAAGATTTCTTTTGTCACATTTGAGTTATGTAATAGGCTGACAGTCACTGTTTTCTCTATAGACGTGCAGTCATAAAAGTAATTTTATATATGTGATGAATGAAGAAAACAACAAAACAATAGAAGTGCATTATGGAGTATGAAGCACCACAAAGAACATTAATTTAGTACAAGAAATAAAAAAATTCCAATTTATTTTATAGGGACATTAATTGTTGGAGTATTTTCCACCAACAATCGTGTGCTGATAAAATACCTTTCCCATATCCCATCTCTTTCCAGGGCTGGAGGACTACAAGACAAAGATGGTGGTGTGCGTGAGTTGATTGTTGGAAAGGATGACGAGATCTTGAAGACGGAAACAAAAACTATTGCCAGGGCAGATGTTGCAGAAGTTTGCATACAGGTACCTTTATAGAACAAAATACATGTTTCTGTAGATAAATTACTGCTCAATATTTTTTTCATCATCTACCAAATATATTTCTTGCATCTATTTATGCCTTACTGGCTAGTGATCACTACCACTGATCCATCTGTGCCTTTCCTGAGTAGGCCTTGCTATTTGAGGAAGCAAAGTTCAAGGCGTTTGATCTGGCTTCAAAACCTGAAGGTGAAGGAACACCGACGACAGATTTTAAGTCTGTTTTTGCACAAATTGCTACTCGCTTCTAAGAGGACAAGATCATTCTGGCCAATGAAATGGGGACAGTATCTTTAATTAGGCGATATGGAATTTGTACTGGGTCAGGTTAGTGTTCTGTTTATTAATTGAGGAAATGCAACATTTTATTCTATGCACTATTATTCCATAGTAAATTTTGTGTTTATCTCTTTTCTTTGTGGTCAATGGATTCTGCATAAAATGTTTATGGTCGTTCTGTTGCCTGGTTGATCGGTCCTAATATGGATTTATGGACTTACTATTTGCAGTTAGTTTATTTTGTAAATAAAGGTAGGATGTGCTTGGGGTCATGTTGCCATGATGTTCTGGGGGCTACTTGATCTAGTTTCAAGTTAATCCATTTGCTAGTTTAAACTACGTTTAAGGTTATCCATATTGCGTATTTATAGTCTTACCATATCGTTGGTTAGTATAATCTGGATTGTTAATTTGTTAGGGCTATAAACACCCATCTTTACATGCTCCTTCTGTAGCAAAAGTAAAAGTGGCATGTCATCTCCTTCCAGATTGTCTCCGATGCTCTGCCAACACAAGAAATAATCTGCGCTACTTGAGCCATTCCGCTAAAGATTATATAGATATCTAAGCTCCTCACAATGTTACCAGATTTAACAATATAACCAACTTGAATATGATTTCCCAGATATTTATGTATTGTTCATTTCTCCTTTTATTTTGAAAATATACAGCTCACGTCTCTATTATATGTTCTTTTTAAAACATGTATATCTATCCCGTTGATGTTAAGACTTCATCAGCTTGTACTATGTGAACTGAGAAGCTCTGGTACATGAAACATCACCCACTTTAATAGCTAGAACTTACACGGGTAAATATCCCTTCAGGGGTTTCTGAGAGAATTAAGGGTTGTTTGGTATGATTCGTCTTGCACTTATGTAACTGTGCAGATGAACTATATTACATAATATGTGGATATTAGTGTATTCTAATGGGTTCGTGCATAGGAACCTTGTTTATATTAAGTATCATTGTCTTCATTTCAGAAATGACTATTTCTAGTCTCATGTCACCAATTTTGAGAGGTAGGCAGTGCAATAGGCTCCTTTACAGCAAAGCTAGTGTCTAAGTATGGTATTTCCACTAATCTCATGTAGCAAAACAATAAGCAAGTACACAGTTAATATTCGTTTACGAACACCAGATTCACTTACAGAGCACCTTTTTAGAACAGTTTGATCAGAAATTTAAAAGAGTGGCAGAAGCAAAGTATTTTACAGTTGGGCAGTTGGACCAAATCAAAACATGTCGAGTATCAACATTTGAATCCCCATCCCATCTCCTTCCAAGATAGTTCCCATTGCTCATCTGATGAAAGAATATCTTACAGTGTAAAGCATTTTCGATACATTGTGCTGAGAATCATGGAAGTAGATACTGAGGCGGGAAGTTGCCTACGCATGTTCACGCACTTGAAAAATTGTTTGAATCTTACTGACCATCATATATTTCATTAGGTTTCCATTTAGATATAGCATAAAGTACTCTCCCTTTCCATCCTTGTAGCAGCCAACCGCGGTCTTCAACAGCAAAGAATTCCTCATGATAAAGTGAGTTCTTCATTTGTACTGTTTTCTTTAAGATGGCTGGATCGACAGGAAGCTGCTGGAACCCAGCCTTGAGAAACCTTGCTTGCCACTGCCTGTAACTTTCTGCCCTCTCAGCAATGTTTACAAGTCGTAAAGTCGAGCCAAGTCGTTGGGGTACCGACTTGTGGATTAATCGAGACTAGCTAAGATTAATCGTGATTAATAGTTTACTGGTCGTTGACTACTATATGCTACAAATACCATACATAATATAACAATTAAATGCGAAAAATAGAAAAAGATGACCCATTAGTAGTTGGGCCGGCCCAGCTAGGGCCGTTTCCTCTCCCATTGTCAAGAGCTACTGGATGCTATAGATATTAATCTGCACCGTCAAACTCAAGCCCTGCCTCTCTCTGCCCTAACAGCAGCAGCAGCTCTTCCACACGATGCCACAGATGACATTTCCTCTCCCATCGTCAGGAGCCCTCACACACTATGGATCTCTCAACTCCCCCGCAGCAGCTCTCTTCCCACCGCCCCTCCTCCCAGCGCGCTCCTCTTGCTGCTGCAGCGGGAGGGTCCTTCAGATCCAGCTGCCTCAAGTCGGACGACCAGAAAACTGAGATTAATCGCGCCTAATCTGGATTAGCCACCTAGTCGCGCGCCCAGGGCCGCAAGTCGAGTCGCTAGCCCAAGTCGAGGCTGCTCCTGCGACCGGTGGATTAATCTAGGATTAATCTTGGATTAATCGTCCAATTTAAAACTTTGCCTCTCAGTCCTTTCTGCGCCCTCACATGCTATGATGTTAAGTGCATCCCGCCCAAATAAGATCCTCTCAATCATCTTTCTTGCTTCATTATCCCTTGGAACATTTGCATCAAGCATGTTAAACATTGAAGAGTAATGGAGCATAACCTCTTTGAATCGTTGTATGAAGAAGGGAGAACTGTGTAACCCATTCACGGTGCCAGAAATAAAAACCTTTGGGTTCATCCTCCTCATAGTTTTCAGCACCTCATCCCTTGCGCTATTTATGCCTTCGGTTTCATGACCAAGATTCTTCATCCGGAATATGCAGTTGATTACGAGAACTTCATCCTCGTCAATGTTAAGATCCTCAATTTTAATGGTCTCCCATTTTGAAGCGGCAATGCCCTGATACTGAAATGGTACCTTGAACATGTTTGCATAATCAGCCAACCGCTTACCTGTCTCCTCAATCATTTCGCAGGGGCGGGAACCTGGCTGGGGAATGTCTATACCTGTGATCCGAAGCTTAGGGGCTCCCTCTTCTCGCCGTGCAAATCTCTGAATCATTACTGGCCACTGAAAGCCGAAGCTGATGCCGAAATCTATGATGTGCACCCTTGGGTGCCTTTTTGAGGCATCAAGAATAGTTTGGTTGGCAAAGTAGTATGACGCCCTTTTGAAAGGGCAAGCTGCAATAAAAAGGCTGTAAGCCTCTAACCATTCTGTGGTATTTGTTCGCCTCTCCATGAGATTGTGATAAACCTGACTCCCGATCCCAGCCAAGCGTGCCTCGAGGCCATCCACCAAGTAAAATGCCAGTCTTTGAGTACAATCACCATCTGCTGAGGAGTGTTGTCTTATCTTCTTTAGGAGTTCACTAGCGAACAGATGGTTGTCTTCTGCCACAGCTTGTGCGCAATGGACGAGAAGAGCCCTGAGATCAACCAACTCTTTCCTCGGTTGCTTCCTAGCCCATAGCTTCTGACGCCCTTTGCTCCGGCCTTTCAGTGAGTTATTGTTTCCTTCCCCCGCCATCCTTTCTCGCAGTTTTGTTATTCGGTCAGAACTCTTCCGATCATAGCATAGCAGAACTCGGTCGAAATTTTCATTTCGAATTATTGCACAAGTGGTGATGGCATGATGTTTATTGCTCTTTCCATGAACGATATCCCAGTCCCGTTGGTCTGCCACCTCAAAGATTGCGTTTTCGCTCCTCTCTCCTACTTTTGCCTTCGTAGTCAGTTGGGAAATATAAAGTGTGCCGTTCTTTAAATATATCACCAGCTTATCAATACTTGGAGCAAACATCTCGTCCTCCTCGACACCTCTTTGATAATGCAAGGCTGGGAAGCCAGATCCGGAAGTCCATCCAACACTTATCAATGGACGATTTGGTAGAAAAAGACTCCTATTGCAGGTATATGGACTCAACGGGGCTGCTAAGGGCTGTAACACATTGTAACTTGAACAGTCATTACCGAAGCTAGTGCTCCAGAGCCTCTTGTAACGGCTGGTCCCACTCTTATCAGAGTTGTCTGGTTTGTTGTTCTTATGCAATGGCGGCCAGTTAGTAGCCGGCGCGTATACCTCCCCAAGAATGTCACGGAATGGTTTCTCGGCAGCCTGGAGAGCAGCCTCCCCTTGGCATATGTCGACCCTCTCGTCGACGTCTTCCATCAGCATCTGGCTTATGTGGTCAAGAGCATCGTTTGATCTGATCCGGCAGTGCTCAGGGCTACCCTCTGCGGTAATCTGAAATTGGTTTTGTCCAAGGCTGCTGTTGACACTGCACAACCCAGGGCTGGTGACTCCACCAAGCAGATATGTGCTTGCTTGGTTGGCTGGGGAAAGAACTGTGGAGTGTGGGCCACTCGGGTCATAATTGTACACGGTGAGTTGCTGCTGGGAAGAGGAATCACCATCGTATGGTTGGTCGGTTGCTGCGACGGCGTCCAGATTGTCACGGAGAGGTTCAATCGCCATTGTGGGAAGTCTGATTTCCACCTCCCTCAATATGAGATATGTGATTCTTCTTTGTCCCACAGCAAATGAATCAGCTTGTTTCCTGAAGAAAGAAAAAAGGGAAATGGAAGCTAAATTATGTGAGACGAATTTTGGTACACCTTGCTCATGTGCTACAATCTAGAATGTCTGTAAAATTGAATTCTGCTCAGCGAGCTCCTTTTTTTTTCCCTTACCCTCTGCTTCTTCCTTTCTATTAGAGATTCAGCTTATGATTGTTTTGGCATGCCATGCTGATTGAAGAAAAAAAAACGAAGGCTTGCAGACAGGAGAACAACTATTTTAGAATGTTTAAGCATCAATAACAGAAACAGCACGCCTAAAGCGATTTTGAATCTACGACGCGCCTAATACCACTGTTCATTTTTATTCGCAGGAGGCTCCTCATCTGATCTGAGCAGGTAGGAAAAGTAGGGAAGCACACACCTTGGTTATTGCTGAGCAGCGACATCAGATCCAATGCTTTGAGAGAACAGTAGTGAGGCTGTGGTGTTGATGTAAACTCAAATTTCTTGTTCCTCTACCTTGTGGCATTGTTCCCAACGACAGCCATGGTGATTGTGACAGAGAATGAGTCCAGATTACAAGCAATTATCCTGTCGATTAGTTCTAGGCCCGGCCGCACATCAGACGTGTAAAAAAGGGTTTATTAGGAACGCTTGCCTGGGTTTCAACATTATTAAGGTTCCTAATTGAATTGTTAAAAAAATCCGAGGTAATCGAAAAAAGGCAATGCACTATTCAAAGAAATTTTTCTTTCTTTTCCACTTGATAGTAGATATATATAATGGTCTTGGTCGAATTTTTCGAGGATAGTTTGTTGTACTTTATCTCATTAAAATAAATCATATTTTTTCGTGATTATCTTAGTTCAGAATTGAATTGTTGGTGCCTAGCTAGTCTGATGACATTTGCACTTATGTTCTGCCGTATCTGAAGTATTTTACCAAGGCTTGAGTGATACAGTTGTACCAAATGTTTAAGGAGTGTAAATGCCTTTGAACTTCATTTACAACATCAACAGCAGCGTTGATTATCATGCCATGAAAAGCACGTCCGGATTCAATCTATACCACTAGAAGAACGAGATGACCATCTGAGGCAGCCAAAGATAGTAGTACTTAATTGTGGTTGGTCTAGCCACACATAAGTGTCAAAGAAATACCCACCTCCTTGCCAACTAGCCTTGCTTTGTACTTTTCAATAGTATCATTAGATCTGAATTTTCTTTTGAACACTCATTTACATCTTACTAGTTCGCAACCACAAGGACGATTTGTGATCTCCAAGTTTCATTAGCTCCCAAGTTCCGTTAGCTAAGATGGAATCCATCTCGCTTTGAACAGCTTCCTTCCAGTAGTCAGCATCCGGAGTAGTCAGCATCCGGAGATGCATACTTCTGAAATGGTAACAGGAGTATCATCCACGAGGTACACAATGAAATCATTACTAAAAGACTTTGAAGTCCATTGTCTTTTGCTCCTTGGGGGAGCTTTGTTGTCATCCTCATTAGAACTTTTGTCACTAGAATGTTTAGAATCCTCCAATCAAGATCAGATCTTGACTAGACTTGCTAGGCATATCTCTCATAGGAAAAATATCCTCAAATAAAGTTGCATCTTTAGACACAAAGATGGTGCCACCTTTCATGTTAGGTACTCGATCTAGATTTCACCACTAGAAATCTATAACCAATGCTATTTGCAACATAGCTAAGAAAGACACAATCAATGGTTTTTTGTCCAAGCTTGCAATTCTTTAGAATTGACACATTGACTTTTGCCAAACAACCTCATGTACAAAAGTAGGAGAGACCAATGATCCTTCGCACTGCAAACCTAGCGAGGATCCTTCTCATTGTCCTTATTGTGCCCCTTTAGGGGCTTATTTTTCTTGAAGTTGGTAGTCTTGGTGACTTTGTTCTTTCCCTTGAACTTATGGACATATTTTTGCACAACATTGGCAGTAGAATATCCCTCTGATCCTTTAGATCGTGTGTCCTTTGCCCCCAACTTCTCTACAACATCCAAGGATACAGTGAGACTCTCATCATAGATCTCTTGTCTCTGGTGTTTCAAAGAAGTGGAAAAAGTTCCTCAATGAAGGAGGAAGCTTAGCAACAATGCTCCTAGCAACAAACTTGTCAGGCAACGCACACTGAAGGAGCTCGAATTCCTTTGTCATCCACTGCATCTCATGATCTTGTTCGACCACGGAACGGTTCTCACCCATTTTGTAGTTATTGAACTGCACTATAGCATACATTTCACAACCGACATCAGTCGATCCGAACTTGGTTTCAAGTTCATCCCACAGTTCTTTGGCATCCCGCATATGCAAATATGCATCAACCAACTTTTCAGCCAACACACTTGACGACACCCATAAATATTACAGTGGCCTCTGAGAACTCTTTGTTCTGTTCAGGAGTAAACGGCTGAAAGTGCATTATGTCTCTAATGGTATTTTGGTGTTGATGACAATAGGGTTAGTGAGGACTAATGTCGGTTATCAAGTTTATCTCAGGACATTAGCCTCTCGGTGTTCGTCTACGGAAGGAGTCGACCCTCTAAATCAAAAGGAAAAAGGTGTCGGTTCTGCGAAGACTCAAAGGTTTTTCGGTTTATTTGAGTCATAGGACAACCACACTATTAAGAGGGGTCTCTCTTTGGGTTTATGGTGGAACTCATTTCCCATTATTTTCATCTCTTTCTCCACCATATATTATCCTTGGAAGCCAATTATCCCATCAATATATTCATTTTATGGATTCCTATACACTCTCCCCGAAGTAGCTGCCGAAACTTCCAGAATCCGGTGCCGCCTCCAGCGTAGGTTTTGGCTGACATCAGAGGCTCTATTGTCCAGCCGGAGTACACCCCAGAGCCAGGCCCGGAATCCGAAGCCCCCGGAGTCGTCCCTGGAATTCGGCAGCACAAGAACCAAGTGTTACTTCTGGCACGTAGTTCCTGCTTGACACCAGAGGCTCTGGTGTTAGCCAGAAGGCATGCTCCAGAACTAACACCAGAATCCGGGACGCATCGGAAGTTCCCTCCAGAACTTGGAACTTCCGGGACATACTTCCGGGAGGTGTCGGGGCACTCCAACGGGTAGATTCCTATGTGGGCTATATAAAGCCCACTTCATCTTCCCCAAGGGGTATCCTTCCCCACCATTTCGAACTGAGCTTTTTCTCTCTCTCTTGCTCCATTTCTAAAATCTCAAAAACTCTATTTCCCCCACTTCCCTCCATCAAACCATTCCACTCCTTTGAGTGAAACGGGAGAGGATCACCCAAACTACACTTCCACCAACCCGATTTGAGTGCCCCGTTGGTTACATTTAGGATTTGTTACTCTTGGAGATTTGGGCTCTAGGCCGTAGGAGTTAAGGACCGGAAGCTTCCTTGCTTGTGGTGTGCTCTGGGAAGTTTGTAAAGGTGTGGTGGTCATCTTCAAGACCAACGCGAATGATTTGAGGCTGATCCGTTGGGGGTGACTCAAAGGGAGAATAAGGTGAGCCACTTGGTGGCACTCCGGAGCTTTGGCTTCAGCGCCTCTCCAATTGAGATTAGCACTCCCCAAAGAGTGTGAACTTTGGGATAAATTCCACGTCCTCAATCACTTGTGGTTCCCACACCTTTACTTGCTTTGTATGCTTGTGGGCTTGCTAAGTAGCTTGTTGTTTGCTTGCTTGCCATATAGGTTGCTCTCACGTAGTTGCATATCTAGATTACCCTACTACTTGGCAATCAAGTTAAAATTTGTAGTTGGCTATTCACCCCCCCCCCCCCTAGTCGACCGGTTTGATCCTTTCAATTGGTATTAGAATTTTGGCTCCTTATTTGGGCTTAACTGCCTAAAGAGAATATGGTCGACCTTGGGGATGATGGTGAGATGGTGAGAAACTACCGCAAGTTGGGGGGACCAACCGGTTCTTCTCGAGCAACCCGCGCATCCCATTGCTCTTGCACCCACCGCTACCTTGATCGTAGAGGACTTCTCCTCACTTATGGCAGAGTTTAAAACCGCTTTGATTAGAGAAGTCCCATCCACCGTCAAGGATGAGGTGGATGTGCGCTTTTAGGCTTCATCTTCCGCATCATCCTGTTTTGTGCCATGTGCCGCTCAAGATGTGGATGATACTAGGGAACCCCTCACTTTACCTAAGCAAGCCATCACACCTCTTTATAATGCCACTGAACATTCATATGCACCTGCACCCATTCCTCATCCGCATATTAATCATGTTGGGCCTCCGTTCATTTTGAGAACTGATAATTTTGCTAAGTGCACGCTTGCCATAGAGTCTCACATTCGCAGTGCCTCGACGCAACTTTGGTGGGTTATTGTCAATGGCTTCAAGCCCAAGGAGTGACAAGTCTTCAAGGGAAGTCGTTGATGACCAACTTAATGCCATCGCTCTCAACATACTTCGTCTGGCAATCTCTGAAGAATATAGCGACTCCATTGCTCTCTTCAAGACCGCCAAGAAAATATGGGATTTCCTATTGGACATAGGGTCGGATATTTAAGTTGGAATGTCTGACTTGACTTCTTCAGCTTCTGTCCCTGGCCTTTCTTCGGCTCCACAGGTTGCATACGAGCTCGGACTGAGATGATCCAAAAAGAAAAAATGTTAGTCTCGACGAGACCAAAGAACTTCATGTTGAAAACGTCTCCATTTTAAGCCATCTTATTAAGGATGATTCTGTGCAATCCATTACTGGGTGTCAAACACATGCTCATTTGAATTTGTCGTAACTTTCGCGTCCGAGCTCCGTTTTGGACCATCTTTATATCCATTACTATCTTCTCGGAGAGGGCTATCCAATGGCGAACTCCAACCGTCAAATTGACCTCACCTTTCTATGGGTTGAAGCCATTCTTTATGATTGTGCTATTTTTTAACGTCAATAGTCTTTGAAATTTCAGAAGAGTTGAGGCACAAGATTTAATGGACCGAGGCCCATAAAATCTAACCCATTTAATGGACATAGAACAGCAGGGATATCTTTTTTCATATTCCCTCCGTCCCATATAATATAGTGTGCATTGGCTTTCACAAAAGTCAAGGGTCACAAACTTTGAAAAATTTATCTATATCTACAATACCAAATATACACAATATGAAAATATATTTTGTGATGAATCTAGTGGTATTGATTTAGTATTCAACGTGTTTATAGTTTTTCTAAAAACTTGGTCAAATTTTATATTGCTTGCCTTTTACTATATTTTGGGATGGATGGGAGTACGGGCAAAGTGGGTCAGGAAAATGAACAAATCTGGCCCTTTTCTGAAACTTTAACACAAAATGAACCCAATCCAAAAAAAATTCATAAAATGGCCCATTTACATGACGCCCGAGGCTAGGGCGCCATGCTAGATGGCGCTAGCATGACGTCCGGGCCAGGGCGTCATGCTATCTAGCATGGCGTCCCAGCCCTGGGCGTCATGCAAAAGTGGGTCATTTTGTGAAATGTTTTTGGATTGGGTTCATTTTGTGTTAAAGTTTTAGAAAAGGGTCAGATTTGTCCATTTTCACAAGTGGGTGTGATTCTTTTGTTTTCTGCGAGGGGAGGGTCTTATTTTTTGTGAATGAGTTCTGGCGTGATCAGGTGGGCCTAACGTGACATAGCACAGGGCCCAGGCCCAGTTAAAACATGACTCGGCAGTTCACGCTCTCGAAAGGCGGAAAAAGCCCCCTCTCTCCTTCTCTTCGATCCTCTCCATCCTCTCCATGGCCGCCAAGAGGAAGCCCGGCAGATTGCCGGCAGCGGCGGCGAATGCGAAGGCATAGGCGAAGTAAGACGACGCGGAGGGGCACCTCTCTTCGCGCCCCTTTGCCTACCTCGGCCTCCACTCCACCCTCTGCGCCCGCCTCCAAGGTCCCTCCCTCTCTCCGATTCCCCGTGTCTCTGTGGCCCTAGTGATTCAGCCCCACGTTTTTTTTGAGAAGTAGAAGTTTGACAGAAGACATGTCCACGGTACAAATGATTTTCAAATTTCCAATCTGAATGATCAAAATGGTATTCGTAGTTTAAGGTTTTTTAGGCTAGTTTAGCCTACAAAAACGTCTTATATTTTGGTACAGAGGTAGTACTAGAAGTTTGACAGAAGACATCATGTCCAAACCATCACCTAGTTTGATAGGAGAGAGTAATACTATGTGAACATTAGTGCATTCTATTGGATTCCTGTTTAGATCAAGTCCAATTGCCGTCTTCAAATCAGAGATGACAATCCTATGATCTTCCATATCATCATTTTTGAGAGGTAGGCAGTGCAATAATCTACTTTACAGCAAATCCATTGTCTATGCATGGTATTTCCACTTATATACACATAGTTTCTTTAAAAAAATACACATAGTTAATATTCATTTAAAAGAACACTAGATTCACTTATAGAACACCTTCCTCGAACAGTTTGTTCAGAAATTAAATAGAGAGACAGAGGCAAAGTATTGTACAGTTGCCTTTTGCTACATATGGTCGTGCAGTTGCGCAGTTGGACCAAATCAAAACATGTTGAATATCAACATTCGAATCACGATCCCACCTTCTTCCAAGATGGTACTTCCCAATGCTCATCTGACGAAAGAATATCCATCTTAAGGTGTTCAGCAACTAAGACCCATTGTGTTGAGAATCATGCAAGTAGCTACAGAGGCGGTAAGTTGCCTACGGATGTTTGTGCACTTGAAAAACTGTTTGAATCTTATTAACCATCATATGTTTCATTAGGTTTCCATTTAGATACAGCATAAAGTACTCTCCCTTTCCATCCTTGTAGCAGCCAACAGCAATGTCCAATAGCAAAGAATTCCTCATGAAAAAATAAATTCTTCATGCGTAATATGTTATTTAAGATGGCTGGATCGACAGGAAGCTGCTGGAACCCAGCCTTCAGGCACCTTGCTTGCCACTGCCTGTAACTTTCTGTCTTCTCAGTCCTTTCTGCATCCTCACATGCTATGATGTTAAGTGCATCCCGCCCAAATAGGATCCTCTCAATCATCTTTCTTGCCTCATTATCCCGTGGAACATTTGCATCAAGCATGTCAAACATTGAAGAGTAATGGAACATAACCTCTTTGAAACGTTGTATGAAGAAGGGAGAACTACGTAACCCATTCACGGTGCCCGAAATGAAAATCTTTGGGTTCATCCTCCTCATAGTTTTGAGCACATTATCCCTTGTGCTATTTATGCCGTCGGTTTCATGACCAAGATTCTTCATCCGGAACATGCAGTTGATTACCAGAATATAATCCTCATCAATGTTAAGATCCTCAATTTTAATGGTCTCCCATCTTGAAGTGGCAATGCCCTGATACTGAAAAGGTACCTTGAACATGTGTGCATAATCAGCCAACCGCTTCCCTGTCTCCTCGATCATTTCGCAGGGGCGGAAACCTGGCTGGGGAATGTCTATACCTGTGACCCGAAGCTTAGGGGCTCCCTCTTTTTTCTGTGCAAACCTCTGAATCATTAATGGTCATTGGAAGCCATAGCCAATGCCGAAATCAACGATGTGCACCCTTGGCTGCCCTTGTGAGACATCAAGAATAGTTTGGTTGGCAAAGTAGTATGACGCCCCGTTGAAAGGGCAAGATGCAAGAAAAGGGTTGTAAGCCTCTAACCAGTATATGGTACTTGTTCGCCTCTCCATTCGGTTGCGATAAACCTGACTCTCGATACCAGGCAAGCGTGCCTCGAGGCCATCTGCCAAGTAAAATGCCAGTCTCTGAGTACAATCATCACCTGCTGAGGAGTGTTGTCTTAACTTCTTTAGGAGTTCATTGGCCAACAGGTGGTTTTCTTCTGCTATAGCTTGTGCGCAATGGACGAGGAGAGTCCTGAGATCAACCAACTCTTTCCTCGGTTGCTTCTTCTGCCATAGCTTCTAACGTCCTTTGCTCTGACCTTTCAGTGAGTTATTGTTTCCTTTCTCCGCCATCGTTTCTCGTAGTCTTGTTGTTTGGTCGAAAGTCTTCCAACCATGGTATAGTAGAACTCTGTCAAAATTTTCATTTCGAATTATTGCACAAGTGGTGATGGCATGGTGTTTATGGCCCCTTCCTTGCAAGATATCCCAGTCCCTTTGGTCTGCCAACTCAAAGATTGCGTTTTCGCTCCTCTCTCCTGTTTTTGCCTTTGTAGTCAGTTTGGAAATAGAAAGTATGCCATTCTCCAAGTATATCACCAGCTTGTCAATACTTGGAGCAAACATCGTTGCCTCCTCGACGCCTCTTCTCTGACAATGCAAGGCAGGGAAACCAGATCCAGAAGCCCGTCTGTGACGCCCCCGATCATAATCGTGCACTAATCAAACACGCAGCATGCACGATCACGATCGATGACTCCACGGTAGTACCACAACATAACTCTACGACACAAAAATAAACACAAAACATTATATTACAAGCCAGGGTCGTAAGACCCAGTATTACATCGGAGTAGAAATAAGTTAGGTCTGACTACAGACAAGATTAACAAAGGTGCCTTAGGGAGGCAGAAACAAAACAACGACCCTACCCAAAGGTGCAGGCCTCCTGCCTGGGACCTCCGAACTACTCGTCGACGTCGAACTCCACGTAGTAACCAGCGTCAGGATCACCTGCATCCACGGTGCTAACATCTGACTGCAGCAACCGGGTTGTAGGAAAAGAATAGCAAAGCAACAGTGAGTACTCATCCAAAGTACTCGCAAGACTTACATCAGATCTATACTATATATGCATCGGTATCAAAGGAATGGGGTAATATCAGTGGACTATACTGCAGAAATGCCAGAATAGAGGGGGAAATCTCAATGTAACAGGGACTACCACCATCTTGCAACAAGAGGAGAGAAGAGAGCATCTTGCAGCAATAGATGAGTAAGAGCGCACACGAGTACAATATCATTACAGCCAAACCATACCCTGAGATCCTTCCTCGACTCCCTACGAGAAAGTCATCCGCGGGCATTCCTATCTATTATCTTGGTGTATTTTAATAAGTATCTGGCTAAAGTTGTGAAAGATTGGGATACATCTCCAAGTGGTCCGTTACCATGGACGCGGCTATTCGAATAGATAATTCTTCCCTGCAAGGGTGCACCACATTACCCGACACGCTTGATTACCCTATGGCCGGACACACTTTTCCGAGAGTTTGCCCGGCCTTAGATGATCGACACGCCGAAGTCCACCTCAGTTCTCCAGAGAGGTCACCCGTCGGTCTACATCCTAAGCGCAAAGGGTTGTTCGGCCGCTCACCCTAAGCGCTCCTGGCACGTTGCGATGCTGGCCAGGGAGCAAGCCCACCTTTGCCTCGGCAGCAGGTAGTATCCGCTCACCCCAACAATCAGCCCACATCTCTGAACTGTGACATCTGGATAGCTTTCGGAAGGAACTGACGACGCAGAGGGCCCCATAACCATTATCCCGCATGACGGTTAGTGCGTATATGCCAGTGGCAATCTCGGATCAAATACCCTGAACTCGTTAGGCGTGTTATTCTTAATTACTCGCGGACAACGACCAGGGCCCAGACCCACCTCTCTCCTGGATGGTATCCGCCTGCCTTGTCGCTCCGCCATAGTGAATCACTCAGGGCTGTCGGGAACCCAGGCCCATCTCTTCCTGGATGATACCACCTGTCCCTTCAGCCCCCATCTTAACACAATCATATACAGTATGACAATATAAAGTATATCCGTGATCATCGCCTAGAGGGATCACGGCCTGATAATATAGCATGGCAAACGGACAAGGATGTAGGGCCAACAGATGGAACACAAGCATAGCTAAACTAGGCATGCTAGGATAACAGGCAAAGTATCAACAACAGGCGACAAAACCAGGCTATGCATTAGAATAGGAGCTACCGAAACAACATATGTGATCCAATACCTAATGCATGATGTAGAGAGAAAGAATAGGCGATATCGAAATGATCAAGGGGGTTTTGCTTGCGTGGTTACTCCACAGACGAAACCGGATCCTCAACGGGGTAGTCGATCACCGGATCAACAGCGGTCTCGGGGTCTACCGGAAAAAAGTAAATATTTTGGAATATTTTCCCGACTCCAAATATTATTCGGTATATTGATTCGGTAGAAAAATGTCAATGGTCATTATGATAGAGGAGTTTTTCATGTATGCAGATGACATATTCGGATTCGTTATATTTTTCTGATCATTTTTCATATATAAATTATTTTCATCCGACTTACGGATTATTTTATATGATTTTTCAAAGTTTATTGTTTTTTCTAGAATTTCTGGATTATATTTAATTCGAAATGGAGAAAATGCTAGATACACCCAGAAGTGTACCCAGCCAGTGGCTGACTAGTGGGACCAGGTCAACTGCCCAGTCAGAAGTTGACTGGTCAAAGGTCCAGCAGGACCCATATGTCAGTGGGACAATTTTTTTAACAAAGTTTTAGTCTAATTTTAATTTAGGTAATTAGAGGAGGGTCCCACCTGGCAGTGTCTATGGTTAACACTAATTGACCCTAATCCTAAATAGACCGGGCCCACATGACAGGGGGGTAGCGGGTTTAAACCGGCTGGCGCGCGCGTCGGCGACTACAGGCACGGCGGCGATGGCCGGAACCGATGCACAGGCGACCATTTGGTCCGCCGCTTGGCCCTACAGAACGGCCGCAGTGCCGTGCGTCTACTGGGGGCAGCGGTGCAAGCTAAGATGGCCGGGAATGACGGCAGTGATGAGCTCCCGCGGCGGCAACGGGCGGCGCTGCTCGGGATCGAGGCCAGAGGACGCGCGCGAGCGAACGGAGAGGGGGAAAAGGTGCGCAAGCTCACCCCGGAGCTGGTGGCATGCTCAGACGCGTCGGGGGTGGTCGAGGTGGTGCGGATCCAGCAATGGCATGCGACAGCTGTGGCTGAAGAAGACGGGTCGATGTCGAGGCTTGGAGGCGTCCTAGCTCGTGTGATTGGACGTAGATGACGACGATGATGAGGCGCAGCTCCTGGACATCCTCGCTTGGCTCGAGGCGGCTCCGATGCACGGTGACGACGGCGGCTCGAACACGAGCTCTGGATCAAGAGGAAGAGAGCGGGCGAGGGGAAATGAGGAACTAGGGTTCCACCGGCGGGGCGTGGGCATGCATCCTTATCCTCCCTCCGAGCTCCTGTGGCGGCACGCGTCGAGGATCCGCCGATGAGGGAGAGCATCGGCCACGGACGTGCTGACACGAGAGGAAGACGACACTGTGCGTCGTGGGCTGGGACGGTTTAGTTGCCGTTACTGTTGGGCTGAGTGAACAATTGCATTTTTGGTTTTTCTTTTCTGTTCATAATCTTGGGTACTGTTTTCTATTTTGTTTAGGTAGCAATTGAATTTAGTTGACTATGAAAATTTGCACATAATTCAGGTACAACACAACAAGGCCCCACACAAGGTTTCATATTATTTGGTAATGTATAAACATTTATTTGGATTTAAATGTTCCAATAAACCTTGCTGGTCCACATAATTATAGCTAGGGTCAATTTAGAAATCCAAATGATGATGCTTTCATCATGACAAATACTTGGGGATTTTATGACAAGGGGTGAACATTTTTGTTTCACTGTTTGAAGAAATAATTTTTTACCAGCATTTTGAATTTTAATTTGGAGCTCAATTAATTCTTAATTGCATTTTAATTATGATAATCATGATGACATAGCACATTAATTAGGTTAATGGCATGACTAAGATCTGGGGATGTCACAGCTCTCCTCCACTCAAAGAAATCACGTCCCGAGATTTAAGAAGTCGAGTAAGGGGGAAAAGGTCTGGTTACGAATCTAACGGGTCTTCTCGTTAGTTGTTGTTCTTCTTGACGAGGTCGATCCATTGCGCCGAGGTCTTCATTTCTCTGCGTCATTGCTTCACGACGAAGTTGTCATCCTTCCTTCAGAATCTTCATCGTACTTACGAGTATGATATGATTGAAAACTTAAGGGGGTTGAATTTGTACTGGGTTAATCAACTGGGGGTTAACTTAGGGAACGAGGTATATAAGGATCTCTCGAATTGAATAAATGAAACATATCGAGAGCAAGATACATTTATAAGAAGGTGCAAGAGGTTTCAAATTGAGTAGGCAATCATTCGACGCCTAAGACATAATGTGAAAGGGGTTCAGAGCAGCGGGAGTAAATATTGCGTCTGATATCGAAACAAAACATCATAAGGAAGGTGGCACGCGGAAGTACATATGAAGCCAGGTATAGAATAACTTCAGAGACAAGGATCATATATATGATTTGTATGAAACTTTGGGATCAAGAGATCTCTCATGAGGAAATTTTAAAAGAATGACATGCTCAAAATAGAAGGGTAAATTACAATCATGGAAATAAATTTTTTAAATGGAAGCTAGGTACACCACTGATACCGAAGGACAAAACACATTGTACAGATATGCGTCTGGTGACTTGAACAGTTTTTGATCCACTAGGATGATCAAAATCGAAGTGACCAACATTCATACCACCATGATGAATAAGAAAGGTGGTGGCATCTTGTGCGATCATGTTACAATGGCTCGTTAGAGAACAGTTTGTCAGCTATGTTGGCAACAGCGTCGGTACCAAGAGCGGGGGACGAAGAGAACCATTTTTCCTGCTCGTTAAGACGAGGCGGACCAATAGGCAAAGTTCTTGTCCACCGGTGGTTACCAGAATGCCATCAACAATAGTAACAGGGTTATACTGACAGGGTGGTACATCGGGGTGTTTACATAAGCAGAAAAATATTACTACTTAGATCACATAAATTACAAGAAAGGTTAAACAGACCAATGAAAAGGAAAATGTGGTCATTAGATTAAACAGACCAATCGAAAGGAAAATGTGATTATTAGATTAAACAGACCAATGGAAAGGAAAATGTGTTTATACACAAGTATTAGGAGTATATCCTTCCCAAGAACAAGCAGAGCATGATATACATGACAGGACAACAAGTATGTAACCCTTTAGATAAAAGGGGAAAGGAGAATCATGATGTTTACCCATATAATGTTGTTTGGATAATCGATCAAGAAACATTTAGCATTAGCTTCCAATGTTCTTGTTGATATTCGGAATACCACAGTCATGCTTCGGGGTAGCAATGATATGGTGTTTTTAAGTAAAGATTGGATTTGAAGATCACTAGAAATACACAAGGAACAATTTCAAGAATAGCAAGAAACTTAAGATATAACCAAAACATGACCAAGTTCGTGTTGGAAGGAAGGCAAGGATGTTGTCGATGACAACAAAAATTACTGAGGGCGTGATGATGAGGTAGCCAACACGCTAGGAATGACATTTTTAAATTCAGATTTCCAGACAATAAAAATTAATGGGAGTATCAAATGGTGGTGTGGATTCGTTTCACTTATTGGTGTTCTCGAGTAGCGGCCAACTGAGAACCCGTGGAAAGACTGAAATTGGTGAGAAGTAATACTTGATGAAGAACTCATAAGAAATAATGCAGTTCCATGATATTCTCGAGATACCAGAGGTTAATACTCGAAGGCAGCTCAGAATAGAGGTTGAACTGGTTTATTGATCTACGGAGCGCAAATACTTTAGCCTTGTTCGAGAAATGGACGAGATTTCGAAATGGATTTCTCTAAGACATATCATATGAGAACAACATGATCAGAACCATAATTGCAAAGGAGAGGAATTCAAATACTGGATAGTTTTATACAAAATGGACAATTATTTTTAGGAGAAGCATCCATGATAAAGATTTACATTGTGTTCATGGGCATGAACACAAAGGTTCAAGGTCGACTCCCACTTATCCAATGCTCAACTTTCCATTCACTTCTCCTTTTGAAAAGTTTTAGTGTTGAAAATTTACTTGGTGAAACACCAGAAGAGTATGACCCGTGAAAACTTCCGGGTTCACACTGATTGTAGAAACATAGATACATCCCGTCGGAGGAATATTTGGAACTCATACCGCAAACAACAGAAATAAAAGATACAAGCTTGAAAGCAGCGAACAGACGACAAAAGTAGAGGTTACAACTTATCAGAGGCATATTGTATCCGGGGAAGAACTCATAAAGGGTTTGGAATACAAAGGAACTTTTGAATAGTAATCCACCAAAAGGGATCAGGTGATCCGTAAGGACTGACGGTGCAAGGATTAAACCAATGGCTCCACATTAGAGTCCATCGAGAGAAGAAATAATGCAAGGGCATCAGGTTATGAAAATATCTGAATAACTCAAAGTATAAAACACAGAGGAATTGCGATTTCCAACATCATGGGAAGAGAAGCAGACGCTCTGATCAAAGGATGAGCAAGTTGAATAGACTTAGATGGACAATCAATCAAGGCTTGATTGGCCGAGAGCCAGCTCATGTCCGGAATGACGTCTGAGCCGGAAGGATAAATTCTAGGAATCGACTGATGATTGCGAGGATTCGCATACAAGTTGAATCAATAGGGTGAGAATGACAATCACAACAGATGTCAATAAATATTGCTGGACATATGGAATAAACCATAGCATGGGCAGGCACGAAAGAATTTCAAGAGCAGTAGGTACAAGGGATCCCGGAATAATAACAGACAGTATTCCGGAATATCTGGTGAAATTAAGAGTGTAACCAAAATGAATGGATCCCTGAAATGAAGTCGTCACGAGAACCTAGAGTTAGCAAAATCTATAACCCGAAGAGGTGAGAAGTTTCAGAACCCAGAGTAAGGATGCGGAATAAAAGAATCCTAACCCCATCCATATGCGATGTGGGCCCGTAAGCCACACAACACACCTAGTAGTTCAAAATTAGTTTTTCAAGACTAGACTCAACATCGACCAAGAGGTTTGGGGGTTCCTACAGGCACTCGGCTCTGATACCAACTTGTGACACCATCGATCATAATCGTGGACTAATCATACACACAGCATGCACGATCACGATCGGTGACTCCACGGTAGTACCACAACACAACTCTATGACACAAAAATAAACACAAAACATTATATTACAAGCCGGGGTCGTAAGACCCAATATTACATCAGAGCAGAAGCAAGTTAGGTCTGACTACAGACAAGATTAACAAAGGTGCCTTAGGGAGGCAGAAACAAAACAACGACCCTACCCAAAGGTGCAGGCCTCCTGCCTGGGACCTCTGAACTACTCGTCGACGTCGAACTCCACATAGTAACTAGCGTCGGGATCACCTGCATCCATGGTGCTAACATCTGAATCCAGCAACTGGGTTGTAGGAAAAGAATAGCAAAGCAACAGTGAGTACTCGCAGGAGTTACATCAGATCTATACTATATATGCATCGGTATCAAAGGATTGGGATAATATCAGGGGACTATACTGCAGAAATGCCAGAATAGAGGGGGAAATCTCAATGTAACAGGGACTACCACCATCTTGCAGCAAGAGGAGAGAAGAGAGCATCTTGCAGCAATAGATGAGTAAGAGCGCACATGAGTACAATATCATTACAGCCAAACCATACCCTGAGATCCTTCCTCGACTCCCTACGAGAAAGCGATCCGCGGGCATTCCTATCTATTATCTTGGTGTATTTTAATAAGTATTCGGTTTAAGTTGTGAAAGATCGGCATACATCTCCAAATCGTCCATTAACGTGGACGCGGCTATTCGAATAGATAATTCTTCCCTGCAACGGTGCACCACATTACCCGACACGCTCGATTACCCTATGGCCGGACACACTTTTCCACGGGTTTGCCCGGCCTCAGATGATTGACACGCCGAAGTCCTACCTCAGCTCTCCAGAGAGGTCACCCGCCGGTCTACATCCTAAGCGCGAAGGGTTGTTCGGCCACTCACCCTAAGCGCTCCTGGCACGTTGCGATGCTGGCCGGGGACCAAGCCCACCTCCGCCTCGGCAATAGGTAGTATCCGCTCACCCCAACAATCAGCCCACATCTCTGAACTATGACATCTGGATAGCTTTGGGGAGGAACTGACGACGCCGAGGGCCCCATAACCATTATCCCGCATGGCGGTTAGTGCGTATATGCCAGTGGCAATCTCGGATCAAATACCCTGAACTCGTTAGGCGTGTTATTCTTATTTACTCGCGGACAACGACCAGGGCCCAGGCCCACCTCTCTCTTGGATGGTATCTGCCTGCCCTGTCGCTTTGCCACAGTGAATCACTCGGGGCTATCGGGAACCCAGGCCCATCTCTTCCTGGATGGTACCACCTGCCCCTTCAACCGCCCATCTTAACACAATCTTATACAGTATGACAATATAAAGTATATCCGTGATCATCGCCCAGAGGGATCACGGCCCGGTAATATAGCATGGCAAACGGACAAGGGTGTAGGGCCAACAAATGGAACACAAGCATAGCTAAACTAGGCATGCTAGGATAACAGGTAAAGTATCAACAACAGGTGACAAAACCAGGCTATGCATCAGAATAGGAGCTACCAAAACAACATATCTGATCCAATACCTAATGCATGAAGTAGAGAGAAAGAATAGGCGATATCGGAATGATCAAGGGGGTTTTGCTTGCCTGGTTGCTCTGCCGACGAAACCGGATCCTCAACGGGGTAGTTGATCACCGGATCAACAGCGGTCTCGGGGTCTACCAGAAAGAAGTAAATACGGAAACAGATAAACAGCAGAGGAATCAAATGCAACACAATGCATGTCATGGCAAAATGTGGTGTTAATGTGACCTAATGCATTACTACACATTTTAATTGAAGAGGGAAAAATATTTTGGAATATTTTCCCGACTCCAAATATTATTCGGTATATTGATTCGGTAGCAAAATGTCAATGTTCATTATGATAGAGGAGTTTGTCACGTATGTGGATAACATATTCGGATTCGTTATATTTTTCTGATCATTTTTCATATATAAATTATTTTCATCCGAGTTACGGATTACTTTATATGATTTTTCAAAGTTTATTGCTTTTTCTGGAATTTCTGGATTATATTTAATTCGAAATATTAAATGGAAAAAATGCTAGATAAACTCAGAAGTGTACCTAGCCAGTGGCTGACTGGTGGGACCAGGTCAACTACCCAGTCAGCAGTTGACTGGTCAACGTTGACTAGTCAAAGGTCCAGTGGGACCCATATGTCAGTGGGACAATTTTTTTAACAGAGTTTTAATCTAATTTTAATTTAGGTAATTAGAGGAGGGTCTCACCTGGCAGTGTCTATGGTTAACACTAATTGACCCTAATCCTAAATAGACCGGGCCCACATGACAGGGGGGTTAGCTGGTTTGAACCGGCCGGCGCGCGCGTCGGTGACTACAGGCACGGCGGCGATGGACGGAACCGATGCACAGGCGACCATTTGGTCCGCCGCTTGGCCCTACAGAACGGCCGTAGTGCCGCGCGTCTACTGGGGGTGGCGGTGCAAGCTAAGATGGCCGGGAACAACGACAGCGACGAGCTCCCGCGGCGGCAACAGGCGGCGCTGCTCGGGATCGAGGCCAGAGGACGCGCGTGAGCGAACGGAGAGGGGGAAAAGGTGAGCATGCTCACCCCGGAGCTGGTGGCGTGCTCAGACGCGTCGGGGGTGGTCGAGGTGGTGCGGATCCGGCAATGGCGCGCGGCAGCCGTGGCTGAAGAAGACGGGTCGATGGTGAGGCTCAGAGGCATCCTAGCTTGTGTGGTTGTACGTAGATGACGACAATGACGAGGCGCAGCTCCTGGACATCCGTTGGGGATGTTCCCCATGGGTGAGACCCGGTGTAGGGAGACCCGCCTTGAGCCTAGTCTCTTGATAGGCTCAATGAGTCACACTACTCCCGGGTCACTAAGGAGCCAAGCCAGAGAACGATGGGTCTGAACGAGACCCGGCCATGACGACCGGCTCTCACATAAGCTTCATGGGCCGGCTTACAATGAGGCCCAGGAGGCGAGATTTTCCTAACTTGGGAAGTAAGGCAATTGTTGAGACTCAGAGTAGGACACGGGTTAAGATCACGACCCGGACTCTTCTGTAAACCAGGGCCCAACCTAGTATATAAAGGGGGGGGGTTCCTAGGACTCAAAGGACAGGTGACAATCTCTCGAGACTTAGGTAGCGAAACACAGCACCCTTGTAATCGAGATCATCATCAATAGCAATCAAGCAGGAGTAGGCTATTACCTCCATCGAGAGGGGCCGAACCTGGGTAAACTTGCACCCTTCATTTCCGATCAACCCCGTTCAAGTCACCTCCTAGTTGTGATGGCCTCATGACTTAGTCCTGTTTCGAGGACATCTGCCATGACAAAACCACGGTAGTTGGCGCCCACCGTGGAGCCAGCACACGGTGGTGTTGAGTTCTTGGAGGGAGCTCTTCCAGGGATCGAGGGTTACGCGATCGGCCGGATGACGAAGAGCCGGCGCGGGAAGCTCTACATCGACGACGCAGGCTGGGGCCCCGATGGAGACTCTATCGAGTTTGGATACCGGGTCCCCTTCGGCAAGATCCACGTCTTCATCGGCGTCTTCGGCGGGTCAGACTTCGAACCGGGCGTCACAACCGACTCAGTCGAGATCGCCCGCCGGGTCACACCACAAAGGGTCACATCACGCCAGACCAGCAACTTCGTCGGATTCGTCGGCGGAGTCGCACAGGAGTTCGGCCCGGCCACCGATGCTGTGTTCGGGGACAACACGCTTGTCAATTCTGATGGCGAGTCGTCAGTTGGAGAAACCGAGTCAATCCTCCCGCTTTTTGACGAAAGGCTGGGAGGGTACTCGGATGAGGAGATCTGTTCAGAGGAATACGGGCCGACTCACCATGCGGAAGTCTATATGGCAGGAAATCAGAACCAGCCTCGCTACGATGCACAGGGAAACTTGGTCACACACACATCGACTAGCCAAAACCCGGCCGAGGCCATGCTGGGTCAACTGTCCAATACTGCAAGGGCTGCAATGACTACGCTAACGGCAGCCGACTCCGGGAGGACGGGGGCTCAGGCACTCGCAGAGATGGCGGCTACTCTTGGCACGCTCCTTGCAGATCCGGTAACTCCAGAGAACGTGAACACACGCAATGCAGAGATCACGAAGTGTCGCGAGCAGCTGGCCAAGATTCAGGAGGATATCAATGCAGAGAACGCATGACTAGCTGAAGCCCGGACTGAGGTCCTCCAGGAGGCTAGGCGCCTGGAGACGGAAAGGATCCATCTCAATTTTCGTCAAAACGAAGCGTCTGTGGTACATCGGAGGAGATTTCAAAGTCGGCTTCCAATAGAGATGGAGCTGGCAAGGCTGTTCGAAACACCGCCTCCAGCAATGCAAGGAGCTGGTGCGGGCGCACCGGGTGTAGGGCCTGTCATACCCCAATTGACTCAGGACGTTGTCCCAAACACAACCCAGTTGCAGCAGCCGGCTCACCTGCAATCACCAGTCCAGTATCAGCCCGGGCTTTTTCAGACACCTACTGGTCACTACTCAAACCCGGTTGATAACGTACTAGCGGCGACACGCAACCTTGTTGCAATTCCAATCAACGGAAATAGTTCGATGGAGTTGGAAGCCATGAATGCGATCGAGATGTTGAAAACAGCAGTCACGCAGCAGGCGAATTACTCCCATAGCCCGACTCGGCTCCACTCTACTCCTCATCAGAGTCAAAGTAGGTGCCGGCATAGGGAGTCCCCCACAGTCTCGAGCAATGCACAACGCCGGAGGGAGCAGCAGCAACCCCAGCAACACCGGCCACGGCCGGCAGTCTCTGATGCACAAGCCATCATCGATAATGTGCGTGCTTTGCGCATGGCAGGTGCAGGTAACACGGGCATGGAGTACGTTCATCCAGCAGTACAAGCCCCACCCGCCACAACCCAGCCTGCGTTACGAAGCACTGGTGTTACAAACCGCACTATTGGAACTCCGTGTTTGGGACCGGCTCTTAGGAACGAGCGTATGCCACCGGATTTCAAAGGACCTCGCAAAGACTCCAATTACGCAACTGATCTAGAGCCTGCTGAGTGGATTGAAAGTTATGAACTAGCTATGGATATGCTGGAGGTTAGTGACGCTGTTTGTGCTCGGTATTTGACCATGATGCTCGAAGGTCCAGCATGAACATGGTTGAAGAACTTGCCTGCAAATTCGATCAACACCTGGCAGGAGTTGAAAGAGTGCTTCATCAAAAACATCCAGGGAACTTGCAAGCGTCCTACGACGATTGTTGACTTAGAGCATTGCATCCAGAGGAACGACGAGTCAGCTCATCATTGGGCAAGAAGGGTTGCAGAGATTGTCCACTCTTCTGACAGTATTACAGCTCAGACAACAGTCCTCGTACTGGAGCAAAACTGTCGTTTCCAGCCTTTGGTCCAGAAGCTTGGTCGCCTGAAGAGGAAAGTTAAGGAGATGAGTGATCTCATGGATGTCTTGACCAGGTACGCCGAATCAGATAACACAAAAGATCCAGCCTCGGATGATGAAAAGTCTAGTAAGAGCAAAAAGAATGGTTGTAAGGGTCACCAGCTTAATGGCAATGTAAACAACAGTAACAATAATCACAAGCACAAGAATATTGAGGGAGGCTCAGATTTCGTTGCCAATACCAATACTGGCTTTAAGAATCAGCGTCAGAACGGCAATTTCAAGAAGCCGTTTTCTGGTAATCGCCCTCGTAATTATGAGGAAGCTCTCAAGGGCCCGTGTCCAAAGCACAGTGTGGATGGTAAGCCGGCCAACCACTCTTGGGAAAACTGCTTTATCATGCAGGAATTCAAAAACAGAGCTTTTCAGAGTCACAACAATAATGGTGGCAATGGCGGACACCGAGGAAATTCGGGAGCCGGCGGTTCTGGGGCCGAGTTCCAGGGAGCTGGTTTTCCGAATAATAACTTCCCAGGACCCGGTTTTTAGGGGACAGGAGGTCAAGGATCTGGGTACCAGGGAGCTGGCAATGGAGGCAACAACCAGCGAGCCGGCCAAGGCAGTCAACATCAGGGAGGTCCTTCTGGGTTTCAGAGCAATCCCAAGTAGTTGAACAGTGGGCAGTATCACGTCTTCACAACCAGTACTTGCAAAGGTGATAGGAAGCTTCAGAAACGGGTTGTTCAAGCAGTTAGGCTAGGAGTTCCTGAATACTTAAACTGGTCAGAGCAACCGGTCACCTGGAGTCGAGAGGATCACCCTCCCCGCGTTGCTAATCCAGGGAGTCTCGCTTTGGTGGTTGCCCCTCAAGTCGGTGGTTATAAACTAACCAAGGTTCTCATGGACGGAGGGAGTAGTACCAATATACTTTATAATGATACATTCAAGCGGATGAACCTGTGAGAGAAACAGCTGAAACCATCATCTACAGTTTTCCACGGTATCGTCCCTGGCAAGTCAGCATATCCCATTGGCAAGATATCTTTGGAAGTCGCCTTTGGTACAGAGTTTAACTTCCGATCCAAGTTTCTGACGTTTGAAGTGGTCAAAATCAAAAGTCCATACCATGCTCTTTTTGGAAGGCCGGCTTACGCACGGTTCATGGCACGTCCATGTTATGTTTATCTGAAGCTGAAGATGCCAGGGCCTGAGGGGACTATGACAGTCAATGGAGATAGGAAAATCGCTCTTGAGTGCGAGGAGGGAGACGCAGCATATGCAGAGTCGGCTTGTGCCGCCGAAGAATTAAAATTCTATAAAGATAATGTCGATCCTGCGGATATGACCTCTCTCAAGAAGCCCACTACCGAGTTTGATCCTCTGCTCAAGTTTAAGTCGGCCAGAGACACCAAGCAAGTTGATTTCACTCCCGGTGACTCATCTCAGCAGTTCACTATTGGAGCGAATATGGATCCTAAATAGGAAAGCGCGCTCATCGAGTTCATCCTTGAGAATCGGGACGTCTTCGCATGGAAACCTTCTGACATGCCTGGTGTACCGAGAGAACTCGCTGAGCACTGCCTAAATGTTGATCCTAAGATGAAGCCTGTCCGACAGTACCTCCGTCGTTTCAACAAGGAAAGGCGAAAAGCTATTGGCGAAGAGGTAGCACGGCTACTTGCCGCTAGTTTTATTGTTGAAGTATTCCATCCAGAGTGGTTGGCTAACCCAGTGCTTGTTCTGAAGAAGAACGGGACTTGGCGGATGTGCGTTGATTATACTGACTTAAATAAAGCTTGCCCCAAGGATCCGTTCGCTCTTCCTCACATTGATCAGATAATTGACTCCACAGCTGGTTGTGAGAGTCTTTGTTTCCTGGATGCTTATTCTGGATATCATCAGATAAAGATGGAGAAGGAAGACCAGGAGAAAACTGCGTTCATCACACCATTTGGAGCGTTCTGCTACACATCAATGCCTTTTGGTTTGAAGAGTGCTGGGGCAACCTATCAGCGTTGTGTCCAAAACTATTTTCACAGACAGATTGGGCGTAATGTTCACGCATATGTTGATGATATCGTGATCAAGTCTCAGATGAAAGAAACCCTGCTTGACGATCTGAAGGAGACATTCGATAACTTGCGAGTATATCAGATGAAGTTGAACCCGGCCAAGTGTGTATTTGGAGTTCCAGCAGGAAAATTACTGGGCTTTCTTGTCTCTGAACGTGGCATTGAGGCTAACCTGGAAACAATTAAAGCCATCACATCCTTGAAGAAACCGGCTAACATCAATGTTGTCCAGAAATTGACTGGTTGTGTCGCTGCTTTGAGTCGGTTCATAAGCCGGCTAGGTGAGAAGGCAATTCCTCTGTACCAACAACTGAAAAAGACAAATAACTTCGTCTGGGACGATGCAGCAGATAGAGCTTTTGAATCCCTTAAGAAGCAGTTGACTGAAGCACCTATCCTTGCTGCTCCTCAGAAGGAGCCGATGCTCTTATACATTGCCGCAAATAATAAAGCGGTCAGTGTGGCAGTCGTGGTAGAACGTAAGGAAGAAGGTAAGGAATACCCAGTTCAACGACCAGTGTATTATGTCAGTGAAGTTCTAACAGAGTCCAAGCAGCGATATCCACATTGTCAAAAACTGGTGTTTGGTGTGTTCATGGCAAGTCGCAAGTTGAAGCATTATTTCCAGGAACACCCAATCACCGTTGTCAGTTCAGCACCTCTAGGTGATATTATCCAGAATAGAGAGGCAACAGGAAGGATTGCGAAGTGGGCAATTGAGCTAGGGCCTCATCACTTGAAATATGTGCCACGCACAGCCATCAAGTCTCAAGCTTTGGTGGATTTCATCAATGACTGGACAGAATTGCAAGCTCCCTAAGAGAAGCCGGACAATACATACTGGATGATACATTTTGATGGATCAAGACAGTTGGAAGGCTCGGGGGCTGGAGTTGTCTTGACTTCCCCACGAGGTGATAAATTCTGTTATGTTTTGAGACTCATGTTTCCTTGTACTAACAATGCAGCAGAATACGAGGCTTTACTTCATGGGCTTCGGATGGCTAAGGAGATGAATCTCAGCCGGGTCAGGTGCCTGGGCGACTCAGATTTAGTTGCCCAGCAAGTTTCTGGGACTTGGGATTCCAAAGACCCCCTTATGGCGGCTTACTGGCATGCCGTCACAGTTATAGCTGGTCACTTCAAAGGATATCAAGTTGATCACATCGATCGCCGACAGAACGAGGCCGCAGATGCACTGTCTCATTTGGGCTCTCAACGCAAGCCGGTTCCCCCAAATGTCTTTTTGGATGTTCTGCATAACCCGTCAGTCAAGTTACCGACAGAGGAAGACATCGCTATTCCTGACCCGGAATCTGCACTGGTTGCTGTGATTCATACAACACCTGAGTGGACAGTACCTTACTTAGCTTATCTGACCCGTGGCGAGCTCCCTGATGAGGAAATCATCGCCCGGCAAATTATCCGACGGTCTAAGTCCTTTTCCATTGTCAATGGTGAGTTACACAGGAGAAGCATTATAGGTGTTTTCTAGCGTTGTGTCTCTCCTGAAGAAGGTCATGAAATTCTCAATGAGATTCACTCTGGCGATTGTGGACATCATGCAAGCTCGAGGTCCTTGGTGGCGAAAGCATTCAGGCACGATTTTTACTGGCTTACAGCACATGCAGATGCAGAAAGACATTGTTTGTAAGTGTGACGGGTGTCAGAAATTTGCACGACAAGCCCATGTGCCAGCTCAAGAGCTTTGGATGATCCCAATCACTTGGTCGTTTGCAGTCTGGGGGCTTGATATGGTGGGTCCTTTCAAACCTTCCTCCTGTAAAAAGACTCACCTGTTGGTCGCAGTTGACAAATTCACAAAGTGGGTTGAAGCAGAGCCAGTCAGTAATTGCAATGCTGCCACATCAGTCAAATTTCTGAAGAAGATAATTTATCGCTTTGGATATCCCCATAGCATTATTACCGACAATGGCACTAACCTGTCCAAAGGAGCTATGAAGCAGTTTTGTCAGAAAGAACATATTCGGCTTGATCTCGCCTCAGTTGCGCATCCGCAGTCCAATGGGCAAGTAGAGCGTGCTAATCAAGAGTTGCTACGGGGTATTAAACCAAGACTTTTGGTTCCCCTGGAACGCACTCCTGGCTGCTGGGTTGAAAAGCTTCCTGCGGTTTTATGGAGCATATGGACTACTCCCAACAGGTCAACAGGCTATACGCCATTTTTCCTGGTCTATGGTGCAGAAGCCGTGCTACCAAGCGATATCCGCCATGATTCCCCTAGGGTGACAGCGTATATTGAGGCAGACAATGAGATAGCTCGTCCTTGATGCCCTGGAGGAAGAACACGATCTTGCAGCCTCAAGGTCAGCAATATATCAGCAAGACCTACGTCGCTATCACAGCCGTAGAGTCCGAAGCTATACCTTTCAGGAGGGTGACTTAGTGCTCCGTCTGATACAAGAACAGACCGGTATGCATAAGCTATCCCCTCCCTGGGAAGGACCCTTCGTTATCAGTAAGAACCTGAACAACGGGTCATATTATCTGGTTGACTTGCGTCAAGCAAACAAGTCACGGACTTCTGAAGAGGAAAGCACCAGACCCTGGAATATTGCACATCTTCATCCATATTATACATAGTTTATTTTGCAAATTAGATGTACCTTTTTGTTTTTTTGCAACATTTACGTTTTCATGTATATATTATGATCAATGAAATAAAGCCGGCATCTCTGGACCGCAGAGTTTTGTTGTTTCACCTCAAAAAGTTGTGTGTTGAGTCTTTATTCTTTGATTATTGGTTACTTGGGGGCTTCTAACTCATCGAGTTTAGCTATAACATCCCTTTAACCAGGCAACATGCCACTATATTGGTTGGTTATACCTGCCTGAAGGCTTGATGTTACTCACACATATGTGACCCGGTGTACGCTTGATAAGTCAATCACATTGACGCCTATTATGGACTTTGTTGAACCTGAACTTATCAAAGTTAAAACACCGGCTTCTGTCACGTGAGTGCCGGCTTTCTAGATAGCAAGGACAAACCACAAAGGCTACAAGGCCTGCTTCCACAGGAAGCATATTGCAAAAGTGTCGAGCCTCAAAAGCCGGCCATAATATTTCAAGAGTCGAGCCTCGAAAGCCGGCCTTAATATTTCAAGAGTCGAGCCTCGAAAGCCAGCTTATTTATTTCTAATTCATGAACCGGGTTATAATATTCCTGAGTTATATTTGGTTTATTATAACCAGTTTATCTTATGGTTCAATATAACCACTTTCTTGCTTAAAGTACTATTATATTTTTTTTGCAGGTACAACTTATACATTTCTTTCTAAGCCGGTTTTTAGAAAGTCGGGTTTCATTATTTCATGACCATCACAGATAAGTGCTGGTCCAACCCGGGTCCCAGAATTGTGCTGTCATACCAGTTCCGAGATTGCCGGCTCTCATTACATATCATGAGAAGTACTCAAGTTGTTCATCATCTATCATGGATCAAACTTGCAAAAACTCCAAAGTGCACGATAGCACTGCAAGGCAGTTAAAGCTACGTAATAAAGTTTTCTACAAAACGCACTTATTACAAGCCCCGGGGGCTAATCATATAGTTTTGATCCAAGGCCTCATGCCTCTGGTGGTGGTGGTGGCCGAAACCCGGGGGCTTGGGCCGCCGGGTTGCCTTCTGTTGGAGCTTTCGCCGAGTCAGTGGCAGTGGTGGCCGAGTCACCCTTGGCCGGCTCTTCAGCTGTTTTCTTGACTTGGCCTTCTACATCCTCATCAGTTTCTGTTGGGGGCTCATTTTTGGTCCACTGCATTGATATCAGGGACTCAAAAACCATCTCCTCAGACAGAGCTTGAGAAGATGAATTGGCACCTGTTTGAGCTGCTTTTTGTGCTTTTCGTGGAGGAATCAACTCAAATGGCTGTGGTTTAGGCATGTCCATACGACGATTGTTTTCATCATATCCGACTTGAAAAGCAGATAAATTCAAGCCTTGAGCAATGACAGTTCCTGCATGCCGGGTCTCTTTAATCACACGGTGGAAGTCGGCCTTTGTGAAAGGAGTACTGTCAGCATTGAACTCCGGAAATCCACCTGCAAGAAGAGCCGGATCCATCTCCGGATGATAAGCTTTTGCAAGAGCAAGGGCACTCATGGCTCCCCTCCTGCAGGCTGACATTTTCAATTCCTTGATCCACTCAGGCACAGTTGACAGCTCGTTCAGCATATCAATAATCTTTCGTGGTGGACCCGGCATGTTCTTGGTTGCCTTCAGACAGTTGACTCCGCCAACGTACAATTGTTCTATAAATTTATAGACAACTTGCAGTTTCACCCTTGGAATTTCCACATTGCCAGCGTACTTTCGCCCTATTTTGCACAAACAAGTCAATTAGCAGTAACCCGGATTTCTTCAATCATTACTCAATTTTCATTATAAAGGTGGACTTACCAAAGACAGCAATGCAGAGCCGGCTCACGTAGCCTTTCAAGGTATTGAGCTCTTGTGTCACGGGCCCGAGCTTAGCCTCTGCCTCTTCAGCACGCCGGGTCAAAGTTTCTTTTTCTTTGGCAAAGTCGGTCTTGGTTTTCTCCAAACTATCAGTCACATTGAGCAGGGATTCCTGATAGTCGGATGACAACTTCTCGGCAGCTTCATGTTTTCCCTTTTCTGCTTTCACTTCTTCTTTCAACTCGGCAATTTCTTGCCCGGCTTGAGTAAGCATGGCCTGCAAACAGTCAAGGGTTACATATTTTGTTTCCAGTCCCACATCACTACAGGCATGCGACCTGGCACTTGGGGGCTACGAGACATCAAAATTTTGATCAGATTATTTACAGACGAAAATTCATAGTGCAAGTCCCAACTCGCTGCAGGCATGCGACCCGACACTTGGGGGCTACACTATTTGATGTTTTTTAACAAGATGCAGTAAAGTCCCGAGCTGCTGCAGGCTTGCAACCCGGCACTTGGGGACTACACTATTTGATGTTTTTGCCAAGGAAAGTACCAGTAAGTCCCAGGCCGCTGCAAGCACCCGACCCGGCACTTGGGGGCTACATGGTTGAAGTACAAAGCATTACTCCTAATCACAAGCTATGAACTAAACATGAAACCCGGTATTTTCAGGAGCTACAAGCCTTAAGTTATCATTACATTCTAAGCTTTAGGCTTGGGGGCTACACATGTACATAAGGAGATCAAGAGACATACATACCTCATATTTTTTCTTCAAAAGTGCTACTAGTGCACTCTCAGCTTCTTGGTTCTGGGAAATCCGGGTCAGATACTATTGATGAAGAGAGTTTGCATCCATGGACTCAAATGCCTGAAGATGAGAGTCGTCATTTTTCCCTTCACGGCGAGGCGACTCGTCTTTGGCTATTATTTTTGCCAAAGTGGTAGATGTTTCTGGAGCCGGGTTATGCTGTTCAGCAGTGACCACTACCTCATTTTCAGTAGCTATTGCCTCAGCTGGCTTCCTCATAGTCGGGTTATCTTGTTGTTCTACCACCACGGTGGAGTCCGGAGGAGCTTGATCATTGCCGACCGGGTCATCCTGGCCCGGGTTTTCACATGTATCATCTTGAGCAGGTATTTCCATTTCAGTATTTGCCCCAGAAGTAGACGAAGTACCGGCTTTCTCTTTTACTATCGCTTTCGCCCTATATCAACAAAGGCATAGCGATGAACAAGGAAAGGAAAATGAGATAATATGGTAAATTCTACAAAAGCTTACCCAATGTTTATGGAGAAAGCTGGTAGTTGGCTGGCGCTTGATTCACCAGATGAAGGTGAAGTCATTTGGTAATCCGGGTCTAAAGGGTCCAATGGGGTCTTCAGCTGGCCGGCTCTGGGACAAGAAGGTGTGGGGCTCAGTTGCTCCTGTTTGCGCGCCCGACGAGGAGATGGTTCATATGAGAGGCTATTAGAGAGATCACCCGAACCAGAGCTCCGGGTCTTCCTCTTTAAACTCTCGGCATGCTGCGTTTTCTTCAAAGATAAGTTTTTGTCCAAGTAAGCTGATGGATGGGAAAATGGTACCTTTCGAATAGCAAGCCGGGTTTGCCTTCTAGCAAGTGTTTCGGAGTCAGAGACATTAGGAGTTACCTCTACCTCTCCTGCTTTGCTGGTTCCTGTTTGTTCCTGTGAAGAGTCGGCGTCAGCAAGTTCATTACGAAGACGGCCAAGGGAGTCAAGTTCATGTACCTCATCTTCCTCGTCTTCTTCCTCTTCCACGTCAGATGTTTCATCCTCAGGAGGGGTGGGGTTTTGAGTTTCGGTCTTCCACCACTCGGAGTTCGCATATGCAGACATAAGCCGGCACATCAAAAGATGTAAAAGTAATAGTACAAATTTGAGGATGCACCAAGATCGCTTACCGCAGGTGCCGGGTTACCAGTATAAAAGGGGGCAAGACCCACAATTGAGATTTTCTCACGAGGCTCGCTGATGAGTTTCTTGACGGCTTTGATGAGATCACTTGAGGACAATTCCTTATTGCAGAAACGCATATCATCCACCGGCTCACCGGTGTATTCATACATCAACCGGGTTCTGAAGCCGAGTGGTTGAACTCGCCAACTGACCCAGCACCGGGTCAGATCTACTGCTGAGAGCCCATGAGCGATTAAGGCATTGATCCTTTGACAAATGGGCTCTAGTTCCAGTCTCTCCGCTGCAGGTGCATAAGAGGTCAACTGTTTGGAGTACTCGAGCCGGCTAAAGCGGTAACCCGGCAGCGGATTCTGATGATTTGGAGAGGTGTCTTTGCAGTAGAAGAAAGTTTTTTGCCATCCCTTTGGGTGACTCGCCAGCTTCATGTCAGGAAAGGCGCAATTCCTTCGCCTCTGGATGGTTACTGCTCCACATTCCAGAGCAGGCCCGCCACTGCACTTAGTTTGTTTGTTGCAGTAAAAGAATTCTCGGAAGAGGCTGACAGTTGGTTCCATATGGAGGTAAACTTCACAAAAAACTTGGAAGTTGCTTAGATTGAGGATGGAATTAGGAGCAAGATCCTGAAGCCTTATACCATAATAGTGGAGGATGTTTCGAAGAAATCTGGAACCCGGAGGTCGGAATCCCCTATCAAGATGATCAGCAAAGATGATGATTTCGCCCTGACCCGGCTGTGGCCGGGTCTCTTCCTCTGGAACGTGCCATTCGATCTCCTCTTTGGGGGGTAGCGAACCAATCCGTACCAGCTCATCAAGTTGGAGCTCTGTCATTGTGGACTTCGCCCAATTGGCGACTTTACTTGCTTTAGCCGGTTCTGGTGCCGGCTTTGTAGTCTTTTTTCCCTTCTTGGGGGCCATGGAAGCTACAAGATAACGAGTACAAGTGTAAGCCGGCAGGAAGCATAGGAGTTATGCACATCAAAATATCTGAAGTTATTCAGACATGAGCCGGTTAAAATTGCTACATCTCAAGAGCCGGTAAAATAGCCAAACGATTGTCGGGTCAATAGTTTGTTACAAACAACTACTGTTCAGATTCAGCAATAGTTATGGATCTAATAAATACTAAGAAAAAGAGGAAAATGAAGCCCTAACAGTGGTGACAGTTGTGGACTTGCTACGAAGGGGATCTACTACCGCAGTATAAAGGTTCCGGGCAAGGCAAAATCAGCTGCGGAGTCACTACAACACGCAATGGCTAATAGATCTATGGACAAATTACGGCCATTTTCAAGAAATGAATCATTGACGAACTACGAAGCTATGGTAATGGCAGAACACCCTAGACGAGATGAGGAACTCACAGATCTATGGAGATGAAGCTGAGGACCTTGAGCTTCGAGGACGTGGCTGTGGTGGACGAATCCGAGCTCCGGCGGCAGCGACGATGAGGGCTAGCAGGGAGTTTTGACGGCGAGATGGCTCGGGAGCTCGAATAGGCGCAGACGCGAGAGGAAGAAGAAGCACGCGAGGGTGAAAATAGATCTGGGCACCCCCTCGCCTATTTATAGGCAGAGTAGAAACCGAAGCGGCATGGTAAAGCCCTGGGGCGACGCAGTAATTTTAGGCTGAAAAGGTGCCTCGAATCCCGCATTGACAAGATTTGACATCATCTATCCAAAAGATTCATTGTCAGTTGAGAACACGTGTCAGATCAGAGGAGTTGACGTCATAACAAAATGCAGCAAAATTATCAAGTGTGGGAAACCTACTAGACCCGGCAATATTTGGAACTTAAAGAAGAAGCAGATGCTGGTTCTAGAGATCGAGACCCGGGATACGATCCTTCATGTTTTTCTTATCTCATTTTCCGGATGGAATTTAACATGGAGAAATTGAAGCTAAACTGGGGGCTAATGTTGGGGATGTTCCCCATGGGTGAGACCGGGTGTAGGGAGACCCGGCCTTGAGCCTGGTCTCTTGATAGGCTCAAGGAGTCACACTACTCCCGGGTCACTAAGGAGCCAAGCCAGAGAATGAAGGGCCTGAACGAGACCCGGCCATGACGACCGGCTCTCACATAAGCTTCGTGGGCCGGCTTACAATGAGGCCCAAGAGGCGAGCTTTTCCTAACTTGGGAAGTAAGGCAATTGTTGAGACTCAGAGTAGGACACGGGTTAAGATCACGACCCGGACTCTTCTGTAAACCAGGGGCCCAACCTAGTATATAAAGGGGGGTTCCTGGGACTCAAAGGACAGGTGACAATCTCTCAAGACTTAGGTAATGAAACACAGCACCTTTGAAATCGAGATCATCATCAATAGCAATCAAGCAGGAGTAGGCTATTACCTCCATCGAGAGGGGACGAACCTGGGTAAACTTGTGCCCCTCATTTCCGATCAACCCCGTTCAAGTCACCTCCTAGTTGTGATGGCCTCACGACTTAGTCCTATTTCGAGGACATCTGCCGTGACAAAACCACGACAACATCCTCGCTTGGGTCGAGGTGGCTTCGGTGCACAGCGACGATGGCAGCGTGGCGACGGCGGCTCGAACACGAGCTCTGGATCGGGAGGAAGGGAGCGGGCGAGGGGAAATGAGGAACTAGTGTTCCACCGGTGGGGCGTGGGCATCCTTATCCTCCATTTGAGCTCCTGTGGCGGCACGCGTCGAGGATCCGCCGGCGAGGGAGAGCATCGGCCACGAACGTGCTGACACGGGAGGAAGACGACGCTGTGCATTGTAGGTTGGGCCGGTTTAGTTGCCGTTACTGTTGGTCCAAGTGAACAGTTGCATTTCTGGTTTTTCTTTTCTGTTTATAGTCTTGGGTACTATTTTCTATTTTGTTTAGTTAGCAATTGAATTTAGTTGTCTATCAAAATTTGCACATAATTCAGGTACAACACAACAAGGCCCCACACAAGGTTTCATATTATTTGGTAATGTATAAACATTTATTTGGATTTAAATGTTCCAATTAAACGCTGTTGGTCCACATAATTGTAGCTAGGATCAATTTAGAAATCCAAATGATGATGCTTTCATCATGACAAATACTTGGGGATTTTATGACAAGGGGTGAACATTTTTGTTTCATTGTTTGAAGAAATAATTTTTGACCTGCATTTTGAATTTGAATTTGGAGCTCGATTAATTCTTAATTGCATTTTAATTATGATAATCATGATGACATAGCACATTAATTAGGTTAATGGCATGACTAAGATCTGGGGATGTCACAGCTC
Organism: Elymus sibiricus; assembly: GCA_039707655.1. Lineage (NCBI taxonomy): Eukaryota > Viridiplantae > Streptophyta > Magnoliopsida > Poales > Poaceae > Elymus > Elymus sibiricus. Next base: position 40,928,310 of record CM077664.1, read on the forward strand.
TCCTCCACACAAAGAAATCTCGTCCTGAGATTTAAGAGGTCGAGTAAGGGGGAAAAGGTTTGGTTACGAATCTAACGGGTCTTCTCGTTCCTTGTTGTTCTTCTTGACGAGGTCGATCCATTGCGCGGAGGTCTTCATTTCTCTGCATCATTGCTTCGCGACGAAGTTGTCATCCTTCCTTCGGAATCTTCATCGTACTTACGAGTAGGATATGATGGAAAACTTAAGGGGGTTGGACTTGTACTGGGTTAATCAACTGGGGGTTAACTCAGGGAACGAGGTATATAAGCATCTCTCGAATTGAATAAATGAAACATATCGAGAGCAAGATACATTTATAAGAAGGTGCAAGAGGTTTCAAATTGAGTAGGCAATCATTCGACGCCTAAGACATAATGTGAAAGGGGTTCAGAGCAGCGGGAGTAAATATTGCGTCTGATATTGAAACAAAACATCATAAGGAAGGTGGCTCGCGGAAGTACATATGAAGCCAGGTATAGAATAACTTCAGAGACAAGGATCATATAGATGAGTTGTATGAAACTTTGGGATCAAGAGATCTCTCATGAGGAAATTTTAAAAGAATGACATGCTCAAAATAGAAGGGTAAATTAAAATCATGGAAATAATTTTTTTAAACGGAAGGTAGGTACACCACTGATACCGAAGGACAAAACACATTGTACAGATATGCGTCTGGTGACTTGCACAGTTTTCGATTCACTAGGATGATCAAAATCGAAGTGACCAACATTCATACCACCATGATGAATAAGAAGGGTGGTGGCATCTTGTGCGATCACGTTACAATGGCTCGTCAGAGAATAGTTTGTCAGCTATGTTGGCAACAGCATCGGTACCAAGAGCGGGGGACGAAGAAAATAATTTTTCCTGCTCGTTAAGACGAGGCGGACCAATAGGCAAAGTTCTCGGTCACCGGTGGTTACCGGAATGTCATCAACAATAGTAACAGGGTTATACTGACAGGATGGTACATCGGGGTGTTTACATAAGCAGAGAAATATTACTACTTAGATCACATAAATTACAAGAAAGGTTAAACAGACCAATGGAAAGGAAAATGTGATCATTAGATTAAATAGACCAATGGAAAGGAAAATGTGATTATTAGATTAAACAGACCAATGGAAAGAAAAATGTGTTTATACACAAGTATTAGGACTATATCCTTCCCAAGAACAAGCAGAGCATGATATACATGACAGGACAGCAAGTACGTAACCCTTTAGATAAAAGGGGAAAGGAGAATCATGATGTTTACCCATATAATGGTGTTTGGATAATCGATCAAGAAACATTTAGCATTGTGCTTCCAATGTTCTTGTTGATATTCGGAATACCACAGTCATGCTTCGGGGTAGCAATGATATGGTGTTTTTAAGTAAAGATTGGATTTGAAGATCACTAGAAATACACAAGGAACAATTTCAAGAATAGCAAGAAACTTAAGATATAACCAAAACATGACCAAGTCCGTGTTGGAAGGAAGGCAAGGATGTTGTCGATGACAACACAAATTACCGAGGGCATGATGATGAGGTAGCCAACAGGCTAGGAATGACATTTTTAAATTCAGATTTCCAGACAATAAAAATTAATGGGAGTATCGAATGGCGGTGTGGATTCGTTTCACTTATTCTTTTCGAGTAGCGGCCCACTCAGAACCCGTGGAAAGACTGAAATCGGTGAGAAGTAATACTTGATGAAGAACTCATAAGAAATAATGCAGTTCCATGATATTCTCGAGATACCAGAGGTTAATACTCGAAGGCAGATCAGAATAGAGGTTGGACTTGATCTATGGAGCGCAAATACTTTAACCTTGTTCGAGAAATGAACAAGATTCCGGAATAGATTTCGCTAAGACATATCATATGAGAACAACATGGTCAGAACCATAATTGAAAAGGAGAGGAATTTAAATACTGGATAGTTTTATACAAAATGGACAATTACTTTCAGGAGAAGCTTCCATGATAAAGATTTACATCATGTCCATGGGCATGAACACAAAGGTTCAAGGTCGACTCCCACTTATCCAATGCACAACTTTCCATTCACTTCTCCTTTTGGAAAGTTTTAGTGTTGAAAATTTACTTGGTGAAACACCAGAAGAGTATGACCCTTGAATACTTTCGGGTTCACACTGATTATAGAAACATAGATACAACCCGTCGGAGGAATATTTGGAACTCATACCACAAACAATAGAAATAAAAGATACAAGCTTGAAACAGCGAACAAACGGCAAAAGTAGAGGTTACAACTTATCAGAGGCATATTGTATCCGGGGAAGAACTCATAAAGGGTTTGGAATAAAAAGGAACTTTCGGATAGTAATCCAACAAAAGGGGTCAGGTGATCCGTAAGGACTAACGGTGCAAGGATTAAACCAATGGCTCCACATCAGAGTCCATCGAGAGAAGAAATAATGCAAGGGCATCAGGTTATGAAAATATCTGAATAACTCAAAGTATAAAACACAGAGGAATTGCGATTTCCAACATCATGGGAAGAGAAGCAGATGCTCTGATCAAAGGATGAGCAAGTTGAATAGACTTAGATGGACAATCAATCAAGGCTTGATTGGCCGAGAGCCAGCTCATGTCCAGAATGATGTCTGAGCTGGAAGGATAAATTCTAGGAATTGACTGATGCTTGCGAGTATTCGCATACAAGTTGAATCAATAGGGTGAGAATGACAATCACAGTAGATGTCAATAGAGATTGCTGGACATATGGAATTAACCATAGCGTGGGCAGGCAAGAAAGAATTTCAAGAGTAGTAGGTACAAGGGATCCCGGAAAAACATCAGAGAGTATTCTGGAATATCTGGTGAAATTAAGAGTGTAACCGAAATGAATGGATCTCTGGAATAAATTCGTCACGAGAACCTAGAGTTAGCAAAAACCCGAAGAGGTGAGAAGTTTCAGAACCCAGAGTAAGAATGCAGAATAAAAGAATCCTAATCCCATCCATATGCGATGTGTGCCTGTAAGGTACACAACACACCTAGTAGTTCAAAAATAGTTTTTTCGAGGCTAGACTCAACATCGACCAAGAGGTTTGGGGGTTCCTACATGCAGTCGGCTCTGATACCAACTTGTGACGCCCCCGATCATAATCGTGCACTAATCATACATGCAGCATGCACGATCACGATCGGTGACTCTACGGTAGTACCACAACACAACTCTACGACACAAAAATAAATAGAAAACATTATATTACAAGCCGGGGTTGTAAGACCCAATATTACATCAGAGCAGAAGCAAGTTAGGTCTGACTACAGACAAGATTAACAAAGGTGCCTTAGGAAGGCAGAAACAAAACAACGACCCTACCCAAAGGCGCAGGCCTCCTGCCTGGGACCTCCGAACTACTCTTCGACGTCGAACTCCACGTAGTAACCAGCGTCGGGATCACCTGCATCCACGGTGCTAACATCTGAATGCAGCAACCGGGTTGTAGGAAAAGAATAGCAAAGCAACAGTGAGTACTCATCCAAAGTACTCGCAAGACTTACATCAGATCTATACTATATATGCATCGGTATCAAAGGAATGGGGTAATATCAGTGGACTATACTGCAGAAATGCCAGAATAGAGGGGGAAATCTCAATGTAACAGGGACTACCACCATCTTGCAGCAAGAGGAGAGAAGAGAGCATCTTGCAGCAATATATGAGTAAGAGCGCACACGAGTACAATATCATTACCGCCAAACTATACCATGAGATCCTTCCTCAACTCCCTGCGAGAAAGCGATCCGCGGGCATTCCTATCTATTATCTTGGTGTATTTTAATAAGTATCCGGTCTAAGTTGTGAAAGATCGGGATACATCTCCAAGTCGTCCGTTACCGTGGACGCGGCTATTCAAATATATAATTTTTCCCTGCAGGGGTGCACCACATTACCCGACACGCTCGATTACCCTATGGCCGGACACACTTTTCCACGGGTCTGTCCGGCCTCAGATGATCGACATGCCGAATCCCTACCTCAGCTCTCCAGAGAGGTCACCTGCCGGTCTACATCCTAAGCATGAAGGGTTGTTCGGCCGCTCTGTAGGAGATATGCCCTAGAGGCAGTAATAACAGTTATTTTGTATCTCCAAGTTTGTAATGAATGTTTATGTTCCATGCTATAACTGCAATGATTCTCGAGTCTACAATAACCACGAGGCTCGGAGGGAAACTCATGTGCACGTGTGGTATAATAAACAGTAAAATGTATTCCTGGTCTTGCCTCTAAGACTGGCTCAAGTATTGCATGATGATCCTGTTTTCCTGATCATGGGCATGTCAATGCCGGATATTTTGAGGGCACGATGTTAGTAGAACACTTGTGTTGAATCGACCCGAATTGATGTTATGCTATGAGATACATTCGTCACAAGTTAATGGTTAATAACACATGAGAGTATCGAGAGATAGTTAATGTTTGCATAATTACTTAGACCATGAGAGTATCGAGTTCCTTCGTACTTGCTTCGTGAACTTTGGGGTTTGTTAAACGTCATCCGTAAATGGGTGGCTATTACGGCGGCTTACGGGTTCACGGAAAGGTATGGCAAGAAACGAGATAGCTCAAGATTGGAATTTGCTCCTCCGACGATGGAGAGATATTCTCGGGCCCTCTCGGTGTTACGGTATCCATCATCGTCTGTCCAGACACATTGTGATTTGATCACTGGGATGCCGGAACGCAGAAACGAATAAAGAGAACAAAACCGGTAACGAGGTAACTTGCATAGTGGACAAGTTGTTGATCCACAAGGATGCATTAAATCTCACATCGGGTATTTGTAATATATCGTGAAGCAACAGGAATAGCACACAGCAACTGGAGGTTCACTCGAATATTCATTCGTGTGGGTATAGGAGTCAATATGGGTGTCCACGGCTCCGATGTTGATCATTGATCGGAAAGTGTTCCGGGTCAAGTCTATACTTCACCGAACCTATAGGGTCACACGCTTAAGGGTCATCTATCTGCTGAATACTAGACGAGGAGTCTGAGAGAAAATCACCGAAAAAGTTTCGGACGAAACGGAAACGTTCCGGAGAGAACACCGGAATAGTTCCGGTGAAACTGAAAAGTTGTTTCAGGGTATTCCATTAATTCAAATTGGTTCCGGCACATGTCTGGAAATTCTTGGAGGGTTCCAGAATCGTTCTGGTAAATTCTGGAATTTTTCCGGAGAGAAAACCGAAAATGTTCCAGAGCAGCCGGAACCGCTATGATAGCTTTTCGCTAAAGAAAACATTGTTCCGAAATTGTTTCGGAACGCGTTCAAAATTGTTTGTGTGGGTACTGGAATTATTCTAGGCACACAGAAATAATTTGGGATTTAACGGACGCGGAAAAATGTCTTCGTGAATAGTGCTTTTTGGATATTTTTGGGAAAGCACCTTTTTGGATATTTCCAAAAAGGCTTCTAGATGGACTTGGTGGCCAAGGAGGCCCCCCATGGGGGGGCCCCCAAGATGTGGCCGGCCAAGGGAGGTGGGGCTCCTTGGAGCTCCACTTGCCACCCTTCTTTGCTTTATTCTTTTTTGAAAAGGCATAAAGTGGGGGTACTTTTGGTAATTTTGAATGCCACTTTTACCCCTTGGCTATCCTATAAATAGAGGTGAGGAGGCAGCCCCAAATCTCATCCTTGCTCTCATACACATGCCATTTGACTTGTCTGGCTTCTCTCTCCCTCCCACGAAATAGTTTCGTAGAGCCGAAAGGTTGTTTGGGTTCCGGCAGGAACTAGTTCTGGACGACGAAGCCCTGCCGGATAGCTGACACCGTATGTGTGCAACCCCGTAGAGAGTTCGTAGTTTCGATCTTTTGCCCGAGGGGCTGTTCGAGTGTCCTCCCGAAGGGCTGTCCGAGTTTCGGTTCGAGTTTCGAGTGTCCTCCCGAAGGGCTGTCCGTGACATCGTCCGAGGGACTGTCCGACCGCCTCCCGAAGGGCTGTCCGGCGAGGGAGTACATCCTTGCGGTTGGGAGGTTGTAAATCCTAGCTGCAGGGATCTGCACCGACGATCTACACCGACTCTTCTTCCGCTGCGTTTCGAGTCGGTACGGATCAGATCAAACCTTGTATGCAGTCTCCATAGTGATCCTGGGCGTGCTCGCTATATATCGAAATTTTTTGTTTTCTGTCACGTTCCCCTACAGTGGCATCATGAGCCGTGCTATGCGTAGATGCAGGTTACGATCTAGAATACATGGAGATGTATGGGTATTGCATAATATAATTTTGGACTAGATGAGATCTATTGCTGAAAATTATTTATGCGGGTAACAGATGAAATATGTTACCCGATGTTCTTGTTGCTTCCCTAGAATTTGCGTTTGCTCAATCTCGAGATAGCATGGTGGAATTTCACAAAGTTCTGGCAATCCGCGATCCTGGTTGATCAACGAAGTGCTAACAGTTCTTTGGGTTCCGCCATAGTCAAAAGAAAGATGAAATTCGCAGACGAAAGGGCATTGCAGATATGATCTGCACGGTGGTCATGCGTATGACGAAGTTTAGTATGGGGCTCGAGATTTAATTATCTCATGTTTCATACACCCCGAGATGTTAATCTAGCGACTTGAATAATCATACTTGATGATAATACGTTGGTAGCTGCGGTTTAAGTCAAAACCTTAGAAGCCACGTAAAATAAAATTTTGCATAAACCGATTAGAGGCGTCTAACTTGGTTTTGCAGGATGTGCATGTGATGTGATGTGGTATAGCAATGCTCATATTAATTCGATTATGTATGAGATGACTATATGATGTAAATTTGTTAACATGACCTGCGTGTCATGATTCGGCATGATGGCTGGAGCCATATGATTGTCACTTTAATGACTTGCGAGTCAACCTTAAGTAATGCACTTATTTTATTAGCTATAGAGATGGCAATATTATTTGGTGCATCGACAAGGTGGTGGCAATCTTCGCGAAGGTGAACACCGACGCAAATGCCGAAGACGAAGAAATACTTGACTTCTCCATCAGAAGGGGCTATACCATATCATGCTAATTATGAATTGCCTGAGATGTTTATCCCTTATAATGCACCCTTTTGATTGCGCGGTAGTCGCTTTTTATTAGGGTGATCTCTCACTAAAAATATCAAGTAGTTAGTGTTCTCCCAAGTGTAGCACCGTCACGGCACCTATCTTTTCGGGGTACCACATGGATACATGGGTACGAACGATTAGTGAAGTGTGAGGCGGGTGAGTTGAGACCTCGCAGCAAGATCACTTGGTTGTCTTGACGTTCAGGCATGAAATTCATGAGCTCGGAACACACGCATCGAAAGATGAACAAGAGTCACATAGAGATGTGATTGGCAAGTTGGCCTACCAAATGAAATTCTCGTCACTTGAGATGGATACATCCTTGGCGTTGAATTGAAACTTGGATCTTGAATCACTCATAATCAATTTTGAGAGATATTGTTTGAGTGGGAGCGCACTTTAGAATAAAACTGTTTATTCACTAGTGCCAAAATCATTATGAACAAAGTCTAAGTGAAACTTGTGTTTTCCGTTGTAGATCAAATGACTCGCAACACCGCGTTCAACTTAGGCCCAATGTTAGAGAAAGAGAAGTTAGCTGCAACTGGAAACAACTATGCGGACTGGGTCCATAACCTGAGGATTGTCCTCAGGAGCGCTAGGAAAATGTATGTGCTTGAAACTGCTCTTCCAGCTAAACCGGCGGCAGATGCCCCGGAAGATGAACAAAATGTCTGGGCCACTAAGGATGATGATCACAACTTAGTGTAGTGCCTCATGCTAGCTTGCATGAGTCCAGGGCTTCAAAAACGTTTTGAATTCCATAAACCCCGCGATATGATCCGGGATTTGGATGCCCTGTACAAGGAAACCGCAAGGTCTGAACGATTTGATATCATGAAGGCCTTGATGGAATGCAAGATGGCTGAGGGTAGTTCAGTTGGCGAACACGTAGTCAAAATGATTGGCTATGCTGAAAGGCTTAAAACCCTGGAATTTGCACTTCCACCTGACCATATGATGGACATGATGCTTTCTTCACTCCCCCCGTCTTACGACGGTTTTATCATGAACTACAACATGAGTGGGATGGAGAAGACACCGGTAGAGGTGCTCGCCATGCTGAAAACTACAGAAGGAGGACTGCGGAAAAATCGCAAGCAAGTGTTGCTTGTGAATAAAACCGCCAGTTTCAAAAAGAAAGGCAAGCCAAAGAAGGGCAAGGGCACCGATAAGACCGGCTCCCAAAGCAACTCTAAGGGCGGAGCCAAGAATGAAACTGAGTGCTTCTACTGCAAGGGCACAGGACACTGGAAGAGAAACTGCAAGAAATATCTGGAAGATAAGAAGTCCGGGAAAACTGGAAAAGGTATAATTGTTATACAAGTTAATGTCATTGACATTTTGCTTGCTAGCGAAAATTCTAAGTCTTGGGTATTTGATACCGGATCAGTTGCTCACATTTGCAACTCGATACAGGGACTTCAGAAGGTGCGCAAACTAGCAAAGAATGAAGTCGTGATGCACGTCGGGAACGGCGCTGGGATCGCCGCTCAAGCCGTCGGCATTATGCCTCTACGTCTCCCTTCGGGATTTATCTTAGAACTAAATAATTGTTATTTTGTTCCACTGTTGTGTAGAAACATTATCTCCGGATCATGTTTAGTACACGATGGGTATTCGTACAAGTCTGAGAACAATGGTTGTTCACTTTATTGTAAGGATATGTTTTATGGATTTGCACCCATTGTTGGGGGCCTTTTCATTCTAAATCTTGAATGTGGAAATGATGTCTTTAACGTGAATGCTAAACGCCTTAAGAAGGCTGATACCACCACCACTTACTTGTGGCACCGTCGCCTTGGCCACATCGGAAAGAAACGCATGCAAAGACTCCATAAAGATGGAGTTTTACCGTCCCTTGATTTTGAATCATTTGACACATGTGAAGCTTGCTTGATGGGGAAAATGACCAAGACGCCGTTCACGGGTCATCCTGAACGGGTGGGTGAGTTATTGGAAATAATACATAGTGATGTATGTGGTCCAATGAACACAGCCGCACGGGATGGGTATTTCTACTTCGTGACTTTTACTGATGATTTAAGTCGGTATGGCTATATCTACTTAATGAAGTATAAGTCGGAAACCTTTGAAAAGTTCGTGGAATTTCAGAATGAGGTAGAAAATCATCGTGACAAAAAGATTAAGTTTCTGCGGTCTAATCGCGGAGGCGAATATCTTAGTCATGAGTTCGGCCAACATCTGAGTGATCGTGGAATGGTTTCACAACTTACGCCTCCCGGAACTCCACAGAAAAACGGAGTGTCGGAACGACGTAACCGAACCTTGTTAGACATGGTAAGGTCGATGATGTCTCTTACAGATCTTCCAATATCTTTTTGGGGTCACGCACTACTCACTGCCGCTTATACATTAAACAGAGCACCGTCTAAGTTTGTTAAGACGACACCACATGAGATGTGGCATGGGAAGATTCCTAGTGTGTCACATCTTAAAATTTGGGGTTGTGAGGCATACGTAAAGCGTTTACAGCAAAGCAAACTCGATCCCAGATCAGACAAATGTTACTTTGTAGGTTATCCCAATAACACCATTGGGTATTCCTTCTACAACCAGTCCGAGGGCAAAGTGTTTGTCGCAAAAGTTGGACACTTTCTCGAGAAAGAATTTCTCGCTAAAGAATTAAGTGGGAGGACAGTACAACTTAATGAGATTAGTGAATCTTCGGCAACCGTTGATATGGCTAAGGAACCGGAAGAAATTCCGCTAATTATCCCTACAACCGAGCCGGAAGTTGTCGCATGTGATGCGGAAACTTCAGACAATGTTGTAACTGAACCGCGCAGATCAGGTAGGGCTATCCAGCCACCTGAGTGGTTTCATAACGAAATCTTCATTCTTGAAGACGATGAACCTGCGCACTACAAGGAAGCGATGGCGGGGCCCAGCTCAAAGGAATGGCACAAGGCCATGAAATCCGAGATGGAATCCATGTACGAAAACCAAGTTTGGAACTTGGAAGAACTTCTTGAAGGCGTAAAGCCCATTGGTTGCAAATGGATTTTCAAAAGAAAGACGGACGCGGATGGTAACATTACTATCCACAAAGCTAGACTTGTCGCGAAAGGGTTCACGCAACTTCCAGGAGTGGACTACGACGAGACTTTCTCGCCCGTAGCTATGCTTAGGTCTGTTCGGATATTACTAGCAATTGTTGCTTATTTCAATTATGAAATATGGCAGATGGACGTCAAAACGGCTTTCCTAAATGGAAACCTCAAAGAGGATGTATACATGATACAGCCAGAAGGTTTTGTCGTTCATAAGGATGCTGGAAAGGTATGCAAGCTTCAGAAAGCCATTTATGGTCTGAAGCAAGCGTCAAGGAGCTGGAACATTCGTTTTGATGAAGTAGTCAAACAGTTTGGCTTCATCAGGAATGACGAAGAATCTTGTGTTTACAAGAAGTTTAGTGGGAGCGCAAAAGCATTTCTAATCTTGTATGTGGATGACATATTATTGATTGGAAATGACGTGAATTTTCTTAACGAAATAAAAGACTCATTGAAGAAAAGTTTTTCAATGAAAGACTTAGGCGAAGCGGCATATGTATTGGGCATCAGAATCTATAGAGATAGATCAAGATGCCTAATAGCGCTTAGCCAAAGCACGTACATTGACAAGGTGTTGAAAAGGTTCAACATGGAGAACTCCAAGAAAGGCCTTCTCCCCATGTCACCTGGCACAGTGCTTTGCAAGAATCAGTGTCCTCGGACTCTCGATGAGCGAGTACAAATGAATGATGTTCCATATGCCTCGGCAGTTGGTTCTATTATGTATGCCATGCTATGTACAAGACCGGACGTTTCCTATGCGCTAAGTGTTAGCAGCCGGTACCAAAGTGATCCAGGATTGGAACACTGGGCCGCAGTCAAGGGTATTCTTAAGTACCTCAGACGGACCAAGGATTTACTCCTTGTGTACAGAGGTGATGAAGAGCTCATTGTAAATGGTTACACTGATGCAGGCTTCATGACTGACCCAGATGACTTCAAATCTCAATCAGGCTATGTTTTCATATTGAACGGCGGCGCAGTTGATTGGAAAAGTTCCAAACAAAAGACTGTAGCGGATTCTACGACGGAGGCGGAATATGTTGCTGCTTCAGAAGCCTCCAAGGAGGTGGTATGTATCAAGCAATTTCTTGAAGACCTTGGTGTGGTTCCAAGTGCTCTGGACCCGGTGGAGATCTATTGTGATAATAGTGGCGCCGTGGCTCAGGCAAGGGAGCCAAGTTCGCACCATAAGACAAGACATATTGAACGCAAATATAAACTCATTCGACATCATGTCGAAGCGGGTTTAGTGAAAGTACGCAAAGTTCACACGGATCTGAACGTGTCAGACCCGATGACGAAGCCTCTACCACGAGCAAAGCATGAGCAGCACCGGACAGCCATTGGTGTTAAGGAAGCCATGTAACTGGATTATGACTCTAGTGCAAGTGGGAGTCTGTAGGAGATATGCCCTAGAGGCAGTAATAACAGTTATTTTGTATCTCCGAGTTTGTAATGAATGTTTATGTTCCATGCTATAACTGCAATGATTCTCGAGTCTACAATAACCACGAGGCTCGGAGGGAAACTCATGTGCACGTGTGGTATAATACACGGTAAAATGTATTCCTGGTCTTGCCTCTAAGACTGGCTCAAGTATTGCATGATGATCCTGTTTTCCTGATCATGGGCATGTCAATGCCGGATATTTTGAGGGCACGATGTTAGTAGAACACTTGTGTTGAATCGACCCGAATTGATGTTATGCTATGAGATACATTCGTCACAAGTTAATGGTTAATAACACAGAGATAGTTAATGTTTGCATAATTCCTTAGACCATGAGAGTATCGATTTCCTTCGTACTTGCTTCGTGAACTTTGGGGTTTGTTAAACGTCATCCGTAAATGGGTGGCTATTACGGCGGCTTACGGGTTCACGGAAAGGTATGGCAAGAAACGAGATAGCTCAAGATTGGGATTTGCTCCTCCGACAATGGAGAGATATTCTCGGGCCCTCTCGGTGTTACGGTATCCATCATCGTCTGGCCAGACACATTGTGATTTGATCACTGGGATGCCGGAACGCAGAAACGAGTAAAGAGAACAAAACCGGTAACGAGGTAACTTGCATACTGGACAAGTTGTTGATCCACGGGGATGCATTAAATCTCACCTCGGGTATTTGTAATATATCGTGAAGCAACAGGAATAGCACACAGCAACTGGAGGTTCACTCGAATATTCATTCGTGTGGGTATAGGGGTCAATATGGGTGTCCACGGCTCCGATGTTGATCATTGATCGGAAAGTGTTCCGGGTCATGTCTATACTTCACCAAACCTATAGGGTCACACGCTTAAGGGTCATCTATCTGCTGAATACTAGACGGGGAGTCTGAGAGAAAATCACCGAAAAAGTTTCGGACGAAACGGAAACGTTCCGGAGAGAACACCGGAATAGTTCCGGTGAAACTGAAAAGTTGTTTCAGGGTATTCCATTAAGTCAAATTGGTTCCGGCACATATCTGGAAATTCTTGCAGGATGCCAGAATAGTTCTGGTAAATTCTGGAATTTTTCCGAAGAGAAAACCGAAAATGTTCCGGAGCAGCCGGAACCGCTATGATAGCTTTTCACTGAAGAAAACATTGTTCCGAAATTGTTTCGGAACGTGATCAAAATTGTTTGTGTGGGTACTAGAATTATTCTAGGCACAGAGAAATAATTTGGGATTTAACGGACGCAGAAAAATGTCTTCGTGAATAGTGAAAGTGCTTTTTGGATATTTTTGGGAAAGCACCTTTTTGGATATTTCCAAAAAGGCTTCTAGATGGACTTGGTGGCCAAGGAAGCCCCCCATGGGGGGGCCCCAAGATGTGGCCGGCCAAGGGAGGTGGGGCTCCTTGGAGCTCCACTTGCCACCCTTCTTTGCTTTATTCTTTTTTGAAAAGGCATAAAGTGGGGGTACTTTCGGTAATTTTGAATGCCACTTTTACCCCTTGGCTATCCTATAAATAGAGGTGAGGAGGCAGCCCCAAATATCATCCTTGCTCTCATACACATGCCATTTGACTTGTCTGGCTTCTCTCTCCCTCCCACGAAATAGTTTCGTAGAGCCGAAAGGCTGTCTGGGTTCCGGCAGGAACTAGTTCTGGATGGCGAAGCCCTGCCGGATAGCTGACACCGTATGTGTGCAACCCCGTAGAGAATTCGTAGTTTCGATCTTTTGCCCAAGGGGCTGTTCGAGTGTCCTCCCGAAGGGCTGTCCGAGTTTCGGTTCGAGTTTCGAGTGTCCTCCCGAAGGGCTGTCCGCGACATCGTCCGAGGGACTGTCCGACCGCCTCCCGAAGGGCTGTCCGGCGAGGGAGTACATCCTTGCGGTTGGGAGGTTGTAAATCCTAGCTGCAGGGATCTGCACCGACGATTCTTCCGCTGCGTTTTGAATCGGTACGGATCAGATCAAACCTTGTATGCAGTCTCCATAGTGATCCTGGGCGTGCTCGCTATACCGAAATTTTTTGTTTTCTGTCGCATTCCCCTACACGCTCACCCTAAGCGCTCCTGGCACGTTGCGATGCTGGCCGGGGACCAAGCGCACCTCCGCCTCGGCAGCAGGTAGTATCCGCTCACCCCAACAATCAGCCCACATCTCTGAACTGTGACATCTAGGTAACTTTCGGGAGGAACTGACGATGCCGAGGGCCCCATAACCATTATCCCGCGTGGCGGTTAGTGCGTATATGCCAGTGGCAATCTCGGATCAAATACCCTGAACTCGTTAGGCGTGTTATTCTTACTTACTTGCGGACAACGACCAGGGCCCAGGCCCACCTCTCTCCTAGATGGTATCCGCCTACCCTGTCGCTCCGCCACAGTGAATCACTCAGGGCTGTCGGGAACCCAGGCCCATCTCTTCCTGGATGGTACCACCTGTCCCTTCAGCCCCCCATCTTAACACAATCATATACTGTATGACAATATAAAGTATATCCGTAATCATCGCCCAGAGGGATCACGGCCTGGTAATATAGCATGGCAAACGGATCAACAGCGGTCTCGGGGTCTACCGGAAAGAAGTAAATACGGAAAGAGATAAACAGCAGAGCAATCAAATGCAACACAATGCATGTCATGGCAAAACGTGGTGTTGATGTGACCTAATGCATTACTACACATTTTAATTGAAGAGGGAAATATTATTCGGTATATTGATTCGGTTGCAAAATGTCAATGTTCATTATGATAGAGGAGTTTGTCATGTATGTGGGTGACATATTCGGATTCGTTATATTTTTCTGATCATTTTTCATATATAAATTATTTTCATCCGAGTTACGGATTATTTTATATGATTTTTCAAAGTTTATTGATTTTTCTGAAATTTCTGGATTATATTTAATTCGAAATATTAAATAGAGAAAATGCTAGATACACCCAGAAGTGTACCCAGTCAGTGGCTGACTGGTGGGACCAGGTCAACTGCCCAGCCAGCAGTTGACTGGTCAAAGGTCCAGTGGGACCCATATGTCAGTGGGACAAAAAAATTTAACAGAGTTTTAATCTAATTTTAATTTAAGTAATTAAAGGAGGGTCCCACCTGGCAGTGTCTATGGTTAACACTAATTGACCCTAATCCTAAATAGACCGGGCCCACTTGACAGGGGGGTTAGCTGGTTTAAACCGGTCGGCGCGCGCGTCGGCGACTACAGGCACGGCAGCGATGGCCGGAACCGATGCACAGGTGACCATTTGGTCTGCCGCTTGGCCCTACAGAACGAACGCAGTGCCGCGCGTCTACTGGGGGCGGCGGTGCAAGCTAAGATGGCCGGGAACGACGGCAGCGGCGGCAACGGGCGGCGCTGCTCGGGATCGAGGCCAGAGGACGCGCGCGAGCGAACGGAGAGGGGGAAAAGGTGCGCAAGCTCACCCCGGAGCTGGTGGCATGCTCAGACGCGTCGGGGGTGGTTGAGGTGGTGCGGATCCGGCAATGGCGCGCGGCGGCCGTGGCTGAAGAAGACGGGTCGATGGCGAGGCTCGGAGGCATCCTAGCTCGTGTGGTTGGACGTAGATGATGACGATGACGAGGCGCAGTTCCTGGACATCCTCTCTTGGCTCGAGGCGGCTCCGGTGCACGGCGACGACGGCAGCGTGGCGACGGCGGCTCGAACACGAGCTCTGGATCGAGAGGAAGAGAGCGGGCGAGGGGAAATGAGGAACTAGGGTTCCACCGGCGGGGCGTGGGCATCCTTATCCTCCCTAGTCCCTCCGAGCTCCTGTGGCGGCACGCGTTGAGGATCCGCCGGCGAGGGAGAGCATCGGCCACGGACGTGCTGACATGGGAGGAAGACGATGCTGTGAGTCGTGGGCTGGGCCGGTTTAGTTGCTGTTACTGTTGGGCCGAGTGAACAGTTGCATTTCTGGTTTTTCTTTTCTGTTTATAGTCTCGGGTACTGTTTTCTATTTTGTTTAGGTAGCAATTGAATTTAGTTGACTATGAAAATTTGCACATAATTCAGGTACAACACAACAAGGCCCCACACAAGGTTTCATATTATTTGGTAATGTATAAACATTTATTTGGATTTAAATGTTCCAATTAAAGGCTGCTGGTCCACATAATTGTAACTAGGGTCAATTTAGAAATCCAAATGATGATGCTTTCATCATGACAAATACTTGGGGATGTTATGACAAGGGGTGAACATTTTTGTTTCACTGTTTGAAGAAATAATTTTTGACCTGCATTTTGAATTTGAATTTGGAGCTCAATTAATTCTTAATTGCATTTTAATTATGATAATCATGATGACATAGCACATTAATTAGGTTAATGGCATGACTAAGATCTGGGGATGTCACACCGTCCAACACTTGTCAACGGACGGTTTGGTAGAGAAAGACTCGTATTGCAGATGTATGGACTCAACGGGGTTGTTAAGGGCCGTAACACGCTGTAACCGGAACAGTAATCAGTGAAGCTATTGCTCCAGAGCCTCTTGTAACAGCTGCTGCCACTCTTATCAGAGTTACCTGTTTCGTTGTTGCTATGCAATGGCGGACAGTAAGTGGCCGGCGTGTATCCCTGCCCAAGAATGTCACGGAACGGCTTCTCAGCAGCCTGGAGAGCACCCTCCCCTTGGCATATGTCGACCCTCTCATCGACATCTTCCATCAGCATCTGGCTTATGTAGTGAAGAGTATCGTTTGATCTCATCCGGTGATGTTCTGCAGCGATTTGAATTTGGTTCTGTCCAAGTCTGCTGTTGACATTGCACAACCCAGGGCTAGTGTCTGCACCATGCAGATATGTTCTTGCTCCAGTGGTTGGCTGGTGAAAGAACTGCAGACCTCTCAGCTTGTAATTGTACACGGTGAGTTGCTGCTGGGAAGAGGAATCACCATTGAATGGTTGGTCGGTTGCTGCGACGGTGTCCAGATTGTCACGGAGAGATTCAATCGCCATTGTGGGAAGTCTCCTTTCCACCTCAATTCGAGATATATGAATCTTCTTCGTCCCACAGCAAATGAATCAGCTTGTTTCCTGGAAGAGGAAAAAAGGGAAATGGAAGCTAAATTATGTGAGACGAATTTCGGTTCACCTTGCTCATGTGCTACAATCTAGAATGTCCGTGAAACGGATTTCTGCTCAGCGAGCTCTTTTCTTTTCTTTTCCTTCACCTTCTGCTTCTTCCTTTTTATTAGAGATTCAGCTTATGATTGTTTTGGCATGCCATACTGATCAAAACAAATCCCAAAGGCTTGCAGACACGAGAATAACTATTTTAGCCGGTTAAACATAGAATCTATGACGCGCCTAATACCACTGCTTAGTTTTATTTGCAGGAGGCTTCTCATCCGCGCAAGTAGCAAAAGCAGGGAAGCACACACCTTGGTTATTTAGCAGCAGCCGCATCAGATCCAGTGCTTTGAGAAGAGTAGTGAGGATGTGGGCTATGAAAGAATAGTAGTGAGCTTGTGGTGTTGATGTGAACTAAATTTGTCGTTCCTCTACCTTATGGCTTTGTTCCCAACGTCATAAGATTGTGACAGAGAATGGTCCAGATTACATGCAATTATCCTGTCGATTAGTTCTAGGCCCGGCTGCGCATCAGAGGTATAAAAAAGTGTTTATTAGGAACGCTTGCCTGGGTGTCAACATTATTAAGGTTCCTAATTGAGTTGTTAAAAAAATCCGAGGTAATCGAAAAGGAAATGCACTGTTTGAAGTTTTTTTTCTTTCTTTCCCACTTGCGAGGATAGTTTGTTGTACTTCCTCTCAGTAAAATAATCAGATTTTTTTCGTGATTATCTTATTAGTTCAAAGTTGAATTGTTGGTGCCTAGCTAGTCTGATGAGAATTGCACTTATGTTCTGCCGTACCTGAAGTATTTTACCAAGGCTTGAGTGATACAGTTGTACCAAATGTTAAATGCCTCTGAATTTTATTTACAACATCGACAGGATTGTTAGTTATCATGTCATGAAAATGCACATCCAGATTCAATCTGTAATACTAGAAGAACAGGCCAAAAAATACGAGAAGAAAATAAAACAAAATCTGTTAAAATTTTGGACGTAATTGAAAGAAAAAAGGAGGCACTATTCAAAAAACTTGTATTTTTTTTCCATTTGATAGTTGATATATATAATGGTTGAATTTTTGGAGTGTAGTTTGTTGTACTTTATCTCATTAAACCATCAGTTTTTTTTTTGTAATTATTTTCTCTGTGTTTCCAGATTGGTATAGTGGTATCGTATAAAGGCTTTGAGATTGGTCACGTATATGTGATAAATTAGACGAGTTCGCGGCCATTAGTAACGCATTTGGAGGGCCCCGTCAACATCGACAACATTAATTAGTTTGATAAATTACATCTTCTTGGCATTTGAAGGGCTCCGTCAAAGATTGGTGGGCTAGTAGAACCAGCATGAATATTCCATCTAGAAAAGCCATGGCCTCTCTCACCATACTTGTCTCTTGGGCAATTTAGAATGAAAGGAACGCCCGCGTCTTCCGGCACAAAAGTGTGCCGCCCCCGATAGTCATCAACATCATCTTGGAGGAGGCCAAGCTATGGGTCGCCACAGGTGCAAAGAAGCTTGGGAAAATTGTATTGCGCGAGTAATTGTCATGCGGTGTTATAAGGGACGATTGTAAAACTCTATTCTCAAACAAATCTTTTGCCCCCATTTAAAAGAAATATATAGATTACACAGCAAAAGAACAAATGTTGTTTACCCTGAAGAAAACTACAGAAATGGACATGCAGTGTTTGTACTTTCTTTGATTTCAAAGAGATAAGCATCATTATTATTTTTTGTGTGTGAGGAAGGAAAGATAATATTATTTTTTATCAGGCTGTGCATGAGTTCGCTCTTTTTCTCGAATCAATAACTCGGGTAAGACTATGAAAATACATCACACTATGAAAATACAAACTGGTTTGATAAGATAGACAAGTAATTGAACCTTAAATTCGATTTCCGATGGGATGAAGGTACCACCATCTTCACTAACTACCTTTTTTTTTTAGAAACCACCGACTACATAGTTTGTGCTTGGTTTTCGCCTAGGCTAGTGCGAATGCGACCTTGTATTGATGCCTATGTCACCAACCATTGTAACTTGTTCACCTAATATATAAAACTCTCATCTTGTTCATCATATTCCGTTTAGGGGGGCATTCGCATTTTTTTTTATTTTGTTAAGAAATTAGGCAGTTTTCGGTTAAGTTTAACTAGATTAGCATCATCACAAGATTACTGACATAGTGTTGTCATGGCTTCGGTGGTGACAGCTCTTGGTCTAGATATGGAGGCCTTGACCGGGCGACGGGGGAGGACCCTCGGGTTGGATCGACCCCCTTAGTACCTCGTGTGGCAGGGAGTTTCTTGAACTAGACGATATCCCGCGTTGCCGTGGAATCGAATATATAATTTGTAAATATTGTGTAGAATATTAATTTAGTCCTTACGATTTAAACTATGTGACAAATTTCTACATCAGCAAGAAATTCTTAACATGAAAAGTTGTGCATGTCACAATTAAATGTAGATGCATTTAAAACTCACATAGAATGCGCTCATGCATGTTATAGAGGATTCTCATGCATAGATCGAACGGATGCCAGTGGATCAAGCTAGTAAATCTAATGGTTATCACAATTTTCATAATGTGGAAGCACACATGCTGAGATAATTAGAAGCTTTTTCTATCACTCTCAGGTATATTAGGATGATGAGCTGGCGTGATCAGGTGAAGCCTAACGTGACACAGCCCAGGGCCCAGGCCCAGTTAAAACACGACTCCGCAGTTCAGCAGGTGCGTAAACGCTCCCCGAAGGCGGAAAACGCCGACTCTCAAAAAAAAAAAAAAAGGCGGAAAACGCCTCCTCTCTCCTTCTCTTCGGTTCTCCCTCCTCTCCTCCGCGACCTCTCTCTCCATGGCCGCCAAGAGAAAGCTCGGCAGGTCGCCGGCGGCGGCGGCGGCGAATGCGAAGGCGTAGGCGAAGGAAGACGACGCGGAGGGGCACTTCTCCTCGCGCTCCTTCGCCGACCTCGGCCTCCACCCCACCCTCTGCGCCCGCCTCCAAGGTCCCTCCCCCCTCTCCGATTCCCCGTGTCTCTGTGGCCCTAGTGATTTGGTACTCCTCTCTGGGAACTAGGAGCTCACCCCCTAATGTCGTCCACGTATTTTTTGAGAAAAAAAATCTGTACATATGATCTTCAAATTTCCAATCTGAATGATCAACATGATATTCGTAGTGTAAAGTAGAAGTTTGACAGAAGATTAGTGCATTCTATTGGATTCGTGCATAGGAACCTTGTTTAGATTAAGTACAAATTGCCGTCTTCAAATCAGAAATGACAATCCTCTCATCTTCCAAATCGCCAGTTTTGAGAGATAGGCAGTGCAATAATCTACAGTACAGCAAATCCAGTGTCTAGGTATGGTATTTCCACTAATCTCATGTCTTGTAGGCCCGATACCCGGACCAAAACAATAACCAAGTACACATTTTCATTTAAAGAACACCAGATTCACTTATAGATCAACTTTCTAGAACAGTCTGTTCAGAAATCAAAAGGAATGACAGAAGCAAAGTATTTTACAGTCTCCTTTTTGTTTATTTCCTACATATGGTCATCAAGTTGTGCAGTTGGACCAATCAAAAGTTATGAACTTTCGAATCCCATCCCATCTGCTTCCAAGATAGTTCCCAATGCTCATTTGACAAAAGAATATCTTACAGTACAAAGGTGTGAAGTTGCCTACGCATGTTCGCGCACTTGAAAAACTGTTTGAATCTTACTGATCATCATATGTTTCATTAGGTTTCCATTTAGATACAGCATAAAGTACTCTCCCTTTCCATCCTTGTAGCAGCCAGCCGCAATCTTCTACTGCAAAGAATTCCTCATGAAAAAATAAGTTCTTCATGCATAGTATCTATCTAACTAGTAAAAGTACCTGGGCTACCCGGCCATAGGAGGCTCTTCGATCGCGCTGTGAACCGTGGACCGAACGATTTTTTTTTTACTGTTGCTCAGTTTTGGCTGCTGGCAGCCGGTCAACCATTCGTTTTTTTTTTACGTTCATGACTGCTTCAGGAGTGGATGGCGGGTGGACCTGGTTACCTGTTGCATCGAGAGAAATGAGGTGGGTTCGACTCGTTTTGGTGCGATTGGATTTAGCGACGAAGAGGAAACAGAGCTACCGATCGGGATGAAAATATCTCCCTCGTCAGCCCCTCTCTCTCCCGTCAAAATATCTCCTCTCTCTCTCTCCCTCCCTCCCTCGTCTTCCCCGTGCCGACGCCTCCACTTCCCCTTCCCTCTCGGTCGCCTCGCCTCCTCCACTTCCGCCTCCACCACATCCTCCTTCCCTGCCTCCTCACCTGGCTAGCACGGCCCGACCACGCGTTGTGGACGAGGAGGCGACAGCTAAGGATGGGAGGGTCGCTATGCAGCCGCGTTCGCTCCGTACAGCCGCTATGAGCAGTGCAGCGGCGAGCGGGCGAGAGAAATAGCGGGCAGACCTAGCCCGCGTCTCCCCCGCGACCTCCTCCTCCATCCTCCCGCGTCAGCGGCGGCGACCTACAGGCAAAAGGCGACGGCGGCGGCTCTCGAGAAGATGAGAGGGAGAGAGAAGGAAGGAGAGGAGGGAGAAAGAGAGAGGAAAGAGGAGAGGTAGGTGCAGTGGCGGACGGGAGAGGGGCAAGGGCGAGCTCCAGCGCGAGCGCGCGGACCCGTCGCCCACGCCGGCGAGGTCCCCGGCCCCGAGCTGCGCCTCTACCGCCGCGAAGGCACCGTCCGAGCTCCTCCATGACGGCATCCACCGGATCCGGCCGGCCCAGATCCACACGCCTCCTCCTTCCTCGGCGGCTCGTGGATGACGAGACACTAAGTTGAGGCGGCGGCATGTGCGGAGAAGAGGCAAGGTCGGGTCGGGGGAACGCACCTGTCGCCGGGGATCAAGAAGCAGCCCCAGACGGCACGTTCGCGACCCTGCCACCAGCGCGCGGACGAGGAGATCCAGGTCACGGGCCATCCCCATTCAGGTAAGCCTGCAGCATTTTGGTAAGCTTGCCTTTCATTTATGTTTTTCTTTGATGATTTTTTTGAGGGCTTCTTTGATGAATTACTCATATGTGAGGACATTGCAGGTGGCTATGAAGCTTGCTCCTAACGAAGATAAATTTATGGAGGTAGTTAGGGGAACAGGAGGAGCAAGTTTAGCCTGGCAGGTGCTTCTCAGGTTCATAGTATGCCTCTGCTTCTTCAGATTATCCCAAGGTGCGGGCCTCACCACTTCGACTGTTCCTATCTGTGTTTCTTAAGCGTTCTTTGTTCATATAAATAGGATTACATTTGGTTTGGGCATAGACATCAGTATCTTGCAACATGATGGATGCAGTCTGTTACAACGGAAGCAGCATTACAGTTACACAACTAGCTGGGCTATGATCGAACCTGTTCAGACTTTGCACCTGTTTTCTTTTTTCCTTCAGTCATGCCATATTACAAAATTGTTCGATGATTCATATTGACAGTAGCGGAAAATCTGCGACTTTGCCATGTTGCCTGATTCTTCTCTTGCCTTGTGGTTGCTCTCGGTCGACGAGGTGGTCAGATCGTCGAGACAAGTTCTTGGTGAGCTTGCCCACCACATGTTTGTTGTAATGCATTTCTCGAAGTGAGATTTACTTTCTCGTTTGGGTGAATTCACTATCTATTTTTTTTTCTCCATACAGTTGACACTTTATTTTGAATGATCGATTGCCTCGGGTGATTAAAATAGTTCTCTCTAACGTATATGTGCTGACAAAATTATTCTTTTCTGCTTAACTACTTTGTAGATGTTAAAGTGTGGCCTTGAAAGGTAGGGTTTGGGTGGCCGGAGATGCTTACGCCGACGGCGGCAACATCAAGCATCGGTGCGCAAGCTTTCAGCATGTGACTTGCTACAGGTGTGCTCTTATCCTCCCCACCTAGCTTAGATATTTCACATGTTTGGAAAACGAATATTATGACAAAGCCATTCACGGTTTGATACCATTCTTCCATTTTAACAGTGGAATGTGCAGGTGGGTTTGGAGTTGCAGGAGGTTCAGTTTTCTTTTCTTAGGTTTTGGTTTCTTCAGATTTTGTTGTTCAATTCGTTTGCTGCATGACTGAATGTTTTGTTTCCACTACTTCGTGCCCTTTACAAAGGAGTTTGTCCCGAGGTCTCTCCATGTCAAATCTGCGGATGGATGCTTCTAATGTAGAAATGAAAGGAAACATTGACGGGGCAACCATAACAAATGAATGGTCGGATTTTGTCTATGCTGCAGGGATAAAGTAAAGCAAAATTTATATTTTTGTCTTCACCACCATGAAAGATAGGCTTTATCTCACTATCAATCGTCTCTGAACAGATCATAATTCCACCGCTGTGATATACATAGGCTGGCTGCCAAATGGCCGGATATTTTATGAGATTAAAATTTTATTGTATTGCCTGTTCATTCTTAGTGTGAAGGTTCTTTTATTTTTGACTCACATATTGCTCCATAGGAGGACGAGGAGGCGGAGCCGTCCGCGACACCATCGATGTTCATCACTTCAGGGTGTGCATCTGACGAGAAGGGCGACGAGGAGCTTGCCAGCACAGGATTTGGCAACCCATAGGTATGAACTGATCTCCCTAACCCCCCTACGTGGATCAAGGGGCAGCTTGCTATTTTTGATCTTGGTAAACTTTCCCCCCATTGTTTTGCGCTGCCCACTGTTTTGGTTTGTTTCATCTTGCTGTACATTGGATTCTCTAGCACCTGTGTTGTACTGTTACATAGATAGCATACATGTGAAGCAATCGAGCCTAATTTACATATATAGATGCAATCTTGCATTTCATCTATCAGAAAGAGCATTAGCTAGAGCTGACCTATTTCTCACATGCATTCGTAATTTCAGATGTGCTTCTATTATGTCCCTTTTCATTAAAAAGAATTAAGCTGCGATGTTCTTTTTGTTTGTGTTAGCAGAGATTTCAGCTAGGTCATAAAAGAGAAAACCTTGAGCAAGTAATTGTGTGCCTGCTGTGACTGATCAAGGCTTGGTCAGTGAAGGCGCAATAAGATGTGCAAGCAAATTATTTTGTTAGGTGACCAACCTGCATGGTTTTTTACTTCTGTTGCAAATGTGAGATTTATTTCCTTACTAAGTACTACCCTGCAGTTATATTGACGCCTGACAAATTATCAGTTCTTTTATTCATAAGCATTGGTTAATGTGATTTACGATGAGCAGCCTAGCCAATTAATTACAGTTGGTCCTCTTAGTTAGCTGAATTATTTGCTTCTGTGACGATGAACAAATGTGTATAATTTTATCTTTAGATTAATATTGTTTTCGATGTTGGTTTGAAGTTAAAAGTGAGAAAGCGATTAGGTGACAGGGATTTGGTGTGTCAAACTTTCATTTTGTCTCGTGTTTAATCCTTTTTAGCTTTGTAGATAACTCTATGATAGCATCTGTACTGACAACAGTTAGATCATATATGTCATAAAATGTTGAGTGCTTAAAATAACTTGATGGCCACAATAATTTGTATAGCCGGAAGAAATAGAGCTCATATTCAAATCATCTCATTTTAGATAAGAGTAGTAGGCAGGTGTTAGTCAAATAAAAGGAGTGCGAGAACTGGAATTTAGCCTGATAGAAGGTTATTTAAATCATTCTATTTTGCTTTAAGGAAATTGCACAACGTCTATATTCATAGTAGAATGGGCTTCTTTTCTTCAGACACTTAATGAGCCTCATATCTAATTCCATCAAATATATAGCTGAGAAGTATCATCAGCTGAATAGCTTATATATGGGCTACACCTACATTTGATGTTTGAACTTTGATACTAATTTATGTTCTTGTTGCATAGATGAATGGTGCTTTAGCTTCAATGACCAATTTTATTGCTAAATATTTTTCCCACTGAAAGTGTCAAAGAACATACAACTTGGTATGGAGAAGTTTTCTTGTGGGGAAATAAAGATTCTTGTATGCACACATATCACTGAAAGTGGAATAGATATTCCAAATGCCAACACAATGATAGTCCAGTATGCAGAACTATTTGGGCTCGCACAGCTGTATGAGTTGGTTTTAGTTCTCAGATTTTTACTTTGCCTTTTTTGGCAAAAAAAATGGATGTATGAAATCTAAAATCTGGACCTCAGGTTCACTGCTTTTCTTTTCATCTGCAGTTGCGAGGAAGAGTAGGAAGATTAGGCAGAGAGGGTTTCACATACCTCTTCTACACGGACAAGTCTTTGCTTTCCAGGATTGCCATGGTGATGCTGAAAGCATATTCAAACATCAACATAAAATGTTCTAACCACCACCTCCAGCTTCTCCTTGCTTTCCTGCAGCTTTATAGACAGCTAGGTTCATCTATGTATAGATTTGCATAATAATTTTCTATATGGCAAAGATCCATATGGTTGGAAGGGAGATTAGTGGCTATGCCATGGTACCTGCAAATATTTTTTTACAGTGATCGTTAGATGTTATTGATAATTATCAATTAATAACTATGTGCTCGGTTGTTTGTTGACGACCAGTAAATTTGTCAAAGTGTGCTTTTGGAATTTCCATGTGTTGGATAAAATTGGCAATGGGATCGGGAGGTGGTGGCAAAGAATTATGTGGTTTGATGGGACTAGGGGCAGGAGGTGCTGATTTAATCAGACTAAGAAGATGCCTAAATAAGCTGTGAGGCTGCCTATATATAACTGGTGTTAACCAATCTAAGTCATTCTACTATGTGTAATACAATCCACATTGCATTATCTTTCCATCTACATCTCCTACTTACTCACTACTAACATCACTTCTAACTGGCTTCTTGCGCCATCGGCGCAATCAGGTCATCTAGTGTTCTTAAAGATGCCTGGATCGACAGGAAGCTGCTGGAACCTAGCCTTGAGGCACCTTGCTTGCCATTGCGTGTAACTTTCTTGCCTCTCAGTCCTTTCTGCATCCTCACATGCTATGATGTTAAGTGCATCCCGACAAATTAGGATCCTCTCAATCATCTTTCTTGCCTCATTATCCCGTGGAACATTTGCATCAAGCATGTCAAACATTGAAGAGTAATGGAGCATAACCTCTTTGAATCGTTGTATGAAGAAGGGAGAACCATGTAAACCATTCACGCTGCCAGAAATAAAAACCTTTGGGTTCATCCTCCTCATAATTTTCAGCACCTCATCCCCTGCGCTATTTATGGATTCGGTTTCATGACCAAGATTATTCATCCAGAATATGCAGTTGATTATGAGAACTTAATCCTCGTCAATGTTAAGATCCTCAATTTTAATGGTCTCCCATCTTGAAGCGGCAATGCCCTGATATTGAAAAGGTACCTTTAACATGTTTGCATAATCAGCCAACCGCTTCCCTGTCTCCTCGATCCTTTCGCAAGGGTGGAAACCTGGCTGGGGAACTTCTATACCTGTGATCCGAAGCTTAGGGGCTCCCTCTTCTTGCTGTGCAAAGCTCTGAATCATTAATGGCCACTGAAAACCGAAGCCAATGCCGAAATCAACGATGTGTACCCTTGGTTTCCCTTGTTAAACATCAAGAATAGCTTGGTTGGCAAAGTAGTATGACGCCCTTCTGAAAGGGCAAGCTGCAAGAAAAAGGCTGCAAGCATCTAACCAATCTGCGGTACTTGTTCGCCTTTCCACGAGGTTGCGATAAACCTAACTCCCGATCCCATTCAAGCGTGCCTCAAGGCCATCCGCCAACTAAAATGCCAGTCTCTGAGTACAATCACCATCTGCTGAAGAGTGTTGTCTTATCTTCAATAGCAGTTCACTGGCCAGCGGGAAGCAGTCTTCTGCCACAGCTTGAGCGCAATGGATGAGGAGAGTCCTGAGATCAACCAACTCTTTCCTCGGCTGCTTCCTACTTTTGCTCTGGCCTTTCTGCGAGTTCTTGTTTCCTTCCCCCGCCATCCTTTCTCGCAGTCTTGTTATTTGGTCGGAAGGACCATAGCACAGCAGAACTCGGTCAAAATTTTCAATTCGAATTATTGCACAAGTGGTGATGGCATGATGTTTATTGCTCCTTCCTTGAAAGATATCCCAATCCCTTGGGTCTGCCACCTCAAAGATTGCGTTTTCGCTCCTCTCTCCTACTTTTGCCTTCGTAGTCAGTTGGGAAATATGAAGTATGTCGTTCTTTAAAGGGGCCGACTATATCACATCTAGATGTGAGATAATTATCTCACATCTAACATGACGTCACCCTCTGTTTGTGGCCCTCCCGTTGTCAACTATGATCACTTCCTTCCCCGTGTGTTGTTGTCGACACAAACTTTGCCCCGCCCCGGTTTCTCATCAAACCGCCCACTATAACTCTTTCCCGTGTGTCGTTGTACAATATACTAGTCTGAAGTAGCATATGAACTGGAAGCTATAACTCTGCTCCGTTGATACATACGTGCCAGTAATTTGGTTGTGAAATCGTCTCCCATGCATAGACATGCTTCAAAGAAGCACAACCTGATGCCATCATCATGCTTTTGTTTCTGAAAAGCTATCATCATGTATACTGTACTTTGGCACAATCAGAAAAGGCGCTACAAAATTTTGAACTCAGGGGAAAACAGTACAACAAGAACACACTGCACACATCACTGCATCAGTAGCAGCAGTACACAACAGAGACATGCATGTCAGTTCATATGTAGTGGTTCAACAAAAAAATAGTGCAGACGGTAAGAACCCTCGCTGCCTAAAATTATCCGGTCATTTGATGAGTCATGTATCAAAATGGAAGTCTAATCAAGTTCAGTCATGTATCAAACAAAAAAAATAGACAATGAACACTGGTCTGCCAAAGGAGCTATGAACACTGAACAATGAAAAAATTGGACACTCACGTGTAAATGTATCAAATGAACACTGATTCTATTCTAGCATGGCAACCAGCCTAGTGTGGTAAAACAAACAACAACAAACAACAGACAAAATTGTTGTTGATACATCACTAAAAATTGTGGATCAAACCTGTACTCTCTTGAGACTGAACAAACAACAACACACTGATATGTTTCAGTGAAAAACCTGCGTCCCTTTCTCTGAATGCTTAGTGAAAATTTGTGGATCAAACCTCTACTCTCATGCAGAAACTCGTCCCTCCACACAGTTTGCCGCAGGTCGAGACTCGTCCCTCCTCACCCCCACCCCCACCCCCACTCCCACCCCCTCCAACGGCCAACAAACTACGAGCTCAGTTGCAAGTCGAGGGTGGACTTGCAACTGGGATGAAAAACAAAACACAGGCCCAGTTGCGAATCGAGGGTGGACTTGCAACTAGGACAACAACAAAACTATGATCCCAGTTGCGAGTCGAGGGTGGACTTGCAACTGGGACAACAACAAAACTATGATCCCAGTTGCGAGTCGAGGGTGGACTTGCAACTGGGACAACTACGAAACTACGAGCCCAGTTGCGAGTCAAGGGTCAACTTGCAACTGGGATGAAACAAACTATGGACCCAGTTGCGAGTCAAAGATGGACTTGCAACTGGGATGAAAAACAAAGCAAAGGCCCAGTTGTGAGTCAAGGGATGAGCTTGCAACTGGGACAACTACGAGCCTAGTTGCGAGTCGAGAATGGGCTTGCAACTGGGAGAACTACGAGCCCAGTTGCGCGTCAACGGTGAACTTGCAACTGGGACAACTACACAAAACTACGAGCCCAGTTTTGAGTCGATGGTGGACTTGCAACTACGACAACTACGAAACTACGAGCCAAGTTGTGAGTCAAGGGTGGAATTGCAACTAGGATGAAACAAACTACGGGTAATGTTGCGAGTCAAGGGCGGGCTTGCAACTGAGATAACTACACAAAACTACGATACCATTTGCGAGTCGAGGGTGGACTTACAACTGGGACAACAACAAACTACGAGCTCAGTTGTGAGTCGAGGGTGGACTTGGAACTGGGATGAAAAACAAAACACAGGCCCAGTTGCGAGTAATTGGGACAACAACAAAAGTATGATCCGAGTTGCGAGTCGAGGGTGGACTTGCAACAGGGACAACTACGAAACTACGAGCCCAATTGCGAGTCAAGGGTCGACTTGCAACTGGGATGAAACAAACTATTGGCCCAGTTGCGAGTCAAAGGTGGACTTGCAACTAGGATGAAAAACAAAGCACAGACCTAGTTGTGAGTCGGAGTGGGCTTGCAACTGGGAGAACTAAGAGCCCAATTGCGAGTCGAGGATGAACTTACAACTGGGACAACTACAAACTACGAGCCCAGTTGCGAGGCAAGGGTCGACTTGCAACTTGGATGAAACAAACTACGGTCCTAGTTGCGAGTCAATGGTGGACTTGCAACTGGGATGAAAGACAAAACACAGGCCCAGTTGCGAGTCAAGGGTGGGCTTGCAACTGGGATAAAACAAACTACGGGCCTAGTTGCGAGTCGAGGGTGGACTTGTAACTAGGACAACAACAAACTACGAGCTCAGTTGCGAGCCGAGGGTGGACTTGCAACTAAGATGAGAAACAAAACAGAGGCCGAGTTGCGAGTCGAGGGTGGACTTGCAACTAGGATAACAACAAACTATGAGCCCAGTTAGAGTCGAGGGTGAACTTACAACTGGGACAACAACAAAAGTATGATCCCAGTTGCGAGTCGAGGATGGACTTGCAATTAGGACAACTACGAAACAATGCGCCCAGTTGCGAGTCAATGGTCGACTTGCAACTGGGATGAAACAAACTATGGGCCCAGTTGCGAGTCAAAGATGGACTTGCAACTGGAATGAAAAACAAAAGACATGCCTAGTTGCGAGTCGAGGGTGGGCTTGCAACTAGGAGAACTATGAGCCCAGTTGCGAGTCGAAGGTGGACTTGCAACTGAGACAACTACGAAACTACGAGCCCAGTTGCGAGTCAAGGGTCGACTTGCAACTGGGATCAAACAAACTACAATCCCAGTTGTGAGTCAAGGGTGGACTTGCAACTAAGAAGAAAGACAAAACACAAGCCCAATTGCGAGTCAAGGGTGGGCTTGCAACGAGGATAAAACAAACTACGAGCCTAGTTGCGAGTCGAGGATGGACTTGTAACTGGGACAACTATACAAAACTATGATACGAGTTGCGAGTCGAGGGTGGACTTGCAACTGGGACAACTACAAACTATGATCCCAGTTGCGAGTCAAGGGTGTACTTGCAACTAGGATGAAAAACAAACCACATGCCCAGTTGCAAGTCAATGGTGAGCTTGCAACTGGGACAACTACACAAAACTACGATACCAGTTGCGAGTAGAGGGTGGACTTGCAACTAGGACAATTACAAACTACGAGCCGAGTTACGAGCAGAGGATGGACTTGCAACTGGGATGAAAAACAAAATATGGACCCAGTTATAAGTCGAGGGTAGACTTGCAACTGGGACAAGCGACATAACCTGCCTCTTTGACTTCTACGACACATGCGAGATGAAATGGGCACACAAGAGCGCAAGCATAAAAATGCCTGACAAAAAAACATACGTACAACACGGACGGGCCGATAAACGAACAAAATGGAACAAGGCGATAGAGGAATACATCAGCCGACGACGCAAGATCAAGAATTTGCACGAAATTACAGCAGCAAGATCCAACGGACAACAACTTAGATGAAACATTGCTAAATCTTGTCTTGATAAAGCTTGGAAGAAATGGAAGACAGTGTCAAAATGAACAGGGAAGGAAACGACCGCGATAGAGCTTCCCTTTTCTTGTCTCTTCCAATTCTACGTCGCGGCCCAGAAACAACACAGCGAAATGGCTTGCCAGCGCGCCGCGATAATGGGCCGAAAAATGTGAAGCCAAACAGGCCAACAAAAGGATGCACGACAAACAAAAACATTGACCAGCAAGGCGGGGATCGAGCGCTTGAATAAAAATTACAAAAGCTAAATCGAACGGTGAATAACTTAGATGAGACATCGTCAAAAATCATCTAGATGTGATTTCGCAATTCAGTATAAAAAAATTCACGAATTTAGAAGGTTTTCACAAAAATTTAAAAAAATGTTTCCAAATTTTATAAAATTATTCACAAAAATCTTATTCACGAATTTAAAAAAAAGGAAATAATAAAAACAAAATTAAAAAGAACGAAAGAAACAAGCTAACTAAAAAACCATAAAAAGAAAAAAATAGAAAGAAAAAACTGGATAGAGAAAATAGAGAAAAGAAATAAAAACAAAAAACCGTCATGGAACCTCCCAAACTTAACAAAACTGTGAAAACCAGTCCGTGCTTTGGAAACAGTTTGAAGGTGTTTTGCACTTTGATCGCGTCGCACTAGACAAACGGAGGACAAAAGCCACAACGCGCGTCAGACAGAACAATTTGCATGAACCGTACAACAATTAATCATGTGGTGAGAATTAGCAAATAGTTAATCTGATTTTACAAAATGTTCATAAATTTGAAAAACTATAACAGATTTTTTCTAGAAAATCACGAACAACTCACAATTTTTTTTGAGGCAAACGAACAACTCACATTTTTTTTTGAGGTGATCAAACAACTCACATGGACGTGCAAACGAAATGAGCGGGGGACAAGCAAAAAAGAAAAACAGGCCCAAACCCTGACACAGGGGACAACAGGCCAACAAACAACGACTAAGGACATAATGGGCCGAAGAAACGAAGCAGCGACGCGGGCACATAACGGACGTGGCAACTACGGGAATCAAGGGCTCGCACGGAAAAAAAAAGCGACAGTAGATCAAACGGTGAGGGACTTAGATGTGAGGTAACTATTTCACATCTAGATGTGAAATAGCAATTTCGTTCTTTAAATATATCACCAGCTTATCAATACTTGGAGCAAACATTTTTTCCTCCTCGTCACCTCTCTGACAATGCAAGGCAGGGAAGACAGATCCAGAAGTCCGTCCCACACTTTATCAACGGATGGTTTGGAAGAAAAAGACTCCTATTGCAGATATATGGACTCAACGGGGTTGTTAAGGGCTGTAGCAAGCTGTAACTTGAACAGTCATTACTGAAGCTGATGCTCCAGAGCCTCTTGTAACAGCTGGTCCCACTCTTATCAGGTTTGTCTGTTTCGTTGTTGCTATGCAATGGCGGCCAGTTAGTAGCCGGAGCGTATACCTCCCCAAGAATGTCACGGAATGGCTTCTCAGCAGCCTGGAGAGCAGCCTCCTCTTGGCATATGTCGACCCTCTCGTCGACGTCTTCCATCAGCATCTGGCTTATGTAGTGAAGAGCATCGTTTGATCTGATCTGGCGGTGTTCAGGGCTACCCTCTGCAGCAATCTGAAACTGGTTTTGTCCAAGGCTGCTGTTGACACTGCACAACCCAGGGCTGGTGACTCCACCAAGCAGATATGTGCTTAGATATGTTGGCTGGGGAAAGAACTGTGGGGTGTGGACCACTCAGGTCGTAGTTGTACACGGTGAGTTTCTGCTGGGAAGAGGAATCACCATCGTATGGTTGGTCGGTTGCTGCGACGGTCCAGATTGTCACGGAGAGGTTCAATCGCCATCGTGGAAAGTCTGATTTCCACCTCAATATGAGATATATGGTTCTTCTTTGTCCCACAGCAAATGAATCAGCTTGTTTCCTGGAACAAGAAAAAAGGGAAATGGAAGCTAAATAAATTATGTCAGACGAATTTCGGTTCACCTTGCTCATGAGCTACAATCTAGAATGTCCGTAAAACGGAGTTCTGATCAGCGAGCTCCCTTTTTTTCCCCTCACCCTCAGCTTCTTCCTTTTTTATTAGAGACTCAGCTTATTATTGTTTTGCCATGGCATACTTTTAAAAAAACGAAGGCTTGCAGACATGAGAACAACTATTTTAGCCAGTTAAACATCAATAACAGAAACAGCACGCCTATTATGTGTTAGTGCATTTTACCTGCCATCAACTTAAAAAAGTGTTAGCGCGTACACCTCCCCAAGAATGTCACGGAATGGCTTCTCAGCATCCTGCAGAGCAGCCTCGCCTTGGCATCTGTCGACCCTCTCGTCGACGTCTTCCATCAGCATCTGGCTTATGTGGTGAAGAGCATCGTTTGATCTTATCTGGCGGTGCTCAGGGCTACCCCCTGCGCCAATCTGAAATTGGTTTTGTCCAAGGTTGCTGTTGACACTGCACAACCCAGGGCTAGTGACTCCACCGAGCAGATATGTGCTTGCTTGGTTGGCTGAGGAAAGAACTATAGAGTGTGGACCACTCAGGTCGTAGTTGTACACGGTGAGTTGCTGCCGGGAAGAGGAATCACCATCGTTTGGTTGGTCGGTTGCTGTGAAGGCGTCCAGATTATCACGGAGAGGTTCAATCGCCATTGTGCAAAGTCTGATTTCCACCTCCCTCAATATGAGATATGCGATTCTTCGTTGTCCCACAACAATTGAATCAGCTTGTTTCCTGGAAGAAGAAAAAAGGGAAATGGAAGCTAAATTATGCGAGACGAATTTCGGTTCACCTTGCTCATGTGCTACAATCTAGAATGTTTGTAAAACGGAATTCTGCTCGGCGAGCTCCTTTTTCCCCTTCACCCTCTGCTTCTTCCTTTTAGTACTCAGCTTATTATTGTTTTGGCATGCCATACTTTTTGAAGAAAAAAAACGAAGGCTTGCAGACACCGAGAACAACTATTTTAGCCAGTTAAACATAGAATGTTTAAGCATCAATAACAGAAACAGCACGCCTAAAGCGATATTGAATCTACGACACGCCTAATACCACTGCTCATTTTTATTTGCAGGAGACTCCTCACCTGATCTGAGCAGGTAGCAGAAGTAGGGAAGCACACACCTTGGTTATTGCTGAGAAGGGCATCAGATCCAATGCTTTGAGAGAAGAGTAGTGAGGCTATGGTGTTGATGTAAACTGAATTTTCTTGTTCCTCTACCTTGTGGCATTGTTCCCAACGTCAGCCATGGTGATTGTGACAGAGAATGGTCCAGATTACGACCAACTATCCTGTCGATTAGTTCTAGGCCCAGCTGCGCATCAGAGGTATAAAAAAGTGCTTATTAGGAATGCTTGCCTAGGTTTCAACATTATTAAGGCTCCTAATTGAATTGTTAAAAAAGTCCGAGGTAATCGAAAAAAAGGAGATGTACTCTTTGAAGAAATTATTATTTCTTTTCCACTTGATAGTTGATATATATAATGGTCTTTGTTGAATTTTTCGAGGATATTTGTTGTATTTTATCTCATCAAAATAATCAGAGTTTTGTCGTGATTATCTTAGTTCAGAATCGAATTGTCGGTGCCTAGCTAGACTGATGAGATATGCACTTATGTTCTGCGGTATCTGAAGTATTTTACCAAGCCTTGAGTGATACAGTTGTACCAAATGTTTAAGTAGTGTAAATGCCTTTGAATTGTACTTACAACATCGACAGCAGTGTTTGTTATCAGGTCATGAAAATGCACGTCCAAATTCAATTTATACTACTCCATTTTTGTATACAAGGTCACTTCGTTTTTTTGTCAACTTTGACTTGTAATTTTGGTTAACAAAATATGGGTTATACATCATCAAAAATATATCATAGGAAAGTTCTTTGAAATGTGCATCCAATGAAATACTTTTTTGTGGCATATAACTCACTTTTTATTGGTAAAATTAAGGGTTAAAGTTAGACATAAAAATATGAAAGTGGCCTTGTATACAGAAATGAAGGGGGTACTAAAAGAATGTCCCTTAAACTTGTGGACATTTTTCTGGACAACATTGGCAGCAGAATGTCCCTTTGCCCTCACCTTCTCTTCAACATCCAAGGATCCAATGAGACTCCCGACAAAGATCTCTTGTCTGGCGTTTGGCAAAGTTCCTCAATGAAGGAGGAAGCTTATCAACAATGCTCCTGGCAACAAACTTGTTGGGCAACACACACTTAAGGTGATTGAATTCCTTCGCCATCCATCAGAGCCCATGAGCTTGTTCGACCACGAAGTGGTTCTCAACCATTTCATAGTCACTAAACTGCACTATAGCATACAGTTCACCACCGACATCGGTGGAGCCGAATTTGGATTCAAGTGCACCCCACAGTTCTTTGGCATCCTGCATATGCAAATATGCATCAACCAACTTGTCACCGAACACACTTATGACGATATTCCACAAAGATTACAGTGGTCTCTGGGGACGCTTTGTTCTGTTCAGGAGTAAGTGGACCTCTCAAAGTGCCATCCGAAACATTGTACACGTTCATAGCAGTAATCCACTTGATGGTTTTGGTCTACCACCTCTTGTAATGAGCACCCGTCAACGGGCTCGATATTAGAGCAGCACCACCAGATCAATCAATGAAAAATGCCTGAACATATGAGGCGAGTTCTCCAAAAACCCTACTACCCCTCTCCCGGTGCAACTTGTCAAGGGACGCGGTTTTGGAGGCCTCTGCTCTCCCGGATGATTGTGCACGCAGTCGCCGGGATGGGATTGCCAAAGAAGTAGCTAGACACAAAGAAATAGGACAGGGTGCGTGTGTTCTGTCTACCACTATGTGTATTATGTATAGCCTTTTTTGCGAATGTATTCTGTATAGCCTCTCTCCTCTGTATTTCCTTCACATGTAGAGGACGCGTGGGAAATTCAAGAAATGCAACTCACACGTAGTGGAAAAACTCTCTAAAAGTAGAAAATGTGTCCATAATGATCTCAAGTACCGACACGTACACTCAAAGCTAGGCAGTGCACTGCCATTCAAACATTTAGTTCTCCCAATAAGGCACATAATATTAGCTCAAGTGCGACCTCGGTTCACGTGCGTCGTCCCATGAAGTGAGCGAATGAGAGCGCACATCGCATGGAGCGAGGGAGTGAGCTTGCGTGTTGTTGCTCTTTTTTCTCATCTTACAAAGAATAGTAGAACAACTCACCTTTTATAATTAAGAGTTAAATACATCATGGGTGCCTCAACTTGTTCGACCCGGTCACTTTGGTGCTTAAACTTGTAAAATACACGAAACTAGTGCCGTAACTTGTCCGAGCGTTCAAATACGGTGCCTCTGTCCGTATCCGGGCATATGCACTGCCCACATGGTGTGCCAACGTGGCGTCGGCCCACATGTCAATGGCTGTGAGAGGAGTGTGCTGGTTGTTTTACAGAAAACTCCTTGGACTTTCAATAATTTTCGCAAAAGCTCCTGGCATTTTATTTAAATATGCCAAATCTAGGTCCCACATGTTGAGGTGTGGGATAAAATAGAAATAACAAAAAAAAGAGTGCACCGGCAGGATTCTAAATCATTACCTCGGCGCACAGCCTACACATATGTGCTAGCCACTACACCAAGAATAGTTGTCTATGCAAAATCCAGATACACTATACTAATAAAGAGAAATAAAAAAATAAAAGTTGACTTGTGGGAATTGAAAAAAATATTAAGAAATTATCACGTTTGAAAAAAAGAGAACTATTCAACATTTTACCTGCCATCAACTTAAAAAAGTGTTAGTGCATTTTTTTGAAAAGTCAACATATTTTTGGAAACCTCTCACGTGTATTAAGAAATTGTAAACGTGTTTTTGAAAAATGTCCGTCATGCATTCAAAATATTTACAACATCTATTTCATAAAATGTTCAATATGTATTACAAAATTATTGTGTAGAATTATTCTTACATTTCTACAAATGCGTTTAACATGTTTAACACATTTTTAGAATTCATTGTTTTTACACAATCATTTTTAATACATGTTGAACAATTTTCACAATACAGCGTTGTTGATTTTTAATAATTATGTATTCTAAAAATAAAATGAAGATACCACATAATTCTACGTGCTTGTGGTCCTGAATGAAGATACAAAAAAATTTACGCAATATTTTATAATATACCTTGAACTGTTTAAATTCACGGAAATTTTAGAAAAAGTTCATGTTTACCTCTTCAAACTACAAATAATAAAAAATAGAATAAAGATTTAAATAGACAATAATCGCATATTGATAATTATTTTATTTATTTATTGGAAAATTTACATATATCATAAAAATCAAACAGTAACTTGAAAAAAAAAGCAGAATGAAAATTGCAGAGCGATAGATAGACTATATATAAGTTTCCAGCTAACAGTTGTATGCAAAGTAATATTAGTTTGGGTGGCTAGCGTGTGTGCTTTTTAACCTGGAAGTTACAGGGTCGAAACCACTCCAATGACGCAGTTTATTCTTTCCTGTTATTAGCAAAAAGAGCAAGGGCTTATTTTTGACTTTAATTAAATCTCAGGGGATTTTCTGAAAGAAAAAAACTTGTACGCATTTCACCCAGCGCAGGCAACGCTCACACCCACTGACCTGTGGGCTAGCTGTCATGCCACGCAGACAGCACATACAGTGGCATACGGGTGGAGGCACCGTATATGCACCGTGCGGACAACTTATAGCACCACTTTTATGTATTTTACAAGTTTGGGCACTAAACTGACCGCAACAGACAAGTTAAGGCACCCGTGATGTGTTTAACTCTATAATTAACTAATAGAACCTTAATCAAAACTATTCAACTAGCTAAAAATAAAACAGTAGTTTGCCTCGATTTAGTACCGCTTGCGCAGCCCGCACCGAAATAGTGTTTTACCCCTAGATGTGCAGTCAACTGTTGCGCCTTAACGCGCCTTAACGCATTTCAGGGAGAACCAGCTAGCTCTGTGTTCGAGTGAAATTTCACCCCTGGTGCTACTTTTTATCATCTAGCATTACGATGCTAAACTTACACGCTTGTCATGTTATCTACTGAGCCTTTGAGATTTCACAATCTCTACTCTTAATGTCTCACTTGGTAAGCTAGCCTTCACGGTTATTTTTCATCTCCCAATTTCGTCTGGTATTTTTTTCGTCTCTCTCCCCCCATCCCACGCACCCAAAAAAAAACCCAACCCCGCACCAAACGAAAAAAAACCATACAACTCCGATCCCCTCGAACTATCTTTTTCTCCTAGGTCGATCCACTCGATCGCCGCCTCCGACGTACGATCTCGCCGCCGCCGACGTCCGGGGTCGCCGCCCCCGACGTAAGAGATCACCGCTGCCGACCTCCAAGAGGAGACGCCGCCGCCGCCGACCTCCGAGGGGAAACGTCGCCCCCACATGCGCTAAACCCCAGGGCAGGGCGGTTTCAACCCCAAGGCAGGCTGCGACGAGCGGCGCAAGGAGTCCGAGTCCGTGCCGGCCGTACACAGGTATACTGGTTCAGTACAAAAGGAAACAAATAACCCGTGCCACCGCCACTCCTCCCTCGATCTTTGCCAGGTCGTGCTTGTGGGGAGTCGCCGCACGCCACCGCCGCCGTCGCCGCCGCCGCCGTGGATCCCCACGGACGAGGGAAACGTCGCCGAGCAGGGCAGGGCGTGGTCGCGTTGCCCTGATTCGAGGAGACCATGTTGGCCGTGCCCTGTTTGGATGAGACCACCCCATGCGCTGCCTCCCCTCCGCCGCCCGCGTTGCATCCCGCAGCTTCCTCGTGCCGCTTCCCGAGCCCACTGCGGCGCCGCGTCTGGATGTAGATCGAGGGCGAGGTGAGGAGGGACGAGGTAGAGAAAAGGGGGTCAGGTTAGCCCCACCGCAGAGGTGAGCGAGGGGGCCGGGGTTGTGCCGCCGCGGAGGTGCGCGAAGGGATCGGAGCTGCACCAAGCGGATTCATCGGAGCACTCCGCTCCCGCTGCTTTTGGGTATTCTCACTTATGGGTATCTGATGGCCTGATGCTTAGATGGATTGATGCGTAAGTTTGAATCGTTTTGTTTTTCACTTCTCTAATGGGTAGCTGATGGCCTGATGCTTTGATGGATCGATGCATGCTAGAACTGGCTGATATGTGCGTGTGTGTGCACATTTTTTTCTCTTGGTTCATGCTTCTCTGCTTATTGATTGGTTCTTTCTTCTGTCTGTGTTTGTCACTCTATTGCTGATTTGTTTTTCTTTGCGGGTTGATCTGATGAAATTTACTGCTAATTAGATCGTGCACTGACGCTGTCACCGGCAGATAGGTCATAGATGCATGCGTTTGCTTTCGAACATGGTGCACGATCTTTAGGTTTGCCGACTGTCACCTCCGGCAATTTCAGTTCAACATTTTTTGGTTTCTGCATTCTGATTTCAGAGTTCTATATAGTGGAATGGTCAGTATATGGGAGTTTGCATCTACAGTGCATACTATAGTTCCATTCCGTTCTTCCTTATTCAGCTTATCAGTATAGTAAAACGTACTACTTGCTCTTAAGATTTCAGAAATGACATGTCAAGGACAGAGTATCAAGCTCCGAAGAGTATTCTCCTTCCGTCATCGGTTGCTGAATCATTAACGCCCAGCGCCATCTGCGATGGAGCCCTTACCGCTGTTCAGAACTGAACTCTTTTTCTTTTAATTCCTTCGGATTTGTTGATCAGGAAGTAAGCGCACCAGGACTTCAAGGACAATGTAGATTGTCGAAGGCAAAGTTGCAGTGTGCATGGGCAGCAGTACCGGTGCAAGAACCTCGCTCATGGCAGAGCTGCTGCGGTAGAGAAGCAAAACTCAATGACTAACTCTACAAGCTCTGGTCACTGTCTTAAACATCACCAACGTAATCATATCTCCATTATGCAATCTTATTTCTGATTCTTTGATTCTATTTCAGTACTTGTAAAGCATGTGTTATTCTACAAGCTCTGGTAGTAAAGCATGCGTGATGCAGGGAACGAACTTGTAAAATTATTATCCATGCTAATATAATTGCAAGGTATTTCAAACACCGAGGGTTTTAAGTTTGATTTATATTTTATAGGCAGAGCATTGAGCTTTTTCTGAATTTAATCTGCAGTAGCTTAAAAAAGCATGTGCTTGCTTCATATTTGGTATTTCACTCAGTGATTCACATGTATCCGGTCTCTTCTCTGTATGGAAAGGTTTATTTTGTGACAGTAGTAGTGCCATACATGTAGAGGAAATTTCCACCTCATGGAAAGAACAACTTAGAGAGATGCAAGCAGACGGCATCTGCATGTCCACGAGCGTTCGCAAAAGTAAAAGTAGAATTAGCATGATTATTAAAATAACGAGCATTAGTATGTTTTTGACTTCGCGTTTCCGTCGCGGACGCGTCCGCTTGCATCCTAGAACAAGTTGTAAAGGAAACTTGCATCTTGCTGAAGTATTGTTCTTGGTTTTTTTATCTCATGACTGTTGTGTTACATGGACATGCTGAAATAGTTATGCTGAACCATTGTGTTGTCATACGAACAGTGTAGATTTAAGAGCTAGGTAATGTATACTTCCTAGATGTTGAGTAATTGTTTGTAACTTGCTTATAGACTTCTGTAGTTTAGTTGTTTGTAACTTTGCTAATATATTTCAGTAGTTTAGTGTAAGAAATGAAAGGAGGTATCTAGAAAAGTATTGGGTTAGTGCTCCTGATGACATTTAAAGTAGGTAAATAATACACAAGGTTTGAATTTTAACTGACTGTTATGTGGTAATATTTGAATCTGACTGTTATGTGGTGATCACCAAATTTGACCGTGACCAGGATCCATGCAAGGTACAGAGAAATCAGGTCAGCCACTTTGCCTCTTTATCTTTTTAGAAACTGAATAGAGGATGTAACAAACCAGCCCATGATCTTGCAGTGCTTTTCCCGGCTGATAGGATTAGAAATGTTTGGATGGGGCCTGCCATTTGCTAGATAGTTGTCCTTTGGCAGTGCTCACTTGGAAAATGTTGAGGAAGTCCTGTTTTTTCAATAAAAGGTAAAAGAAATAACACAACAAGAACTTCATAGTATGTATGGTAAACTCTTGGTTCTACCAAATGTTTGTTCTTAAAATGTATTCACACGTATGACGCCCACTGTACTATTATACTGTTGTATCAACACAAACATCCTGCATTTGGATGGAACAAATCTCTTACAAATACTGAGGAAACATGGCCAGTCAAGAGCATGCTATTATCTTTTAATGTTTTCTTTCTTTTTGCCAAATGGAGGTGAGAAGATATATGTCCAAACTGGAATTTTTGTAAATTTTTAATATCTTGAAAATTGGGCGATCATTTTAGATCTAAGACATTAGTCATACATTTAAAGTACATAAATGCTATACTATTTTTCTCCAAACAGAGGGGACAAGATATATGTTCATATTGCAATTTCTGCAATTTTTTAAAAGATGTGAACTGGGTGATCGATTATATCTAAGATATTTGTCATATGTATCTTACATTCAGATCATTTTTTTTTTACTTTGTCAAGGGATAATAAAAATATCAACTATGAAACCTTTACTCATGCAGTCAAAGTAGATTTTGTCTGACCAATTTACTTCTGGAGAAACCTTAATTGTGGGGAAACCTTTCTCCAAACTATCTGTTGTTTGAAATATAAATATTTAAATCAATAAGAAATTAAATATTGGTATTCATGTAATTAGTTTGCCTATGGATCAATGAACCAATAAGCTACCAAAGGAGGAGGGGGTAGGGGGGGGGGGGGTAAAAGGGACCCGAAGCATTTTCATATGTCGACGGGCGTGAGAGCTCGGTCCTTCTACGAACCCCACCCAACGCTTTACTGCCCCCTCCCGGCTTGATCACCGGCATGGAGGCCAAATCGATGCAGCGAGAGAGAGGGATCGAGGGATCATGGGTGAGAAAGAGGAGCGGCGGCGCAGAAAGAGGGGAGTGTCAGGGTGCCTCTGAAGGGAGGGGAGCAGGAGCCCCATAGGGAGGCGGAGCAGTGACATGTGGCGTGGAGGTTGTGGAGCTCTGTGACTACGACATGGCGCGAGGTTGTGGTGGCATGCATCGGTGCTGATTCCGTGATTTGCAACATGGAGTTTGGGGTGATGAGAGTTGGAGAGGATAAGAGAATATGGAAGGGAATGAATGATGGGTAGGCGATGGTTTGTATGTGAGTGGAATTCTTTTTTCTATCGTAAATATAGACCATTTGACAATTTTATTTTAGTCAAACGTCATTGATATTTACAGATTTTCTTTTATTTCAAAGAAGTATGTTGCATATACAATTATTTGTCAATACTTCACAGGTAAGTACTAGTTTGGAGCTCCAAACCTTACCTAATAAGATCTAATTTGAAACAACTAGAACACTTAACATGTTACGGAGAACGGTTGGTTCAACAGTAAATGTTACATGTTGCGGATTCAACAAGTGTTTCGACGTCTCAGTCTACAAGTTCGTAAGTTAGGTTGGTTCCACTTCATTTACCTCTAAAGCCTCATGTTGTGGATTCTATTACAATATTGTTCGGTCGGCCACTCATTCTCATCATTGGTATAAAGAGAATTAATGTGCAACCAATATCCCTCGATTCATATGGTATTGAATTAAGAGCATCTGGAGAAAAAAAGTAGTTTGAATCATGATGATTAATATGTTCACCCGGAATTTGAGTACCAGTCATCTTGATTTTGTTCTTTTTTTGCTGGGAATCTTGATTTTGCTCATTTTTTGTGTATTAGAAAAAATTATCACAACACAACCATAAACCACATGGGGCATATACATTGGAAATGAAAATGATATTTTGATCGGTGTCTCTGTATCTATCCTAATAATACTATTGTCCCGTGGCAACACACAGGCATTTAGCTAGAGATACTACAAGGCAACGGCTAATTGTTATTCCTGCCATTGAAGATGTGAGTTAGTTTTGCCTCTCCTGTCAACATTATTTTGCCTCTCCGTCTCTCGGTTCCATCGTTCGCCATGACAAAGGTAAACGAAGTTGGTGTTCTTTTGTATAAACATTATCTGCTAAGAAAATTTTGTTAGTTTGTGCAATATTTTCAATTTTGTAGACTTCGTGGTGCTAACATATATTAAGATAACACAAACTTACTTTCTTTGTTTCGGAGCATGATGCTATGTTGTGGTGTTTGGTTTGCATTTCAACAGTGACGTTTGCATAGGTATTGTGTGCAGTTGCAACATCCAGTCATGTTGATTGAATCTACTTTCTTTTCTTCATGTAAAAATTATAGGATAAAATCAATGTGTAAGTTTATATGTCAATCCACCAGATTTTCCAGACAGTTGGGGAACTGACTGCGGTAGCGGAGCTGCGGGAGTGGTGGACATGCAATGAGGGAAGGACAAAGAAGGGAGGATGAGGAAGGAGGGATGGAGGTGTCGGAGCTGAGAGAAAAGAGGGAAATACCAAAGGGAGCTGGCATGGAAAGAAAGCGAAGTTGTGCCCCAAGGTTAGAGTGTGATCGTGCTATAATTGTTCCCTTTTATCAATGCCCATGTTCATTCTCGGAGGCTCCACACAATCGTTGTCAAGGAAGATGGCAAACTCATTGAGGACGATCATTGTGGTGATTTCTAAGCTCAATTTCTAGTGGAGTAGTCTCGTGACAAATTAAGAGGACAACCCATGAGTAACTCATAAATTTGTAAAATCACCTTGTTTTTTCATGCATATTCATGTTACCTACGAACGTTAGATGTGATTGATTTGGTGAAGAAACAATGGAGGAGATGGTGGTTTTGCTATGTAAAATATATGTCTGAATCAAGTATTGTTCACTTAATCATCTATTTCATTTTTTTCAAAATAATTATCTGTTTGATTTATTTACAAGCATTCGCCCGTAGCAACGCACGAGCATTCTGCTAGTTTTACTAAGTTGAGGCACAAGATTAGTGTACCAAGGACATATTTTTCTTTTTCTTATTGAACAGCAATGATATCTTCGTTTTCTTTTTTTTTGAACCCGGACATATTCTTTCATATGACGGAACTGGGTGTGATTCTTTTGTTTTCTGCGTGTGAAGGGTCTTATTTTTCGGTTTTTTAGGGAAGGTCTTATTTTTCAAAAAAAAATCTTGAGGGGGAGTCTTATTTTTCTTCTTCCTATTGAACAGTAGGGT
Organism: Elymus sibiricus; assembly: GCA_039707655.1. NCBI lineage: Eukaryota > Viridiplantae > Streptophyta > Magnoliopsida > Poales > Poaceae > Elymus > Elymus sibiricus. The sequence goes on from CM077664.1 coordinate 40,971,871, forward strand.
CTTATTTTCCAAAAGTGCTCTCGTGAGCTCGAGCTCACATGCACCATTTGCTACAGTAAAATCCGAAAAAAATTACAAATTAAAAAAATCTGATTTTTTTTGCCAACAAACATCGATGTGTTTTTCACATGCGTGCAAAATTTCGTGACAAAATGACATTCATGCAGGTCTCGGCAAAAAAAATAAAAACGGATGCTCCAAAATGCTTCCAAAAACAGTTTTTTTGAGCATGATTTTTTTTGACCGAGACCTCCACAAATGTGAAACATACATCAATGTTTGTTGCCACAGTTTTTCTTTGAATTTTTTAGTGTTTTTTTATTTATTTATTACTGTAGCAAAGGGTGCATGTGAGCTCGAGCTCACATACTCCATGTCCCTTATTTTCGGGGGTTTTCCGGCACAATCCACTAGGTTTATTGATTGATGATGAATACAAAGAGTGTCAATGTGGTAGACCAAGCCATGTGTGTCTACGGTGATCTAAAGAAGAAGCAAACCTAGCAAGGTTGGAATGGAGGGAGTACGATTGCAGTTTTGGTCTTATTTTTCGTTTTTTGTTTGAGGGAATGGTCTTATTTTTCGTGTTTTTTTTTTTCTTTGAGACATGGTCTTATTTTCGTTTTTTTTTTAGGGGGTGGTCTTATTTTTCGTGAATGAGAGGTTCTGGCGTGATCAGGTTGGCCTAGCGCGTCACAGCCCAGGGCCCAGGCCCAGCTAAAACACGACTCAGCACTTGAGCAGGTGCGTAATGTCTCAAAAAAAAAAGTCTCAAAAAAAAACTTGAGCAGGTGCGTAATTGCGTAAACGCTCTCCGAAGGCGGAAAACGCCCCTCTCTCCTTCTCTTGGGTTCTCTCCTCTCCTCCGCAACCTCTCTCTCCATGGCCGCCACGAGGAAGCTCGGCAGGTCGCCGGCGGCGGCGGGGAATGCGAAGGCTCAGGCGAAGAAAGAAGATACGGAGGGGCTCTTCTCTTCGCGCCCCTTCGCCGACGTCGGCCTCCACCCCACCCCCTGCGCCCGCCTCCAAGGTCCCTCCCCCTCTCTGACTCCCCGTGTCTCTGTGGCCCTAGTGATTTGGTGTCTCACCCCCTAATGTGGGCCACATGTTTTTTGAGAAGAATCTATACATATGCTTTTCAAATTTCCAATCTGAATGATCAAAATGGTATTCTTAGTTAAAGTAGAAGTTCGGAAGACATGTTCAAAACTCCACTTATTTGTGATATAAACTACAATTGCCGTCTTCAAATCAGAAATTACAATCCTCTCATCTTCCAGAGATAGGCACTGCAACAATAATCTACTTTACAGCATCCAGGTATGGTATTTCCACTAATCTCATGTCTAATAGCCGCAATACAGGGACCAAAACAATAACCAAGTACACATAGTTAATATTCGTTTAAAAGAACACCAGATTCACTTATAGAGAACCAAAGCATTGTACAATTGCCTTTTGCTACATATATAATATGGTCGTGTAGTTGTGCAGTTGGACCTAATCAAAGCATGTTGAATATCAACATTCGAATCGCCATCCCATCTTCTTCCAAGATATAGTAGTTCCCAATGCTCATCTGACGAAAGAATATCTGTCTTACAGTGTTCAGCAATTTAGACCCATTGTGTTGAGAATCATGCGAGTAGCTACAGAGGCGGTAAGTTTCCTATGGATGTTTGTGCACTTGAAAAACAGTTAAAGTCTTACTGATTATCATATGTTTCGTTAGGTTTCCACTTAGATATAGCATAAAGTACTCTCCCTTTCCATCCTTGTAGCAGCCAACCGCCATCTTCAACAGCAAAGAATTCCTCGTGATAAAGTGAGTTCTTCATGTGTACTCTTTTCAAGACGGCTGGATCCACAGGAAGCTGCTGGAACCCAGCCTTGAGGAACCTTGCTTGCCACTGCCTGTAACTTTCTGGCCTAGTCCTTTCTGCATCCTCACATGCTATCATGTTAAGTGCATCCCGCCCAAATAGGATCCTCTCAATCATCTTTCTTGCTTCATTATCCCGTGGAACATTTGCATCAAGCATATCAAACATTGAAGAGTAATGGAGCATAGCCTCTTTGAATCGTTGTATGAAGAAGGGAGAACTATGTAACCCATTCACTGTGCCAGAAATCAAAACCTTTGGGTTCATTCTCCTCATAATTTTCATTACCTCATCCCTTGCGCTATTTATTGCTTCGGTTTCATGACCAAGATTCTTCATCCGGAATATGCAGTTGATTATGAGAACTTCATCCTCGGCAATGTTAAGATCCTCAATTTTAATGGTCTCCCATCTTGAAGCGGCAATGCCCTGATACTGAAAAGGTACCTTGAACATGTTTGCATAATCAGCCAACCGCTTCCCTGTCTCCTCGATCATTTCGCAGGGGCGGAAACCTGGCCGGGGAACTTCTATGCCTGTTATCCGAAGCTTAGGGGCTCCCCCTTCTTGCCGTGCAAACCTCTGAATCATTAATGGCCACTGAAAGCCGTAGCTGATGCCAAAATCGACGATGTGTACCTTTGGTTGCCTTTGTGAGACATCAAGAATAGTTCGGTTGGCAAAGTAGTATGACGCCCTTTTGAAAGGGCAAGCTGCAAGAAAAAGGCTGTAAGCCTCTAACCATTCTGTGGTACTTGTTCGCCTCTCCATGAGGTTGCGATAAACCTGACTTCCGATCCCAGCCAAGCGTGCCTCGAGGCCATCCACCAAGTAAAATGCCAGTCTCTGATTACAATCACCATCTGCTGAGGAGTGTTGTCTTATCTTCTTGAGTAGTTCACTGGCGAACAGGTGGTTGTCTTCTGCCACAGCTTCTGCACAATGGACGAGGAGAGCCCTGAGATCAACCGACTCTTTCCTCTGTTGCTTCCTAGCCCATAGCTTCTGACGCCCTTTGCTCCGGCCTTTCGGTGAGTTCTTGTTTCCTTGCCCCGCCATCCTTTCTCGCAGTCTTGTTATTCCGTCGGAACTCTTCCAACCATAGCATAGCAGAACTCGGTCGAAATTTTCATTTCGAATTATTGCACAAGTGGTGATGGCATGATGTTTATTGCTCCTTCCTTGAAAGATATCCCAGCCCCTTTGGTCTGCCACCTCAAAGGTTGCGTTTTCGCTCATCTCTCCTACTTTTGCCTTTGTAGTCAGTTGGGAAATATAAAGTATGTCGTTCTTTAAATTGATCACCAGCTTATCAATACTTGGAGCAAACATCTGTTCCTCCTCGACACCTCTCTGACAATTCAAGGCAATGAAGCCAGATCCGGAAGTCCATCCAACACTTATCAACGGATGATTTGGTAGAAGACTCCTATTGCAGGTATATGGACTCAACGGGGTTGCTAAGGGCTGTAACACATTGTAACTGGAACGGTCATTACTAAAGCTAGTGCTCCAGACCCGCTTGTAATGGCTGGTCCCACTCTTATCAGAGTTTTCTGGTTTGTTGTTGCTATGCAATGGCGGCCAGTTAGTAGCCGGCGCGTACACCTCCCCAAGAATGTCACGGAATGGCTTCTCAGCATCCTGCAGAGCAGCCTCGCCTTGGCATCTGTCGACCCTCTCGTCGACGTCTTCCATCAGCATCTGGCTTATGTGGTGAAGAGCATCGTTTAATCTTATCTGGTGGTGCTCAGGGCTACCCCCTGCGCCAATCTGAAATTGGTTTTGTCCAAGGTTGCTGTTGACACTGCACAACCCAGGGCTAGTGACTCCACCGAGCAGATATGTGCTTGCTTGGTTGGCTGAGGAAAGAACTATAGAGTGTGGACCACTCAGGTCGTAGTTGTACACGGTGAGTTGCTGCCGGGAAGAGGAATCACCATCGTTTGGTTGGTCGGTTGCTGTGAAGGCGTCCAGATTATCACGGAGAGGTTCAATCGCCATTGTGCAAAGTCTGATTTCCACCTCCCTCAATATGAGATATGCGATTCTTCGTTGTCCCACAACAATTGAATCAGCTTGTTTCCTGGAAGAAGAAAAAAGGGAAATGGAAGCTAAATTATGCGAGACGAATTTCGGTTCACCTTGCTCATGTGCTACAATCTAGAATGTTTGTAAAACGGAATTCTGCTCGGCGAGCTCCGTTTTCCCCTTCACCCTCTGCTTCTTCCTTTTAGTACTCAGCTTATTATTGTTTTGGCATGCCATACTTTTTGAAGAAAATAAACGAAGGCTTGCAGACACGAGAACAACTATTTTAGCCAGTTAAACATAGAATGTTTAAGCATCAATAACAGAAACAGCACGCCTAAAGCGATATTGAATCTACGACACGCCTAATACCACTGCTCATTTTTATTTGCAGGAGACTGCTCACCTGATCTGAGCAGGTAGCAGAAGTAGGGAAGCACACACCTTGGTTATTGCTGAGCAGCGGCATCAGATCCAATGCTTTGAGAGAACAGTAGTAAGGCTGCGGTGTTGATGTAAACTGAATTTTCTTGTTCCTCTACCTCGTGGCTTTGTTCCCAACGTCAGCCATGGTGATTGTGACAGAGAATGAGTCCAGATTACAGCAATTGTCCTGTCGATTAGTTCTAGGCCCGGCTGCACGTCAGAGGTATAAAAAAGTGTTTATTAGGAATGCTTGCGTGGATTTCAACATTATTAAGGCTCCTAATTGTATTGTTAAAAAAACCTAGGTAGTCGCAAAAAGGAGATGTAAACTTCGAAGAAATTATACTTTCTTTTCCACTTGATAGTTGATAAATATTGGTCTTGGTTGAAGTTTTCAAGGATAATTTGTTGTACTTTCTTATTAAAATAATCAGAATTTTTTTTCGTGATTATCTGAGTTCAGAATCGAATTGTCGGTGTCTAGCTAGTCTGAGGAGATATCCATTTCTGTTCTGCCGTATCTGAAGTATTTGGCCAAGCCTTGAGTGATACGGTTGTACCTAATGTTCAAGGAGTGAAATGCCTTTGAATTTTACTTACAACATCGACGGCAGTGGTCATGAAAATGCACGTCCGAATTCAATTTATACTCCTAAAAGAACGAGAAGACCATTTGAGACAGCCAAAGATAGTAGTACTCAATTGTGGTCAGCCTAGCCACGTGCGAGTAAGTGTCAAAGAAATATTCACTTCGTTTTGGGTATAACTCTTGGCAACTAGCCTCACCTTGTACTTTAAATAGTACCATCAAATATAAATTTTCTTTTGAACTACCATTTACATCATACTCCCTCTGTCCCATAATGTGTCAAAAAACGTCTTACATTATGGGACGAAGTAGTACCAGTTTGCAACCATAAGGACGATTGGTGGTCTTCCAAGTTCCCACAGTTAAGATGGAATCCATCTCGCTTTGAACAGCTTTTTTCAACACCTGGAGATGCATACTTTTGAAATGTAATGGGAGTATCATCCATGAGGTACATAAGGAAATCATTATCAAAATACTTTGAAATGCTTTGTCTTTTTCTCCTTGGGGGAGCTTCATTGTCATCCTCGTCAAAACTTTCATCACTAGAATGTTTAGAATCCTCCACCGGTTCCGTCAAAAAAAAAGAATCCTCCACCGGATTTAGGATCGGATTCTTGACTACATTCTAGGCATATCTCCGTAGGAAAAAATATTCTCAAAGAAAGTTGCATCTTTATACTCAAAGATGGTGTCAACTTTCATGTCAGGTATTCGATTAAGATTTCACCACTAGAAATATATAACCAATGATATGCACAACATAACTAAGAAAGACGCAATCAATGGTTTTTTGTCCAAGCTTGTGATTCTTTGCAGATTGATTTTGCCAAACAGCCCCATGTACAGAAGTAGGGGAGTATCAACCTTTTCTTTTCCCATTGTTCAAATGGATTATCTCTTTAATTATTCATTGTCAGAACTCGGTTTAGGACACGTCACTAAGTCTATATTGCCTCCCCCACCATTTCTTGGATAAACTAGCATTGTCTAACATGACAATAACCAAATCAGTTAGAGTCTTGTTTCCTTTCCGCAATCTCACTGGATTAAGGGGAATTGCGAGATGTGCTTTCATGGGTTATACCATGTTCTGAACATAATATATATATTTTTGAAATGTGAACATAATAAATTGAATTCACTAGAAAGGTACTCTCCACCGATCAGATTGGGTCTTTCTTTCAAGCTGATTTTCAACTTAAGACTTATAGATTTTTCAAGTAATGTCGAGCGTCATCTTTGATTTTAAAAGATAAACATAACAATATCTAGTGGAATCATCAAGGAAAGTCATGAAGTATTATATCCGCCTTGTGTCAACACACCATTCATCTCACATAGATATGAATGTATACGCTCTAGTGGTGCCAAGTTCCGAACTTGGATTCAAGTGCATCCCACAGTTCTTTGGCATCCCGTATATGCAAATATGCATCAACCAACTTGTCACCCAACACACTTATGAAGACACCCAGAAAGATTACAGTGGCCTCCGAGGACGCTTTGTTCTGTTCAGGAGTAAGCGACCCTCTCGAAGTGCTAGCCGAAACATTGTACGCGTTCATAGAGGTGATGGTTTTGACCTGCCACATCTTTAAGCGAGCACCCGGCAACGTGTGCTTGGTTTTAGAGCAGCAACAAAGTCAGTCAACGAAAAATTTCCTGAACATATGAGGTTTTTGGATCATTAGGAAATTATACATTTTTTGCTTAAGCTTAACCTATATTAGCATCATCACGAGGTTACTGACATGGCAAACTGCATATAATGATAGAGTAGGAATGTCTAGCATACAGGCATATGGGCCAGAGGTACATGTCAACATAAAGAGATTTGGAACATACGAATTCACCGGAAATTTGGGTGCAACAACGTCGTCGGCCATGATAGTGAAGATAAGGTGTCCATCCGTTGTAGAGGAAGCAGATGGATGTCATCGTGGATGTAGTCGAACTTGAGCGAACAGTTGCACCGAGATGCTCCCCAAAAACCTTACTACCCCTCTACCGAGATGGGATTGCCGAAGAAGTAGCTCAACACAAAGAAATCGACCAGAGAGTGTGTGTTCTGTCTCCAACTGTGTATTCTATAGTCTTTTTTTTGCGAATTTATTATGTATAGCCTCTCTCCTCCGTATTTCTTCTACATAGAGAGGACGTGTGGGAAAGTGAAGAGATGCAACTTGTTAGGGCATTTCCCGCCTTAGGGTTTTGGTGATGATGACAATGCACATTTGGACTAATCGTGCGCCCAAGTTTACTCAGGTACATCTTGTTTGGCGCAAGACGGTTAGGCATTCCCTCAGGACGGAAAAGATCGAAGACGGAGTTTCCGACGCGTTTATTTCTTTGGTCGTAGGAAATCCATACTATTAAGAGGGAATCCGCATCGGAAGGTACTGGGTGAATCAATGCACGTACACATTCTATTGCACCCACTATACATCCTTCCGTTCGAGCAGAGAGGTCCTCAAAGTCCTATATGTGGCAGTGTGTTTTGTGCCAAGCGGTTGTACCGCTTGAAAAAGCGGTTGTACCGTTTGACCGGTTGTTCCGGCCCAGCACCGCTCCACTACCGGACTCCCTTCTGTATTGGAGCTATGGTTGGGCGGTGGTGGCCCGGTAGTTCCCGGACGGCTATGGCGAACCGGTACTACCGGTGTCTGGAGCGGTTGTACCGCTCCGGACTTAGCCACCACATGAGCGCTGGTCTGGCGGTTGCACCGGCACAACCACCGCCCCAACCACCGCTATGGGGTGACCCCCTTCTGTATGAGAGGCGGTTGTTGGGCGGTGGTGGAGCGGTAGTTCCAGGTTGGCTCCGGCCGACCGGTACTACCGGTGGCTCCACCGGTTGTACCGCTGGGGCACTTCTGCAGTGTGAACCCGTGAATACCGGTTGTACCGGTGGTTCAAGCGGTTGTACCGCTGCAGTGTAAAAACTGCTGTAACGGTTGGATTTGGGGGACACTATATAAGTAGGTGGGTCTTCCACCTACCTTTTTACCTCTTGCCTCTCTCTCTCCTCCATTGATGCCCTTCAAGCTTTCTTGCCCGATCTCTCTCTCTAGCCACTCGAACTTGTTGATTTGCTAGGGATTGAAGGAGGAGACCTAGATCTACACTTCCACCAAAGGAAACTTGATTCCCCCATACTTACTTGTGTGGATTTTGTTACTCTTGGGTGTTTGGGCACCCTAGACGGAAGAGGTCACCTCGGAGCCACATTCCATTGTGGTGAAGCTCCGTGGTGGTGTTGGGAGCCTCCAATTCAGTTGTGGAGAGAGCCTCAACCTTGTTTGTAAAGGTCCGGTTGCCTCCTTCAAGGGCACCACTAGTGGAATCACGGCATCTTGTATTGTGCGAGGGCGTGAGGAGAATACGGTGGCCCTAGTGGCTTATTGGGGAGCATTGTGCTTCCACACCGCTCCAACGGAGACGTACTTCCCCCTAAAGGGAAGGAACTTCGGTAACACATCCTCGTCTTCACCGGCTCCACTTGTTGTTACTTCTTACCTTTACTTTGTGCAAGCTTTACTTGTGTTGTATGCTTTGCTTGCTTGTGTTGTTGTTGTTGTTAGCATCATATAAGTTGCTCACCTAGTTGCACATCTAGACAACCTATTTTGTTGCTAACCCTAATTTGTTAAGAAAAGCTAAAAATTGGTAGTTGCCTATTCACCCCCCCCGCTGGTCAACCATATCGATCCTTTCAATTGGTATCAGAGCCTCGTCTCTTTATTAAGGGTTTCACCACCCGAAGAGTATGGTTGACGACGGGGATCGGGATGAGGAAGTGCCCGAGGCCGTGGAGTTGAATTCGGTCACCCGAGACGATTTAAATGAAGCTATGGCTTCACTTAAGACGTCTATGACGGCCGAGGTCAAGTCCATGCTTAAAGAACTTCTTGAGGGGTTGAAGTCTACTCCCGATCCTTTGCTTGTGGTTAATCCCACCGCATCGGTGTCGGAGGCCAATTTCGGCAAGGAAGCGGCTAAAGGTAGTTAGATCTCTTCCCCTCATGGTAAGAATGGGACGGGAACCTTCGCCTCGGTTCCCCCTCCCCCGGTCTATGGAGGACCGGTCCCTACACCGCATATTAACAATCTTGGTCCTCCTCCTAAGCTTGTGAAGGGTGATTTTGCTAATTGGGTTTTTCGTATCAAGTCTCATTTGAATCACATCTCAACAAATCTTTGGAGAATCATCGAGCAAGGTTTCTACCCACATGATCCAAGCAACCTCACTCCAAGAGAAGAGGCGGACAATCAATACATCACTCCGCATTGTTCATCCTCCAATCCGCAGTGCCTCCCGAAGATTTATCTCACTTGCGTCCCTTCTCCCATGCAAAGGATTGTTGGGAACACATTATATCTTTGTACAAGGGGAGCTCAAGCATTCAACGGTCCAACTTTGAGGTGGTTCTTGATGAGGCCGATGAGTTTGTGATGAATGAAGACGAGGATCCTCGTGATCTCTACCAAAGATTGACAACTCTTGCGGTCGCTCTCCAAGATCATGGGAGCAAGGATACGGATGATAATTGGATCAAGCGCAAGTTTCTCAAGGCCATCATGCCATTCAACAAGGCCATGTCCTCCGTGATCCGTCAAAGACCGGACTTCCACACCTTGTCTTCAAGTGAAGTGTTGGATGAGTTTATTGCCATGAATATCATGAACAAGACCGCCGACAATGCTCTAGGTCGTGTCCAACGGTCAAAGAAAGCCTCACCCAACCTTGCTTTGAAGGCCAAGGGTATTCCGGAAGAAGAAGAAGAAGAGGAAGAAGAAGAATGTTGCCCCGAAGACACCAAATATGCTTACCACGAGCACATGGCTCTTGCATCAAGGCAATTTTGGGGCAACAAGAGAAACACAAGGCCCAACTTCTCCAAGAACAACTCAAAGGGCAAGCAACGAGTAAGGACTTGCTACAATTGTGGCAATGTGAGTCACTTTGTGGTGGATTGTCCGTATGAGAAGAGGGAGGACAATGGTGGCATGCTCATCCGCAAAGACAAGGCCAAGTCCTTCCCCAATAAGAACAATTTCAACAAGAAGGTACCTCCAAAGGGCTTGGTGGCGCAAGAAGAGTACAACTCCGATGATGATGATGATACAAGTGGTGAAGTGTTAGCAACGGCCACCGTGGCCATTGCCACCTCTTCTCCAACCTCGGTGTCCCTCTTCGATGCCCCCAATGAGAACATCATCCCCAAGTGCCTCATGGCAAGAGGCGTCAACAAGGTAATCTCCAACATCAAAACTTCCATCTCTCCTAATCCTTCTTTGTTGGATTGTGTGGATGATCAAGAGGAGGTGAAGGTGGATGAGAATGAGTTTGACAAGTTCTTGGGTAAGCTCAAAGGTGAGACCAAGAAGCACTTTGTTGCTCTCTTGGAACAACTTGGTGAGGCCAATGATATCATTGAGTCTCACGAGGAGAACATCACTAACTTGGAAGGCCATAGTCGTGACTATGCCGATGAGATTGCGGATCTTTCCATCGCTCTTGAGGAAGAGCGAGGTCTTCGTTCGGCTCTTGAGGAGTCGCAAAACGTTGACCTTGCTCAACTAAAGAAAGATCATGATCATGCTCAAGTTCTTGCTCGTGTGCTTAAATCCGAGAATGCTGAGCTTGGGGTTGGCCATGCTAGACTTAAAGAGGAGTTTGAGCTACTTGACAAGGCTCACAAGGCCTTGAAAGGTGCACATGCTACTCTCAAGGAGTCTCATGATCAACTCCAAGCAAAGCTCACTAAGGAAATAGCCACTTGTCCTCCTTTTGTTTTAATTGATAATGCCAATGCTACTAACCCTTGTTGTGAGCATGAGCATCTTGTGGAGGAGAATGCCAAGTTGAAAGAGCAACTCGAGAAAGGCCTTGTGACTTGCATACAAGGTGAGAAGAATCTCAATGACCTTTTGAGCAATCAAAAAGAGGGTGTGGCAAAGGAAGGGCTCGGGTTTGCACCCAAGTCAAAGAAGAAGAAGAACAACAAGACCAAGAAACCTCTCCCTCTCAAAGAGGTATTTGTCAAGAAGGGAGAGGGTGCTCATAAGGAGAAGAAGGACAAGGTGGTGGGTAGAAATGTCAAGAAGGGCAATCCCACTCCATCGAACAAAGCCGGCAACTTTAACCCTTCTTATGTTTTATGCCGTGCTAGTGATGGGCATGTTTATGCCAAATTTGTTGGTTCTTATTATGGGTACATTGAATGGTCTATTTGGGTTCCTAATACCCTTGTTACTAACATCAAAGGACCCATTCAAGAATGGGTACCTAAAACCAAACATTGATCTCTTGTAGGAGTTTGCTTCCGGTGGAGGATCATGGTTGCTTGATAGTGGAGCAACAAATCATATGACCGGGAGCAAGCATTTGGTGGTGGACGTGCAACCAAGCCCATCTATACCCACCCATGTCCAATTCAGTGATGCCTCAACATCTAAGGTATTGGGTCTTGGCAAGGTTGTGATTTTTCATGATTTATCAATTGAGAAGTCATGCTTGTTGAGACCCTTGCATACAATTTACTTTCCGTTCGTCAACTTGCACTTATGGGCTTTGCCACATTCTTTGACCTTGATACCGTGGCCCTTTTGTGGAGCAAGACTCTTAAAGTAGCTTTTGTTGGGCATGTCGAGAACGGTCTCTATGTGGTTAACTTCTCGGAGCGACCCACTAAGATCGCGACTTGCTTAATGGCTAAAGTTGACGTGGGGTGGCTTTGGCATCGCCGACTAGGCCATGTCAATATGAGATCTTTGCAAAGTCTCCTCAAGGGGGATCACGTTCGTGGACTAACAAATGTGAGCTTTGCCAAAGATCATGCTTGCAGTGCTTGTATCAAAGGAAAGCTACATGAGACGGCTCACCGACCCACGACTATCATCTACTCGAAGAGGCCCTTGGAGCTCCTTCACATGGATCTCTTTGGACCTCCATCCTTTGATAGTCTTGGGGGAAGAAAGTATTGTTTGGTGATTGTGGATGACTATTCAAGATACACTTGGGTATATTTCTTCAAGAGGAAGAGCGAGACCCAACAAACCGTCATCGACTTTGCCAATGAAGCTCAATGTCAACATGAGGCAAAGATTTTGATGATTAGAAGTGACAACGGCACCGAGTTCAAGAACTACACCTTGGATGAGTTCCTTAGTGATGAGGGGATCAAGCATCGATCAATACTCCGCACCATATACCCCTCAACAAAATGGTGTTGCGGAGAGGAAGAACCGGACGTTGATGGACGCGGCAAGGACCATGATGGCGGAATTCAAGTCTCCGTACAACTTTTGGGCCGAAACCATCAACACCGCATGTCATGCATCCAATCGGCTCTACCTCTGCAAAGGCTTGAACAAGACCCCTTATGAGATACTTACCGGTAACAAGCCCAACCTCAAGTACTTCCGGGTGTTCGGGTGTAAGTGTTTCATTCTCAAGAAAGGTGCACGTTTGTCTAAATTCGAACCTAAAGCTCAAGAGGGCATATTCGTTGGTTATGCTACAAACTCTCATGCTTACCGTGTCCTCAACAAGTCCAACGGACTCATTGAGGAGACGTGTAACGTAGAGTTTGATGAAAATAATGGCTCCCAAGTGGAGCAAAGTGGTCTTTGTGATGTAGGTGATGAAATTCCTCCCCAAGCCATAAGAAGAATGGGGATTGGTCAAATACTCCCCATTGAGGAACCCCTTGTGGCCGAAGGAGAAGGACAATGCTCTACGCAAGTGGAGCCATCACCAACCATTGACCCACATGCTTCCGAAGAACAAACCGAAGGCCCTCAACCAAGTGATCAAGATCAAGGGCAAGATCAACCTCAAGATGATGGTGATGCACCAAATGATGCCCAAGATCAAGATCACGACACCGAGCAAGCTCAAGATCAAGTGCAAGCTCAAGATCAAGAGCAAGCTCAAGATGACGCTCAAGATGCTCAAGATGATCCTCCTCAAGTGACCTCGGAGGAACTATTGGAGCGTCGTGCCGCCAAGATTGCTTCCAAACTCAAGCATCAACAACATGTCTTGGAGAATGTTTATGGAAGCTTAAAGAAGTGGGTAACCACTCATAGACAATTAACAAACTTTTGTGATCATCACGCGTTTGTTTCTTGTGTTGAACCCCAAAAGGTACATGAAGCGCTCGAGGACATGGATTGGCTTGAAGCCATGCATGATGAACTCAACAACTTCGAGCGCAACAAGGTGTGGACATTGGTGCCAAGGCCAACGGAGAATCATAATGTCATTGGAACCAAATGGATCTTCAAGAACAAGCAAGATACGAACGGTGTTGTCACTCGAAACAAGGCAAGATTGGTGGCACAAGGCTACTCCCAAGTCGAGGGTATCGACTACGGTGAAACCATTGCTCCCGTTGCTCGTCTTGAATCTATTCGTATGTTGCTTGCATATGCATCTCATCATGATTTTAAGTTGCAACAAATGGATGTGAAGAGTGCATTTCTTAATGGTCCTCTTAATGAGTTGGTATATGTCAAACAACCCCCGGGGTTCGAGGATCCCAAGTTCCCCAACCATGTATACAAGCTCGATAAGGCACTCTATGGCCTTAAACAAGCCCCACGTGCGTGGTATGAGCACCTTACCAAGTTGTTGCAAGACCGTGGGTTTGAAATTGGGATAATCTATCCCACTCTTTTTACTAAGAGGGTTAAATGGGATTTGTTCATATGCCAACTATATGTTGATGATATTATTTTTGGTTCTCCTAACAAAGCTTTCAATGATGAGTTTGCCGCACTCATGACCGAAAAGTTTGAGATGTCTATGATGGGAGAGTTGACGTTCTTTCTTGGGTTCGAAGTCAAACAAAGAAGAGAAGGAACCTTCATCAACCAAGCCAAGTATACCCAAAACATGCTCAAGAGATTCAAGTTAGAAGATGTCAAACCGGCCAAGACTCCAATGCCTACCAAGTGCCAACTTGACATTGATCCCAATGGTAAAGCGGTGGATCAAAAGGTATATTGTTCTATGATTGGATTCTTGCTTTACCGTTGTGCATCTAGGCCGGATATCATGTTGAGTGTGGGAATGTGTGCACGGTTTCAAGCCGCGCCTAAGGAAAGTCACTTTGTGGCGGTCAAGCGAATCTTTTGATATTTGGCTCATACCCCAAACTTTGGCTTATGGTACCCCAAAGGAGCAAGCTTTGATCTCATGGGATATTCGGACTCGGATTGGGCGGGAGACCGTGTGGATAGGAAGTCAACCTCCGGAGGGTGCCAATTCCTTGGTCGCTCTTTGGTAAGTTGGTCTTCGAAGAAGAAAAATTGTGTGTCTCTCTCCACCACCGAGGCCGAGTATGTAGCCGCCGCACGTTGTTGTGCACAATTGCTATGGATGAGGCAAACTTTAAAGGATTACGGTGTCACTTGTGACAAAGTGCCTCTTTTCTGTGACAATGAAAGTGCAATCAAGATCTCCTACAATCCGGTGCAACATAACAAGACGAAGCACATTGAGATTCGTCATCATTTCATCCGGGATCACGTCAAGCGTGGAGAGATTGATATTATTCATGTTGGAACTCAAGAGCAACTAGCGGATATTTTCATGAAGTGTGATGGCCTGGCTTAATAGGGATGCTAGACTACTCATATCAATAAGGAATTCCTTCTTTTCCGGGAGCCCATTCGAAAAGAACTCCCAAGTTAAGCGTGCTCAGCTTGGAGTAATTTCAGGATGGGTGACCGACCGGGAAGTTGTTCCCGGGTGCGTACGAGTGAGGACAAAGTGCGCAGGAAAGACTAGTATTGATCTGTGGGGCCAGTCTAGATCCTGCCAGGAGTAACGACCACCGGCGGGTGTGTCCGGGGCGTTATATGAAGTCATTGGATGAAGCAAGATTGCGCGAGTTAAGGCATGAGCTAAATATCATTGATTCGAGCAACGTGTCTTGAATCTCGTCACACCCCACCGCATTCCTCATGATTATCTCGTTCTAGATGTAGGCATGGATTTAGGGGGAGTGTTGTTCTCTCAATGAACTCTCCCTCCCCCTATTATGCATAAATAAACCCAATCTTTCACATTAGCCATTTTTTATGGTATTAGTGCTTCAAAGATGAGTTTTGGTCATGGGCCCAAGGTTAAAATCTTCGTGGTGCCATACCAATTGACTCAAACATAGGTGGCTTCGGCCACCGCCCCTCCACTCTTTGTGGAGGTTTGGTTCTCCTTTTGGATCTTATTTGCCTTGCTAGTTTTCTTTTTAGGTCCTAGGTGTTTGTATCCTCCAAGTGTTGGCCTTTATCGTTTGCTTCTTGCACTCTTGGAGTTTACTTCACCATAATTCTGTGCCGTGATTCCATCCCAAGCCTCCTCTACCCTTTAAACAATCTTCTCCAAATGTACACAAGTTTTTAACTTGGCATGGGTGGCTGTGACCGGGCGGTACAACCGGTGGTCTGGGCGGTTCTACCGCTCAGCCATTTGGCTGTAGCGTCCTGGCGGTTCTACCGGGCAAATCATAGCGGTTCTACCGCTTAGTTCCTGTCCTGTGCTTCCGGCCGGTACTACCGGGCGGTTACGAGCGGTACTACCGCTGCCTGTCAGGCGACGGAAGTACCGCCCCTAACCACAGGGTAGTACCAGGGGGCGGTACAACCGCTCTTAAGAGCGGTACAACCGTTCCGCGGTCTAGGCGGATATTTAAGGGCGCGGGCCGAAGGGGTTTCTCTTTTTCCCCTTCGTGCTCGTCCTCTTACCCTGCCCCTGCCGCCGGTTGCTGTCCCCATTGCCCCGGAGTGCCCTCCGGTGCTTCGGATCCATCGGTTCTTCATCGGATCTGCTCCGTGGAGGTCGTCTCCTCCCCGATCTCTTCCCATGGATACCGGTAATGCCCCATTCCTTCTTGTTCTTGGTTTCAATCTTTGAATCCATCTATCTAGGGCATTACGTGTACTCCCGTGTTTTTGGCTAAACTATTGGGTGGAAGAGATCCTATTGTATGCCTCTATTACTTGGAGATAGTTAGAACTTGAAATATTGCATCTAGATTTAGTGGGTGATTTGTGCCTGTTCTCCTGTGTGTGGAACCGCTGTCAGCGGTACAACCGCTCCATTGGGCGGTACAACCGCCTGAGCGGTACTACCGCTAGGATGACCAGTACAACCGGCTCTACTGAACCTTTGTGTACTATTTCTTCTTCTCTCTACTTACATGTAATATATTCCTCTGATCTTGTGTACATTCCTCTCATCTTTGCTGGGTATCTTGTGTGCTTCCCGTGTGTGTGTGTGTCTGCAGGTGGCTCTAGTTCTCGCTCTGCTCCTCGCCAGAAGACCAGAAAGAGAGTCCGTAGGAGCAAGCGTCCAACTGACTCTAAGGAAGAACAGGAAGTGGTGATTCCCACCAAGCCCACCCGCCGTGAGAAGTCTGCCGCTGCCAAGCAAAGTGTGGCCAAACCATTGCAAAAGTGGAAACAACAGGAGTGGGAGAGGTTCCGCTTGCAGAATCCCTATGAGGTTCCAGTTCATCCTCGTTGGACCACACCTCAGTTCAGAAACGAGATGCAAATGAGGATTGTGTTTGAGCTTTTTGAGCATAACAAGAACAGGTTCACCAAGCAGTGGACAATTGACCTTGATCATTGGAGGAACAACATGGAGTACTTTGGAGAGGCCTTAGCTCTGTGTGAGGAGTTTGACTTGGTCAAGCTCATGTCTATCAACTATGACTTTGATATGCAGCTTATCCATCAGTTCTATGCCACTGTTCACTTCGGCACCGATGATGCTCGTACTCTGTCCTTCATGTGCCGTGATGAGTTATTTCAGGTGCCTTGGAGAGCCTTCTGCAATGCTCTAGGCTATGATGATACCGGTCTGACCGGGAATGGTGGCATCCGTCCTCACGACCGTGCCACATCCATGAGCAAGGAGAAGCTTGCACCCCTGTACATCCAAGGACGTGGAGTCATTGGTGAGTCCAAGGATCTTGAGAAGGTATATGACATTATGCATCGTGTGTTCCGCAATGTGCTTCTTCCCAAGGTTGGGAATCAGGATGAGATTTATGGCTATCTGGTGGATCTGTTGGTGGCTATGAAGACCAAGGTGGGGTCTGGTGCCACCTTTGATGTTTCCAAATGGTTGTGGGAGGAGATGTACAGCATGGTCATGCACCGAAAGGTACCCATATATGCTCCATTTGTCATGTGTTTTCTGAACTCTGTATGGGCTGTCCGGAGGCCAGGAGAGCCTCTTTCATCTCCAGACAACCTCACTGTGCATGAGGTCAAGCAGTTAAGGAAGAAGAAACATGCTGAGCCTCGCTATCCTGCTGATGATCCCGAGGATGTCTATGCTACCTCTAGTGATGAGGACTTTGAGCTTGAGCCCGGGGCCAAGCCCTCCTGGGTGACTAAGCTCACTGACAAGGTGAAGAAGACCTTCTGCTTACAGGCTCATGTGCAGAAGAAGCTGTATGAGGCACATGTCAATGAGAAGAAAGCCAGGCGCCGACAGATTCAGATGATGAAGCACCTCAACATCCCAGTGTCTAGTGGATCCGAGAATAGCATCACTCCTGAGGACAAGTGGATCTTTGAGCACAACACCTGGACTGATGATGAGGCCTCTGGCCGTCCTGCTACCTCCACCTCTGCTGCTGCCGCGGATGATGCCATGGATGAGAGCGAGGAGTCTGACGATGTTGATCCAGTGGAGTCCGAGGAGTCAGAGGAGGACGACTGAGCTCTGGGGCGTTAGCATCGCTCTTTTCCTTTTTTGGTGTCTTGATGCCAAAGGGGGAGAGAGTTCTATTAGGTCTCGGGATTTGCATGGGTGGCTATTTGCATTTGCTTTGTTGTCAGTTGAACCTTTTTGCTTTCAGTTGGTTTGTGAACTTGTCGTGCCTGGAGACTTTGTGCATGGTGTGAGACATGCGATCCCGACCTATCCATATTAAGCTTTTATTTCGTGTCTCGTATATTTGTATAGCATGCTTATTATTGTGGCCCTTATCTTTCCTGTTCTTGCAAATGCATGCCTTTTGTCTATACAGTTCTTTTGCAGTAATTGGTTGGTCTATAAAATCTAGGGGGAGCATTGATCCTAATGTGAGCACTTTGCATTCCAAAAGCAAAACAAAATAGTGCTCACATATAGGGGGAGCCCCGTCTATATTTTCTAGATCTCCGGTGCAAATCGTGTGGTTGTCATCATCCACCAAAAAGGGGGAGATTGTTAGGGCATTTCCCACCTTAGGGTTTTGGTGATGATGACAATGCACCTTTGGACTAATCGTGCGCCCAAGTTTACTCAGGTACATCTTGTTTGGCGCAAGACGGTTAGGCATTCCCTTAGGACGAAAAAGATCGAAGACGGAGTTTCCGACGCGTTTATTTCTTTGGTCGTAGGAAATCCGTACTATTAAGAGGGAATCCGCATCGGAAGGTACTGGGTGAATCAATGCACGTACACATTCTATTGCACCCACTATACATCCTTCCGTTCGAGGAGAGAGGTCCTCAAAGTCCTATATGTGGCAGTGTGTTTTGTGCCAAGCGGTTGTACCGCTTGAAAAAGCGGTTGTACCGTTTGACCGGTTGTTCCGGCCCAGCACCGCTCCACTACCGGACTCCCTTCTGTATTGGAGCTGTGGTTGGGCGGTGGTGGCCCGGTAGTTCCCGGACGGCTACGGCGAACCGGTACTACCGGTGTCTGGAGCGGTTGTACCGCTCCGGACTTAGCCACCACATGAGCGCTGGTCTGGCGGTTGCACCGGCACAACCACCGCCCCAACCACCGCTATGGGGTGACCCCCTTCTGTATGAGAGGCGGTTGTTGGGCGGTGGTGGAGCGGTAGTTCCAGGTTGGCTCCGGCCGACCGGTACTACCGGTGGCTCCACCGGTTGTACCGCTGGGGCACTTCTGCAGTGTGAACCCGTGAATACCGGTTGTACCGGTGGTTCAAGCGGTTGTACCGCTGCAGTGTAAAAACTGCTGTAACGGTTGGATTTGGGGGGACACTATATAAGTAGGTGGGTCTTCCACCTACCTTTTTACCTCTTGCCTCTCTCTCTCCTCCATTGATGCCCTTCAAGCTTTCTTGCCTGATCTCTCTCTCTAGCCACTCGAACTTGTTGATTTGCTAGGGATTGAAGGAGGAGACCTAGATCTACACTTCCACCAAAGGAAACTTGATTCCCCCATACTTACTTGTGTGGATTTTGTTACTCTTGGGTGTTTGGGCACCCTAGACGGAAGAGGTCACCTCGGAGCCACATTCCATTGTGGTGAAGCTCCGTGGTGGTGTTGGGAGCCTCCAATTCAGTTGTGGAGAGAGCCTCAACCTTGTTGTAAAGGTCCGGTTGCCGCCTTCAAGGGCACCACTAGTGGAATCACGGCATCTTGCATTGTGCGAGGGCGTGAGGAGAATACGGTGGCCCTAGTGGCTTTTTGGGAAGCATTGTGCCTCCACACCGCTCCAACGGAGACGTATTTCCCCCTAAAGGGATGGAACTTCGGTAACACATACTCGTCTTCACCGGCTCCACTTGTGGTTATTTCTTACCTTTATTTTGTGCAAGCTTTACTTGTGTTGTATGCTTTGCTTGCTTGCTTGTGTTGTTGTTGTTAGCATCATATAGGTTGCTCACCTAGTTGCACATCTAGACAAACTATTTTGTTGCTAACCCTAATTTGATAAGAAAAGCTAAAAATTGGTAGTTGCCTATTCACCCCACCCTCTAGTCAAACATATCGATCCTTTCACAACTGCATGCAGTGGAAGAACTCTCTAGAAGTAGAAAATGTGTCAATAATGATCTCGAGTATTGACATGTACACTCAAAGCTAGGTAGTGCACTTCCATGCTACAATTTAGTTCTTTCAACAAGGCTCATAATATTAGCTCAATCTAAAACTCGAATCATGCACGTTGTATGAGGTGAGTGAATGCCCGCGCATTGCATGAAGTGAATGAGTGAGCGTGCATGTTGTTGCTCTTTTTTTCTCATGTTACAAAAAGTAGTAGAACAACTCATCTCTTTTACTGGTGTTATTTTTTCTCATCTACTAGTATGATGCTAAACTTACACGCTTCTCATGTTATTCGCATGAGCCTTTGAGATTTCAGATTTTTACGGCTGGGAGACACATGATTTAGTGTACCAAGGCCCATAAAATCTAAAACATTTAAGAGATATTTTTCTTCTTATTATTAAATAGTAAAGACATCTTTGGTTTTTTTTTTTTTTTGACATGGCAAGACATCTTCGTTCATGCTCCCTCCGTCCTAAAATTAGTAGGGAGGTACCACGGAAGTGGGTGTGATTTTATTTTTATTTTTCCTGCGAGGGAAGGGTCTTATTTTCCGTGAATGAGAGTTCTGGCGTGACAAGGTGGGCCTAACGTTACACAGCCCAGGGCCCAGTTAAAAACACGACTTAGCAGTCAGCACTTCAACAGGTACGTAAACGCTCTCCGAAGGCGGAAAACCCCAGCTCTGTCCTTCTCTCCATGGCCGTCAAGAGGAAGCCCGGCAGGTCGCCGGCGGCGGCAGCGAATGCGAAGGCGTAGGCGAACGAAGACGACGCGGAGGGGCCCTTCTCCTCGCGCTCCTTCGTCGACCTCGGCCTCGACCCCACCCTCTGCGCCCGCCTCCAAGGTCCCCCCCCTCTCCCTGTCCGGTTCCCCGTGCCCCGTGTCTTTGTGGCCCTGCTGATTTGGCAGTCCCCTCGGGAAACATATGGTTTTTTGGGCGGGCTCACCCCCTAATTTGTTCCACTTTTTTTTTGAGAAGAATCTGTACATATGTTTTTTTTCTTTCAAATTTCCAATGTGAATGATTGAAACGATATTCGTAGTTAGAAGTAAGAAGTTTGACGACGTAGTTGTGATATGCAGGGAGTAGTATGTCCAAAACGTCACATATGCATTCTATTGGATTCGTGCATAGGAACCTTGGCTGCGGTCTTCATCTCAGAAATGACTATTTCTCTGACCTTCCATGTCACCAATCTTGAGAAGTAGACACTGCAGTAATCTCCTTTACAGTAAAATCAGTGTCTAGGTATGGTATTTCCATTATTCTCATGTCTAGTAGGCCCAACAAACGGATCGAAACAATAACCAAGTACACATAGTTAATAATGTATTTGTTTAAAAAACACCAGATTCACTTTTAGAGCAACTTTCTAAAACAGTTTGTTCAGAACTAGAAAGAACACTGAAGGTACTACTTTACAGCCGCCTTCCATTTATTTCCAACATATGGTAGTGTATGTTGCGCAGTTGGACCAAATAAAAACATGTTGAGTATAAACATACGAATCTCCATCACATCTCCTTCCAAGATAGTTTCCGATGCTCATCTCTGATGAAAGAATGCCTTACCGTCTTCAGCATTTTAGATCCATTGGGTTGAGAACCATGCAAGGAAGTTGTCTGGGCAGTCTGCAAAACTGTTTGAATCTTACTGATCACCATGTGTTTCATTAGGTTTCCATTTGGATATAGCATAAATTACTCTCCCTTTCCATCCTTGTAGCAGCCAGCCGCAATCTTCAACAGCAAAGAATTCCTCATGATAATGTAAGTTCTTCATGTGTACTATGTTCTTTAAGATGGCTTGATCGACAGGAAGCTGCTGGAACCCTGCCTTGAGGCACCTTGCTTGCCACTGCCTGTAACTTTCTGGCCTCTGAGTCCTTTCTGCATCCTCACATGCTATTATGTTAAGTGCATCCCGTCCAAATGGGGTCCTCTCAATCATCTTTCTTGCTTCATTATCCCGTGGAACATTTGCATCAAGCATGTCAAACAATGAAGAGTAATGGAGCATAACCTCTTTGAATCGTTGTATGAAGAAGGGAGAACTATTTAACCCATTCACAGTGCCAGAAATGAAAACCTTTGGGTTCATCCTCCTCATAGTTTTCAGTACCTCATCCCTTGCGCTATTTATGGCTTCGGTTTCATGACCAAGATTCTTCATCCGGAATATGCAGTTGATTATGAGAACTTCATCCTCGTCAATGTTAAGATCCTCAATTTTAATGCTATCCCATCTTGAAGCGGCAATGCCCTGATACTGAAAAGGTACCTTGAACATGTTTGCATAATCAGCCAACCGCTTCCCTGTCTCCTCGATCATTTCGCAGCGGCGGAAACTGTAGGGGAACGCATCAGAAAACAAAAAAAATTCCAACCTACGCACCAGCCCAGGACCACTATGGAGACTGCATACAAGGTTTGATCTTTTCGTTACCGACTCGTAGCGCAGCGGAAGTAGAGTCGATGACGATAGCCGGTGCAGATCCCCGCAGCTAGGATTTTACAACCTCCCAACCGCGAGGATGTACTCCCTCGTTTGCCCCTTGGACAGCCCTCCGGGAGGCGGTCGGACAGTCCCTCAGACGGTGTCACGGACAGCCCTCCGGGAGGACCTTCGAAACTCGGACAGTCACTCGGACAGCCCTTCGGGAGGACCCTCGAAACTCGGACAGCCCTTCGGGAGGCACTCTCGAACTAAGACCGAAACTACGATCTCTCTACAGAGTTGCACACATACCGTGTCATCTGTCCGGCAGGGCTTCGCCGTCCAGAACTAGTTCCCACCGGAACCCAGACAGCCTTTCGGCTCTACGAAACTATTTCGCGGGGAGGGAGAGAGAAGGCCAGATCATGCATGGCTTGTGTATGTTGAGAAAGAGTGAGTGTGGAGAGCTCCTCTCCACCTCCTTTTATAGGAAATCCCAAGGGGTAGGGTGCCATTCCAAAAACTCAAAATGCCCATGAATGGAGTCCTCCACAAGGGCATAAAGGGGAAGTAATGGAGCAAGTGGGGCTCCATGGAGGAGCCCCTCATGTGGCCGGCCACCCCTCATGCCCCCCCCCCCCCCCCCCCCCAAAGGGGGTTTCTTAGCCCCCAAGTCCTTCTAGAAGCCTTTTGGTAAAAGCCCTAAAAGATGGCTTTCCATAAAGTAACCAAAAAACACTTTCACTATTCACGGAAACATTTTTCCGCGACCGTTAAATCCGAAAATATTTTTGTGGGTCTTAGAACAATTTCAGTACCCACTAAAATGATTTTGGACGCGTTCCGAAACAATTCCGGATTAGTGATTTTCATCTGCGAAAAGCAAAAAAACGGTTCCGGCAGCTTCGGAACATTTCCGGTTTTTTTCTCCGAAAATTACCAGAAGTTCCCAGAACAATTCTGGCACCCTCCAAGAATTTCCAAGCGTGTGCCGAAACCAATTTGACTTAATGGTATACCCTGAAACAATTTTTCAGTTTTACCGAAACCCTTCCGGTGTCCTCTCTCTCCCGAACTTTTCCGCTGTCTCCGAAACTTTTCCGGTGACTTTCTCTCAGACTCCTTGTCTAGTAATCAGCAGATGTATGACCCTTAAGTGTGTGACCCTATAGGTTCGGTGAAGTATAGACATGACTGGAACACTTCCCGATCAATGATCAACATCGGAGCCGTGGACACCCATATTGACCCCTATACCCACACGAATGAATATACGAGTGAACCTCCAGTTGCCGTGTGCTATTCCTGTTGCTTCGTGATATGTTACAAAAACCCGAGGTGAGAATCATCGACATCCCCGTGGATCAACAACTTGTCCACTATGCCAGTTACCTCGTTGCCGGTTTTGTTCTCTTTTCTCGTTCCCGTGTTCCGGCATCCCTGTGATCAAATCACAATGTGTCTGGCCAGACGATGGTGGATACCGTAACACCGAGAGGGCCCAGAGATATATCTCCATCGTCGGAGGAGCAAATCCCAATCTTGAGCTATGAAGTTACTTGACATACTTTTCCATGAACCCATAAGCTGCCGTAATAGCCACCCATTTACGGATGACGTTTAACAAACCCCAAAGTTCATGAAGCAAGCATGAAGAAACTCGATACTCTCATGGTCTATGGAATTATGCAAACGTTAACTTTCTCTGTGTTATTAACCATTAACTTGTGACGAATGTATCTCATAGCATAACATCAATTCGGGTCGATTCAACACAAGTGTTCTCCTAACATTGTGCCCTCAAAATTGCCGGCATAGTCATGCCCATGATCAGGAAAACAGAACCATCATGCAACACTTGAGCTAGTCTTAGAGGCCATACTAGGAATACATTTTACCGTTTATTATTCCACGCGTGCATATGAGTCTTCTTCCGAGGCTCGTGGTTATTGTAGACTCGAGAACCATATCAGTTATAGCATGGAATATAAACATAATTATGAACATGGAGATGAATAATAACATTTATTATTGCCTCTAGGGCATATCTCCTACAGAAACCTGGCTGACAAACGTCTATACCTGTGATCCGAAGCTTAGGGGCTCCCTCTTCTTGCTGTGCAAACCTCTGAATCATTAATGGCCACTGAAAGCCAAAGTCGATGCCAAAATCAACGATGTGCACCCTTGGTTGCCCTTTTGAGACATCAAGAATAGCTTGGCTGGCAAAGTAGTATGACGTCCTGACAAAAGGGCAAGATGCAATAAAAAGGCTGTAAGCCTCTAACCAATCCGTGGGACTTGTTCGCCTCTCCATGAGGTTGCAATAAACCTGACTCCCGATCCCAGCCAAACGTGCCTCAAGGCCATCCGCCAAGTAAAATGCCAGTCTCTGAGTACAATCACCATCTGCCGAGGAGTGTTGTCTTATCTTCTTTAGGAGTTCACTGGCCAACAGGTGGTTTTCTTCTGCTATAGCTTGTGCGCAATGGACGAGAAGAGTCCTGAGATCAACCAACTCTTTCCTCGGTTGCTTCCTCTGCCATAGCTTCTGACGTCCTTTCCTCCGGCCTTTCAGTGAGTTATTGTTTCCTTTCTCCGCCATCGTTTCTCGTAGTCTTGTTTGTTTGGTCGAAAGTCTTCCCATCATGGTATAGCAGAACTCCGTCAAAAATTTCATTTCGAATTATTGCACAAGTGGTGATGGCATGGTGTTTATGGCCCCTTCCTTGCAAGATATCCCAGTCCCTTTGGTCTGCCAGCTCAAAGGCTGCGTTTTCGCTCCTCTGTCCTGTTTTGGCCTCTGCAGTCAGTTTGGAAATAGAAAGTATGCCATTCTCTAAATATATCACCAGCTTATCAATACTTGGAGCAAACATCGTTGCCTCCTCGACACCTCTCTGACAATGCAAGGCAGAGAAACCAGAACTAGAAGTCGGTCCAACACTTATCGACAGACTGTTTTGTAGAGAAAGACTCTTATTGCAGGTATATGGACTCAACGGGTTTGTTAAGGGCTGTAACACGCTGTAACTGGAACGGTCATTACTGAAGCTTGTGCTCCAGAGCCTCTTGTAACAGCTGGTACCATTCTTATCAGAGTTGTCTGGTTTTGTTGTTGCTATGCAATGGTGGCCAGTTAGTAGACGGCGCATATACCTCCCCAAGAATGTCACGGAATGGCTTCTCAGCAGCCTGGAGAGCAGCCTCCCCTTGGCATATGTCGACCCTCTCGTCGAGGTCTTCCATCAGCATCTGGCTTATGTAGTGAAGAGCATCATTTGATCTGATCCGGCGGTGCTCAGGGCTACCCCCTGCAGCAATCTGAAATTGGTTTTGTCCATGGCTGCTGTTGACGCTTGCTTGGTTGGCTGGGGAGAGAACTGTGGAGTGTGGACCACTCAGGCCGTAGTTGTACACGGTGAGTTGCTGCTGGGATGAGGAATCACCATCATATGGTTGGTCGGTTGCTGCGACGGTGTCCAGATTGTGACGGAGAGGTTCAATCGCCATTGTGAAAAGTCTGATTTCCACCTCAATATGAGATATATGGTGGTTCTTTGTCCCACAGCAAATGAATCAGCTTGTTTCCTGGAAGAAGGAAAAAAGGGAAATGGAAGCTAAATTATGTGAGACGAATTTTGGTTCACCTTGCTCATGTGCTACAATCTAGAATGGCCATAAAACGGAATTCTGGTCAGCGAGCTCCTTTTTTTCCTCTTCACCTTCTGCTTCTTCCTTTTTATTGGAGATTCAGCTTATGATTATTTTGGCACACCATTACCGATTGAAAAAAAAATCTGAAGATTACCGATTGAAAGAAATCCGAAGGCTTGCAGACACAAGAACAACTATTTTGGCCGGTTAAACATAGAATGTTTAAGCATCAACAACAGAAACAGAACACCTTAAGCGATTTTGTATCCATGACGCGCCTAATACCACCTTTTCATTTTTCTTTGCAGGAGGCTCCTCATCTGATCTGAACAAGTAGCAAAAGTAGGGAAGCACACACCTTGGTTATTGAGCAGCAGCGTCAGACCCAATGCTTTGAGAGAATGGTTGTTCCTCATCAGATCCAATGGTTGTCGTGGTGTGAACTAAATTTGTTGTTCCTCTTGTTCCTTATAGCCTTGTTCTCAACGTAAGCCAGGGGTGACTGTGACAGAGAATGGTCCAGATTACAACCAATTATCCTATCGATTAGTTCTAGACCCGGCTGCGCATCAGAGGTATAAAAAAGTGTTTATTACTAACGTTTGCCTGGGTTTCAACATCATTAAGGTTCCTAATTGAGTTGTTAAAAATATCCAAGGTAATTGAAAGGAGATGCACTATTTGATATATGTATATAGATAAAATGGTCTTGGTCGAATTTTTCGAGGATAGTTTGTTGTACTTCATCTCAGTAAAATAATTAGATTCTTTTCGTGGTTACCTTATTAGTTCAAAGTTGAATTGTTGGTGCCTAGCTAGTTTGATGAGATTTGCACTTATGTTCTGCCGTACCTGAAGTATTTTACCAAGGCTTGAATGATACAGTTGTACCAAATGTTTAAGGAGTGTAAATGCCTCGGAATTTTATGTACAACATCGACAGGATTGTTAGTTATCATGTCATGAAAATGCACATCCAGATTCAATCTGTAATACTAGAAAAACAGGCCAAAAACATACTAGAAGAAAATAAAACAAAACCTGTTAAAATTTTGGACGTAATTGAAAGAAAAAAGGAGGCACTATTCAAAAAAATGTATTTTTTTTTCATTTGATAGTTGATATATGTAATGGTTGAATTTTTGGAGTGTAGTTTGTTGTACTTATCTCATTAAACCATCATTTTTTTCGTAATTATTTTCTCTGTGTTTCGATATTGGTATAGTGGTATCGTATAAAGGCTTTGAGATTGGTCACGTATATGTGATAAATTAGACGAGTTCGCGGCCATTAGTAACAGATAGATTACACCTTCTTGGCATTTGGAGGGCTCCATCAACATCGATAACATTTATTAGTTTGATAAATTACATGTTCTTGGCATTTGAAGGGCTCCGTCAAAGATTGGTGGGCTAGTAGAACCAGCATAAATATTCCATCTAGAAAAGACATGGCCTCTCTCATCATGCTTGTCTCTTGGAGTCTTGGGCAATTTAGAATGAATGAAACGCCGCGTCTTCCGGCACAAAAGTGTGCCGCCCCCGATAGTCCTCAACATCATCTTGGAGGAGGCCAAGCAATGGGTCGCCACGGGTGCAAAGAAGCTTGGGAAAATTGTATTGCGCGAGTAATTGTCATGTGGTGTTGTAAGGGACGATTTTAAAACTCTATTCTCCTCTTAATTAATGATGAGACAAATCTTTTGCCCCGTTTTAAAAATATATATAGATTACACAGCAAAAGAACAAATGTTGTTTACCCTAAAGAAAACTACAGAAATGGACAGGCAGTGTTTTTACTTTCTTTGATTTCAAAGAGAGATAAGCATCATTATTATTTTTTGTGTGTGAGAAAGGAAAGATATTATTATTTTTTATCAGGCTGTGCATCAGTTCGCACTTTTTCTCGAATCAATAACTCGGGTAAGACTATGAAAATACAAACTGGTTTGATAAGATAGACAAGTAATTGAACCTTAAATTCGATTTCCAATGGGATGGAGGTACCACCATCTTCACTAACTACCTATTTTTTTTAGAAACCACTAACTGCATAGTTTGTGCTTGGTTTTCACCTAGGCTGTGCGAATGCGACCTTGTATTGATGCCTGTCACCAACCATTGTAACTTGTTCACCTAATATATAAAATGTCATCTTGTTCATCATATTCCGTTTAGGGGCCATTCGCATTTGTTTTTATTTTGTTAAGAAATTAGGCAGTTTCCGGTTAAGTTTAACTAGATTAGCATCATCGCAAGATTACTGACATAGTATTGTCATGGCTTGGGCGGTGACAGCTCCTGGTCTAGATATGGAGGCCTTGATCGGGCGACGGGAGAGGACCCTCAGGTTGGATCGGCCACCTTAGTACCTCGTGTGGCAGAGAGTTTCTTGAACTAGACGATATCTCGCGGGTTGCCATGGAATCGAATATATAATTTGTAAATGTTGTGTAGAATATTAATTTAGTCCTTACGATTTAAACTATGTGAAAATTTTCTACATCAGCAAGAAATTCTCAACCGGAAAAGTTGTGCATGCCACAATTAAATGTAGGTGCATTTAAAACTCACTCAGAATGCGCTCATGTGTGTTACATGATAGAGGATTCTCATGCATAGATCGAATTGATACTAGTGAATCAAGCTAGTAACTCACTCAGAAGGCTTTTTATCACTCTCATGTTTTTTTTTTGAGACATACTCTCATGTATATTAGGATGATGAGCTGGCGTGATCAGGTGAAGCCTAACGTGACACAGCCCAGGGCCCAGGCCCAGTTAAAACACGACTCAGCAGTTCAGCAGGTGCGTAATCGCTCTCCGAAGGCGGAAAACGCCTCCTCTCTCCTTCTCTTCGGTTCTCCCACACATACACACGACATTGTTCAGCCGGATTTTGGACGATCCTATTGATCTAACCGTGCATGTGTGGGACAAAATGGAGCACACCCACTGGATCAAGCATCGTCCGATGAGTATCGGCTGCACAGTAGTTCCGAAATTAAAAAGGACAGACGCAAAGTATTTTACAGTCGCCTTTTTGCTTGTTTTCTGCTCATGGTCGTCAAGTTGTGCAGTTGGACCAATCAAAAGTTATGAACTTTCGAATCCCCATCACATCTGCTTCCAAGATAGTTCCCGATGCTCACTTGACAAAGAATATCTTAGAGTACAAAGGTGTGAAGTTGCCTACGCATGTTTGCGCACTTGAAGAACTGTGAACATTACTGATCATCATATGTTTCATCAGGTTTCCATTTAGATATAGCATAAAGTACTCTCCCTTTCCACCCTTGTAGCAGCCAACCACGATCTTCAACAGCAAAGAATTCCTCATGATAAAGTGAGTTCTTCATGTGTACTATGTTCTTTAAGATGGCTTGATCGACAGGAAGCTGCTGGAACCCAGCCTTGAGGCACCTTGCTTGCCACTGCCTGTAACTTTCTGGCCTCTGAGTCCTTTCTGCATCCTCACATGCTATGATGTTAAGTGCATCCTGCCCAAATGGGATCCTCTCAATCATCTTTCTTGCTTCATTATCACGTGGAACATTTGCATCAAGCATGTCAAACACTGAAGAGTAATGGAGCATAACCTCTTTGAATCGTTGTATGAAGAAGGGAGAACTATGTAACCCATTCACGGTGCCAGAAATAAAAACCTTTGGGTTCATCCTCCTCATAGTTTTCAGCACCTCATCCCTTGTGCTATTTATGGCCTCGGTTTCATGACCAAGATTCTTCATTCGGAATATGCAGTTGATAATGAGAACTTCATCCTCGTCGATGTTAAGATCCTCAATTTTAATGGTCTCCCATCTTGAAGCGGCAATGCCCTGATACTAAAAAGGTACCTTTAACATGTTTGCATAATCAGCCAACCGCTTCCCTGTCTCCTCGATCATTTCGCAGGGGTGGAAACCTGGCTGGGGAATTTCTATGCCTGTGATCCGAAGCTTAGGGGCTCCCTCGTCTCGCAGTGCAAACTTCTGAATCATTAATGGCCACTGAAAGCCGAAGCTGATGCCGAAATCGACGATGTGCACCCTTGGTTGCCTTTGTGAGACATCAAGAATAGTTTGGTTGGCAAAGTAGTATGACGCCCTTCTGAAAGGGCAAGCTGCAATAAAAAGGCTGTAAGCCTCTAACCAATCTGTTGCACTTGTTCGCCTTTCCATGAGATCGCCATAAACATGACTCCCGATCCCAGCCAAGCGTGCCTCAAGGCCATCCGCCAAGTAAAATGCCAGTCTCTGAGTACAATCACCATTTGCTGAGGAGTGTTGTCTTATCTTCTTTAGGAGTTCACTGGCCAACAGGTGGTTGTCTTCTGCCACTGCTTGTGCGCAATGGACAAGGAGAGTCCTGACATCAACCAATTCTTTCCTCGGTTGCTTCCGAGCCCATAGCTTCCGACGTCCTTTGCTCCGGCCTTTCAGTGAGTTCTTGTTTCCTTCCCCTGCCATCCTTTCTCGCAGTCTTGTTATTAGATCGAATCTCTTCCGACCATGGCATAGCAGAACTCGGTCGAAATTTTCACTTCGAATTATTGCACAAGTGGCGATGGCATGATGTTTATTGCTCCTTCCTTGAAAGTTATCCCAGTCCCTTTGGTCTGCCACCTCAAAGATCGCATTTTTGCTCCTCTCTCCTACTTTTGCCTTCATAGTCAATTGGGAAATATAAAGTATGCCGTTCTCTGCATATATCACCAGCTTATCAATACTTGGAGCAAACATCTTTTCCTCCTCAACACCTCCGTGACAACGCAAGGCGGGGAAACCAGATCCGGAAGTCGGTCCAACACTTATCAACGGACGGTTTTGTAGAGAAAGACCACTATTGCAGATATATGGACTCGACGGGGTTGTTAAGGGCTGTAACACGCTGTAACAGGAACAGTCATTACTGAAGCTTGTGCTCCAGAGCCTCTTGTAACTGCTGGTACCACTCTTATCAGGGTTGTCTGGTTTGCTGTTGCTATGCAATGGCGGCCAGTTAGTAGCCGGCGCGTATACCTCCCCAAGAATGTCACGGAATGGCTTCTCAGCAGCCTGGAGAGCAGCCTCCCCTTGGCATATGTCGACCCTCTCGTCGACGTCTTCCATCAGCATCTGGCTTATGTAGTGAAGAGCATCGTTTGATCTGACCCGATGGTGCTCAGGGCTACCCCCTGCAGCAATCTGAAATTTGTTTTTTCCATGGCTGTTGTTGACACTTGCTTGGTTGGTTGGGGAGAGAACTGTTGAGTGTGGACCACTCAGGTCGTAGTTGTACACGGTGAGTTGCTGCTGGGAAGAGGAATCACCTTCGTATGGTTGGTCGGTTGCTGCGAGGGTGTCCAGATTGTCACGGAGAGGTTCTATCGCCATTGTGGAAAGTCTGATCTCCACCTCAATACAAGATATATGGTTCTTCTTTGTCCCACAGCAAATGAACCGGCTTGTTTCCTGGAAGAAGAAAAAAGGGAAATGGAAGCTAAATTATTTATTAGAGATTCAGCTTATGATTGTTTTGGCATGTCATACTGGTTGAAAAATAAAATCCGAAGGCTTGCAGACACGAGAACAGCTATTTTAGCCGAACATAGAATGTTTAAGCATCAATAATGGAAACAGCACGACTAAAGCGATTTTGAATCTAAGACACGCCTAATACCACTGTTCCTTTTTATTTGCAGGAGGCTCCTCATCTGATCTGAGCAAGTAGCAAAAGTAGGGAAGCACACACCTTGGTTATTAAGCAGCAGCAGAAGCATCAGATCCAATGCTTTGAGAGAAGAGTAGCGAGGATATGGGCTATGAAAGATGAGTAGTGAGGTTGTGGTGTTGATGTGAACTAAATTTGTCGTTCCTCTACCTTATGGCTTTGTTCCCAACGTCATAAGATTGTGACAGAGAATGGTCCAGATTACAAACAATTATCCTGTCGATAGGTTCTAGGCCCGGCTGCGCATTAGAGGTATAAAAAAGTGTTTATTAGGAACGCTTGCCTGGGTATCAACATTATTAAGGTTCCTAATTGAGTTGTTAAAAAAAACCGAGGTAATCGAAAGGAGATGCACCAGTTGTTTTCGTTGATTTTTCGTGCATAGTTTTTTGTACTTTATCTCATTAAAACAATCAGTTTTTTTCGTGATTATCTTATTTCAAAATTTAATTATTATTGGTTACATAAAAAAAATGAATTATTGGTGCCTAGCTAGTCTGATGAGATTTGCACTTATGTTCTGCCGCATCTGAATTTTTTGTACCAAATGTTTAATTAGTGTAACTGCCTTTGAATTTTATTTAGAACATCGACAACAGTGTTAGTTATCAGGTCATGAAAATGCACATCCAAATTACTTGTCGCTGCTTTAGTACCAACTTTAGTATAAAGTTGTACTAAAAAAACTAGAAGAACAGGTAAAAAGAAACTAGAAGAAGAAACTAAAACAATATCTTTTAAAAAATTCCGACGTAATTGAAAAAAAAAGGCACTATTTAAAGTAACTTGTAAATTTTCTTTTCATTTGATAGTTGATATGTATAATGGTTGAATTTTTGGAGGGTAGTTTGTTGTACCAAGTTTGTGCTTGGTTTTCGCCTAGGCCGTGCCAATGCAACCTTGTATTGATGTCTATGTCACCAACAATTGTAAGTTGTTCACCTAATATACGGAACTCACATCTTGTTTATCTGATTCCATTTAGGGAGCATTCGCACACACACACAAAAATAGATTTCATTTTGTTAAGATATTAGGCAGTTTTTCGTTAAGCTCAATCTAGATTAGCATTATCACAAGATTACTAACATGGCAAATCGCATACTAGGAACATCTAGCATATGGGCCAGAGGCACATGCCAACGAAGAGAGATTCAGAATATACAAGTTCACCGGAAACTCTGGTGTGCACCGACATCTTTAGCCACAGTGGTGAAGATGAGATGGTTGCCCGCTCGCGAGGAAGCAGACGAACTATCGCCGTGGATGTAGTCGAACTTGAGCGAGCAGTCGCACTGATATGCTCTCAAAAACCTTACCGCGCCTCACCTAGTGCAGGTTCTCGTGGGACTCTGTTTTGAACAGGCCTGCTCTCCCAGACAGTTGTGCACATGGTCTCCAGAAAGGGGTCGCCAGAGAAGCAGGTCAGGACAAGTAACTCGGCCAGTATGTGTGTGTGTGTGTGTGTGTGTGTGTTCTGTCTACTGTTGTGTGTATTTTGTAGTCTCTCTCCTTTGCATTTCATCTACACAGAAAGGATGCCTTAGGGAGAGTGAAGCGACGCAACTAACACATGATGGAAAAGCTCTTTGAAAGTAGAAAATGTGTCCACAACAAGCTCAAGTATTGACATGTACACCCAGAGCTAGGCCGTGCACTGCCATGCAAAATTTGTGTTCTTCGAACAAGGCATATAATATAGCTCAAGCTCGAACTCAATTCACGGACGTGACCCACTCGCTTTTGCATGAAGTGAGTGAGTGAACACGCACATTGTTACTCTTTTCTCTCTCTGTACAAGGAGTGGTTGAATAACCCACGTTTTATACTGGTGCTACTCTTTCTCAATTAGCAGTATGGTACTCCCTCCATCCTAATATATTTTTTGAGGTTGTCTTTGACCACCGGGTAGAGCAATAATATATGATGTGTATGTTCCACTCAAAAAAAAATATATGATGTGTATGTGTTACACCATAAAATTCGTATGTATTCTTTTGTTTTCTGCGAGGGGAGGCCTGATAAGGTGGGCCTAACCTGACACAGCTTAGGGCCCAGGTCCAGTTAAAACACGACTCAGCACATCAGCGAGTGCGTAAACGCTTTACGACGGCGGAAGGCGGAATTTGACCCTCTCTCCTCTTTTCCGTGACCTCTCCATGGCCGCCAAGAGGAAGCCCGGCAGGTCGCCGGCGGCGGCGGCGGCGAATGCGAAGGCGTAGGCGAAGGAAGACGACGCGTGTTTCTCCTCGCGCTCCTTCGCCGACCTCGGCCTCCACCCCACTCCCCCTCTCTGATTCCCCGTGTCTCTCTGGCCCTAGTGATTTGGAGCTCACCCCCTAGATGATTTTCAAATTTCCAATCTGAATGATCAAAAGACATGGATTGAAGTAGAAGCTTTACAGAAGACATGTTCAAACTCCACTTATTTGTGATATGTGAATATTAGTGCATTCTACTGGATTCCTGTTATGTTAAGTACAATTGCCGTCTTCAAATCAGAAATTACATTCCTCTGATCTTCCATATCGCCAGTTTTGAGAGATATATTCAGCGCAATGATCTACTTTACAGCAAAACAGTGTCTAGGTATGGTATTTCCACTAATCTCATGTCTTGAAGGCCCAATACAGTTTATTCATCAGAAATTAAAAATAACGATACAAGCAAAGTATTTCAGTCGCTTGAAAAACTGTTCGAATCTTACTGACCATCGTATGTTTCATCAGGTTTCCATTTAGATATTGCATAAATTACTCTCCCTTTCCATCCTTGTAGCAGCCAACCGCGATCTTCATCAGCAAAGAATTCCTCATGCCAAAACATGTTCTTCATGTGTACTATTATCCTTAAGATGGCTGGATCGACAGGAAGCTGCTGGAACCCGGCCTTGAGGCACCTTGCGTGCCACTGCCTGTAACTTTCTGGTCTCTCAGTTCTTTCTGCACCCTCACAAGCTATGATGTTAAGTGCATCCTTCCCAAATATGATCCTCTCAATCATCTTTCTTGCTTTATTATCCCGTGGAACAACATTTGCATCAAGCATGTCAAACATTGAAGAGTAATGGAACATAACCTCTTTGAAACGTTGTATGAAGAAGGGAGAACTGCGTAACCCATTCACGGTGCCTGAAATAAAAATCTTTGGGTTCATCCTCCTCATAATTTTGAGAACCTTATACCTTGCACTATTTATGGCTTCGGTTTCATGACCGAGATTCTTCATCCGGAACATGCAGTTGATTATGAGAACTTCATCCTCGTCAATGTTAAGATCCTCAATTTTAATGGTCTCCCATCTTGAAGCGGCAATGCCCTGGTACTGAAAAGGAACCTTGAACATGTTTGCATAATCAGCCAACCGCTTCCCTGTCTCCTCGATCATTTCGCAGGGGCGGAAACCTGGCTGGGGAACATCTATACCTGTGATTCGAAGCTTAGGGGCTCCCTCTTCTTGCTGTGCAAACTTCTGAATCATTAATGGCCACTGAAAGCCGAAGCCGATGCCAAAGTCAACGATGTGCACCCTTGGTTTCCCTTGTGAGACATCAAGAATAGCTTGGCTGGCAAAGTAGTATGACGTCCTGTCGAAAGGGCAGGATGCAATAAAAAGGCTGTGGGCATCTAACCAATCTGTTGTACTTGTTCGCCTCTCCATGAGGTTGCGATAAACCTGACCCCCGATCCCAGCCAAGCGTGCCTCGAGGCCATCCGCCAAGTAAAATGCCAGTCTCTGAGAACAATCACCATCTGCTGAGGAGTGTTGTCTTATCTTCTTTAGGAGTTCACTGGCCAACAGATGGTTTTCTTCTGCCACAGCTTGTGCACAATTGATGAGGAGAGTGTTGAGATCAACCAACTCTCTCCTTGGTTGCTTCCTCTGCCATAGCTTCTGACGTCCTTTGCTCCGGCCTTTCAATGAGTTCTTGTTTCCTTCCTCTGCCAACCCTCTTCGCAGTCTTGTTATTTTTTCGAAACTCTTCGGACCATAGCATAGCAGAACTTGGTCGAAATTTTCATTTCGAATTATTGCACAAGTGGTGAACGCAAGATGTTTATTGCTCCTTCCTTCCAAGATTTCCGAGTCCCTTTGGTCTGCCACCTCAAAGACTGTGTTTCCGCTCCTCTCTCCTACTTTTGCCTTTATAGTCAGTTTGGAAATAGAAAGTGTGCCATTCTCTAAATATATCACCAGCTTATGAATACTGGGACTGGGAGCAAACATCGTTGCCACCTCGACTCCTCTCTGACAATGCAAGCCGGGGAAACCTGATCTAGAAGTCGATCCAACACTTATGAACGGACGGTTTTGTAGAGAAAGACTCCTATTGCAGATATATGGACTCAACGGGGTTGTCAAGGGCTGTAACATGCTGTAACTGGAACAGTCATTACTGAAGCTAGTGCTCCAGAGCCTCTTGTAATGGCTGGTCCTACTCTTATCAGGGCTGTCTGGTTCGTTGTTGTTATTCAAAAGCGGCTGGTTAGTAGCCAACAGGTGTACCTGCCCAAGAAGGTCACGGAATGGTTTCTCAGCAGCCTGGAGAGCAGCCTCCCCTTGGCATATTTCGACCCTCTCGTCGACGTCTTCCATCAGCATCTGGCTTATATAGTGAAGAGCATCGTTTGATCTGCTCCGGCGGTGCTCAGGGCTACCCCCTGCGGCAGTCTGTAGGCTGCTTTTGACATTGCACAACCCAGGGCTGGTGACTGCAGCATGCAGATATGTGCTTCCTCCAGTGGTTGTTGGCTGGGCCAAGAACAGTGGACCACTCAGGTCGTAGCTGTCCACGGTGAGTTGCTGCTGGGAAGAGGAAGCTCTGTCGTATGGTTGGTAGGTTGCTGCGGCGGTGTCCAGATCGTCAAGGAGAGGTTCAACCGCCATTCTGGAAAATCTCTTCTTCCTATTTCCACTTCAAATGGTGTGATTCTTCTTTCTAGCCTGCAAAAAAAGAAAAAACAGGGAAATTGAAGCTTATTTATGTGAGATAATTTTTGGTTCACAATGCTCATGTGCTACAATTTGGACTGATAAAACGGAATTCTGCTCGGCGAGCACTTTTTTTTGCCTCATCTTCAGCTTATTTTTGTTTTGGCATGCCATACTGTTGAAAATTGAATTTCCGAAGGCTTGCGGAGCATTACTATTTTACCCGGTTAAACCTCGAATGTTTAGCATCAATAACAGAAAAAGGACTCACCTCTGGTACTTGTTAAGGCAATTTTGAAATTACGACGCACCTAATAGCATTGTTCCTTTTTATGTGCAGGTGGCTCCTCATCTGATCTGAGCAAGTAGGTAAAAGCAGGGAAGCATACACCTTGGTTGTTATATTAAGTAGCAGCACGATCAGATCAGAAGCTTTGAGAAGGAGGGAGAGGAGGGGTGTCTGTGGACTGTGGTGTCGATGTAAACTAAGTCTTTTGTTCCCAACAATAGCCATGGTGATTGTGACAGAGGATGGTCCAGATTGCAACAGTTATCCTCTCGATTAATCCTAGGCCTGGCTACGTGCCAGACATGTAAAAAAACAACTGTCATATCTGACCATCGTTCTAATTTTAGGAATAAAACAGAACGCTTCCTAACGTGACCGACGTGGTCGAACTAACAAGCGAGCAAAACTATTATTTCCTGTTAGTCTGCATGCGTACGTCTCCAAATGTGCATACATGCAAACTCTTTCCTGTGATGTCAGCAAAGATTTTGGACCCCGATATTGCCCGATCATTCGGTCTGGGGCTCCCAGATCAAACGAATCGTTCGCTTCAGGGGGGCAATCCATCGAATGCTTTCGTTCGGCAGGATAGACCCCCCAGCGCGAACGCAGCAGCCCCCGATCAGGCACGACCAGGCCTAGTAAAATGGGCCTCCCCACCACCCCGCGTCAGCTCAATGAAAAAAAAGGTAGTAAAAAAGCCCAATTTTCTGCTGACTACTATCAACTCTTGAAGCTGGGATTTCAACCTGATTATGAATAGAAAAATATTTTTTTTGCCATAATATGTATATTAAAACTGTCATCAAGTTGAAAAAATGGATCCATACTAGTCATGAAAATTAAAAAAATGCCAGAATTTAAGAACACAGAAGAAACTTTGGCCAAAAAAATGTTTCAACAAAAAGATGCCCATGTTTTATATGAAACAAATTTGCTGTGATCCAAAGCAATTAGTTTGCCATGGTTAAAAATCGAAGCCAAAACAAAATACATGGATTTTTTTGTATGAAAAAACCAAGATTTGGTATGATGCAAGTAGTTTGCCATGACAACATAATTTGAAAAGGAGGCCATGGCAAACACATTAAAATTGACATGGCATAATAATTTTTTATAGTTCATTAAATTTGTGTTGCCATGGTCAATTACTAAAGTTACTACGGTCAAATAACTAAAATTGTTGTGATCCTACAATCTAGATTTGCCATGGTCAATTAATGAATTTGCCGTGGTCCCAAAACTAAATTTTCCATGGTCAAATAACTGAAATTGCCATGATCCACAATCAAGAATTGCCATGGTTAATTAATGAATTTTCCCGTGGTCCAAATACTAAATTTGCCATGGTCAAATAACTAAAAATGCCGTGGTCAATTAAATAAATTTGCCGTGATACATAAACTATATTTGCCATGGTCAATTAATAAAAAATGCCGTGATCCATTAAATAAATTTGCCATGGTCAATTACTAAATTTGCCATGATATATAATTATAATTAACATGCCATAATATTTTTTATGATCCATTAAATTTGTGTTGCCATGGTTAATTACCTAATAGCATTGTTCCTTTTTATTTGCTGGTGGCTCCTCATCTGATCTGAGCAAGTAGGCAAAAGCAGGGAAGCATACACCTTGGTTGTTATTAAGCAGCAGCAAGATCATATCAGAAGCTTTGAGGAGGGAGAGGAGGGCTGTCTGTGGTGCCGATGTAAACTATGTCTTTTGTTCCCAACAATAGCTGTGGTGATTGTGACAGAGGATGGTCTAGATTGCAACAGTTATCTTTTCGATTAATCCTAGGAATTACTTGTCGCAGAAATGGATGTATCTATACGTATTTTTCGTTCTAGATACATC
Source organism: Elymus sibiricus (assembly GCA_039707655.1). NCBI lineage: Eukaryota > Viridiplantae > Streptophyta > Magnoliopsida > Poales > Poaceae > Elymus > Elymus sibiricus. Next base: position 41,010,510 of record CM077664.1, read on the forward strand.
CATTTCTATCCAATTCTGCGACAAGTAATTCGGGACGGGGGGAGGATGTGCGTTTGGACTTTGGAGTCAAAGGTGTGTGGCTGTCACGGTTCCCCTATAAAACTCTCCCTATACTTTGCCTGACATACGTGCCTCACACCCGTCAGTGGCTAACTCACCAACGGAGCTTCAGCGACCGGTGGCACGGTGGGGCGTGGCCTCAGATAATTAGGCTAATTCAGCTCATTAAGTCATGATTATTCCTAATGGATAATTTCCCATGATCTGACCTCCAAATTTATACCCGAAGTCTACAATTCCTAGGACAGACCAGTTAGCAAATTTACATAATCACGCAGGAGAGGAGAAGTGGTCGAGGACGCAAGCGATTCCTTCATTCCTCGGGATGGATCCACTTTGCCCGCTGCCATCAGCACGCCCAGCCTCTGTTCGCCGCCGGTCTATTCCCTCGTTCCCAGTAATTAGCTATAGGTGAGAAAGAAACGAACAACCAACGAGGTGGGATCAGCGATGGACATCGATGGACGTGGACCTATCGAGTAACGAGCAGGCGAGCAGGCAACATGCCTTTCTCCCTTGCTAAGCCTAGTTCTCACGCAGCCCATTACCACAAGAAGCCCAACAGTGTTGGGCCAACACAATTATGCCAGGGAAACAACGATGCAGAGGTCGATTTGGGCATATCCTAAACGGCGCTTCAGGCGCCCATTACAAGTGTTCTTGTAATCGGGCGCACACACCCCTCCGCTCCTGGGCCGGCCCATCCTACTTTTTTTTTTCAGAAAAGGAACGTGCGAGAAGTATGATTCGAACCAATGACGTCTCCTTCTAGCGCTAGCTAGCGTAGCCAACCAGGCAACCCACCGGATTGTGATTTGTTACATCGTTTTACTCTTTTCTTCTTTTCTTTTTCCTTTTCTTTTTTCTTTTCTTCTTTCTTCTTTCTTTTTTATTTTTCTTTTTTCTTTGTCGTTTTTTCTTTTTCCTTTTTATTTTTCGTTTTTAAAAATGCGTGAACTTTTTTTTATCATATTCAATGAACTTTTTTTTCAAATTCTATGATTTTTATTCAAATTCGATGAACTCTTTTTAAACTCTATGAACTTATTTTCAAACTCTGTGAACTTTTTTTCAAACTCGATGAACTTTTTTCAAATTCGATGGACTTTTTTCACATTTGGTGAACATTTTTCAAGTTTGATGAACTTTTTTTTTCAAAACCCGTGAACATTTTGTTGAATTCATGAACTATTTTTCAAAATCCATGAACATTTTTTTTGAATCCATGATCTTTTTTTTTTGTGATTTTTTCCTTTTTTTTTCTCAAAAGTCAACGGTTGATTGTTCAACTGTCATGCGATCGAGTGAATTAGCATTTTTGCGATCGAGCGTACCAGCAATTGCGATCGAGCGCACGCCATGTAGGCCGGCCCACAAGGGATGGCGCGTGGGCGCTCGGAAGCTTTCCTGGCGCTGAACGTGCCGAATAGGAGCCCCCGTCGATTTGCCCAGTTATCAGACAATATCATACACTGTCACGTACGCGGTGAGCCCAGGCAAGTGCCCAGGCTGACCGGGCGCTGGCTCCGCCACTGAGGGAGGCCCCTACAGTATAATTGGTGCAACAAACCTAAATTGTACCGTGCCTTGAACCTGAGTGGGTGGGAAGGCAGCATCCCCTTTCCACCACTAGGCTAGGCCTTAGTCTGCTTGTTCATATGTTGTTATTGGTAACATTGTGTGGGATGTTGGACTGCTCATGGATAGTTATCGATTCCAAAACTAGATATCATTGCAACCACCCATGTAATTACATTACTACTATGTTGTCGACTGCGACCTAGCACACTCGATAATTGTAGCATGTGTAGCCGGTAACTACAGTTGTCTCATGCTGATAACTATAGCACTGGCGGCCTGATAACTACATAAATCTTATGTTGGTAACTGTCGTATGAGCAACCTGATAACTCTGCATGAGCAGCCTATTACTTTAGCATGAGCTAACTGGTACCTATACAACATGTCATTTAATATAGATTTTTCCTACAGATGCCTACAGTGGACGAAACAGTACTGAAGAAGAGGAATAGTCAGCAACTGCAAGTAATTGAATTAAATGAGGACAAAGCACCTAAAAGGAAGAAAGTAAGGCCAACCTTGATTTTCCTTTTTCTTACTGTTTGATTCAAAACTTTTTTGTAACACCCGAAACCAATTTCTGAACTGCTGCAATATTTATCTCTTTCTTGTTAATAATCTTCTTAATTAATGCTCTTATTTTTTTGTACCAGGTCAGTAATCTGGAGCATCTTAATTTGTTCCTGAAATTTCTATCAGAACTAACTGACAATCAAAAGCTGATAGTATCTAAACTTGGGTTTGGTTCATTGCTTCACATTTCATGCAACTGCAATGTGGATGATATATTCGAGTGGCTAGGCATCCAGTTTAACACAACAACATGCAGCATTGAGCTAAGGAATGGATTCAAATTCAAATTTACCGATTCTGTTGTGGAAAAAATATTAGGAATTCCATGTGGAGGTTTACCTATTCATACCAAACCTTCTCAAGAAACTGTTGATTTCATGAATACCTTTTTGCAATCATCTAATCCAACAACAGAGCATCTGATGTCAATGATTTTGGATAACATCACAGAAGAAGCTTTCTCGAGGATATTTCTGCTTCTGGCTCTTTCAACTCTTGTTGCACCTAATTCAAAAGGAGTTCCCAGTAAAAAAAATACTTCAGTGCCTTAGTGAATATTGAGTCTATTCCCAAATACAATTGGTGCCTATTCGCCCTGTCATTCTTGATACACAAGATCAAAAGAATGCAATCACATATAAGAAATAAGAGGACAGTTTTAACAGCAGGATGCAAACTTATATTGGTGGTAAGAAATTCCTATTCTTAGATCATTTTTCCTATTTCTTTTTTTACTGTCAGCTATGTGTAATGGATGTTGAAGCTCATTTCATTTGACTTGCTTCTTTTCCATTCCGGAAAATATGCAGGTTACGCACTTTAAATTCTTAATCACTTCTGAATACAAGATCCCAACCAGTATCTTCCCAAGACTTCCACTGTGGTCATCAACAATGCTGAAATCTTTTGTTGCTCTTGATACAATGCCTGGAGTCAATCTACAGTTCGGGAGGCTACCAGTAAGTATATAAGAAACAACTCCTTTATTTTTTTTCTTAATTTTTTTTACCCTTACAATGACAAGAAATATAACTAATTCCCTTTCTTCTATTTGAATACCTAGAAGCTATTTGTTCTTTTCCAGAAAAATGCTAACTAAAATTTTGTTTGGCATTTTTTTTGAAACACAACCAGATGAAACACATATCATAAACTCCCTTCAGTGATGCGTCAAATGATTTAGTACTGCAACTACCTGAATCAGTCCTGCACTACATTGACAGCAAATTCCCTTCTATTCACAACACACAGGTTACGAAACGAACTAAACTAGAACAACGTTCATTTTTTGTTACCATAAACTCTGATATTAATTATATCTAATTCCTTCTCATTTCTTTTGCGCTCGATTTCTTGAAACAGGAAAGACAAAGCTCGAATGTAGTTCTCAGAAATTTAGGCAAAAAATTATAAAAAACTCCATACCAACACTAGAATCTTACATTGATGATGTCCACAGCTCTCTCAACTTAAACAATCCTTGCAAAGACGCCTATCATTATGCAGTTTCGAAAGTCCCTACTCTATCATCAATACAGTTGAATAATGCTGCAACAAATTCTAGTATACCGAAGTTTCCAAAGGAAACTCATCCAGACTTGCACTCATTCTTATCTTCAACTGATTTCATTGATTTTCCTGGGCCTCATAATTATCCTCCAAGTTTGATTCAGAATACAACAAAGTATTCATTGAATCGTTCATCCAAAACTTCTCTGAATCTCGGCATATCAACAACCCAATGAACTTTGACCTTCTATTGCCTCTTGGCTCACAAAGTACTGAAGACTTAGCTGCTCTAGAGGTTATCAACAGGGAACAACTCAACTAAACCGAGAGCTATACAGATTCTTCTTCTTTGCAAGGTAATCATTCTTCTTTTTCTCAACGTAACTTCTTTTGATCTTGTAACTTTTTCATTTTTTCAGAGATATTTGATAACTACTTTAGTTGTTTTACCCTTTAGTTGGTAACAGTAGTCTTTTCCTCTATAAAAAAACAAAAGGGATGTATAAGTATTTTGATTCCTCTTCTTCATTTTGTACACAAAACACAGTAATTTTCGATTCCCTGAAAAGTGAACCAACATGGAAGGAAATGAATGCAACACAATTACTAAAGTGGAGACATGAGAAATTCAGCTTAAGTCAGTGGAAATTCATCTCAGCTCTTACAGAGGTATTTCCCCTTCTCTTCTACCTCTTCTTTTACAGAGGTTTTTTTTGTGTTGTAATAAGTTGATTATTTTTTCCTTTCTTTACTTTTCAACTCAGGTAACTGCTTGTGCTGCACAACAGATCAAGCAGAAACGCACCCTCTAGGATCTAATTATATGCTGCTTCCTTCCCAATCCTGCCAAGAAACAATAACAAACGGAAACAAATCAGTTGTGACTGGTATTTTCTGGCCTTTTCAAGAAACTGAGCCAAAAGCTGCACCTAGTTCTTCTATGCAAAGTAAACTTGAGGATGACACCCCATCTTTCAATGCAATAACTGATGTGCTACAAAATGCACCTGCACAGCAAATGACTAGTTATCAAACCACAACAAGATCACTCCATGGGTCTTCCTCACTCCTTATTAATTCTTCCAGTCAATCCTATCCTAGGTTCTCCAATCTCAATTATCCATTCCTCTATAGCAATAGTCCACTCAGGCTTCTCAACAAAAACTCTGGACAACCGGAAAATACATTTGGATCTCCGCTAAACGATCCAGGGTTGTTAAAACTTATGGAAGACTTTGAAGCTGAATGTAAAAGGAATGACATTGAGGCAGGAAAGAAGAAGTTATTTCAAAATTTCTCTTCAGCACAACATGCAGCACCAACAAGTTATTTTCTCAACACCAGTCCAAACTGAATTCTTCAAGACAATGACTGCAGCTCTACCCGTGTTGGACTCAAGGTATAAATTCTATACTTTTCTTAAGTGCTTCAAACAGAATGTTTCTATCAGGGCCTTTTTTATTCGAATGTTTTTTTATCTTTTGCTACTAGTTCTTCATGTAACTTTCTTGTATTTATTTCTAAACAACAGCCAAAGAATATTCCAAGTCAACGAAGTTTGGGTTGATCAGAAAACTTTAACTGTTTCATTGAAGCCTGGGTGTTGGATGAACCCCCATTCTTTGGATTATTACTCAAAAATTATCAATACGGACCAACTAAACCGTGGTAGGCAAGGGCTGATACCCAACACAGATGTTGTTGTTAGAAATATGCCCTAGAGGCAATAATAAAGTGGTTATTATCATATTTCCTTGTTCATGATAAATGTTTATTATTCATGCTAGAATTGTATTGACCGGAAACTTAAATACATGTGTGGATACATAAACAACTCTGTGTCCCTAGTGAGCCTCTACTAGACTAGCTCGTTGATCAAAGATGGTTAAGGTTTCCTAACCATAGACATGAGTTGTCATTTGATAACAGGATCACATCATTAGGAGAATGATGTGATGGACAGACCCAACCATAAGCTTAGCATCAGATCGTATCACTTAGTATATTTGCTACAGCTTTCTTCATGTCAAGTATCTGTTCCTCAGACCATGAGATCATGCCACTCCCGAATACCGGAAGAATACTTTGTGGGTTATCAAACGTCACTTCATAACTGGGTGATCATAAAGGTGCTCTACAGGTATCTCAGAAGGTGTTTGTTGGGTTGCATGGATCGAGACTGGGATTTGTCGCTCCGTGTGACGGAGACATATCTCTGGGCCCTCTCGGTAATACAACATCACAAGAAGCTTGCAAGCATGTGACTAATGAGTTTAGTCACAGGGATCTTGTATTATAGAACGAGTAAAGAGACTTGCCATTAATGAGATTGAACTAGGTATGGAGATACTGACGATCGAATCTCAGGCAAGTTACATATCGCCGGACAAAGGGAATTGTATACGGGATTAACTGAATCCTCGACATCATGGTTCAAACCGATAAAGATCTTCGTTGAATATGTGGGAATCAATATGGGAATCTAGGTCCCGCTATTGATTATTGATCGGAGAGGTATCTCGGTCATGTCTGCATGATTCTCGAACCCGTAGGGTCGCACACTTAACGTTCGATAACACTAGGGTAGTACTGGGATATTAATAGTGGTGAGACCGAATGTTGTTTGGAGCCTCGGATGAGATCCAGGATATCACGACGGGCTCCGGAATGGTCCGGAGGTAAAGATTTATATATGGGAAGTGGTTTTCAGGGTTTCAGAAAAGTTCGGGAATTTTCGGTAGAGTACCGGGAAGGTTCTAGAAGGTTCCGGGGGTTCCACCATGGGGCCCAACGACCCGGGAAGGGCCCACATGGACCGAGGGGTGGGGCTACAGGCCACATGGGCTGGCCACACCAGCCTCCAAAGCCCATGTCGTTTAAATCTAGAGATAAGTTCTTATCTCTAAATTTAAAGGGTTGAATCTAGAGATAAGATGTTATCTCCAAATTTAAAGGGATTTCTCCCTTGTGGCCAGCCCTAAGAGGGTTTTGGATTCCCTCCCCTGCCCCCTAGCCTATATAAAGAGAGGGGAGGTGCATGGGGGCAGCCACCCTTCCACCCTTGGCCGCCGTCTCACCCAACTCCTCCCATCTCCTCGCGCAGACGCTTGGCGAAGCCCTGCTGTAGTTCCGCTGCCACCACCACCACCACGCCGTCGTGTTGGTTCAGATCCCATCTATCTCTTCTCCCTCGCTTGCTAGATCAATAAGGAGGAGACATCACCAAGCCGTACATGTGCACATCTCGGAGGTGCCGCTCGTGCGGTGCTTGGATCGGATTGGATCGCGACGCGAGTACGACTACGCCAACCACGATCATTAGATCATTAACACTTTCGATCTACAAGGGTATGTAGACACACTCCCCTCTCATTGCTAGCATCTCCATAGATTAGATCTTGGGTGTTTCGTAGGAAATTTTGTTGTTTTCCATGCAATGTTCCCTATTAGTGGCATCATGAGCTAGGTCTATGCGTATATGTTATGCACGAGTAGAACACAAATTGGTTGTGGGCGTTGATGTTCAGATTGCTTACCTCCTTTGTCTTATTTGGATTTGGCGATATTGTGGGATGAAGCGGCCCGGACCAACCTTACTTGTCCTCGAACAAGAGACCGGTTCCACGAGTGACATGCAACTTGTATTGCATAAAGTGGCTAGCGGGTGTCTGTCTCTCCCACTTTAGTTGAATATGATTTGACAACGGCGGTCCTTGTAGAACGGTTCTTGTACGATGCCATAGCAGCCACGTAAAAATTGCAACAACAAAGTAGAGGACGTCTAACTTGTTTTTGCAGGGCATGTGATGTGATGTGGTATGGCCAAGATGTGATTTGATATATGTTGATGTATGAGATGATCATGTTTTGTAGTAGGTTCATGACTTGCATGTCGATGAGTACGGCAACCGGCAGGAGCCACAGGGTTGTCTTAATTTATTGTATGACCTGCGTGTCAATAATTAAACGCCATGTAATTGCTTTACTTTATCGCTATGAGTTAGCAATAGTTGTAGAAACAATAGTTGGCGGAGACAACTACGTGACGACACCTTGGAGATGATGGAGATCATGGTGCTATGCCGGTGATGATGGAGATCATGCCGGTGCTTTGGAGATGGAGATCAAAAGCACAAGATAATAATGGCCATATCATGTCACATATTGATTGCATGTGATGTTTATCTTTTATGCATCTTATTTTGCTTAGAACGACGGTAGCATTATAAGATGATCCCTCACAATTAATTTCAAGATAAAAAGTGTTCTTCCTAAGTATGCACCGTTGCGAAAGTTCATCGTTTCAAAGCACCTCGTGATGATCGGGTGTGATAGACTCTACATTCACATACAACGGGTGTAAGCCAGTTTTACACATGCGGAATACTTTGGTTAAACTTGACGAGCCTAGCATGTACAGACATGGCCTCGGAACACGGAGGACCGAAAGGTCGAACATGAGTCATATAGAAGATATGATCAACATGGAGATGTTCACCATTGAAACAACCCCATCTCACATGATGTTCGGACTTGGGTTGGTGAATTTGGATCAGGTAGCACTTAGACAACTTGAGGGATGTTGATTTAAGTGGGAGTTCATTAGTAATTTGATTAATTGAACTAATTATCATGACCATAGTCTAAAATATCTTTGCAAATTATGTTGTAGATCAATGGCTCGCGCTGTAGCTCCCCTGAATTTTCATGTGTTCCTAGAGAAAGCTAAGTTGAAAGATGATGGAAGCAACTATGCGGACTAGGTCCGTAATCTGAGGATTATCCTCACTGCTACACAGAAGGCTTATGTGCTTGATGCACCGCTCGGTGCGCCACCCCCTCCGGCTGCGTCTGTAGATGTTGTAGGGGAACGCGACAGAAAACAAAAAAATTCGGTACTGCGAGCACGTCCAGGATCACTATGGAGATGCATACAAGGTTTTTGATCTGATCATTACCAACTCGTAGCGCAACGGAAGTAGAGTCGATGTAGAACGGCGGTGCAGATCCCCACAGCTAGGATTTACAACCTCCCAACCGCGAGGATGTTCTCCCTCGGACAGCCCTCCGGGAGGCAGTCGGACAGTCCCTCGGACGGTGTCGCGGACAGCCCTTCGGGAGGACCCTCGAACTCGGACGGTAACTCGGACAGCCCTTCGGGAGGACCCTCGAACAGCCCCTCGGGCAAAAGGTCAAACCTACGATCTCTCTACGGGGTTGCACACATACGGTGTCAGCTATCCGGCAGGGCTTCGCCGTCCAGAACTAGTTCCCACCGGAACCCAGACAGCCTTTCGGCTCTACGAAACTATTTCGTGGGAGGGAGAGAGAAAGCCAGATCATGCATGGCATTTGTATGAGAGTAAGGAGTGAGTGTGGAGAGCTCCTCTCCACCTCTATTTATAGGAAAACCAAGGGGTAGGGTGGCACAAGTAAATACCAAAATACCCAAGCTTTATGTCACACATAATGGGCATAAAAGGAAGACAAGTGGAGCTCTATGGAGGGGCTCCACCCTTGGCTGGCCACCCCATGGGCCCCCCCAAAAGGGGTTCCTTAGTTCCCAAGTCCTTCTAGAAGCCTTTTGGGAAAAGCCCTAAAAGGTGGCTTTCCAAAAAATTAACTATAAAGTGCTTTTCACTATTCACAAAAACATTTTTCCGCGTCCGTTCCGAAAATATTTCTGTAGGTCCAGAACATTTCCAGTACCCACTAAAATAATTCTGGACGCGTTCCAAAACATTTCCGGATCAATGATTTTCTTCAGCGAAAAGCTACCAAAGCATTTCCGGCTGCTCCGGAACATTTCCGGTTTTTCTCTCCGGAAAAATTCCAGAAGTTTCCAGAACAATTCTGGCACCTCCAAAAAGTTTCAGGTGCATGCCGAAAACCTTTTTGGCTTAATGGTTTACTCCGAAACAACTTTTCAGTTTTACCGAAACTTTTCCGGTGTTCTCTCCGGAACTTTTCCGTTGTCTCCGAAACTTTTCCGGTGACTCTCTCTCAGACTCCCTGTCTAGAATTCAGCAGATAGATGACCCTTAAGCGTGTGACCCTGTAGGTTCGGTGAAGTATAGACATGACCGGAACACTTTCCGATCAATGATCAATAGCGGAACCGTGGACACCCATATTGATCCCTATACCCACACGAATGAATATTCGAGTGAACCTGTAGTTTTCGTGTGCTATTCCTGTTGCTTCGCGATATGTTACAAACACCCGAGGTGAGACTTATCGGCATCCCCGTGGATCAACAATTTGTCCACTATGCCAATTACCTCGTTACCGGTTTTGTTCTCTTTTCTCGTTTCCGCGTTCCGGCATCCTTGTGATCAAATCACATTGTGTCTGGCCAGACGATGATGGATACCGTAACACCGAGAGGGCCCAAAGAATATCTCTCCATCGTCGGAGGAGCAAATCCCAATCTTGAGCTATCAAGTTACTTGTCATACTTTTCCATGAACCCGTAAGCCGCCGTAATAGCCACCCTGTTACAGATGCCGTTTAACAAACCCTAAAGTTCACGAAGCAAGTACGAAGGAACTCGATGCTCTCATGGTCTAAGGAATTATGCAAACGTTAACTTTCTCTGTGTTATTAACCATTAACTTTTGACGAATGTATCTCATAGCATAACATTAATTCGGGTCGATTCAACACAAATGTTCTTCGAACATTGTGCCCTCAAAGTTTGCCTGGCATAGACATGCCCATGATCAGGAAAACGTGATCATCATGCAACACTTGAGCCAGTCTTAGAGGCTAGACTAGGAATACATTTTACCGTTTATTTTTCCACACGTGCATATGGGTTTTCCTCAGAGCCTTTACGGATATACGGGCTTGGGAACCATAGCAGTTATAGCACGAAATATAAACATAATCATGAACATGGAGATAAATAATAACATTTATTATTGCCTCTAGGGCATATCTCCTACAGACTCCCACTTGCACTAGAGTCAATAATCTAGTCAATGCTAATGCACTTTACACCTATGGCATACCGGTGTAAAATATGCTTCGCTTGTGGTATAGTCCTTTCCCAACGGATCTGACAACTTCAGGTCCGTGTGTATCTTGCATATCCTTGCGTTTTCACGCTTTCACAAAATTCATATTTTGTGTGGACTTGGCTTTGAATATATGTGAATCACTGGTCGAACCTTGATTCCTTAGACTGAGCTATGGAGCAACTATCTACAATAGTGTCCCATTGACTAAATCCATCTTGGAACCATACTAAGTTCATGTATGAACTATATGATTCAACATCTTCTTTGTTGCTTCTAAAGCATCAATATACTTAGACTTTGTTATAGAATTCGCCACAGTAACCTGTTCGGAACAATTCCAACTTACTGTGCCACGATATCGTGTATAACATAAAACCCCTAACTTAAAACGAAAATCGCATGGAGCATTGATGAGGACTGTATCGATGTAATTACTTACAACGAGCACTTCATAATCTCCGCTTGCGAGAAAACATGTCATCAGTGCTACTTTAGTACTCAACGACATTTTTCACTGTTGTCCCATGATCAGTACTTTGATCACTTTGGTATCTATACTCGCAACTGCTTGGGAGTACCGGACATATCTGGTTGTTTTTACAAACCATGGAATACATGATTAATCCGAACACAAAAGTGTGTGGAATCTCCATCATGTATTTCGCTCATCAGTGTTTTAGGACACCGAGTCTTGCAAAAACTCTTTCCATGTGACTTCGGCAAGAAACACCATTCGGCATTCTTATGCTAAATCATTATAGCATCTTGTCAATATGTATTCTTGGCTTAGCCTATTAGGCAATTTTATCTCCGTAGATAATTATGCCTAATATCGAGGCTACCTAGCCCAAGTTCTTCATCGAAAAACTATTTTTCAACGAAGTCCTAATTCGTGTCAAGAAATTTATATTATTTCCAATCAACAATGTGTCAAGCACACAAGGTTTTAGAAATATTATTTGCTCCCACTTACTTCCTTGTAACTACAAGCATCTTCGTTATCCATTGATGAAATCAAACTCTTTTGACTATTTCATCAAAACGAAGATTCCAACTCCATTTTGCTCTCTTCTGTCCATTGCTGGAACTCTGAAGTTTGCATACTCACTAGCATCCTCTGGATTGACAAAATACTTTGGACTGTATCACATGCAAGTCCTAGTTTGTATTTCCATCTCATGGAAATCCTTTTGGCATCCATGTATCATATCTCATGATTGAAATATGTATTAATGGCTAGTTTAACCCGAACCGACTTTAAGCATCACTACGGAGAGACAATCTCGCTGTAGTTAATTCCTTGAATTTGTTATAAGCAACAAGTCGAGCTTTATGGATAAAACACTTTTATCCGTATCAGTTTATAGTTCCATTAATGTTTGTTAGACTCTAAGTCTTCCGAAGGGTTTATCAAGATCTAGTCTTGAATCATTTATATGGAAACTATCTCGGATTATATTTGCATTTAGCCAATTCTGGAGTCAGGGCCCATTAACGCTTCCTTGTGTATCATAGGTATACTGTTGTCTAACAACAATATCTCGTTTGTGCACCTGAGAGGTTTGCACGAGTTTTGCCTACGTGGTTCAGCTACAAGTTCGACCGAAGTCCATACATCTCATGTAGAGGCTTCCGTATCAGTCGCAGTAGGAAACTCTGGAATTACTTCCAAGGTTTCTGTCCCTTGACCTGATGACGAAGATACTATTATCTCGTCGAATTGCACTGTCCACCCACTCACCTTTTTGCAAGAAATATTTTCTTCAAAATCATACCGTTCTTAGTGGCAAAACCTTTTGCCTCGGTATTGTGATGGAGGAATTCCCAATAACTTGGGATAACCTACAAAGTAGCACTTGTCTGATTTGGAATAGGTTTGTAAAATACTTTACACGAGCCCCATATTCCAAATGTTAAGAAAAGACATAACATGGTTGGGCGTACCATACCATGGCTTCTTTTCAACAGATCTGATGGCGCTCTTTTCAGTGTAAAAGCCGCAGTCTCTAAAGCATTACTTTAAAAGGGATAATGACAAATTGATTTATGTCATTTTTGATCTTACCATGTCATAAATGGTTTGATTACACCTTCACGGACATTCCACTCACAGTGGTGTTCCGGGAGGTGTAAGTTATGAAAATTCTTTTCACAACTCATCAGACATTCGCTAAACTTGTAACTCAAATATTCCTTTCCGCAATCTACTTGTAGAAACATAATTTTCTTGTTACAATAATTTCTACTTCATATTGAAAACCTTTTGAATGATTTCAAAAGATCCAGACTTATGTCTCATCAAGTAAATATCCATATATTTACTTTAGTCATTTCTGAAGATAGACATATCCACTGCTAGCAACAACATTTATCGGACTACACACATCAAAATGTATGATCACCAATAAGTTTGTTGCTCGTTCCTTATGGCCTGTGAACGGTATTTCAGTCACTTCACTTTTCAGACGAAAGTTGCAAGTGTCAGATGATTCATAATCAAACAACTTCAAAATCCATCATTATGGAATTTCTCCATGCGGGTTTCTCCAATGTGACAAAATGCAGTGCCACACACATGTGGTATTCTTTTAGTCTTGCGACATTTAGCATCAGTGTCACGGATGTATTATATTATTATCAATATTCATAACATACATCTCATTCATAATGAAAGTATGGCCCTTATGTTATTCATAACATCGAAGAACAAAAGTTCTCTCATGAACAACCTTCTTGCAACAAACATTATGCAATGGCCTAGAGTGATTAAAACTCTAAAATGAATTATGAAAATAAATACAGAGGTAATACGCCAATGGAAGGTGTACTAACTTTTACTATGTTCCCAGCGCGTATCTAAACCTCATTTCTGGCTAGTCTTTTAGGCCGTAGTAGTTCTTGTATCGAGTTGCAATAGAATGCAATCGAACGGGTATTTCTGTGATCAATTTTAATCACAATACCCAAGAATCAATGACTAACAGTTTAATCACAATTCCCAAGAAACATATCTTTGACCAGCCTTCTATACATCAATAACTTGTATGACATTCATACATGAGTTGAACATTCCAGTCTTCATTCCTTTTGCCTTTATACTTCTAATAGTTTTACTTTCAATATTTCTCCTACTCTCAGAAGAAGCACCCAACTTTAAGAGTGGTGTCAGTCTCGGACTTCCTAGGCGTGTAAGTCTTACCAACACCCTTCGAACATTTCCTTTCTCTTAAGTTGTTGTTTTATTCACCTTCATTACATGACAGGCATTCTTCTGGATCCCTCTCTTATCAGTCCAATGCATAGTAAACACTTTACTAATACTTTGCAAACAAACATTGCTTTGGATATCTCATATCTTTTAGCCTTTGTCTGCATCTGAAAATAATTACCAGTTCCATGAATATCACATAACTATCCCAAACTTTTGAAGTTCGGGTCTAATGGAAGCAAAGATATTGCACTTGACTGTAACGGAATTTTAGCTTTTGGATCGAAGGACGAGATTCACATCATCCATAGCTTTAGCGGGAGAATACCGAAAGCATGCGATAGGACAAAGTCCTTCTCAACACTCTTGAGGACAATCCTCACATTACGTTACCAATCATAATGTTTTAACCAAATATTTAACAACTATTCAATTTTAATAGGGAAGGTGGAAATGCGAGCCAATATTCTATAACTATTATGCAAATCACACTTAGACTATGTTCATAATTAATTGCACTAAGAATTAATTCTAAAATGTGCTCCCACTCAAATCAATATCTCTCATAATTGATTGTGAGTGATACAAGACCCACATTTCAATTCAACGCCATTGATGTGGACATCACTGATGACGAGAATTTCAATCGGTAGGCCAACTTGCCGATCACATCTCTATGTGACTCTTGTTCATCTTTTGATGGGCGTGTTCCGAGCTCAGGACGATCCTGCCTGAACGTCAAAGATAACCAAGTGATCTTGCTGCGAGGTCTGACCGTCACCCGCCTCATTCCTCTTGATTCGTTTGTACCCATGTGGACATGGCGCACCCCGAAAAGATACGAATTTCAGACGGTGCTACACTTGGGTGAACACTAACTACTTTGATATTTTAAGTGAGAGATCACCCTAATAAAAGCGAGTACCGCGCAATCAAGAAGGGTGCATCATAAAGGATAAACATCTCAGGCAATTCATAATAGCATGATATGGTATAGCCCTTTCTGACAGAGAAGTCTTCAATTTCTTCGTCTTCGGCATTTGCATCGGTGTTCACCTTCGCGAAGATTGCCACCACCTTGTCGATGCACCAGATAATATTGCTATCTCTATAGCTAATAAAATAAGTGCATTACATAAGGTTGACACGCAGGTCATTAAAGTGACAATCATATGGCTCCAGCCATCATGCGGAATCATGACACGCAGGTCATGTTAATTAATTTTACATCATATAGTCATCTCATACATAATCAAATTAATATGACGAAGACTATACCACATCTGATGCACATCTCATGTCATCCTGCAAAATCAAGTTAGATGCCTCTAATCGATTTATGCAAAATTTTATTTTACGTGGCTTCTAAGGTTTTGACTTAAACCATAGCTACCAACTTTTATCATCAAGTATGATTATTCAAGTCGCTAGATTAACTTTGCGGGGTGTATGAAACACGAGATAATAAAATCTCGATCCCCATACTGAACTTCGTCATATGCAAGAACCCCGTGCAGATCATATCTGCATTGCCCTTTAGTCTGCGAAACATCCATATTTCTTTAACTATGGTAGAACCCAAAGAACTGAAGCACTTCGTTGATCTGTCAACCAGCATACTCAGGAGCAGCATGGAAGGATCGCGGATTGCCAGAACTTTGTCAGATTCCACCATGCCGTCAAGATCAGGACTACACAAATTCAAGGGAAGCAACAAGAACATCGGCTAATAGATTTCATCTGCTACCCGCACAAATAATTTCCAGCAATAGATCTCATCTACTACAAAATTATATTATGCAACACCCATACATCTTATGTATTCTAGATCGTAACCTACATCTACGCATAGCACGGCTCATGATGCCACTGTAGGGGAATGTGACAGAAAACAAAAAAATTCGGTACTATGGAGATGCATACAAGGTTTTTTGATCTGATCATTACCGACTCGTAGCGCAGCGGAAGTAGAGTCGATGTAGATCGGCGGTGCAGATCCCCGCAGCTAGGATTTACAACCTCCCAACCGCGAGGATGTTCTCCCTCGGACAGCCCTCCGGGAGGCAGTCGGATAGTCGCTCGGACAGTGTCGCGGACAACCCTTTGGGAGGACCCTCGAACTCGGACGGTAACTCGGACAGCCCTTCGGGAGGACCCTTGAGCAGCCCCGCGGGCAAAAGATCAAACCTACGACCTCTCTACGGGGTTGAACACATACGGTGTCAGCTATCCGATAGGGCTTCGCCATCCAGAACTAGTTCCCACCAGAACCCAGACAGCCTTTCGGCTCTACGAAACTATTTTGTGGGAGGGAGAGAGAAAGCCAAATCATGCATGGCACTTGTATGAGAGTAAGGAGTGAGTTTGGAGAGCTCCTCTCCACCTCTATTTATAGGAAAACCCAAGGGGTAGGGTGGCACATGAAACACCCAAAATGCCCATGCTTTATGTCACACACAAAGGGCATAATTGGGAGGCAAAGGAGCTCCATCGAGGAGCATCTTTGGCCAGCCGCCCTCATGTGGGCGCCCCCCAAAAGGGGTTCCCCCTTCCCCAAGACATCCCTTCTAGAAGCCTTTTGAAAAAGCCCTAAAAGGTGGCTTTCCATAAAGCAACCAAAAAGTGCTTTTCACTATTCACGAAGACATTTTTCCGCGTCCGTGAAAACAAAAATTATTTCTGTAGGTCCAGAACATTTCCATTACCCACTAAAATAATTCTGTACGCGTTCCGAAAACATTTTTGGATCAATGATCTTCTTCAGCGAAAACCAACCAAGACGTTTCCGGCTGCTCCGGAACATTTCCGGTTTTCTCTCCGGAAAAATTCCAGAAGTTCCCAGAACAATTCTGGCACCTCCAAAAAGTTCCAGGTGCGTGCCAAAAACCTTTTTGGCTTAATTGTTTACTCCGAAACAACTTTTCAGTTTTACCAAAACTTTTTGGTGTTCTCTCCGGAACTTTTCCATTGTCTCCGAAACTTTTCCGGTGAGTTTCTCTCAGACTCCATGTCTAGTATTCAACAGATAGATGACCCTTAAGCGTGTGACCCTGTAGGTTCGGTGAAGTATAGACATGATCGGAACACTTTCCGATCAATGATCAATAGCGGAACCGTGGACACCCATATTGATCCCTATACCCACATGAATGAATATTCGAGTGAACCGCGAGGATGTTCTCCCTCGGACAGCCCTCGGGGAGGCAGTCAGACAGTCCCTCGGACGGTGTCGCGGACAGCCCTTCGGGACGACCCTCGAACTCGGACGGTAACTCGGACAGCTCTCCGGGAGGACCCTCGAACAGCACCTCGGGCAAAAGATCAAACCTACGACCTCTCTACGGGGTTGCACACATACTGTGTCAGCTATCCGGCAGGGCTTCGCCGTTCAGAACTAGTTCCCACCGGAACCCAGACAACCTTTCCTCTCTACGAAACTATTTCGTGGGAGGGAGAGAGAAAGCCAGATCATGCATGGCATTTGTATGAGAGTAAGGAGTGAGTGTGGAGAGCTCCTCTCCACCTCTATTTATAGGAAAACCAAGGGGTAGAGTGGCACATGTAAATACCAAAATACACAAGCTTTATGTCACACATAAAGGGCATAAAAGGAAGACAAGTGGAGCTCCATGGAGGAGCTGCACCCTTGGCTGGCTACCCCATGGGGCCCCCCCAAAATGGGTTCCTTAGTCCCCAAGTCCTTCTAGAAGCCTTTTGGGAAAAGCCCTAAAAGGTGGCTTTCCAAAAAATTAACCAAAAAGTGCTTTTCACTATTCATGAAAACATTTTTTCGCGTCCGTTAAATCCGAAAATATTTTTGTAGGTCTAGAACATTTCCAGTACCCACTAAAATAATTCTGGATGCGTCCCGAAACATTTCTGGATCAATGATTTTCTTCAGCGAAAAGCTAACAAAGCATTTCTGGCTACTCCGGAACATTTCCGGTTTTTCTCTCCGGAAAAATTCCAAAAGTTCCCAGAACAATTCTGGCACAACCAAAAAGTTTCAGGTGCGTACCGAAAACCTTTTTGGCTGAATGGTTTACTCCGAAACAACTTTTCAGTTTTATCGAAACTTTTCCGGTGTTCTCTCCGGAACTTTTCCGTTGTCTCCGAAACTTTTCCGGTGACTCTCTCTCAGACTCCCTGTCTAGAATTCAGCAGATAGATGACCCTTAAGCGTGTGACCCTGTAGGTTCGGTGAAGTATAGACATGACCGGAACACTTTCCGATCAATGATCAATAGCGGAACCGTGGACACCCATATTGATCCCTATACCCACACGAATGAATATTCGAGTGAACCTGTAGTTTTCGTGTGCTATTCCTGTTGCTTCGCAATATGTTACAAACACCCGAGGTGAGACTTATCGGCATCCCCGTGGATCAACAACTTGTCCACTATGCCAGTTACCTCGTTACCGGTTTTGTTCTCTTTTCTCGTTTCCGCGTTCCGGCATCCTTGTGATCAAATCACATTGTTTCTGGGTGACCCCCTCGACTTAATCGTGTACTAATCATACATGCAAATGCACATGATCAAGCCTAAGGACTCACTTGAAGATATCACAACACAACTCTAAACACAAATAAAAGCCATACAAGCTTTATATTACAAGCCAGGGGCCTCGAGGGCTCGAATACATAAGCTCGATGTCATACAAGCATCAGCGGAAGCATTAGATATCTGAGTACAGACATAAAGTTAAACAGATAGGCCTTTAAAAAGGTGGGGCAAAATAAAAACACTGGATCGAAAGGCACAGGCCTCTTGCCTGGGTGCCTCCTAACTATTCCTGGTCGTCGGAGGGCTCCTCGTAGTAGTAGTATCCGCCAGGGGGGTAGTAGTAGTCGTAGCCGTCGGCTGGGGCAACTGGCTCTGGGGCTCCATCATCTGGTCTCATCAATCGGGTATGGGGAAAAAGGGAAGCAAAGCAACCGTGAGTACTCATCCAAAGTACTCAGCAAGACTTACATCAGAACTAGTCTAGTTATGCAACATTATCAAAAGAAGGCTGTATATGTGGACTTGTCTGCAGAAATGCCAGAATAGAGAGAAAGGCCTAGCCTATCGAAGACTAGCATCTTCAGGGTCTTGCAGCATTAGAAGAGTGCAGATTAGTACATTAATATAATAGTAGCAACAAGTAGCAACAACGCCCAGAGATCCTTCCTCGACTCCCTGCAAGAAAGCGATCCCGGAGCTAACATATTCAACCCATTTCTAGTTGTAGAAGATTGGGATAATTTTCTGAGCGTCCTGTTACCGTGGACACGGCTATTCGAATAGATATACTTCCCTGCAGGGGTGCACCAACTTACCCAACACGCTCGATTAACTCTGGCCGGACACACTTGCTCAGTCGATACCCGGCCTCGGTCTATCGACGCGTCGTAGCCCTACCTAGGCTCAACAGAGAGGCCAGCACGCCGGTCTACATCCTAAGCACTCAGGGGTCTTGGGCCCATCGCCCTTTGCACTCCTGCGCGTTGCGTACGCGGCCGGTGAGCAGTCTAGCCCCCTTAATACAAGCGCAGGCTTTACCAGACCAACCCGGCGCGCGCCGCTCAACTGCTGACGTCTGAAGAGCTTCGGCTGATACATACGACGCCGAGTACCCATATTATTCCCACGTGCTGGTTAGCGCGAAAAGGCCAGAGGCCTACTCAGATCACATATCCTAACCCTTAGTGCATTAGGAGCGCTATGACAAGCAGAGACTCATGATCATGTGACCCCGTCGCCCCGTCTCGTGCACTTACGGCAAGGGCTAAGAATGCACGGCCGTGCCACGTATTCATCTCTCGGGTACCCTCTTGGTCAACCCGATATCACATCTCTCGTGGGTACCCCTCGGGGCCGACCCGTCTTTAACCAGTAATAGTAGTAAAGTCACAGTAACCGTGTGTCCATATCATTTAAGAGGGAATCCGAGGAATCACCCTCGTTGGATTCCCTCTCAATGACCCCGTCAAGGTGAATCCGGAGGAATCACCCTCGATGGTATTCACACTTGTGGGGTTGCGTGACAAAAACTTTATCGGAGGTGGAGAAAGAGGAATCACCCTCGGTAGCCCTCATCCGATTAGATGTACTACAGGGGCAACATCGGGAGTGAGATAAGAGGCATCACCCTCGGCACTCGATGATAGCTCTGCAGAGTCGAGCAAGTTAGGGGTGTGTGTGGTGATGTGCTGGTCTCAGCCCGACGATCACATCGATCGGGGCACAGGTACTAAAGCGGGGCAACTAGAGCAAGGAAGAGGGGCCACAGATGGTTTACTACCAACCTATACTAAGCATTTGGGATTTCAGGTAAGTATCAACAGGAGTTACAATAAACAGGCTATACATCAGAATAGGACAAAACAATAGCAGTAGTAAATTCTAATGCAAGCAGGGGGGAGAAAGAAATAGGTGATATAGGCATGCGTCAAGGGGGGGAAGCTCTGCGGCAAAGGAGGGGTCGTCAGTGGTGTCGTCGGTCTCCTGAGCTGCGTCGGTCTCGGGGGCTATCAGAGAAGAAGAGGGGGAAGAAACAATAAATAAAGGCAGACAAATGCAACACAGATGCATGGCATGGCAGTATGCAGTGTTAGTGATGACCTAATGCAATGCTACATGTCGCAGACGAAACGGGAAATTATCTGGGATATTTTCCCAGAGTTTAGGCGGATTTCGGAATACTGAACCGGAGGGGATGGTTCCAAGTTCAGGTAGATAGAAGTTATGGTCAAGCATTTTAACCACGTATTCGGATTCGTCTCATTTTTCTGATCAACTTTCATGTAGAAAGTTTTTCGATCCGAGCTACGGTTGAATTTCTACGAATTTTCAAATATTTAAACAGTTTTTTGAAATTCTGGAATTATTTTAATTAAACAAATCGTATTATCCAGAACAGTAGCTGCTGACATCAGCATGACGTCAGGATGACGTCAGCCAGTCAGCTCCAGCGGGTCCAGGTCAAACCTGACCCCTGGGTCCCACATGTCAGTGGCTCACCTAATTAAACAGAGATTAACTTTAACTAATTGGGTTAATTAGCAAGTGGGGCCTACTGTCAGTGACTAATCTAATTACAGATTAAATTTATTTTAAAAACTGGATTAATTAGTTCTAATTAAACGAGAGGGGCCCACTGGTCAGTGGCAGTAACCGCCACGTCAGCGGCGTTGACCCGATCAACTGGGCCCGCGGGACCCAGCTGCCAGTGACTCGGGGTGGCCCACTGGTCAGTCCACGTCGGACGCCGGCGCCGGAGAACGCTCAGGCGAGCTCAAACACGGCGGCGCGACCTCGGCCGGCGTCGGAAATGCTCTACGGTGGGTCTTTTCGCGCGATTCTTGCTGTGTTTGAAAGCTGGCGTTGCCGCGCATCGTGTGGTGCCACTGGTTCAACCGGAGACGGCCGGAGCAGGGCGGAGTGACGACGGCGGCGGCGGTGGTCTACGGGCACTATGCGGGAACGGCAAAAAGCGCGCGCACGAGCGGTTTGAAAAGGCCTGGCCGTGCTACGGGAGTGCCCCGAGTTCACTGGTGAGCTCGGACGGCCATGACGACGTCGGGAGCAACGGCGGCGAGCTCGACAGCACGGCGGGCTACGGCAATGGCGGCACGTCGCGCACAGCTAGCTACGGCCGCGGAAAGAGGAAACGGATGGGGAGAGGAGGGGTGGAGCTCACCGAGCGGGCTCACGGAGGCCCTTCGGGGAAACGGAAGTGCAGAGGCGAGGCGAATCGATGGCGGTGTTTTGCGGCGGCCGGAGATGGGGAAGAGGTCGACGACGATGATGCCGGCCTTCCCGGCTCCAGCTGATGAACGAGGACGATGAAGCAGAGGACGGCGCACCTCCCAGACTCGGTTGCCGGGCTCGGGGACGCCGGTGGCCACGGCGGAGCAGCGATGCGGCGGAGGAGACTCTTGGGTGAGCTCGAGATCGAGAGGGAGAGAGCGAGGGGAGGTAGGAGAAGTGGCCAGGGGGGAGGACTCGGGCAGGTGAGCTCGCCCTTATGCTCCTCGAGGGCGAGGGACGGCCGGCGCGTGGAGCTCCAGCGCCCACGGCCATGGCGCGCCCGACACAGAGGCGGGAGCAGGTGAGAACGACGACCCAGACGGGCTGGGCCGCTCTGGTAGCACTTGGGCCGGTAGCACATGTAAGCTTTTTCCCCTTTTCTTTTCTGTTTTTCTTTTTTTCCATTTATTGATTAAACATAGAGGGAAAAGAAAATATTTGGGCATCCAAATTACTTAGGAAAAATATGGGACTTGGCCCAATAAATCCAAAGCATTTTTAGGCACTGCCACAATTATTTTGGGAGCAAGATGAATCCATTTGCATTTTTCATAAATGGATTTGCATTTAAAAGTGCTGTAATTGCACTGGATTAAATGCTAATGATCATTTTAGCATCATAGTTATGTTGTTTTTCTTAACAATAAATTGTTTTGGAATATTTGCTAAAAGATGAACATTTTTCCAGCAACTTTTGTGCAACTCCAAAATTCACTTATAATTTGAATTTGAATTCAAAGAGAAATTTGAAATGAGATATTATTCCAACATGATTAACATTGCAAATCTCAGAGAATTAACATAATCATGTGGGATCACTGTTGCTCATTTACATAGGGGTGTTACAGTCGGGACAGACGATGATGGATACCGTAACACCGAGAGGGCCCAAAGAATATCTCTCCATCGTCGGAGGAGCAAATCCCAATCTTGAGCTATCAAGTTACTTGTCATACTTTTCCGTGAACCCATAAGCCGCCGTAGCCACCCTGTTACAGATGCCGTTTAACAAACCCCAAAGTTCACGAAGCAAGTACGAAGGAACTCGATGCTCTCATGGTCTCTAGGGCATATTTCCTACAGACTCCCACTTGCACTAGAGTCAATAATCTAGTCAATGCTAATGCACTTTACACCTATGGCATACCGGTGTAAAATAATACATATCGATGTATGCTGTCCAATGAGTGTTGAAGCACGCGGTGGATATCGTTATTTTCTTACCTTCACAGATGACTTATGTAGATATGGGTATATTTACTTAATGAAACACAAGTCTGGAACATTTGAAAAGTTTAAGGAGTTTCAGAGTGAAGTGGAAAATCATCAGAACAAGAAGATAAAATTTATACGATCTGATCATGGAGGTGAATAACTAAGTTACGAGTTTGGTATGCATTTAAGACAATGTGGAATTGTTTCACAACTCATGCCACCTGGAACGCCCCAGCGTAATGGTGTGTCCGAACGTCGTAATCGTACTCTATTGGATATGGTGGATTCTATGATGTCTCTTACTGATTTGCCACTATCGTTTTGTGGTTATGCATTAGAGACAGCTGCATTCACTTTAAACAGGGCACCGTCTAAGTCCGTTGAGACGACACCATATGAATTATGGTTTGGCAAGAAACCTAAGTTGTCGTTTCTTAAAGTTTGGGGATGCGGCGCTTATGTCAAAAGGCTTTAGCCTGATAAGCTTGAACCCAAAGCGGAGAAGTGCATCTTCATAGGATACCCTAAAGAGACCATTGTGTATACCTTCTATCACTGATCCGAGGGCAAGATCTTTTTGCCAAGAATGGATCCTTTCTAGAGAAGGAGTTTCTCTCGAAAGAAGTGAGTGGGAGGAAGGTAGACCTTGATGAGGTAATCGTACCTTCTCTCGAATTGGAGAGTAGCGCATCACAGAAAGAAGTTCCCATGATGGCTACACCAGTAGGAGAGGAAGCTAATGATGACGATCATGAAACTTTGAATCAAGCTACTACTGAACTTCGTAGGTCGACCAGGACATGTACCGCACCAGAGTACCGTAATCCTGTCTTGGAAGTCATGTTGTTGGACAACGGCGAACCTACGAACTATGTAGAAGCAATGATGAGCCTGGATTCTAACAAATGGCTTGAGGCCATGAAATCCGAGAAAGGATCCATGTATGAAAACCAAGTATGGACTTTGGTGGACTTACCCGATGACCGGCAGGCCATTGAGAACAAATGGATCTTTAAGAAGAAGACAGACGCTAATGTTAATGTCACCGTCTATAAAGCTCGACTTGTCGCAAAGGGTTTTCGACAAGTTCAAGGGGTTTACTACGATGAGACTTTCTCACCCGTAGCGATGCTGAAGTCTGTTAGGATTATGTTAGCAATTGCCGCATTTTACGATTATGAAATCTGGTAGATGGATGTCAAAACAACGTTCCTTAATGGTTTCCTTAAGGAAGAGTTGTATATGATGCAACCGAAAGGTTTTGTCGATCCTAAGGATGCTAACAAGGTATGCAAGCTCCAGTGATCCATCTATGGACTGGTGCAAGCATCTCGGAGTTGGAATATACACTTTCATGAGGTGATCAAAGCTTTTGGTTTTATACAAACTTATGGAGAAGCTTGTATTTACAAGAAAGTGCGTGGGAGCTCTGTAGCATTCCTAATACTGTATCTGGATGACATATTATTGACTGGAAATGATACAGAATTTCTGGAAAGGATAAAGGGTTATTTGAACAAGAGTTTTTCAATGAAAGACCTCGGTGAAGCTACTTACATATTGGGCATCAAGATCTATAGAGATAGATCAAGACGCATGATAGGACTTTCACAAAGCACATACCTTGACAAAGTTTTGAAGAAGTTCAAAATGGACCAGTCAAAGAAGGGGTCCTTGCCCATGTTGCAAGGTGTGAAGTTGAGTAAGACTCAAAGCCCGACCACGGCAGAAGAAAGAAAAAGGATGAAAGTCGTCCCCTATGCCTCAGCCATAGGCTCTATAATGTATGCCATGCTATGTACCAGACCTGATGTGTGCCTTGCCATAAGTCTGGCAGGTAGGTACTAGAGTGATCCAGGAGTGGATCACTGGACAGCGGTCAAAAATATCCTTCAGTACCTAAATAGGACTAAAGAAATGTTTCTTGTTTATGGAGGTGACAAAGAGCTCGTCGTAAAGGGTTACGTCGATGCTAGCTTCGACGCTGATCCGGATGACTCGAAGTCTCAAACCGGATACGTATTTATTCTGAATGGTGGAGCAATCAGTTGGAGTAGCTCCAAAGAAGGCGTGGTAGCAGCATCTACATATGAAGCAGAATACATAGCTGCTTCAGAAGAGGCGCAAGAGGGAGTCTGGATGCAGGAGTTCATATCCGACCTAGGAGTTGTGCCTAGTGCATCGGATCCCATGACTATCTATTGTGACAACACTGGCGCCATTGCCATTGCCAAGGAGCCCAGGTTTCACAAGAGGACCAAGCACATCAAATGCCGCTTCAACTCCATCTGTGATTACATCAAGGAGGGAGACTTAGAAATTTGCAAAGTACATACGGATCTGAATGTGGCAGACCCGTTGACTAAACCTCTTCCACGAGCAAAACATGATCAACACCAGAACTCTATGGGTGTTAGATTCATTACGATGTAAACTAGATTATTGACTCTAGTGCAAGTGGGAGACTGTTGGAAATATGCCCTAGAGGCAATAATAAAGTGGTTATTATCATATTTCCTTGTTCATGATAAATGTTTATTATTCATGCTAGAATTGAATTGACCGGAAACTTAAATACATGTGTGGATATATAAACAACTCTGTGTCCCTAGTGAGCCTCTACTAGACTAGCTCGTTGATCAAAGATGGTTAAGGTTTCCTAACCATAGACATGAGTTGTCATTTGATAACGGGATCACATCATTAGGAGAATGATGTGATGGACAGACCCAACCGCAAGCTTAGCACCTGATCGTATCACTTAGTTTATTTGCTACAACTTTCTTCATGTCAAGTATCTGTTCCTCAGACCATGAGATCATGCCACTCCCGAATACTGGAAGAATACTTTGTGGGTTATGAAACGTCACTTTGTAACTGGGTGATCATAAAGGTGCTCTACAGGTATCTCGAAAAGTGTTTGTTGGGCTGCATGGATCGAGACTGGTATTTGTCGCTCCGTGTGACGGTGTGATATTTCTGGGCCCTCTCGGTAATACAACATCACAAGAAGCTTGCAAGCATGTGACTAATGAGTTTAGTCATGGGGATCTTGTATTACGGAATGAGTAAAGAGACTTGTCGTTAACGAGATTGAACTAGGTATGGAGATACCGACGATCGAATCTCGGGCAAGTAACATATCGCCGGACAAAGGGAATTGTATACGGGATTAACTGAATCCTCGACATCCTGGTTCAAACCGATAAAGATCTTCATTGAATACGTGGGAATCAATATGGGCATCCAGGTCCCGCTATTGATTATTGATCGGAGAGGTGTCTCGGTCATGTCTGCATGATTCTCGAACCCGTAGGGTCACACACTTAACGTTCGGTAACGCTAGGGTAGTATTGGGATATTAATAGTGGTGAGACCGAATGTTGTTTGGAGCCTCGGATGAGATCCAGGATATCACGAGGGGCTCCGGAATGGTACGGCGGTAAAGATTTATATATGGGAAGTGGTTTTCAGGGTTCCGGAAAAGTTTGGGAATTTTCGGTAGAGTACCGGGAAGGTTCTAGAAGGTTCCGGGGGTTCCACCATTGGGCCAAACGACCCGGGAAGGTTCCTCATGGACCGAGGGGTGGGGCTACAGCCCACATGGGCTGGCCACACCAGCCTCCAAGGCCCATGTCGTTTAAATCTAGAGATAAGGTCTTATCTCTAAATTTAAAGGGTTGAATCTAGAGATAAGATGTTATCTCCAAATTTAAAGGGATTTCTCCCTTTTGGCCGGCCCTAGGAGGGTTTTGGACGCCCTCCCCTACTCCCTAGCCTATATAAAGAGAGGGGAGGTGCATGGGGGCAGCCACCCTTCCACCCTTGGCCGCCGTCTCTCCCAACTCCTCCCATCTCCTCGCGCAGACGCTTGGCGACGCCCTGCTATAGTTCCGCTGCCACCACCACCACGCCGTCATGTTGGTTCAGATCCCATCTACCTCTTCTCCCTCGCTTGCTGGATCAAAAAGGAGGAGACATCACCAAGCCGTACGTGTGCACATCTCGGAGGTGCCGCTCGTGTGGTGCTTGGATCGGATTGGATCGCGACGCGAGTACGACCACGCCAACCACGATCATTAGATCATTAACGCTTTTGGTCTACAAGGGTATTTAGACACACTCCCCTCTCACTGCTAGCATCTCCATAGATTAGATCTTGGGTGTTCCGTAGGATTTTTTTTTCCATCCAACGTTCCCCATCAGTTGTCAGGCACATAGTCCAAAGAGAGGATATGGTATTTCTTTGCCATATCTTTTTTTCCATGTTCACAAATTTGACAAATTTTAAGGAAACAGATACAATCTAGGAAGATTTCTCACTCCACAATGCAGGAACTGCTCATGAGGCCTTTATTGGATCATTTGTATGGGAACACGACAGAAAACAAAAAATTTCGGTACTGCCAGCATGCCCAGGATCACTATGGAGATGCATACAAGGTTTTTGATCTGATCATTGCTGACTCGTAGCGCAGCGGAAGTAGAGTCGATGAAAATCGGCGGTGCAGATCCCCGCAACTAGGATTTACAACCTACCAACCGCGAGGATGTTCTCCCTCGTCTGCTCCTCGGACAGTCCCTCGGACAGCCCTCCGGGACGCAGTCAAACAGTCCCCCGGACGGTGTTCGGACAGCCCTTCGGGAGGACCCTCGAACTCGGACAGTAACTCGGACAACCCTTCGGGAGGACCCTCGAACAGCCCCTCGGGAAAAAGATCGAATCTACGACCTCTCTACGGGGTTGCACACATACGGTGTCATCTATCCGGCAGGGCTTCCCCGTCCAGAACTAGTTCCCACCGGAACCCAGACTGCCTTTCGGCTCTACGAAACTATTTCATGGGAGGGAGAGAGAAAGCCAGATCATGCATGGCAATTATATGAGAGTAAGGAGTGAGTGTGGAGAGCTCCTCTCCTTCTCTATTTATAGGAAAACCCAAGGGGTAGGGAGGCACATGAAACACCCAAAATGCCCATGCTTTATGTCACACACCAAGGGCATAATGGGGAGGCAAAGGAGCTCCATGGAGGAGCATCCTTGGCCAGCCACCCTCATGGGGGCGCCCCCCAAAAGGGGTTCCCCCTTCCCCAAGACATCCCTTCTAGAAGCCTTTTGAAAAAGCCCTAAAAGGTGGCTTTCCATAAAGCAACCAAAAAGTACTTTTCACTATTCACGAAGACATTTTTACGCGTCCGTTAAAACGAAAAATATTTCTGTAGGTTCAGAACATTTCCAGTACCCACTAAAATAATTCTGGACGCGTTCCGAAAACATTTTTGGATCAATGATCTTCTTCAGCGAAAAGCAACCAAGACGTTTCCGGCTGCTCCGGAACATTTCAGGTTTTCTCTCCGGAAAAATTCCAAAAGTTCCCAGAACAATTCTGGCACCTTCAAAAAGTTCCAGGTGCGTGCCGAAAACATTTTTGGCTTAATGGTTTACTCCAAAACAACTTTTCAGTTTTACCGAAACTTTTTCGGTGTTCTCTCCGAAACTTTTCCGTTGTCTCCGAAACTTTTCCGGTGACTTTCTCTCAGACTCCCTGTCTAGTATTCAGCAGATAGATGACTCTTAAGCGTGTGACCCTGTAGGTTCGGTGAAGTATAGACATGACCGGAACACTTTCCGATCAATGATCAATAGTGGAACCGTGGACACCCATATTGATCCCTATACCCACTCGAATGAATATTCGAGTGAACCGCGAGGATGTTCTCCCTCGGACAGCCCTCCGGGAGGCAGTCGGACAGTCCCTCGGACGGTGTCGCGGATAGCCCTTCGGGAGGACCCTCGAACTCGGACGGTAACTCGGACAGCCCTTCGGGAGGACCCTCGAACAACCCCTCGGGCAAAAGATCAAACCTACGACCTCACTACGGGGTTGCACACATACGGTGTCAGCTATCCGGTAGGGGTTCGCCATCCAGAACTAGTTCCCACCGGAACCCAGACAGCCTTTCGGCTCTACGAAACTATTTCGTGGGATTGAGAGAGAAAGCCAGATCATGCTTGGCATTTGTATGAGAGTAAGGAGTGAGTGTGGAGAGCTCCTCTCCACCTCTATTGTGACACCCTGGTTTTTGGCAACTTTTTCTTTTCAAAATCTTTCTTGTTTTATTTGCAATTTGGATGGTTTTTGAATCTTTTCAGTTGACTTTGGACTTAGGAAACTTTTGAATCTTTCTCTAAGTGATCCAAAGCCCTCATCATCTTGCCAAAATCTTGACACACATCTTCTGGATCAAATTCCAATTCTCAATCTTTTCCCAATAATTCATTTTCTTCTTTGGGAAACTCTGTATTCACTATGGGTTGTGAAGCAACCTATTGTTTTGATGATCAGAAAAATCCCAAATTAATACCACGTCTTCTTGTTATCATCTACTCCCACAATCTTGAAAAACATTTCATGGTCCAGTATAAAATTTTGTCCAGAAAATTCCATTTACCTTCTGGACAGCACTGGCCATTTGTGAAGCAACCTATATTTCCTCAACTCAGAAAACTCTCAAATAATTCCCTGAGATACTAGGGAACCTATCTTGCCACAATATCCAAAAATATCATCTTGCCCAGTAAAAAATTTCAGCAGCATTATTCTGCCAAGTTTCTGCTCATTTGCAACCTCTGTGAAGGAAGTACCAGCTAGAGGTATCCAATTGAGCTGAAATTTTTATGACATTTTCTATCCACCAAATAACTCCCACACACCAGATTTCAGCTCCAGCAGATCAACTAGGTGAGTGCAACAAGCTCATCTAGGTTTCTGGACCAGTATGATAGTTATTCATGAACTGCATTCAAACATTGTTGAAAACTCTCAAATTTGGCCAGTTTGTAGTCCTTCCAAAGTAGATCATCCTAGACATCTCTACTGGCTTCATCTCCAGCTCATCACTTCTCCAGATCCCTCCCAAAGTTTCTGTCAGAAACTGTAGTTGAAGCTACACTTCGGACCAGAATGTATCTAGCCAAACCAGGGGCACAGGGGGACTAGGTGGTCGAAGGTCGACGTGTTGGACATGGTGCGCCAGACGTACGTGGCCTCCAGATGCCAGCCACTGTGGTGAGCACGGCACCCCGCCCGCGTCTGATGTGACCGTTCTGGCCGTCCCGTGCTGCCAATCGGTGTCCGGTGGTGCCGACATCGCCGCTTCCGTCCACGTACCCCACTCCCGAACCTTCTCTTCGTCGGAATCGCTCCCGGCGGCCGCCACCGCACGCGGCCACAGTGGCACCCGTGCTGGCACTGTGGCCCTGCTGGCCGTCGTCTTCCTCCGCAAGCCGCCACTGCCCGCATTTACTTTCCTGCCCTTTCCCATCCCGTCGCTCGAGCCAAGCCAGCCAGCGCGGCATCCTTGCGCCGGCGACGTGGCCGTAGCTCCACCCGCTCCAGAAGCCTCGCCTCCGCCTATAAAAGGCTGCGCCCAGCCCTCCCAGCTCCTCATCGCCCTCCACCCGCTCCCAATCGAGCTTCCGAGCAATGAGCCAAGGCCGAGAGGCCCTCTGGCCTCGCATCTCGCCGGCATTCCGTCGCCACCCGAGCTTTGCCACCCAGCCATCTCGCTCCACCCCAGCCTCAACTGACTCCACCCACGAGCTCCATACACTCTCCTGACCACGCCCGACCTCTTCCCCAACCGAAACTCCGCCGGAATCACCGTCTCCGACGACACCCGAAAATCGCCGCCGCCGGAGAGGAAGGGGACGATGTCGTCCGACCATCTCTCGCGAAACTACGGGTACGTACAGCTTCATCTCCGAACGCTCGTTCCATCCTCGTAGTCGCCCGACCTCGCCGTCGTCTGCATCGCCGGCGACCATCGCCGGAGCTCCGCGGTGCTCTGTTTTTCCCTCTCCCCTTTTAAATCTGACAGCAGGGCCCGCACGTCAGTGGCCCGCCTCGCGCGCCGAAGTGGTAAGTGGAGATGCCCCTCCACTTTACGCCATCGACGTGGCCCTCTGTGGATTTTTCTATTTTCTGTTTTTAAACTAGATTTGACCAGAAACTTTGACCACTCCTAACTTTTTATCCATAAGTCCAAATCAATTGATTCTTTTTGCATTGGGTTTGTCTTGAGACCCTCTATTTTATGGTAATTTTTGATATTTTTCTCATGCTCATAGAATTTCTGGTGAACAGAAATGTGTTATGTGACATTTTCTTTTGCTATTTTAAAATATTTCCAGAAGGAAATCTTTGTGGTTTTGAAGCCCAGGAGTTTGTGGACAACCCAACAGAGCAAGGCAAGCCACATCATCCATTACATAAGGCATTTCAATAGTGTTGGTTATTTAATTAAATTTTTGCATTATTTTAATGGGTGGTAATTCATAGTAAATTACTTTGATGCATAGCTACTGCCATGTTAGGTTATTTATGATAAATAACCATGCTTGTTAAGTACTTGTCAAAACTAAAACTAATTGGTTGATCAAGTGCCACCGACCCGGACTTATCCGTGCAGCCACATCAGCCGGTATGGGACGGCCTTGACTTGGTCTGACTGCGTGCTCTTTTGTCGGTACCACCAAAGAGGGAGGGTTATGCGTGCGTGCTACCCTGATCAGGTAGGCGACGATAATCCTGTGAGCCCAGTTGAGTTATTTTGCCGGCGTCCCCGTTTGGGACAGTTTAGTTAGCCACGACGGTGGCAGGTGTCATGGGGTGACACAGGGGCCACCCAGGATAGGACACTGGGAGGGTATGATTGTCGTTTGTATGATGGAAGAGTCACGAGTAGGGCTGGTTTCGTTGGAGCAGCACCGGTCCACCCAAGAGGGAAGTGTACCGAGGTACGAGACAAGGAGCTCCATGGTGTGGGTAAAGTGCGCAACCTCTGCAGAGTGTAAGAATCTATTCGAATAGCCGCGTCCACGGTACTGGACACAGTCCGCACTAGGTCACACTGAGTGGTCAACCGTAATAATAATAATGATGGAAGAACTTGTCTTATGTTCGGAAGTACTCAGTGGATCATGAGTATTTCAAGGGTTGTGGGACAACCTAGAAGAGAGTAAGTTGGTATTTGGCAACAGTAAGTAAGCAACTTAAGCACTTAACATGATAATTGCCATGCTGTTGTTTGCTACATTGTTATGGTTGCTGTGAGCTTGCGAGTACATTCCAAGTACTCACCTGGCGTATCATGCCAGATGCAGGAGAAGTCGAGGACGGAGGTCCCGATGGTTCATGCTACGCTAACTAGGCCGTGTCCCAGCAGTGTCCCTGTGGATGGAGTTTTCCGCGATGTTCCGCTACGCCGTAGAATCACCTAGTAGTATCGAGGCCCTGCTGTGTTCCATAAATAATGTAGATATTGTCATAGCACATGATGTGCTTCTGGCCTCGCTATCGATGTAAATTATGAGCTTGTACTCGAGATATATCAATAAAGATCAGTTCAGTTCTGTTCCAAGTTGTTGTGTGTTTCCAGAAGACATGATCTCTGGGTTGGAAACACTGGTAAACTGGTTCCCTGAGCCGAGGTGCCACATCTATTTATAGGAAAACCAAGGGGTAGAGTGGCACATGTAAATACCAAAATACCCAAGGTTCATCTCACACATAAAGGGCATAAAAGGAAGACAAGTGGAGCTCCATGGAGGAGCTCCACCCTTGGCTGGCCACCCCATGGGGGGCCCCCCAAAAGGGGTTCCTTGGTCCCCAAGTCCTTCTAGAAGCCTTTTGGGAAAAGCCCTAAAAGGTGGCTTTCCAAAAAATTAACCATAAAGTGCTTTTCACTATTCACGAAAACATTTTTCCGCGTCCGTTAAATCCGAAAATATTTCTGTAGGTCCAGAACATTTCCAGTACCCACTAAAATAATTCTGGACACGTTCCAAAACATTTTTGGATCAATGATTTTCTTCAGCGAAAAGCTACCAAAGCATTTCCGGCTGCTCCGGAACATTTCCGGTTTTTCTCTCCGGAAAAATTCCAGAAGTTCCCAGAACAATTCTGGCACCTCCAAAAAGTTTCAGGTGCGTGCCGAAAACCTTTTTGGCTTAATGGTTTACTCTGAAACAACTTTTCAGTTTTACCAAAACTTTTCTGGTGTTCTCTCCGGAACTTTTCCGGTGACTCTCTCTCAGACTCCCTGTGTAGAATTCAGCAGATAGATGACCCTTAAGCGTGTGACCCTGTAGGTTCGGTGAAGTATAGACATGACCAAAACACGATCTGATCAATGATCAATAGCAGAACCGTGGACACCCATATTGATCCCTATACCCACACAAATGAATATTCGAGTGAACCTGTAGTTTCCGTGTGCTATTCCTGTTGCTTCGCGATATGTTACAAACACCCGAGGTGAGACTTATCGGCATCCCCGTGGATCAACAACTTGTCCACTATGCCAGTTACCTCGTTACCGGTTTTGTTCTCTTTTCTCGTTTCCGCGTTCCGGCATCCTTGTGATCAAATAACATTGTGTGTGGCCAGACGATGATGGATACCGTAACACCGAGAGGGCCCAAAGAATATCTCTCCATCGTCGGAGGAGCAAATGCCAATCTTGAGCTATCAAGTTACTTGTCACACTTTTCCATGAACCTGTAAGCCGCCGTAATAGCCACCCTGTTACAGATGACGTTTAACAAACCCCAAAGTTCACGAAGCAAGTACGAAGGAACTCGATGCTCTCATGGTCTAAGGAATTATGCAAATGTTAACTTTCTCTGTGTTATTAACCATTAACTTGTGACAAATGTATCTCATAGCATAACATCAATTCGGGTCGATTCAACACAAGTGTTCTCCTAACATTGTGCCCTCAAAAGTTGCCTGGCATAGACATGCCCATGATCAGGAAAATGTGATCATCATGCAATACTTGAGCTAGTCTTAGAGGCTTGACTAGGAATACTTTTTATCGTTTATTATTCCACACGTGAATATGAGTTTTCCTCCGAGCCTCATGGTTATTGCAGACTCAAGAACCATAGCAGTTATAGCACGGAATATAAACATAATTACGAACATGGAGATAATAATAAAATTTATTATTGCCTCTAGGGCATATCTCCTACAGACTCCCACTTGCACTAGAGTCCATAATCTAGTCAATGCTAATGCACTTTACACCCATGGCATACCGGTGTAAAATATGCTTCTCTTGTGGTATAGTCCTTTTCCAACGGATCTAATGACTTTAGTTCCATGTGTATCTTTGCATATCCTCGCGTTTTCATGCTTTCACAAAATTCATATTTTGTGTGGATTTGGCTTTGTATATATGTGAATCACTAGTCGAACCATGATTCCTCAGACTGAGCTATGGAGCAACTATCTTCAATAGTGTCCCATTGACCAAAGCCATCTTGGAACTATGCCAAGTTCATGAATGAACTATAAGATTCAACATTTGCTTTGTCGCTTCTAAAGCATCAACATACTTAGCCTTTGTTATAGAATTCACCACAGTAACCTGTTTGGAACAATTCCAACTCATTGTGCCACCATATCGTGTATTACACAAAACCCTTAACTTAAATCGAAAATCGCATGAAGCATGGATGAAGACTGTGTCGATGTAATTACTTACAATGAGCACTTCATAATCTCTGCTTGCGAGAAAACATGTCATTTGTGATACTGTAGTACTCAACGACATTTTTCACTGTTGTCCCATGATCAGTACTTTGATCACTTTAGTATCTATACTCGCAACTGCTTGGGAGTACCGGACATATCTGGTTGTTTTACATACCATGGAATACATGCTTAATCCGAACACAAAAGTGTGTGGAATCTCCATCATGTATTTTGCTCATCAGTGTTTTAGGACATCGAGTCTTGCAAAAACTCTTTCCATGTGACTTCGGCAAGAATCACTTTTTGGTGTTCTCACGCTAAATGGTTTTAGCATCTTTTCAATATGTATTCTTGGCTTAGCTTATTAGGCAATTTTATCTTCATAGATAATTATGCCTAATATCGAGGCTACCTAGCCCAAGCACTTCATCGAAAAACTATTTTTCAATGAAGTCCTAATTCGTGTCAAGAAATTTATATTATTTCCAATCAACAATGTGTCAAGCACACAAGGTTTTAGAAATATTATTATGCTCCCACTTAGTTTCTTGTTTCCACAAGCATATTTGCTTATCCATTGATGAAATCAAACTCTTTTGACTATTTCATCAAAACAAAGATTCCAACTCCATTTTGCTCTCTTCTGTCCATGGCTGGAACTCTGAAGTTTTCATACTCACTAGCATCCTCTGGATTGACAAAATACTTTGGACTGTATCAACTGCAAGTCCTAGGTTGTATTTCCATGTCATGGAAATCCTTTTGGCATCCATGTATCATATCTCATGATTGAAATATGTATTAATTGCTAGTTTAACCCGAACCGACTTTAAGCATTGCTACGGAGAGACAATCTCGCCGTAGTTAATTCCTTGAATTTGTTATAAGCAACAAGTCGAGCTTTATGGATAATACATTTTTATCCGTATCAGTTTACAGTTCCATTAATAATCGTTAGACTCTAAGTCTTCCGAAGGGTGTATCAAGATTTAATCTTGAAACATTTATATGGATACTATCTCGGATTATATTGGCATTTAGCCAATTCCGGAGTCAGGGCCCATCAATGCTTCCTTGTGTATGGTAGGTATACTGTTGTCTAACAACAATATCTTGTTTGCGCACCTGAGAGGTTTGCACAAGTTTTGCCTACGTGGTTCAGCTGCAAGTTCGACCGAAGTCCATACATCTCATGTAGAGGCTTCTCTATCAGTCACAGTAGGAAACTCAGGAATTACTTCCAAGGTTTCTGTCCCTTGACCTGATGACGAAGATACTGTTATCTCGTCGAGTTGCACTGTTCTCCCACTCACCTTTTTGGAAGAAATATTTTCTTCAAAATCATAGCATTTTTAGTGGCAAACCTTTTGCCTCGGTATTGTGATGGAGGAATTCCCAATAACTTGGGATAACCTACAAATTAGCACTTGTCTGATTTGGAATAGGTTTGTAAATTACTTTACACAAGCCCCATATTCCAAATGTTAAGAAAAGACATAACATGGTTGGGCATACCATACAATGGCTTCTTTTCAACAGATCTGATGGCACTCTTTTCAGTTTAAAAGCCGCAGTCTCTAAAGCATTACTTTAAAAGGGATAATGGCAAATTGATTTATGTCATCTTTGATCTCACCATGTCATAAATGGTTTGATTACATCTTCCCGGACATTCCACTCATAGTGGTGTTATGGGAGATGTAAGTTATGAAATTCTTTTCACAACTCGTCAGACATTCGCTAAACTTGTAACTCAAATATTCCTTTCCGCAATCTAATTGCAGAAACACAATTTTCTTGTGCCAATAATTTCTACTTCATTTTGAAAACCTTTTGAATGATTTCAAAAGATCCAGACTTATGTCTCATCAAGTAAATATCCATATATCTACTTTAGTCATTTATGAAGATAGACAAATCCACTACTAGCAACAACATTTATTAGACTACACACATCAAAATGTATGATCACCAATAAGTTCGTTGCTCGTTCCTTATGGCCTGTGAATGGTATTTCAGTCATTTCACTTTTTGGATGAAAGTTGTAAGTGTCAGATGATTCATAATCAAATAACTTCAAAATCCATCATTATGGAATTTCTCCATGCGGGTTTCTCCAATGTGACCAAATGCAGTGCCACACATATGTGGTATTCTTTTAGTCTTGCGACATTTAGTGTCAGTGTCACAGATGTATTATATTATTATCAATATTCATAACATACATCTCATTCATAATGAAAGTATGGCCCTTATGTTATTCATAACATCAAAGAACAAATGTTCTCTCATGAACAACCTTCTTGCAACAAGCATTATGCAATGGGCTAGAGTGATTAAAACTCTAAAATGAATTATGAAAATAAATACAGAGGTAATACGTCGATGGAAGGTGTAGTAACTTTTACTATGTTCCCAGCGCGTATCTAAACCTCATTTCTGGCTAGTCTTTTAGGCCGTAGTAGTTTTTGCATCAAATCGCAACAGAATGCAATCGAACGGGTATTCCTGTGATCAATTTTTAATCACAATACCGAAGAATCGGTGACTAAGAGTTTAATCACAATTCCCAAGAACTATTTCTTTTGACCAGCCTTCTATACATCTATAACTTGTATGGCATTCATACATGAGCTGGACATTCTAGTCTTCTCTCTTTTTGCCTTTATACTTCTAACAGTTTTACTTCCAATATTTCTCCTACTCTCAGAAGAAGCACCCAACATTAAGAGTGGCGTTAGCCCTGGACTTCCTAGGCGTGTAAGTCTTACTAACACCCTTCGGACATTTCCTTTCTCTTTAAGTTGTTGTTTTATTCACCTTCATTACATGACAGACGTTCTTCTGGATCCCTCTCTTATCAGTCTAATGCATTGTAAACACTTTACTAATACTTTGCAAACAAACATAGCTTTGGATATCTCATATCTTTTAGCCTTTGTCTATATCTAAAAATAATTTTCAGTTCCATGAATATCACATAACTGTCCCAAACTTTTGAAGTTCAGGCCTCATGGAAGCAAATATATTGCACTTGACCGTAACGGAATTCTAGTTTTTGGATCGAAGGACGAGAGTCACATCATCCATAGCATTAGCGGGAGAATACCGAAAGCATGCGATAGGACAAAGTCCTTCTCGGCACTCTTGAGGACAATCCTCACATTACGTTACCAATCGTAAAGTTTTAACCAGATAAATAATAGCTTATTCAATTTTAATAGGGAAGGTGGAAACGCGAGCCAATATTCTATAACTATTATGCAAATCACACTTAGACAATGTTCATAATTAATTGCACTGAGAATTAAACAAGTTAATTCTAAAGTGTGCTCCCACTCAAATCAATATCTCTCATAATTAATTGTGAGTGATACAAGATCCATATATCAATTCAACGTCATAGAATCATCATCTCATGACGAGAATTTCCATCGGTAGGCCAACTTGCCGATCACATCTCTATGTGACTCTTGTTCATCTTTCGATGGGCGTGTTCCGAGCTCAGGACGATCAAGCCAGAACGTCAAGACAACCAAGTGATCTCGCAGCGAGGTCTGATCTCACCCGCCTCACACTTCTCCAATCGTTCGTACCCATGCATCCATGGCGCACCCCGAAAGGATAGATGCCGTGACGGTGCTACACTTGGGAGAACACTAACAACTTGATATTTTTGTGAGAGATCACCCTAATAAAAAGCCACTACCGCGCAATCAAAAGGTTACATCATAAGGGATAAACATCTCAGGCAATTCATAATAGCATGATATGGTATAGCCCACTCTGACGGAGAAGTCTTTAATTTCTTCGTCTTCGGCATTTGCGTCGGTGTTCACCTTCGCGAAGATTGCCACCACCTTGTCGATGCACCAGATAATATTGCTATCTCTATAGCTAATAAATATAGTGCATTACATAAGGTTGACTCGCAGGTTATTAAAGTGACAATCATATGGCTCCAGCCATCATGCCGAATCATGACACGCATGTCATGTTAATTAATTTACATTATATAGTCATCTCATACATAACATAATTAAATATGAGAACTGCAATACCACATCTCATGCACATCTCATGTCATCCTGCAAAACCAAGTTAGACGCCTCTAATCGGTTTATGCAAAAATTTATTTTTTACGTGGCTTCTAAGGTTTCGAAACAAACCGAAGCTACCAACGTTCATCATCAAGTATGATTATTCAAGTCGCTAGATTAACTTTGCGGGCCGTATGAAACACGAGATAATAAAATCTTGAGCCCCATACTGAACTTCATCATACGCAAGAACCCCGTGCAGATCATATCTGCATTGCCCTTTAGTCTGCGAAACATCCATCTTTCTTTAACTATGGCAGAACCCAAAGAACTGAAGCACTTCGTTGATCTGTCAACCAGCATACTCAGGAGCAGCATGGAAGGATCGCGGATTGCTAGAACTTTGTCAGATTCCACCATTCCGGCAAGATCAGGACTACGCAAATTCAAGGGAAGCAACAAGAACATCGGGTAATAGATTTCATCTGCTACCCGCACAAATAATTTTCAGCAATAGATCTCATCTACTACAAAATTATATTGTGCAACACCCATACATCTCATGTATTCTAGATCGTAACCTGCATCTACGCATAGCACGGCTCATGATGCCACTGTAGGGGAACGCGACAGAAAACAAAAAAATTCGGTACTGCGAGCACGCCCAGGATCACTATGGAGATGCATACAAGGTTTTTGATCTGATCATTACCGACTCGTAGCGCAGCAGAAGTAGAGTCGATGAAAATCGGCGGTGCAGATCCCCGCAGCTAGTATTTACAACCTCCCAACCACAAGGATGTACTCCCTCGTCTGCTCGTCGGACAGTCCCTCAGACAGCCCTCCGGGAGGCAGTCAAACAGTCCCCCGGACGGTGTCTCGGACAGCCCTTCGGGAGGACCCTCGAACTCGGACAATAACTCAGACAACCCTTTGGGGGGACCCTCGAACAGCCCCTCGGGCAAAAGATCGAATCTACGACCTCTCTACGGGGTTGCACACATACGGTGTCATCTATCCGGCAGGGCTTCGCCGTCCAGAACTAGTTCCCACCGGAACCCAGACAGCCTTTCGGCTCTATGAAACTATTTCGTGGGAGGGAGAGAGAAAGCCAAATCATGCATGGCACTTGTATGAGAGTAAGGAGTGAGTGTGGAGAGCTCCTCTCCACCTCTATTTATAGGAAAACCCAAGGGGTAGGGTGGCACATGAAACACCCAAAATGCCCATGCTTTATGTCACACACAAAGGGCATAATGGGGAGGCAAAGGAGCTCCATGGAGGAGCATCCTTGGCCGGCCACCCTCATGCCCCCCCCAAAAGGGGTTCCCCCTTCCCCAAGACACCCCTTCTAGAAGCCTTTTGAAAAAGCCCTAAAAGTGCTTTTCACTATTCACGAAGACATTTTTCCGCGTCCGTTAAAACCGAAAATATTTCTGTAGGTGTAGAACATTTCCAGTACCCACTAAAATAATTCTGGACGCATTCCGAAAACATTTTTGGATCAATGATCTTCTTCAGCGAAAAGCAACCAAGACGTTTCCGGCTGCTCCGGAACATTTCTAGTTTTCTCTCCGAAAAAGTTCCAGAAGTTCCCAGAACAATTCTGGCACCTCCAAAAAGTTCCAGGTGCGTGCCAAAAACCTTTTTGGATTAATGGTTTACTCCGAAACAACTTTTCAGTTTTACCAAAACTTTTCCGGTGTTCTCCCCAGAACTTTTCCGTTGTCTCCGAAACTTTTCCGGTGACTTTCTCTCAGACTCCCTGTCTAGTATTCAGCAGATAGATGACCCTTAAACGTGTGACCGTTTAGGTTCGGTGAAGTATAGACATGACCGGAACACTTTCCGATCAATGATCAATAGCGGAACCATGGACACCCATATTGATCCCTATACCCACACAAATGAATATTCGAGTGAACCTGTAGTTTCCGTGTGCTATTCCTGTTGCTTCGCGATATGTTACAAACACCCGAGGTGAGACTTATCGGCATCCCCATGGATCAACAACTTGTCCACTATACCAGTTACCTCGTTACCGGTTTTGTTCTCTTTTCTTGTTTCCGTGTTCCAGCATCCCAGTGATTAAATCACTTTGTGTCTGGCCAAACGATGATGGATATCGTAACACCGAGAGGGCCCAAAGAATATCTCTCCATCATCGAAGGAGCAAATCCCAATCTTGAGCTATCAAGTTACTTGTCACACTTTTCCGTGAACCCGTAAGGCACCGTAATAGCCACCCTGTTACAGATGACGTTTAACAAACCCCAAAGTTCATGAAGCAAGTGCGAAGGAACTTGATACTCTCATGGTCTAAGGAATTATGCAAACGTTAACTTTCTCTGTGTTATTAACCATTAACTTGTGACGAATGTATCTCATAGCATAACATCAATTCGGGTCGATTAAACACAAGTGTTCTCCTAACATTGTACCCTCAAAAGTTGCCTGGCATAGACATGCCCATGATCAGGAAAACGTGATCATCATGCAATACTTGAGCTAGTCTTAGAGGCTTGACTAGGAATACTTTTTACCGTTTATTATTCCACACGTGATTATGAGTTTTCCTCCGAGCCTCGTGGTTATTGCAGACTCGAGAACCATAGCAGTTATACCACGGAATATAAACATAATTACGAACATGGAGATAATAATAACATTTATTATTGCCTCTAGGGCATATCTCCTACATCATTCAGATCCAATATGTAGAGATATGTTAAGCGAAGCAAGAGTTGGCTTCAATTTGGAGAACGCCAATTTCGTAAGTACTCTACTTGAAGAACAAAACTACAACAAATATATCTTACAAAACATGGACGAAAAACACAGTACCTTCAACCAATAAACTATTTTTTCTTCTTTCTCAGGTGCACTTACCTTGCTTCAATGATAAGCAGTGGATTGTGATTACCGCAAACCTACAAACGGGGAGGTTTTTTGATATTATGAATCTTGATGGCTCTGGAAATGATAAATTCACAACTATCATAAGCACTGTCGCCTACAATTTTAAGACACCGTTTGCTTTGACGTACCCAAACTACACTGCATTCAACATTAAGGACTTGGACTACAGATTTGTTCCAGTACCTAAAACTCATTTCAGGTTAACTTCTACCTTCATGTAGTTTCTCTGGTTTCGTCTTTTCCTCCTATATGCCATTTGAATTCTAGATAGTTCAATTGTACTTTTAAAATAACTACATTTTTTAAAGATGCTACCAATCTGTGCACCATCCCCAGGTATGATATAGGTGTTTTCGTCATGCAAATTCTGAAAACCTACCGCGGCATGGGAGTTCTTGGGTTCTCAACTGTAAGTTTTTCTGCCATTATCAATTCTTTGTTTTAGTTGTTGTCAAGATCACACAAAAAAAAGTGAAACAACACCAAATTTTTTGTTGCGAACAGGTGGATTTGCAGGCTCTGCGCGAAATTTTCTTGTATGAGATTGCAACATACAGCTATAGCGAGGTTCAGTTGCCAATAGTGAGGTTCTTCCTTCAAAATCTTGTAAGTTTTAAATACTGTCATTTTCTATTCTTGGTGAATTTGAATTCTGTTTCTTCTAATCATGTAAAGGTTCTTTTAATAAGGCAAATAATATACACGACCCTGATTTGTTGAGGAATTTTTTTTCCAGGGATTTCGGTCATTCAAATGAATTTTTACTGTGATTTCAATTCCTGATTTCTTTTTGAGGTATGTAACCTGAATTTTCAGTGAGGATAAGATATGAAGAAAAAAAATTCCAACACATAGTTGTTCCAAAAATACTAACAGAAATATAGTCATATATTCGAAGGAACTAATTTGCTTTGGTTTTTTCTTTTCAGGTGACTTCGGAAAAAAAAATGTCACATCACATCTGGTAGAATGGCTATTGAAGAATTTTTTTTTATTGACATGTTTTTTCAATTCAAATAGTGGTGATCAACTAATTTTTTTTCCTTCAAGAGATGAATACAGTTCAAGTGCCACCTAAGGAGATTCTGAAGAAATGTTTCAGAACACACCTTCTCCCAGATCATTTTTCCTTTTGATTTCTGGTTGTTTTCTCCAAAATTGTTCACTAGCTTATGCGCCATCTTTTTAACAAACCATCGTAAAAGACATACGCTGTAGTAGAACCAGTCGCAAGGAAGGTGTCGCAAAACTAGTCGCGAAACAGACGCAGAACCAGTCGTAAGTTTGGGCCAGCCAAAGAATCAGCCCACTCGACGCGCCTATAGGCGCCGCTACTCCTAATCGGCGCTGAAGGCTCCGATTAGGAGCTACCATTTGGGCATATCCTAAACGGCGCTTCAGGCGCCCATTACAAGTGTTCTTGTAATCGGGCGCACACCCCCCTCCGCTCCTGGGCCGGCCCATCCTACTTTTTTTCTGTTTCAAAACCAGAAAAGCAACGTGCGAGAAGTATGATTCGAACCAATGACGTATCCTTCTAGAGCTAGCTAGCGTAGCCAACCAGGCAACCCACCCGATTGTGATTTGTTACATCGTTTTACTCTTTTCTTCTTTCTTTTTTCTTCTTTTCTTTTTCCTTTTCTTTTTTCTTTTCTTCTTTCTTCTTTCTTTTTTATTTTTCTGTTTTCTTTGTTATTTTTTCTTTTTCCTTTTTATTTTTTGTTTTTAAAAATGCGTGAACTTTTTTTATCATATTCAATGAACTTTTTTTTCAAATTCTATGATTTTTTTTCAAATTTGATGAACTTATTTTCAAACTCTATGAACTTTTTTTCAAACTCGATGAACTTTTTT
The DNA here is from genome assembly GCA_039707655.1 of Elymus sibiricus. Lineage (NCBI taxonomy): Eukaryota > Viridiplantae > Streptophyta > Magnoliopsida > Poales > Poaceae > Elymus > Elymus sibiricus. The sequence goes on from CM077664.1 coordinate 41,053,830, forward strand.
TCAAACTCGATGAACTTTTTTCAAATTCGATGGACTTTTTTCACATTTGGTGAACTTTTTCCAAGTTCGATGAACTTTTTTTCAAAATCCGTGAACATTTTGTTGAATTCGTGAACTATTTTCAAAATTTGTGAACATTTTTTTTGAATCCATGATCTTTTTTGTTTTTTGTGATTTTTTCGTTTTTCTCTCAAAAGTCAATGGTTGACTGTCCAACTGTCATGCGATCGAGCGAATCAGCATTTTTGCGATTGAGCGTACCAGCAATTGCGATCGAGCGCACACCATGTACATGGACCGGCCCACGAGGGATGGCGCATGGGCACCCGGAAGCTTTCCTGGCGCTGAACGCGCCGAATAGGAGCCCCCGTCGATTTGCCCAGTTATCAGACGATATCATACACTATCACGTACGCGGTGAGCCCAGGCAAGTGCCCAGGCTGACCGGGCACTGGCTCCGCCACTGTGGGAGGCCCCTACAATATAATTGGTGCAACAAACCTAAATTGTACCGTGCATTGAACCTGGGTGGGTGGGAAGGCAGCATCCCCTTTCCACCACTAGGCAATGCCTTAGTCTGCTTGTTCATATGTTGTTACTGGTAACATTGTGTGGGATGTTGGACTGCTCATGGATAGTTATCGATTCCAAAACTAGATATCATTGCAACCACCCATGTAATTACATTACTACTATGTTGTCGACTATGACCTAGCACACTCGATAATTGTAGCATGTGTAGCCGGTAACTACAGTTGTCTCATGCTGATAACTATAGCACTGGCGGCCTGATAATTACATAAATCTTATGTTGGTAACTGTCGTATGAGCAACCTGATAACTCTGCATGAGCAGCCTAGTAACTTTAGCATGAGCTAACTGGTACCTATATTATTAGCAGCCTGGTAAGTACATAATTGTCAAGTTGGTAACTATAGCACATGCATCCCAATAACTACATAACCGCTATGTTGGTAACTTCAGCATGAGCAGCCTGGTAACTATACCACAAGCAGAACGGTAACTTTAGAATGAGTGGCCCGGTAATTATACCACAAGCAGCCCGGTAACTTTAGCATGAGAAGTCGGGTAACTATAGCCTAAGCATCCTGATAACTACATAATAACCATACCGGTAACCATGCCATGAGCAGCTTGGTAACTTTACCATGTGCTACTGGGTAACTACATAACTACACAAGGGCATCTCCAACGCTGACCACTAAATCGGACATCGTATCCGTCTGTGGACCGGGACCAGTCCGCGGACAGTGATACGGGAGCCGTCCATCCAACTGCATCCCTTAAACATCCACCTAGGTCCAACCAAATTAAAATTCAAATGCATAGCGCCCGATCACAACCAAAAAGAGGCTAGTATGCATAGTTTTGACAAGCCTGATCACAAATTAATCTCATGTAGCTTTTCGTACGGGCCTGTGCGGTGGTGGTGGTGAAAAGGGGCTGGACTTTGGGTGGAGAACGGCGGACGCGCGCTATTTGCCACGGAAACAGTGCGCCCAGCTCCAAATGCGCGAGCTCCACCTCAGTTTTGGGTGGGCTGGCGGTGTGGAGTCCTACGTGGCTGGTGTCCGGACTCCCGCAAAACCCCCTGGGTTGCTTCCTGTTTGTAGGAAAACGGACAACCAAACTAGTCTGCAGACCGACGCGGGACGCCGTTGGATGCCTTACGGGGTCTGGACCGCTTGGTTCAGATGGATGCACGAGGTTTGAGGGTCCACATTAGAGATGCCCAAAAATAACTACTCCCTCCGTCCAAGTGCATAAGGCTGCCCGTAATGGGAGTATCATAGGTAGTATCATGCATGCCAACTAGGCAATTTTGATGAGGTGGCATATGATTAAATGAAGAAAGAGAGGGTTGAGTATCATATCATGATACTGTATCATATTAAATGATATGCTACTATGTGTCCTGCATGACAATAAATGAAGTCATCTATGATACTCCTCATTACGACCAGCCTAAGTCGCATTAGGAGGTGCAGCCCGACATTAGGTGCAAGCAAATTGGAGGAGAAGGAGAAACTGGACCGGTCCTCCTTCCAATCAAAGTCCTGATTTCTCTCTTCTAAACACAACAATTAATCGCAACAATTAAGAGATGCTATTTTAGCTACTCCATGCAGGCCCACACACTTCATGCATGCAAACCAACTTGAATTCTTGCCTAATCAACGCTGCATGCATTGGTGGTTGCTCGTAAAAAAATAGGAGGGAAGGGGTTTCCATGGGGAGCTCGCTGGCGAACGAGGCTGGGAGGGGATCAAGATGGGAAATTAATGAATGGCGCCTAAACGTTTTGGGAATACCTGATTTTTGTAAGGTGACTTATGCACTTGGACGGAGGGAGTATGTTGGTAACTGTTGTATGAGCAGCCTGTTAAGTACTACATCCGTCCGGGATTTTTAGGCCGGAGAGCCACCGGAGGAAGTCCGCTTTTGTAAGGCCGGTTGCTATTCCCTATGCCTGAATTAATAGCCAGTTTGTTAATCGAAGCAAATTAACTACAAGTTGTTAAGAAAAAGTTGTGCTCCGATTGGGCCATGCGCCATGCAGCCGGTATATGCACGTGGTGCAGCAATGCATGCAGGAGCGTTCAGGGATGCGAGGCACAGTTTGGCAATTAATTTACGCTAGTTAATGCCATTCTATTCTGCGCACTAATTGGGTAGATTCAACACCAAAATCTGGCCCCGATGTGCCTTGGTCTTGCTAATCCTGTCGATAGGCCCAATAAACTCGGACGGAGGTAGTATATCATTAGCAGCCTAGTAACTACATAAAACCGATATGTTGGTAACTGTCGTATCAGTAGCCTGGATATATCGTTAGTAACCTGGTAACTACATAATAGCCATGTTGATAACATTAGAACATGCAGCCCAATAACTGCATAGTCGTTGTGTTGGTAACTATAGTATGGGCGGCCTGATAACTTTAGCATGAACAACCTCGTAATTATAGCGTGAGCAAAACAAAACATATGTGGATGTTCTCAACATATTTCAACAATTCCTAAATTGTGAATCCAAATTCGATCTACACATAGAGAAAGAAAAAAAAATACAAATCTACATGTGAATAGTGTCTTTTTTTAGATCAGCGGGGGAGGAACCCCGCGGCATTATATAAAGAGAGAATGCGAGGCACATAATTCGACCCGAGGAGGGGTCAAACTCAGGTCAGCAAGGCGAAACCACATCGCACCCACCACTGGGCTATGAGCCCAGCCACAATAGTGTCTTTTGAGTTTTTGTCTTATTGGGACAATATTCATGCTTGATTTTTTATCACATGTGGACTTAAAAAAATTAGGGACTGTAGACACTTATGTTGTGAACATCCACAATTTTTTAGAAAAGTTTGAAAACTTCCAAATTTAAATTTTGCGAATTTGGAGCACGGCATTGCCACCTTCGCTGATCACCTAGGTTATGCTTGTTTTTTACTAGAGATTGTGCCTGTGCCACCATGTATCGAAGCCTTTGTCACCAACAATTTAACTTGTTCACCCAATATATAACTCACATCTTGTTCATTGGATTTCTATTAGGGGACATCCGCAAAGAAAATATTTCATTCAGGGGTTATATATTTTTTTCAACAGTAGGCGCATCTGAGAAAAGTCGGTCTGTTTTTTTCTTGGAGGCCCCCCGTGTTCTTGCAAACATTGTGGTACTCTTTTGTTTTTATTAAAACATTGTGGTACTCTCTTTTGGTATTTTTAGGGGCTGGTACTCTCTTTTGGTTTTTTTAGGGGTAAGGCCGAACTTTATTAATCAAAGACCACAAACAATGGGATACAATTTGGGTCATGTGGTTGGCCAAACCAGACATGACAACCCGAAGCTAAAAAAAGCGAAAATCTAGCTAAACTATGTGCGTCAACATTGACCGCACAACCTTCAAAATTAAAGATACAATTAAACGCAGCTGCTCTGGTTTTGATCTCAGTGATTATTGCTACAGCTTTACCTTGACTTCCTTGGTTGATCTCTCCTACCACTTGTTTTGAGTCGGATGCTATGACAAGATTGTGTAGATGAAGGTCTTGTGCTAGTGAAAGAGCTTCTCGGCATGCCATTGCCTCCAGCACCACTAGGTCACAAACTCCTGCTACTACCAGGGAAGAGCTCCCTAGATAGTTTCCGTCACTGTCTCTACACACAGCCGACCCTGATCCACCCCTCCCTAGCCTAACAGCCGCATCAACGTGAATTTTAGCATGGCCCGGGGGGTGCCTTCGGCCGTTGAGAATCCACACGTGCCGGTACCGGACCTACAGTAGCTGTCCTCGACGTTTTCTTTTGTATTTATTTGGAGCTCCTGTATGAACCTGTCCACAAAAGCATGCAATGCCGCCGGAGTTTGGAATATCCCTTCGTGAATAGCCTTTCGTCGCGAAGACCAAATGGCCCAAAGTGTAACTGCCATCCTCACGAACTGCTCATGTGATAATGTATCAAGAAGAGATAAGAGCCACTTCTTTGCATTAGGTTCCGTTGTTGCGACCAGACTTTGCCCTAGCTCTTCATCGACAAGTGCCCAGGAACACCTCGAGGTCGTGCACTCCAGTAACAAGTGGCGCCAGGAATCCGGTGATCCACATAACCCGCAAGATCTTGATGTTGTCATGTGCCTATGCGCTCTTACATCTTCTATGGGAAATGATTGTTTCGAGAGTCTCCACAAAAACATTCTTATTTTGCTTGGTACCTTGGTTTTCCATAAAGACTTCCACACTCCTTCTTCTTTGTTCGTGCTAGAAGAGCCTACCGAGCCCTCCAACCAAGCCTCTCTTCTTTGCTTAGTTTCAACTAGCATTCTATAGGCAGACTTAACCGAGAACATGCCATTCTTCTCGTAATTCCAGCTCCAAAAGTCTGAGATGTTCGTAGTGCATAGTGGAATGCCCATGATGACTGCCACGTCAAAGGGGAAGAAAACCTGCTATAGTCGTTGCATATTCCATGTAGCTGAGGTAGCATTAATTAACTCTGCAACATGGGTGGGTGGGTCTTGTGTCAAGCACCCATATAGCTGCATCATCTCATCTCGGGGAAGCCAATTCTCTGTCTAGATATTTGTGTCTTCGCCATTGCCTATATGCTTGATCAGGCCCTGTTTCAAAGTGTCTCTCCTTCCACTATTGCTCGCCAAATCTGACTTGGGTGACCACCTAGGTCTGCATGCAATATGGATGACGCCGGATAGTAGATACTTTTCAAAACCCATGCGCTAAGGGAGTCAGCACTACAAAAAAAACACTTCCGTGATGATACGTGTTTGTCATAGTAGGTCACGTTTTCTGTCATGCATGTACATCCGTGACAATTTTATTACAGAACCAAGATAGTCATACCTGTGCTGTCGTAGAAGTGTTTCATGACAATACTCAAATTATCATCACGGAAGTGTCCACTTCCATGATGATAAATGGCGCGTCATGGAAGTGTTTTCGTCAAGGGTAACAGACACGTGGCATCCACCGTAACGGGTCGCCGTTAAGCTATTGGGTCCGGTTTTGGATTCGATAACCCGTTAACAGCCCGGACTAATGGCAATTTTCCACGTGTAAAATTCTCATTCGCCAAAGGAAACACGTGTCAGCTCGGCGCTGTGACAGATGTCATCCATTCAATGGACGAGAGGCACCTATGATACATCGACACGTGGCACGGCCCAATAGTGGCCCATTCAGGTTAAACGGGCCGGCCCAGCCAGAGGCCCACAAGATTTTGTCAGATACTAATGGGCCGACCCGTTAACAGCCTGCCATGTTTTGGGCCAAATTACGGCCCATATCAGATCCGGCCCGCTAACAGCCACTGTGCTTTTGGGCTCATTGAAGGCCTGGTTTGTATTTCGGCCTGTTAAAGGCCCATTTAACATTTTGAACCAGTTCGGCCCGATATTTGTTTCGGCCTGTTAGCGGCCCTTGGTGCATTTGGGCCGTTTTCGGCCCGGTTTCACTTTCGGCCATTTAATAGCCCATGCTGCATTTGGGCCCATTTCTGGTCCGAAGTGACTTTCGGCCTCTTAACGGCCCGTTGTCTTCATGGATTAATTTCAGCCCAACCTGACTATCGGCCTATCAAAGGCCCATGATATAGTTGGGCCTAATTATGGCCCGCTTTGCATCCGGCCTGTTTACAGCCCATAATGTGAATGGGCCAACCAAGGCCCGAGATAAATTTTGGCCTATTAACGGCCCGTCATGTAATTGGGCCAATTATGGGCCAAGGTACATTTCGGCCTGCTTTCGTCCCATGAATTGTATGGCACAATTCAGGCCCAATCTACTTTTCAACCTGTGGAAAGCCCATGGTATTTTCTGGCCCAACTAAGGCCCGCGGTTTACTCGGCCTGTTAAAGGCCCGAAACTAGTTGGGCCCAGTTTGTGTTCAGGCCTGCTAATGGCCCAAGATGATTGTGGGCCCACGTTTTGGCCCATATATAGAGAGTTGCGAGCTGGCCCGTTTGCGTAGTGTATTTTTTTTATATACCACTGATGGACCGATAACGTTTCGGCCCATTGATCTGCGTCGAAGCTTACGGCCTTTTCAGAGAGCGGCGATAGCATATACAATAAATAAATTACAGCATAGTGACTAAGAATAAACCTAGACTATACAATAAAGAAATTACGGCATATTACATCCACTGGGCATCAAAGTTCACCACCAGTGATAATAAAGCGCAACCAGATAGCAGATTACATACACTGGGCATCAAATGTCGCCACCAGTGCAAATAAACGCGCCGACAAAATAATATACAAAACCGACAGCACTTCAACACAGTTCAAGAAAGGTTAGCCCTGCCTGGGAGCTGTAGCGCAAGCAGCTGAGCAAGCTAATGAGACTGCACTTGTTTGACGCTTATATCCTCCAACTCTGGCTGCATAGCATCAATGGACGCACTGGACTTCTCGTTAATCTTCCATAGAGATTGGAGTTCTAGTAGGAGTTGAGCTGAACCATGTCTTTCTGCTTGAAGTTGAGACTGAAGAAGTCGAACAGATTCAGGTGGCGACTTGATCGAGCTTGTGTCACTGCTATTAGCGAGTAACTTCAACACTACATCAAGACATGACTTTGGGGTTGTATCGCTATCTCCAAGATGTGTTGCCTTCTTCCCTGCAATATATGTTAGAGCGACAAGCAATGGGTTCGTCTCACTATCATTGTGGCAGTTCTTCCTGGCGTCAGAGATATCACTCTGGAAGAGAAACAAGCAGACAGATAACAGGTTTTGCACGTATAAGCATCAGTGTTGTCAATTCATCCCATTTCTTATTGAAAAATAAAGAGACACGGTTTAAAATAGCATTAACATAATATGGCATTGTTCATAGTTAAGACATGGCAGGAAATGGCATTGTGCAGGAGTGGCCAGCTTCACCACACCACTAGATTACAAATCAAGAACACAAGCATACATGCAGTGCTAAAGAACGTATAAGCATCACTGGCCAGTGTGCTATCAATTTATCCCATTTCAGATTGGCAAATAAAGAGACACGATTTAAATAACATTAACATAATATGGCATTGTTCATATTTAAGACATAGCAGGAAATGACATTGTGCTAGAGTGGGTAGTTTCACCACACCACTGGACTACAGATCAAGAACACAAGTATGCATGCACTCTAAAGAAGATCATTTGCTCTATTTAGTTTAATTTACATGGTATGAATAAGGAACCTGGCTGTACAACTAAAAACTGAAATTGAGAAGGACAAACTTATGTTTATGAACTTCTTCATAATAAACTTTAAACATGCAATTTGATGCAAACGCCAAAAATAAATAGCAGTTGCAGTCATGCATATCCAAATATACACAACAAAGTTTGAAGGCTCGAGAAGGACAAACTTACGATAGTAGTGAAGACCGGCTCTATAAAGCCCTTGTCCATGTTGATGGGGGGGGGGGAATTCAAGAAGTTTACCACAGAATATTCTTCGTAAACATTGCCTTTATTCTACATTTTGGTAAGAGTAAATATAGATGTGATAATATATGAACAAATGGAGAATATTTAAGCTAAGATGCAGAGTGATGCTACATAATCAACTAGCTATAAATGTAAGTACAGTGATACAGGCAAAAGGTACTGACAAGAGCAATGCAGAGCTATACTTCTTCAGTAGCATTGGTTTTATTCAACATTTTGGTAAGAGTAAATATAGATCTGATAATGTGTAGAAAATGGAGGGCAAGGGAAAATAAGCTGCAGAGTGATGGTACATGAACAACTAGTTGTCAATATAAGTACAGTGATAAAGGACAACAGGTACTTACAAGAATAATGCAGAGCTAAACTTCTTCATAAGCATTGAGTTTATTCTACATTAATGTAAGCATTAATATAGATCTGATAATTTGGAGCGAACAGAGGATAAGCAAGCTATCATGCACACTGATGTCACATAATCAAACATGTATGAATGTAAGTACAGTGATACAGGACAACAGGTACTAACAAGAGCAAAGCAGCGAGCAGCATAGCTGCGATATCCTGTCATCCATTTCAAACCGGTATTCTTCTTCGAGCAGTTTTCCTGTGAAGGAGATCGGTAAGGCACATGCAGAAATGTAGGAGTTCAGATTGTCATGTGATATCATAGACAGTACCTCATCCTGGGGATGAGACCAGTGCATAACAAGGTTTTTCCATTCAATGTCTTGTAAATTTAGCACATGAGACTTCACCGAAATTTCATTTATAGACTTGCCATCAAAGTGTGTTTTCCTCAGGTAACACCAATACTGCTGCAACACGTCCTTGAAAAGCGCAGGCAAGCTTTGCTTGTCATGACTATCCAGATTGACCCTTGCCTATTTAGAAGAATGTAATGTAAATCATTGATGTGTTTAATCAGCAGAAAACAAGACAATAATCACCATGAATAATAGCACTTACACGTAAGTGGGTCAGGAAGATGTGAAAATGGTGTTTGTCTTCACTATAATCTTCCCATGATGGGAAGACACTCACGTGGTTCCTAACAACATTGAAAGCATTGTCTTTTAAACTGGGAATAACTGGAATGGGATTCCAATCTGCGGGAATTGGGGCTCTCTGTAGTTGGAATAGGTCTTTGGCCTGTGGATTTGGTGTACTTTTTGCTGGACTGGGATTTTTCTGTGGTACGGCAGGTGCTATGGCAACTGAAATCGGCATACCTTTTGCTGGAGTGTGGGTCCTATGTGGTGGGGCTAGTGGTATGGCTAGTGGAGTATGGGTACAGTCTGCTGGAGTCGGGCCTAGGTTTTGTGGCGCTGGTTCTATCGCCAATATAAGTGGGGTGCTATCTGATTTCTCCGGTACCACCACCTTTTTCAAAGACTTTGTTTGTACTCCTTCAGGTTCTGCAATCACCCTCTTCCTTTTGGATGTCTGATACACAAGAACAGCATTTGAATGGAAAAACATGGTATGATGACAGATGGAATAGGTATTGATAATGGATGGGATGGCATCTTCACATATATGATGAGTAAACTAAGTAGATGGTGGTGCAACGAAGTAGAAGAAATGCAAGACACCTTATGCAAGATACGTGCAACCAATAAAACCTTGCCAAATTAGAACAGGCACCTTGATGGGTGAACAGGATAGGCCATCTGCCTTTGACTCCTCGAGCTCAGAATAGTCATTAGGATCATATTCTGAACATGAATATGTAGGTGGGGAGCGTGTGGGTTTCATTGCATCCAGAATGGAACTCAATCCCTTGATGCCAAGTTTGTTAGCCATTGCACTGTTCCGCAATATTCTTCTAATGCGCACATTCTCATATTCATTGCAATCATGTTCAATATCTGAGATGCATGAAAACATAAATAGTAGTGAGATTATCTTTGTAATGCATAGGATATTCTAATATAATAGGGGCTCCCTCTAAACCCTTGTGTGCTATCTCTGGAATTCTGATGAGAGAGCCCATGTGTGCTGTAATTTGGTGCGTACATTAATATAATCTGGCACTACTACTCAAAAAAATAGGCTCCCTGTTGGGAGCTCCAGAAATAATGATAGTTGGCAGATGATAGGTTCAAAATATACTGTATACAAAGTTTATTGCCAAATCATGATGACGAGAGCGCACAGAGAAATAGTATTCCCTCATGTCTCTATATGTGGCGCACATGCATTTCAAAACTCACATAGTAACATTAGCTGACCAATTAAATGTGTCTCTATTTTATTAGTATCTGTATTGTATCAGATTTGAATTTGAATAACTAAGCTTTGGAATTATGAGTGGCATGTAGTTTAGCTTGAAGGATGGAGTGCTGCTAGTACGACACAAAGCATTTAGGCAGATCGTATTGTAGATAAAAGGGGGAAACCATAAGCATCATAAATAAATCGGGAAAGTGGAACTGGCTGGAAAATATGGGGTTGTATTACCACTACTAATCGAAAGCCTTTCGATCCCCTACAGGCCAGCTCTATTCATCTGAAGGCGCACTACTGTTACTATCAGTCTAGTCTCTCAAAGGCCACACAGCTCCCAGCATTTCCTGGATATTATGGTAGACCAGCTCGAAGTGCTGAAAGCATCTAGTAGAAGCGGCCCAATAGACTTGTCGACTGCAGATGTCCCTGCTCCCCTTCCGGACAAGGAACATACTGTACTTATTAAAGAAGAACAGAAGAGGAACATGTTAAAGAATAGAAGAGGAAGCATATTATGTAGATTACGCTTCTTTCTATGCAATGTTCATTGCCCACCCATGATGAACCAGAGCGCACAAAGAAATGCAATTCCCTGCTGTCTCTCTATATGTGGCCACATGTATTTGGAAACTCAAGTGGGAACATTAGCTGACCAATTAAATATGTGTCTGTTAACTAATATCAGTATCATATCACATTCGTATTTGAACAACTAAGCTTTGGAATTATGAGTGGTGTGCTGTTTAGGTTAAAGGGTGGAGTGCTGCTAGTACGACACAAAGCACCTACGCAGATCAAAGTGTAGATAAAAGGGGAAAACACTAAGCATCACGAGTAAAATCGGGAAAGTGGAACTAGCTGAAAAATATAGGCTTGTATTGCCGGTACGGCTAGAAAGGCTTTGGATCCCCTACAGGGGCAGCTCTCTTCAACTGAAGGCGCACTACTATTACTATGAGTCTAGACTCTCAAAGGCGACACAGCTCCCAGCATTTCCTGGATATTATGGCAGACCAACTCGAAGAGTTGAAAGCATCCATCAGAAGCGACCCAATAGACCTGTCGTCTGCCAATGTCCCAGCTCCTCTTCCCAACAAGGAACATACTGTACTACTATACTTACTAGTAAAATGCACGTGCGTTGCCACGGGCCTTTTAATTTTTTTATTCTGATTGCACATATATACGTGTATTATTGTATATAACTCGGTGAATTTTAGGCCACTTCCAACAACACCACGTCGGCAACCTTGTCGAAGGCTTCCTTTTGAATGTCGACATAATACATCTCCATCTCTCTCATACTCTGCAAAAATAAGCATATATGTAAATACATCTTCTGTATTATCATGTGCAACAAATATATAAAGAAGAACCATTATTTGTATATATCTCTTCTAATTGTGTAAGACTCGATGAGTTTTCGGCCCGCCCATCATAAAGCTTTGTCACTTGACATTTTCAAAGCATCATCCGAAGCCATAGTTCTTATCTCTAATCTACAAAAGTGAATATATAAACACTTATTAAATAAAAAAATAAGATAAGCCCATATACAATATATATTCATTGGTCAGCTGCTCGCTTCGAGCATGTGGCCGTTTTTAGTCTGAGTGAGTGGCATATGCTTTTTAGTAGAGTAAGTCGCATCCCAATTTTAGTAAGCAGTAGGCTCACTTGGTAATTATTTGTTGGTAATTATTCTCCAGAAATAACTTGCTAGGGTATGTGTTATTTTTCACTATATAAAAAAGTATGTGATATTTCTCTCACAACAAACAGTTGCTTTTCCCTAAAAAAGCAAACAACAGCTCCTTTTCTTCTCATCTTAAAATAAACAAAACAGTTCACTCTCTGACTCCCACCGCACGGAACAACGCTCACACTCACATCTCATTCCCCCGGCCTGCTCTCCTCATCAAGGCGTTGTCGCCGCCATCTCTCCCCGCCACGGCTTCTTGCTGCCGCCTCCCTTCGACGCCACGTCATTCAGCCCACACCTTCCTCTCACCGCCATCTCTCCTTCCCTCCACGGTATCCCCCGCCCCCCTCCTCACCTCTCCACGACATCCCAGGACAATTCCCGGTGCCAAGGAATGCACATCGTCGTAGGTGAGGGCAACCACCACAATGTGTTTTTGCTGTCATGATATATGAAATTATATATATCATGCGATCCTTTTGCCTCTTTTTTTGAAATAACTATTGTTGAGGTATGTGCCCGTGAGTTGCCACAAGGCCTAACTTTCTTGAGGCAATAAGAGGAGCATAAGGGGACAAATCCTGAAGAAAATCAAATAACCGAAAGAAGATTATGTGAAAATAATCAAAAAAAAAATAACATATTTTTCTTACTCGACAAAGGCGATGCATGTGGAGTGCACACAATCACTGAACAACCTTGGTCGAGCAACCTAAATAAAAAGTAAAAGCACCACAGTTTCTAGGAAATGACTTCAGCTCATTCATATGAAAACATGTTCAGAAGATAAAAGCATTTGAACACACCTGGCCATAAATTCCCTCAAAGAGAAAGGAAATATGATTGAAACATGAAATAAGCATATGTACATCGATGATTAAATAATGAGGCATGCACTCAAGAGAAAAGAATAAAATGTTGAGTTTTTGCTTAAAAATAACACCTTGATTAAAACTTTCTTCCATCATCAGCATGCTAAATTTTGCAGTTAATGGGGTATATCATAGATCAACATCAAATCTGTTTTTACGTACTTCAAGGTGGGGTTTCATTTCATATTTCTTTGTGCTTCTAGTGTAGAGGAGTTTAGATTTCACATATATCAAGAAGTAATCTTTGTATTCCCTAAAATAAGTTTCAAATAGATTTTAGTGTATTAGCAATGTTCTGCAAAGAGTGCGTTAATAGTGCTAACTTTCCAATGTCAATTGATCAAGAAATGGAAGTTCAAAAATCAGTTTATACATGTAGTTGCATGCAACTGTGCGGACGGATAACCATTGGGAGATAAATATCAGGAATGTGACATCCCCAAGTATTAAACACAGTGATCACCTCTTAATCTTGCCAAGTCATCATGATTAACTGTGCTTGATCATCATTGCATCTTATCTCATTTCAATTTCCAATTCAATTGAAATTCAAATTTAAAGTGAAAATAAAAGTTGTTCAAATTTGAAAACTAAAATGTTCATTAAATAGCAAATAATCCAGAGGCATTTATAAAAATATAATCAACATTTATTGAATTAGATAAATGACCCTATCACCCACAAAACAGCACCAAACAGAAGTATTTAATACCTTTTTATTTAAATAAAATTCTAAGGAAAACATGTGGACACCAAACCATTTTCTGGTAGTACTAAATATTGCATAGTAATATTTGAACCAAGTCACACATTTTACAAAAATCATTTAGGGCCCTAGCTATTTGCAAAACAAAAACAAAAGAAAAACAAAAGTGAAATAAAAAGAAAAGGAAATGGCTCCCCCTGGGCCAATCAGCCCAGCTGGCCTATCCAGCCAGCCCAGCCGGCCCAGCCGCCCCCTGCTTAACCCCCTCCCCTCGCACCCGAAACCCTAGCCCGATCCCTTTCCCCCTCGCCCCCTCTCTCTCTCTCTCCCGAGCCGTCGTCGCCCGTCATCGTCGTCGCCTCCCCGCCGTCGCCGTCGCCGTCGCCTCCCCGCCTCCTCCCCGAACGGCATCGTCGAGCCTCGCCGACCCGCACCCCAGCAACGGGGGTGAGCACCCCCTTCTCCTTCCCCCTTTCTCTATCGTCGCCGCCGCCCCGTCCGGCCTGCCCCGCCTCGCTGCGCTCGGCCGCGCCACCGCTGCCACCCTCTGCTTCGCGCGCTCGCGCGCGCGCCCGCGTGCCCTCCTCTGCCGCTGCTCCGCCCGCTGCCCCGCGTGCTGACGCCCGTGCTCGCCCGCCCGCGTCCGCTCGGCCGTTTCCACCGCTAGCCGTCGCCGCCCGCTTTGCCCGCGCACTGCTCCCCTGCTGCCGCTGCCATCGTCCGCCGTCCGCCCGCGCAGCCACGGCCTCGCCGCACCTCGCCGCTGGCCATGGCCATCGCGTCCGCCCGCGCGCGCATACGCGCCACCGGACGTGTCCGGCTCCCCCGTGTGCCCGCGCGCACGTGGACACCGGACGTGTCCGGCCCCGTAAGGGGCACGGCGCGGACATGTCCGCTTAGCTCACTGACCAGTGGGGCCCGCCCTTTTTAGAACGAAAACAAATGAATTAAAAAGAAAAAACGAAAAAGATATAATAAATAAAAATAAAAATAAATAAATAGGTAAATAAAGAATTAAAGAATTAAAATATATAGTTAAATAAATAAATAGTTAATTAACTTAATTAATCCTGTTTAATTAAACTAATTAATAATTAACCTTATTAAACTGTAAATTAACCTAATTAACCTAAACAATGACTCACAGGTGGGTCCCACCTGTCAGGTTGACTTTGACCAGTCCTATTGACTGCTGACGTCATCATGACGTCATGCTGATGTCAGCAAACACTGTTTCAGATAATGTTAATTTAAATAATTTAAATAATTCCAGAAAATTAATAAAACTTTGAAAAATCATATAAATTAAACCGTAACTCGGATTAAAATAATTTATATATGAAAATTGATCAGAAAAATATGAAGAATCCGAATATGCCACCCACCTACCTGCCACACCCCTCTAACATACTGAACATGGAACTTTCCCCTCCAGTTCATCTGTCGGATAAATGCCCGGAGCTGATAAAACACCTCCAGATGTTTCCCGCTCCGACTAACTTACGTAGTACTGCAATAGGGCACTCCTCGAATAACGTGCTGCTATGCCATACACCTGTGTTTGCTTTTGTTGCTTGTATTTATTGTTTCTTCCCCCCTCTTCTCTCCGGTAGACTCCGAGACCGACGCTGCCCCAGTGATCGACTACGTCCCCGACGACCCTTCCTCCTTTGCCGCAGAGATTCCAGGCAAGCAACCCCCCCTTGACGCATGCCTATATCACCTATTCTCTCTTCCTCCTGCTTGCATTAGAAATTGCTACTGCTTTGTTTTATCCTATTCTGATGCATAGCCTGTTCTTGTAACCGTTATTGATACCTGCCTGTTATCCTAAACTATTTAGTATAGGTTGGATGGAAAACCATCTGTGGCCCCTCTCCCTTGCTGTAGTTGCCCCGCTTTAATACTGGTGCCCCGATCAATGTGATCGAACGGGCTGAGAATAGCACAACACCGCACACCCCCTAAGTTGCTCGTCCCTGCAGAGCTGGCATCGAGTGCCGAGGGTGAATCCTCTTATCTCACTTCCGATGATGCCTCTGTAGAATAGCTATCCGGATGTGTGTTACCGAGGGTGATTCCTCTTTCATCACTTCCGATAAAGCTTCCGTCGTGCAACTCCTCGAGTGGGAATCCATCGAGGGTGATTCCTTGGATTCCTTCTCGATACTTGGACACACGGATACTTTGACCTTTGTTACAGGCGGGTCGAACCTGAGGGATACCCGCAGGGAATTATGAAGTCGGGCTTGCCAGGAGGGCACCCGCGAGAGATTAATGTGGCAGAACGACAGAGCAGGCGGAGACCACCCTGATCGTGATCCTTGTGTTACCAAGACGGAGCGACAGGTAGTCTGATCGTCTCTGCGAGTTACTAAATACGCCTAACGGATTTGGGTATTTGATCTGAGTTGGCTACGTGCCTATACGCACTACCACCACGTGGGATAATGGTTTAATGGGGCCCTCTACGTCGTAGTATCAGCCGAAAGTTCTTCAGACGTCACAGCTCAGAGATGCGGGCTGGTTGGGGTGGGCTGGTTACGTCACTGGTGTATTCAGTGTCGCGCCTGGGCCCCGACCACCCTCGCAACGTGCAGGAGTGCAAAGGGCGATGGCCCAAGACCCCTTCGCACTTAGGATTTTTACCGGCGTGCTGACCTCTCTGCTGAGCCTAGGTAGCACTGCGTCGTGTCGATTACCCGAGGCCGGGCATTACCCAGCAAGTGTGTCCGGCTAGATGTAATCGAGCGTGTTGGGTAACAGTAGTGCACCCCTGCAGGGAAGTTATATCCCGATCTATTACTACTTGAACGCTCAGTGTTGTATCCCGATCTATTACTACTTAAACTGGATACATGTTAATTAATTGTAAGCCCCGGGATTGCTTTCTTGCAGGGAGTCGAGGAAGGATCTCTGGGTTTTGCTTCAACATGTTTGTTAATTTATAAATATGCTAATCTGCTCTCTTCTAATGCTGCAAGATTGCTTCATGATGCTAGTCTTCGATAGGCTAGGCTTTTCCCCCTCTGTTCCAGCATTTCCGCAGTTCAGTCCACAAATATAGCCCCATCCCTTTGATACTGATGCATACTTAGCATAGATCTGATGTCAGTCTTGCGAGTACTTTGGATGAGTACTCACGGTTGCTTTGCTATTCTTTTTCCCCCATACCCGATTATTGCGACCAGATGACGGAGCCCAGGAGCCAGACTACACCGCAGGAGCTTACTACCAGGAGAGTCCCGGAGGCACGTACTACTGGATTGAGCCAGCCGACCAGGAGTAGTTAGGAGGCTCCCAGGCAGGAGGCCTGCGCCTTTTCGATCGTTGTTGTTGTTTTGCCTCGCCTTCTTAAGGCTTATCTGTTTTCTTTTATATCTGTACTCAGATATCTGATGCTTCCGCTGATGCTTGTATGACAGCGAGCTTATGTATTCGAGCCCTCGAGGCCCCTGGCTTGTAATAATAAGCTTGTATTATTTTATTTGTGTTTAGAGTTGTGTTGTGATATCTTCCCGTGAGTCTCTGATCTTGATCGTGTGCATTTGCGTGTATGATTAGTGCGCGGTCGAGCAGGGGCGTCACAAGGAATCATTAACTAAAACTGTCCATAGTTAATCTGTATGGTGTGAAATATCTTGACAAGATCATAAAAGCAACCAAATTGAACCGTTATCAAACAGCCACAACCCACTCCCGAGAGCAAACACAAAAATATGTGAAAAAGATATAGCTAATATGGCGAGCATATCCACGTCCATAATACGAACATAATGCATATCCACATCCATGTATTCCTGATACATTTCTACTACAGGTAGAGTCATCATTCAAAACACAACAACACAAATTTCTCCAGAGTGTGTTCTGAAGCCGAGTGCAGTTGTATTTCTCTTGGATATTTCTTGAACATTCCGCATGAAAATATTAGAGGTCGAAGTAGAAGATTGAAGGAAAACCTGAGTGAGCCTGCAGGTTGAAGAAAAAATCTAAACCTAAACATAAGAAACAAAACAAGGATAGTTTATAAGAAACAGAAAAGTGATGAAGCACACACCTACAGGCCCACACAGAAGGTAAGACACAACTGCACTATGAAATTTAAGGTTTTCACAAAACATTATGCACTCAGAAGTATTAATTAGATCTATCAATTATACTATTAGCATGCAAAGTCACTCGACTAAAGGGAAGTGTCAAGCAACATCCTCTAGGACTGGACTTAAAAGTACTACTACACCAACAAACATAAGCATCCGATAATTACCTATTCTTCTAATTTATTTGTAGGTTTTTCATACTATACCAGGGTTGGGGGCTGCGGAGAAGTGGATCTCAAGGAGGCGTCATCGATCTGTATTGAGAACTCTAGATCGCTGCTCGGTCATCTTAGTGTAAGGAGCCACACCATCCGTAAACCATTGTAGGATACTACAAAATGGATAGAATTTCATTTAACATAAGTGCATAACAATAGTAAGTCCTTGAAGGGAAAGCTTAACAAGTAAACAAATTAATGTTCCATTGTTCAGAAAGGAAAGATGCCTACTCATTTTGAAAAGAGTATGCCTACTCATTGTCGTAGCCTTGGTGTCATCAGAAAGAGCCTGTCTATTTAATCAAACACTCACTGGAAAACCTCAAGATTCTGGACTTCCTCCTTTGATTGCAAGAGCAATCTGGTAGCAAGTCTCAAACAAAAGATGTAAAGCAACAAGTGATATATCTGTCTTCCGCTCCATGTTGTGTCTTCTCTTCTTTTCACTTCTCTCTAGGCAGCAACCATCGTGATAACTATTTGCAATGGTGGAGCTACCTAAAAAATGTTGGGCGGGCCGGATAGTGCAAATAGTGCAACCAAATTAAAAATCAATGCATTATTGTGGGATAAACTTCATGTAAAACTCCTTTTTGCTCTAGCCCAAGGCGGGCCATGGCCCTTTGAGCCTTGCCATAGCTCCGCCAGTGCCTATTTGCTTGTCTTCCCCACCATGTTTTAGGAGTGTATGAAGGCTCGTGCGAATAATCCCAATTTACACAATGGGTAATGCCAGTAAAAGATAGATCGATTGGACTCACATAAACTGGCACATAGTTTACTATGACTAATCACTCTGTTAACTGATGAGAGTGTAAACACATGTTGTTGGCTAGTAGCTAGTATTGTGGAAATAGAAACTTAGTTTAACATTGTAAAGGTGATTCCGTCACTACCTCATGTAGCAAATAAATCATAGGTATATAACTGATTGGAAAATAGAAATCTCACCGAGCAAGACCGGATATGTAGGACCTAGATCTGGTTTTGATGTCAATTATGTTGTGGCCACTCCCAACCTTGAAGCAATGGTCTATCTTGGAATTCTTCCAGCTGCATATGAAGTAAGATTTAGAAATTTGGCAGGATTTATAAAATTAGGGGCGAGCCAGTCTGAGCAAAATAATATGACAAGGAATTAATGAGACAATTTTGATAGTGCATCAACATGAGGTAGATATATGTATATAACGGATTTTTTGAAAACATAAACTATGAAACAGTCCAACAGTAGACATCTTTCTGAAACAATGAAATAGTAGCAATCACCAAGGCTACAATTAAGCACTAATTTAATGTTGAACCCAACGTAAATTCTCATCAACAACAGACATCTGACTACCTTGCATCACTTTATTTGTTTGCATAGTAGAAAGTTTGAGCAGTTCAACACTTCCAACTTTATATGATAAAGTTTATGTTTCTCCTATAGCCGTCCACATTTTCTCTCATGAAGATGCATTCAGCAATAATTTAGATACCCAGATAACAAAGATATGTCAAAAAAAATCCCAACCAAATATCTCTCGTTTTCTCAAATGTAACTACATTTACACATGTAGCAGAAAAAGTGGGAGGAATACAAAAGCTACTACAGGACAAGGATATTAGCGATAGCTCCGGTGGAGCTCTCGATAGGGCGAGGCAGGGCGCCCACCCCTCCTTTATTTCCGGCAAAATATACTGTAATATACATACCCGTATACGCTCGATCAATGGATGACAGGTGCAATAAATCGCAAAAAGAGTTATCTTTGATGTTGGACCGTGACTTGTGAGAAGGCTCTTTATTTGGGTCGTGCTCTCGCGATGGTTGCACATACGACCCACACGCACGACGCACCGAACCAGTCATCACGAAGGTACGAACAGGAACAGATGAACATAACACACACCACGAGCCCAGGCGCATGCGACGTGCGAACCACAGCGGGCTAGCAGCTAGCAGCAACCAGCAGGAGCACCGGAGCCGGCGGCCAAAGTGGACAGCGGCGACGCACGCCCTGGCGCTAGCGGCTAGCAGCAGGAGCGGTGGTCGCAGCCAAGCCAACAGCAGTAGCATGCTGACTAAACAGCTCATAAAACAATATTGGTTGTCTATCTCTTCTTTTTTCCTGTTTATAACTATAGGAATTCTGAATGTATAGTGTTTACCGTGGCTTTAATTAACCTGCTGCCTTCATGCCCACTGCATATGTCTCAGTTGAACAACAATACACTAAGAGTAATGATGTATTCTCCACTTAATCGAAAAACCATTCGAGCTCCACTTAAACTGATTCCTGAACAAAATTAATGGCATACAAAAGTCATGACGGCGAAAGAATCGTGCTGTGCTCACCATGGCAAAGAACATGTCATAATAAGGCAAGCAAGGTCTGAATTAGAAAGAACTCATTCCGTACTGGCAAGGAAGACAAGGACAATGGAGGAGAAGATCGAGATCAACGCACCTATGGCGGCGTCCTCTACAGAGGCGAAGTTCTGGTCATTGGACCTCCACGCGACCTTGTACGCCACCTGCTCTTTCGAACGCGCCCTTGCCAACAACTGCCGCCACCTGCGATGTAGTACGACGCGTTGATTCCTCGTAGGGGAGGCACCCAAATTGCGGAAGCTAGCATGATCGAGTGGAGGACGATGACGATAGATGCAGGGCACTCGGCTAAGGAGTGGCGATAGGGGAGGAGGGAGGGAGGGAGGGGCTGGGGACTGGCGTGCGGCGGCGATTGTGGGGGGGAGAAGGGTAGACGAGCGCTAGCTAGGGATTGTGGGAGCTAGGAGGGAGGAAGTACGTAGTTTTAATTGCTTTTTTTTTTGGTTTTCTGTCCGCCGGTTCGGTCTGTGGGGAATAAAAATCGGTGGGGAGGGTGATATTTACGTGGGTAGGGGAGAAAAAATCGATCGAGAGAAGACTATCGATAGGTGGGAGGCGAACGAAGCGAACGAACGACCTACCAACGTACCATCACAACTGCAGACTCCCCCTTAGTAGAGATTAAAGAAGAACAGAAGAGGAACATGTTAAAAAAAGGGCAAGCAGATTTTGGATAATACAATGTTCGTTGCCCACCCATGATGAACCAGAGCGCATAAAGAAATGCAATTCCCAGCTGTCTCTCTATATGTGGCGTACATGCTTTTCGAAACTAGAGTAGGAACATTAGTTGACCAGTTAAACGTTCTCTGTTTTAGTAATATCAGCATCATATTAGATTCGTATTTGAACAACTAAGCTTTCGAATTATGAGTGCCATGTTGTTTCACTTGCTGGGTTGAGGAGCAGTGTTAGCACGACACGAAGCACCTAGGATGATGGTAGTGAATATAAAAGGGGAAAACCATAAGCATTGCGAGTATAGTGTTGAGCGTGCCATGGCGGATCTGAAGGTGCAAACCGGACAAAGGCTACTTCGCAACCAATGTTTGCTTTCAACTAACAAGTAAGATTCTAAGCGATGGACAAGAAATCACAGTAAAGCAGTGGCGATCTATTTTTTGGCTGAGATAAATAACTTGAGCAGATATGAAAGAGTACCGCCTCTGTTGCGGCGCCGTGTAGACATCTGCTGAGACTTTGAGGGTGTTGCGGTTGTGATGGCTGTCGGTGGCGTGGAAGCAGATCTGGGAGAGCAGACGGTGGCAGCGGGGGATATATCCCAGCACGGTGGACGAGACGGTCATAGGAGCGGCCCCGACAAGGTGGACGACGGCGCGGATGAAGCGAGAGGACGCGATGCAAGGATCCTGGTCCGGCGCCGTGGATGAGAGACGTCGATCTCTTGTAATGGACGATGGCGTCGGGGTATCAGCTCCGGCATGGTGGAGGAGGATGGCAGTGGATGGGGTGGCGGACGGAGGAGGCTGGGGTGGAGAGGGTGTTTTGGCGCCCACGGAGTATGAATGGGGAAATGGAGGGAGGGAGGTAGGGGAACCATGTCTTTGGGACGCGCTTGTCTCAAATGCGGGGAAAGTTACAAACTTAGCCCCCGTTTAAAATTTTAGACATCACAGCGATATTGGTCGGTTGGGGATAGGACGGTAATCTCGCATACCCCGAATATATGCCGAGAGTGATTTCGGCCGAGGAGAGTTTGTTTTGGCGCCCACTGCTACTTGTGAGCTGCGTTGGGATTTTTCCCGAAGAGGAAGGGTGAAGCAATATAGTAGTGGATAGTATTTCCCTTAGTAGAGAACCAAGGTTATCGAACCAACATGAGACTCACGCAAACAACCATCGATAGTACCTACACACACAAGAGCAAATACTTGCACCCAACGCGGGCAAGAGGGTTGTCAATCCCCTTGTACTCGTTAATTGCAAGGATTAAATCTAATAGTAGTAGATAGATAAATTGTGAAGTGAAATAAAAGTAAATAAATTGCAGCAAGGTTTTTAGGGTTTTAGTAATATGATTTAAATAGACCCGGGGGCCATAGTTTTCACTAGAGGCATCTCTCTCATAAACATAGCATACGGTGGGTAGACAAATTATTGTTGGGCAATTGATAGAATAGTGCATAGTTATGATGCTATTCATGGCATGATCAGTACATAGGCATTACGTCCGTGACAAGTAGACCGACTACTGCCTGCATCTACTACTATTACTCCACTTCGAGAGCGCTTCTATGCTTGCCTCTCTAGGTATTAAGTTCATGACAAACAAGGTAATGCATGAAGTATGGTGACATAATGTAGACAGAATAAAACCAAGGAATATGATTAAACCCCATCGTTTTCCTCTTAGTAGCAACAATACAAATACGTGCCTCACTACCCCTTCTGTCACGAGGTGAGGACACCGCAAGATTGAACCTACCACAAAGCACCTCTCCCACTGAAAATAAACCAATCTAGCTAGTTGGCCAAACCAAACGGATAGATCGGAGAGAAATACAAAGCTATAACAATCACACATAACAAAGTTTAGAAAAGACTTAATTACTTTCAATGAATAATCTGATCATAAACCCACAATTCATCGGATCCCAACAAACACACCGCAAAAGAAGATTACATCGAATAGAACTCTGAGGAGAACATTGTATTGAAGATGAAAGAGAGAGAGCCATCTAGCTAATCACTATGGACCCATAGGTCCTGTAGGAACTACTCACACATCATCGGAAGGGTAGCAAGGTTGATGTAGAAGTCCTCCGTGATCGATTCCCCCTCCGGCAGAGTACCGGCGATGGCCTCCAGATGGGATCGCGGAAGAACAGAGACTTGCGGCGGCAGAATAATTGTTTCAGGTCTCTCTCTGGGAGTTTTGGAATATTTGTGAATTTATAGCGCTGGAATTAGGTCAGAAGGAGCCACGTGGGGCCCACAAGACATCAGGGCGTGCCTACCCCCCCTGGGCGCGCCCTGTTGCCTTGTCGTCTCCTCGTCTGGCTTCTGGCTTCTGGACCTCCCCCGAAGCTTCTAGGGTGCCTCTGGTCCAGAAAAAAAAATTCAAAAAGTTTCATAGTGTTTGGACTCCGTTTGATAGGGATTTTCTATAAAACCAAAAACAAGCAGAAAACAACAACTGGCACTGGGCACTTAGTTAATAGGTTAGTCCCCAAAAATGATATAAAATTGTATAAAAAGTATATAGAATTGATAATATAATGGCATGAAACAATCAAAAATTGTAGATACGTTAGAGACGTATCACCCACCGTGTATGAATCGGGGTGAGAGGCGATTTCGGCCGAGGAGACTGTGTTTTGGCACCCACCGTATATGAATCAGGGTGAGAGGTGGTTATGTCACGTTTGAGTGAAATTACAAACCTACCCCTATCGAGACCTATAGAAATCGAGCCGACAGGTTTTGCGTGTCAGGGATAGGCAGTAATTTCCGTCTCCCAAAATTTGGTTTCGGGCGATTAGGGCCGAGGAGGTACTCGGTGTTTCGCCGCTTCGTTCAAATTTAAGGAGAATAAGCTTTCAAGTTTACCGTGCCAACTCAATTCGAATCCATTTTGTATTCTTTTTTTTGGGCAGGATCCATTTTGTACTCGAATACGAATCTATGTACATCATTTTTTATATATGTATACTTTCAAAAGCACAACAAAGAATTCTGCCCCTTTATATATAAATATGATTTACAAATGCCATGATCTCAAATTCATAAGGTTGAATTAAAATATTTGAAACCACTTTATGTTCAACTCAAATGTATGGATCTCTTATATCAAGAAATTAAATAACATACATGTGCCCAAATTCAAATGAATATGCATGTTTGATAGATCAATTTTGGTTCGAGTATGAATTACATGTATCATCATCTCTAATTCAAATATTTGAATCCCTTTTATATTGACATCTTTTATACACGCAACTAAATATTTGAATCTCCTTTCATGCCCATCTCTCTCTAGGTCTCTCTCGTGTGCTCCTTCATATACCTATCACTCTCTTTTCTCCATCTCACCCGCACACTCACTACATGTTTCTCTTTTTTCACAAACACAGTCTCTCACCGTCTCTCTCGAGAGGTGTCACACTCTCTCTATCTCTATAGATCACTCGGCTTTCATTATCTCTCACGTCTCTATCGTGCTCTGGTATCTCTCTAGCTACCTAGCATTCTTTTTCCCTGCCACAAACACTCTCTCACTCGGCTTTACTTTCTCTCTCTCTCTCTCTAGGGATCTCTCATGCAGCCTATATCTTTCTAGATATGACTCCTACCACTAAAATTCCTCTCTCTCGCACACACACACCGTCTGTTGGGGTCTCCTTTCCCTCTTCATCTCCATTCCAAAACTGACACTATTCCTTTGTTTACTGATCAGATAAACTCTCTCTCTCACACACACAACTCTCGCTTTCGCCCCCCCACTCCCGACTCCCGTCTCTCCCACACACACACACACAACTCTCGCTTTCTCACCCCCCGACTCCTGTCTCTCTCTCACACACTGATTGACCAGCCTCTAGCTAGGTTTATCCATCCATCGCACACTCTCGCTTCCCCTCTCCCGTATATATCTCTCTCGCGCTCCTTGTATCTATGTAGTTATCTCGTCCCTTCTTGAAACACGCCCTCTCTATGTAGTCTCTCCCGCGCGCCCTATTTCTTTGTAGTAAGAACTCTCTCTCTCCCTAGCACACATACACACGCACTCGGCATTCTTTCTCCCATGCTCTCTCTAGGTCTTTCTCGCATAATATTCGTAGGCCCCTTCGTTTCACGCACCCTGTCTCTCTAGGCCTCTCCCTTGCACACAATGTATCTCGCTCCCTAACCATTCATGCGTACTCCATGTGACTTCTCCCATTATCTCTCTGTCGCACACACACGCGCTCCATTGATCACCAAGCCTTCTTCCCTACCTCTCACACACACGCATACTCCGATCTCTCTCTCTGATCCTCGATCTTTTGTCTACCTCCTTTTCTCAATATCATGCACACACACACTACCGTCTCTCTTTATGTCGATACCTCTCGCACACACACTCTTCGTGTCTTTGTCACACACGCACTCCCTCCCTCCTCTCTCTCTCTCTCTCTCTCTCTCTCTATTTCAGACACACGATCTATCTTGAGGTCGAAATCTCGTATGCACGCTCTCCCCCTCTCTCTCTCTCTAGGTTACTCTCTTTCTCTATGTCGGCTCTCACGCACACACACCATTTGTCTATAGGACGATCCCCTGTAGGAAAAAATCTAGTGCTCCAAGGCCTCCCATGCTCCCATGATACGAGAGCTCTCGGGCTGTTGGATCGTGGATACAACCTCTGGACCTGAGCAAAATTTCAAGACTCTTTGAGGGGTTTTCTGCAATTTTTTATGACCTCTACCTGTGTCCGTTCGATCGATGATCCAACGGGCCCCACAGGAATGCTGGAGTATTATTATTATTTTTTGGACATCACACAAACGCTGGAATACATATACGAAAAGAAGAGGCACACGCACACAGTCGGTCTCTCACGGTTGCGCATACATGAGAGTTACGTAACGCACCGTAAACAAATAAACCCGTAGGTGCACGATTTCTGCATGTGCGGGTACCGGGTACGTGGTGGAGCGCACTTTTGTGCGAAGAGTCAGCTCGCGTGATAATTTGATCCGCAAGTGTTGATGGTTGGGGACCACACGTGAACGACCTGGAGGCGGTGGCTCGCTATTGATCGAGTTACCACGTTTAAAAAATACATTTTTTAGTGAGGTAAGAGTTCTGTTTTTCAATGGCGCGTTATACAATTTATTAAAGCGATTGGTATGGAGTGAAAAATGAAAATCATCACTATACACGTAGGCTGGAGTTTTAGCGCTTGTTGCTAGCCAGGGTTGCTCCCTTCACACACTCTCACCCTCTCCTAATCTAAACAAGACGGGCGGTAGCCATTATCTCTCTCCTCACCGGCGGTGAAAGATCCGACCGGATCCTGTCCGCCGTGGAAGGGCGGCGATGCAGCGTTGATGCGGTCGCCGTCGGTGAGGGAGGAGACACACTGCCGACGCATCCCGATCTACGTACCGTGCCGTCCTCTCTCACCCGGTGCCAAAGCGAACGCGACCTCTCACTGGCGCAGGCATTGAACTGGCGCGCCGGCCGAGAGAGCACCACCCGCTGCACGCCAGGTTGAGCACGCCTCCTCGCCGCATTCCACCGGCTTCAGACAGCCCCGCCTACCTCCATTGTACCCGCGCGTGTACCGAGAAACCTACTCCGGCCACACGTCCGTCCGCGAGCCGGCCGGCATTCAACACAACGCCGCTTGGCTCCTCGCGTCCGCCCGCTATTTAATTGAGGCCAGACGCCTGGCAAGAACCGTACCACACCTCGGCTCCCCATCTCCTCCTTGCACCATTTTCTCCACACTCTCCATAGCATCCGGAGAGCAGGAAGACGAGTTCTCCGGCAAGCCGGCTGGGTGCCCCGCCGAGCCTGCCGGATACGAGCCAGGCAACTCGCTGCTCCACGTCCCTCCCCGCCCCAGGCCGTCAGTACCATGGGCGAGGCTGCAGGCGGTCAAGCGGAGGAGCAAGCCGCTGCTCCAAGCTGGCCCCTGGTGCAGCAACTCGCCACTCCAAGCCAGCTCACAGAGGAGTGGCTAGTTGCTCCATGCCGGCACGCGGGGGAGCATGGCATCCAGTGCATCGTGGCTGGCCACGCCATCCGTCGCAAACGTTGGCGGAACCGTGGCTTACCGGTGGAGGCGGCCAGCACATCCGCGGCTGCCACCGACACCGAGGAAAAGTAGACCATGGGAGCCACCGCCGCTTGGGTCCCATGAAGGCCATCACCACCGCATCACCGACATACACACCCGGTGTGTTGCCAGGTTTAGCGCACACCATCGTGGACCCCCGCCTCGGCTTCACAGAAGCGGAGGAGCCACTCTACCCCTCCATCTTCACCTTCGGCTGAAGCACAGCCGGACATAGGGAAGTTATGGCGGAGGCGGAGGCCACGGAGGCAAAAGGCATGGAGGGCCGCCGCGGCCGGCATTAGATTATACCTCCAGAGCCGAACGAGCTTCCCGTTTAGTTAAAAAATGTCCGAAATGTAATTAATTTCGTACGGTCTAGTTTTGTTGTGCTCTCACTGATATGTTTCTTGCTCTCAGCAATCAGCTCTGCCTCGCCAATTTATAGCCTCTGTGGAGGTACTCTACATGGTGTTGGTGCGCCCAATGTCACCATGCCCTTATATTGCCATTGTTTTATTGCTGTCAATCCAATGCCACTTGTAAAATGATGCAATGTCATAGAGGGAGAAATATGCTGCTGTCAATCTAGTGTCATCGATAAATCCAATGGCACTTGTAAAATGACGCAATGCCATCGATAACGCTTTTACATATTTTTGCAAACACAGATGTGAATCTCCCATCTCAGGCATGTTTGTGCAAACAGAAGCAGATACCTTAATTTTAGTGGAACTCCACAAAATTATACGAGAGTCCCTCCTCTGCCATTGGTAGAAAATGCACCCTTTTTCATCAATGCTCTTAGAAGGAATTTGTGTTTTGGCTATGAACAAAATATTGTTTCGGAGAAGCATTGATGTTAAGTAGTAAGAACAAGAGATTTTTCTTTATTTGTAATCCTCCTCACATTGTTTTTTAGCTTTGAAGTGAATCATTGAGATGCATAAACTATTTCAACTATGGCTATTAGTTGATTGTGAACATTATCTATGAATGTGAAGATATCTATGAACGTGAGTTTGATGTGAAAGTTGAACTTGGAATGTTGGGCTTGCGTGTGAACTTATATATCATGTCCAATGGTTTGTCTGTTATTGTTCTGGAAATAATGTAAGTTATTACATGATCCAGAAAAAATATATTTTGTGCCATATCTCGGCATCACAGACTTACATACATCTCAGTCGATGCACGCACATCACAACATGCATGCTGACTAGATCAACATTTGAACCTAGCTATTATGAATGAAAATTTGGATTGACAACAGTTTTAGATAGCAGGAGACGCTTAGCTTGCTCTGCCTCTGCTAGCTTCTTTCTGGCTTCTTCATCTCTTGTTTGGCTTGGGTGAAGAGAGCATCTGATTGCTCTTTTCGCTTCCTCAGGAACTCAGCTACATTCTCAAGGGCTACTGCACGCTTTCTTTCAGCCTTTACTAGAGCCACGAGGACACGAACACTAGACGACTCCACCTGGCTTGTGTGTAATCCAACATCATTTGGGAATTGGCACCTTGTGTCTAATCCGGCATCATTAGGGAACTGGCACCTTGTGTGTAATCCAGCATCATTTGGGAACTGGCACGTAGGACTAGCCTCAAAACCTAATCTTGAGGTTGACCATACTTCCCTCCTCGCATGAACTGCATCCTGACATGAAGAAGTTTACTTCTTTTTTAGATCAATAGTGAGAGCTGTCAGGGCCGGTTTTCCAACAAAAACATTTATTGAAAAACCGCCCTGATAGTCCGGCCAGTACAGAAAATCCTTCTTTCTGGTAGACAAATCCTTGATACAGAAATCCAGTAGTACTTAATATATTACAGGGTTGAGCGGAGGCTGCTCAACAATTTATTACAAGCATGCCAATATTACACATAAAGGCGGATATGACACAGTGGATGTGGTGGCATACTACTGACTCGTAAAATAAAATAAAAAGGTGGATATGTCACAGTGGTGAGAGTGACATAACTCTAATATCTTACAGCTCATCAAGCATCGGAGTGAGGCTCGATGATTTATTTAGGTGGCGGAAGCGTATATAAAACAAGTGACAACTCCAGGATCGCAAGAGACTGACTGGGACTCCTCTAGGCGTCGGACTCGCTATCGAACTCCTCATCCATAAGATCGCCTTCGTCAACATCTGGCCAAAACAATAGCCAGGGACAAGCCAGTGAGTACTTTGAATGTACTCGCAAACAGTTTGGACATAAGATATAACAAATGCAAGCATTATGCACATGAGCAGAATTAGCAGTACACACACATGTATTAAAATTTGTATCACAAAAATAAAGAAAAGGAAGTCGGGCGGTAATCCTCCCGAAATCCCAATAAAATAAGAAGAAGGCCGATCGGGTGTCTGAAGCGACGCCTCGAAAGGTAAGAAATAAATGACGTGCCTCAGTCGGGCGTCTGAGCGACACCGCATAAAGGGCTTATGTCAAAATTTAAATAACAAGAATGCCACAGTTGGACGTCTGAGCGACATCACATAAAGGGCTTATATCAAAAGTAAATGACAAGCATGCCACAGTCGGACGTCTGAGCGACATCACATAAAGGGCTTATATCAAAAGTAAATGACAAGCATGCCACAGTCGGACGTCTGAGCGACATCACATAAAGGGCTTATATTGAAAAGTAAATGACAAGCATGCCACAGTCGGACGTCTGAGCGACATCACAGAAAGGGCTTATATTGAAAAGTAAATGACAAGCATGCCACAGTCGGACGTCTGAGCGACATCACAGAAAGGGCTTATATCAGTATCATTAAAAAATACGAGTAATCCAGGAGGTAACACCATCCCAAGGAATACTCGGCATATCATAATAATAAACAGGTTAGTCCATCCACAAGAATAATATTCAGCAAAATTCACTTCTGTTGTTCAACATATTAGTTCTCCAGAGACTGACACTGAGACCGACACTTGACCTGTCAACCAACGTCCTTGACCGTGGACATGGCTACTCGAATAGTTTTGACTCTGCAGAGGTTGTACTCTTTACCCACAGCCAACGGATTTCAGTAGTCACAAAGGACTAGTTCCGTCTACAGTATTTTAGAAGAAAACACATCTGACCAGTACACACCCATTTTTCATCCCGCTGCCAGGAATCACCCTAGGCAACGTTCCAGAAAAACCTTAAGACGGGGAGGCCACTACCTCGAATAGCATGGGATCAAATTTATATCGCGCGCTCTAAGGGGTGCCCCCCTCTCGGTCCAACCGGAAACACCCATGCCCCCTGACCGGATGACTGGCTTTATCTAGGGCCATGGTACCTTCATCACGGCCCCTCTATTTCGTGTGTACATGGAAAGAGGTTTGCAACTTACTAAACCGTATTCTTTGCAGAAAACATGTGGTAGCACGAAAAGAAGGTGAACGGGGACAAGACTCGATCTATGTCAACACTGGAGTTTAAACAGTTTTCTTTGTTAATACCGGCATGCTCCAACAATACCGGCGTACAACCTATCATGTCACAACATGACTAGGTTGCCTCATATCTCATCAAGTTTTGTGGCTCACTTGTAACCCATCATGTATGAAATAAAACATATTTCAAATACTTCCATAACCATGTCATGCAAAACATTATGCAAGCAAACATGCAAAACACTCGTCATATCAAAGGTTCAAACATGCTTGCCTGGTTCGGAGTAGTCGGAGTCTAACTCGGTGAAGTTGACGGCACCGTCTCCTTCCTCGGTATCTACGAAATCACATATACGAATTCTAACGTAAATACCGCGCGTGACAAAAAGTTGTTCCAAATATTTTTCAAATAAATACTATAAAAAACTAGACAGAAAAATAAAGGTGACAGAAAAAGAATCAACTCAAAATCAGTTTTTAGTTTAAAAGTTATAAAGAAAACAAATCCAGGGACTAATCTGTTATAAACAGAAAGTTTCCCAGGGGCTAGATTGAAAAGAACAGAAAACGTTTCGGGGAAACTACGCCGGCTCAAAGAGAAAACGTACTCTGCCCGAATACGCCAACAGAAAACGGTTCGAAAAAAAAGAAGAGAGGCTGACAGAGGGGGGTCCACCTGTCAGGTTTGAAAATGGCTCGCCGGCGCCAGAGAGCTTACGGCGATCGCCGGCGACGAACCACGGCGAGCTAGAGGGAAAGAAGGGTACCGGCGTGCTCAGGGGAATGGACCGCGTCGGTGAGAAGTGGAAGGAGTCGACGGGAAGCACCACGGCGACGACCTGCTCCTCTCCGGCGGACCTGCTCCTCTTCGACAGAGAGGTCTGCTTTCACCGAATTGACGTGCGGGTTAGAACGGGCGGTGGAAAATATTACTACTGGCAAGTTTTGGGCGGCGGGGATGCACTGACCAGAGCGAATCGACCGGGAGTCCGAGGCGGATCGGGGCGGCCGGAGTCGGAGAAGAAGACTTCCCCGAGTCCCTCTGGTGAGCTTGGAGGGCTATGGGAGTAGGAGGAGGTGTGCTGGAGCGAGTGGAGGGGCTGGGGCTCTATTTATAGCCGGAATCGAGGGGGTGCCCGAGAACGGGATAAGTCCGGCGAGCGATTACGGCGAGGCAGTGGCTTAGCAGGCGGTTTGCAGATGTCGGCAGCTTCGGATTCGACCCCAGGTTCCATTCAATGCATTAGCTCGGCCTAATTTGGCCTGGTGCTCGGGAATTGAATGGAACGGCCTCACGGGCTCGTCGGCGGCAGGGAGCGTGCTCTGCGCCTCCCAGGCCACGGCGAGTGTCCCTTAGCGCGCTCTGAAGATAAGATGGCCACGCGGAAGCTCCTGGAGGTTTGGGCGGTGCTGGATTGCGGTGATCTTCGCTGCACCTCTCTGGCGGCCGCAGCGGGAGGTTCTGTCGCCGCGGTACTCGCCGGAGACGATGGGACGGCTCACCACCGACGCCCACGTCCAGCCAACCGACCGTGCGGCGCGTGGATAAGGAGGAGCAACAGCGAGCAAGAGGCCAAGCGAGGAACTGGCGATATTGACGAAGCTCACTGACGAATACGACACTGCCCTCTTCTCTGAACTTTCTGAATTTCTGAAACTGACAGGAACAGTGCACTGCACCTGCTCGATGAAATGATTTTGGCACGAGGGAAATTTATCTGGAGCTGAAACTTGGTGAGGGGGTCTCTTGATGCATCTAGAGGCTCCCTGATGTTTGTCAGAATTTTTGGAAGAAGGAAAATATGAATTCCATCCAAATTTGCAAATCTGGTCCAAACTTGCAGCAACCAGATTTTGAAATTTTTGAACTGTGGACCAGGAGATTTTTGGTGATCTAGGTTGAGGGTTCTAAGGAGAAGCTGGGGAAATTTTCTTGGGGTCAAAGATCAAAGAAATCTGGTACTTCCTTTGTAAATCAAAGGAGTCCAGGAAAAAGACAGAAAAAGAATTGAGAAGGAATTAAATAGAATAAAAATCAAAAATAGGTTGAAACTTGCTGGAATTGGATGCTTGACTTGATCCAAAGTGGATAGGATAGATTTTGGAAGAAATATCTTTAGGAAAGATTATGGCAAAGGAGTGACATAGGATTCTTTTTAAAAAGAAAGGAATAAATCCAAATAAAAGAATTCTTTTAATAAAAGAAAAAGTAAAAGAATCCAAGAGTAATTGTGTTGACACAATCACAAGATGAAAAACCCTTAAGACCATAACCAAATTTGAGAAAGGTCTCAAAAAGAATTGCCATCAAAATTTATTTAGAAGGAGGTTCTCTTGGAAAAAAAAATCAAATGACCTCCTCCAAAACCAAAATAAGAATTTGCTGGCAAAAACCAAATTAAAATTTTTGGGGTGTTACAAGAGCTCCCCAGATCCATTCAGTAGAAGCCCGATAAACAGGACTAGTAGAAGTGAGTTCAAAAGGAGAAATATAAAAACAGACTCCTAGGGTGAGAACACCCACTTCCTACATCAAGCTAAAAAGGAAAGCAGTAGGACAATTAAGAGTGTGCTTATTACATATCGAGCAGAGCCAGCTTACAGAAACTACAACATATACATCAAAGAACACAAGGCTAAGCGAAATAGGAAAACCAACAGAGGGGTGTACTAAGCCAAGGGTTACTGCAGCAAAACAACCCGCAACCAGATAATCTCTAGGGCCTCTATAGCCGCGTTTGACTGACTAGCTTCAACATGAAATTACAAAGGTTATAGTTTTTCATCCTACGGCATGGTGGGTCCAGTGAGTAAATTGAGATCCTACAAATGATAGAGAGCCTAATCAAGTGTACAGGAAATTGTTTGTCCCACCTATTATTGTTTAATAATTTGCCACACTGCTGGATCGCATGGCAAGAACCCTAGCCAAGCTCAGAACATTGTTTGACGCTGTTTTTGGCTCGGGGCTTGCCCAGGGCCTGGCCTGGTCCTATGTACACTACTGCTACCAGACACATACCATGTCAAAGTAATTGAAAGGCTGTTACTTACCAAAGCTCGGTTTACAGGTTCGGTGCAGCTCATCTTTATCTTGCGACATTCCTTGAAGATGTCCCCAACATCCCGTATTTGGTCTTCATTGCTCCTCTGCATGTTGGCATTAGTAGTTTTAAAATCCCAACATGGCAAGAAAAATATAGTAATACTCACACATCTTGTGGGCAACATTAAAGCACTCATCTGCAATGTTGGCACGAGTAATTTTTAATATCCTACTTTGTGGCTATTCAACTTTGCAAGAACTACGTTGTGGTTTCATTCTGAGTCAATAGAATAGGGGGATCACCTCCCTGCTATTCTCAAAAACTTTTAATCATTTGCCACACTACTGGTTAGAGATGAAGAACCTACGCAAGCACATCGCAATACAGGAGCGACGCACAATTACAAGATGATATCTGTTGGACAATGCAAGCTATAACCAATTACTTTTACTGGAACAATAGCAGCCAGGAAAGGGGAACAATAGCAGCCAGGAAATTTGAATGGTAGGTATGAACAAAATCGGAACTGCACACGTACTGTTAAAGAGAATAAATGTACACATTACCAATCGCAGAGGAGTACGAAGGTCGCGGTGGCGTCTGTGCATCATGGGGGGAAACGGGAGTCAGTTCATTGTCGCTGACAGTGCCGCTGTTGCGCTTGCCGTCGGCTTCCGGGAAGCAGATCCGAGACCGTGGACGACGGCGCCGGGGAAGCGACTCCTGCGCAGTGTACGACGGCGATGGTGGACCAGCTCCAGTGCGGGGTACGACGTCGTCGATGAGGCAGATGCGCTGCGGTGGACGAGTGCGCCGATGTAGAAGGGGAGGGGCAGGAAGGCCGGCTAACTGCGGTCGGCTTGTTGTGGGGTGCTGTGGTGCCGTGGAGAAGTCTATTTTGCGGTGGGGATAGAAAATGGGGATTATTGTGGTGTACTCTGGGTGCGGGGCTGGGGGTGGCTAGGTGGGGTGAACGTGAAGTTACCAAAGCAGCCCCCGACCCGCCACCATCCGTTGGCCTGTTCGACCAAGGGTATGATGGTAATTTCACATTGCTCGAATCTGGGTCGCAGGAGATCTAGATGGAAGCGGAAGATTTTGCCGCCGACCTGAAAATTTGTAACACTGTACTCCCCGTCTGGCGTGTTGGGTGATTGGGCTAAGCAACTAGGAGTAGCACATTTGTTTTCTTAGTTTAATGTCGTGGCATTAATTATTTGTTGTAGTTGTGAAATAAATATATTAAGATATTGACTTCTAATGTAATGGTTTATACAATTCAATAGTTAGGCCTCCTTTGGTTTGGAGGAATTTCATAGGAATTCCATAGGATAGGATTTTTATAGGAATTTTTCCTTTAGAGCCCTTTGGTTCATAGGAATGGATTCCTATTCCTACATAGGATTGGTTCCTATCCTTCACATTTCAAAGGAAAATAAACATTAGCCTAGACTCAATGGAAAAATTCCTATGGTGTGAACCAAATGACATCTCTTTTTTCTATTCCTACTCATAGGATTTGAGATACATGTCACCTCATTTCCTACAAGTTTCCTATTCTTATGATAATCCTATCCTATGAACCAAAGAAGACCTTAGAATCATTGTTGAATTCCAAGATGAATACCAAGTCTACAGTACTTCACAATATACTCAAACTCACATAATCCAACTCAAATGAAGATCTAAATGCATTTCATAATTATTAATTAGTTGGATGCAACAAAACCAACCATAACTCTACATGATCCAATCCAAAACAATATTTGAACACATCCCAATGTGTGAATTCATGCATGTGTGAATGAAGATTAGAGAGAGAGGGTGTGAAGATGGAGCAATGGCGGGAGAGAGATGTGTGCACGCAACACACAAGATATACACCCCGTGGAAGAGAGACACAAAGGGCGGGAAAGATTGTATATATGTGGGCGCGAGAGTTGGAGAGAAACCTCATGAGAGAGAGAGGGGGGACATATATATAGGGAGGGAGAAGTTAGGTCTGTGAGAAAGTTGGAGACATGTATATATAGGGAGCGAGATGCATGTGTGCGATCGAGACTTTGTACATGTGGGAGGTGAAGAGACAAAGGATTTGAAGAGAGAGCTCAAAAAAAGCATGGACGAGAGGGGGGAGAGCTTGTGAATGTGCTTGTGGGGTGAGGGATTGATATTTTTGTGCGGGAGAGAGACAGAGAGCAAAGGAGTCAGTCAGCCGCTTTTATGTCGTCTTGCTTCCAAATTGCCCCGCATTCTCTAGTGCGGTCTGCTCGGTGATACGTCCATTTTGCATCATGATTTCCTTCTGTTATTTATATTGTTTTTGATCATTATGATGCAATTCTAATGCTTTTTCTCTCTTAAATTGCAAGGTTTATATGAAGAAGGGGGGATGCCGGCAGCTGGAATTCTGGACCTAAAAGAAGCACATCAGAGATAGCTATTCTCCGGAGCTCTAAATGACATGAAATTTTACGGAGATTTTTTATTGAATATATAAAAAATATTGGAATGAAGAACCACCAGAGGGGGACCACCAGTTGCCCACAAGGCAACATGGCGCGCCCTACCCCCCAGGGTGCGCCCTGATGTCTTGTGGGTCCCATAGATGCCCTCTGGTGCCCTCCTTCTGCTATATGAGGCCATTTACCCTACAAAAAATAAAGAGGGGACTTTTGGGATGAAGCACCACCGTCTCGAGGCAGAACCAGAGCAGGAGCACTTTTGCTCTCTGGCGGAGCGATTCCACCGGGGATACTTCCCTCCGGGAGGGGGAAATCGAAGCCATCGACATCACCAACGATTCTCTCCTCGTGGGAGGACCAATCTTCATCAACATCTTCACCAGCACCATCTCATCTAAAACCCTAGTTCATCTCTTGTATTCAATCTTTGTCTCAAAACCTCAGATTGGTACCTATGGGTTGCTAGTAGTGTTGATTACATCTTGTAGTTGATGCTAGTTGGTTTATTTGGTGGAAGATTATATGTTCAGATCCTTAAGCATATTCAATACACCTCTGATCTTGAACATGAATATGATTTGTGAGTAGTTACTTTTGTTCTTGAGGACATGGGAGAAGTCTTGGTATAAGTAATCATGTGAAGTTGGTGTTAGTTCAATATTTTGATGATATGTATGTTGTTCTTCCTCTAATGGTGTCGTGTGAATGTCGACTACATGACACTTCACCATGTTTGGGCCTAGAGGAAGGCATTGGGGAGTAATAAGTAGATGATGGGTTGCGAGAGTGACAGAAGCTTAAACCCTAGTTTATGCTTTGTTCCGTAAGGGACTGATTTGGATCCATATGTTTCATGCTATGGTTAGATTTATCTTAATTCTTCTTTCGTAGTTGCGGATGCTTGCGAGAGGTGGTAATCATAAGAGGGTTGCTTGTTCAAGTAAGAACAGCACCCTAGCACCGGTCCACCCACATATCAAATTATCAATGTAGTGAACACGAATCAACTAAACATGATGAACGTGACTAGACGAGAATTCCCATGTGTCCTCGAGGACACTTTGCCTTATATAAGAGAACTTTCCGGCTTGTCCTTTGCTATAAAAAGGATTGGGCCACCTTGCTGCACCTTTGCTACTATTGTTACTTGCTACTTTTTACGAGTTACCTTGCTATCAAACTATCTGTTACCGCTACTTTTAGTACTTGCAGAGAGTACCTTGCTAAAAACCGCTTATCATTTCCTTCTGCTCCTCGTTGGGTTTGACACTCTTACTTATCGAAAGGACTACAATTGATCCCCTATACTTGTGGGTCATCAAGACTCTTTTCTGGCGCCGTTGCCGGGGAGTGAAGCGCCTTTGGTAAGTGGAATTTGGTAAGGAAATATTTTTATTACGTGCTGAAATTTGCTGCTACTTGTCACTATGGAAAGTAATCCTTTGAGGGGTTTTTTCGGGGTATCTTCACCTCGACCGGAAGTGGTAAGAGCCGCTCCTCAACCTACTGAAGCTACTGAAAATATTTACTATGAAATTCCCTCGGGTATGTTAGAAAAACTGCTAGCTAATCCTTATGCAGGAGACGGAACAATACATCGTGATATGCACTTGATCTATATAGATGAAATTTGTGGATTGTTTAAGCTTGCAGGTTTATCTGAGGATGGAGTTAAGAAGAAAGTATTCCCTTTATCTTTGGGGGAGGGAGGCATTGACATGGTACAGGCTATTGGATGATACCGGAACATGGGATTGGAACTGGTTGAAGCTGGAATTCCACCAAAAAAATTATCCTATGCATTTGGTTCATCGTGATCGGAATTATATATATAATTTTTGGCCTCACGAAGGAGAAAGTATCGCTCAAGCTTGGGGGAGGCTTAAATAAATGATGCACACATGCCCCAATCATGAGCTCTCAAGAGAGATGATTATACAAAAAAATTATGCTCGGCTTTCTCATAATGATCGATCAATGTTTGATACTTCTTGTACCGGTTCCTTCATGAATAGAACTACTGAATTCAAATGGGATCTTCTTGAAAGAATTAAATGCAACTCTGAAGATTGGGAAATCGACAAAGGTAATGAGTCAGGTATAAAACTTGAATACGATTGTGTTAAATCTTTTATTGAAACATATGCTTTTCATAAGTTTAGCGCAAGATACGGACTTGACTCTGAGATAGTAGCTACTTTCTGTAAATCCTTTGCTGCTCACGTTGATCTCCCTAAGGAGAAATGGTTTAAATTTCATCCACCTATTGAACAAATTAATAAGGAACCCACTATTACTGAAACTAAAACACTTGTTTATAATGTTGATCCAGTTGTCCCTACCGCTTATATTGAGAAACCCCCTTTTCCTGTTAGGATTAAGGAACATGCTAAAGCTACAACTGTGGTCCAAAAGAGTAATGTTAAAGCACCTAGACCCTCTGAACAAATTAAAGTGGAACCTAATATTGCAATAGTCAAAGATCTCTTGGCTGACAATATTGATGGACATGTCATTTATTTCTGTGATGAAGCAACTAGCATTGCCAAACCAGTTAATACTAAACGAGATAAATTAGATAAAAGCAAACTGGTTGTTGGCATGCCTGTTATTTCTGTTAAGATTGGAGATCATTGCTATCATGGTTTATGTGACATGGGTGCTAGCGTAAGTGCTATTCCATTTACTTTATATCAAGAAGTTATGCATGATATAGCACCTGTTGAGATTGAAGATATTGATGTTACTATTGAGCTTGCAAACAGAGATACTATTTCACCACTTGAGATTGTTTGAGATGTTGAAGTCTTGTGTGAAAAGATCAAATACCCTAATGATTTTCTAGTCCTTGGATCACCACAAGATGATTTTTGTCCCATTATATTTGGTAGACCTTTCTTGAATACTGTTAATGCTAAAATTGATTGTGCTAAAGAGAAGGTCAGTGTTAATTTTGGTGATGTATCTCATGAATTCAATTTCTCCAAGTTTAGTAAGCAACATCATGATAAAGAATTGCCTAGTAAAGATGAAATAATTGGTCTTGCTTCTATTGATGTGCCCCCTACTGACCCATTAGAACAATATCTGCTAGACCATGAAAATGATATGCATATGAATTGTGACACCCTGGTTTTCGCTCCTTGTTTTTTTTCTTTCGCGGGATTTGACTCCCGTCTTTTTTCGATGTTATCGGGTTTCTCTCGCTCTTGGGTATATGAAGATGGTCATTTAGCCTTGCCTTTCCTATCCAACCAGAGACTCTCTTCAGTCCAACCTTGCCACCCAAGTTATATTCTCAGGATTCTGCCGCCGAAACCCTACTCTCCGGTCTACCGGAAAGGAAACCCTAATTCCTTCCGTTACAAAGGAACCCCAATTTCCTTTGATATATTGCCTCCCAACTTTTCCCAGAGTCTCTCCTATATCTATAAACCCTGGATATGCAAAAATATTGCCAAGTCATTTGCAATATTTTTCATTTAAAATTAATTCCTTTTTCTGCCAGTTAAAGGAATTAAATCCAGAAAAATACCTATCCATCTCCAAAGTTTATGAAAACTTGTGGAGATATTCTTTGTGATCATATTGAGCTCCCATAAAAATATTGGCCATATTTAAATAAGGGAAATTGCCTTTTCCTATTTAAAGCCAGTATTGCATTTTGGGCACTTTCGAAAGGAGCTACCATTTTGGTCGCCAGGAAAAATCCCAAATAATGTTTGGAGCTTCTCCTATCCATATATTCACCATTTCCATCAAGATCCCAAGTTCCACAGTTCAAAGTTTGAGCACATCTTCCAATTCTTGTTTCTGGACTTATTTTGAGGTTGTGAAGCAACTATATTTTATAGTTCTTCAAAAATTCTCAAATTAATCCAGGACCTCACATTCCCTATATGATGTGAGTATGCCAAAATTCACATCATTTTATCTAGCCAATTTTTCCCAAAAATTCCATCTAGTTTCTGTCCAGATCCAAGCTCTGTGAAGGAAGTACCACTTTGGCATTTCCAAATGAGCTGAAATTTTTCCAGTACCTTCATATCTCCAAATCATCACCCTACACCAAAATTCAGTTCATTTCATCAAGCCAAATGAGTGCAGCTTCAAAGTCAAGTTTCTGGACCAAATTTGGCATTGCAAAGGAAGTATATGCAAACTTGGTCCAAATGACTTGAAATTTTTCCAGCATATACTCCTTCCTACCCCATCTTATTTTGACAACATTTCAACCTCACTCACTAAGCCATTTCACCTCAGCTTGGTCCCCAAGATTCTGACCAGAAACTATTCTAGATCCCCTCGACCACTTTAGAGCCATCCTAGTCTATCCAGTGATCCATCTCATCTATTAGAGCAGTGATGAGTCTAGTTGACATGGTGTGACAAGCAGGTACGCGCCGGAGCACGTAGTGCACGTGGTGACCACGCAGCGGCTCTGCGGAAACGGCTCTCTGCGCTCTGTCAGCTCCGTGCAGTCGCCTCCAGCTAGTCCCCGCTTGTCCAAGCATGTCCAGCAGCTCCCCACCGCCCTCGTACCCCTCTCCCGCAGCTTCTTCCCCCCTCTTTCTTCTTCTCCATGCCACGGCGAGTGCCGCCACCGCACTGTCGCCCCGTGATCCTCCGTCGTCTTCCTCTTCTCTGGCCTCTTCCTCTCTGTGCCATCGCGTCCATCTGGTCGAGTCAGGTCGGCACCGAGCGCGTCCAAGGCCAGCTCGCCTCGAGCTCCAGTGTGCGGATCAGGATGCCGCAGCGGCCATCCTCATCTGCTCGCTCCGGCTAGCTATATATAGCCAGCCCCCAGCCCTCTCGAGCTCACCCCACCTTCTCTTCCTCTCTCTGGAATCCCCAAACCCCAGTAGCTCGAGCTCCGGCGCTCGAATTGCTCTACTCCGGCCGCCATGGCCGTCGCCGCTCCTCTCTTAAATTCCCGCGTCTCCGACCCTCCCCGCCTCCACCGAGACCATCTCGGGAGTCTCCTCTCGCCGTGGACCTTGCCCACACCCTTGCCTAGCCCCAGCACCCACAGGAACCCCGCCATTGCACGCGGAGCCGCCGCCCACTGCCACTGTTACCGCGGCCAGCTCCGGCCATCCCTGGCGCCCTCTCCACCACTCACGGGCGCGGGGTGGAGTGGTGCATCCATCCCCGGCGGCGCCCCAGCCCGCCGTGGCCTCCAGTCGCCGGCGCCGGCGAGGCCGAACCCCAGCCGCTCTCTGTCGGGGAGGAGGAAGAAGGAGATGGAGGGAGGAGAGAGAAGGGGTGCGGGACCCACCTGTCAGTGTCCTAAGGCCGGCCACGTAGGATAAGTGGAAGCGCCTCGCCGCATTTACGTTTTCCCCGTGGGAAAGCGTATTCTCTAAAATACGCTTTCACTTATTCCGCCGGCGGCCGAACGGTTAATTTGTGAACGTTCACTGATTAAGGGCAAAAATGGACAGAATCTGTTTGTTTTCTGCCTAACAAGTGAACGGCCACAACTTTTTAACCGTAACTCCGATTGAGGTGAATCCAGCGCCCACATTCTCAGCTCTTCGAGCCCATTCCGATGAAATGGCTTTCACCATGTTGACACTTTCTGAAAATACCCATTTTTCCCCTGCCCTCCATTCAGCCCCTCCGAGAGGGAACCCTTTCCGGTGATTTTTCCGTGAGGTGATCGCACTTCTTCCCGGAGTATTCCTCGACCCCCAGGCAAGCCGACCATCTGATATGTGCCCTAAAGCATTGCTCTATGTTATTCTTGCGTGTTTAAATTAATATACTTATGCTTGCATGCGTAGTGGTGAGCTGTATGTGAAGCTGATGAACCCTTGCTTGCCTTTTTTTATGACGGCACCACACCTGTGTTCTGAGCTGTTTTCAGCCGTCCGGGGTGGATGCCGACTTTATGTTTCTCTTTTCAACAACTGGCCCGTGTTCTGAGCTGCTTTTCGGCCGTCTCGAACAGCTGTTGAATTTCTTTCTGTAGCGGTGACCCTATGCTCTGAGCTGTTCTTCGGCCGTCTTAGGGAACCGCTACCCTCTTTTTATCAACATCGTCTCATGCTCTAAGCTGCTTTTCAGCCGTCTTGAGCCGGGGTTGAGTTATTCCGGTAACGTCCCAGATCTGAGTTGTAAAGACCGTTTTGGTGGCTACTGGTTTATTTGCCGGTTTCATGCAAGGGTTCAGATGGTCGTAACTTACAGCTAGAACTTGTAAAGTGATAACTTGCCATTTAAATATTGTCTCACTAATGACTCATTGTGATATTGTATGGAGATAGGTTGTTATGTTTTTCATAATTGTTACATCATGCATTGTTACTGTTATTGCAATGATAAAGAATGCGACTTATTAATAACAACCTCCTCCGTCGGCTGGATCGAGTCATAGTGTCACTGAACCGAGCTCATCAAGTGCAACCACATTTGCCGGTATGGGACGGCCCTGACTTGGTCTATTGTCCTGCCTCTTGTCGGTACCACCAAATAGGGAAGGTTATGCATGTGCGCTACCCTGGCCCGGTAGGCGGCGATAACCTTGTGAGCCCAGTTAAGTTATATGGATGCAGGTCCCCGTTTGGGACAGTTTTGTTTGGCCACGATGGTGGCAGGTGTCACGGGGTGACACAGGGGCCACCCAGGACATGACCCTGGGAGGGTATGATTGTCGGTGGGACCGTAAGAGTGCCAGGCAATAGACAAGGTTTTGTTGGAGCAGCACTGGTCCACCCGAATGGGAACATGTACTAAAGTATGAGGCCAGGCACTCCATGGTGTGGGTAAAGTGCGCAACCTCTGCAGAGTGTAAATCTATTCGAATAGCCGCGTCCTCGGTCATGGACAGTTCGTACTAGGCCACTATTTGGTCTGTGTCGAGTCTGGAGGAGCAAACTATATAACGTATTGTTAAGACTGAACCAGAGAGTGGTAAGGTTTGTCAGACTTGCAGTGCAGATGCATGGACATTAGATGATGTCAAAGGTTTGAATGCTAGCCATGAGATGGCTATGAGATGAGTGATTGGGTGACCGCAAACCTTGGATCAAATTTGGATCGTGAGCATATTCGGAGTTCGGATCATTTACCTGATATACTTTACTTTACTGCATTTACTTCAGTAATTATCATGCTAGATAATACTGTTATGACATGATAATTAATGTTGCTAGATGATTAATCTTGCTAGATAATCCTGCCTTAGTATGATAGCTAATATTGTTAAGATAATAAGTACTTGCTTGAATGCCATGGATTGCTTTTCTTGGTGTATATGTTGGTTTGGTTTGCTTGCGAGTACATTCAAAAGTACTCAGCGGCCTTCAATGTGGCCAGGTTCACCTAAGGATTCGACGTTCGCTAGCAAGGAGCCGGAGTGTTCACGGGCTAGAAGAGTAACCCAGCCAGATCCCTGTGGATTGGAGCCGCACCAAGACCATGCTACCTTAGATAGAGATTTTCCGCTGCCATCACCCTTGTACAATATCATGTAAGACTTGTA
Organism: Elymus sibiricus; assembly: GCA_039707655.1. Lineage (NCBI taxonomy): Eukaryota > Viridiplantae > Streptophyta > Magnoliopsida > Poales > Poaceae > Elymus > Elymus sibiricus. Next base: position 41,097,208 of record CM077664.1, read on the forward strand.
TATCTATTAATAGAAAAGCTTGTGTTCATGATACTTGTTGTAAAAGCGCATGCCAGAGTGATTTTCCTGGGCTGGTATGTGCGGCGACCGTCTGACTACAGTGGTATTCAGGCGGGGCGCCACATGAATGAAAGAAATGAAATAGATGAGATATTCTTTAAACAAGCACCTATCCTGAAACATAATTTACCTGTTGAAACTTTGGGAGATCCTCTCCCACCTAAGAGTGATCTTGTGTTTGAATTAAAGAAACTTCCTGATACATTGAAATATGCTTACCTTGATGAGAAGAAAATCTATCCTGTTATTATCAATGCTAACCTTTCAGTGCACGAAGAGAAAAGATTACTTAAAACTTTAAGAAAGCATCGTGCTGCAATTGGATATACTCTTGATGATCTTAAGGGCATTAGTCCCACCTTATGTCAACACAAGATTAATATGGAGCTTGACGCTAAACCAGTTGTTGATCATCAACGTCGCTTGAATCCCAAAATGAAGGATGTGGTAAGAACTAAAATATTAAAGCTCCTGGAAGCTTGTATTATTTATCCTATAGCTGATAATAGATGGGTGAGTCCTATTCATTATGTCCCTAAGAAAGGAGGCATTACTGTTGTTCCTAATGATAAAAATGAACTCATCCCACAAAGAATTGTAACTGGCTATAGGATGGTAATTGATTTTTGAAAATTAAACAAAGCTACTAGAAAAGATCATTACCCTTTGCCTTTCATTGATCAAATGTTAGAAAGATTATCTAAGCATACACACTTCTGCTTTCTAGACGGATATTCTGGTTTTTCTCAAATACCTGTATCATAAGAAGATCAAGAGAAAACTAATTTTACTTGTCCTTTTGGAACTTATGCTTATAGATGTATGCCTTTTGGTTTATGTAATGCACCCGCTACCTTTCAAAGATGCATAACTGCTATATTCTCTGATTTCTGTGAGAAAATTGTTGAGGTATTCATGGATGATTTTTCTGTTTACGGAACTTCCTTTGATGATTGCTTAAGCAATCTTGACAAAGTTTTGCAGAGATGTGAAGAGACTAATCTTGTCTTGAATTGGGAGAAGTGCCACTTTATGGTGAACGAAGGTATAGTGCTTGGTCATAAAATTTCTGAAAGAGGTATTGAGGTAGATAAAGCTAAAGTTGATGCAATTGAGAAAATGCCATGCCATAAGGATATTAAAGGTATAAGAAGTTTCCTAGGTCATGCTGGTTTCTATAGAAGATTTATTAAGGATTTCTCTAAGATCTCTAGGCCACTTACTAATCTCCTACAAAAAGATGTTCCGTTTGTTTTTTATGATGATTGTGTAGAAGCTTTCGAAATACTTAAGAAAGCTTTAATTTCTGCACCTATTGTTCAACCACCTGATTGGAACCTACCCTTTGAAATCATGTGTGATGCTAGTGACTATGCTGTTGGTGCTGTTCTAGGTCAAAGAGTTGATAAAAAATTGAATGTTATTCATTATGCTAGTAAGACCTTGGATAGTGCTCAAAGAAACTATGCCACTACTGAGAAAGAATTTTTAGCAGTTGTGTTTGCATGTGATAAATTCAGATCCTATATTGTAGATTCTAAAGTAACTATTCACACTGATCATGCTGCTATTAGATATCTTATGGAAAAGAAAGATGCTAAACCTAGGTTGATTAGGTGGGTTCTTTTGCTGCAAGAATTTGATCTACATATTGTTGATAGAAAAGGAGCTGAAAACCCTGTAGCGGATAATTTGTCTAGGATGGAAAATGTTCTTGATGACCCACTGCCTATTGATGATAGTTTTCCTGATGAGCAATTAGCGGTTGTAAATGCTTCTACTTCTCGCAATAATCCTAGGTATGCAGATTATGCTAATTTCATTGTTTCTAAATACATACCACCTAGTTACACATACCAACAAAAGAAAAAGTTCTTCTTTGATTTAAGACATTACTTTTGGGATGACCCACATTTATATAAATGAGTAGATGATGTTATTAGACATTGTGTACCTGAGCATGAACAGGAACAGATCCTACGGAAGTGTCACTCCGAGGCATACGGAGGACACCATGCGGGAGATAGAACTGCACATAAGGTATTACAGTCTGGGTTTTATTGGCCTACTCTCTTCAAGGACACACGTAAGTTGGTCCTCTCTTGTGATGAATGTCAAAGAATTGGTAATATTGGTAGATGTCAGGAAATGCCTATGAATTATTCACTTGTTATTGAACCATTTGATGTTTGGGGTTTGATTATATGGGACCTTTTCCTTCCTCTAACGGATACACTCATATTCTAGTTGCTGTTGATTATGTTACTAAGTGGGTAGAAGCTATTCCAACTAGTAGTGCTGATCACAACACTTCTATTAAAATTCTTAAAGAGGTTATCTTCTCGAGGTTTGGAGTCCCTAGATATTTAATGACTGATGGTGGTTCACATTTCATTCATGGTGCATTCCGTAAACTCTTAGCTAAATATGATGTTAACATTAGAATTGCATCACCTTATCATCCTCAGTCTAGTGGGCAAGTTGAATTGAGCAATAGAGAAATAAAATTAATCTTGCAAAAGACTGTTAATAGATCTAGGAAGAATTGGTCTAAGAAACTTGATGATGCATTGTGGGCATACAGAACTGCTTATAAAAATCCTATGGGTATGTCCCCTTATAAAATGGTCTATGGGAAAGCATGTCATTTACCTCTTGACTTAGAACATAAAGCTTATTGGGCAATTAAAGAACTCAACTATGATTTCAAACTTGCCGGTGAAAAGAGGTTATTTGATATTAGCTCATTAGATGAATGGAGAACACAAGCTTATGAGAATGCCAAATTATTTAAAGAAAAAGTTAAAAGGTGGCATGATAAAAGGATTCAAAAACGAGAATTTAATGTCGGTGACCAAGTTCTATTGTACAATTCTCGCTTTAGATTTTTTGCAGGAAAACTTCTTTCCAAATGGGAAGGACCATACATCGTCGAAGAAGTTTATCGCTCCGGAGCCATCAAGATTAATAACGCGGAGTGAACAAATCCGAAGGTGGTTAATGGGCAAAGAATTAAGCATTATATTTCAGGTACACCCATTAATATTGAAACCAATATAATTCAAACAACTACACCGGAGGAACATCTAAAAGAGACCTTCTGGAACGCTCCAGAACCTTGAAAAGGGGTAGGTATGTGATACGGTATGTAAACCGACTCCAAAAATTCCGTAAAAATATTTTCTGTCAGTTTTGGAATATTATAAAAATTAGAAAAATAAGAAATCGTCGAGAAGGCGCACGAGGAGGCCACAAGACAACAGGGCGCGCCCTACCCCCTGGGTGCGCCATGATGTCTTGTGGGCCCCTCGTGCACCTTCCCGACTCTATATTCCTCTCATATACTTGTTTTGCAAGATAAAAATTCATTATATATACTTCCCGATGTTTTGACCACCGTATCGCAAGTTTCTCCCCTATTCTTGTTTCGGGCTGTTTTTTTCTGACAGATCCATATCGCTATGTCGTCATCAAGCTCATCCAAGGACAAGTTCTTCGAGAAGGTCATCAACCCTTACCTTCTGGAGGTGTTGAAACACCCTCAAACCATGGAGATGCGTGAGGGGGTGCTTCACATCCGGGACGTTCAAGGGCCGAAGAAGGAGGGAAGCGATAAGGCCAGGCTTGAAGCAGTGGAGCAGGAAATCTTCAAGTGCCAAGGGATGGTGGAGCGCGGACTCAGTGCCAACCACTCCATGATTACGGATTTTATCCGTGAACATAAGTGGGACAGCAAGGATATCGGAGAGGCCATCTTCAAGCTTCATGACAGGATCGATCATCTCCAAGCAAATTTATGACCTGCAAAATCAGAACTGTGAGTATGAGTCCAGATTTATAAGGATGAGCCTAGCTGCAGATTTCAGGATCCTGGAGACACGTTCCTCTTTCTTTGATGGGGAGCCCATGCCATGGAAGACGGAAGACAAGCCCACCACTTCATCATCGCCATCACCAAAGAAGGAGACATGAGTACATGGGTATGGGCACCACCCTTGGCTTGTTCCAAGCTTGGGGGAGGTGCCCCGGTATCATATCACCATCACTTTTATCATCATTATCTATCTTAGTTCGATCCTTAGTTATTTCGTGATTTAGAAGAATAAAAGTTTTAGTATGAAGTAGTATTCGAGTGCTAGTTTCGTGATCTATCTATCTATGTAATCGTGTGTGAGAGTTATATAATAAAGAGTAGTGTGAGTTTTGCTTCTTTACTTTCTTGCATCAATCATAACGTGAAAATAGAAAGGTCATATGCTAATCCCATGGGGAGTAATAATGACTTCACATAAAAGAGGTATATTAATAAAGTTTGTTGGAAGTTAGCAAACATAGTATTGGTCCTTGATGCAATTCATGAAAGATTAATAAAGGAAGAGAAGCTCCACATATAAATATACTATCTTAGACATCTTTTATGATTGTGAGCCACCATCAAATATTTTTAGCTTGATCGAATAGTTGATGTTGGACAAGGAAGACAACGTAATGATTTATGTTTGCTTATATTCACATAGAGGTTATATTGTCATGGATCCTCTAACATGTGGTGCTTGCTTATAATCTTTTGCTAGCCAAAATTTTGTACTAAGTATAGATACTACTTGTGCATCCAAAAACCCCTTAAACCCAGTTTCTTGTCATGAGAGTCCACCATACCTACCTATGGATTGAATAAGATCCTTCAAGTAAGTTGTCATCGGTGCAAAGCAAATAAAAATTTGCTCTTAAATATGTATGATTTCTTATTGTAAGGGAAAATAAGCTTTATACGATCTTGTGATGGCAAAGAAATAAAAATGACGGACTGCATAATAAAGGTTGCTATCATAAGGGGCAATATAAAGTGACGTTCCTTTACATTAAGAGCTTGCACATCTAAATGAAAAAGTGCATGACAACCTCTGCTTCCCTCTGCAAAGGGCCTATCTTTTTCTTTTCATTATGCAAGAGTCAAAAATATGCATCCCTATTCCAATCTTAATTATTCTCCACTTGGCAAGCATCATGTGGTAGGGAAAGATCCAGACACATATATCCAGTTGGATGTAGGTAATCATAAGTTATTATTGTTGACATTATCCTTGAGGTAAATAAGTTGGGTGGTGAAACAATAAACCTCCATCTTCCTATGTGTCTGACTGAAACATTTGCTCCTAGAATATGCTTTGAGTGTCAGCAATCATAGCAAATTATATGATGGTTGAGTATGTGAAACTTGCTAAACCAAATGCTCTTACATAGACTCTTCCTGGAAACATTATGAATTGTTTCAATGACTAAGAACATAGTTTGCTAGTTTTCAAGAAGATTTATGTTCTATACTTCAGTCTGTGGATGAATTGTTACTTGATCATGAGAAGTTTTATGATGAATTGTTGCTTCCATAATAAAGATCATGATGCTTCTATGTTCATATTATGTTTTATTGACTTCTCTCTCTCTCTAAACATGTGGTCATGATTATCGAGTTCGGTATTCGCATGAGGACAAGCGAGGTCTAAGCTTGGGGGAGTTGATACGTCCATTTTGCATCATGATTTCCTACTGTTATTTATATTGTTTTTGATCATTATGATGCAATTCTAATGCTTTTTCTCTCTTAAATTGCAAGGTTTATATGAAGAAGGGGGAATGCCGGCAGCTGGAATTCTGGACCTAAAAGAAGCACATCAGAGATAGCTATTCACTGGAGCTCTAAATGACCTGAACTTTTACAGAGATTTTTTATTGAATATATAAAAAATATTGGAATGAAGAACCACCAGAGGGGGGCCACCAGTTGCCCACAAGGCAACAGGGCGTGCCCTACCCCCAGGGCGCGCCCTGATGTCTTGTGGGTCCCACAGATGCCCTCCGGTGCCCTCCTTCTGCTATATGAGGCCATTTACCCTAGAAAAAATAAAGAGGGGACTTTCGGGATGAAGCACCACCGTCTCGTGGCGGAACCAGAGCAGGAGCACTTTTGCTCTCCGGCGGAGCGATTTCGCCGGGGATAATTCCCTCCGGGAGGGGGAAATCGAAGCCATCGACATCACCAACAATTCTCTCATTGTGGGAGGACCAATCTTCATCAACATCTTCACCAGCACCATCTCATCTAAAACCCTAGTTCATCTCTTGTATTCAATCTTTGTCTCAAAACCTCAAATTGGTACCTATGGGTTGCTAGTAGTGTTGATTACATCTTGTAGTTGATGCTAGTTGGTTTATTTGGTAGAATATTATATGTTCAGATCCTTAACCATATTCAATACACCTCTGATCTTGAACATGAATATGATTTGGGAGTAGTTACTTTCATTCTTGAGGACATGCATGGGAGAAGTCTTGTTATAAGTAATCATGTGAAGTTGGTATTCATTCAATATTTTGATGATATGTATGTTGTTCTTCCTCTAATGGTGTTGTGTGAACGTTGACTACATGACACTTCACCATGTTTGGGCCTATAGGAAGGTATTGGGGAGTAATAAGTAGATGATCGGCTGCGAGAGTGACAGAAGCTTAAACCCTAGTTTATGCGTTATTCCGTAAGGGACTGATTTGGATCCATATGTTTCATGCTATGGTTAGATTTATCTTAATTCTTCTTTCGTAGTTGCGGATGCTTGCGAGAGGAGGTAATCATAAGAGGGTTGCTTGTTCAAGTAAGAACAGCACCCTAGCATCGGTCCACCCACATATCAAATTATCAAAGTAGTGAACGTGAATCAACTAAACATGATGCACGTGACTAGACGAGAATTCCCATGTGTCCTCGAGAACACTTTGCCTTATATAATAGAATTTTCTAGCTTGTCCTTTGCTATAAAAAGGATTGGCCACCTTGCTGCACCTTTGCTACTATTGTTACTTGCTACTTGTTACGAGTTACCTTGCTATCAAACTATCTGTTACCGCTACTTTTAGTACTTGCAGAGAGTACCTTGCTGAAAACCGCTTATCATTTCCTTCTGCTCCTCGTTGGGTTCGACACTCTTACTTATCGAAAGGACTACGATTGATCCCCTATACTTGTGGGTCATCAGTCGGCATCTCCGTTCTTCCCGATGCCCTCCTTGAAGATCGAGGTGGTGTGCATGCCAGGGTGCAGAGGAGCACAAGCGACTATGGCCGCTATATAACCTTGGACGGGGATAGATAGTGTGCGAGGGGGGAGTGTGTGCAAGATACAAAGAGAAATCAAACCTACAGGGAGAATGTGTGTCTATAGTGTGCAGGCGAGAGAGGCTAGTGGTGCAAGATGGATACATCATGTGCGTGAGTGTTTAGGAAATATAGAGAGATTGTGTGCGGGATACAAAGAGAGGACTATGGGGAGTATGTTTGTGAGGCAGAGAGACATAGCAAGAGATAAATGTGTGTGTGTGGTATAGGGTACGGTGTATGTGACGAAGAGGTACATGCTAAATAGGGTTTTCAGGAAGAGATTGTGTGTGCACGAGAGAGAGCGATCTAAGGGCCTTGGGGCGGGCAGGGGCCGGGTGAGGGTGTGAAAATCTGTGTGTTAATGCATGTGTTACATGCGAGTGTGCGAGGGAGGGACGAATTGAGAGACATGGTTGTTGTGTTACGAATGCTTCTCTCTCTCACTCACACACACACAAACACAAACACAAGACCGTTCTCTCGTGCATACACAATATGTCGGCATGTCTCTATGTCTCACTCAGACACGATCATTTGCACATTCACACCTCTCTATCACACGCACACCGTCTCCACATTGCCCTTCCACCACGACACACATATAGACACATACACACGTTCTCTCTCCGTCACGCACACGGAATCTCTCTCAAAAAATATTATTAGGGTGCACTTAAAACTTCCAAATCCAAATAAGCACAAACTAAAGCTAAATTCAAATATATGGAAATATTGTAGGGTGAAGAACTTTTCCAGCAAAAAAATGTAGCATGATATTCGGGGATTATTTTCACACACACAAAAAGGTTCGGTGGATGCCCTTCGAGCGTGACACAGTGACGCACCGTTCGATCGACCGCGCGACCATGGTGCATGCTCTTGTAGAGGATTACGTATCGATGTTGTGCAAATTAATGTGGTAAGCGCTGCCTCAATCTAATGTTTACGTGTGGTACAGAGTTCTTTTAAGTTTGACCAACACTATATAAAACTAAACTAAGCTCCCATACGTGCACTCATGAATATGCCGCCGCCGGTGCGCATGCCGACTCTCGTGTGCTCCGGCCGACCATTTCTCGCCCATCACCGCCACGTCCCCGCCATCCCTGTGCCATGAAGTTGCAGGCCTCGCCCGCTCATGTCGTCTGCAGTCCCTCCGGGCGATGCCACCGCGCTGCCAAGCACGCGAGCATGCAGCTGGAGCCGCGTCTATGCCCGCAGCGTACGAAGAGGAGGACGAGCGTGTGCTTTAGCACACCGGTGAGGAGGCAGAGCTAGCGGGTCATTGTGGTGTCCGCCCGCGAGAAGGAGGCCCACATGGTGGCTGTCGCAGCGGAAGCCGGTCGCGCCCGCGAGGAGCGTGAGCTCGACTAGTCCCACGCCGAGGCCGCACTCCGGGTGCCGATGTGGAATCTACCTTCGAGACCTTGAATGCCACGTGGATCCTCGAATCTCAAACAACAATTTGGGTCAGTCAAATCCTGTGAGCCGTTGGATGCAACATGGATGGCCAGATGGGCTTCTTCAACCTCCAAAAATGATGCACTGTTCATCTTCTCTCTCAACCACCGAGCCGCCACAGGCCTAACCGCCTGCTGCCGCCGCCCTGCCCTCCCTCAACCGCCTCCCACCGCCGTGCTGCCCCCCGCCATCCATCTAACCCCGGACACGATCCATTTTTTCCGACGAACTGCATCCCACACCCAACACCCCTAAGATAGATCATGGGCACCCTGCCACCCTAATATAGATAGTGGGGTAGCTTCTCTGGCGTCTTCTTCCTTCCCTCCGGTGAACTTCTTCTTTCACAAATTGACTAACCCAAATTGCTATAGCTATTGTGTACTACTTATTAAGTACAAGATAAGAAATGAGTAGTACAAATGAATAGTACCAACTAGTTAGACGGATGGAAATAATACTACTAGTACTTATTAAGTACAGTAGGAACGTCAAGAAACGAGTAGTAGTACCAACTACAAGATGAAATGTAAGAAATAGTACGTATTAAAAAGTTCAAGTACAACACACCCCTGAAATAAAACTAAGCAACTAATCCGGTTGACGCTGCATTAGAACCAGCATGAGCAACGAGACTGCTGATACATCTCCGACGTATCTATAATTTTTTATTGTTTCATGTTGTTATATTACCAATCTTACATGCTTTATACATCATTTTATATCATTTTTGGGAACTAACCTATTAACCCAGAGCCAAGTGCCAGTTGGTGTTTTCTGCTTGTTTTTCGTTTTACAGAAAATCCCTACCAAACAGAGTCCAAACGCTACGAAACTTTTTGACGATTTTTTCTGGACCAGGAGGGGCCCTAGAAGCTTCGGGGGAGGACCAGAAGCCAGACGAGGAGACGACAAGTCAACAGGGCGCACCCAGGGGGTAGGCGTGCCTTGATGCCTTGAGGGCCCCACGTGCTTCCTTCTGACCTAATTCCAGTGCTGTAAATTCCCAAATATTCCAAAACCCCCAGAGCGAGTCCTGAAACAATTCTTTCACCGCCGCAAGCCTCTGTTTTTTCGCGATCCCATCTGGAGGCCTTTTTCGGTACTCTGCCGGAGGGGGAATCAATCACGGATGGGTACTTCATCAACCTTGCTGCCCATCCGATGATGTGTGAGTAGTTCCCACAGGACCGACGGGTCCATAGTTATTGGCTAGATGGCTTTCTCTCTCTCTTTGATCTTCAATACAATGTTCTCTTCGGAGATCGATTCGATGTAATCTTCTTTTGCGGTGTGTTTGTTGGGATCCGATGAATTGTGGGTTTATGATCAGATTATTCATTGAAAGTAATTGAGTCTTTTCTAAACTTTATTATGTGTGATTATTATAGCTTTGTATTTCTCTCCGATCTATCTATTTGGTTTGGCCAACTAGATTGATTTATCTTCAGCGGGAGAGGTGCTTTGTGGTAGGTTCAATCTTGCGGTGTCCTCACTCTGTGACAGGAGGAGTAGCGAGGCACGTATTGTATTGTTGCTACTAAGGGTAAAACAATGGGGTTTAATCATATTGCTTGGTTTTATTTTGTCTACATTATGTCATCATGCTCCAAGCATTACTATGTTTGTTATGAACTTAATACCTTAAGATGCATGCTGGATAGCGGTCGAGGGGTGGAGTAATAGTAGTAGATGCAGGCAGCAGTCGGTCTACTTGTCACAGACGTAATGCCTATGTACTGATCATGCCATGAATAACATCATAACTATGCGCTTTTCTATCAATTGCCCAACAATAATTTGTTTACCCACCGTATGCTATGTTCTTGAGAGAGATGCCTCTAGTGAAAACTATGGCCCCCGGGTCCATCCAGATCATATTACTAAAACCCTAGTTTACTTGCTGCAATTTATTTCTTTTTATTTCTGTTTGCAATTTATATATCTCCCACTATCAGATTTGATCCTTGCAATTAACGAGTACAAGGGGATTGACAACCCTCTTGCCCGCGTTGGGTGCAAGTATTTTGTTTGTGTGTGTAGGTACTGTCGACCTTTGTCTGTGTGAATCTCCTATTGGTTCGATAACCTTGGTTCTCTACTGAGGGAAATACTATCCATTACTATATTGCTTCACCCTTCCTCTTTGGGGAAAATCCCAACGCAGCTCACAAGTAGCAGAAAGAATTTCTGGCGCCGTTACCGGGGAGATTTCATCAAACAAAGCAAGGTCCCTTCATACACATCATCATTTACTTGTTCTACTTTTTATCTGCTTTTATTTGCTTTTTAGTCTCGTTAAGAAAAAAATCAAAAACACAAAAAACTATTTATCTTGTCTGCTTGCCTGCTTGAATTGTCACCATGTCTCAAGAAAACACTAAGTTGTGTGACTTCTCGAATACTAATAACAATGATTTTATTAGTACTCCAATTGCTCCTCCCACCACTAGTGCGGAGTCATATGATATTAATGCTGCTCCACTGAATCTTATCATGAAAGAGCAATTTGCTGGAAATACTAATGAGCATGTTGCATCCCATCTTAATACATTCGTTGAATTATGTGATATGCAAAAGAAAAAAGATGTGGATAATGATATTGTTAAGTTGAAATTATTTCCTTTCTCACTAAGAGATTGTGCTAAAACTTGGTTCTCATCCTTACCTCGCAATAGTATTGATTCATGGGATAAAGGTAAGGATGCTTTTATTGCTAAGTACTTTCCTCCCGCTAAGATAATATCTCTTAGAAATCAAATCATGAACTTTAAACAACATGAGCAAGAACATGTTGCACAATCTTGGGAGAGAATGAAATTAATGATTAAGAATTGTCCCACTCATGGATTAAATTTATGGATGATAATACATAACTTCTATGCAGGACTAAACTTTGTGTCGAGAAATCTTCTAGATTCTACTGCAAGTGGCACATTTATGGGAATTACACTGGGAGAGGCAACCATTCTTCTTGATAATATGGCAACAAATTATTCTCAACGGCACACTGAACGATCTCCAACTGGTAAGAAGGTAAAACTCTATCGAAGAAGTTTCTACTTTGAGTGAGAAAATGGATGCTCTTATGAATATGCTTTATAGTACAAATGCTCGTGTTGATCCCAATGATATTCCATTATCTACTTTGATTGAGCAAAACAATGATGTCATTGATGTGAATTTTGTTGCTAGAAATAATTTCAACAACAATGCTTGTAGAGGGAATTTCAATCCTAGACCATATCCCGGTAATCCCTCTAATAATTATGGTAATTCCTATGGTAATTCATATAATAATAATAATAGGATACCTACTGAACTTGAGAACAATATTAAAGAATTCATTAGTTCCCAAAAGATTTTCAATGCCATGGTAGCAAAAAAATTAAACAAAGTTGACGACATGTCTAGAAACATGGATAGAATTGCTCATGATGTGGAAACCCTCAAAATTAAAATTTTGCCACCTAAAAGAGATGTAATAACTGAATCACTAAAGTCTATCCAAGTCACCATGGATTAAAGTAGAAAAAGAATTGAAAGGTTAAGAGCTAAACGTGAATTTCTAGAAAAAGCTTTCGCACCCAATTTTCATGATAATAATGATGAAGATATTAAAATGATTGGTGTGACACCTATTGAATCTTTGTTTAGTAATATAAAACTTGATGATAAAGGGACTGGAGATGAGTCAACTTTAATTAGAAGGCGTCCCAATTGTTCGGAGGGTGATGATCTTAATGATAAAAACAACAAAAGTGGGTTTGAAGAGGTCAAAACTTTAGATAGCGATGTGCCCACTACTTTGGATTACAAGGACTTTAATTATGATAATTGTTCTTTGATTGATTGCATTTCCTTGTTGCAATCCATGATAAATTCACCCAATGCTTACGAACAAAATAAAGCTTTTACTAAACACATCGTAGAAGCCATTATTAAGGCCACTGAAGAAAAGCTAGAATTGGAAGTATCAATACCAAGAAAACTACAAGATGAATGGGAACCTACTATTAAAGTTAAGATTAAAGATTATGAATGTAATGCTTTGTGTGATATAGGTGCTAGCAATATGATTAAACCCTGTCGTTTTACCCTTAGTAGCAACAATACAAATACGTGCCTCGCTACCCTTCTGTCACGAGGTGAGGACACTGCAAGATTGAACCTACTACTATGCACCACTTCCACTGAAGATCTAATCATCAACTTGGCCAAACAAAACTCATAGATCAGAAAGCATTACATAGCTATAACAATCACACATAATAAAGTTCAGAATTGACTCAATTACTTTCAATGAATAATCTGATCATAAACCCACAATTCATCGGATCCCAACAAACACACCGCAAAAGAAGATTACATCGAATAGAACTCCGAGGAGAACATTGTATTGAAGATCAAAGAGAGAGAGAGCCATCTAGCTAATCACTATGGACCCATAGGTCCTGTAGGAACTACTCACACATCATCGGCAGGGTAGCAAGGTTGATGTAGAAGCCCTCCGTGATTGATTCCCCCTCCGGCAGAGTACCGGCAAAGGCCTCCAGATGGGATCACGGAAGAACAGAGACTTGAAGCGGCGGAATAATTGTTTCGGGTCTCGCTCTGGGGGTTTTGGAATATTTGTGAATTTATAGCGCTGGAATTAGGTCAGAAGGAGCCACGTGGGGCCCACAAGACATCAGGGCGCGCCTACCCCCCTGGGCGCGCCCTGTTGCCTTGTCGTCTCCTCGTCTGGCTTCTGGACCTCCCCCGAAGCTTCTAGGGTTCCTCTAGTCCAGAAAAAAATCGTCAAAAAGTTTCATAGCGTTTGGACTCCGTTTGATAGGGATTTTCTGTAAAACCAAAAACAAGCAGAAAACAGCAAGTGGCACTGGGCACTGAGTTAATAGGTTAGTCCACAAAAATGATATAAAATTATATAAAAAGTATATAGAATTGATAATATAATAGCATGAAACAATCAAAAATTATAGATACATTGGAGACGTATCATGACCCAATGCGAAAACAAAGTAGTAGATAAAAAGTGCAGCAAATATAAAAGTAATGATTGCAAAGAAAGTAAACGGTGAGATTCGCAAAGGAGAGTCTTGGAATCGATGGGACTAAAGCGTTCTCAGGGAGTCCGAAATTCCTTCTAGTGTGCATCTATAGCGGTGCCTAGACACAATGCTACGTTGGATTCCTAAGCCACTTTACATATTTCTATTTGTGGGCAGAGCCAGTACAGACACATGCATACACTCGGCAGCCCCGTATCACATACGCCACCACCGTTTTTCCCCACTCTAGTTACCAAATGGTGATTAAGGGGAAAAAGGTCCCCGTGGACGCAGCCTGTGGTGGTCTCTGTTTTACCCCCTGCTGCAACGATCCGGGACGAAGGGAGATTGGGCCTGTCTCGCCACCCACCGCCACAACGAACCGGTCCGCCAGCAGAATTGACCTTCCGTACAAAACTGGTATACATTGGATGGTCGACTTCACCCAACATCAAGAAGATCATTAACATAAACATGCAAAGAAGATATTAAATCCTAATACCAAACGATCTATTACACACTAGGGTTGATCCATATCCCCGAGAACAAAAGGGACTACTCACACATGGGGGCAACAATCATCATACACATGGGAGTGAAAATCATGGAGGGATTACACATGTAGCACACAAGACAATCCACTAGGGTTCTTGATGAGTTACAATGAAAGGGATGTGGATGATAATGATGATGATGATGACAGTGGTGATGATGTTGAAGCCACCCCGGTGATGGTGGGAGAGGCGGCGGCCGCCTCCTTGCCAATTCCTCCATCCGGATCGTTCCGGAGGCTAGGGTTCCTCCTTCTGGACGAGTTTCTAGGCTCTCTGTGCGTCTGATCCCCGATCCGATTCCACAGGGTGAAAATAGCAGATGAGGCGGCGAAGATGGCACTCCATACGACCACTCATACGAGCAGGCGCGGTCGTCTGGAACGTCGTCTTTTGCTCTGGAGGCTGTCTGGCGCCTCCTCCTTTGCTCCTCTTGCTCCTTCCACCTATGGTAGGTGATTATCACATTAATTGTGTGATTTCACTACCATTTCTGGGGATTTCTTCCATAATGTATTATTTGGCCCAAAAGGCGTTACCTGAGGGGAAATGACAAAAAGAAGTGCGCGAACACGGTAAAATTCCACAAGCCTACCGAGTAAGCACAAAAATACTAACAAAATAATCACATGATTTCGACTCATCACGCTCGTCGACAAGCCGCTAATCAGCACCTCGTGCTACTTGTGAGCTGCGTTGGGATTTTCCCCGAAGAGGAAGGGAGATGCAATATAGTAGCAGATAAGTATTTCCCTCAATGAGAACCAAGGTTTATCGAACCAATAGGAGAATCACGCAAATGCCTCGTTAGCAGCACCTACACACACAAGAGCAAATACTTGCACCCAACGCGGGCAAGAGGGTTGTCAATCCCCTTGAACTCGTTAATTACAAGGATTAAATCTGATAGTGATAGATAGATAAATTGCAAAGTAAAATAAAAGATGTAAAATTGCAGCAAGGTAAATTTAGTTTTAGTAATATGATAAAAGTACACCCGGGAGCCATAGTTTTCACTAGAGGCTTCTCTCTCATAATAATAGCATACGGTGGGTAGACAAATTACTGTTGGGCAATTGATAGAAAAGCGCATAGTTATGACGTTATTCATGGCAATGATCATGTATATAGGCATTACGTCCGTGACAAGTAGACCGACTCTTGCCTGCATCTACTACTATTACTCCACTTTGAGAGCGCTTCTATGCTTGCCTCTCTACGTATTAAGTTCATGACAAATAGAGTAATGCATGAAGTATGATGACATAATGTAGACAGAATAAAACCAAGCAATATGATTGAACCCCATCATTTTACCCTTAATGGCAACAACATAATACGTTCCTCGCTACCCCTGCTGTCACTAGGTGAGGACACCGCAAGATTGAACCCACTACAAAGCACCTCTCCCACTGAAGATAAATCAATCTAGTTGGCCAAACCAAACAGATAGATCGGAGAGAAATACAAAGCTATAACAATCATGCATAATAAAGTTCAGAAAAGACTCAGTTACTTTCAATGAATAATCTGATCATAAACCCACAATTCATCGGATCCCAACAAACACACCACAAAAGAAGATTACATCGAATAGTGCTCCGAGAGAATCAAGGAGAACATTGTATTGAAGATCGGAGAGAAAGAAGAAGCCATCTAGCTAATAACTATGGACCCGTAGGTCTGTGGTGAACTACTCACACATCATCGGAGAGGCAGAAGGTTGATGTAGAAGCCCTTCGTGATCGATTCTCCCTCTGGCAGAGTACCGGAAAAGGCCTCTAGATGGGATCGTGGAAGAACAGAGGCTTGCGGCGGCGGAAGAATTGCTTCATCTGGATATCTGGGTGTTTTGGAATATTTGGAAATTTATAGCGCTGGAATTAGGTCAGAAGGAGCCATCTGGGGCCCACAAGACATCAGGGCGCGGCCTACCCCCCAGGGCGCGCCCTGTTGCCTTGCCGTCTCCTCATAGGTCTTCTGGTCCTCCCACGAAGCTTCTAGGGTCTCTTTTGTCTAGAAAAAAATCGTTAAAAAGTTTCGTAGCGTTTGGACTTCGTTTGGTAAGGATTTTCTGTAAAATCAAAAACAAGCAGAAAACAACAACTAGCACTAAGCACTAGGTTAATAGGTTAGTCATTAAAAATGATATAAAATTGCATATAAAGTATCTAAAATTGATAATATAATAGCATGAAACAATCAAAAATTATAGATACGTTGGAGACGTATCACCTCACGAGTTCCGAGGCCGAGGAAGAGGCGTTGTGTCGCCGCGCTGGGAAATGGCCGCGCACCAGGGCACTCGTGGCGCGCCGCAAGCGCTCCTGCGAGCGCCGTGGCTTTTATGAGGAATAATTTAGTGTCGTAAGGTGATCCCATTAGTAGGTAGGAATACTAGTAGTTTTCTATGGTATTGGGACGGAAATGATAAATCCCGAACGTGGGCAAATCCCGAACGTTCGGGACTTATTAGCGTCCTTAATTAAGTATGTAAAAGTAACAAGTTTGGAAACCTTTTGTATCCCTACGCATGTTGCTCTTTGTAAGTATGTACTAGTACATAGCACGAAGTTCTACACTATATATCGCAGTACACGTCTCTCTCTATATCTATACTATTTACTATCTATGCTTCTACACTATACTACTACTAGTATGTATACATACACACGTGCAAATGCACGTTTGAACATTACGATGCAGTTTTGGTAAAAGTAGAAAAATAGTACTTAGACAACCTTGTGAAATGATTAATGCAAAAGAAATGCAAGAATGAGAAGTGAAAACTCCATTGATTGTTTTCTGATGAGCTATAAATGGCGGGACCCATTCTCATTTGATTGTTTACTTTAACTTCCTTCTCTCTATAGATTTTCTCTATCGTAGTACTATATCTCAGTGGTCGGGAGGCATGCAAATTTTTCGGACAAGTGCTCTTGCGATTGTTCCAGAACAGTACGGATAAATCGGCTAGCTACTGTTCAAGTGAATCCCGCAGATCAGCCATTCAATCTATGCCCTATGCACCGGGGAGGGAGTAGTGGCCTTTGGCGGCACACCGTACATAGCATGTACTCCTACGAGTGACTCCTACTACCACTACCCTCCGTTCCATAATGTAGTGCATATAGACTTTTTTAAAAGTCAAACCTGACTAAATTTGACCAAGTTTTTCGAGAAAAATATTTACGTCTAGAATGCCAAACATATATCATTAGATTCATCACAAGACATAGTTTCAAAACTTATATATCTACTATTATAGATATAAATAGTTTTCTATATAAACTTGATCAAACTTTGTAAAGTTTGACTTTTCAAAAAATCTATACGCACTATATAAATAGTTTTTTTTGCAAGTACTACTACTACTACTACTCCCAAACCACTTCGTACCCCCTCGGTCGTATTTTTTTCCTACAAAGTTGTGCCGTGCAATTGGAATTCCAACTTACGTGGAGTTGTATTTTTTTCATAGGGATCGAGCGTGCCGCTTAGGATTGACCGTAAATGCGGAGAGATGAACCAGACAAAAATGCAGAGAGATGAAATGCAATAAACACAGGAGTGATATGATGGTTGCTTGTCCGTTCATTTTACCAAGCCACTTATTACTGGGAGTGGTGGGGTTTTGTGATATGACGGCTTTTACTGCCGCGCCACGAGCGGGGTGAGACTCCCCTGCAGCGCCGCCCTCTATACTCCTACTTCCGTCCCGGTTTACTAGCACCTCTCATATTTCGAGCTATATTTTGACTAGTAGGGAAATACTAGTACAGTATAAGTTCGACGTCGGATTCGGGTTAAAAATACTGTACGTTATATGCCATGGCAAAGATAACATTATTGGAAAGTGCATTCAAATGCAAATCCAACAATATAATTTTCGACGACATGCATTACAATTTCGCAAATGAAATACGAGGTCAAACTTTGACCAAAAATATGATGTATTTTTTTAGACAAACCAAAAATATGATGTGAACTAATAAACCCGGACGGAGGTAGTAATTTATTGGAAGACCAGTGGGCCCGGATGTTGGTTGACCCGCACGTCGGACGAACAAATTAGGATGGCTGTGAG
This sequence comes from Elymus sibiricus, assembly GCA_039707655.1. Classification (NCBI taxonomy): domain Eukaryota; kingdom Viridiplantae; phylum Streptophyta; class Magnoliopsida; order Poales; family Poaceae; genus Elymus; species Elymus sibiricus. The sequence continues at coordinate 41,115,573 of CM077664.1, forward strand.
TCGCAGAAACCGGTTCCGATGATCAAAGAAGATCCAGGAAGCGGTAGATCGTGTACTTACTAGTAGTACAGTACAAATGTTACGACCGAGGGGTACGAAGCACTGCAGCCCAGTGATTTAATAAGACAAGTAGCCTAGTTATTACTACCTCCGTCTTGGTTTATTGGTCCCTTAGTATATTGTGCCAAATTTTGACCATGAATTTAATTAACAAAAAGTTAATGCATGTCGCAAAAAATAGTATCATTGGAAACTATGTTCAAATACGAATCCAACAATATAATTTTTAATCACATGCATTAACATTTTGTCAGTTAAATCTATGGTCAAATTTTGGAACAAAATACGAAGAGTACCAATAAACCAAGACGGAGGAAGTATACAATAAAAATAATGTAAGCAGCAAGTGAAACGGGTGCAGCAGTTTGGGTCAAACACTCAAATATACTAGTATAGTAATTTGGTTATTTATAATTCCAAACACCACGTAGACACGTTCGCTGACCAGAAACACGTACGTAGTACCATTTTACAACTTTTAGTATCAATGTTAGTGGTCAGCCGGTGCAAGTTCTAGCCCCCTGGTGTTTTAACCTTATTTTTTTGTAATGATATCTGGCGAACGTTCGCCACGAGCCCAATCCTGGCGAACGCCCACATAACCGCCAGATTTCCATACAACGGTGGCATTTTTTTAAGCCCATGGTATTTTACAAAACTGCCACCCTTACACATGTAACTGCGACGCGGGCGTTTGCAACTGCCATGTCTCCCGGCGAACGTTTGTTGAGGATTCGCGTTAGCACCGATGGTGGTTCGTAGTCGTTCCACGCTCGGGCATTGAAATTTGTACTATTTACTATACTACTCCGGTAGAGCAGTCCTACCCCACTATACTAGTAGGTACTGTAGTTTTTATATTGTACTATAATCAGTCAAGTTGTCTGGCATCGATATGACCCTACGCTACTGAGATGTGTGTCGTAAGTCAAGCGGCGTGCTGCTGTTACATTGTCATCATCACCTGTCCACTTCCTGCAGCACATATTCGCTTCTCCATCCTCGCCCGCACATAATCGTCCAATCTTCCATCCCCACTAGGCGCCTCCCCCCCAATCGTCTTCCGAAACCCAAGCACTAACAATGGCAGAACCAAGCAGCGTCCACAAAAAGAGTGGCTGGAATTCGCTCCCCACAGAGGTCATCAAACTCATTGTTTCGCGCGTGGACAACCTCAGTACCATGCCGCTTGCCGCATGCTCGTCGGGGTTGTACCGTTTACTCAAAGCCCTCAGGCCGGAGCTTTTTAAGCCAGCTCCATGCTTGCTGATGCCGCCTGATCTTCAGAAATGGCATGTCACGCAGCATAAGGATCGTAGGGTGGCGAACATCAACCCCCTCAACTGTGATCCGATCCCTGTCACCCTCAACTACATTAACGGTATGTACTGGGTCGGCATGAACACATCTTGGATGGTGCTCGTCAACGGACGTGGCAAGTGGATGCTCGTGGAGGTCTACACCCGACGATTGATCCCCCTTCCTTCTATTAACACTGCACTGCTTTGGCACCGCGGCCCAGAATACTCGGAATCTTACAGTAGCCAACATGATAACAAGTTTGATTTGCTCAAGGTTGTAATCTGCCAAGTGCCCACAAGATCTGCGAATTATAAAGACTTCAGGCTAATTGTGTTCTTCAACCGTGGTCCCGCCTATCTAACAGGTCACTGCAGTAAGTGGATAAATCTCCACGTCCATCGCAGGATCATACATCCTCCATGGCTCTCTGATGCCATTGAACACAAGGGCTTCATTTACGCTGTGGACTCCTTCTATGGCTGGACATATTGCTGGCCTACTCCAGTCATCACTACAAATGGTTGTTACAGCAGTATGTTACTTTCCTATGATATCATGATGGCTTGCTTCCTATTGTCAGAGTATAGTTTGAGGAGAGTTAGAATTATGACATTGTTGTTAGAAATTAACACCATGCTGTCAAATACACCCTCTGTTCAGTAACGTAGGACGTTTTGACAGTTTAAATTGAACTGCCAAAACGTCCCACATTGGTGATCAGATGTAGTAGAATTTTGGTGAAATCAAATCATCCTTCCCATGCTTATAGTAACTGTCAACATTTACTGAAAAAATATTCATGCTCTGAACATGTTGTTCTTAGATTTACAGTACCATCCCTTTTTTATTTGACTCCAACTTGACATGATGTTGTAGGCCGCCTGGTATCCCTACCCCTCCTAATCCTAGAACCTTTCAAAGAAAAGCGGCATGGCAGTTGCAGGTGGTTCCTGGCTCGATCAGATGACGGTGAATGATTGATGATCGTTCGCACGTACCGGACGTGTTGTTTCGCGGAATACAATCACAGTCACTGCATGGTCTTGAGCAGGATCACACAATCTTTGGGCCTTTAGGAATTTTTGACGCTCTCTGTTTCTCGGACTGAATTATCCAATTAACCAGGAGATCACTGACGGCAAAGCTCCTGATGGCAGCGCGGTTCCGTTCATCAGGCAAAACTGTGTGTACACAGTGTACCATGCGTCTCTCCATGCACCATACCCTGATATGTGCCACCACACTCTGTAGCCCAAAGTAGGAGAGAGGGTCGCAAGCATCAGACTTCGACCTGCTGGCTGAATTTTCCCCCGTCAGGCACCCATCTGGTTCAAGCCTTCAGCCAATCTCCACAGCTTAATAAATAGTAACGTCTAACTGAGCCAGTAAGTTAGATGCGTGGACTGTGTAATAGGATCTTTATTTAGTTTGATGCGTACACCTGTTTATTTTGGTAGCCCTTCTCTAATGTTGGGTGATGTTTGGTTGGAAGAGAGAGCTGCGTCTTTACTCTTCTGGCCTGCTTACTGCTTCTGTTGCACCCCCCACCACCTGGTGGGATCTTCAATCCCATGGGTCCTTTAGGATTATGTAGGGCTCTAGTTTGCTGTGAACCTCTAGTGGTTTCTATTAACGGGAAATTGGCGGCAAACCCCTTTGACTAAAACAAAATAAAAAAAGCTGGGCCATGGATGCTACTGGTGTTTTCAATGTACAATCAGTAATATATTTTGTATGTTGGTTGAATAAATAGTGGTGTTAGAATGATAAACACAATGTTTTGGAAGTCGTTGCACGCTCCGGTCCTTTAGTGCCCCGTACGTAGCACATACTATTTTTTTCGTAGGGAAAAAATCTTCCACTTGTCGAGGACATGAAGCCCAGTGATTTAGGCCCAATAGAAGAGCCCATAATTAACTGGGAGGGAGGCTCTCACATGAATCCGGCCCAGCTACATGCTCATGCTCCCCTAACTAAATAAATAAAGCTAAATGCTCATGCACAGGTTGTTTAAATTTACGGTTTGAAAAGTATGATTTTAACAGGAGGATATTATTTTCCTATGAGAGTATCTTTCCATTCAGTCGATACAATTCTTAGGCAAAGATAGGGACCAGTCTTCTTTCTCCCACCCTTTTCTTCCTGCAACCAGCGGACTGTTATCTGGTACCCACCAGGTTGAAGCCGATGCAAATCGTAGTCAACGTGGTCAACATCTAATTGTGTTGCCCAGGTCTCCCATTCAAATCCCAAGTACCACAAGTTTTTTGACAAGCCGAGTTTTTTTATGATAAAAAGTTCTGGCCCAACATTATTTTTCGATAAGAATGCCCAGCCTAGCCCAGCACATGGGGCGACGCCACTTTATCCCAGGGCTTCTGAATGTGCTCGGCTTCATTTTACAATAAGTCATAGCCATATAAAATTAATTTTTATAATCCAGCATGATGAGTTTTTGGGTCTGACCGATCCAGCCGCCAAAACCAAACCAGCGCCAGTGGGACCGCCTGCTCCCGCCTCCCACGGCTGGTTGCGGTGCCATGCACGCATCGCCGCCCTGTCGTACCCTGAAATGCTAGCCAGGCCATCCCTCTACTCCCCCACACATCCTATTCTTCTCTGGCGACGGCAGCCCACCCTGCACCAGAACCAGTCAACCCTCATACTCCCCTCCACCTACGACCACACTGCCGCATCTTCCCCGGCTCTTGTTCGTTCCCGTCCGAGGCCTCGCCGTCGTCCTCCGCCTTGGTGCACTCGTCGCGGCGCCGCCGTCCGGCCTTGTCAACATGGTCAACATGGTGAATCGGGAGAGGACTGTACTTGAGAGTATGACAGTAGGGACCCACCAGGTCCACTGCCGAACGCAAGCAAGTGCCTTCTTTTTTTGCAGTAGCAAGCAAGTGCCTCCTTACTACTCAGATCCACCCCTAAAAAAACTACTCAGATCCACCCTACTGACATTTGGGACCCACAACATTGTCAACGTATAGTCAATTAACGACAGAATTGCACAAGGAGCAGCTGACACCTGGGATCCAGCAGCTCGAGCAGCTTTTTTTGGTTGTTCAGACGGAGCAGGGTATAAACTAGGTTGTGCGGTGTCTGTGGCCCATCTAATAACATGACCAGCCCAGCTGTTTTTTCTTTGGGGAAATGGGTAGCCCACCATTTTTTTTGAAGAATACCCAACCTAGGCCAATTTGTTTTCTCTGACTTGCGGGGCTGCAAATCTTTCAAGACGAGGAGGGATGCATTCGGCCTGGCCAGCAAATGGGTTGTAAATCTTAAAAGTAATATAAAATGGACTGTAAATGTTAAAAATAACACAGCAAATGGGCAATTAGTTTCATATTTTGTTTTTTTTTCTTCTTTGAGATTTTATATTTCATTGGATTTTAACATAATATTAATTTATTTTGAAATTAGTTTTAATCTGGCTCAAAAATTTGGGATTAAAAATAGTTCGGACCCCAGCAAAATATGCGAAATTTTGAAAATTTCGCATATTTTTTAGTTGAAAATTTTAACCCTGGTCCTGACCAGAAAATGCGTAGCAATTCTAAAAAAATAAAATTTGCTGTAATAAATTCCATATGAATTAGCAAATGGGCTGTAAATTATAAAAATAATAGCAAATGGGCTGCACACGCCACAGATTTGGAGGCTGACTTGTTGGCCTACTAAGTTGACGCGTACGAACCCTCAAAAAAAAGTTGACGCGTACGCAAGGCTTTGTCAACTTATAGTCAACACACGATTCTAGCAGCAGTGACTGTTGGATGTCCATCCAACGGCCGTCGTGCTTCTTCAATCTCTGATCTTTCTGCTCCAGCCGCCCAAACCAGCGCCGGCGGGACTGCCTACTCCCTCCTCCAATGGCCGGCTGTGCTGCCGCGCAGGCCTCACCGCCCCACCCTACTCCCACCGCTGGCCAGGCCATCCCTCTACCCACCCGCACCTCCTGTTATTTTCCGGCGACGGCAGCCTCACCCCGCAGTCGAACCAATCAACCCGCATACTCCCCTCCGCGTGGGCATCCACTGTCGCGTCTTCCCCGTCTCCGGGTCATTCCCTTCGTAGGCCTCGCCGTCGTCCACCGCGTTGGTGCTCTCTGCGCGGCGTGGTCAATGTGGTCAACAAACGACAGCATTCGGAAGAGGGATGTACGTGAAGAGGCTGACAGTAGGGACCCACATGGTCCATGGCCGCACGGAAGCAAGTGCATCCTTATTACGCCAAAAAAATGATTCCTCCCCCTGACAGCTGGGACCCACCAGCTACATCTTCGCACGCAAGGAAGTGCCTCCTTATTACGCGGAAAAAAATGTTTCCTCCCCCTGACAGCTGGGACCCACCTGCTACATCTTCGCGCGCAAGGAAGTGCCTCCTTATTACGCGCAAAAAAAAATGATTCCTCTCCTGACAGCTGGGTCCCACCAGTTATATCTTCGCATGCAAGGAAGTACCTCCTTATCCACCCTGATAGTTGGGACCCACCAAGTCGAAGCATACGTAGGGTTATCTGTCTGGTCGCAAACGTGTACGTACATACTGGTCGATCGGTCTCTCTGCAACGATGAACCGTGGCCGAGTAAGGAGTGGCACGTGTCGTAGTAGAGCCCCCTACGTAGCAGTTTAGGCAGACCCATCTAAATCGTGTACACGTACGTACAACCACACTGCAAAAAATACGGCCACGTACGTACATACGGGCGGGGTCTCGAACGCGTACAGCAACGGCATCATGTTCATCGGCAGCCAACCGGCTGGGTCGGAATGGAGGAAATAGTGTCGTGTTCATCGGGAGCCAGGCGACTGGGTCAGAATCCGTCCAGTTCATCGGGAGCCAACCTGCTTGGACGGAACAGCCGAAACGGGGTCCTGTTCATTGGGAGGGGTTTGGCGTACCGCAAAACGGAGGAAACGGACTTCTGTTCAACCGCCTACGGTCGAAACGGGGTCCTGTTCATCGGAAGGGGTCTGGCGTACCGCAAAACGGAGGAAACGGACTTCTCGCCAACCACGTACGGTCGAAACGGGGTCCTGTTGATCGAGAGGGGTCTGGCGTACCGCAAAACGGACGAAACGGACTTCTGTTCAACCGCCTACGGTCGAAACGGGGTCCTGTTCATCGGGGAGGGGTGTGGCATACCGCAAAACGGGACTCCACGGGCTACTGTTCATCCACCGTCGACTTCCTCCAGCCTCCACGGGGTCCTGTTCATCCACCCCCAATTGGCTGCTGGGGTGTGGCGTACCGCGGCACGGCCTCCTCGGGGTCCTGTTCATCCAGCGCCAACCGCCTACTACCACGGGGTCCTGTTCATCCAACCCCCACTGGCTGGGGTGGGGTGTACGAGCGGGCGGCAGCAACAGGAACTGTTCATCCACAGCCAACCAACCGGCTAGGTCAACTGACCATGTCTCGCACAAGGGGCTCGATCGATGCAAGTCTCGACTCGTTTTACGTACGTGTATCACGCGTGCGGCAGCAACGGGCACTGTTCATTGAGAGGCAACCAACCGGCTAGCTCAACTCACGTCTCGAACGGGTTCAGTTAGCAGTGAAGGAATCGGTCGGGTTCAGTTAGCAATGAAGGGATCGATCGGTTTCAGTATGTAGTGCGAGGGATGGATCGCTCCTGTTCAGTACGTAGTGCGAGGGCGATCGATCGCTCGGGTTCAGTAAGCGAACGCCTCGCTCGGGTTCAGTTAGCAAACGCCTCGCACACACGCGCGTACGAGAGAAACGCGCAAACCACACTGCATCGCTCAGCCCCGACCCCCCACCGATTGCCCACCGTAACCGGGAACTCCCCAAAATTTTCCTCGCCCTCACTTCTACCATGATTTTTTACGTCATGGACGGCCCAAAGAATGTCATGCAGGTGCGTCTCTGGCCCACCCAGGACGAAAAGCCCATTTTCTGTCATAATTTTTTATCATAGAAGTAGGAGCCCACCACATCTATGATGATATGTGTTTTTGTCACAATTATCGTCATAGAAGTGTCATATCCATGACAGAAAAAGTTTTTGTTCGGGCCATAATGTCACGGAAGTGTCTTTTTTTTTGTAGTGCAGGCTGTTGCAAGAGCCTCCATGCTTTGTCTAGCTAGCATAAAAGTTTGAAATCCTTGAAACCCAAACCTCCCATACCTTTAGGTTGCGTCATAGCCTTCCAAGAGACCCAATGTGGTTTGCGATGACCGTCCTTACTGCCCCACCAGAACTTCCTGATCAGCATATTAAGATGTTCACATAATCCCCTAGGAAGTTTGAAACACAACATAGAGTACACTGGAACTGCCTGGGCCACTGCTTTAACAAGCACCTTCTTGCTTGCCGTTGACATGGTGTTCTTGATCCAGCCCTGGACTGTAGGGGAATGCGACAGAAAACAAAAAAAATTGGTACTGCGAGCACGCCCAGGAGCACTATGGATATGCATACAAGGTTTTTGATCTGATCATTACCGACTCGTAGCGCAGCGGAAGTAGAGTCGATGAAGATCGGTGGTGCAGATCCCCACAGCTATGATTTACAACCTCCCAACCGCGAGGATGTTCTCCCTCGGACAGCCCTTTGGGAGGCAGTCGGACAGTCCCTCGGACGGTGTCGCGGACAGCCCTTCGGGAGGACCCTCGAACTCGGACGATAACTCGGACAGCCCTTCGGGAGGACCCTCGAACAGCCCCTCGGGCAAAAGATCAAACCTACGACCTCTCTATGGGGTTGCACACATACGGTGTCAGCTATCCGGCAGGGCTTCGCCGTCCAGAACTACTTCCCACCGGAACCCAGACAGCCTTTCGGCTATTTCGTGGGAGGGAGAGAGAAAGCCAGATCATGCATGGCATTTGTATGAGAGTAAGGAGTGAGTGTGGAGAGCTCCTCTCCAAGTCTATTTATAGGAAATCCAAGGAGTAGGGTGGCACATCAAAATACCAAAACACCCAAGCTTTATGTCACACATAAAGGGCATAAAGGGCATAAAAGGAGGGCAAGTGGAGCTCCATGGAGGAGCTCCACCCTTGGCCGGCCACCCCATGGGCCCCCCCCCCCAAAGGGGTTCCTTCCCTCCCAAGTCTTCCCTTCTAGAATTTTGGGAAAAGCCCTAAAAGGTGGCTTTCCAAAAAGCAACCAAAAAGTGCTTTTCACTATTCACAAAAACATTTTTCCGCGTCCGTTAAATCCAAAAATATTTCTGTAGGTCCAGAACATTTCCAGTACCCACTAAAATAATTCTGGACGCGTTCCGAAACATTTCTGGATCAATGATTTTCTTCAGCGAAAAGCAACCAAGACGTTTCCGGCTCCTCCGGAACATTTCCGGTTTTCTCTCCGGAAAAATTCCAGAAGTTCCCAGAACAATTCTGGCACCTCCAAAAAGTTCCAGGTGCGTGCCGAAAACCTTTTTGGCTTAATGGTTTACTCCAAAACAACTTTTCAGTTTTACCGAAACTTTTCCGGTGTTCTCTCCGGAACTTTTCCGTTGTCTCCGAAACTTTTCCGGTGACTTTCTCTCAGACTCCCTGTCTAGTATTCAGCAGATATATGACCCTTAAACGTGTGACCCTGTAGGTTCGGTGAAGTATAGACATGACCGGAACACTTTCCGATCAATGATCAATGGCGGAACCGTGGACACCCATATTGATCCCTATACCCACACGAATGAATATTCGAGTGAACCTGTAGTTTCCGTGTGCTATTCTTGTTGCTTCGCGATATGTTACAAACACCCGAGGTGAGACTTATCGGCATCCCTGTGGATCAACAACTTGTCCACTATGCCAGTTACCTCGTTACCGGTTTTGTTCTCTTATCTCGTTTAAGCATTCCGGCATCCTTGTGATCAAATCACATTGTGTCTGGCCAAACGATGATGGATACTGTAACACCGAGAGGGCCCTAAGAATATCTCTCCATTGTCGGAGGAGCAAATCCCAATCTTGAGCTATCAAGTTACTTGTCATGCTTTTCCGTGAACTCGTAAGCCACCGTAATAGCCACCCTATTACAGATGACGTTTAACAAACCCCAAAGTTCACGAAGCTACTACGAAGGAACTCAATACTCTCATGGTCTAAGGAATTATGCAAACGTTAACTTTCTCTGTGTTATTAACTATTTACTTGTGACGAATGTATCTCATAGCATAATATCAATTTGGGTCGATTCAACACAGGTGTTCTTCTAACATTGTGCCCTCAAAATTGCCAGCATAGACATGCCCATGATCAGGAAAACATGATCATCATGCAATACTTGAGCTAGTCTTAGAGGCATGACTAGGAATACATTTTACCGTTTATTATACCACACGTGCACATGAGTTTCCCTCCAAGCCTCGTGGTTATTGTAGACTCGAGAATCATTGCAGTTATAGCATGGAATATAAACATCAATTACAAACTTGGAGATACAAAATAACTTTTATTATTGCCTCTAGGGCATATCTCCTACAGACTCCCACTTGCACTAGAGTCAATAATCTAGTTACATGGCTTTCCTAACACCAATGGCTATCCGGTGTTGCTCATGCTTTGCTCGTGGTAGAGGCTTTGTCATCGGGTCTGACACGTTCAGATCCATGTGAACTTTGCGTACTTTCACTAAACCTGCTTTTACATGATGTCGAATGAGTTTACATTTGCGTTCAATATGTCTTGTCTTATGGTGCGAACTTGGCTCCCTTGCCTGAGCCACGGTGCCACTATTATCACAATAGATCTCCATCGGGTCCAGAGCACTTGGAACCACACCAAGGTCTTCAAGAAATTGCTTGATCCAGACCGCCTCCTTGGAGGCTTCTGAAGCTGCAACATATTCTGCCTCCGTCGTAGAATCCACCACAGTCTTTTGTTTGGAACTTTTCCAATCAACTGTGCCACCGTTCAATACGAAAACATAGCCTGATTGAGATTTGAAGTCATCTGGGTCAGTCATGAAGCTTGCATCAGTGTAACCACTTACAATGAGCTCTTCATCACCTCCATACACAAGGAGTAAATCCTTGGTCCTTCTGAGGTACTTAAGAATAGTTTTGACTGCGGCCCAGTGTTCCAATCCTGGATCACTTTGGTACCTGCTACTAACACTTAGCGCGTAGGAAGCATCCGGTCTTGTACATAGGATGGCATACATAATAGAACCAACTGCCGAAGCATATGGAACATCATTCATTTGTACTCGCTCGTCGAGTGTCCGAGGACACTGATTCTTGCAAAGCACTGTGCCAGGTGACATGGGGAGTAGGCATTTCTTGGAGTTCTCCATGTTGAACCTTTTCAACACCTTGTCAATGTACGTGCTTTGGCTAAGCGCTATCAGGCGTTTTGATCTATCTCTATAGATTATGATGCCCAATACGTATGCCGCTTCGCCTAAGTCCTTCATTGAAAAACTCTTGTTCAATGAGTCTTTTATTTCGCTAAGAAAATTCACGTCATTCCCAATCAACAATATGTCATCCACATACAAGATTAGAAATGCTTTTGCGCTCCCACTAAACTTCTTGTAAACACAAGATTCTTCGTCATTTCTGATGAAGCCAAACTCTTTGACCACTTCATCAAAACGAATGTTCCAGCTCCTTGATGCTTGCTTCAGACCATAAATGGCCCTCTGAAGCTTGCATACCTTTCCAGCATCCTTAGGATCGACAAAACCTTCTGGCTGTATCATGTATACATCCTCTTTGAGGTTTCCATTTAGGAAAGCCATTTGACATCCATTTGCCATATTTCGTAATCGAAATAAGCAGTGATTGCTAGTAGTATCCGCACAGACTTAAGCATAGCTGCAGGCGAGAAAGTCTCGGCGTAGTCTACTCCTTCAACTTGCGTGAACCCTTTCGCGACAAGTCTAGCTTTATGGATAGTAATGTTACCATCCGCGTCTGTCTTTCTTTTGAAAATATATTTACAACCAATGGGCTTTACGCCTTCTGGAAGTTCTACCAAGTTCCAAACTTGGTTTTCGTACATGGATTCCATTTCGGATTTCATGGCTTTGTGCCATTCCCTTGAGCTGGGCCCCGCCATCGCTTCCTTGTAGTGTGCATGTTCATCATCTTCAAGGATGAAGATTTATTATGAAACCACTCAGGTGGCTGGATAGCCCTACCTGATCTGTGTGGTTCAGTTACAAACTTGCCAGAAGTTTCCGCATCATATGCGACAACTTTCGGCTCGGTTGTAGTGATAATTTGCGGAATTTCTTCCGGTTCCTTAGCCATATCAACGGTTGCCAAAGATTCACTAATCTCATCGAGTTGTACTGTCCTCCCGCTCAATTCTTTAGCGAGAAATTCTTTCTCAAGAAAGACTCTGTTTTTAGCGACAAACACTTTGCACTCGGAGGGTTGGTAGAAGGATACCCAACTATTTCTTTTGGATAACCTACAAAGTAACATTTGTCTGATCTGGGGTCGAGTTTGCTTGATTGTAAACGTTTTACATAAGCTTCACAACCCCAAATTTTAAGATGCGACAAACTGGGTATCTTCCCATGCCATAACTCATATGGTGTCATCTTAACAGACTTAGACGGTGCTCTGTTTAATGTATAAGCGGCAGTAAGTAGTGCGTGACCCCAAAAAGATATCGGCAGATCTGTAAGAGACATCATCGACCTTACCATGTCTAACAAGGTTCGGTTACGTCGTTCCGACACTCCATTTCGCTGTGGAGTTCCGGGAGGCGTAAGCTGTGAAACAATTCCACGGTCACTCAGATGTTGGCTAAACTCATGACTAAGATATTCGCCCCCGCGATCTGATCGCAGAAACTGAATCCTTTTGTTACGATGATTTTCTACCTCATTCTGAAATTCTTTGAACTTTTCAAAGGTTTCTGACTTATGCTTCATCAAGTAGATATATCCATACCTACTTAAATCGTGAGTAAAAGTCACGAAGTAAAAATACCCACCCCGTGCAGTTGTGCTCATTGGACCACATACATCACTATGTATTATTGCCAATAATTCACCTGCCCGTTCAGGATGACCCGTGAACGGCGTCTTGGTCATTTTCCCCATCAGGCAAGCTTCACATGTGTCAAATGATTCAAAATCAAAAGACGGTAAAACTCCATCTATGTGGAGTCTTTGCATGCGTTTCTTTCTGATGTGGCCAAGATGACAGTGCCATATGAAAGTGGTGGTGGTATCAGCCTTCTTAAGGCGTTTAGCATTCACGTTAAAGACATCATTTCCACATTCAAGATTTAGTATGAAAAGGCCCCCAACAATGGGTGCAAATCCATAAAACATATTCATACAATAAAGAGAACAACCATTGTTCTCAGACTTGTAGGAATATCCATCGTGTACTAAACATGATCCAGAGATAATGTTTCTACACAATCCCGGAACAAAATAATATTTATTTAGTTCTAAGATAAATCCTGAAGGGAGACGTAAAGGCATAATGCCGACGGCTTGAGCGGCGATTCCAGCACCGTTCCCGACGCGCATCACGACTTCATTCTTTGCCAGCTTGCGCACCTTCTGAAGTCCCTGTATCGAGTTGCAAATGTGAGCAACTGATCCGGTATCAAATACCCAAGACTTAGAATTTTCGCCAGCGAGCAAAACGTCAATGACATTAACCCGTATAACAGTTATACCTCTCTTTTTATCTGCCTGGTACATCTTGCGGTTCCTCTTCCAGTGTCCAGTGCCTTTGCAGTAGAAGCACACAGTTTCAGTCTTGGCTCCGCCCTTAGGCTTGCCTTTCTTTTTGAAACTGGCAGTCTTCTTTACCAGCAACTTTTGCTGATTCTGCAGTCCTATCTCATTTGTTTTTAGTATCGCTTCATAAAGCGAAGTAAGGATCAAATCCATACCAGGTGTCTTTGGAAAATTAATTCCCATTTCAGCAATACCACCATAATGGTTTGCTAGTCTGACACCCTGCTCATCAACTAGAGATTTCTTATTTATATTGCATTCTTCCATAGCCTCAGTTATTTTATAAACTTCAGCCGAATCCTGTTTGTGATACAGAACATCTAGAGTCTCGATAATCTCAAAGGTACTAAGTCGTTCAAAATGGTTCTGTAGCACAGGATCCATGCAAGATAACATAAGGTTTTTAACAACACTGAAATCATCCTTTCGTGAGATAAACACGTTGATGACATCCTGAGCCATTTCTGGCGTAGGGGAATCACCTAGAGGTTGATCAAGCACATAGTCTTTCTTAGCGCTCCTGAGGACAATCCTCAGGGTACAGACCCAGTCCACATAGTTGTTTCCAGTTGCAGCTAACTTCACTCTCTCTAACAACGGGGCTAAGAAGAACAGTGAGTTGCGGGCCATTTGATCTACAACAGTAAATACAAGTTTCACTTAGACTTTGTTCATAATTAATTTGCACTAGTGAATAAACAAATTTTATTCTAAGATGCGCTCCCACTCAAATCAATATCTCTCATAATTGATTGTGAGTGATACAAGACCCGCATTTCAATTCAACGCCATTGATGTGGACATCATTGATGACGAGAATTTCAATCGGTAGGCAAACTTGCCGATCACATCTCAATGTGACTCTTGTTCATCTTTCGATGGGCGTGTTTCGAGCTCAGGACTATCCTGCCTGAACGTCAAAGACAACCAAGTGATCTTGCTGCGAGGTCTGACCGTCACCCGCCTCATTCCTCTTGATTCGTTCGTACCCATGTGGACATGGCGCACCCCGAAAAGATACGAATTACAGACGGTGCTACACTTGGGTGAACACTAACTACTTTGATATTTTTAAGTGAGAGATCACCCTAATAAAAAGCGACTACCGCACAATCAAGAAGGGTGCATCAAAAGGGACAAACATCTCAGGCAATTCATAATAACATGATATATGGTATAGCCCTTTCTGACGAAGAAGTCTTTAATTTCTTCGTCTTCGGCATTTGCGTCGGTGTTAACCTTCGCGAAGATTGCCACCACCTTGTCGATGCACCAGATAATATTGCTATCTCTATAGCTAATAAAATAAGTGCATTACATAAGGTTGACACGCAGGTCATTAAAGTGACAATCATATGGCTCCAGCCATCATGCCGAATCATGACACGCAGGTCATGTTAATTAATTTACATCATATAGTCATCTCATACATAATCAAATTAATATGAGAACTGCTATACCACATCACATGCACATCTCATGTCATCCTACAAAACCAAGTTAGACGCCTCTAATCGGTTTATGCAAAATTTTATTTTACGTGGCTTCTAAGGTTTTTACTTAAACCGCAGCTACCAACGTTTATCATCAAGTATGATTATTCAAGTTGCTAGATTAACTTTGCGGGGCGTATGAAACACGAGATAATAAAATCTCGAGCCCCATACTGAACTTCGTCATACGCAAGAACCCCGTGCAGATCATATCTGCATTGCCCTTTAGTCTGCGAAACATCCATCTTTCTTAACTATGGTTGAACCCAAAGAACTGTTAGCACTTCATTGATCTGTCAACCAGCATACTCAGGAGCAGCATGGAAGGATCGCGGATTGCCAGAACTTTGTGAGATTCTACCATGCCGTCAAGATCAGGACTACGCAAATTCAAGGGAAGCAACAGGAACATCGGGTAACAGATTTCATCTGCTACCCGCATAAATAATTTTCAGCAATAGATCTCATCTACTACAAAAGTATACTATGCAATACCCATACATCTCATGTATTCTAGATCGTAACCTGCATCTACGCATAGCACGGCTCCTGATGCCACTGTAGGGGAATGCGATAGAAAACAAAAAAAATCGGTACTGCGAGCACGCCCAGGATCACTATGGAGATGCATACAAGGTTTTTGATCTGATCATTACCGACTCGTAGCGCAGCGGAAGTAGAGTCGATGAAGATCGGCGGTGCAGATCCCCGCAGCTAGGATTTACAACCTCCCAACCGCGAGGATGTTCTCCCTCGGACAGCCCTCCGGGAGGCAGTCGGACAGTCCCTCGGACGGTGTCGCGGACAGCCCTTCGGGAGGACCCTTGAACAGCCCCTCAGACAAAAGATCGAACCTATGACCTCTCTACGGGGTTGCACACATACGGTATCAGCTATCCAGCAGTGCTTCGCCATCCAGAACTAGTTCCCACCGGAACCCAGACAGCCTTTCGGCTCTACGAAACTATTTCGTGGGAGGGAGAGAGAAAGCCAGATCATGCATGGCATTTGTATGAGAGTAAGGAGTGAGTGTGGAGAGCTCCTATCCACCTCTATTTCTAGGAAAACCAAGAGGTAGGGTGGCACATCAAAATACCAAAACACCCAAGCTTTATGTCACACATAAAGGGCATAAAGGGCATAAAAGGAAGGCAAGTGGAGCTCCATGGAGGAGCTCCACCCTTGGCCGGCCACCCCATGCCCCCCCCCCCCAAAAGGGGTTCCTTCCCTCCCAAGTCTTCCCTTCTAGAACTTTGGGAAAAGCCCTATTAGGTGGCTTTCTAAAAAGCAACCAAAAAGTGCTTTTCACTATTCATGAAAACATTTTTCCACGTCTGTTAAATCCAAAAATATTTTTGTAGGTTTAGAACATTTCCAGTACCCACTAAAATAAATCTGGACGCGTTCTGAAACATTTCCGGATCAATTATTTTCTTCAGCGAAAAGCAACCAAGACGTTTCCGGCTGCTCCGGAACATTTCCGGTTTTCTCTCCGGAAAAATTCCAGAAGTTCCCAGAACAATTCTGGCACCTCCAAAAAGTTCCAGGTGCGTGCCAAAAACCTTTTTGGCTTAGTGGTTTACTCCAAAACAACTTTTCAGTTTTACCGAAACTTTTCCGGTGTTCTCTCCAGAACTTTTCGGTTGTCTCCGAAACTTTTCCGGTGACTTTCTCTCAGACTCTCTGTCTAGTATTCAGCAGATAGATGACCCTTAAGCGTGTGACCCCATAGGTTCGGTGAAGTATAGACATGACCGGAACACTTTCTGATCAATGATCAATAGCGGAACCGTGGGCACCCATATTGATCCCTATACCCACACAAATGAATATTCGAGTGAACCTGTAGTTTCCGTGTGCTATTTCTGTTGCTTCGCGATATGTTACAAACACCCGAGGTGAGACTTATCGGCATCCTCGTGGATCAACAACTTATCCACTATGCCAGTTACATCGTTACCGGTTTTGTTCTCTTATCTCGTTTTCGCATTCCGGCATCCTTGTGATCAAATCACATTGTGTCTGGCCAGACGATGATGGATACCGTAACACCGAGAGGGCCCTAAGAATATCTCTCCATCATCAGAGGAGCAAATCCCAATCTTGAGCTATCAAGTTACTTGTCATACTTTTCCGTGAACCCGTAAGCCGCCGTAATAGCCACCCTGTTACAGATGACGTTTAACAAACCCCAAAGTTCACGAAGCAAGTACGAAGGAACTCGATACTCTCATGGTCTAAGGAATTATGCAAACGTTAACTTTCTCTGTGTTATTAACCATTTACTTGTGACGAATGTATCTCATAGCATAACATCAATTCGGGTCGATTCAACACAAATGTTCTTCTAACATTGTGCCCTCAAAATTGCCAGCATAGACATGCTCATGATCAGGGAAACAGGATCATCATGCAATACTTGAGCTAGTCTTAGAGGCATGGCCAGGAATACATTTTACCGTTTATTATACCACACGTGCACATGAGTTTCCCTTCGAGCCTCGTGATTATTGTAGACTCGAGAATCATTGCAGTTATAGCATGGAATATAAACATCAATTACAAACTTGGAGATAGAAAATAACTTTTATTATTGCCTCTAGGGCATATCTCCTACATGGACCTTGCTCCACAATCGGTCCTTGATATACTTGAATGCGTCTTTTCTTGAGTTCCCTATGTCAGAAGGCATTCATTGATATTTTTCATTTAAAGTTTCATTAGAAACATTCATAATACCATTGATCTCATTACGAACATTGTCAGGAACTCCTTTGCTGAAGAATATAGATGATTTGGCATAATTGATTCTCTGACCTGTCGCCTGGCAATAGATGTCCAACACCTGGTTCACCTCGGTAGCACCCATACCATTTGCTTTGAAAAACAGCAGGCTGTCATCAGCGAATAAGAGATGGTTTACTGGAGGCGCCGTAGGTGCTACAAGTATCCCACCCAAGTTGGATGACTCTCTTCTAGATTTTAGGAGGCACGAAAGGTCCTCTGCTGCTAACAAAAAGAAGTACGGAGATATCGGGTCCCCTTGCCGGATCCCACGTGAAGGCTTGAACTCTTATAGTCTCTTACCGTTGAACAACACTGAGAATTTGACAGATGTGACCAAGCTCATAACAATATCAACCCACTTCTCAGTAAATCCCAGCTTGAGCATAATAGCTTGGAGATAGGGCCATTCCACCTTGTCGTAGGCTTTCATCATATCAAGCTTAAGTGCACATGACTGATGTTTCTTAGCCATGTTCCTCTTCATGAAATGTAAACACTCATAAGTTGTGATAATATTGTCAGTTATCAATCTACCTGGGACAAATGCAGACTGTTCCTCTGAAATAATGTATGGTAGAATCAGCTTTAATCTGTTTGAGATGACCTTTGAAGCTATCTTATACAAGACATTGCATAAACTGATCGGCCAGAATCGGGATAGAAGTGTAGGGTTTTTACATTAGGAATAAGGACTAAGATGGTTTCATTTATGCACTCAGCTGACTCGGAGCCGTCAACTATTTTGAGAACCACCTTGGTGACATCTTCCCCACACACATCCCAATGTCACTGAAAAAAGTGAGCTGGATAACCATCTGGACCCGGCGCCTTGATTGGGAACATCTGAAAAAGAGCCTCCTTAACCTCTTTCTCTGTGTACGGGGCGTTTAAAATTTCGTTCATCTCCGGCGTCACCTTACTGGGCACTATCTCTAATACTTGGTACTCTCTTTTGGTTTTTTTCTTTTTTTTAGGTTTTAGTACTCTCTTTTGTTTTTTTTAGCAAAGTAGGCCAGGCTTTATTAATCTATGGCAATGTTTACAGGAATTACAAGAATATCATGGGGATCACCCAACCAAATGTGTCTACCCTGAGGAGGGTGACACCTAGCCTAGCCAACTTATGAGCTTCAAAATTATGAGCTTGTACTTCATGAGAAAAGATACAAGAACTAAACTCCGATTCTATCTGTTTTATTTCTCTAATTACCACTCCATCCGCTCCTCCGAAGCCATCGCGAATATGATTTATGACCTCCTTACAATCTGATGCAATGTAGAGGTGTTGCATCCCAAGATCCTCCGCCAATGCTAAAGCTTCTCTGCATACTATGGCTTCAAGTACTGTAGGTGAAACAAGTCCCTGAATGACCTGTATAGATGAGCCCAAGTATGTACCATTTCTGTCTCGGCAAATGGCTGGTGCTGCTCCCCTGTTGTGGTCTAAGGAGACCACAGCATTCACATTAATTTTAATACTCCCCATAGGTGGAGGCGGCCATTTTTGTCTTCTCCTTTCCGAACCAGAGAAAATAGATGTTGTTGGTTCCCCATTAACTTCTCTTTTGAGAATGATGTGGCAACGTTTGAGAATGATGGATACAATTAACCATGCAGTTGGAGTTGGTCGTTCAGGCTCGGCCATTGTGGAGTTCTTGCTCACTCTACCAGACAGTCCATACCCTCTTGATCCTAGTCTGAATTTTAAACAGGTTGTGGTCGTCTCATGCTGGTATCTTTGGTGGATCAGACGCCGCATAACTCATAATGAAGCGGTCCCTCCAATGGTAAGATGGCCTATGTCGGTATTATCAACTGCTAGTAATTACCAGAAGGCATTCTCGAAATCTACAGGGGATCAACAACACAAGTGGTGCAGGCCGAACCCAAAGTTTGTGAAAGTTAACGTGGATGTAGCCTTTCATGAGGATGAAGGAATGGGTGCAACTGTTGCGGTTATTCGAGATGAAAAAGGTAATTTTCTAGCAGCCCAATGCAAGCTAATCCCGTATGCTACAGATGTTGTGACAACCGAAGCATTGGCAATGAGGGACGGGCTCGAATTGGCAAATTCTCTGGGCTTCAATCGGGTAGAAGCAAGAGTCTGACTCGTTGCAAGTGGTAAACTTTTGCACAGGAGAATCTAGATGGTTGGATTCAGTAGCTGCGATTTTTGCTAAATGTGTGGACACAACTACTTATATAGGAAAGGTCATCTTTAAGGAAAACTATTACAATCACCCGACTGATTTTTCACGGACGTAAACCGCCTCTGACGCATGCCACGCGTCCCTGCAGGTGGCTTACTCCTTATTCTTATCTTTTCCCCAGAAGAAGCGTGAGCCACTCCTTCCTTTTCCTCCTTTTTCTTCTTCCTTCGAGCAAACATGCTTTCCCAGGGGACGGCGCTCTCCAGCAATCCCAGTCGCCGCTCACCTCGTGTTGCTGTAGGGCTAGGCTGAGAGGACGCTCCTGCCATGGCCGGCGGTGGAGCTGCGTTGGTGATGCGCGACGACACTGCGGCCACGTCGACGGCGGAGCTGCGTTGGAGCAGGAGGTGCTACGAGCTGCTGCCATGACCGGCGGCGCTGCTCACAGCGACGGCGAAGCTGCGTTGTAGTAGCAAAGAGCTATGAGTTGCAGCCATGGCGGGCGGCAGAGCTGCATCGCAGCATGCAGCAGGCGATGCGTCAATGAAGCTTCGCTGGTGCGTCAATGAAGCTTCGCCGGAGCTCCATTGAAGCTTCGCCGGTGCGTCAATGAAGCTTCGCCGGAGCTCCATTGAAGCTTCGCCGGAGCTCCAATGAAGCTTCGACGGGGCGTCGTCGGTGATGCGTCCTAGTTTTTTCATCACACTCGGTGTTGCTATGGAGCAGCACCCGGTGCGGCGATGCAGCGGTCGCCGGCGGCTCCGGTGACGCGAGGTCGTCCCGACGCAGGGTGACAGAGGGGTGCTGCGTTGCTTTGTATCAGGCGGCGTTGCTCTGCGCTACTCTGTATCAGATGAATGGGGATTAGAGGAGAAAGGCTTAGGTTGTGTCGCGGCGATCGAACGACCATAGGTGCCGGATCGAACGGCTGGCTGGGCGGGAAATCATCCGCCTGATTTGTAGCAGCCGCCCATCTTTAAACATTGTTTTCGATCTTCGAATCAAGCAGCGCATGTGCTAGCTAGCCATAGTTATTGTAATAAAGTTTCTCTTAGTTGGTTGAACGGCCTCCTGACTTTTTAGTCAGTAAGCTTGTGGACGATGTAAGTATTATCTGAGACCAATAAAGCTAGCCACGATGGCCTTTCCTAAAAAAAACTTCTCTTTTGATGGTATGAAGAGTTTTAATATATATATATATATATATATATATATATATATATATATATATATAG
Source organism: Elymus sibiricus (assembly GCA_039707655.1). NCBI lineage: Eukaryota > Viridiplantae > Streptophyta > Magnoliopsida > Poales > Poaceae > Elymus > Elymus sibiricus. Next base: position 41,136,302 of record CM077664.1, read on the forward strand.
GGGTTAGAGTTTTGATCAGGTGGGCCCAACATGACATAGCCCGGGGCCCAGTTAAAACACGACTCAGCACCTGAGCAGGTGCGTAAACGCTCTCCGAAGGCGGAAACCGACCCCTCTCCCCTCGGTTCTCCCTCCTCTCCTCCGCGCCCTCTCTCTCCATGGCCGCCAAGAGGAAGCTCGGCAGGTCGCCGCCGGCGGCGGCGAATGCGAAGGCGTACGCAAAGGAAGAATTCGCGGAGGGGATCTTCTCTGCGCGCTCCTTCGCCAACCTCAGCCTCCACCCCACCCTCGGCGCCCGCCTCCAAGGTCCCTCCCTCTCCCTCTCTGATTCCCCGTGTCTCTGTGGCCCTGGTGATTTGGCTGTCCCCTCGGGGAACTAGGAGCTCACCCCCTAATGTCGTCCACATCTTTTTTGAGAAAAATCTATGCATATGATTTTCAAATTTCCAATCTGAATGATCAAAATGGTATTCGTAGTTTAAGAAGTACCGGAAGTTTGACAGAAGACATGTCCAGAATGTCACCCACCTAGTTGTGATATGGATAGAGTAATAATATGTGAACATTAGTGCATTCAGAAACCCCAATTGCCGTCTTCAGATCAGAAATGACAATCCTGTGATCTTCCATATCACCAGTTTTGAGAGATATTCAGCGCAATAATCTACTGTACAGCAAATGCAGTGTCTATGTATGGTATTCCCACTAATCTCATGTCTTGTAGGCCCAATACAGTTTATTCATCAGAAATTAAAAAGAACGACAGAAGCAAAGTATTTTACAGTCGCCTTTTTGTTCACTACACACAAAGCAATGACCAAGTACACATAGTTAATATTCGTCTAAAAGAACACCAGATTCACTTGAAAAACTGTTCGAATCTTACTTATCATCGTATGTTTCGTTAGGTTTCCATTTAGATATAGCATAAAGTACTCTCCCTTTCCATCCTTGTAGCAGCCAACCGCAATCTTCAGCAGCAAAGAATTCCTTATGAGAAAGTGAGTTCTTCATTTGTACTATGTTCTTTAAGATGGCTGGATCGACAGGAAGCGGCTGGAACCCAGCCTTGAGGCACCTTGCTTGCCACTGCCTGTAACTTTCTGGCCTCTCAGTTCTTTCTGCACCCTCACATGCTATGATGTTAAGTGCCTCCTGCCCGAACAGGATCCTCTCAATCATCTTTCTTGCCTTATTATCCCGTGGAACATTTGCATCAAGCATGTCAAACATTGAAGTGTAATGGAACATAACCTCTTTGAAACGTTGTATGAAGAAGGGAGAACTACGTAACCCATTCACGGTGACCGAAATGAAAATCTTTGGGTTCATCCTCCTCATAGTTTTGAGCACCTTATCTCTCGCACTATTTACGGCTTCGGTTTCATGGCCGAGATTCTTCATCCGGAACATGCAGCTGATTATCAGAACTTCATCCTTGTCAATGTTAAGATCCTCAATTTTAATGGTCTCCCATCTTGAAGCGGCAATGCCCTGGTACTGAAAAGGTACCTTGAACATGTTTGCATAATCAGCCAACCGCTTCCCTGTCTCCTCGATCATTTCGCAGGGGCGGAAACCTGGCTGGGGAACGTCTATACCTGTGATCCGAAGCTTAGGAGCTCCCACTTCTTGCTGTGAAAACCTCTGAATCATTAATGGCCACTGAAGGCCGAAGCCGATACCAAAATCAACGATGTGCACCCTTGGTTGCCCTTGTGAAACATCAAGAATTGCTTGGCTGGCAAAGTAGTGTGATGTCCTGTTGAAAGGGCAGGATACAAGAAAATGGCTGCAAGCATCTAACCAGTCTGTGGTACTTGTTCGCCTCTCCATGAGGTTGCGATAAACCTGACCCCCGATCCCAGCCAAGCGTGCCTCGAGGCCGTCCGCCAAGTAAAATGCCAGTCTCTGAGTACAATCACCATCTGCTGAGGAGTGTTGTCTTATCTTCTTTAGGAGTTCACTGGCCAACAGGTGGTCGTGTTCTGCCACAGCTTGTGCGCAATGGACGAGGAGAGTCCTGAGATCAACCAACTCTCTCCTCGGTTGCTTCCTCTGCCATAGCTTCTGACGTCCTTTGCTCCGGCCTTTCAGTGAACTCTTGTTGCCTTCCTCTGCCATCCCTCTTCGTGGTCTTGTTATTTCTTTGAAACTCTTCCGACCATAGCATAGCAGAATTCGGTCGAATTTTTCATTTCGAATTATTGCACAAGTGGTGAAGCCAAGATGTTTATTGCTCCTTCCTTCCAAGATATCCCAGTCCCTTGGGTCTGCCACCTCAAAGATTGCATTTTCGCTCCTCTCTCCTACTTTTGCCTTTGTGGTCAGTTTGGCAATAGAAAGTATGCCATTCTCTAAATATATCACCAGCTTCTCAATACTTGGAGCAACCATCGTTGCCTCCTCGACACCTCTCTGACGATTCAAGGCGTGGAAACCAGATCTAGAAGTTGGTCCAACACTTATCAATGGACGTTTTTGTAGAGAAAGACTCCTATTGCAGGTATATGGACTCAACGGGTTTGTTAAGGGCTGTAACACGCTGTAACTGGAACAGTCATTACTGAAGCTAGTGCTCCAGAGCCTCTTGTAACGGCTGGTCCAACTCTTATCAGAGTTACCTGTTTCGTTATTGCTATGCAATTGTGGCCAGTTAGTAGCCGGCGGGTATACCGGCCCAAGGATGTCACGGAATGGCTTCTCGGCGGCCTGGAGAGCAGCCTCCTGTTGTCAGATGCCGACCGGTGTCTCATCAACGTCCTCCATCAGCATCTGGCTTATGTAGTGAAGTGCATCATTTGATCTGATCCGACGTTGCTCAGGGCTACCCCATGCGGCAGTCTGAAATTGGTTTTGTCCAAGGCTGCTGTTGACATTGCACAACCCAGGGATGGTGACTGCAGCATGCAGATATGTGCTTGCTCCAGTGGCTGTTGGCTGGGCCAAGAACAGTGGCCCACTCAGGTCGTAGCTGTCCACGGTGAGCTGCTGCTGGGAAGAGGAAGCGCCGTCGTATGGTTGGCCGGTTGTTGCGACGGTGTCCAGATCGTCAAGGAGAGCTTCAACCGCCATTCTGGAAAATCTCTTCCTATTTCCACTTGAAATGGAGTTTTCTCCTGGCAGAACTGAACAAGATGCATGTGGTTCTTCTTTGTACCACAGCAAATGAATCAGCTTGTTGCCTGCACGCACAAAAAAAAAGGAAAATGAAAGCTTATTTATGTGAGATAAATTTTGGTTCACATTGCTCATCTGCTACAATCTGGAGTGATCCAGACTCCAATTGTTGGTGGCTGTCCATAAAACGGAATTCTGCTGGGCGAGCACTTTTTTTTTGTTCCTCCTCACCTCCAGCTGATGATTGTTTTAACATGCCATACTGATGAAAAATGAATTTCCCGAAGGCTTGCGGAAACGAGCATTACTATTTTGCCCGGTTAAACCTAGAATGTATAGCATCAATAACAGAAAAGGGACTCACCTCTGGTACTTGTTAAGGCATTTTTGAAATTACGACGCGCCTAATAGCACTGTTCCTTTTTATGTGCAGGAGGCTCCTCATCTGATCTGAGCAAGTAGCAAAAGCTTTTGGTTATTAAGCAGCAGCAGGATCAGATCAGAAGCTTTGAGGAGGAGGGAGAGGACGGGGGTGTTGTTAAACTGCGTCGTGAGCTGTGGTGTCGATGTAAACCAAGTCTTTTGTTCCAAAAACAGCCATGGTAAGCAATCCAAACTATTCAAAAACAAAAAAACTGTCATGGTGATTGTGACAGAGGATGATCCAGATTACAGCTGTTATCCTGTCGATTAATCCTAGGCCTGGCTGCGCATCAGACATATAAAAAAAGTTTATTAGGAACGCTGGCCTTGGTTTCAGTCATTATCAAGGTTCCTAATTGAGCGATGCAGGTGTACCAATGTTTAAGGAGTGTGAATACCTCTGAATTTTGTTTACAGCACCGACAGCAGTGTTAATCATCATGTCATGAAAATGCACATCCAGATGCAATCGACCCCCTCCATTCACAAATATAAGATGTTTTGGATATTTCAATATGGACTACATACGAACCGAAACGAGTGAACAAACACATTAAAATGCGTCTATATCCATCCGAATTAGAAAAAAAAAATGAGAACATCTTATAATAGTGAACGGAGGGATTATACTGGTAGAAAGAAAAGAGACACGATGTTAAAAATTCTGAGGTCACTCATAAAAAAAGGAGATGCACTATTCAAAGATTTTTTTTTTCTTTTTTCCTTCCGCTTGACAGTTGATATATATAGAATTTTTTTAGGGTTTTTTCTTGTACTTTATCTCGTTAAAATAATCCCTTTTTCTATGATTATTTTCACTATCTTTTGATGTTGGTGTCATGGTATCATATAAAGCTTGGTATCACTAGTGTTCTCTCGGCGCCATATATATGATAAAGTAATCTGAGTTTGTGCTCTTAACAAAATAAATACTGTTTACCATTACGAAAACGACATAAATGGGCAGGCAATGGTGTATTCTCTTTGATCTCCATAGAGAAAAGCATCATATTTTTGTGTGAGAAAGGGGATTAAAATATTTTCTTTCTTTCTTTTCCCCCGCAAAAAATATATATTTTTTCTTTCATCATACTTACCATGAGTTAACTCCTTTTCTCGAATCAGTAACTCATGCAAGACTGGCGGCACATGGTCCACTATGAAAATAAATCTAGATTGATGAGATACACAGGTCACTGAACTTTTAAATTTGATCCGTGATGGGATCCGGTGCTCCCAAGGTTTAGGTGATACCGTGCTCCCAACTCATGAAACCCAAATTCAAAAGTTAAAAAAAAAAAGAACTCCAAAAACGTTTGTGCATGCTCGCAACACATGTTTCTACAACCTCTGAAAGCTCCAAATCAAAATTCGATCTACACATAGAGAAACAAACAAAAACAAAAAAAGACAAATTGACATGTGAACAGTGTCATTTGTCTTTTTTGTGACACTATTCATGCTGGATTTCTCCTTTTGTTTTCCTTTCTATGTGTGTAGATCACATTTGAGTTCAATTTGTGAGTTGGGAGCACGGTACCGCCACCTTCGCTAACCCCCTCGGTTATGCTTGGTTCTCGGCTAAGGCCGCGACACAGCGACCGGGTATTGATCCTATGTCACCAACGGCTGTAACTTCTTCACCCAATATATAACTCACATCTTGTTCATCTGGTTTCACATAGGGGTCGCCTTTTTTTTTGGGACAGCAGGGACATCTTTTTTTTTTTTTGGACGAGAGGGACATCTTGCTCATCCGACGAAAAGTGGGTCTGATTTTTTTTATTTTTTTGTGATGACTAGTAAGCATGCACGTGCAACGCACGAATTATCATATGGGAAATTTTTTTGTCAATAATCCTAGGAAGAAAATATATCAATAGAATGAACAAAAATATAAGCGAGTTAATAAAGACGTTGAACAGTTGTGGAAATAATCACAACTTCATTGAAAAATAAGATCACAACTTACAAAAAGCAAATGTGGACCATAAATAACCTAGACTTACCAAAATAATAAATAATGTACATAGTATCTTCTTGATACTAAAGTTGTTTTAAGAATGTACATATGTGCATATTATCTTCCAGAAAGTGAAGTTGCTTTTTTCTTTACGACAGACATTTGACATGTGCAACACTGAACAAAAAGAGCCTCATCTTTTTTAAGGGAAGGCCATCATGGCTAGCTTTATTAAACATAAACAGAAATTATATGATCCAAAAGTCTAGAGATGAGACAAGCCGGAGGCTCGTCACACCAACTACTACATGTCTTGTTATGAAAGCTATAATTAGTTAGCACATGCGCCGCTTGATTCGAAGAACGAACACAATGTTTAAAGACAACCTTCCCAATAAGTGAGGAAGTATCCACACATTCTGCAAAAATTGCTGCAGCCGTATTCCACCATGTCGTTTGTTCCATACAATTTTCAATCACACTTAATGAATCCGATTCCGCCTCCACCCGTGAGAATCCCAAGGAATTTGTAAATATTAGTCCATCTCGCATTGCCTTTGCTTCCGTAGTGACCACATCCGCTGCATGTGTAATATATTTGCATGTGGCCGCCAAAAAATTCCCTCTCTCATCTCTGATTACTGTGGCCGTCGCCCCGGCCCCTTCGTTCACGTAAAGTGATGCATCAACGTTTACCTTGATGAACTTGGGGTTAGGTTTTGTCCATCTTTGCTCTAGCTCCCCATGCTTTTTTAGATTAGAGTGATGGAAATTGTTTGTAATTGCCAGAATCAATTTAGGCCACCTGGAGGGATGTGGTGGTGTTCCATCATGCGTAAATTGCCAGAACAAAAGAGCATCCTGATGAGGCTTGACATCTTCAAAAATTGTAAAGCTGGAGCAACTTAGCACGTAACTTCTCATTATAAATTCATTTTCTAAAAAGACATTTTCCTGACCATGCCGTGTTTGACAACGTTTCCCTGTCCAAAGGTTAAAATCTAGGGAAAAAAGCATTTCGAAACACTATTTTTCTGTACGGTGTGTAAGCTGGATTGGCAAGACCCTTTATAGAAATATATAAAGGTGAATAAACCTGAATGTCAGAGTGGGTCTTACCACTACACTTCAAGAACTTTCAAGCCTCATCAAGAGCATTTGAAGCCTGATCGCTAGAAACAAGTGGGGCCTGACCAGAAGCTGCAATTAGAAACACGTCATGTTAGATATGAGCTCTGTTGTAGAGACAAACCATATCACAGTCTAACGGAGAAACGCATGTTTGTGATAATTGGTCCTGGTTAAGACAGTCTAGAGCTGCAACTCTCGTTTGTTGTTAGGATATATGACACTTCACGTTGTATTCCGCTTTCTTCTCATTCGACATTTGCATATCATGATTGAACACTTTTCCTTTGACGATCGTTCGTTCAATTATGTAGAATATTTGCACTACCATCCATAGCTGTGTTTGTTAGGTCTTTAAATGAGGAACATTCTCTTGATGTAAACAGGGGCACATCCATTTTTTTTCTTACTCATCTGCAGATAGAGAAGTACAAATGTCAAACAATATATAGAAGGGTATAGAGAGAGTAGTGAAGATCATTTATGCAGGGCAACATAGTCATGTGAACCAGATCCTGAATATTATGTACTCCGGATCACGAAATACAGTGGCAAATATTGTGACTGCCAAACACATTGTGGTTTTCAAAAATACTGCAGAAAACTGTAGTCACACACTCACGCCCTTACAGGTGGGACCCCGCTACGTCACACTATTGCTTCCTCCTCATCGATGTCATCCTGACTGGTAGGGCCAGCTTCTTTCGCGGCAGCGTCGAGGAGCGACGGCACACGCGGCCTCGTTCGCCAGCGGCTGCCCTCCGTGCGTTCACATCCTCGGCGGGGGTGGCAACTCCCGTGTGCGGCGTTGAGGCAATGAGTGTGAGTTTCAGTGACAACAGTAATATGCAGATTTCTAAATAGACAGTAGCATAATGCTACCATGAATCAGTTGATTCCAAGACATGTCTTCAACACGGAAGGCTTGCAAGTGTACACTCTCTAATCTCTACCTCTGCGCAGCCATGTGAGGGTACAAAAAAAGGATTAAGAGGGAGATGGGGTGGTTGGCCGTACCTGCAGATCAAGTGGCGGTGATCGTGGAGATCGGTCTCGCCCGGTGGACGGCCGCTACACGCGGCACGGGACGGTGGAGGAGCAGCCGCATGCTCGCCTGGATCCTGTTCGTGGTGGTGCTTGAAGCCAACAAGATCTAGCTGCCACAGATGAGAGACGAATAAGAGGAGAACGAAGGCCATAGCAAGGCCCCTTCGTCGCTCGGATCCCATGGGCCGCCGCATCGGCATGGCCGGGAGACGTCAGATCCATGCTTCTGTGTCGGCGTAGCAGTAGACGAAGTGGGGAGCTGGTGTCGGCACACCGGTTAAGCACAGGGAGAGACGACGACGGGGACGTCATGGCCGTGCTCGTCCTCCTCTTCTGGCCATGGTTCTCGCCGTGGAGGAGGCGGCCGGATTGGAGCCAGTGGCGTAGGTAGGATGGGGCAGGGGCACCGGTGGATTTTGTGAGACGAGCTGGGAGGCTGGGTTAAATTTTAGGTTAGCGCTAATTTCAAGGTGGGATTAGGTGGGAGGTTAGCGGTAATTAAGGGGGTGATTACGTGCCGACGGAACTTTTCGTTCGCTCGCTAGCAGAGTTTTCGTCCGCCATGTTAAACTGCTAAACGCACTTTTGAAAGGATTAATTGTTGTGTGAACGGTTAGATTTAAATGGGTGGGTCTAATCCTGAGGCTCTAATTATTTGATGTTGTTGTGTGTACGTTAGCGGGGTGTGTTTAAGAAAAATAATGTTGGCTTGTTTAATAGTAGTATAGATATAGATGGGGGTGGGTCCTTTTTTAAAGGGATTCTGGGCCTGACAAAGGTGGGCCTAGCGTGACACAGCCCAGGCCCAGCTAAAACACGACTCGGTAGTACGTAAACGCTCTCGGAAGGCGGAAAAAGGTCTCCCCTGTCCTCTGCGGTTCGCCCTAAACCTCTCCTCTCCTCCTCCGCGACCTCTCTCTCCATGGCCGCCAAGAGGAAGCTCGGCAGGCCGCCGCCGCCGGCGGCGGCTCCAGCGGCGCCCAAGGCGAAGGCGAAGGAAGACGACGCGGAGGGGCTCTTCTCCTCGCGCTCCTTCGCCGATCTCGGCCTCCACCCCACACTCTGCGCCCACCTCCAAGGTCTCTCCCTCCCTCTTTGATTCCCCATGCCTCTGTCGCCGTACTGGTTTTGTAGTCGCCTCGGGGAACCCCATTTCGCTCAGCCACGTAACTACAGTGCTGCTTCCCCGTATGGAGAGGTTTCATTGTTTTGTGTCGTCAACTGCAGGCTTGTGAAGGCGGCGACTGGCACCGGCGAGACGCTCGCGGTACCTTGCGCCGACCGTCCAGCAGCGCCACGTCCGGAGCACTGCATCCTGGCGCTCGCCGCCACGTCCAGGAGCGCCGCGCTGGCTAGGCGGGTAGCACGCCGGAGGGCCGGCCGCCGTCACGTTCGTCGCTGCCGCACACAACATGCTCGTTGAAATGCCTGAAAGTGGGGAAGACAATAAGGGGATGTGGTTGTGTGCAATGCAATGAAAAGTGAGGGTTCAGAGCGGACATGCCCGGGCTGTCCAGACTTGTCCGACATACAGAGGCTCAGATTTACCCATTGTGGTTGTAGATGCTCTTAGCTCTTCTTCTTCTGTTAAAAGAGAGTTGCTGTGTTGCGGCTGTACCTCCACGTACGTACAGATACAGAGGCTGTCGCGTGAGAAGGGCAATGATGCGTTGGTTGGGCTTTGCGCGTAAATACCAACCAACTTGTCTGGCGTATATACAGTCAAATGTGCATACGTATTTTAATATCGTGGATGACGACAAGGACACCGTGTATATCAGTATATGGCTGGAGCTCTGCATTGTTAAGGCCTTAAGGGAGGGGCGTCTCGCACTGCTTCCTTCCTGCTTGTTCCTAGCTAGAAAGAAGCACGGGAGAAGGTGGGTCAACCGTCGGTCGATCGAGCACTCCTCTTCTCCGGCCTCGATCCGCTCTACTATACTGGCGCGTCCAATCCAGACTCTGGATTCATCCCTTGCTGGTGAGTGGTGACCAACCCATTAATTGTTCCGAGATTCATCATCTTCTTTCTCTTTTGTTCTTTTGAGAGAAAAAAGCTCTAATCCAAGTACTGTATCTCCTTTCTTACCACTCCAGTCTGTTTAATTGGTGGAGAACTATTGCGAGCTTAATTGTTTCTTTTCCAGACTAAACGGATTTCAAGAATTCAGAGGCTTTATATTACCAGACAGTTCATGGAGGGAGTCCTACTTGCAGGCATGGTGCCAGCGGTGCTGCGCCTTTTGTGCAGCCCGGTTTGGTAAAAATAAAATTAAACTACAGCTTCGCCGGAGACGATGGCGGCGGCACATAAGTTGGTCGTGGAGGTCGCAGGTGCTCGCGGCCTGATGCCCAAGGATGGGCAAGGCTCATCGAGCGCCTGTGTCGAGTTCTGCTTCGACGGCCAGCGCTTCCGCACCGCCACCAAGGGGAAGGATCTGAACCCAGTGTGGAACGAGCGCTTCTACTTCGACGTCTCCGACCCATTGCTTCTTCCCGAGCTAGCTCTTGATGCATATGTGGTACACAGCGTCAAAGAATCCGAGCTCGTTGACCTTGGCAAGGTCAGAATTGCTGGGGCCTCATTCCTGCCCTTCGCTGATGCCGCTGTCGTGCAATATGTGCTGAAGAAGCGCCGGTTGTTGTCGCATGTGAAAGGCACATTGGGAGGGAGGTAGGTACCATGGTTTCCTTCTTTTATTGAATACCAGTAACGCGAAAGTATACATCACCGATGACACCTCCATCACGGCTTCTAATAACCTTGAAAGCATATTACGAGATCAAAGTTCAAGACCGCACAGTATACCACTGCTGCATTTGAAAGAAATCACAAATAATTTCTCCGATGAGCGAGTACTTGGCCGAGGTGGTTTTGGTGTGGTTTATAGGGTAAGACATTGCCTACCGTCATGTATATCTTTTGCCTCACACTTATCTTTCGAATATACTCCCTCCGTCCCATAATATAAGAACGTTTTTCAAGCTAACATAGCTTGAAAAACGTTCTTATATTATTGCCAGGGCGTGTCCATACATATATAGTAGTACTAATAGGATATCATCTTTAATTAACCAGGGCGTGCTGCAAAATGGGGAAATGATTGCTGTGAAGAAGATGATGCCATCATTATTGCCAGGCCCACAGAAGCAATTTGAGAATGAAGTTTATCATCTTATGACGCTCAAGCACCCCAATATAGTGCGATGTGTAGGCTATTGTTATGAAATACAAAATGCGTGTGTAGAGTTCAATGGGAAATACGTTTTTGCTGAGCAGACGGAAAGGTTACTTTGCTTGGAGTATCTTCACAAGAGAAGCCTTGATATGTATCTATCAGGTATGTCATTCAATATGGGTTGCTCTTTCTCTGTTTCATCTGTATTTAAGACCATAGTTTGTGAGCTTGGAGCATAGATCGAGTTAAAGGTATTTTTTCACACATAAATGTTCCAACGATCGATAATGAACAAGTGAGAAAATACAATAGAATCCTTAGTTAACATATGTCAGAAAGCTCTTCTTTTGCTTACAAATGAGAATGCAGATGAATCTTCTGGACTTGACTGGAGCACACGCTACAAAATAATTAAGGGGATTTCATATGGTTTATGTCACCTCCATGAGCAGAATGATAAGCCCATTTTACACTTGGACCTAAAACCTGCCAACATATTGCTTGATGACAGTATGGAGCCGAAAATTACAGACTTCGGTCTGTCAAGATTGCTTGATCAAGAACAAACTATTTGCACTTCGTCTCGTGATGGAACATTGTGAGTTAATGCCACTTCTTAATTTATTATTATTTTCGAGAATGATTCATTACATATTTCTTGTCATAAGATGTGTTTTCGTAACACTTCAAATTTCTGCTCGTGTTGTGATTCAGCGGTTACATGGCACCAGAATTTTTACATGGAGGTACTATTACACCAAAGTCAGACATATTCAGTTTGGGTGTGATAATTATGGAGATAGTAACAGGACACAGGGACTACCCAGATGTTACTCGAACATCTTCAGATGACTTTATTGAGTTTGTAAGAAGATTTTGTTTCACATTTTATGATAGAGGTTCTTTTCAACGGGGCAATACCTCTGAGCATGAGCATTTTAAACATTTTTTCTGATTTCACAGGCACTTAAAAAATGGAGATATACGTTAGGGAGAGCACCAGGGTATAGATCCCTCGAAATAGAATTGCAGCAAGTAAAAACATGCATTCAAGTAGGTCTAAACTGCGTGAACCCTGAGCGCTCGGAAAGGCCTACAATAACTGAAATTATCAATATGCTTCAACAACAACAAACAACAACAACAACAACAAAGCCTTTAGTCCCAAACAAGTTGGGGTAGGCTAGAGGTGAAACCCATAAGATCTCGCGACCAACTCATGGTTCTGGCACATGGATAGCAAGCTTCCACGCACCCCTGTCCATGGCTAGTTCTTTGGTGATGCTCCAATCCTTCAGGTCTCTCTTTACGGACTCTTCCCATGTCAAGTTCGGTCTACCTCGGCCTCTTTTGACATTATCAGCACGCTTTAGTCGTCCGCTATGTACTGGGGCTTCTGGAGGCCTGCGTTGAATATGTCCAAACCATCTCAGACGATGTTGGACAAGCTTCTCTTCAATTGGCGCTACCCCAACTCTATCTCGTATATCATCATTCCGAATTCGGTCCTTCCTTGTGTGGCCACACATCCATCTCAACATGCGCATCTCCGCTACACCTAACTGTTGCACATGTCGCCTTTTAGTCGGCCAACACTCAGCGCCATACAACATTGCGGGTCGAACCGCCGTCCTATAGAACTTGCCTTTTAGCTTTTGTGGCACCCTCTTGTCACAGAGAATGCTAGAAGCTTGGCGCCACTTCATCCATCCGGCTTTAATTCGATGGTTCACATCTTCATCGATATCCCCATCCTTCTGCAACATTGACCCCAAATATCGAAAGGTGTCCTTCTGCGGCACCACCTGCCCATCAAGGCTAACATCCTCCTCCTCCTCGTGCCTAGTAGTATCGAAAGCGCACCTCATGTACTCGGTTTTAGTCCTACTAAGTCTAAAACCTTTCGATTCCAAAGTTTGCCTCCATAACTCCAACTTCCTGTTGACCCCCTTCCGACTCTCATCGACTAGCACCACATCGTCCGCAAAGAGCATACACCATGGGATATCTCCTTGTATATCCCTTGTGACCTCATCCATCACCAAGGCAAAAAGATAAGGGCTCAAAGCTGACCCTTGATGCAGTCCTATCTTAATCGGGAAGTCATCAGTGTCGCCATCACTTGTTCGAACACTTGTCACAACATTATCGTACATGTCCTTGATGAGGGTAATGTACTTTGCTGGGACTTTGTGTTTCTCCAAGGCCCACCACATAACATTCCGCGGTATCTTATCATAGGCCTTCTCCAAGTCAATGAACACCATATGCAGGTCCTTCTTTTGCTCCCTATATCTCTCCATAAGTTGTCGTACCAAGAAAATGGCTTCCATGGTCGACCTCCCAGGCATGAAACCAAACTGATTTTTGGTCACGCTTGTCATTCTTCTTAAGTGGTGCTCAATGACTCTCTCCCATAGCTTCATTGTATGGCTCATCAGTTTAATTCCACGGTAATTAGTACAACTCTGAACATCCCCCTTGTTCTTGAAGATTGGTACTAATATACTCCGTCTCCATTCTTCTGGCATCTTGTTTGCCCGAAAAATGAGGTTGAAAAGTTTGGTTAGCCATACTATCGCTATGTCCCCGAGGCCTCTCCACACCTCAATGGGGATACAATCAGGGCCCATCGCCTTGCCTCCTTTCATCCTCTTCAAAGCCTCCTTGACCTCCGACTCCTGGATTCGCCGCACAAAAAGCCTGCTAGTATTAGCAAAGGAGTCGTCCAGATCAATGGTAGAGCTCTCACTCTCCCCATTGAACAGCTTGTCAAAGTACTCCTGCCATCTATGCTTAATCTCCTTGTTCTTCACCAGGAGTTGATCTGCTCCGTCCTTGATGCACTTGATTTGGTCAACATCCCTCGTCTTCCTCTCTCGGATCTTGGCCATCTTATAGATGTCCCTTTCGCCTTCCTTCGTGTCTAACCGTTGGTAGAGGTCCTCATACGCCCGGCCCCTTGCTTCACTCACAGCTCGCTTTGCGGCCTTCTTTGCCATCTTGTACTTCTCTATGTTGTCTGCACTCCTATCCAGATATAGGCGTCTGAAACACTCTTTCTTCTCCTTAATTGCCTTCTGGACATCATCGTTCCACCACCAGGTATCTTTAGCTTCTCTTCTACTTCCCCTGGACACTCCAAACTCCTCTGAGGCCACCTTACGAATGCAAGTCGCCATCTTCATCCACATGTTGTCTACATCACCTCCTTCCTCCCAAGGGCCCTCCTTAATGACCCTCTCCTTGAACGCCTGAGCCACCTCCCCCTTGAGCTTCCACCACTTCGTTCTAGCGACTTTGGCACGCTTGTCCCGCTGGACACGAATCCGAAAGCGGAGGTCAGCAACCACAAGCTTATGCTGAGGGACAACACTCTCTCCAGGTATCACCTTACAGTCTAGGCATGCATGCCTGTCTTCTCTTCTCGAGAGGATGAAATCAATCTGGCTAGAGTGTTGCCCACTACTGTAAGTCACTAGATGTGATTCTCTCTTCTTAAAGAGGGTGTTAGCTATGATCATGTTGTAGGCTAGCGCAAAGCTTAAGACATCTTCTCCTTCTTGGTTCCTGATGCCATAGCCAAAACCCCCATGCACCCCTTCAAAACCTGTGTTAGATGTGCCCACGTGGCCATTGAGGTCTCCTCCTATGAAGAGCCTCTCGCCAATCGGTACACTCCTAACCATGTCCTCTAGGCCTTCCCAGAACTCCCTCTTGGTGTTCTCATTGTGGCCTACTTGCGGGGCATACGCGCTGATAACGTTGAGAACTAAGTCCCCAACTACCAGCTTGACCAGGATAATCCGGTCCCCACGTCTCTTGACGTCTACCACTCCATCCTTGAGGCTCTTGCTGATCAAGATGCCTACTCCATTTCTGTTTGCAACCGTCCCCGTGTACCACAGCTTGAAGCCGGTACCCTCCACCTCCTTCGCCTTTTGTCCCCTCCATTTGGTCTCTTGGACGCAAAGGATATCAACGCCTCTCCTCATCGCGGTATCAACTACCTCCCGAAGCTTACCTGTCAGAGACCCTACGTTCCAGCTACCTAAGCGAATCCTCCTAGGCTCGGCTAGCTTCCTTACCCTTCGCACTCGTCGAGTCAAATGCGAAGACCCTTGCTCAATTTCCACTACACCCGGGCGCCGATGTAGCGCGCCACTAAGGATGCGACGACCCGATCCTCGCTCACTTGCCACCGTATCCAGATCAAGATACGGCGCGCCACCTGGGGGGTGACGGCCCGGCCCTTGCCCATTTTTCACCACACCCGGGTTCCGATGTGGCGCGTCGCTGAGAGGGTTACGCCCCAACGAAAATCTTTTGGGTTTCATCTCCATAAGAGTGGCTGAGTTTTGACGTTGGCTCGCCAAGCCTATCACAACCCTCCTCCTTTATCTGGGCTTGGGGCCAAAAATTAATCAAAAATTATTGATTGCAGCATTAGCCATGCGACGACATTACCCATATGTTCCAGAAGTGCTGATTCAGTGGTATCGATTGGTCAGTATTAAGTTTGTCAAAAAAATGGAATGGTCCATAACTTGATTAATTTGTTTCCATGTATTGTTGTTAATGTGTTCATTCATGCTTTCTTCAGATTCTGATGTGCTGAAAAGTTTAGCATTGAGGGGGCTTTTCCATAAAAAGAAGAAGAAAGATATGCTTAAAAGTCTGCCAAAGCTAAGTCGGCAGGAGCTTGAAGTAGTATGTGAAGGTTTTAGCAACGTTATAGGCTCAACTCCGGGGACTTTGGTCTACAAAGGAATAATGAAGGATGGGCCTGAGGTTTCAGTTATATCAGTATGTGTCTTGGAATGTCATTGGACTAGCCAGCATGAACTCCTTTACCAGAACAAGGTAGCCCTCTAAAGTTACGCGGGAAAAACTCTACTAATCTTAATTTATCAAGAAATTAAATGAGATGAATCTTGTAGGTTGTTGATCTGGCAAGGTTGAACCATGAGAACATAGCAAAGTTTCTGGGGTATTGCAGAGAAAAAGACCTGTTTTCCAGGATGGTAATCATTGAATATGCATCAAATGGAACCCTATATGAGCATTTACACCGTAAGGCAGCCTCTTTTATGCTTACGTACAACTCAATTACTGCATTTTACAATGGGTCTTATGTTGATATCAAAAATTTCATGTAGATGGAGAGGCATCCCAATTATGTTGGTTTAGGCGAATGAAAATAGCCATCGGCATCGCCCAAGGTTTAAGGTATTTGCAAACGGAGTTGCAGCCTCCATTTTCTATATCAGAGCTGAACTCCAATTCAGTTTATGTTACAGAAGATTTTACTCCGAAGGTATGGCGTGCAGACATGCTAGTATACCTGGATACTACTAATCTTTCTGACATGTCCTTCTAGCAATATCTTTATGAAACAACGACCTTAATTTTCTTCTGCTGTTGGTTTTGTTTGCAGCTGGTTTATTTTGAATGCTGGGAAATCATGTTTTCAAAGCATGAGAAGGCGCTCGGCCAGTTAAATGACAAATCCGCTTTTCCATGCCTCAAACAAAACAATCCATCTTTACCAAGTCCGGACTCTGCAGAGGATAGAAATGCTGACATGCAAAGCAATATATTTGCTTTTGGAGTGATTTTACTAGAGATCATCAGTGGGCGGCTTCCTTACTGCAAGGACAAAGGCCATTTGGTTGACTGGGTGAGTAGATCTGTTTCTCTAAATCATTCTGACAGTGCATGCCCTACACAAAGATTACATAAACATAAAATGGAATATGGAGTCAGTCTATCATTTCACTAGCTGAAGAAGTCATTTGCAGCCAACGTTTGCCACTGCTCATTCCGATTCTCTAAGTTTTTTCAGGCTAAAGAGTACCTCCAGCGGCCCGGGGAGATGTGGAAGCTGGTCGACCCTGAGCTGGCCAATAATGCCCGGACCGAGGACCTGGCGGTGATCTGCGGCGTGGTGAGATGGTGCATCGACCCTATCTTGTCGATGCGACCGACAATGCAGATCATTGCAGAAGCACTGGAGACTGGCATCGACCTGTCTACGGCTGGCATCCTCAGCCAGTCCAGCTCTCTGGCGTGCGCGGAGCTTGCTCTGTCGTTGTTCAACACGTTCAGACTTCAGTCCGGCTGTAGTAAATGCATATACGAAATCATTGAGACGGATCATCCCTCCGTCTGTTTGATTTGTGGTAGCACGCATCGCACTCGCACACGGTTGCCCTATCGTGCATGTGCCAGGAAAGTACGTCCCACCAGCAGCTACCCGGCCACACAGGACTAGAGCTGCAAGAAAAGCTCGAGGCTTGTGAGCCGCTCGAGATCGACTTATATTTTGGCTCGGCTCGAGCTCGGCTTGAAAAAAATGAGCCGAGTATGAACACTTTATGTAGCTCGATCGAGAAACGAGATGATCTTGAGCAAATGTTGGCTCGCTCGATTTTAGCTCAATAGTTCGATATCATAATTTTGATATATATTAAAAAGAAATGGCATAATTTATTACCGTATACTCACTCCGTCCCTAGCTTGAAAAATGTTCCTATATTATGGAACGGAGGGAGTAGATAGCAAAAAATATACTCCCTTCGTTCCTTTATATAAGGTGTATTTGTTTTTTCAAAAGTCAAACGAGTGCATGTTTGACTAAGTTTTTAGAAAAATATATCAATATCCACAATATAAAATTTATGTCATTTCGTCCATCATGAAAAATAGTTTCATATTTTATCTATTAGGTATTGTAGATGTTGTTATTGTATTCTATAATCTTGGTTAAACATTCGAATGGTTGACTTGCATGGAAACCAATACACCTTATATTCTGGAACGGAGGGAGTATTATCATATATGTTGTATACGATTTTTCGTCATTTTACCTACTAGCAGACATGGAAGCTTAACTAAGTACGGATAAAAATTAGCCCCAATATGGTATGTGGCCAGCCATGTGTTAATCATGTTATTTGGCCAGAGTTTGAGAGCAGGCACACATTCGTTTTCTTCTTTTCCTAGTTTATCCATGATCTCTTGCTATTAAGTACTAGCCTTCATCTAACAGAGAAAAAGTTAAATTATATAAAGTTATGTTGTGGCCTACCTTGTTTGAAAATTTATTTTAGATTATTAGAACAATATCATTTTATTTAGCTCGAAATTGGATCGAGATCGTTACAAGCTGAGCCGAGCCACTTTCTATAGCTCGACCTTGAGCTTTGCTTGGTTTGAGCTTGCTCGAATTTTAGTAAAGTTGAGCTGAACGTAATCCAACTCACTCGAACAGGACTCGTTTGCAACTCTTTCATACTAAGTTTTTTTAAAAGATTTTTTACTGTACATATCGTATACTTTTTTTAGGGGTACATATCGTATACTACATAATATAATGTGTAGTATTAAGTTGATCCGATGGCTAACATGAAGTGGCTTAGATTTTGGTTCCAGGACAAATCTGTAATTTATCATTAGGGATTGATTTGTCTCGTTTCAATCTTTACCTAATAATAATAAAGCAGCCATTGTTTCTGCGCGCTCACAGTCGCGGCATGTTTGCAAAAACATCCCTGTGTTTTATTAGTATTCAACCCGCAGTCCCTTTTTAAGTGTATCTGGATAACGTTTCGTTTTTGTAAAAAACACCCTGTCGTTTGGAGTATTCAACCCGCGGTCCGAGCTGATTTGTAAAAGAAAAAAAACGCACACGACCACACAGAACACAGGCTCGCGTCCTCTCCCTCTCGCCCATGAATTCATCGCCGCCGCCACCACCCACGCCAGCCACTTCCGGCGAGCTCCGGCGCCGCGCAGCACGCCCCCGAGCTCCCCACGCTCCGCGCCTCCCTCCCCTCCGGCCAGATTCTCCGCTCCCGGCTCTGTCGCCCGCTCGCAACTCCACCCCCGTGGCTAGGGTTTTGGGCAGGGCTTCGCCGGCGCATCCCCGGCGGCCCCAGGTTCTTCCTTCCTTCCTTCTTGGCCGGGATCCGCCACCCCTACACATCACCTTCTCTTCATATCCTTCCTCTGCTGCAGATGGAGCACGCCATGGGATTTCCCCATCCACCACGGTTGCCACCGGTAGGAGGAGGAGAGGGAGGTGGAGGCGGCGGGGGATCAAGTAGGAGGAGGTGAGGGAGGTGGAGGAGGCGGAGGAGGGGGACAGGGATGACGGGGACAGATCGGACTACACTTCGGAGGACGAGGGCATGTCATCACCTACCGATTCCTTCCTCCTCGCGTCCTGGTCACAAGGCCGTCGCTGCAGCCGCCCAGCACCGACCGCTTTGCCCTGATTAGATCTTGGATACGCGGACGACCGGATGTGCTCCAGCGCCGCCGCCTACGCGCGCCTCCCCGACGTCGGTTCGTCCCTTTCTCATGGTCATGGAGCTATCTCTTGTTAGATCTGATTGTATCCCTGTTTGTGGTGATTGGGTTGGTGTAGATGAGTCGACGACGAAGCTCGGGGAAGTGATATGGTGCTCGGTGTAGGTCGCCATGGTGGACCTGAAGCTGGCCGAGATAAGCGACGAGGTCAGTGTTAGTGCTCCTCCCGTTCTCATTAACCTTTCTTTGCATGGGCGTCATTACTTCCAATTGCAGAATTTTTTAATCTAAAATATGTCATGATGGGGAATTTATTTGGGCCAAAGTACTCCGCAGTATATTTGTCGACAGTTAACCACTCACCAATGAGAGCACATCCTCATGAAGATGGTCAAAAATAAGAACCAAATAATGCAGGCTGTGGCTGCATGACTGCTGTATATATCCACTTGGACCACCAAAATCAAACTGATAACAAGAACCAGATATAGTGCTAAGTTATAGTTCGTAAACAGATCCATATTAGTTCAGAGATCCAAACAACAAATCTTTACATTCAGTATGACCACCAAAATCCAGCAGTACAATTAACTAGCTTGGAAGCATTTATTTGATTAGTATGTGCGCATGAAACAACAAATTAACCCGTGTGAACTATCCATGGAATTATGCAATGCACAGATAAATATTCGGACAACATGATGTTTCATTCCGAGGCTATAGTTACATCACTGAAACCAAACAATTATATAGATTCCCCATAGACAGATTGCACCAAACACCCTGGTGACCTGCCTACAACTGGAGCTTAATTATATTACCGTTTGGTCCAACTGGAGCTTGGGGATCCGTCTTTTGCCTGTTGTCTGAACCAAAACAGCAGCCTCACTGTCTTCTTGGTCTTGAATTACAGCGAGCTGCTCCTCAAATGTCCCATTGCATACCGGCTGCAGCACCCCGAGCTCCTCGTTATCTGCTCCTTGTCAAGATCCATCGCCGCCGACAGCCACACACTTGGATGCAAGGCTGGCGCGGACGACTCTGAATCGAAACCAATCCTAGACCGAGAGCTGTCTGCATCGGCCATTTGCACAGATCCGGCCGAAGCACTTAATTCACAGTCCGCAAAATAGGCAATCTGTGTAACGCAGGGCAAATCTAGCTTAGAAATCTACACGGAACCTGCAATGCGCTCGGCTGAATCAACTTACCTGTCCACTGGGTCTAAAGGGAACTCCATGGCTAGATTTGCTTCCACCTGCAGGTTTGAGATGCCGTCTGGATGCCTGTCCCTCTCGCCGCCGGCCTCCAAAACATGCCTGGGCAGGCATGCTGGTGGATGGGGCCGGAGCAATCAGGGAGCTTGGCTTGGCACATGTTGGTTAATTTTCTTGAGCAGCTGAATCTCAGGCTTTGTCTGCAACATGATGCGTTTTAATTCAGTAGACAGCCTTACATTAAGCAAATTAATGATCTATTTTGGTGTGGATTTTTTTTTGACAACTTGATTTCCCAATGTTTCAGGTCAGCCCAGTCCACGATCACATATGTTTCTTTTTTGCAATATTAGTTGGATACCAAACTTCGCACTCTTAGTTGTGGAAGGTGCAACATCATTGTCAAGGTTACTCGTAGTCCTTTTACCTGCATATTACCTGGTGATTTTTTTGTCCATGTCATTGAAATAGGCATTATCAAGTACCCAGATATATTATGTTTTAATCAATAATAGTTGTTGCGTTGCAACTGTGTGTCAAAAAACATTGAATGCTCCCACAACAACAGCCGGCATTCGGGAGAACAATATTCTCTTTTTGTTTTGATATTTGTTGGGTGTTAATATGCTGTTAGTCCTTATGTATACATCTATCATTCTATACTTAATTAAAAATGTGAAAGCCTTTGTCATTATATAATACTAATGCAATTTCTGATCATCACGTGTATTCTCAGGACATTGAATTCATCGAGCCTGGCGGTTTAATTTAGTTTGAACGAACCGGAAGGTTTAATCAGTGCTTTAAAACTAGCTTGCCAGAAGGATGTTAAGGCGTCATCAGGGAAACCATCAACCAAAGGAAGTGGTCAGAGATCTACGCATGTACCATTGTTACAGTGAAGACTAACTGACAGCCAGCCATGATTGTCCATCCATTGATTTAGTTTGCTTTTTCTTCTGTTGTTAGTTTTCTAATATTTTGTTATAGCTAAGTGAAGTTTACCTGAAGCTACGAACCTTACGAACTCCCATGATATGAATCTTGGTGTTTGTGACTTCTGAATGAAGTGCATGCAACCAGTTTTTCTTGATGAATTTGCCGATGAGTGTGTTGCATTGTTGATTGCATCGTTATTCTTCATACTGGCTGCATGGGGATTCTAGGTTTCAGCCTTAGACATGCAACAATGTAATCCAATTGCATTGTTTCGTGAACCATTCAAACTAAAATCATTCATCAACTAACAGAAATTTCATCTCGGCATTTTTTACCACATTGTACTTCGATTTTGACAAAGAAAATGCTTTCAACTTGCCATGTGCCAGTTCACCAACAAGACAGAGACCATGCAACTTGAAACATCAAGTAAGATCATATCCATGTTTGCTCATTACATGTATTTTGAGAAAGTTATGGGATTTACAAACTGAATATATATTTTCAACCAAAATAGTTTGAATAATGCGGCCCTGCTTTGTTTTTTTGTTACTTGTAAAGTTGTTTGAGTGGAATTTTTCCCGAGTTTTTAAGCATATATTTATATTTGGTACCTGTTGCAATGCACTGGCTCTTATGTTTTAAACTCCTGGATATCTTGAGAATAATGTGGATAATAAATTATTAATATTACAATCAATTATTACTTTTGCATACCGTGAGAATATTGTGGATAATAGGATTTTCAGTATTTAGATCTGAAAGCATTGCAATTAAAGACCACACATAAGGGAGGGAGGGGGGGGGGGATGGGAGGGAGGATAGGTGACGACATTGTTGATGCTAATGTTAAAATAGAGAACGTGGACCTGAGTGAAGGGTCTTGAATCATTCTTAGAGATGTGATATTTTTTTCTCCCGTTGCAACGCACGGGCATTTTTCCTAGTCTATACCTATAATAATAAAGTAAGGAGTGCTTCTGGCCGTCCGTCACACAATTTTGCAGAAAACCCCCTGCATTTTATGTGAATTAACCCACAGTGCATATTAAGTCATAGTCGAACCGTTATTTTGCATTTTTTTGGAAACCCCCCTAACTTTTTAGGTAATTCACCCGCGGATCATATTTAAGTCAAACAAATGCTTTTCTAACTTATCCATATCTTTTAAACCATAACTCCGATTTTAACGTGTTATATATGAAATTTGATTAGAACAATGTGTAGAATCTGAATATGATTATTTTTACCTGTTAAATATTTTTTAAATATTATTTTCAAAGCAAACTTATAATCTATTGCGCATGGTCCGTTTTTCTTTCGTACCGGCGGCGATCCGGATTGCAAATAAACACCCACTAAAACATATAGAGATGAATAAAACATCGATAACCACACGTGCACACCTCTGAAAAATCTCACAAGGGAAAAACAATAGATTTCTCATCGCGAGAGCGAGAGAGAGGGGGGGGGGGAGGGAGAGAGAGAGAGATGCCTTAGGATTAACCACATTCAAATACGTTTTGCTTTGTGTGAACACTGAGGCCACCGCCGGTGAGAGTGAGAAGGAGGATAAGTGGCAACACAAATGTGATGCCCCGTTAAAATAAAGGACATGGACCTATGGTGATCTTGAGTGATGGTTATTGGGTTAAGAGTGTGTGTCATTTTTTCTCCCATTGCAACGCACGTGCTCTTTTGCTAGTAATAAAAAAGGGGCTATTTGCTTCCGGTGGTACGTCACGAAAATTTCCTCCAAAGTTTCAAAATATTACCCACCAATGCCACCTATAAGTGATAAAAAAAACGATTTACACAGGGGAATCCCCCCGCCTGGGCGGGCCCATGCAGTAGGGACCTCCTATACTGCGCTCTGCGCGCTGGGAGAAGACGCAGCGTGCCAGTTTGGGCCGGCCCAGGTTCGGGTGACCTGTTTTTTCAATTTTGTTTTTTTTCTTTTCCGTTTTTGTTTTTTTACTTTGAATAATTTGGGACTTCAAAAAAGTTCCGAAAATAAAAAGATGATAATTTTGAAATAAAATGTTTAATAAATCATAAAATGTTTGTGGATTCAAAAAATCAAGATTTTGTAAAAAAAATTGCTTATTCAAAAAATGTTCGAAATATTGAAAACAAATGTTCGGAAAATAAAAAAGTGTTCATGATTTTTTAAAAAGTTAGTGTATTAAAAAATGTTAATTAAATTGAACAAAATTTCGCGAATTCGAAAAATGTTCATGAATAGAAAAATAACATAAAAATTCAAAAAATGTTCGTGACTTACAAAATAGTTTATTCATTCATAAAATGTTTGTTGATTCAAAAAATGATCATGCATTTCAAAAAATGTTCATTAAATCATAAAAATGTTCATGAATTTCAAAAATTGTTCCAGCAATTTCCAAAAAAATGTTCGTCGATTCTAGAAATGTTCGCCGATTCAAGAAAGTTGTTTAAAATTTTTTTTCACAATTTAAATTTTCTGTTGCAAATAGTATAAAATGTTCATGAATTCAAAAAATGTTCTTGATTTTAGAAGAATTTCAAAAAATTGTAAAAGTGTTCACCAATTTGAAAAATGTTCACTATTTCAAATATGTTCATGATTTCACGAAGTTGAGAGTGCTAGTGTATCTCGGTGATGCTGCAAAATATGATCATGGCCTTGAAGATTATGATTTTTTTTCCGTTGCAACGTACGGGCCCTTTTGCTAGTCCTAATATGCGATCCTATCCTCGAGGGACTCGGAGGCCCCACCAGGGATAGAAGCGCATATCGAAGACGCTTGCAAGGTGGATATCATTACATCGTACCATGTACATAATAGATGGGGATAGATACAGTTACGTACAGTCATCACAGGAATACATCAATACATAGCAAACACCATACAGAAGAGCAAAATCCGACTACGGATGAAACACAAACGAAAAACACGAACGACATCCACCCTGCTAGCCCAGGCTGCCGACCAGGAACCTATCCCCAGATCGATGAAGAAGAAGAACTCCAAAAGCAAACGCGCATCGCTCTCACGCCAAATCATCGCATTACCTGTACCTGCATCTGTTGTTGTAGTAATCTGTGAGCCACGAGGACTCAGCAATCCCATAACCATGGGTAGCAAGACTATCAAAGCTTAATGGGTATGGAAGGGGTAAAGTGGTGAGGTTGCAGCAAGCACTAAGCGTGGTATGGTGGCTAACTTACGAGTACAAGAATAAGAAGAGTAATCTACGCATAATGGTCGCAAACTAATAATGATCCAGAAGTGATCCTGAACACCTACTTACGAGTCAAACATAACCCCACCGTGTTCACTTCTTGGTTCCAACCTCACAAGAAGAGACGATCATGGTTATGCACGCGGTTGGTGTATTTTAATTAGAATTAGTGTCAAGTTCTCTACAACCGGAGGTTATAAATATCCAAGTCGCCACATAACCGCGGGCACGGCTTCGCGTAAGATTTAACCCTGCAGGGGTGTTCCAACTTGGTCCATCATAGACCAACACAAGCTGCGGTGGAAATACCTCAACCTCGAGATAGCCCGAAGTGTCCTCGGAATCCCGGTGCACAAGACATTTCGACAATGGTAACACAAGTCCAGCAAGACCTCCCGACGTGCCGACACCCCGATTGGAGCCGTGCGTATCTCGAAATCAGGCCATGATCGGATGGGACATCCTACAGGTACCAAAACCTCGAGTTTCCCCGTGGTGGCCCCGCAGTCTACCCGGTTCGGACCAACACTCATGAGGAGCACTGGCCCGGGGTTGTTGATTAATAAAGTCATCGGGTTAGCTAGACCCTATGCAAGTTTTAGTTGTTATTAGGCAAATGCTAAAACCAAAGTTGGGACTTGCTGAAAGCGGTTATTCAAAGCGAACTATCAGGAGGGTCCCATTCCCCTGAGCATGTTAGGAACGCTAATCAAGGATCATAACACCGATATTACGGAAACTAGGGTGGCATGAGTGGAACAAAACACTAGGCAAAAGGCTGAGCCTTCCACCCAAAACCAAGTATATAGATGCATTAATTAAATAAGAGATATTGTGATATCCCGTGATATCCATGTCCCAACATGGAACAACCTGCAACTGCACCTGCAACTAGCAACGCTATAAGAAAGGGGCTGAGCAAAGCGATAACATAGCCAAACAACGGTTTGCTGGGTAAGGGTGGTTAGAGGCTGTATCATGGCATATGGGAGGCTGACATATATGTGGTAGGAAACGCGACATAGCGATAGCATCGAGACAACTAGCAAGCAAATATAGTAAAGATATCCAAGGTCATGATCATCTTGCCTGAAATCCCGCTCGGAAGAAGAACGAGTCCATGAAGAAGACGAACCAACGTAGTCGAACGAATCCTCACAATAGCAACGAAACCGGAACTATCGAGAAGAAGCACAACCGGAAAGAAGCAAACAACATGGTAAACACAAAAGCTTAAACATGGCATATGCACAATCAAGTATGATGCATGTCCGGTTAAATGAGGCATGGCATGGCAAGATGCAACAACCAAATACTACACATTAAGTGAAGCTCAATATGCAACGAGTTGCATATTGACGAAACTCCACAACAATTATTTAGTTCACTCCCGTTTATGCTACTCATCAATATTAAAAGTTGGTTAACATGGCAAGAGGTGAAGCATAATTAAACTATCTATCTAGGCAATTTAAATGAGGCCGGAAACAACAAACAACAATTCCGGAAAATCCCCATATGCAAATTTCGAATTTGGTACTGTTCTGCCTAAAGGACAATTTTAATGTTGTTACACAACAAAAATAAAGTGCACCATGATAATCTACACATTTTTCTAGTCAAGTTACATATGTAGATCATTTAATTCGAAGCTACGGTCTAGAAGATATGAGCTAAACAAGTTTAACATGGCAATAATGCAAAATGCATGCAAACATCAACCACAACACTCAAATCGAGGATGCAACATGATAATGTGAAACTACGCACCATTCTACGCAAGTTTCATGTAGGACATGATCAAAACGGAGCAACGGTTCAACAATTACAACCAACACAAATTATAACAACAAACTGCCCAAAACAGCAACATAGCACTTTGCAAACATCAAAACAACATGCTACAGTGCAAGATCATGGCATCAAATGGCACAACATGGTAGTACATAGCATGGAGCTCAAATCATTCAACATGGGCATAATCATAGGAGCAATAGATTGATGGCAAGCATCAAAACAATATGCAACTATTAAACATGCTGGTTCTAGAAAAAATCTGGGATTGCAACAGTTATATCATGATGCTGACTTGGGATGCATGTAGCAGTAAGCATAGCAACTTTAATAGTTATGAAATTGATATGAGCATGCTGTAGACATGGCAATCTTCAAATTACTCCATTGGCACAAGTTCATAGGATGCACAGATTAATTACTATGATTTTTGCAAAATGGAACATTCTGTTAACAGGTTGACAGATTTAACATGATGGCAACTTGGGAACAACAAAGAGACATGCTACAGGAGCTTACATGGCAACCAAGGGCATGTCATCAAAGTAGACATTACATAGACCAAATCACACGAAGGAACCACATGCATATGAGCTCTAGATTAGTGGCTACCATCAAGCAAAGTTGGCAAGTTTTATCACAGACAGTTTTTACTTAAAACAGCAATATTGACTAGGCATGTTTACAAGCTCATGGCAGTCACATCATGGCATATCATGGCATGAAATAAATACTAACAGTAAGAAGACATGAAAATGCTCCAAAGTCATGTTGATAAGATGCTCATATGACATTTGCATTAAATCACACAAAAATGACAAAGTGACACATATTAACAGTTTTCTGCAGCAACATCATGAGGCACTTTTGCAACAGAGATTATGACATGTAGATGAGTTCTATCATGGATGCAATTACTACCATCATGTAGAGCACAGAGAGTAGACCAAATTACATATAAAGTTCACCATCATCGGACACACATGCACAAAGTTGTCATCATCGCAAAATGCAACATAATGCTGAAAAAAAAACAGGGACAACAACCTCTCGGGAAAAACTGGATGAA
The DNA here is from genome assembly GCA_039707655.1 of Elymus sibiricus. Classification (NCBI taxonomy): domain Eukaryota; kingdom Viridiplantae; phylum Streptophyta; class Magnoliopsida; order Poales; family Poaceae; genus Elymus; species Elymus sibiricus. Next base: position 41,163,719 of record CM077664.1, read on the forward strand.
GTGGTACGGGGACGGCGAGACTCAGGAGGTCCGTTTGGTTGGATGGGTGCGGGCATCCAGGGACCGGGCTGTCCCGGTGGTGGGGCAGAGGAGGAGCCGGCAGGGGCGCGGCCATGGCGAGGCGGCAGCGGCTGCTGCTCCGGTGGGTGGCGCGCCGGCGGGGCGACGCGCGCTCGGGCACGGGGAGCCACGGCGGCGGTGCTGGAGCGGGGCGCTGGCGCGGGCGAGCAGCGGCGCGCTGCGGGCAGCCCTGGGCCCCGATGGGCTCGGGCGGGCCGCGGCGGTTGGAGGGAGGCAGAGGGCGACGTGGCAGCGCGGGAGAGGCCACGGGCGGCGGCTGGTGGCGGTGAGGGCGCCGCTTGGCGGCGGTGGAGAGGTGGGAGGTGGCTGGCGGCGGCATGGATCCCGAGGAGGGCTAGGATTGCCCAAAAATGGCAAGGGGAGGTGGTTTAAATAGGCAGGGATGCTAGGGTTGAGGGTTTTGGGGTGTTTTCGGACCCTCCGATCGTAATCGGACGGCTCCGGACAGAGGGAAGGGTTAGCTGGGCTAGGTGGGCTGTGTAGATGGCATTGGGCTGAGAAGAGAGGCAAGAAAGAGAGGCCCGGCACAACTTTTCGGAACACCGAAAACGTCCGACGTTTTACTGGCTATAGTGCCGCTATAGTTATCCGTTGGGGCATCAAACGACCTCCGAATGGAACGAAATTTGGCAGGCGGTCTACCTACAATATAATAAGACCGCACGCCAACTTTCAACCCATTCCGAGAACATTTTTATCCCACTTATAAAATAATAATTCGGAGGTGCCGCGGGCGCGTGCGAGTGTGTCGGGTCTCGAAACGGACAACGGAAGGGATGGGGAGAAGCTGGCAACTACGAACGGATGCAAGTTTAATGAAAACAAACGGATGAAATGCACACGATGACATGACGAGTGCAACAAGCAAACGAATCACACGACAACGACGGAAATAAATGGAAGGAATCTGGAGCATCGGTCTCGGGGCGTCACAACTCTCCCCCACTAACAGAAGATCTCGACCCGAGATCTTAGGAAGGAACCGAAAGATTGAAGAGGAAGATGAAAACAAAGTTGCTTCTTTGACAAACGAGTGAAACCAACAAACCTCGAAGGTTGCAAAGAGTTGAAGAATGGCTTGAGGAACTAGCAAGAATTCGAAACCACTCTGGTTGAAACGAGATAGATAAGGAATGAGAACAAAAAAGAATTTGGGCAGCATTCCGGTAGAAAAGAGAAGCAAAGCTTGATAAGAAGACAAGGACTTGAAAAGAGGGCACAACACTCCGGTAAAATGGATAAGCAAGGAAAGAACATGATCTTGGCGAAACAAGATAATGGTTTGAAGAGAGCAACATCACAATGCCTTCGAAATGAAAGAATAGAAGCTAGATCGTTGGAAAGAAAAGAACGGAGAAGAAAATGACAACTTCTCTCACCATTGAATTTGAAAAGCATCCTTACAACGAAAGAATGAACGGAGTTGTTGGAAAATCAACAACGAAAAGAATATGCATGTTGTGGGCTTATGGAAAACATCTCAAAATTTGAGGTGAAAAACCTGCCACTAACGGAAAGAATTGATTGCTTGAGAGCAACATAGAGATGAAAAACTTCTTTCACCGAAAGGATTTAAGAGAGAACTTGGATCATTGATAATCACCACAATAGCAACAATCCATCGGAAAGGCTTTAGGTGAAATCTATACCAAGATAGCTACGAGAAAGAAATGATGGTTTTAAATATATCATTCTTGAAAATTTTTCTTCGAGGCTCCTCAGGAATCAAAAATGGTATAACACCATCTCCAAAGATAAGGGAGAATGACTTGCACTTCGCAATGCACGATAAAGAACGCTTGAGCGCATCGAGGAACACTTCAAGAATGAATTAAATCCTTGACGAACCACCATAAAGAACTCCGGTAAGCATAAGGATGATAGAAATGAAGGTTGAAAAGAACAAGATGAAGCCTTGCAATGATTTAGATGGAGCTTCGCGACGAGACAACCGAGAAAACTTGAAACTCCGGAAAAGAAAGACGAGCAACTTTGAATCATGAATTTATTCATTACGAACAAACTCCGGAAGAAGGAATTAAATCACCTCCATGAAACAAGAATAAGAATTATGATATGTCTATCCTTCATCAAAATAAATTGATGAAAAGCAATGGATTTGCATACTACTTATTCTTCTTGAAAAGATTGAAGAGAGATATAGCACAAACTTGGGAAGTCCTTCAACGAAACACCGGTAAGATTTGGAAAGAATGAATGAATTGATATGATAACAAAGGAAGATGAATCTTGAACAAACCACCGTAAGAATTTGAAAATGAACGAAGAAAAGAGAACGAATCGCCGGGAAGAATTAGAAAACGAACGAGGATACTTGAGGGAAATTAATTACAAGAGAACGAAGCGATCACGAGCTTATTGGAGAACATTTGGACGAAGCACCGGAAGAATTTGAGAACGAGATGAACGTTGAGAATGAATAAATTCTTCTGAATGACGGCCTCCGGAGAATCAAAAATGGAAAGAACTCATGAAATGCTCCGGGTGGGTATGAAAAGAATTTCTCACGATCAAAACAATTGTGAGGATTGCATGAATCTAGAACCACGAATATTCAAGAGAACGGATATGCTTTAAGAGAAACTCTTCTTCGGTCTTCAAAGCTGAGAATGACGACAAGAACCACCATGAGGATTTTGTGAGATACTCCGGAATAATGACGAATAGAAAGGTTGAGCCAAATTTGAAAAGAATTTGAAAGAGATCTTGGAGAGGGATATGACTGATGAGAATTCATTCTTACGTCAAACTTTGAAAGGATTTGAGAATAACTCCGGGAAAAATTAGAAGAGTCAGGTAAGATCCTGGGAAAAGACCTTTGGGTTTGGGCCCACTCAAAAGAAACACCGTTGGATTTGATCAATTGAAGAGATCGCACCAGTTGATTTGAAAGACTTGAATGAGGTAACAATCGTGAAATAGCTCGAACGGATCTTGAATGGAAACACGAATCTTTTGAGATCTCTTCAGCACTCCAGAGAGAAATAGAGAGAGTGAAAGATTAAGAGGTGCACCAGCATGGGAAAGCATTTGAAACAAGGGAGGGATATGATCAACACCAAAAGCTTGAATTTAGACCACCGGAGAAGAAAACGAGAACGAAGAATGATGAACTTGTAGCTCCTGAGCATCTTCACGAGAAATCACCGGTTAAGGATATTGAAGGAAAAGAATGGAAAGACTTCTCACGAATAAAATGGATACTTGATTTGAGAATTTTTTACTCCGCGAAGAAAAAGGGTGGGAGGGTGGGAAAAAGGAAGACAACTTTGGATGTGTGAAACGAACGCCGTTGAGAAAACTGAGAATTGATCTTGCGAACGTTGAAAGGATCGGATTAACTTGAAGAGAAGCACGCCGGTTGAGAATAATTTTCCATGACAATCTTGATGATCAAGAAGGATTAGCACTCCCATAGAAATATGAGAGCGCTGCTTAGGAAAGGTATGGAATCCACACTTGACTTCGAAGCAACTCGAATACCACAACCAAACAAAACAAGGGTTTGTATTGGAGAATAAGCTGGAACAAACATATGATAAAGATTTCGTCCGAAATTTTCGTGGTGGGGCCCACACGGGCTCGATCGTACAGCGACCATCAAGTACATTGCTGCCCTTGACATACGAAGCATCCCCGAGCCGTAGCAAAGCTACAAGGGCTCTTTAAGACACCACGAGACCACTGTAAAAACGACCGTGTACAGGCGGTCCACTAGACGTCGAACCCCAATCTCATATCATGCATCTGTCGGAAAGATATCCTAGGTAACTACTTGAATTCCCACCTAAGAACTCCCGAAACTTCTTGGTTATGCGATCAGGTTGCGGGTCCAGGAACCTACTCATAGCAAACAACAACCTAATCAGCTGCAACTGCATCCGCAATCCTCAACACACGACCGAGAAACTCCGCAAATTCGTCTACCTCAGACCTTCGAAAACACAGCGATACTAGTCACGGTGGATCATCCGAGCTATCTCCTCCAGTACTAGGGAAAAGTCACGGCACTATTTGCCACCACAAAAAGTATAGAAGCGTTTCGATGTCGGCGTCCTCTGGTATTCAGGAACTGAAACGATAACGAATGTGACAAGAACACCTTGGAGCTCAACTCCCCGGGTCCAATCCATACGGTCAGGAGGCACCAAGACAGAATTCCCGTCACAACGATATCATAACGATTCCAAAATACCCGCGTGATCCTAAAAAAAAATTGAGTGAGAAGAGTAGTAGAATCGAAACACCTATGTCACAATTCCTCACCAGAGCGACGAAGGGGATAAGGAGTAAAAAGAATACCTACTCTCCAATATATAGCTAGACTCAAAATAGTTTTTCTTCTATACTCGCCAACGGGTCGATCAATCAAGGGGGCTCCTATGGTCGGTCGAGGCTCTGATACCAACTTGTCACGCCCAATATGCGATCCTATCCTCGAGGGACTCGGAGGCCCCACCAAGGATAGAAGCGCATATCGAAGACGCTTGCAAGGTGGATATCATTACATCGTACCATGTACATAATAGATGGGGATAGATACAGTTACGTACAGTCATCACAGGAATACATCAATACATAGCAAACACCATACAGAAGAGCAGAATCCGACTACGGATGAAACACAAACGAAAAACACGAACGACATCCACCCTGCTAGCCCAGGCTGCCGACCAGGAACCTATCCCCAGATCGATGAAGAAGAAGAACTCCAAAAGCAAACGTGCATCGCTCTCACGCCAAATCATCGCATTACCTGTACCTGCATCTGTTGTTGTAGTAATCTGTGAGCCACGAGGACTCAACAATCCCATAACCATGGGTAGCAAGACTATCAAAGCTTAATGGGTATGGAAGGGGTAAAGTGGTGAGGTTGCAGCAAGCACTAAGCGTGGTATGGTGGCTAACTTACGAGTACAAGAATAAGAAGAGTAATCTACGCATAACGGTCGCAAACTAATAATGATCAAGAAGTGATCCTGAACACCTACTTACGAGTCAAACATAACCCCACCGTGTTCACTTCTTGGTTCCAACCTCACAAGAAGAGACGATCACGGTTACGCACGCGGTTGGTGTATTTTAATTAGAATTAGTGTCAAGTTCTCTACAACCGGAGGTTATAAATATCCAAGTCGCCACATAACCGCGGGCACGGTTTCACGTAAGATTTAACCCTGTAGGGGTGTTCCAACCTGGTCCATCATAGACCAACACAAGCTGCGAGGGAAATACCTCAACCTCGAGATAGCCCGAAGTATCCTCGGAATCCCGGTGCACAAGACATTTCGACAATGGTAACACAAGTCCAGCAAGACCTCCCGACGTGTCGACACCCCGATTGGAGCCGCGTGTATCTCGAAATCAGGCCACGATCGGATGGGACATCCTACAGGTACCAAAACCTCGAGTTTCCCCGTGGTGGCCCCGCAGTCTACCCGGTTCGGACCAACACTCATGAGGAGCACTGGCCCGGGGTTGTTGATTAATAAAGTCCTTGGGTTAGCTAGACCCTATGCAAGTTTTAGTTGTTATTAGGCAAATGGTAAAACCAAAGTTGGGCCTTGCTGAAAGCGGTTATTCAAAGCGAACTATCAGGAGGGTCCCATTCCCCTGAGCATGTTAGGAACGCTAATCAAGGATCATAACACCGATATTACGGAAACTAGGGTGGCATGAGTGGAACAAAACACTAGGCAAAAGGCTGAGCCTTCCACCCAAAACCAAGTATATAGATGCATTAATTAAATAAGAGATATTGTGATATCCCGTGATATCCATGTCCCAACATGGAACAACCTGCAATTGCACCTACAACTAGCAACGCTATAAGAAAGGGGCTGAGCAAAGCGATAACATAGCCAAACAACGGTTTGCTGGGTAAGGGTGGTTAGAGGCTGTATCATGGCATATGGGAGGCTGACATATATGTGGTAGGAAACGCGACATAGCGATAGCATCGAGACAACTAGCAAGCAAATATAGTAAAGATATCCAAGGTCATGATCATCTTGCCTGAAATCCCGCTCGGAAGAAGAACGAGTCCATGAAGAAGACGAACCAACGTAGTCGAACGAATCCTCACAATCACAACGAAACCGGAACTATCGAGAAGAAGCACAACCGGAAAGAAGCAAACAACATGATAAACACAAAAGCTTAAACATGGCATATGCACAATCAAGTATGATGCATGTCCGGTTTAATGAGGCATGGCATGGCAAGATGCAACAACCAAATACTACACATTAAGTGAAGCTCAATATGCAACGAGTTGCATATTGACGAAACTCCACAACAATTATTTAGTTCACTCCCGTTTATGCTACTCATCAATATTAAAAGTTGGTTAACATGGCAAGAGGTGAAGCATAATTAAACTATCTATCTAGGCAATTTAAATGAGGCCGGAAACAACAAACAACAATTCCAAAAAATCCCCATATGCAAATTTCGAATTTGGTACTGTTCTACCTAAAGGACAATTTTAATGTTGTTACACAGCAAAATAAAGTGCACCATGATAATCTACATATTTTTCTAGTCAAGTTACATATGTAGATCATTTAATTCGGAGCTACGGTCTAGAAGATATGAGCTAAACAAGTTTAACATGGCAATAATGCAAAATGCATGCAAACATCAACCACAACACTCAAATCGAGGATATAACATGATAATATGAAACTACGCACCATTCTACGCAAGTTTCATGTAGGACATGATCAAAATGGAGCAACGGTTCAACAATTACAACCAACACAAATTATAACAACAAACTGCCCAAAACAGCAACATAGCACTTTGCAAACATCAAAACAACATGCTACAGTGCAAGATCATGGCATCAAATGGCACAACATGGTAGTACATAGCATGGAGCTCAAATCATTCAACATGGGCATAATCATAAGAGTAATAGATTCATGGCAAGCATCAAAACAATATGCAACTATGAAACATGCTGGTTCTAGAAAAAATCTGGGATTGCAAAAGTTATATCATGATGCTGACTTGGGATGCACGTAGCAGTAAGCATAGCAACTTTAATAGTTATGAAATTGATATGAGCATGCTGTAGACATGGCAATCTTCAAATTACTCCATTGGCACAAGTTCATAGGATGCACACATTAATTACTATGATTTTTGCAAAATGAAACATTCTGTTAACAGGTTGACAGATTTAACATGATGGCAACTTGGGAACAACAAAGAGACATGCTACAGGAGCTTACATGGCAACCAAGAGCATGGCATCAAAGTAGACATTACATAGACCAAATCACACGAAGGAACCAAATGCATATGAGCTCTAGATTAGTGGCTACCATCAAGCAAAGTTGGCAAGTTTTATCACAGACAGTTTTTACTTAAAACATCAATATTGACTAGGCATGTTTACAAGCTCATGGCAGTCACATCATGGCATATCATGCCATGAAATAAATACTAACAGTAAGAAGACATGAAAATGCTCCAAAGTCATGTTGACAAGATGCTCATATGACATTTGCATTAAATCACACAAAAATGACAAAGTGACACATGTTAACAGTTTTCTGCAGGAACATCATGAGGCACTTTTGCAACAGAGATTATGACATATAGATGAGTTCTATCATGGATGCAATTACTACCATCATGTAGAGCACAGAGAGTAGAGCAAATTACATATAAAGTTCACCATCATCGGACACACATGCACAAAGTTATCATCATCGCAAAATGCAACATAATGCTGAAAAAAAACAGGGGAAACAACCTCTCGGGAAAAACTGGATGAAGTGGTACGGGGACGGCGAGACTCAGGAGGTCCGTTTGGTTGGATGGTGCGGACATCCAGGGACCGGGCTATCCCGGCGGTGGGGCAGAGGAGGAGCCGGCAGGGGCGCGGCCGTGGCGAGGCGGCGGCGGCTGCTGCTCCGGTGGGCGGCGCGCCGGCGGGGCGACGCGCGCTCGGACGCGGGGAGGCGCGGCGGCGGTGCTGGAGCGGGGCGCTGGCGCGGGCGAGCGGTGGCGCGCTGCGGGCAGCCCCGGGCCCCGATGGGCTCGGGCGGGCCTGCCCAGGGCTCGGGCGGGCCGCGGCGGCTGGAGGGAGGCAGAGGGCGACGTGGCAGCGCGGGAGAGGCCACGGGCGGCGGCTGGTGGCGGTGAGGGCGCCACTTGGCGGCGGTGGAGAGGTGGGAGGTGGCTGGCGGCGGCATGGATCCCGAGGAGGGCTAGGGTTGCCCAAAAATGGCAAGGGGAGGTGGTTTAAATAGGCAGGGATGCTAGGGTTGAGGGTTTTGGGGTGTTTTCGGACCCTCCGATCGTAATCAGACGGCTCCGGACAGAGGGAAGGGTTAGCTGGGCTAGGTGGGCTGGGTAGATGGCATTGGGCTGAGAAGAGAGGGAAGAAAGAGAGGCCCGGCACAAGTTTTCGGAACACCGAAAACGTCCGACGTTTTACCGGCTATAGTGCCGCTATAGTTATCCGTTGGGGCATCAAACGACCTCCGAATGGAACGAAATTTTGCAGGCGGTTTACCTACAATATAATAAGACCGCACGCCAACTTTCAACCCATTTCGAGAATATTTTTATCCCATTTATAAAATAATAATTCGGAGATGCCGCGGGTGCGTGCGAGTGTGTCGGGTCTCGAAACGGACAACGGAAGGGATGGGGAGAAGCTGGCAACTACGAACGGATGCAAGTTTAATGAAAACATACGGATGAAATGCACACAATGACATGACGAAGTGCAACAAACAAACGAATCACACGACAACGACGGAAATAAATGGAAGGAATCTGGAGCATCGGTCTCGGGGCGTCACAGGTGTTTGTAAAAAAACAAAGGCCTTTGGAAAGATTGAATTCACAGGAGATGTGGAAGCTAGTCGATCCCGAGCTGACCAATAATGTCCGGACCGATGACCTAGCGCTGATCTGCAGCGTGGTGACTGGTGAGCCCGTGCATCGACCCCATCTTGTCGATGCGACCGACGATCCAGATCATTGCAGGAGCGCTGGAGACCGGCATCGACCTGTCTGCAGTATGCGGCCGGCAACCTTCGACGAGTCCTCCTCTCTGGTCTGTCGTTGTTCAACACCTTCAGGCTTCAGTCCGGCTGTAGTAAATGCATATGCGAAATCATTGAGACGGATCATCCCTCCGTGTGTTTGCACTGTGGTAGCACGCATCGCACTCGCACACGGTTGCCCTCTGAAACTTATGTGCCAAGACAGTACCTAGTCCCAGCAGCTACCCGGCCACACAGCACACCGGATGCAAGACCTTTTTCGTACTACTAAGTTTTTTCTTTTGAGATTTCTTACGGTACTACATATACATAATATAATGTGAGAATGGCGTTTTGGCTCTCCATGGAGGCCGCTTTTTTGAAAAATTCAAAATTCGAAAATTTTGGTTTCAAAAAAATCTGAAAAAAATTGTACAAGCAAACAAGGATGTGAGGTTTATGTGTGTAAAATTTCAGGATGAAATAGGTTGAAATGCGACCTGTACAAAAAAGACAAATTTATGGTCTGAGAGGATGAATAGTATCATGTGTTAAAAAACCCCAGATTTGTGTTTTTTGCACAGCCCTCGTTTCAACATATTTCGTCCTGAAAATTTACACACTTGTGCACTATGCCTTCATCTATCTCTGTATTTTTTTCAGAATTTTTTAAAATGTAAAAATATGAATTTTCATGAATTTTGAATTTTGCACTTGAAGACCTCCATGGAGCTCGGCCTCCAAAAGCAATTTCCGATATAATGTGTAGTATTAAGTTGATCCGATGGCTAACATTAGGTGCCTCAGATTTTTGTTTAAGGACAAATTGGTAATTTCTCATTAGGGGTTGACAGGCATGTATGCCCGTGCGTTGCAATGAGCGCGGGAGTTATATCTAGCTACTCATAGTGAGATGTATGCTCCACTCGTCGGAAGCTTTTCGTTTGTTTGCTCGCTGTACAGGGCCGGCCCATTTTCGTTTGTTTGCTCGCTGTCGCTGCGCTTTGCTTGTTGGCTTTTTTTTTTTTCGTTTTTCTTCAGATTTTATTTGTTTCTTTCTTGGTTTTAATCAGTTTTCTTCAAATTTCCTTTTTCTTTTTCAATTTTCTTTTTTCTTTAGTATTCTTTGTTTCTTTTGCGTTTTTATCGGTTTATGTTTTAGTTTTTCTTACCTTTTTCTATGGTTTTCTTTGTTTATTTTTCTGTTTCCTTCGGTTTTCATTGTGTTCAATGGTTTTGTATGGGATTTTCTTACACCTTGTACATTTTTCGTATACATATAAAACATTATTTTCATACAAGTTCAACATTTTAAAAATATGTGATTAACATTTTTAAACGTATGTGTTTTGATGTCTACGTTTTTTTTATACATCAAGAACATTTTTATAAACATGTTTAATAATTTTTAAATATATGATTACATTTTTTAATATAATGATTAACATTTTTTTTCAAATACATGTTTTGATATCTGCTTTGTGCCATATACATTGTACATTTTTCATATATATCTAAAAATTTATTTTATATATGTTTAACATTGTTTAAATACATGATTAACATTTTTTTAAACACATGTTTTCGAGCATTGTTGTTCGAATATGTGTTAAACAGCTTTCAACACGTGTTGAAACATTATTTTAAAGTTACGGCAACATTTTTTTAACACTGCACAATTTTTATATAATATATATATATATATATATATATATATATATATATATATATATATATATATATATATATATATATATATATTGATATCTACTTTTTTTCATACACCGCGTACATTTTTTGCATACATCAGAACATTTTTTATACATGGTCAATATTTTTTCATATATATGTTTTGATGTCTACTTTTTCATACACGTTGTACATTTTTTGAATACATTAGAAACATTTTTCCATACACATTTAATATTTTCAAATGCGATATTTATTCAAAAAAAATTGTAAAGCAATTTTTATAATATAAATGTTTAGAATATCTCAAAATACAACACAAAGCTAAAAAATGAAAAGAAAATGTGGACAAAACGAGCGCTTAAGGCCTGTGGATCTCCAGCACGTTTGGCCTGCCCATTGTCACCCGTTTCAGGCAAGACCTTGTTTGGTCTCGCTATAAGCGACACATAGTGTAAGTGCATCAAGTGCTCCCTTAGTTGTTTTGGAGTATTAAAGACAAATAAGTTAAGGGACTAATGTGTTTGTGAGTGTACACAGGAGAATACAGTCTCTGAAGACTTGGTTTAACCACGGAAGACGACCCCTAAAAATGTAATTCTTCAAGCGAAGAATTTGGTGCGGCCTTTGAGGAAATTGATGTGAAGACTTTGAAGCTTGAAGACTTTGTTTTCATAGTTTCTTTTTCTTCTCATTTGAGTCATAGGAAAAACCGTACTGTTAAAGGGGGTCAAGGTGAAACATTTATCATATTTTCAAAGTGATGCTCAAACCTATACATACACAAGCCGCTTCGGGTGAAGCCTTTGGAAATCTCCGGAACAGCTGATGAATTCAACAGTGACAGTGACGAAGTTCATCTGGTCTCTGATGAATTTGGTCAGGCTGAGGAGTTAGGATTTCGCCAGTGCGATCTGCCTATCGTGAGGAAATTGAGTGCCCCGACGAAATTGAGAGTTCAATTCCGACCGTTGCTGCGCCGCGTGCCAGCTGTCGAGTGGATCCTTATCTTAACAACGGTCTTGTCTGAGAAGGGCATTTATGACATTTCATGTCGGGTTGCCTCCTGGCTATAAATAGCCGCCCTCCTACAACCACTAGTTGGTTGGCTGCTCTAGAGAGAGATTGACACTTGTCATTTGAGAGCAACCCTTCCTCTGACGACTTTGTGAGAACCCAAGTGAGGAAAAACCCAACCAGATCCTAAGTGATTGAGCATCACTGAAGAAGTTGATCTGTGTGATCCGACGCTTGTTACCTTTGAGGACTGTCATTCCTCCAGACGGTTAGGCGTCATGTTCTGAGCACTGAAGAGTAATTGTGGCATGCCGGTGAACAAGTCCTTGAAGGTTTCGGAAGTCTACCTTGAAGACTTACCACGAGTGATTGGGCGAGGACTAAGTGACCTTAGCTCAAGAGGAATACGGTGAGGACTAAGTGTCCTCTGAGGTAAAACTCAGCCGCCTCAACCAGAGGTACAGTTGATACAGCAACTGGAACTGGTCTACCAAACTGTTGTGTCTTCGTCAAGCTCTACTGGTTTCAAATTCCTCACCCCTATACTTTACTACTATTCCGCTGCTGAAGAACTTGTGTCTTTCCTTTCTGAAGAATTTGAACTGAAGACTTTCATCATGCTATCCCGTTTTCTTCAGTTCATCTTCCTCATGCCTATCTGTGTGTATGATTACATGTTCTTCACTTGCTTATACTTCGTATGCATGCTTTCCATATCTGTGTAGACTTAGTTTCAATTCCGTTTCTATTTCTTCACTCTGATTTTCGTCAAAGTCTTCGGAGTTTGACGAATTTCTAAAAATCTCCCATTCACCCCCCTAGGAGTTATCCTGCGCTTTCAATTGGTATCAGAGCAAGGTACTCCCTTGTTCTGTGTGATTTTGGTTTAACCACCTGGAGTTTTAGTTATGTCGACCGCAGGAATGATCAAGGTCTCCGCTGCGTGCCCCATCTTCGCTGGCACAGACTATCCCTACTGGAAGAACAAGATGCGAATGCACCTTGAGGCTATTGACAACGATCTCTGGTTCGTCGTTGAGGATGGAATGCCTTCCATTGCTCCAAGCATCAATGCCACTGACATGAAGCGATTCAAGCAACTGGACTCTCAAGCGAAGAATATCATATGTGGTCATCTGAACAAAGGCCAGTATGGTAGAGTGAGTGCTTTGGAAACTTCGAAGCTAATCTGGGACCAGCTCTCTAAAGTCAATGAGGGAGTATCTACTCAACGTGACTCCCGAGCTGATGTTCTGCGCAATCTCTTCAATTGCTTCAAAAGGCTCGACAATGAAAATGTGTAGCAAACCTTCGACCGCCTCACTGATATCTCCAATGAGCTTCAAGCTCTTGGCGCTGCTGACATCACCGATCATGAGGTGGTGAAGAAATTGCTGAGGTCTCTGGACAGTTCCTTCGACACTTTGGCACTGATGATACAAGAGCGCCCTGATTACAAGTCGCTAGATCCTGCTGACATTCTTGAGAGGCTCAACACACATGAATTTTAGTAAGCAGAGAAGAGAGACATGTATGGACCCAGCTATGGTCGTCCTCGCGCTCTGAAGGCAAAAGCAAAAGCCAAGGCCATTTCTTCATCTGAAGAAGAAGAGGAATGTGAGAGCAGTTGTGATGGTGCTGAGGAAATTGGCAGAGAACTGGCTATGCAGGTGAAGAAGTTCCAGAAGTTTTCCAAGAAGAACCGATTTGAAAAATCTTCAAAGTATGACTCAAAGAACACTGGAGAAGCTTCTGCTCGAGACTACAACAAAAGAACCTGTCACAAATGCAAGAAGCCAGGCCACTAATGGCCGACTGCCCTCTTTGGCTGAAGAAGAAGAAGAAGAAGAAGAAGAAGAGCAGGGATGATGATGAATCTGATGGCAAAAAGAAGAAGTCCTCAAAGTCTTCATCAAAGTCCTCATCTCACAAGAAAACAAGTTCTAGCAGAGCTCGTGCATTCATTGGGAAGGAAATGGATTCTGAAGAAGAATCTGATGATCAGCAAGCTGAGGAATCTGAGGAGGAGTCAGACACAGGTGTGGTGAGCCTTGCACTCGCTACTGAGTACGTCAGCAAGTCCATCTTCAACTCTGAGGATAATGGTATCTCCACCAACAATGATGACTGTGTTGATAACTTCACTCCCACCTATTGCTTCATGGCAAGAGGTGCTAATGTAACCTCACGAGAAGCTTACTTTGAAACATCCAGTGATGACGACTCTGAGTGTGAGTATAAACCAAGCTATAAGAAACTTGCTAAAATTGCAACTGAGCAACAACATGTTATGGAAAAGATTCAAAAACTGCTAGACAAAAGCGATGACCTGTTGAACGAGGAAATGGATCGTAGTCAAGCTTTGTCTGAGGATCTCAGAAGGCTTAAGTCTCAATATGACGAACTTGAATGTCGTCATGTGTCCCTCTCAGCTGAACATGAGAAGCTGTCCTATGAATTTCTTCAAAGGAAGCAAGATCTCGAGAAGCTGAGAGCGTCTCATGATGATCTTCAAAAGGAAAACGATTCACTCCTCGCTCAACAGATCAGTACCGCTTAGGAAGAATTTGTTGCACCATGCTTAAAATGCCTTGAACGTGATAATGCAAATTCTTCAGCTGAATGTTCAAATGCTTCTGTACTAGCAATTGCTTCAACTGTTACGGTGGCCTCTAACCCCTCACTTGAGGAAGCCACCGGTGATACTGATGAAAATGCAGGGCTGAAGGAATTGTATGTCAATGGCATGTACAAAAGTCTCAAAGGGCATCAAACCCTGTGTGACGTGCTCAAAAAGCAAATTCTTCACAGGAACCCTAGGAAAGAGGGTATTGCTTTTGTGAGAAAGCTCAACGCTGGTGGTTCGTATTGGAAGCCTGAGCAATATCCCAAAACCACATGGGTTGCTGCAAAGGGACCTCCAATAGATCCATCCACTTTATCTGGCTATACTTGTGATACTTCATATTCTTCAGATGAGTCATTTGACTCCAACTATAAACTATTCAAGAATCAGAATGGTGAAGTCTTTGCCAGATTCATTGGTACTAACTGCAGGAACGGTCCACCTGTGAAGAAAATCTGGGTTCCTAAAAGCCGTCTGGAAAATCTTCAGGTGAATGTCATCATGACACCACCAATGAAGAAGAAACTTCCCAGGGCAAATTCTTCACAGGGATCAAAGTCGTCAAATGGACGCAGACCCACTTATGGTCGCACTAATGCCTCTGTTTCGCAGGGAAACAAACAGCGATTTGATGAATATGAGCACCATTCTTCGAACCACTATGTTCACAAATCATCGAAGAATTTCTCTGCTTATTCATTCAATTACTATAACCCTCCTGTGAAGAGAAATGCATATTCTTCAATGCCTAAGTTCTCCATTAATGCACTTCGCTACATTGCTTCTCAGCCACCCATAGAGATGTGAGTGGTTAAGAAGAAGAACTAATCTCTTCTACAGGGTCAGGTCTTCAGACAACAAAATGTCTGATGAATTTGCTGAAGACCTGACATAGTGCCTGTTGGGATGCAGGCTAATCACGATGAAATGAATGTTTCGTTTCTCACATCCCTTATGTTGCTATATATTATTCCTTGATGAAACTGTCTGACGAAACTGATCATCATCATATTCTTCACTTTGAAGTATATGAATTTGTAAGTCAGACTAATGCTTCTACAGGATAATACAGCTTCAGCCACTGAATGGGTCTTGGACAGTGGCTGCACGAATCATATGACTGGAGATAGGAATCTCCTCACTGATGCTCCCCTTACTCCGTCTCATCTGAAGCATATCACATACGTTGACAAAGGAAAAAGCAAGGTAGTGGGTCTAGGTAAGGTTGCTATCTCAAAGGATCGACACATGGAAAAGGTGATGCTTGTCGAGTCCCTTGGATACAACCTCATGTCTGTCTCAATGCTTTGTGATCTTGATATGATTGTCATCTTTGGCAAATATAGATGCATTGTGCTGTTGGAATCTGACAAATCCAAAGTCTTCGAAGGCTTTAGGAGAGGTCACTTGTATATTGTAGATTTCTCTACAGGTCCTCAGCCTGCAACATGTCTAATGGCAAAAGCTTCGGAATGCTGGCTATGGCATCGACGACTTGGACATGCTGGGATGAGGAATTTGAGCACTCTCGTCAAGAAGAAGCATATCATTGGCGTCGAGGGTGTCAAATTTGTCAAGGACCATCTCTGTGGTGCTTGTGAGTCTGGAAAGATGACCAGATCCAAGCACTTGGCGAAGACAATCATGACCACTTCTCGTCCTTTTGAATTGCTTCATATGGATTTGTTTGGTCCTACCCATTATGCTACACTAACCAATGCAGCATCTCTCTACGGATTCGTCATTGTTGATGACTACTCTCGTTACACCTGGGTGCACATCATTTCCTACAAGACTGAAGTTTAGGATGTCTTCAGACGATTCTCCAATCGGGCCATGACGAATTATGGTCTCAAGATCAAGCACATCAGGAGTGACAATGACATTGAGTTCAAGAACACAGTCCTCGACGACTATCTTGATGAACTTGGCATTACTCATGAGCTATCTGCTCCCTATACGCCTCAGCAGAACGGAGTCGTGGAGCGCAAGAACAGAACCCTCATCGAGATGGCGCGTACTATGCTTGATGAATACAAGACACCTCATCATTTCTGGCCTGAAGCACTTGATACTGCATGTCACATCATCAACCGGGTATATCTTCACAAATTCCTCAAGAAGACCTCATATGAGCTCCTCACTGACAAGAAACCCAATGTGAGTTATTTCAAAGTCTTCGGTGCTAAATGTTGGATTAGAGATCCTCATCACAGTTCTAAATTTGCACCGAAAGCACATGAAGGTTTTATGCTTGGTTACGGAAAGGACTCGCACACCTACAGAGTCTTCAACTCCTTCCACCACAAGGTTGTTGAAACTGTAGATGTGCGGTTCGATGAAACTAACGGCTCACAAAGAGAGCACCTACCTCCTGTGCTAGATGAAATGCCTCCTGAGGAATCTATCAAGCTTATGGGCACTGGTGAAATTGTGCCCAGTGAAGAAATAGCTGCTGATGAAGAAGTGGTTGTTCCTCGTCATGAAGAAAATGAACATCCTGACGAAAATGTGTAGGGGAACGCAGCAGAAAACAAAAAATTTTGGTACTGCGAGCATGCCCAGGAACACTATGGAGATGCATACAAGGTTTGGATCTGATCGTTACCGACTCGTAGCGCAACGGAAGTAGAGTCGGTGTAGATCGTCGGTGCAGATCCCCGCAGCTAGGATTTACAACCTCCCAACCGCGAGGATGTACTCCCTCATCAGCCCCTCGGACAGCCCTTCGGGAGGCGATCGGACAGTCCCCCGGACGGTGTCACGGATAACCCTTCGGGAGGCACTCACAGAAACTCGGACGGTCACTCGGACAGCCCTTCGGGAGGCACTCTCGAACAGCCCCTCGGGTAAAAAGATCGAACCTACGACCTCTCTACGGGGTTGCACACATACGGTGTCATCTATCCGGCAGGGCTTCGCCGTCCAGAACTAGTTCCCACCGGAACCCAGACAGCCTTTCGGCTCTACGAAACTATTTCGCGGGGAGGGAGAGAGAAGGCCAGATCATGCATGGCATTTGTATGTGAGAAAGAGTGAGTGTGGAGAGTGCCTCTCCACCTCTATTTATAGGAAAACCCAAGGGGTAGGGTGGCTCTCATCCATCCATGTCATCCCTAAGATATTTTGGGACAAAGCCTAAAAAGGTGGCTTTCCATAAAGTAACCATAAAGTGATTTTCACTATTCACGAAAACATTTTTCCGCGACCGTTAAATCCAAAAATATTTTTGTAGGTCTTAGAACATTTCCAGTACCCATTAAAATAATTTTGGACGCATTCCAAAACAATTCCGGATTAGTGATTTTCATCTGCGAAAAGCAACCAAAGCGGTTCCGGCAGCTCCGGAACATTTCCGGGTTTTTTCTCCGGAAAAATCCCAGAAGTTCCCAGAACAATTCTCGCACCCTCCAAGAATTTCCAGGCGTGTGCCAAAACCAATTTGACTTAATGGTATACCCCGAAACAACTTTTCAGTTTTACCGAAACTCTTTCGGTGTTCTCTCTCCGGAACTCTTCCGTTGTCTCCGAAACTTTTCCGGTGACTTTCTCTCAGACTCCCTGTCTAGCATTCAGAAGATAGATGACCCTTAAGCATGTGACCCTATAGGTTTGGTGAAGTATAGACATGACCGGAACACTTTCCGATCAATGATCAACATCGGAGCCGTGGACACCCATATTGACCCCTATACCCACACGAATAAATATTCGAGTGAACCTCCAGTTGCCGTGTGCTATTCCTTTTACTTCGCGATATGTTACAAACACCCGAGGTGAGATTTATCGGCATCCCCGTGAATCAACAACTTGTCCACTATGCCAGTTACCTCGTTATCGGTTTTGTTCTCTTTTCTCGCTCCCGTGTTCCGGCATCCCTGTGATCAAATCACAATGTGTCTGGCCAGACGATGATGGATACCATAACACCGAGAGGGCCCAAAGAATATCTCTCCATCAACGAAGGAGCAAATCCCAATCTTGAGCTATCAAGTCCCTTGTCATACTTTTCTATGAACCTGTAAGCCGCCGTAATAGCCACCCATTTACGGATGACGTTTAACAAACCCCAAAGTTCATGAAGCAAGCATGAAGAAACTTGATACTCTCATGGTCTAAGGAATCATGCAAATGTTAAGTTTCTCTATGTTATTAACCATTAACTTGTGACGATTGTATCTCATAGCATAACATCAAATCGGGTTGATTCAACACAAATGTTATTCTAACATTGTGCCCTCAAAGTTGCCGGCATAGACATGCCCATGATCAGGAAAACATAATCATCATGCAATCACTTGAGCCAGTCTTAGAGGCTTGACCAGGAATACTTTTTACCATTTATTATTCCACACGTGCATATGAGTTTTCGTCCGAGCCTCGTGGTTATTGCAGACTCGAGAACCATAGCAGTTATAGCATGGAATATAAACATAATTAGGAACATGGGGATAAATAATAACATTTATTATTGCCTCTAGGGCATATCTCCTATAAAATGATGTTGAGGATTCTGCACGGCAACAACAACATCAAGGCCCTCGTCCAGCACATCCACGAGTGGCAAATGAAGTGCAGATCGAGAAGATCCTCGACAACATCAATGCACCTGGTCCCCTCACTCGCTCAAGAGCTTCACATTTAGCTAACTTTTGTGGGCATTATGCGTTTGTCTCGATTTCAGAGCCCACCAAAGTTGATGAAGCCTTTCTGGAACCTGAATGGATTCAAGCAATGCAAGATGAATTGCATCAGTTCGAGCTCAACAATATGTGGGAGCTTGTCAAGTGTCCTAATCCACGCAAGCACAATATCATCGACACTAAGTGGATCTACCACAACAAACAAGACGAAAATGGCCAAGTGGTGAGGAATAAGGCCCGTCTTGTAGCTCAAGGCTACACACAGGTTGAGGGTATTGATTTCGATGAAACATTTGCACCTGTTGCTAGGCTTGAAGCCATTCATATACTGCTTGCATATGCTAACCATCATGATATCCTCTTATATCAAATGGATGTGAAAAGTGCATTCCTCAATGGTAAGCTTGAGGAAGAAGTATATGTTGCTCAACCACCAGTTTTTGAGGACCCAAAGCATCCTGACAAAGTCTTCAGACTCAACAAGGCTCTCTATGGCCTCAAGCAAGCCCCGAGGGCTTGGTATGATACACTGAAGGAGTTCCTGAAGAAAAAGGGGTTCAAGCCCGGTTCACTTGAACCTACTCTTTTCACAAAATCTTATGATGGTGAACTGTTCATATGCCAAATATATGTTGATGATATTATCTTTGGTTGCACTAACAAGAAATACAGTGACGAATTTGCACATATGATGCAAGAAGAATATCAGATGTCTATGATGGGGGAGTTGAAATTCTTCCTCGGACTTCAAATTCGTCAACAACCCAATGGCATCTTCATATCTCAGGAGAAATATCTCAAAGACTGCCTGAAGAAGTTCAGCATGCAAGATTGCAAAGGCCTCAAGATACCAATGCCAACAAATGGCCAACTTAACACTGACGAAAATGGTAAAGATTTCGATCAGAAGGTATATCGCTCCATCATTGGTTCGCTCCTTTACCTATTTGCATCTAGGCCAGATATTATGCTTAGCGTTTGCATGTGTGCCCGCTTTCAAGCGTCACCAAAGGAATCACACTATCAGGCTGTGAAACGAATTCTTCGATATTTAGCTCACACACCAATGCTTGGATTATGGTATCCCAAGGGCTCATCACTTGATCTTGCTGGATATTCCGATTCTGATTATGCTGGAGAATGTGTGGATCGCAAGTCAACCTCAGGCACATGCCATTTCCTCGGACGATCTCTTGTATGTTGGTCCTCGAAGAAGCAGAACTGCGTCTCACTTTCCACTGCCGAGGCTGAGTACATTGCTGCTAGCGCCTGCTGCTCTCAGTTACTATGGATGAAGCAAACCCTCAAGGACTATGGTATCAACGTGAAGAAAGTGCCACTCTACTGCGACAATGAGAGCGCCATCAAGATTGCCCACAATCCTGTGCAACACTCAAGGACGAAGCACATTGAGATTCGTCACCATTTTCTTTGTGATCATGTGCTGAAGGGAGACATCGTCATCGACCACGTGAAGACAGAAGACCAGCTTGCCGATATCTTCACTAAGCCCTTGGATGAGAGAAGGTTTTGCATGTTGCAGTGTGAGCTAAATATCCTAGGATCTTCGAATGTCCTTTGAAAAGGACACACATCCTAACGCTTATGCATTCTTGATGACATTGATGCACAACACACGAAGTAACGTTTTTCTTCAATCAATGAAGACTAACCCTCTAAGTGTGAAGAAATTAATGAAGAACTTGATTCTCAGAACCCTACGACAATTGTACGCGGTGTCTGAAATCATCATAGTTCTTATACGGTGGGTAACGCCACCACCCACTTTCGACTTGCATGGATTTGAGTTTTTCTTCGTCATTTGCAATTTCGTCAAAACTTTTCAAATTCGTCATTTGTGGTTATTCTTCATTTCTCGAGGAGGTTCTATATATATATATATATATATATATATATATATATATATACAGCCCGTCTATTCTGCCAATATTGGCAGAATAGTTATTCTGCCCACATCCGAACTGCACGCTCAACGCGAGGGCACTGCACTTTCTGAAGCAAAGGTACTGCATTACAAACACTAGTGAACTTCTCGTCGAAAAAAACTGCACGTGGTGTTTTTTCGGTACTGTTTTTTATCCAATTTTTTAACCGTTTGTCGGAACGAGGCATGTAATACGCCGTTGAAAGCTATGGATTAGGCGCAACTTTGCCATGTTGAAATTTTTTCGAGATTCCTCGCGGTTTAAAAGCAGTTTCGAAAACGATGGGCGCCCGACGAGTGGCAGCGAGCGTATTTTCGCGTTTTTTCGCAAACCGCTTGTCGGAAAGAAGCAAATGATACGCCGTTGGAAAGATATCGTCGAGGCGCAACTTTTTCATATATATTACTTTCTCTAATTCCTTACGGTTTAAGAGCAGTTTCAAATTTACTAAATCGCGGAATTCTGTTTTTCAAAGTTTTTCAATTTTTCGGTACTGTTTTTGCTCCAGTTTTTTAACCGTTTGTCGAAATGAGGCGTGTGTTACGCCGTTGGAAAGCTTCGGATGAGGCGCAACTTTCATATGTAGAAATTATTTTGAGATTCCTTCCGGTTTTAATTTAATTTTGAAAATGGTGCGGCGGACGACGAGTGGCAGCGGTCGTTTTTTCACGAATTTTTACAAACCGCTGGTCGGAATGATTCAAATGATACGCCATTGGAAAGATATCGACGAGGCGCAACTTTTTCATGTAGAACATTCTCTCTAATTCCTTACGGTTTAAGAGCGGTTTTGAAATTAGCGAAATGCGGACACTCTGTTTTTCGCGACACCAAAATCGCGAGTGAACTGCATCGGACAGAAGAACGCACTGCTTCAGACTGAAAACCGCACTGCATCAGACGGATAAGTGAACCGCACAATTTCTTTTGTTCTTTTTATAAAAAAATTATGAATGAGAGTGGACCGCACAAACGGGGGAAGTGAACCACATCAATTTGTGTCAAATTGTGTCCTTATTCAACAAGAAAGTGAACTTCTTAAAAAGGATTTTTTTTCGCGTTTCAAATTTGTATGGATGAAGGCAAGAGAATTGCGTGGATGAAGGCACCTTTTTTTCAAACAAACTACTGCAGTAACTTATGAGCTGCTTGAAGACGAGGAGTGAACCTCTTGGTAGCACAATATTTTTTGAAAACACATGAAACTAGACAAGAGTAATTCACAATTGAGGGAAGTGAACCACGTCACATATTGAAGTGAACTACATGACCTTTTTTATTTTGATGAGACGAGGTGAAGCGGACTGCACAATTTTACAACCATAGTTCTATAAAAACATTTTTACAACCATTCATCCCGGTGGTGAGTGAGCTGCATTTTGTTCACTATTACAATTGCATACAACTATACATCCCACATCGTAGAAAACATGCTTTTGGACTACACAAACACGAACAGTGAACTACAAAACCAAACCAACATCCGCGAACAACGTGCTCACGCTAGGGAACTGCAAGCCTCGTCGCCCACAAACTACACATGACACGCACACCGAACTGCACTGTCTCATGCGCCTTCCCAGCATCGCACTGTAGCACCTCCAGAAGAGAACTGCACCACACAGGCAGAACAGAGTAAAACTGAACAGAAAAAATTAACTACAAGGGTGATTGGGGGCACACTAAACACCCCAAAACTCTGAACTTCACTGTCGCTTATAGAACACACAAAAATATCTGAGCTGCAACGGGGACCCAAGCTAACCGGCCTGCACAAAGCAAGCAAAAATCTGAAGAACACAAAAAAAAATTCCAAACTGCATGTTTTGAGGCATCCACAAGCGAACCGCACGGATGCGTTTCCGAACTGCACGCGCGCCGTTTCAGACCTGCCCGCCATTTTCCCTGATCCGCATGCACGAAGGCATCGAACTGTAGGGGCGCTCAGCTGGTGCTGCATCCACATCAGAGGAGGAGGGGAGGTGGAGAAGAGGGCCAGGGGGCGACTCACCAACGGGATCTTGCCCGGCGGAGCAACCCCCCTACCTCTGTCCATCACGAAATGTGGAGCAGCTCACTAGTGCTCCCGTGGCGGCTTTGTGTGTGGTGGCCTGCAGTTCATCCGTTGTGGGTGAGGTGGTGCGGTGTACCTGGGAGGTCTCGGCGGCACGACATGGCGGCGGGGTGTGGGGTGGATCCGGGCGGTTGGTGCTGGGATCCGATGCCCGCCGGCGTTGCGGAGATCACGGGCTCGCGGGGAGGTTGATTTGGTTGCAGGCGGAGCGGTGGCGGCCAGAACAGGCGCTTGGTGTACTACATCTCTTCAGGCTGGTGCTTGGTGTACTGCACCGCTCGCGTTGCCGAATGGCGCAACACCAGAAACCGAACTGCATGAACGGCGTGGAGATAAGAGAGGAACGGAAGAGATAGTAACATCTTGGGGTGGTCGCTGGCGAAGGGAGATTGGAGGAGGAGCGGCATTCCGGTGACCGGTGGTGAAGGCGAACTGCACGGGGAGGAGCAACCGAATCGCTCGGCCCTCGTGCTCCTCTAGATGCTGCCGCACAGGAGCCTACGAGGAGGAGTGAGCTCGCCGGCGAGGGAGAAGGAGCCCGGCCCGCGGCTACCGATGTGCTCGATCCCGATCTGGATCACGCTAGGAGAGAGGGAAGTGGGGTGGGTCGGGGCACGGCGGTGCAGGAGGCGGTCGGAGGGGGCGGCGCGGGTGAGGTGGCGCTCCCCCTGCCAGATCCGGTGTTTTTTTGGCGGCGGCACGGGATCCCGGTGGCACGTGGTGGGGCGGGGCGGCGCTAGGTTGTGGGCGGCGGCATAGGTAGAAGGTGACCGGGAAGGGGAGGGGAAGCTCGAGGCGGTGGCGGAGGAAGCCCGCGGGGGCGGCGCTGGTGGCTTGTGCGCCGGCCAGAATGAGAGAAGGTGGAGGCTGGTAGTTGGGTGCGGCCGGGGAAAGAGGTGGGTAGAGGAGGGTGGGTGCTGCGGGGGGGTGGGGGGAGACAAAGAAGGTGGGGTGGGGGCTGGTTTTGTTGTTGTTTGGTCTGTAGTCGTTTTGTTGGCAGAATAAGCCAAAATGTTGGTAGAATAAGGTCTTAAGGGGGTTGGTAGAATAGACCCACCCTATATATATATATATATATATATATATATATATATATATATATATATATATATATATATTTGAGTTTTTCATGTCCTCAACAGCATCCACATATAGTTAATTCTTCAAACTATGTTTTTCGTCATCTATGTGGATGTGATCGGACCCGCTCCCCTCTATGCATAACTCAAACCACTCTGTTCTCAATCTCTTCATATGCGTTCTAATTGACACTGTTCAAAGTCTTCACTGTGTCCTTGTCAGCTGAAGAAATTGCAAACACATTTTGAAAATATTCTAATCAATTTTTGGCGGTTGCCACAGTAACCTCATCCCGCGCCTTCGACGCGAGGATAAGCGCACTCAAAATGCATGTGTGACGCGTGTCACTCAGATGCGAAACGCCAGGGGCTTATCTGTCCAAAATCTTCGGACCACTCAGTTTTCACCGCGCCTATATAAAGGCTTGACCTCGTCAACCCTAACTCATTTCACTCTCACGCCCCTGTCGCTCTCAAACCCTAGCGCCGCCGCTGCAATTCATCGTCGCCGGAGAGGAAGAGCTTCACTGCCTCGACTTCTTCGTCGTCGTACTCGCGCCGGCCGCGGATTTCTTCACCTCCGCCGTCGCCGTAGCTGTCTTTCGTCGCCAAGTTAGGGCACAAAAGATCTGAGCTGACGATTTCCATCACCTCGTCGTCCAGTTCATCGAGTTCATCCTTGGGGTAAATTAAAATTTATTTTTACTGCCCAAGTTTGATCTTTTTACTGCCTCAAATTCTTCAAGTGTTGTTTTTACCACTTCTCTCCAAATCTTCAGCACTTCCTTCTGGCCAGTCTTGGTTATTTCACCTAAGTTATTCTTAATACATAGACTCCTCAGTTGTGCAAATTGCTTGAATCTGTACAGCCCTGGAATCTAACTCAAGAACACTTAGTGAATTTCTTCAAGACGACAAGGGTCATATTCCTCAACTGGTTTTAATTTTGAAAATCTCTGAGAACGCATGTGACTCTTCCCAATTTCCTCGCAACTATACTCTGTTCACAGGTACCCATGTATGCAGACGAATCTCTTGGTTCTCATCAAATTAATTCATTTGCAGCATTGCTTGAGGAAAATCTCCAGACTTCTTCAGAAACATCAAAAGTTCAAAACCCACAGTTGAAGAAAATGGCAGATGGCAGAATGCCTCAAAAGGGAGGCAAGAGGAAGGAGGAACAGACTGCTTTTGAGATTCCTGATGAATTATATGCAGGGTATTGCACACCCGATGAAGAAACTCATGGAAAGGAAACCAAGGAGCAGCGCAAAACGCGCATGCAAAAGATCAAGAGGTACTGGACTTATCAATGGAGGAGCTACAATTTCGTCACCTCCAAGTACATGAAGGATTTTGCTGTAAAGCCTCCGTGTAAAAGACCACAGTTGGCTCCTGGTCAAACAGCTGATCCCACGAGCATTAGAAGGGGTGAAGAATTCCCCAAAGAATGGAACAAGCGTCAGGCCAAACTGCAAAAACAGGCTCAAAAGGCTGTTGAAGAATTCAACAGGGCCACAAAGGCTTCACAAGAAGCGGGTGCAGGCTCAAGTGGCGGAGCGCCCAAGAAAGCTATGAAAAAGAAGCCGGCTCAAAAGCCTAAACCATCGACTGAAGAGCCCTCACGGCCAAAAGCTTTAGCTCCAAAATCTTCAGTGGCTAAAACTTCTGCAAAGCTCTCAGAGCCCAAGCCATCATCTTCAAAGGCTTCAACGCCTAAGGCTCCTACAGCTCCAACTTCGTCAGCACCTCCACCAGCCACAAGTTCGTCAATGGCTGCTGCAAGAGCTTCAACGCCAGTCATGCTAGCTTCATGCCAGCGCACTGAAGGCTTTTAAACAGCCACAATTGCTGCATCAAGTACCTCAGCATCTGGGCACATATCCTCAAACACGCCGATGCTGAAGAAAAAGGCAACAGTAGGCCGTGGTACAAGGCCCAGCCCCAAGAGCAAGGCCATAGTGCCTCAAGCTGATGAACAGGGCATGGCTGATGAAGATGAACTCGCAGAGTATGTTCAGAGAAGAATGGAGGAGGCCGCTCGTGCCAAGAACACCACAGTGCCCTCATTTTTGAGTCCTCAGACCATTCTTGATTTCATTGATATTTGGTGCCAAAATCCTAATACACCACTTGACAATTTGAATCTGCCGCCTGGACCAAGCCATGTCTTGTCTACTTTTGTACTCAATGAGAAGTACAAGATTGAAAAAGCTAAACTTTTGAGGAAGGAGATGAGGAGGAAACAGAAAGAACTCAAAGACAGCATGCTCACCATATCCCCTCAGCAGCTAGTTGCAATGCAAACTGAGAATCGGCGCCTATCTGAGGAATATGAGCGCCAAGCTGAGCACTGCTGCGGTGTAAAGGACAGATTCATCACCACTTCTAACAAGGTGGTTGATGACCACAATAGAAAGGAGGCTGCGAGGTTTGGTCAAGCACCTCCATCCAGTTCTTCAGCACCTTCTCCTCAAGACCATGCCAGGGCAACTGCATCAGTTGTTCCTGAAGAAACTGCCAGGGCGACTGCATCAGTCGTGCCTGATGAAATTATACCACCAAGTTCCTCAGCAGCAGCACCAGAACAGTCTTCATCAGAAAGTTGACAAAAACCACAATTCGGTTAAGCGTCAGCTCCATGCCATTTTGGGCAATATGACTGTGATGCAAAACTCTGTGCGCAAAAATCACTATTATCTGCATGAGATCTTCGACCGAAGTTGGGCCATTATTTCACATCTAAAAACCCCTGATGAACTTGAAGAAATGGAATTCCAAATGAACTTTGATTGGGCCAATCCGCCCAAGAAGAAGTTCGGGAAGGTTCAAGTTCCTCCGATGGTTCCAAGCTCTGTGCCTTCTTCACATGCTACTGATGAAAATGAAGATGTTGAAGACACTGCTGCAGGTCCTTCTTCAACCCGCGACCCCGACGACAAGGCTGGCGCTCCCTCGGTGGCTTCATGATCTCATTCTTCAAGGCACGTTAGTCCTCAGTTTCGTCTCCTTTTGGTCATGTGATGACAAAGGGGGAGAAATTTGAGTGTTAAGTCTTCAAGCGGGTCATATAAACTATGGGGTAGTTTATTTTGCGAAGTCATGCAACTCTTGCATTCATTCGATTTGCTCTTTGAAGAGTTGTAACATAAACTGTTGGTGGTCTGACTCTTTTCTGTGATGGTTTATCTGCATGTATGCTCATGTGCTTATGCTCTAATTCCTCAGTATTAAGTCTGCATGCATGCTACATTTCGTCAGACACCAATTTTCATCATGCATTCAAATTCTTCAATATCATATGATCATGCATGATTGGATTTCAAGATATAGGGGGAGATCTCCACAATTTCAACCTGCCATGTGCATTTGCAATCAAAAGCAAATTCTTCATATGCACATCTTCAGGGGGAGTTCCTCAATATCTTGTAACCAATGTCTTCACATTCAGTACTTACACTTCCATTATTTTACTCCTGTTAAAAACTTAACTGGTTTGTCATCAATCACCAAAAAGGGGGAGATTGTAAGTGCATCAAGTGCCCCCTTAGTGGTTTTGGAGTATTGAAGACAAATAAGTTAAGGGACTAATGTGTTTGTGAGTGTACACAGGAGAATACAGTCCCTAAAGACTTGGTTTAACCATGGAAGACGACCCCTAAAAATGTAATTCTTCAAGCGAAGAATTTGTTGTGGCCTTTGAGGAAATTGATGTGAAGACTTTTGATGTCTACTACGCAACTTTTATTCTTGTAGACGTTGTTGGGCCTCCAAGTGCAGAGTTTTGTAGGACAGTAGCAAATTTCCCTCAAGTGGATGACCTAAGGTTTATCAATCCATGGGAGGCGTAGGATGAAGATGGTCTCTCTCAAACAACCCTGCAATCAAATACAAGAAATGTCTTGTGTCCCCAACACACCCAATACAATGGTAAATTGTATAGGTGCACTAGTTCGGCGAAGAGATGGTGATACAAGTGTAGTATGGATAGTAGATATAGGTTTTTGTAATCTGAAAATAAAAAAACAGCAAGGTAGCAAGTAACAAAAGTGAGCACAAACGGTATTGCAATGCTTGAAAACAAGGCCTAGGGTTCATACTTTCACTAGTGCAATCTCTCAACAGTGCTAACATAATTGGATCATATAACAATCCCTCAACGTGCGATAAAGAATCACTCCAAAGTTCCTATTAGCGGAGAACATAAGATAGAAATTGTTGTATGGTACGAAACCACCTCAAAGTTATCCTTTCCGATCAATCTATTGAGCCATCCCTATAAGTGTCACAAATAGCCCTAGAGTTCGTACTAAAATAACACCATATGATACGCAGCAACCAACTCTAATGTCACCTAGATACTTCAATGTCACCACAAGTATCCATGAGTTGATTATTCGATATGCATTAAACAACTTCAGATTCATAATATTCAATCCACACAAAGAACTTCAAAGAGTACCCCCAAAGTTTCTTATTGGAGAAAAGATAATGAAAACGTGCAACCAACCCCTATGCCTAGATCACCCCAAGGTCACGGGAATCCGCGAGTTGATCACCAAAACATACATCAAGTGACTCAATAGAATACCCCATTGTCACCACGGGTATCCACATGCAAGACATACATCAAGTGTTCTCAAATATGAAATATTCAATCCGACGATAACGAAACCTCAAAGGGAAAGACTCAATTCATCACAAGAAGATAGAGAGGGAAGAAACACCATATGATCCAACTATATTAACAAAGCTCGCGGTACATCAAGATCGTGCCAAATCAAGAACATGAGAGAGAGAGAGAGAGAGAGAGAGATCAAACACATAGCTACTAGTACATACCCTCAGCCCCGAGGGTGAACTACTCCCTCCTCGTCATGGAGACCGCCGGGATGATGAAGATGGCCTCCGGTGATGATTCCCCCCTCCGGCAGGGTGCCGGAACAGGGCTCCAGATGGGTTTTCTTCGGTACAGAGGCGTGCGGCGGCGGCGTCAAAGTTCTAGGTTTATTTCTGGGGGTTTCTCTATTTATTGGATTTTTCAGCGTTGGAATCACGCAAAACGGAGCTACGAGGGACCCACAAGGCAGCACGGCACGACCCCCCCAGGCCGTGTCGTGGTGCCTTGTGAGCACCTCGTGAGGCTTCTGGTCCTTCCACGAAGCTTTGGGGGTCTCTTTTGGTCCAAAAAAATCGTCAAAAAGTTTCGTCCAATTCCGAGAACTTTTATTTCTGCACAAAAAACAACACCACGGTAGTTCTGCTGAAAACAGCGTCAGTCCGGGTTAGTTCTAATCAAATCATACCAAAACCATATTGAATTGTTATAAATATGGCATGAATACTTCATAAATTATAGATACGTTGGAGACGTATCAGCATCCCCAAGCTTAATTCCTGCTCGTCCTCGAGTAGGTAAATGATAAAAGAAATAATTTATGAAGTGTGAATGCTAGCATAGTGCATAAGTTTGATCAATGATAATTCCAAACACTTTTTATAGCATAATTATATATCATAAACAGTAGCTCATCTCATAAAACTTCTTATGATCAAGTAGCAAGCTATTCACATGTTAAAGTATAGACCATAAACTTTCTTGAAAACTAACAAACTATGTTTTCAGTCATCAAACAATTGCAATTCATCTTATTTTCAGGAAGGGTCTATGTAAGAGCTTTGATTTAGCAAATTCCACATACTCAACTATCATATAGTCTTCCATGATTGCTGACACTCAAAGCATATTTTTAGAACAAATCGTTTCAGTCAAACACATAGGAAGATAGGGGCTTAATGTTTTGCCTCCCAACTTATTTATCTCAGGGATAATGTCAACAATAATAACTCATGATCACCTATATTCAACGGGATATATATGCCTGGATCAATCCCCACCACATGATGCTTGCCAAGAGAGAAAATAAAAACGGAATAGAGAAGAACACTATTGACTCTTGCATAAAAGTAAATACATAAAGTAAAAGATAGGCCCTTCGCAGAGGGAAGCAGAGGTTGTCATGCGCTCTTGTTTTTGGATGTGCAAGCTCTTAATGTAAAGGAACGTCACTTTATATTGCCCCTTGTGATAGCGACATTTATTATGCAATCTGTCGCTTTTATTACTCCACCATCACAAGATCGTACAAAGCTTATTTTCCCTTACAATAAAAGTTCATACTTGTTTAGGAGCAATTTTTATTGCTTTGCACCGATGACAACTTACTTGAAGGATCTTATTCAATCCATAGGTAGATATAGTGGACTCTCATGACATGAAACCGGGTTTAAGGGTTTTTGGATGCACAAGTAGTATCTCTACTTAGTGCGGAATTTTGGCTAGCAAAAGATAGGGGGCAAGCACCACATGTTAGAGGATCCAAAACAATATAACTTCTATGTGAATATAAGCAAACATAACCCATTACGTTGTCTTCCTTGTCCAACATCAACTACTTGATCAAGGTTGAAAATAATTAATGGGGGCTCACAATCATAGAAGATGTCCAAGATAGTATATTTATATGTGAAATCTCTCTTCCTTCAATATTCTTTCATGAATTGTTCAAGTGACCAATGATATGTTTGCTAACTTTCAATAAATTTTACCACTTATGCTTCTTTTATGTGAAGTCACTACTCCCCATGGGACAAGCATATGAAGCACATATAATTTCAACTTTATGATATTCAATTCATTCAACAATTTACTCTTAGGATATAAGCAAAGCATGAAAGTAAACGAGAAACTACTCCAAAAGGTATAAGTGAAGATCAATGAGTAGGCAAACAATTAAGTAGCTATGTGAAGACTCTCTCTCAATAAAGATTTCAGATCTTGAAAAATTTATTCAAATAGCAAACAAAATAAAAATAAAAGGACACTCCAAGAATAGCACATATCATGTGAACAAGTAAAAACTTAGGCTAACCGATAGGTGTTGATGAAGAAAGGTGGGATGCCCCGGTGGGCATCCCCAAGCTTAGTTGCTTGAGACTTGTTGGAATGTTAACTTGGGGTGCCTTGGGCATCCCCAAGCTTGAGCTCTTGTGTCTCCTTAATTCCTCTCATATCATGGCTTCTCCTAAATCTTAAAAACTTCATCCACACAAAATTCAACAAGAACTCGTGAGATAAGTTAGTATAAATCAACTCAAAATCTTAACATTCTCTACTGTAGCAAATCACTAAAATTATAATTAAAAATTGCATACTAAATGTCTCTGCATATTCAATACTCCTATCCTCAAATAGAATCATTAAACAAGCAAACATATGCAAACAATGCAACCATAACCGAAATCTGCCAAAACAGAATAGTCTGTAAAGGGGGATTTAAAATTCATACTTCCCTAACTCCAAAAATTCTGAAAAATTACCAAGTAACATAGAACTCATTCATGCTTACTGTGTAAAAATTTCAGATTTTTATCATGTTCTGACTATTTAGGAATATTCTGGACATAACAGAAAACTTTCTGTTTTCAAACAGCAACACATAAACTTGCAAACTGAGCATGTTAAAGGCTATAATTGGCATTTTATTGAACTAAAAGATACAAAACATGATTATTTATAACACCAAGCAAATATCAACAGAATAAAATGACGCTCCAAGCAAAACTCATATTATGTGACGAATAAAAATATAGCTCCAAGTGAGGTTACCGATAGTGTTGAAGACGAAAGAGGGGTTGCCTTCCGGGGCATCCCCAAGCTTAGACGCTTGAGTATTCCTTGAGTATTACCTTGGGGTGCCTTTGGCATCCCCAAGCTTAGGGTCTTGCCACTCCTTATTCTCCTCATATCGATATCTCACCCAAAACTTGAAAACTTCAATCACACAAAACTTAACGGAACTTGTGAGATAGGTTAGTATGATAAAAATAAATCATCCACTTAGGTACTGTCAAGACAAGATTCATAATTGTTCTCACAAAATTCCTACTGTATTCTATCATTTCCACAATTTATATTACTCAATATAAGCTATGGAAACACTAAAACAAGCAAACTATGCACCGAAAACCGAATCTGTCAAAAACAAAACAGCGTGTAGTGAGCGATTTAAAAACCATACTTATGTACCTCCAAAAATTCTGAAACATTAGGAAAACGTAAACAATTTGTAACCCAATACTGTGTAAAATTTTTAGAATTTTCTCACTCTCCAGTACAGAAAATAAATTCCGGCACTGGACGCAAAAGTTTCTGTTTTTGCATAGAATCAAATCAACAAGCATCCACACTATCCCAAAGGCTTTACTTGGCACATTATTAAAAGAAAACATATAAAACATGATTACTACAGTAGCTTAATCATGTGAACACGCAAAAACAGTAGGTATATGTAGGAGATATGCCCTAGAGGCAGTAATAACAGTTATTTTGTATCTCCAAGTTTGTAATGAATGTTTATGTTCCATGCTATAACTGCAACGATTCTCGAGTCTAAAATATCCACGTGGCTCGGAGGGAAACTCATGTGCACGTGTGGTATAATAAACAGTAAAATGTATTCCTGGTCATGCCTCTAAGACTGGCTCAAGTATTGCATGATGATCATGTTTTCCTGATCATGGGCATGTCTATGCCGGCAATTTTGAGGGCACAATGTTAGTAGAACACTTGTGTTGAATCGACCCGAATTGATGTTATGCTATGAGATACATTCGTCACAAGTTAATGGTTAATAACACAAAGAAAGTTAATGTTTGCATAATTCCTTAGACCATGAGAGTATCGAGTTCCTTCGTACTTGCTTCGTGAACTTTGGGGTTTGTTAAACGTCATCCGTAACTGGGTGGCTATTACGGCGGCTTACGGGTTCACGGAAAATTATGGCAAGAAACGAGATAGCTCAAGATTGGGATTTGCTCCTCCGACGATGGAGAGATATTCTCGGGCCCTCTCGGTGTTACGGTATCCATCATCTGGCCAGACACAGTGTGATTTGATCACAGGGATGCCGAAACACAGAAACGAGAAAAGAGAACAAAACCGGTAACGAGGTAACTGGCATAGTGGACAAGTGTTGATCCACGGGGATGCCGATAAATCTCACCTCGGGTGTTTGTAACATATCGCGAAGCAACAGGAATAGCACACGGCAACTGGAGGTTCAGTCGAAATTTTTTCGTGTGGGTATAGGGATCAATATGGGTGTCCACGGTTCCGCTATTGATCATTGATCGGAAAGTGTTCCGGGTCATGTCTATACTTCACCGAACCTATAGGGTCACACGCTTTAGGGTCATCTATCTGTTGAATACTAGACAGGGAGTCTGAGAGAAAGTCACCGAAAAAGTTTCAGAGACAACGGAAAAGTTCCGGAGAGAGAACACCGGAATAGTTTCGGTAAAACCGAAAAGTTGTTTCGGAGTATACCATTAAGTCAAATTGTTTCAGCACACGCCTGAAAATTCTTGGAGGGTGCCAGAATTGTTCTGGAAACTTCTAGGATTTTTCCGGGATAAAAACCGGAAATGTTCCGGAGCTGCCAGAACCGGTTTGGTTGCTTTTCGCAGATGAAAATCACTAATCCGGAATTGTTTCGGAACGCGTCCAAAATCATTTTAGTGGGTAGTGGAATTATTCTAAGACCAACAGAAATATTTTCGGATTTAACAGTCGCGGAAAAATGTTTTCATGAATAGTGAAAGTGCTTTTTGGGTTACTTCATGGAAAGCCACCTTTTAGGGCTTTTCCCAAAAGGCTTCTAGAAGGGGTTGGGGACCAAGGAACCCCCTTTGGGGGGGGGCTAGGGGTGGCTGGCCAAGATGGAGCTCCTCCATGGAGCTCCACTTGCCTTCCTTTTATGCCCTTATGGAGGATCCATGTGATGGGTTTTTGGGGTATTTTTCCCCTTGGGTTTTCCTATAAATAGAGGTGGAGACGCACTCTCCACACTCACTCCTTTCTCACATACACAAGCCATGCATGATCTGGCCTTCTCTCTCCCTCCCCGCGAAATAGTTTCGTAGAGCCGAAAGGCTGTCTGGGTTCCGGCAGGAACTAGTTCTGGACGGCGAAGCTGTAGGGGAACGTGATAGAAAACAAAACATTTCGGTACAGCGTGCACGCCCAGGACCACTACGGAGATGTCATACAAGGTTTGATCTGATCCGTACCGACTCGTAGTGCAGCGGAAGAAGAGTCGTTGTAGATCGTCGGTGCAGATCCCCGCAGCTAGGATTTACAGCCTCCCAACTGCGAGGATGTACTCCCTCGTCGGACAACCCTTCGGGAGGCGGTCGGACAGTCCCTCGGACGATGTCACGGACAGCCCTTCGGGAGGACCCTCGAAACTCGAACGGTAACTCGGATAGCCCTTCGGGAGGACACTCAAACAGCCCCTCGGGCAAAAGATCGAAACTACGACCTCTCTACGGGGTTGCACACATACGGTGTCAGCTATCCGGCAGGGCTTCGCCGTCCAGAACTAGTTCCTGCCGGAACCCAGACAGCCTTTCGGCTCTACGAAACTATTTCGTTGGGAGGGAGAGAGAAGCCAGACAAGTCTATGGCATGTGTATGAGAGCAAGGATGAGCTTTGGAGAGCACCCCTCCACCTCTATTTATAGGAAAGCCAAGGGGTAAAGTTGGCATACAAAAATACCAAAGTACCCCCACTTTATGTCACACATAAAGATAATGAAAAGCAAAAAGGGATGGCATGTGGAGCTCCAAGGAGCACCACCCCCTTTGCCCGGCCACTCCTTGCCCCCCCCCCCCCATGAGGGGCTTCCTTGGCCCCCAAGCCCTTCTAGAAGCCTTTTGGAAAAATCCCAAAAGGTGGCTTTCCAAAAAATATCCATAAAGTGATTTTCACTATTCACGGAGACAATTTTCCGCGACCGTTAAATCCGAAAATATTTCTGTGGGTCTTAGAATAATTCTAGTTCCCACTAAAATGATTTTGGATTCATTCCGAAACAATTTCGGATTAGTGATTTTCATCTGTGAAAAGCAACCAAACCGGTTCCGGCAGCTCCAGAACATTTCCGGTTTTTGTCCCGGAAAAATCCCAGAAGTTACCAGAACAATTCTGGCACCCTCCAAGAATTTCCAGGCGTGTGCCGAAACCAATTTGACTTAATGGTATCCCCTGAAACAACTTTTCAGTTTTACCGGAACTATTCCGATGTCCTCTCCGGAACGTTTCCGTTGCGTCCGAAACTTTTCCGGTGATTTTCTCTCAGACTCCCCTTCTAGTATTCAGCAGATAGATGACCCTTAAGCGTATGACCCTATAGGTTCGGTGAAGTATAGACATGACCCGAAACACTTTCCGATCAATGATCAACATCGGAGCCGTGGACACCCATATTGACCCCTATACCCACACGAATGAATATTCGAGTGAACCTCCAGTTGCCGTGTGCTATTCCTGTTGCTTCACGATATATTACAAACACCCAAGGTGAGATTTATTGCATCCCCGTGGATCAACAACTTGTCCACCATGCAAGTTACCTCGTTACCGGTTTTGTTCTCTTTTCTCGTTTCCGTGTTCCGGCATCCCAGTGATCAAATCACAATGTGTCTGGCCAGACGATGATGGATACCGTAACACCGAGAGGGCCCGAGAATATCTCTCCATCGTCGGAGGAGCAAATCCCAATCTTGAGCTATCTCGTTTCTTGTCATACTTTTCCGTGAACCCGTAAGCCGCCGTAATAGCCACCCAGTTACGGATGACGTTTAACAAACCCCAAAGTTCACGAAGCAAGTACGAAGGAACTCGATACTCTCATGGTCTAAGGAATTATGCAAACATTAACTATCTCTGTGTTATTAACCATTAACTTGTGACGAATGTATCTCATAGCATAACATCAATTCGGGTCGATTCAACACAAGTGTTCTACTAACATTGTGCCCTCAAAATTGCCGGCATAGACATGCCCATGATCAGGAAAACAGGATCATCATGCAATACTTGAGCCAGTCATAGAGGCATGACTAGGAATACATTTTTCCGTTTATTATACCACACGTGCACATGATTTTCCCTCCGAGCCTCGTGGTTATTGTAGACTCGAGAATCATTGCAGTTATAGCATGGAACATAAACATTCATTACAAACTCGGAGATACAAAATAACTGCTATTACTGCCTCTAGGGCAGATCTCCTACAGAAGCCCTGTCAGATAGCTGACACCGTATGTGTGCAACCCCGTAGAGAGGTCGTAGTTTCGATCTTTTGCCCGAGGGGCTGTTTGAGGGTCCTCCCGATGGGCTGTCCGAGTTTCCGTTCGTGCTTCGAGGGTCCTCCCGAAGGGCTGTCCGTGACATCGTCCGAGGGACTGTCCGACCGCCTCCCGAAGGGCTGTCCGACGAGGGAGTACATCCTCGCGGTTGGGAGGTTGTAAATCCTAGCTGCGGGGATCTGCACCGACGATCTACATCGACTCTACTTCTGCTGCGCTACGAGTCAGTAATGATCATATCAAACCCTGTATGCAGTCTCCATAGTGGTCCTGGGCGTGCTCGCTGTACCGAAATTTTTTGTTTTCTGTTGCGTTCCCCTACAGTGGCATCAAGAGCCTTGCTATGCGTAGATGCAGGTTACGATCTAGAATACATAGAGATGTATGGGTATTGCATAATATAATTTTGTAGTAGATGAGATCTATTGCTGAAAATTATTTATGCGGGTGGCAAATGAAATCTGTTACCCGATGTTCTTGTTGCTTCCCTCGAATTTGCGTATTTCTGATCTTGAAATGGCATGGTGGAATTTCACAAAGTTCTGATAATCTGCGATCCTGATTGATCAACGAAGTGTTATCAGTTCTTTGGGTTCCACCATAGTTGAGAGAAAGATGAAATTTCGTAGACGAAAGGCGCGTATGACGAAGTTCGGTATGGGGCTCAAGATTTTATTATCTCATGTTTCATACACCCCGCAAAGTTAATCTAGCGACTTGAATAATCATACTTGATGATAAACGTTGGTAGCTTCGGTTTAAGTCAAAACCTTAGAAGCCACGTAAAATAAATTTTTGCATAAACCGATTAGAGGCGTCTAACTTGGTTTTGCAGGATGTGCATGTGATGTGGTATAGCAGTTCTCATATTAATTCGATTATGTATGAGATGACCATATGATGTAAATTTACTAACATGACCTGCGTGTCATGATTCGGCATGATGGCTGGAGCCATATGATTGTCACTTTAATGACCTGCGTGTCAACCTTAAGTAATGCACTAATTTTATTAGCTATAGAGATAGCAATATTATCTGGTGCATCGACAAGGTGGTGGCAATCTTCGCGAAGGTGAACACCGATGCAAAATGCCGAAGACGAAGAAATTAAAGACTTCTCCGTCAGAAATGGCTATACCATATCATACTATTACGAATTGCCTGAGATGTTTATCCCTTATGATGCACCCTTTTGATTGCGCGGTAGTCGCTGCTACTTGTAGCTTGCGTTGGTATTATCCCCGAAGAGGAAGGGATGATGCAGCACAGTAGAGATAAGTATTTCCCTCAGTTATGAAACCAAGGTTATCGAACCAGTAGGAGAATCACGCAACACCTCGTTAGCAGCACCTGCACACAAACAACAAATCCTTGCACCCAACGCAAACGAGGGGTTGTCAATCCCTCGGCGGTCAATTGCAAGATTAAATTGTATGTGATAGATAGATAGATTGAAACAAAAATACAAAATAAAATAAATAAAATAAAATGGCAGCAATATTTTTAGGGTTTTAGTAATATGATCTAGATAGACCCGGGGGCCATAGTTTTCACTAGAGGCTTCTCTCAAGAAAATAGCATACGGTGGGTAGACAAATTACTGTTGGGCAATTGATAGAAAAGCAAATAATCATGACGATATCCAAGGCAATGATCATGTATATAGGCATCACATCCAATACAAGTAGACCGACTCCTGCCTGCATCTACAACTATTACTCCACACATCGACCGCTATCCAGCATCATCTAGCGTATTAAATCAATAAAGAACGGAGTAACGCCTTAAGAACGATGACATGATGTAGACAAGATAAATGCACGTATGAATAAAC
This sequence comes from Elymus sibiricus, assembly GCA_039707655.1. Classification (NCBI taxonomy): domain Eukaryota; kingdom Viridiplantae; phylum Streptophyta; class Magnoliopsida; order Poales; family Poaceae; genus Elymus; species Elymus sibiricus. The sequence goes on from CM077664.1 coordinate 41,201,952, forward strand.
CCCATCTTTTTACCCTTAATAGCAACGATACATACGTGTCATGTCCCTTTCTGTCACTGGGATTGAGCACCGCAAGATCGAACCCATTACAAAGCACCTCTTCCCATGGCAAGATAAATCAATCTAGTTGGCCAAACCAAATCAATAGATCAGAGAAGAAATACGAGGCTATAATAATCATGCATAAAAGAGTGCAGCAAAGACTCAAATATATTCATGGATAATCTAATCATAAACTCACAATTCATCGGATCCCAACAAACACACCGCAAAAAGTGATTACATCAGATAGAACTCCAAGAACATCGAGGAGAACATTGTATTGAAGATCAAAAGAGAGAAGAAGCCATCTAGCTACTAACTATGGACCCAAAGGTCTGTGGTAAACTACTCATGCATCATCGGAAGGGCAGCAAGGTTGATGTAGAGCCCCTCCGTGATCGATTCCCCCTCCGGCGGAGTACCGGAGAAGGCCTCCAGATGGGATCTCTCTGGAACAGAAACTTGCGGTGGCGCAAAAAGTATTTCGTGGACTCCCCTGAGGGTTTCTGATTTTTTGGGAATTTATAGTGGAAGAATTAGGTCAAACGGAACTTTGTGGGCCCCACGAGGTACCAGGGCGCGCCCTGGTGCCTCGTGGGCCACTGATCCATCTTTTGGCCTCCTCCCAAAGCTTCTAGTGTTTATCTTGTCCAATAAAAAATCTCCAAAAAGTTTCGTGGCATTTGGACTTCGTTTGGTATTGATTTTCTGTAAAACAAAAACATGGCAGAAAACAGCAACTGGCACTGGGCACTAAGTTAATAGGTTAGTCTCCAAAAATGATATATAATTGTTGTAAATGAATATAAAAACATCCAAGATTGATAATATAACAGCATGGAACAATAAAAAATTATAGATACGTTGGAGACGTATCAGCATCCCCAAGCTTAATTCCTGCTCGTCCTCGAGTAGGTAAATGATAAAAACAGAATTTTTGATGTGGAATGCTGCCTATCATATTCATCACATATTCTTTTCTTTTATAGCATGGACATTGGACTTGAATGATTCAAAGCAATAGTCTATAGTTTGACATGAAGATATAAATACTCAAGCATGCTAACAAGCAACCATGTCTTTCAAAATATCAACGCTAAAGAAAGTTATCCCTAGCCCATTATGCTCAATCATTGATCCATTCATGAAACACACTCAAATATTAACTACACACAATGCACAAGTATGACAATAGTGCTCTCTAGTTGGTGCTTTTGTAAGAGAAGATGGAGACTCAAATAAAAATAAAAATTGCATAAAAGTAAATAGATAGGCCCTTCGCAGAGGGAAGCAGAGATTTGTCAAATGTGCCAGAGCTCAAAGCTGAAATTAAAGAGATAAAAATATTTTGAGAGGCATGCTTTTCCTATCAACGGAAACGACCGAGAATTCCCATTATTTTCCATGCTAGACACATCATAGGTGGTTCCCAAACAGAAAGTAAAGTATATTTCCTTTCCACCATTCTTTCACAATCCATGGCTAGCCGTATCCACGGGTGCCCTCCAAACCAACACTTTCCAAGGAATTTTGTTGTTATTAATTTTGATTTCATTGTGGGACTGGGCATCCCTATTACCAACCATCCTCTCGTGCAATGACAAGTGAATAAACACTCATCGTGAGAATAACACACCTAGCATGGAAAATAATGGCCACCCCGTGCCGCTTCATGAGCGGTACGGGCACACAAAATGGAAAATTATTTTGAAAATTAGAGTTGGCACACGCAAATTTACTTGGAACAGCATTGAAATACCGCATATAGGTAGATATAGTGGACTCATTTGGCACAACTTGGGTTTAAGGATTTTGGATGCACAAGCAGTATTTCCGCTTAGTACAAATGAAGGCTAGCAAATAGATTGAGAAGCAACCAACCAAAAAACAAAAACGGTCATAAACATGCATTGAACATAACTAACACCGAATAATGCACCATAAGTAGGATATAATTTCATTGCATAACTATTGACTTAACGTGCATGCATAGGGAATCACAAACCTTAACACTAATATTCTTACTAAATCACAATTACTCACTAACATGACTCACATATTATCATTTCCATATCGCAAAACTATTGCAAGGAATCACACTTATCATATCCAATGATCTATATGAAAGTTTTTATTTATATCCCTCTTGAATATTCATCACTTTGGGACCAAATTCATATCTTGTGCAAATTACCATTACTATTATCAACTCTCAAAAAGATTTAAGTGAAGCATGAGAGTGCGAATATTTCTTCAAAATTTCAATCTTATCAATTCTCAAAATAATATAAGTGAAGCATGAGAATTCATTTCTTCAAAATTTTAATCAACTCTCAAAATAATATAAGTGAAGCATGAGAGTTTATTTCTTCAAAATATAGCCACCACCGTGCTCAAAAAGATTTAAGTGAAGCACTAGAGCAACTGCCTAGCTCAAAAAATTTAAGTGAAGCACATTGAGTATTCTAACAAATGATGATGAACGTGTGGCTCTCTCAAGATAGGTGTGTTCAGCAAAGATGATTGTGACAAACTAAAAAACAAACAAAGCAAAGACTCATATAATACAAGATGCTCCAAGCAAAACACATATCATGTGACGAATAAAAATATAGCTCCAAGTAAAATTACCGATGGTTGGTAGGAGAAAGAGGGGATGCCTTCCGGGGCATCCCCAAGCTTAGACGCTTGAGTCTTCCTAGAATATTACCTTGGGGTGCCTCGGGCATTCCCAAGCTTAGGCTCTTACTACTCCTTATTCCTTAATCCATCGTGATCTCACCCAAAACTTGAAAACTTCAATCACACAAAACTCAACAAAACCTTCGTGAGATCCGTTAGCATAACAAAATAAATCACTACTTTAAGTACTGTTGAAAACCCATTCATATTTTATTTTTGCATTATACCTACTGTACTCTAACTTCACCATGGCTTATACCCCCTGATACAATCCATAGATTCATCAAAACAAGCAAGTAGTGCATCAAAAACAGAATCTCTCAAAAACAGAACAGTCTGTAGCAATCTATTTAAAAGCCATACTTCTGTAACTCCAAAAATTCTGAAAAATTAGGAAAACGTGGGAAATTCATATAGAAATACTGTGTAAAAATTTAAGGATTTTCTGACGCTCCAGTACAGAAACAAAATTCGGGCACTGGACGCAAAACTTTCTGTTTTCCAAACAGCATCAATTATACTATCTTCCAAATCATCCTAAAGGCTTTACTTGGCACAAACACTAATTAAAAACACAAAAACACAATCATACCAGTAGCATAATTGTGAAAACACACAATAACAGAAAATTTTATTTTATTCATTGGGTTGCCTCCCAACAAGCGCTATTGTTTTATGCCCCTAGCTAGGCATAATGCATAATTTCAAGTATTGTAATCTTTGGTTTCCAACTCCTCAATCAGACATCCATTTTTTCTAATAGATTTAACATAGGTGTTTCTCACCATCACACTTCTAGGCACAAAATCAAGAATTTTACTCTTGTGAATAGGTTCCTTAATTATACCAATGAAATCGGGGTGCACGCTTATCATTTTAAGATCCTCATTTCCCTTACTAGCAGTAGCACCATTGGTTTTAGGGACATACATAAACTTGCAATTCTTGCTAGGAGTAATTTTTTCAATAGTTCTAGCGGAAGAAAAAACGGAACCTAATTTATTAAAAATTTCCTCCAACTTATCGATCCTAGCGGGACTTTGTTCCACCCTTTCATTAATTGTTGGTTCTATCTCTTTTAGCATCTTAAGAGTAATCCCTACTTTTGATCCAAATTGAGTAACATGGTTATGAATCTTTTTATCTAAATTTTCAATATGCTCAACGATAGGCATTTTATTTTCAATAGCATCTAATCTTCGCATAACATGTTCCAAGGTCAAAGTTGTTTCATTAATAGTAATAGGTGGTGATCCCACTAAATTTCCCATAGCACTAAAAGCATCCGTAGAGGGACACATCAAGAAATTCTCTCCAGTAATAGTATCAAGCACAAATCTATACCAAGTAGTAATGCCCACATAAAAATTGCGAGGAAGAATAGTAGAGGATTGCTTACGAGTTGATCTATTATGAGCATCACAAATCCTATACCAAGCATCTTTTAAATTCTCTCCTCCCCTTTGTTTAAAATTAAGTACTTCATTTTCAGGGGTAATAGTAACGAGCGAAGAACTAGCCATAATGATAAAGCAAGCAAAAAAGCAAACAAGCAAACAAGAAAAAGGCAAACGAAAAATATTTTTGTATTTTTGTAAAAACGTTTTAGAAGTGGGGGAGATGAAAACGAGAGGCAAATGGCAAATAAAGTAAATGCAAGGAGATGAGAGTTTGTGCAAAGGTACTTGATAGATGTTGATGATGTCTCCCCGGCAACGGCGCCACAAATTCTTCCTGCTACTTGTAGCTTGCGTTGGTATTATCCCCGAAGAGGAAGGGATGATGCAGCATAGTAGAGATAAGTATTTCCCTCAGTTATGAAACCAAGGTTATCGAACCAGTAGGAGAATCACGCAACACCTCGTTAGCAGCACCTGTACACAAACAACAAATCCTTGCACCCAACGCAAACGAGGGGTTGTCAATCCCTCGGCGGTCAATTGCAAGATTAAATTGTATGTGATAGATAGATAGATTGAAACAAAAATACAAAATAAAATAAATAAAAGAAAATGGCAGCAATATTTTTAGGGTTTTAGTAATATGATCTAGATAGACCCGGGGGCCATAGTTTTCACTAGAGGCTTCTCTCAAGAAAATAGCATACGGTGGGTAGACAAATTACTGTTGGGCAATTGATAGAAAAGCAAATAATCATGAAGATATCCAAGGCAATGATCATGTATATAGGCATCACATCCAATACAAGTAGACCGACTCCTGCCTGCATCTACTACTATTACTCCACACATCGACCGCTATCCAGCATGCATCTAGTGTATTAAGTCCATAAAGAACGGAGTAACGCCTTAAGAACGATGACATGATGTAGACAAGATAAACTCACGTATGAATAAACCCCATCTTTTTACCCTTAATAGCAATGATACATACGTGTCATGTCCCTTTCTGTCACTAGGATTGAGCACCGCAAGATCGAACCCATTACAAAGCACCTCTTCCCATGGCAAGATAAATCAATCTAGTTGGCCAAACCAAATCAATAGATCGGAGAAGAAATATGAGGCTATAATAATCATGCATAAAAGAGTGCAGCAAAGACTCAAATATATTCATGGATAATCTGATCATAAACTCACAATTCATCGGATCCCAACAAACACACCGCAAAAAGTGATTACATCGGATAGAACTCCAAGAACATCGAGGAGAACATTGTATTGAAGATCAAAAAGAGAGAAGAAGCCATCTAGCTACTAACTATTGTGGCACCCCGGCTCAGAGAACCGGTTTACCCGTGTTTCCAACCCAGAGATCATGTCTTCTGGAAACACACAACAACTTGGAACAGAACAGAACAGAACTTTATTGATAGATCTCGAGTACAAGCTCATAATTTACATCGATAGCGAGGCCAGAAGCACATCAGGTGCTATGACAATATCTACATTATTTATGGAACATAGCAGGGCCTCGATACTACTGGGTAGAACTACGGCGTAGCGTAACATACCGTGGAAAACTCCATCCAAAGGGACACTGCTGTGAACACGGCCTAGTTAGCGTAGCACGAACCTTCGGGACCTCCGTCCTCGGCTTCTCCTGCATCTGGCATGATACGCCAGGTGAGTACTTGGAATGTACTCGCAAGCTCATGGCAACCAAAACAATGCAGCAAACAATAACATGGCAATGATCATATTAAGTACTTGAGTGCTTACTGTTACCAACTTACTCTCGTCTGGGTTGTCCCACAACCCTCGGAACGCTCATAATCCACCGAGCACTTCCGAACATAAGACAAGTTCTTCCATCATTATTATCAGTATTACGGTTGATCATCCCGTGGCCTAGTACGGACTGTCCAATACCGTGGACTCGGCTATTCGAATAGATTCTTACACTCTGCAGAGGTTGCGCACTTTACCCATACTATGAAGCCCCTGGCCTCGTGATCCCATTCGGGTGGACCGATGGTGCTTCAACGAAACCTGCTTGACCCGTGACTCCTTTATCGTAGCACCGACAATCATACCCTCCCAGGGTCATGTCCTGGGTGGCCCCTGTGTCACCCCGTGACACCTGCCACCGTCGTGGCCACTAACTGTCCCAAACGGGGACGCCGGCAAAACAACTCAACTGGGCTCACAGGATTATCGTCGTCTACCTGATCAGGGCAGCACGCACGCATAACCCTCCCTAGTGTGGTGGTACCGATAAAAGAGCACAAAGCCAGACCAAGTCAAGGCCGTCCCATACCGGCAAATGTGGCTGCACGGGAAAGTCCGGATAGGTGACACCAGATCAACCAATTAGGTTTAGTGTTGTCCAGCATTTATCAAGCATGAATTTTTATCATGAGTAACTTGACATGGCAGTAGCTAGGCATCAAAATAAAATTACTCTAAAATATCACATATTAAAATAAATGCCCATAATTCAATTAAATAACCAACACTATTGAAATGCTTCATGTAATGGATGACATGGCTTGCCTTGCTCTGTTGGGTTGTCCACAAACTCCTGGGCTGCAAATCCAAAAGAATCTCCTTCTGAAAATATTTTTAAAATGCAATGGAAAATGTCACATACTACTGTTTTGTGCACCAGAAATTCTGTGAGCATGGGAAAAATACCAAATTTCTCCAGCAAATAGAGGAGCTCAAGACAAACTCAGAGCAAAAAGAATCAATTGATTTGGACTTATGGTTTAAAAGTTATGGACGGTCAAAGTTTCTGGTCAAATCTGGAATTAAAACTAGAAAATTAGAAAATCAACCGGGGCCACGTCGAAGGCGTATTTCGCTCGGGCGCCTCCACTTACCGCTTCGGTAAGCCACTGACGAGCGGGCCCCAGCGGTCAGATTTAAAAGGGGGAGGAGGGAAACAGAGAGCTCCGCGGCTCCGGCGACGTTCGCCGGCGATGCAGACGGCGGCGAGGTTCGGCGACTGCGGCAATGGATAGAGCTCATCGAGACGAACGCGCACGTACCCGTGGCTTGGCGAGAGATGGCCGGACGGCGTCGTCCCCTTCCTCTCCGGCGGCGGTGGCTCTCGGGCGTCGTCGGAGACGAAGATTCCGGCGGGGTTCCGGTCGGGAAAGAGCTCGAGCGTGGTCAGTGGAGTGCGCTGAGCTCACGCGTGCAGTCGGTGGAGGCTGGGAGGGAGTGAATCGGCGAGGAGGCAGAGCTCGGGTGGCGGCGGTGCTCCGGCAAGATGCGAGGCCAGAGGGCCTCTCAGCCGTGGCTCGGTGCACGGGGAGGCGATTGGGAGGTGGAGGAGTGGGGTGAGGAGCTCGGGAGGCTGGCCGTGCCCTTTTATAGGTGGAGGCGAGCTCTCTGGAAGCGGCGGGGCTCGGGACACGTCGCCGGCGCGAGGACGATGCGCTGGCTGGCTGGGAGCGGCGACGGGATGGAGGAGGGCAGGCGGAGTAATGGCGTGCAGTGAATGGTAGCGGAGGAAGACGACGGGCGACAGGGCCACTGTGGCCGCACGGGCGCCACAGTGCCCACGCGCGTGGCGGCTGGCGAGGGCGATTCCGGCGAGGGGAAGGATCTAGGGCGGCCAGGTGGACGAAGAGGAGTTAGTCGGTGCACGGGGACAAGCTACGGCGACGCGGGACAGCCGGATGCGTCGTTTCAGACACGGGCGCGGCGCAGAGAGCGAGATTTGGCATGCCATTGCCGTGCTCACCATGGGCATTGGCACTTGGAGGACACGCAAGTCTGGCGCACCTTGTCTGGCATGTCGACCCTCGACCACTTAGCCTCTCCGTGCCTCTGGTTCGTCTAGATGCACTCTGGTTCGAAGTGTAGCTTCAGCTACAGTTTCTGACAGAAAACTTGAGAGAGATCTAGAGGAGAGGTGAGCTGGAGATGGAGCCAAAGGAGATGTCTGGAGTGATCTACTATGGAAGGACTATAAGCTGGCCAAGTTTGAGAAAGTTTCATCAAGGTTTGAATATAGTTCATGTACAACTGCTGTTTCTGGTACAGAAGCAAGATGAGCTTGATGCACTCATCTGGTTGATCTACTGGAGCTGAATTTTGGTGTGGAAGGGTTATTTGGTGGATAGGAGATGCCATAAAACTTTCAGCTCATTTGGTTACCTCTAGATGGTACTTCCTTCACAGAGGTTTAAATTGAACAGAAACTTGGCAGAATATTGCTGATGAAATTTTGTACTGGACAAGATGATATTTTTGGATATTGTGGCAAGATAGGTTCCCTAGTATCTCAGGGAATTATCTGAGAATTTTCTGAGTTGGGAAAATATAAGTTGCTTCACAAATGGTCAGTACTGTCCAGAGAGCAAATGGAGTTTTCTGGACAAAATTTTGTACTGGACCATGAAATGTTTTTGAAGATTGTGGGAGTAGATGATGACAAGAAGGTGTGGGATTAATTTCAGATTTTTCTGATCACCAGAACTATAGGTTGCTTCATAACCCATAGTGATGACAGATTTTCCCAAATAAAGAAAATGAATATTTGGGAAAGATGAAGAATTGGAAATTGATCCAGAAGATGTGTGACAAGATTTTGGCAAGATGGTGAGGACTTTGGATTACTGAGAGAAATTCATAAGTCCAAAGTCAACTGAAAAGATTCAAAATCCATCCAAATTGCAAATAAAACCAAAAAGATTTTGAAAAGAAAAAGTTGCCAAAAACCAGGGTGTCACAAACCTACCCCCCTTAGAATGAATCTCGTCCTCGAGATTCGGTTGCTCAGGGAACAAGTGTGGATATGCTGATCTCAGAAAATCCTCTCTTTCCCAGGTAGCCTCTTCCTCAGTGTGATGATCCCACAACACTTTGAAAAATCTAATTGTCTTACTCCGGGTAGTTCTTTCCATCTCATCCAATATTCTAACAGGTTTTTCCTCGTAGGTCAACTCTTTGGTCAGCTCCAGCTCACTCATATCTGCCTGCTTGATCGGAGGTGCAATGCACTTTCTCAACTGTGATATGTGGAAAACATCGTGAACGTCAGACAACTCTGGTGGTAACTCTAGCTGATATGCCACCCTGCCTCTTCTAGCCATTACTGGAAAGGGTCCGATATATCTCGGTGCAAGCTTTCCTCGGATATGAAACCTCTTTATTCCTTTCATGGGGGTAACTCGGGGATAGGCATATTCTCCGGGCTCAAAGGTTACTTCCCGATGCTTCGGGTCATAGTAGCTCTTTTGTCGGGACTTGGCTGCTCGAAGACGCTCCTGGATATCTTTGACTTGCTTCTCAGCCTTGAGCATCAAATCCGTGCCGAAGATGCGGCTGTCTCCTGTCTGAGACCAATTTAAGGGAGTGCGGCATTTCCGTCCATACAGGGCTTCGAATGGTGACATCTTGAGACTTGACTGATGACTGTTATTGTAAGAGAATTCTACATAGGGTAGACTATCCTCCCATTTGGGTCCATAGGTGAGAGCACAGGACCGAAGCATATCTTCCAGTATCTGATTCACATGTTCTGTCTGCCCATCTGTCTGTGGATGATATGCCGTACTATGCTTTAGCACAGTTCCCAGGGCTTGATGCAATCGCAACCAGAATGCTGAAGTGAATAGGGAGCCCCTATCCGATGTGATGGACTTGGGTACTCCATGAAGGCTGTCTATCCGGGACATATATAGTTGTGCCAACTGGTAAGCGTTGAAAGTGGTCTTCACCGGAAGGAAGTGAGCCACTTTCGTAAGTATGTCCACAATGACCCACATAGCGTCATGGCCTCTTATTGACTTGGGTAGTCCAACAATGAAGTCCATGCATATGTCATCCCATTTCCACTGGGGAACTGGTAAAGGTTGCAGTAGCCCAGCGGGTTTCTGGTGTTCGGCCTTGACTCTGTTGCAAATGTCACAACAGGCGACATAGTATGCTATGTCTCTTCTCATTCCTGGCCACCAAAAGGTCTCTCGCAAGTCCTGGTACATTTTTGTTCCTCCCGGATGGATAGAATATGCAGATTCATGTGCCTCTCTGAGTATTTGCTGTCTCAAGCTGTCTTGATCAGGCACACATACCTGGTTCTCAAACCATACAGTGCCCTGGTCATCAATTCGGAAGGACTTGGCTTTTCCTTGCGGAATGCGCTCCTTGATCTCTTGTATGCCCTCATCTGATTTCTGAGCTGCCTTTATTTCTTCCATAAGTGTTGGAGTAATTTCCATTGTATCCAGGTTGATTGGGCCACACAGCACCATATTCAGCTTGGCAAGCTCTTCTCGAAGCCTTGGGTGGATACCCTCTATTAATGCATTTAGGGTACCTTGTTTCCTGCTGAGGGCATCGGCGACCACATTGGCTTTTCCCGGATGATAATTAATTCCAATGTCATAGTCCTTGACCAATTCAAGCCATCTTCTTTGCCTGAGATTAAGATCGGGTTGAGTGAAAATATACTTGAGACTCTTATGGTCTGTGTATATTTCACATCGCTGCCCAATGAGGTAATGCCTCCAAATCTTTAATGCATGAATCACGGCTGCCAATTCCAGATCATGAGTAGGATAGTTCTCTTCATGAGGTCGTAGCTGTCTGGATGCATATGCTACAACTTTTCCTTCTTGCATTAGGACGTAGCCGATTCCACGCCTAGAAGCATCGCAATATATATCAAAGCTCTTATGAATGTCTGGAAGAACTAGGACAGGGGCTGTAGTTAGCCTTGTCTTTAATTCCATGAAACTGCTGTCACATTCTTCCGTCCAGGCAAATTTGTGGTTCTTCTTCAGTAATTCTGTCACTGGCTTGGCTATTTTTGAGAAGCCTTCAATGAAGCGACGGTAGTAGCCTGCCAATCCCAGAAAGCTGCGGACTTCCGTTACTGTGGCTGGGGTCCTCCAGTTTAATACAGCAGTCACTTTGCTGGGGTCGACGGCCACACCTTGTTCTGACAGAACATGTCCCAGAAATCCCACTTCTCTCAGCCAGAATTCGCATTTACTGAATTTGGCATACAAGCGATGGGTCCTTAGTCTTTCCAGGACAGTGCGGAGATGTTGCTTGTGCTCCTCTTCATCTTTTGAATAGATAAGGATATCATCGATGAAGACTACCACAAATTTGTCCAAGAAGTCCATGAAGACCTTATTCATCATGCTCATGAAATAGGTGGGAGCATTTGTCAGCCCAAATGACATGACTGTAAATTCATACAGACCATATCTCGTGGTGAAGGCTGTCTTGGGGATATCCTCTTTCCTGATTTTTAACTGATGATACCCCGTTCGAAGGTCAATCTTGGAAAATATCCGGGCCCCGTTCAACTGGTAAAACAGATCATCAATGCGGGGAAGCGGATATTTATTCTTGATGGTGACCTCATTTAGCTGGCGGTAGTCCACGCACATCCGTAGGCTGCCATCCTTCTTCTTGACAAATAGCATGAGTGATCCCCAAGGTGAAGTGCTTGGACGAATGTACCCTTTTTGCAATAATTCATCCAGCTGTTTCTTCAATTCCACCAGTTCTGGGGAAGGCATGCGATAATACTTCTTGTAAATTGGAGCTGTTCCGGGAACAACCTCAATAGCGAACTCCAGTTCCCGATCTGGTGGCATTCCTGGTAATTCTTCCGGGAATACGTCCGGAAATTCACTGACTACTGGAATCAGACTTATGTCTGTAGTTGTGGCTTGGAATGCCATTCCTTTCTTTGACATCATTCTGCTAGCAGTGAATTGCACTTTTGGCCTGCCGGATTAACCAGTGTCACCTTCCTGGTGGCACAGTTGATACACACCTGATGTGGTACCAACCAATCCATTCCCAATATTATATCCAGTCCAGGGGATTCAATGGCAACAAGAGTAGCTGGAAACTTTACATCATGTATCAAGATTTCCAGATCCTTGTATATCACATTTGTTCTGAGCATGGAGCCAGGGGATTGTACCACCATGATTTTGTCCAAAAGAGAAGGAGAAAATTTGTGCAAGGTGGCAAAACTCCGCGAAATAAACGAATGAGAAGCCCCAGAATCAAATAAAATTATTGCAGGTATGTTGTTAACAGAAAACATACCAAGGACCACATCTGGTGCTTCACGGGCTTCTTCAGCGGAGATATGATGGACTTGGCCGCGATAGAAGTTCGTATTGGGGCGGCGTCCAACACTGTTGACTTGTGGCTTGAAGTCGGATGGTGGCTTCCCATTCCTTGTGGGGCACTGCTTGGAGTAATGCCCGCCCTGGCCACAAGTGAAGCATGTGTTGTTGCGGCGGCAGTCCTCCAGCACTGGCTGTTTGCCGAAGGTCTTGTCCTGGCTGACAGGCTTACTGTTGTTGCTGTTGCCATTGTTCCAGGCAGGCTTGTATTCAGACAGCCCTGGTTGCCAAATGCGTAGCTTCTACGCAAACTGCTCACGGTTGTCCTTCTTGGGTTCAAACTTCCGCTTGCGATCATCATATCCTGACTTATGCTCTCTTTCAGCTATGAAGGCCTTGTTCACCAAAGTCTAGAAGTCAGGAAAGTCAAGCATACAGAGCTGACAGCGGAGGGTATGATTCAGCCCTCCTAGGAATCGGTCGATCTTCCTTTCTTCTGTGGACACGTCGTGGGTAGAGTACCGTGCCAGATTATTAAATTTGTTCAGATACTCACCCACTGACATATTCCCTTGAGTAAGGGCCAAGAATTCCCTCTGCTTCACCTTCATTATGCCGGTAGGAATATGATACTTGCGGAATACCTCTTTGAATTTTTCCCAAGAAATGTCTTCTCCAGAAGGCCACATTATTTTGGTGTTGTCCCACCATATAGCTGTCGGTCCTTCCAGGTAGTGAGTAACAAAAGGAACTTTGTCTGACTCATCACAGCGGGCTATGTCCAACTTCTTTTCCATGGTCCTTAACTAGTCATCAACTTCCATAGGATCCACAGCCTGACCAAAACCGGGTGGCTTGGTTCGCTGAAAATTCGACAATTTAGAGTGTGTCCCATTATGGTTATTCTGACCCACCATAGTCTGCATACTTTTCGGAAATTCCATAAGATCTTGGTTTCTTTTCTCTTCAAACATTCTCATGCTCTGATCAGTGGTAGGTGATTGTGGTGGCGGAGGTGGCAAATCTTCTGGTGGCTGTCCTGCTTGTCTGGCGGATCGACGAACGGGAGTTCCATCGCCGCCTTGATTACTACACCTCTTCATCCTAAATTTGTTCCCATTGCAAAACACCAAATCGATGAGCAACATCCATAAGGGAAAGCAGGGTAATACGAGACCAGAAAGGAGCCAAATAAAAAGAGGGAAATAAAGCAAACAACATAATTATACAAGGCAACCCAACATCATACATGACAAGCTAGTAGGGGAAATGATCATGACTAGACTGCTCATACGGCAGTTGACATATGCAGGGATGCTATGATGCATGCACTGAAACTCAAGCCTCCACTCTAGTGACGCGGGTGGCACTGACACTGGCAATCTGAAGACTCCTCGTCGTCTGATCCGATCTCGGAATCTGAGCTGATGACGTGAATCTCGGCCTTCGGATCAAAGGAAACATGGCGACGCTGACGGGAAGGTTCTCCCTCTGAAGGAGAAGAAGCACGACACCGCAGCATCGGAGCAGCTGGAGTAGCTAGGAGTGAGGCCCACTCTGCTGGGGTCTCACATCGGCTACCAGACGAAAAGCCTGGCGGTCCGAACGAACTAGAAGGAGTCTCAGAAGGTGGAACGGGTGGAGTATACACAGGTGAAAATGGAGGTGGAGGAGGAGACTGCGCTGCCGCAACAGCTGCAAGTGCCCCTCGGGCATGAGTCAGCTCCTCAGCTAGTGAAGTGATCATACGGTAACTGACGTTCAGATAACAGGATAAAACACCAGTAGCACGATCACTCGCCGGGTCAACAGGCGCGAAAAGGACTCGCCCTATCATAGGCGACAGGGTGGGGTAGTGAAAGAAACCTGGATGAGTTTGCATCTCGACCTCGTGGAAGCGCAAGTCAGTAAGAGCCTCCATCACAGCAAACTGGATCGCCAACTCCGGAGTAGAAGCAGTTCCGCCCTTGGAAGAATGGGAGTAGCTGCCGATATCTGAACTCGCAGTAAGAAAGGCTTCCGCGTGATACTCATAAACTGAACCCGCAAGCTTCTCTCGGAACACCTAATACACTGGGTCTTCGCCGTTGGGATACAGCCGAAGCCAGACATTACGAAGCAGTACTGGAAAAGTGAACGGTGCCGGCTCATGGTTGTAGTGGTACGGAACTGGTGCCATCTACACTCATCAAATCAGCGGTTAGCACAATAACAACTATATGCATGCAATGCAGCAATCAGATGCAACAAGCAAGACACACCCAGACTCTAAACTACTCACGGTTTTAGCGCAAGGTTAACTAGGGTGTCCTACAGTCAGCCTGGCTCTAATACCAAGCGTTGTGGCACCCCGGCTCAGAGAACCGGTTTACCCGTGTTTCCAACCCAGAGATCATGTCTTCTGGAAACACACAACAACTTGGAACAGAACAGATCTGAACTTTATTGATAGATCTCGAGTACAAGCTCATAATTTACATCGATAGCGAGGCCAGAAGCACATCAGGTTATGACAATATCTACATTATTTATGGAACATAGCAGGGCCTCGATACTACTGGGTAGAACTACGGCGTAGCGGAACATAGCGCGGAAAACTCCATCCACAGGGACACTGCTGTGAACACGGCCTAGTTAGCGTAGCACGAACCTTCGGGACCTCCATCCTCGGCTTCTCCTGCATCTGTCATGATACGCCAGGTGAGTACTTGGAATGTACTCGCAAGCTCATGGCAACCAAAACAATGCAGCAAACAATAGCATGGCAATGATCATATTAAGTACTTGAGTGCTTACTATTACCAACTTACTCTCGTCTGGGTTGTCCCACAACCCTCGGAACGCTCATAATCCACCGAGCACTTCCGAACATAAGACAAGTTCTTCCATCATTATTATCAGTATTACGGTTGATCATCCCGTGACCTAGTACGGACTGTCCAATACCGTGGACTCGGCTATTCGAATAGATTCTTACACTCTGCAGAGGTTGCGCACTTTACCCACACTATGAAGCCCCTGGCCTCGTGATCCCATTCGGGTGGACCGATGGTGCTTCAACGAAACCTGCCTGACCCATGACTCCTCTATCGTACCACCGACAATCATACCCTCCCAGGGTCATGTCCTGGGTGGCCCCTATGTCACCCCGTGACACCTGCCACCGTCGTGGCCACTAACCATCCCAAACGGGGACGCCGGCAAAACAACTCAACTGGGCTCACAGGATTATCGTCGTCTACCTGATCAGGGCAGCACGCACGCATAACCCTCCCTAGTGTGGTGGTACCGATAAAAGAGCACAAAGCCAGACCAAGTCAAGGCCGTCCCATACAAGCAAATGTGACTGCACGGGAAAGTCCGGATAGGTGACACCAGATCAACCAATTAGGTTTAGTGTTGTCCAGCATTTATCAAGCATGAATTTTTATCATGAGTAACTTGACATGGCAGTAGCTAGGCATCAAAATAAAATTACTCTAAAATATCACATATTAAAATAAATGCCCATAATTCAATTAAATAACCAACACTATTGAAATGCTTCATGCAATGGATGACATGGCTTGCCTTGCTCTGTTGGGTTGTCCACAAACTCCTGGGCTGCAAATCCAAAAGAATCTCCTTCTAAAAATATTTTTAAAATGCAATGGAAAATGTAACATACTACTGTTTTGTGCACCAGAAATTCTGTGAGCATGGGAAAAATACCAAATTTCTCCAGCAAATAGAGGAGCTCAAGACAAACTCAGAGCAAAAAGAATCAATTGATTTGGACTTATGGTTTAAAAGTTATGGACGGTCAAAGTTTCTGGTCAAATCTGGAATTAAAAATAGAAAATTAGAAAATCAACCGGGGCCACGTCGAAGGCGTATTTCGCCCGGGCGCCTCCACTTACCGCTTCGGTAAGCCACTGATGAGCGGGCCCCGGCGGTCAGATTTAAAAGGGGGAGGAGGGGAACAGAGAGCGGCGGGGCTCCGGCAACGTTCGCCGGCGATGCAGACGGCGGCGAGGTTCGGCGACTGCGGGAATGGATAGAGCTCATCGAGACGAACGCGCACGTACCCGTGGCTTGGCGAGAGATGGCCGGACGGCGTCGTCCCCTTCCTCTTCGGCGGCGGTGGCTCTCGGGCATCGTCGGAGACGAAGATTCCGGCGGGGTTCCGGTCGGGAAAGAGCTCGAGCGTGGTCAGTGGAGTGCGCTGAGCTCACGCGTGCAGTCGGTGGAGGCTGGGAGGGAGTGAATCGGCGAGGAGGCAGAGCTCGGGTGGCGGCGGTGCTCCGGCGAGATGCGAGGCCAGAGGGCCTCTCGGCCGTGGCTCGATGCTCGGGGAGGCGATTGAGAGGTGGAGGAGTGGGGTGAGGAGCTCGGGAGGCTAGCCGTGCCCTTTTATAGGCGGAGGCGAGCTCTCTGGAAGCGGCGGGGCTCGGGACACGTCGCCGGCGCGAGGACGATGCGCTGGATGGCTGGGAGCGGCGACGGGACGGAGGAGGGCAGGGGGAGTAATGGCGTGCAGTGGCTGGTAGCGGAGGAATACGACGGGCGACAGGGCCACTGTGGCCGCACGAGCGCCACAGTGCCCGCGCGCGTGGCGGCCGGCGAGGGCGATTCCGGCGAGGGGAAGGATCTAGGGCGGCCAGGTGGACGAAGAGGAGTTAGTCGGCGCACGGGGACAAGCTACCACGACGCGGGACAGCCGGATGCGTCGTTTTAGACACGGGCGCGGCGCAGAGCGCGAGATTTGGCATGCCATTGCCGTGCTCACCACGGGCATTGGCACTTGGAGGACACGCAAGTCTGGCACACCTTGTCTGGCATGTCGACCCTCGACCACTTAGCCTCTCCGTGCCTCTGGTTCGTCTAGATGCACTCTGGTTCGAAGTGTAGCTTCAGCTACAGTTTCTGACAGAAAACTTGAGGGAGATCTAGAGGAGAGGTGAGCTGGAGATGGAGCCAAAGGACATGTATGGAGTGATCTACTATGGAAGGACTATAAGCCGGCCAAGTTTGAGAAAGTTTCATCAAGGTTTGAATATAGTTCATGTACAACTGTTGTTTCTGGTACAGAAGCAAGATGAGCTGGATGCACTCATCTGGTTGATCTGCTGGAGCTGAATTTTGGTGTGGAAGGGTTATTTGGTTTATAGGAGATGCCATAAAAATTTCAGCTCATTTGGTTACCTCTAGATGGTACTTCCTTCACAGAGGTTTAAATTGAGCAGAAACTTGGCAGAATATTGCTGATGAAAATTTGTACTGGACAAGATGATATTTTTGGATATTGTGGCAAGATAGGTTCCCTAGTATCTCAGGGAATTATCTGAGAATTTTCTGAGTTGGTAAAATATAAGTTGCTTCACAAATGGACAGTACTGTCCAGAGAGCAAATGGAGTTTTCTGGACAAAATTTTGTACTGGACCATGAAATGTTTTTGAAGATTGTGGGAGTAGACGATGACAAGAAGGTGTGGGATTAATTTGGGATTTTTTTGATCACCAGAACTATAGGTTGCTTCATAACCCATAGTGATGACAGATTTTCCCAAATAAAGAAAATGAATATTTGGGAAAGATGAAGAATTGGAAATTGATCCAGAAGATGTGTGACAAGATTTTGGCAAGATGGTGAGGACTTTGGATTAGTGAGAGAAATTCATTAGTCCAAAGTCAACTGAAAAGATTCAAAATCCATCCAAATTGCAAATAAAACCAAAAAGATTTTGAAAAGAAAAAGTTGCGAAAAACCAGGGTGTCACAACTATGGACCCGAAGGTCTGTGGTAAACTACTCACGCATCATCGGAAGGGCAGCAAGGTTGATGTAGAGCCCCTCCGTGATCGATTCCCCCTCCGGCGGAGTACCGGAGAAGGCCTCCAGATGGGATCTCTCTGGAACAGATACTTGCGGTGGCGGAAAAAGTATTTCGTAGACTCCCCTGAGGGTTTCTGATTTTTTGGGAATTTATAGTGGAAGAATTAGGTCAAACGGAGCTCTGTGGGCCCCACGAGGTACCACGGCGCGCCACCCCCCTTGGGGCGCGCCCTGGTGCCTCGTGGGTCACTGCTCCATCTTCTGGCCTACTCCCAAAGCTTCTAGTGTTTATCTTGTCCAATAAAAAATCTCCAAAAAGTTTCGTGGCATTTGGACTTCGTTTGGTATTGATTTTCTGTAAAACAAAAACAGGGCAGAAAACAACAACTGGCACTGGGCACTAAGTTAATAGGTTAGTCTCCAAAAATGATATATAATTGCTATAAATGAATATAAAAACATCCAAGATTGATAATATAATAGCATGGAACAATAAAAAATTATAGATACGTTGGAGACGTATCAGTCGCTTTTTATTAGGGTGATCTCTCACTTAAAATATCAAGTAGTTAGTGTTCTCCCAAGTGTAGCACCGTCACGGCACCTATCTCTTCGGGGCTTCACATGATCTCCATGGGTGCGAACGATTAGAAAAGTGTGAGGCGGGTGAGTTGAGACCTCGCAGCAAGATCACTTGGTTGACTTGACGTTCAGGCAGGACAGTCCTGAGCTCGGAACACACGCATCTCGGAACACACGCATCGAAAGATGAATAAGAATCACATAGAGATGTGATCGGCAAGTTTGCCTACCGATTGAAGTTCACGCCGTTTGTGTTCATCTCGAACCGTGGCGCTGAATGGAAATGCGGGTCTTGAATCACTCATAATCAATTTTGAGAGATATTGATTTGAGTGGGAGCGCACTTTAGAATAAAATTGTTCATTCACTAGATCAAATGGCTCGCAACACCGCGTTCAACTTAGGCCCAATGTTAGAGAAAGAGAAGTTAGATGTTACTAGAAACAACTATGCGGACTGGGTCCGTAACCTGAGGATTGTCCTCAGGAGCGCTAAGAGGATGTATGTGCTTGAAACTCCTCTTCCAGCTAAACCGGCGGCAACTGCCCCGGAAGATGAACAAATTGTTTGGGCCACTAAGGATGATGATTACAACTTAGTGCAGTGCCTCATGCTATCTTGCATGAGTCCAGAGCTTCAAAAACATTTTGAATTCCATAACACCCGTGATATGATCCGGGAATTGGATGCTCTGTACAAGGAAAATGCATGGTCTGAATGGTTTGATATCATGAAGGCCGTGATGGATTGCAAGATGGCTGAGGGCAGTTCAGTTGGCGAACACGTGGTCAAAATGATTGGTTACGCTGAAAGTCTTAAAACCATGGAATTTCCAATTCCACCAGTCCATATGATGGACATGTTGCTTTCTTCACTCCCCCAGTCTTACGATGGTTTTGTCATGAACTACAACATGAGTGGGATAGAGAAGACACCAAATGAGTTGCTCACCATGCTGAAAACCGCGGAAGGAGGACTGCGGAAAAATCACAAGCAAGTGTTGCTTGTGAATAAAACCGCCAGTTTCAAAAAGAAAGGCAAGTCCAAGAAGGGCAAGGGCGCCGGTAAGACCGGCTCCCAAAGCAACTCTAAGGGCAGAGCCAAGAATGAAACTGAGTACTTCTACTGCAAGGGCACAGGACACTGGAAGAGAAACTGCAAGAAGTATCTGGAAGATAAGAAGTCCGGGAAAACCGGAAAAGGTATAACTATTATACAAGTTAATGTCATTGACGTTTTGCTTGCTAGTGAAAATTCTAAGTCTTGGGTATTTGATACCGGATCGGTTGCTCACATTTGCAACTCGATACAGGGGCTTCAGAAGGTTTGTAAGCTGGCAAAGAATGAAGTCATGATGCGTGTCGGGAACGGCGCTGGGATCGCCGCTCAAGCCGTCGGCATTATGCCTCTACGTCTCCCTTCAGGATTTACCTTAGAACTAAGTAACTGTTATTTTGTTCCGGCATTGTGTAGAAACATTATCTCTGGATCATGTTTAGTACATGATGGGTACTCTTACAAGTCTGAGAACAATGGTTGTTCACTTTATTGTAAGGATATGTTTTATGGATTTGCACCCATTGTTGGGGGCCTTTTCATACTAAATCTTGAATGTGGAAATGATGTTTTAACATGAATGCTAAACGCCTTAAGAAGGCTGATACCACCACCACTTACTTGTGGCACTGTCGCCTTGGCCACATCGGAAAGAAACGCATGCAAAGACTCCATAAAGATGGAGTTTTACCGTCCTTTGATTTTGAATCATTTGACACATGTGAAGCTTGTCTGATGGGGAAAATGACCAAGACACCGTTCACGGGTCATCCTGAACGGGCAGGTGAATTATTGGAAATAATACATAGTGATGTATGTGGTCCGATGAGCACAACTGCACGGGGTGGGTATTTCTACTTCGTGACTTGTACTGATGATTTGAGTCGGTATGGCTATATCTACTTGATGAAGCATAAGTCGGAAAATTTTGAAAAGTTCAAAGAATTTCAGAATGACGTAGAAAATCATCGTAACAAAAGGATTAAGTTTCTACGATCAGATCGCGGGGGCGAATATCTTAGTCATGAGTTTAGCCAACATCTGAGTGACCGTGGAATCGTTTCACAGCTTACGCCTCCCGGAACTCCACAGCGAAACGGAGTGTCGGAAAGACGTAACCAAACCCTGTTAGACATGGTAAGGTCGATGATGTCTCTTACAGATCTACCGATATCTTTTTGGGGTCACGCACTACTCACTGCCGCTTATACATTAAACAGAGCACCGTCTAAGTCTGTTGAGACGACGCCATTTGAATTATGGTATGGGAAGAAACCCAATGTGTCAGATCTCAAGGTTTGGGGTTGTGAAGCTTATGTAAAACATTTACAACCAAGCAAACTCGACCCCAGATCAGACAAATGTTACTTTGTAGGTTATCCCAATAACACCATTGGGTATTCCTTCTACCACCAGTCCGAGGGCAAAGTGTTTGTCGCAAGAGTTGGACACTTTCTCGAGAAACAATTTCTCACCAAAGAAGCAAGTGGGAGGACAGTACAGCTTGATGAGATTAGTGAATCTTTGGCAACCGTTGATATGGCTAAGGAACCGGAAGAAATTCCGCTAATTATCCCTACAACCGAGCCGGAAGTTGTCGCATGTGATGCGGAAACTACAAACAAGTTTGTATTTGAACCGCGCAGATCAGGTAGGGCTATCGAGCCACCTGAGTGGTTTCATGATGAAATCTTCATTCTTGAAGACGATAAACCTGCGAACTACAAGGAAGCGATGGCGGGGCCCAGCTCAAGGGAATGCCACAAGGCCATGAAATCCGAAATGGAATCCATGTACGAAAATCAAGTTTGGAACTTGGTAGAACTTCCAGAAGGCGTAAAGCCCATTGGTTGTAAATGGATCTTCAAAAGAAAGATAGACGCGGATGGTAACATTACTATCCATAAAGCTAGACTTGTCGCGAAAGGGTTCACGCAAGTTCCAGGAATGGACTACGACGAGACTTTCTCGCCCGTAGCTATGCTTAAGTCCGTTCGGATATTACTAGCAATTGCTGCTTATTTCGATTATGAAATATGGCAGATGGACGTCAAAACGGCTTTCCTAAATGGAAATCTCAAAGAAGATGTATACATGATACAGCCTGAAGGTTTTGTCGTTCATGAGCATGCTGGAAAGGTATGCAAACTTCAGAAGGCCATTTATGGTCTGAAGCAAGCATCAAGGAGCTGGAACATTCGTTTTGATGAAGTAGTCAAAGAGTTTGGCTTCATCAGAAATGACAAAGAATCTTGTGTTTACAATAAGTTTAGTGGGAGCGCAAAAGCATTTCTAATCTTGTATGTGGATGACATATTGTTGATTGGAAATGACGTGAATTTTCTTAGCGAAATAAAAGACTCATTGAAGAAGAGTTTTTCAATGAAAGACTTAGGCGAAGCGGCATATGTATTAGGCATCAGGATCTATAGAGATAGATCAAAACGCCTGATAGCGCTTAGCCAAAGCACGTACATTGACAAGGTGTTGAAAAGGTTCAACATGGAGAACTCCAAGAAAGGCCTACTCCCCATGTCACCTGGCACAGTGCTTTGCAAGAATCAGTGTCCTCGGACTCTCGATGAGCGAGTACAAATGAATGATGTTCCATATGCCTCGGCAGTTGGTTCTATTATGTATGCCATGCTATGTACAAGACCGGATGTTTCCTATGCGCTAAAGGTTAGCAGCCGGAACCAAAGTGATCCAGGACTGGAACACTGGGCCGCAGTCAAAAGTATTCTTAAGTACCTCAGAAGGACCAAGGATTTACTTCTTGTGTACGGAGGTGATGAAGAGCTCATTGTAAGTGGTTACACTGATGCAGGTTTCATGACTGACCCAGATGACTTCAAACCTCAATCAGGCTATGTTTTCATATTGAATGGTGATAACCCACAAGTATAGGGGGTCAATTGTAGCTTTTTCGATAAATAAGAGTGTCGAACCCAATGAGGAGCTAAAGGTAGAATTAATATTCCCTTCAAGTTCTATCGACCACCGATACAACTCTACGCGCACTTAACATTCGCTTTACCTAGAACAAGTATGAAACTAGAAGTACTTTGTAGGTGTGATGCTAGAACTACTTTGCAAGAATAAAACTAGGAGTACTTTGCGAGAATAAAACTACGAGTAATTAGCAAGATAATAAAAGTTAGTTGTTTAGTAGAGAGCTTTTGTAACACAAGAGAATGCTTTGTCCATAGGCAATCGATAACTAGACCGGTAATCATTGTTGCAATTTTATATGAGGGAGAGGCATGAGCTAACATACTTTCCGTACTTGGATCATATGCACTTATGATTGGAACTCTAGCAAGCATCCGCAACTACCAAAAATCATTAAGGTAAAACCCAACCATAGCATTAAGTATCAAGTCCTCTTTACTCCCATACGCAACAACCCCCTTACTCGGGTGTAAGCTTCTGTCACTCTAGCCGCCCACTATAAGAGAATTATGAACGTATTGCAACCCTACAGCGGTAATCCCTCACGCTTGCACGATACGGAGGGCACCATAGGACAGCACCAAAATAAAACATACAACTCAAACCAATCACGATCATCAATCAACCCATAGGACAAAACGAATCTACTCAAACATCATAGGATGGCCACAAATCATTGGATAATAATATGTAGCATTAAGCACCATGTTTAAGTAGAGAATTATAGCGGGAAAAGAGAGGTCACACCGCTGCATAGAGGGGGAGAGAGTTGGTGTTGACGGCGGCGAAGTTGTTGGTGTAGATCGCCGTCACGATGATTGCCCCGGCGGCGTTCCGGCGCCACTGGGTGAGAGGGGGAGAGAGCCCCCCTCCTTCTTCTTCTTCCTTAGCCTCCCCCTAGATGGGAGGATGTTTTCCCCTCTGGTCCTTGGCCTCCATGGCACCCGGAGGGGCGGGAGCCCCTCCGAGATTGGATCTTTCTCTCTGTTCTCTTCTGTTTCGCGTTCCTGTTTTCTGGCCTTTCACCGTTTCTTAAATTCCCGGAGATCCGTAACTCCGATTGCGCTGAAATTTTAACATGATTTTTTTCCAGATATTAGCTTCCTTGTGCCTGAAGAAGAGCCCTAATTGACTTACGGTGTGCCCACGAGGCACCACCGCGCGCTAGGGGGGAGGCGCGCCCATGTGGCTTGTGGAGGCTGTGGGCCTCCGTTTCCGTTGATTCCACCTCCCAAAAATCACATATATTTCAAAATAATTCTTCGTAAAATTTTATTGCATTTGGACTTCGTTTGATATGGATTTTCTGTGAAACAAAAAACAAGCAGAAAACAGGAACTGGCACTGGGCACTGGATCAATATGTTAGTCCCAAAAATAATGTAAAATGTTGCCAAAAATATGTGAAAGTGGTAGAATATTGGCATGAAACAATCAAAAATTATAGATACGACGGAGATGTATCAGCATCCCCAAGCTTAATTCCTGCTCGTCCTCGAGTAGGTAAATGTTAAAAAAGATAATTTTTGATGTGGAATGCCACCTAGCATAATCTTGATCGTATAATCTAATCATGGCATGAATATTGAGACACGAGTGATTCAAAGCAATAGTCTATAATTTGATATAAAGACATCAATACTCAGGCATCCCAACAAACAATCATGTCTTTCAAAATATCAATGCTAAAGAACGTTATCCCTACAAAATCATATAGCCTTGTCATGCTCCATCTTAACACAAAATATAAATCATGTACTACCCCGGTGTCAGCCAAGCAATTGGTTCATACTTTTTAACGCGCTTCAGCTTTTTCAACCCCCACGCAATACATGAGCACAAGCCATGGATATAGCACTATGGATGGAATAGAATACGGTGGTAGAGATAATATGGAGAAGACAAAAAAGGAAGAAAGTCTCACATCGACGCGGCTAATCAACGGGCTATGGAGATGCCCATCAATTGATGTCAATGCAAGGAGTAGGGATTGCCATGCAACGGATGCACTAAGAGCTATAAGTGTATGAAAGCTCAAACTGAAAACTAAGTGGGTGTGCATCCAACTTGCTTGCTCAAGACCTCAGGCAATTGAGGAAGCCCATCATCGAAATATACAAGCCAAGTTCTATAATGAAAAATTCCCACTAGTATATGAAAGTGACAACATAGGAGACTCTCTATATGAAAAACATGGTGCTACTCTGAAGCACAAGTGTGGTAAAGGATAGTAACATTGCCCCTTCTCTCTTTTTCTCTCATTTCATTTTTATTTTTGTTTTCTCTTTTTTTTCTAGGGCTCTTTTTGGCCTCACTTTTTTTTTCTTTTGTCCGAAGTCTCATCCCGACTTGTGGGGAAATCATAGTCTCCATCATCCTTTCCTCACTGGGACAATGCTCTAATAATGATGATCATCACACTTTTATTTACTTACAACTCAATTTTACAACTCGAAACTAGAACAAAGTATGACTCTATATGAATGCCTCTGGTGGTGTACCAGCATGTGCAATGATCTAGCGTGGCAAAGATATCAAAAAATGGACAAGCCATGAAAATATCATGCAAAGCAATATAACAATGAATTCTCAAGTCATGTATATGATGATGATGGAAGTTGCATGGCAATATATCTTGGAATGGCTATGGAAATGCCATAATAGGTAGGTATGGTGGCTATTTTGAGGAAGATATAAGGAGGCTTATGTGTGATAGAGCGTATCATATCACGGGGTTTGGATGCACCGATGAAGTTTGCACCGACTCTCGAGGTGAGAAAGGGCAATGCACGGTACCGAAGAGGCTAGCAAATTGCGGAAAGGTGAGAGTGCGTATAATCCATGGACTCACATTAGTCATAAAGAACTCACATACTTATTGCGAAAGTTTATTAGCCCTTGAAGCAAAGTACTACTACGCATGCCCCTAGGGAGGAGGTTGGTAGGAGTTAACCATCGCGCGCCCCCGACCTCCACGCAAAGGAAGACAATCAATAATAAATCATGCTCCAACTTCTTAGCATAACGAGAGACTATACGTGCATGCTTCGGGAATCACAAACCTTAACACCAATATTCCTACTAAACCACAATCATTCACCAGTACCTCCCACATATTACCATCTCTATATCGCAAAACTATTGCAAGGAATCAAACATATCATATTCAATGATCTACAAGTTTTATGTAGGATTTTATGACTAACCATGTGAATGACCAATTCCTGTTGACTCTCTAAATAAATATAAGTGAAGCATGAGAGTTTAATTCTTTCTACAAAAGACTTGCCCACGCTCTAACAAATATAAGTGAAGCAAAAGAGCATTCTTCAAATAACGGTTTTCTATATGAAGAGAAACAGGCATCCAAACTTCAAATGATATAAGTGAAGCACATGAAGCATTCTATAAAGCCATACTCAAAAGATATAAGTTAAGTGCATGAAGCATTCTATAAATCAACCAAGGACTATCTCAAACCAGCATGGTGCATTTATTAAAATAAAAAGAAAAGGCACACGACGCTCCAAGAATTTACGCATATCATGTGAACAAAACAAAAACCGAGACATACCGATAATTGTTAAATAAAGAAGGGATGCCTTCCGGGGCATCCCCCAGCTTAGAAGCTTGAGTCTCCTTGAATATTTACTTGGGGTACCTTGGGAATCCCCAAGCTTGAGCTCTTGCCTCTCCTCATTCTTCTCATATCAATACCTCCTCGATCTTCGAACACTTCATCCACACAAAACTTAACAAAACCTTCGTGAGATCCGTTAGTATAATAAAGCAAATCACTACTTAAGTACTGTTGCAAACCCATTCATATTTTATTTTTGCATTATACCTACTGTATTCTAACTTCTCCATGGCTTATACCTTCCGATACAATCCATAGTTTCATCAAAACAAGCAAAACAATGCATCAAAAACAGAATCTGTCAAAAACAGAACAGTCTGTAGTAATCTAAACATTGACCATATTTCTATAACCCCAAAAATTCAGAAAAATTAGGAAAAAATAAAATTTTTGCATATAAGTACTGTGTAAAAATTTCAGAATTTTTTCACATTCCAGTAAAAAATATAAATTCACACACTACAGCAAAAGTTTCTGTTTTTGCACCGCACACACCAAACAAGCAATTTAAACATCCTAACGGTAAGTCTTGGCACATTATTTTTATAATACAATGGATTTGTACAAGGGGATAGTTATTTTTGTTGAAATTTTTCTGTAATTCAAGATTTGCAAAGTTTCCATGGGCATGAACAAAGTTCAAGGAGCTCCCCCACTTCAACGGTGCTCGTCTTTCTTACTTTCACTTTTCTTTTTGAAAAAGTTTTAGGTTCCCCTATATATTTTTTGTTGTTTTTAAACTTTTTAAAAGCACACTACAGAAATAAATGACTCTCTAAAAACTTCCGGGTTGTCTCCCTGGCAGTGCTTTCTTTAAAGCCATTAAGCTAGGCATAAAGTGCTCAAGTAATTGATCCACCCGGATCCCAAGGTATATCAAAGCCAATTTTAATTAACAATGATTTGTAATTTAGTAGTGAGCACAAAGCAACATCTATCATGCAATGATGAAGTCTAACTCTCTTCCTATGCATCGGCATGTCATAAAAGAACAATTCATGCACATCAAGTAAAGGCCAATGCATAGTATAAACAGTTTCTTGCAATTTTATTGTATTGGAAACATAGAGAGGTGGAGTTGTAGTTCCTCTCTCATAATAATTGCAAGTAGGAGTAGCAAGCACATGCATATTATATCCATCAAAATCATCATCTGTAGTAGTAAAACGCAACCCATCAATATAATCCTTAATAAGCACAAACTTCTCCGATATAGTGTAGTTTGGAGAATTCAAAAAGATAATAGGACTATCATGTGTGGGTGCAATAGCAACAATTTCATGTTTAACATAAGGAACTATAGCAAGTTCATCTCCATAAGCATAATTCAAATTGGCATCATGGCCACAAGCATTGCAAGCATCAATTTCATCAAAAAAGGATATTTCAAATGAATCCAAGGGATCATAGCAATTATCATAGCATTCGTCCTTCGGTAAGCACGAAGGGAAATTAAACAATGTATGAGATAAAGAGTTACTCTCATCAGGAGGTGGGCACGGGTGATCAATCCGTTCTTCCTCCTTTTGTTCTTCGCTCTCCTCCTCAATTTTTTCATCTAATGAGCTCACAATGTCATCAATTTCTTCTTCCATAGATTCCTGCAAAATATTAGTCTCTTCTCGGACAGCGGAGACTTTCTCAGTAAATTGATCAATATAGGCATTGTATTCATAATTCTCATAGCAATATTTAAGTATAGCAAAATTTTCAGATCGGTAAACAGCATCATCATAATTTTCATACTTTTCAAACAAAGATTCAATTTCATAAGCACCCTTAAAAGCAACAAATTCTTCTATTTGTTCCACATCATAGTAATCATATATACCATTAGCATAAGAAGCCAAGGTTTCATTATCATTAAATTCACATGAAAAGGGAAGGTGTGGAGCCTTCATCCTAGAGCAGCAAGTATAATCATATCTTAAGCATAAATTCCGAGCATACCAATGCAAATAATAAATTTGATCCCATAAGAGTTTCCCTTTTTGAGACAAGCGATAATCCCTAAAGTATTCCCGTTGATCCAAAGTAACTCCCATTATCAAGTTGAATGGAGTTTTATCAGGATTATCAAAGTAGTATTTAATGTTTTCCACATAACGAGCATCGAGGGTTTTAGGAGGTTCCCCATCTCCATGAGTAGCAATTACAACTAATTTTTTTGGTGTTTCGTGTTCCATATCCATAAATAAAGATATAAAACAACTTAGAACAGAAAATAAAATCTACTTAGTGATAAAACAAACAAGCACACACGAGAATATTCACCCCACGCTATTGCTCCCCGGCAACGGCCCCAGAAAAAGGTCTTGATAACCCACAAGTATAGGGGATCAATTGTAGATTTTTTGATAAATAAGAGTGTCGAACCCAATGAGGAGCTAAAGGTAGAATTAATATTCCCTTCAAGTTCTATCGACCACCGATACAACTCTACGCGCACTTAACGTTCGCTTTACCTAGAACAAGTATGAAACTAGAAGTACTTTGTAGGTGTGATGCTAGAACTACTTTGCAAGAATAAAACTAGGAGTACTTTGCGAGAATAAAACTACGAGTAATTTGCAAGATAATAAAAGTTAGTTGTTTAGTAGAGAGCTTTTGTAACACAAGAGAATGCTTTGTCCATAGGCAATCGATAACTAGACCGGTAATCATTGTTGCAATTTTATATGAGGGAGAGGCATGAGCTAACTTACTTTCCGTACTTGGATCATATGCACTTATGATTGGAACTCTAGCAAGCATCCGCAACTACCAAAGATCATTAAGGTAAAACCCAACCATAGCATTAAGTATCAAGTCCTCTTTACTCCCATACGCAACAACCCCCTTACTCGGGTGTAAGCTTCTGTCACTCTAGCCGCCCACTATAAGAGAATTATGAATGTATTGCAAACCCTACAGCGGGAATCCCTCATGCTTGTGCGACACGGAGGGCACCATAGGACAGCACCAAAATAAAACATACAACTCAAACCAATCACGATCATCAATCAACCCATAGGACAAAACGAATCTACTCAAACATCATAGGATGGCCACAAATCATTGGATAATAATATGTAGCATTAAGCACCATGTTTAAGTAGAGAATTATAGCGGGAAAAGAGAGGTTACACCGCTGCATAGAGGGGGAGAGAGTTGGTGTTGACGGCGGCGAAGTTGTTGGTGTAGATCGCCGTCACGATGATTGCCCCGACGGCGTTCCGGCGCCACCGGATGAGAGGGGGAGAGAGGCCCCCTCCTTCTTCTTATTCCTTGGCCTCCCCCCTAGATGGGAGGAGGTTTTCCCCTTTGGTCCTTGGCCTCCATGGCACCCGGAGGGGCGGGAGCCCCTCCGAGATTGGATCTCTCTCTCTGTTCTCTTCTGTTTCGCGTTCCTGTTTTCTAGCCTTTCACCATTTCTTAAATTCCCGGAGATCCGTAACTCCGATTGCGCTGAAATTTTAACACGATTTTTTTCCGGATATTAGCTTCCTTGCGCCCGAAGAAGAGCCCTAATTGAGTTACGGTGTGCCCACGAGGCACCACCGCGCGCCAGGGGGGAGGCGCGCCCATGTGGCTTGTGGAGGCTGTGGGCCTCTGTTTGCATTGATTCCACCTCCCAAAAATCACATATATTCCAAAATAATTCTCCGTAAAATTTTATTGCATTTGGACTTCGTTTGATGTGGATTTTCTGTGAAACAAAAAACAAGCAGAAAACAGGAACTGGCACTGGGCACTGGATCAGTATGTTAGTCCCAAAAATAATGTAAAATGTTGCCAAAAATATGTGAAAGTGGTAGAATATTGGCATGAAACAATCAAAAATTATAGATACGACGGAGACGTATCAAACGGCGGCGCAGTTGATTGGAAAAGTTCCAAACAAAAGACTATGGCGGATTCTACGACGGAGGCGGAATATGTTGCAGCTTCAGAAGCCTCCAAGGAGGCGGTCTGGATCAAGCAGTTTCTTGAAGACCTTGGTGTGGTTCCAAGTGCGCTGGACCCGGTGGAGATCTATTGTGATAATAGTGGCGCCGTGGCTCAGGCTAGGGAGCCATCTTCGCACCATAAGACAAGACATATTGAACGCAAATATAAACTCATTCGACATCATGTCGAAGCGGGTTTAGTGAAAGTACGCATAGTTCACACGGATCTGAACATGTCAGACCCGATGACAAAGCCTCTACCACGAGCAAAGCATGAGCAGCACCGGATAGCCATTGGTGTTAGGGAAGCCATGTAACTGGATTATGACTCTAGTGCAAGTGGGAGTCTGTAGGAGATATGCCCTAGAGGCAGTAATAACAGTTATTTTGTATCTCCAAGTTTGTAATGAATGTTTATGTTCCATGCTATAACTGCAATGATTCTCGAGTCTACAATATCCACGAGGCTCGGAGGGAAACTCATGTGCACGTGTGGTATAATAAACGGTAAAATGTATTCCTGGTCATGCCTCTAAGACTAACTCAAGTATTGCATGATGATCCTGTTTTCCTGATCATGGGCATGTCTATGCCGGCAATTTTGAGGGCACGATGTTAGTAGAACACTTGTGTTGAATCGACCCGAATTGATGTTATGCTATGAGATACATTCGTCACAAATTAATGGTTAATAACACAGAGAAAGTTAATGTTTGCATAATTCCTTAGACCATGAGAGTATCAAGTTCCTTCATACTTGCTTCGTGAACTTTGGGGTTTGTTAAATGTCATCCGTAACTGGGTGGCTATTACGGCGGCTTACGGGTTCACGGAAAAGTATGGCAAGAAACGAGATAGCTCAAGATTGGGATTTGCACCTCTGACGATGGAGAGATATTCTCGGGCCCTCTCGGTGTTACGGTATCCATCATCGTCTGGCCAGACATAGTGTGATTTGATCACAGGGATGCCGAAACACAGAAACGAGAAAAGAGAACAAAACCGGTAACGAGGTAACTGGCATAGTGGACAAGTGTTGATCCACGGGGATGCCGATAAATCTCACCTCAGGTGTTTGTAACATATCGCGAAGCAACATGAATAGCACATGGCAACTGGAGGTTCACTCGAATATTTATTCGTGTGGGTATAGGGATCAATATGGGTGTCCACGGTTCCGCTATTGATCATTGATCGGAAAGTGTTCCGAGTCATGTGTATACTTCACCGAACCTATAGGGTCACACGCTTTAGGGTCATCTATCTGCTGAATACTAGACAGGGAGTCTGAGAGAAAGTCACCGGAAAAGTTTCGGAGACAACGGAAAAGTTCCGGAGAGAGAACACCGGAATAGTTTTGGTAAAACCGAAAAGTTGTTTCGGAGTATACCATTAAGTCAAATTGGTTTCGGCACACGCCTGAAAATTCTTGGAGGGTGCCAGAATTGTTCTGGAAACTTCTGGGATTTTTTCGGGATAAAAACCGGAAATGTTCCGGAGCTGCCGGAACCGGTTTGGCTACTTTTCGCAGATGAAAATCACTAATCCAGAATTGTTTCAGAACGCGTCCAAAATCATTTTAGTGGGTATTGGAATTATTCTAAGACCCACGGAAATATTTTTGGATTTAACGATCGCGGAAAAATGTTTCCGTGAATAGTGAAAGTGCTTTTTGGGTTACTTTATGGAAAGCCACCTTTTAGGGCTTTTCCCAAAAGGCTTCTAGAAGGGATTGGGGACCAAGGAACCCCCTTTGGGGGGGGGGCTAGGGGTGGCCGGCCAAGATGGAGCTCCTCCATGGAGCTCCACTTGCCTTCCTTTTATGCCCTTATGGAGGATCCATGTGATGGGTTTTTTGGGTATTTTTCCCCTTGGGTTTTCCCATAAATAGAGGTCGAGAGGCACTCTCCACACTCACTCCTTTCTCACATACACAAGCCATGCATGATCTGGCCTTCTCTCTCCCTCCCCGCGAAATAGTTTCGTAGAGCCGAAAGGTTGTCTGGGTTCCGGCAGGAACTAGTTATGGACGGCGAAGCCGTGCCGGATAGCTGACACCGTATGTGTGCAACCCCGTAGAGAGGTCGTAGTTTCGATCTTTTGCCCGAGGGGCTGTTCGAGGGTCCTCCCGAAGGGCTGTCCGAGTTTCCGTTCGTGCTTCGAGGGTCCTCCCGAAGGGCTGTCCGTGACATCGTCCGAGGGACTGTCCGACCGCCTCCCGAAGGGCTGTCCGACGAGGGAGTACATCCTCGCGGTTGGGAGGTTGTAAATCCTAGCTGTGGGGATCTGCACCGACGATCTACATCGACTCTACTTCCGCTGCGCTACGAGTCGGTAATGATCAGATCAAACCCTGTATGCAGTCTCCATAGTGGTCCTGGGCGTGCTCGCTGTACCGAAATTTTTTGTTTTCTGTCGCGTTCCCCTACAGTATAAATATTGGGTTGTCTCCCAACAAGCGCCTTTCTTTAATGCCTTTTAGCTAGGCATGATGATTTCAATGATGCTCGCATAAAAGGTAAAGAATTGAAACATAATGGGAGCATCATGAAGCATATGACAAGCACATTGAAGTCTAACACATTTCCTATGCATAGGGATTTTGTAAGTAAACAACTTATGGGAGCAAGAATCAACTAGCATAGGAAGGCAAAACAAGTATAACTTCAAAACTTTCAACACATAGAGAGAAAACTTGATATTATTGCAACACCTACAAGCATATGATCCTCTCTCATAATAATTTTCAGTAGCATCATGAATGAATTGAACAATATAACTATCACATAAAGTATTCTTTTCATGATCCACAAGCATAGAAAATTTATTACTCTCCACATAAGCAAATTTCTTCTCATTCATAATAGTGGGAGCAAACTCAACAAAATAACTATCACGAGATACTTGATCGGCATAATCCATTTGAAAATTAAAATCATGATGACAAGTTTCATAGTTATCATTATTCTTGATGGCATACATGTCATCACAATAATCATCATAGATAGCAACTTTGTTATCATAGTCAATTGAAACCTCTTCCAAAATAGTGGAATCATCATTAAATAAAGTTGTGACCTCTCCAAATCCACTTTTATCAATATTATAAAAAGATTCAACACCCTCCAAAATAGTGGGATCATTACCTAGAGTTGAAACTCTTCCAAACCCACTTTCATCAATATAATCATCATAAATAGGAGGCATGTTATCATCATAATAAATTTGCTCATCAAAACTTGGGGGACTAAAAATATCATCTTCATCAAACATAGCATCCCCAAGCTTGTGGCTTTGCATATCAATAGCATCATGGATATTCATAGAAAGCATACTAATAACATTGCAATCATGCTCATCATTCAAAGGACTCACATTAAACATTTTATTAAATTCTTCCTCTAGCAATTGAGCACAATTTTCCGATCCATCATTTTCAAGAAAAATATTATATAGATGAAGTATGTGAGGCAACCTCAATTCCATTTTTTTTGTAGTTTTCTTTTATAAATCAAACTAGTGATAAAACAAGAAACTAAAAGATTCAATTGCAAGATCTAAAGATATACCTTCAAGCACTCACCTCCCCGGCAATGGCGCCAGAAAAGAGCTTGATGTCTACTACGCAACTTTTATTCTTGTAGACGTTGTTGGGCCTCCAAGTGCAGAGTTTTGTAGGACAGTAGCAAATTTCCCTCAAGTGGATGACCTAAGGTTTATCAATCTGTGGGAGGCGTAGGATGAAGATGGTCTCTCTCAAACAACCCTGCAATCAAATACAAGAAATCTCTTGTGTCCCCAACACACCCAATACAATGGTAAATTGTATAGGTGCACTAGTTCGGCAAAGAGATGGTGATACAAGTGTAGTATGGATAGTAGATATAGGTTTTTGTAATCTGAAAATAAAAAACAGCAAGGTAGCAAGTAACAAAAGTGAGCACAAACGGTATTGCAATGCTTGAAAACAAGGCCTAGGGTTCATACTTTCACTAGTGCAATCTCTCAACAGTGCTAACATAATTGGATCATATAACAATCCCTCAACGTGCGATAAAGAATCACTCCAAAGTTCCTATTAGCGGAGAACATAAGATAGAAATTGTTGTAGGGTACGAAACCACCTCAAAGTTATCCTTTCCGATCAATCTATTGAGCCATCCCTATAAGTGTCACAAATAGCCCTAGAGTTCGTACTAAAATAACACCATATGATACGCATCAACCAACTCTAATGTCACCTAGATACTCCAATGTCACCACAAGTATCCATGAGTTGATTATTCGATATGCATCAAACAACTTCAGATTCATAATATTCAATCCACACAAAGAACTTCAAAGAGTACCCCAAAGTTTCTTATCGGAGAAAAGATAATGAAAACGTGCAACCAACCCCTATGCCTAGATCACCCCAAGGTCACGGGAATCCGCGAGTTGATCACCAAAACATACATCAAGTGACTCAATAGAATACCCTATTGTCACCACGGGTATCCACATGCAAGACATACATCAAGTGTTCTCAAATCTGAAATATTTAATCCGACAATAACGAAACCTCAAAGGGAAAGACTCAATTCATCACAAGAAGATAGAGAGGGAAGAAACACCATATGATCCAACTATATTAACAAAGCTCGCGGTACATCAAAATCGTGCCAAATCAAGAACACGAGAGAGAGAGAGAGATCAAACACATAGCTACTAGTACATACCCTCAGCCCCGAGGGTGAACTACTCCATCCTCGTCATGGAGACCGCCGGGATGATGAAGATGGCCTCCGGTGATGATTCCCCCCTCCGGCAGGGTGCCGGAACAGGGCTCCAGATGGGTTTTCTTCGGTACAGAGGCGTGTGGCGGCGGCGTCAAAGTTCTAGGTTTATTTCTGGGGGTTTCTCTATTTATAGGATTTTTCAGCGTTGGAATCACGCAAAACGGAGCTACGAGGGCCCCACAAGGCAGCACGGCACGACCCCCCCCTCCCCAGGCCGCGCCGTGGTGCCTTGTGAGCACCTCATGAGGCTTCTGGTCCTTCCACGAAGCTTCGGGGGTCTCTTTTGGTCCAAAAAATCGTCAAAAAGTTTCGTCCAATTCCGAGAACTTTTATTTCTGCACAAAAAACAACACCACGGTAGTTCTGTTGAAAACAGCGTCAGTCTGGGTTAGTTCTAATCAAATCATACCAAAACCATATAGAATTGTTATAAATATGGCATGAATACTTCATAAATTATAGATACGTTGGAGACGTATCAACTTTGGAGCTTGAAGACTTTGTTTTCATAGTTTCTTTTTCTTCTTATTTGAGTCATAGGAAATACCGTACTGTTAAAGAGGGTCAAGGTGAAACATTTATCACATTTCCAAAAGTGATGCTCAAACCTATACATACACAAGCCACTTCGAGTGAAGCCTTTGGAAATCTCCGGAACAGCTGATGAATTCGACAGTGACAGTGACGAAGTTCATCTGGTCTCTGACGAATTTGGTCAGGCTGAGGAGTTAGGATTTCGCCAGTGCGATCTGCCTATCGTGAGGAAATTGAGTGCCCCGACGAAATTGAGAGTTCAATTCCGACCGTTGCTGCGCCGCGTGCCAGCTGTCGAGTGGATCCTTATCCTGACAACGGTCTTGTCTGAGAAGGGCATTTATGACATTTCATGTCAGGTTGCCTCCTGGCTATAAATAGCGGCCCCCTACAACCACTAGTTGGTTGGCTGCTCTAGAGAGAGATTGACACTTGTCATTTGAGAGCAACCCTTCCTCTGACGACTTTGTGAGAACCCAAGTGAGGAAAAACCCAACCAGAGCCTAAGTGATTGAGCATCATTGAAGAAGTTGATCTGTGTGATCCGATGCTTGTTACCTTTGAGGACTGTCATTCCTCCAGACGGTTAGGCGTCATGTTCTGAGCACCCAAGAGTAATTGTGGCGTGCCGGTGAACAAGTCTGTGAAGGTTTCGGAAGTCTACCTTGAAGACTTACCACGAGTGATTGGGCGAGGACTAAGTGACCTTAGCTCAAGAGGAATACGGTGAGGACTAAGTGTCCTCTGAGGTAAAACTCAGCCGCCTCAACCAGACGTACAGTTGATACAGCAACTGGAACTGGTCTACCAAACTGCTGTGTCTTCATCAAGCTCTACTGGTTTCAAATTCCTCACCCCTATACTTTACTACTATTCCGCTGCTGAAGAACTTGTGTCTTTCCTTTCTGAAGAATTTGAACTGAAGACTTTCATCATTCTATCTCGTTTTGTTCAGTTCATCTTCCTCATGCCTATCTGTGTGTATGATTACATGTTCTTCACTTGCTTATACTTCGTATGCATGCTTTCCATATCTGTGTAGACTTAGTTTCAATTCTGTTTCTATTTCTTCACTCTGATTTTCGTCAAAGTCTTCGGAGTTTGACGAATTTCTAAAAATCTCCCATTCACCCCCCCCCCCTCTGGGAGTTATCCTGCGCTTTCACATAGTCATGCCCTACAATGGGAGAGAAAACCCCAACCCATAAAAACCGGAGGGGAACTGGTGGGAGATATAATATGGGCCAGAGGCCCACTGGGCTCCTAGTGCATTGGGGGGGGGGGTGCGCCCCGTAGCAATAAGCCTCTTTGTGGCGCTATAAGCACTAATAGGATTTGGCGATAGGCTAGCACTGAAATCACTAGTTAAGGGTTACCCCTTGCAAATGTCACTTCTTATCTTCTCTAGTGCTGACACCACTTGCCGCAACCTGGGAGTCTTCCCTTTCTTTCGTTTTTCAAAATGTTTTACTCCATCTCTTAAACCATGCGCCAAATCCCGAACCGTTTCACCATTGGATTTCTTGCGTTGAGATCTTCAAAACTAGATCTCGTGTTAATAGATTTGGACGAATTTTTTTATGAAAAAAAGTAAAACATAAAAAAACAAAAAACAAAGAAACCGGACAAGCGAAAAAAATTAAACCAAAAAACATGCAAGAAAAAACCTGAAGCCCAGAAACACAATTGCGTTTTTCACTTTTTGGGGGGAAGCGCACAGTGCTTTTCTCCTTTTTTTGGGAGAACTACAGGTTGTGCTTCTCGTGGAACCATATGATGTGCTTTTAATTTTTTCGGAGAAGCACACGCTATGTTTCTCGCACAAGTAAAAATTACATAAGCACAACTGTGTTTTTTCATATATTTTTTTTTGTGGAAGCACATATATGCTTTTCTCTTTTCGAGAAGCACATCTCGTTGGCTGTGATATCCCCCTTTTTTGGAGAAGCACATGATGTGCTTCCAGCGGAACCAAAGCTGTGCTTCTCACGGGTTTTTTAGGAAGCACATGTGCTTCTCACGAAAAGCACAACTTCTTGAAAAAAAATCCGTCAAAACCTAGAAAAAAAACCAAGAAAAACCGAAAAGCAAAAAAAGTGTGAAAAAGGACTGGAATTCCGAGGATGCGCCAGCACACGACACATGGTGGCGGTTGGGCGCACCACTTGGCACGCTCTCAGGGCCCCAAAAGTGACCTGGGAGCCCCCGAAGGGTACCCGGTAGATAGTTGCTCCCTTTCTTTTGTGATGAGGTTTTTTTTTGTGAGGTGAGGGTCTTATTTTTCTTGGATGAATTCTAGCGTGACCAGGCGGGCCTAACGTGACCCAGGCCAGCCCAGTTAAAACATGACTCAATACGTAGACGCTCTCCGAAGGCGGAAACGCCTGTCCCTCTTTCCTCTTCGGTTCGCCCTAAACCCCTCTGCTCTCTCTCCCCTCTTCCGCGACCTCTCCATGGCCGCCAAGAGGAAGCTCGGCAAGCCGCCGACGGCGGCAGCGCCGGCGGCGCCAAAGGCGAAGGCGAAGGAAGACGACGCGGAGGGGCTCTTCTCCTCTCGCTCCTTCGCCGACCTCGGGCTCCATCCCACTCTCTGCGCCCACCTCCAAGGTCCCTCCCTCCCCCTCTCCAACTCCCCATGTCTCTGTGGCCCTAGTGGTTCCGTAGCCACCCCCATCTAGTGTCGTCCATGCATTTTCTTCTTCCTGTTCGAGCTCCCCATCGAAACGGCGACTAATCGAGACATTTAGTCAGTATCCCATCAAATCAGTGTAGAAAGAACACAATTTCATGGCTTTCTGTCCTAAGCTGGAACGAGTG
Organism: Elymus sibiricus; assembly: GCA_039707655.1. Taxonomy (NCBI): domain Eukaryota; kingdom Viridiplantae; phylum Streptophyta; class Magnoliopsida; order Poales; family Poaceae; genus Elymus; species Elymus sibiricus. Next base: position 41,240,291 of record CM077664.1, read on the forward strand.
GAGCGTAGATTCTTGGTTGCTGGTTCAAATCTAGCAGAAGAACTCACAAATTTTGGTGAAGTTTTCTATATGGGTTGCCAACACATTCTGCAGAAACTAATGTATTTCTCACTCCCTTCTGCTTGCTGATGATAGTTCTGTGGTTCCGTTTCTTTGGTGTAGATAAGATGGGTTTCCAAGGGCCGACGCGGATCCAAGCCCAAGCGATTCCCGTCGCCATGTCAGGGCAGCACCTGTATGCACCCCATCAGAATCTTATTTTGCTCAGCTGCAGAAACTACAGTGCTGCTTCTGTATTCAAAGTTTTCGTTGTTTTTGCTCTGCCAACTGCAGGCTCGTGAAGGCGGCGACTGGCACCGGCAAGACGCTCGCGTATCTCGCGCCGATCGTTCACCTCCTCCAGATGAGGGAGCCTCGTGTGGAGAGAACTCATGGAACTTTTGGTAAGGGCTCATTGCGCTCTGCTCTTATTCCTTTTTTGTGCTGCATATACGTGGATAAGCTCTGTTTATCTTGTTTTTTTTTTGTCATTAAATCTGGTTGGTAGTTATATCTGATGGAATTCAGTTATGTTACCAGTCTTTATAAGGAAAATTGCTGATAAGCTGATTGATATGTCGGCTGAAACATAACCGAAAGGTCCAAAAGAAACCATATCATATAACTATATAGTTGAACTCTATCAGTTGCTATATGAAGGGTCCCCGATTAAACTCATCTATCAAATTTCTATGGAACTGCAAAATTGTAAATCACTCTACAGTTGTCTCTTGAAGAACCCTCGATATTCTAAATGATGTTATTAATTATTTGACTGCAGCGTTGGTAATTGTTCCAACGCGAGAGCTGTGCTTGCAGGTTTATGGGATTGCGCAGCAGTTGGTACATCGTTTTCACTGGCTTGTCCCTGGGTATGTAATGGGTGGTGAGAGTAGATCAAAAGAGAAAGCAAGACTACGGAAAGGTATATCTTGTCCCATCAAGAAGTTGATGCAACTTCTCATATAAAATGTTGCCTTTATACAATCTTGTATTTTGACTCCGCGTATTTTCTCTAGGAATATCAATCCTGATTGCCACTCCTGGGCGCCTCCTGGACCACTTACAGCATACTTCATCATTTGTTTATTCAAATTTGCGCTGGATAGTTTTCGATGAAGCTGACAGGTCTGGTAGTCGTAAACTCATCATTTTCTTGACGATTTTCTATACAAGATATCTTTCCAATGGACACAGCTCTTACTGCAACGCTGTTTATTTGTATTCATGCAGTATTCTTGAGCTTGGTTTTGGAAAGGCAGTTGAGGATATACTAGGGCTCTTGGGTTCCAGGAATGATGCTTCTGACGAGAATAAAAGCAAAACAGACCCTATGCAAAGGCAAAACCTTCTCTTATCAGCAACTCTCAACGAAAAGGTGAACCGCTTGGCCAATATTAGTTTGAAGAACCCAGTGATGATTGGACTTGACGAACAAAAGAAGCCTTCTGAGAGGTCCAGTGCCCTAGGGAAGAAGCACACTTCCTTATTATCTGACGATGAGGACGAAATGCTTGAAAAGCACAATAATGTAGTGGAACCTGCGGTTGATGATTTTAAGCTTCCTGCGCAACTGGTTCAAAGATATGTTAAAGGTAGCGGAAATTTGCTAGCTTGGAACTGTAAACTCATGTTTGTCATGTGTTGCTTTGGTAGTTATTGCAATGCTTTTTTGTTTATGCAGTTTCATGTGGTTCGAGGCTTGCGGTTCTCCTTTCCATTCTGAAATCTCAATTCGAAAGACAAGTGTCCCAGAAGGTAAGTTCTATATACCATGAACATGAAGCTGTTTAACTTTCACTAGGCTATTTTTTTAACACTGCAAGTTTTGCTTGTCACCCTGTACGCTCTGGACATCCTGAGAATTGAACTATTTTGAGTTAGTTTTCATCTTCCATTTGCAGGTTGTTGTTTTCATGTCAACATGTGACGCTGTAGACTTCCACCACACTGTACTCAGCCAGCTTGAGTGGAGCCGTGGCGTCGCGTTAGATACAGATAAGAAGCAAAAGTTTCTTGGCTGCAAAGTGTTCCGTTTACACGGTAACATGGACCAGGAAGATCGCAAAAAATCGTACTTGGGATTCAGTTCTGAAAAATCTGCAATTCTTGTATGTACTGATGTTGCTGCTAGAGGCTTGGACATTCCGAAAGTTAGGTGCATCATACAGTATGATTCACCTGGGGAGGCTTCTGAATATGTTCACAGGTACCTTAAGCATCTCATGTCATGCATTTTTAGGTTACTGGTCTCATACTTTCTCCATAATTGTTGCCAGATTCTTTGTTCATATGCAACTGAATGAAGCAAGCACACATAGTTCTTTCTCTTCATTACTGTCAATCTTGTACACTGTTTAGCTCTTTCTTGTGAATGCTGTGGCGTTTTGTAGTTTTTTTAGGAAGATTTGATATTATAAGCTAATAAAGACAGTTTACCTCATACTCCGTCTGCACTAGCATCTTCTTCTGGGTATGCTTCAGTTTCAGTAACACTAGTTGTTTATTATAGGGTTGGAAGAACTGCAAGGATTGGTGAAAAGGGAGAGGCCCTCCTGTTTCTCCAACCTGTTGAACTCGACTACTTGAAAGACCTAGAGCTACATGGTGTATCTCTGACAGAATACCCCTTCCAAAAGGTTTTAGACGGTTTCCCTCTGAATGGAGAGAAGCCTCTCAAGAGGAAGCCAATATCTTTAGATATGCACCCATGGATACTCTCTGTACAGAGAACGCTGGAAAATTATGTCGCATCTGAGGTAACACATTTTTTTTCCTTCCTTCGGTTGACTCTTGCGTAGCTAGAAGAACAGCTCCGATTGCTTGTTTATTGTAAATATTGTGCTTTTGCCCATCTCAACAAATGCGCTATCATATACTCTTTCTTATCCAGGCCACAACAAATAAGCTTGCCAGGGATGCCTTCTGTTCCTGGCTTCGCGCTTACACCGCCCACCGAGGCGAGCTGAAGAAGATTTTCATGGTGAAGAAGCTTCACCTGGGACATGTCGCACGAAGCTTCGGGTTGAAAGAACAACCCTCATTGGTCGGGAGGTCGCACCAGGTGCAACTCAAGAAGAGGAAGAAAGAACAGAAACGCGAAGGACAAGGACCAACCAAACGGAGAAAATTCCCCACCAAGAAGTGAATTCCCATATGGTAATAGAAGATCGTCACACAGGAGACAGGACCTGATGGTGGATCATGACCGGCTCCAGTTTTTTTGGGAACTAACAGCAGCGACTTTGCAAGAAACTCACGAGAGCTAGACGACGACTAATTTACTGTGAAATCACAGGATTTTGTTATGTTTCTTTGGATGTAAAATGTTTGATGATCTTTGATCGTAACTCTTGTTTGTCTTAATCCGTGTTCATCCGTTTGGAAGCAAGTGCTCGTTCAAAATAACGAAATAACAAAATCTCACGATGATCTGCATGTTAAAACATTTTATTGAACCGACGCGAGAGAATATATCCAATAGTTACATGTCAAGCATACTGAACACGTTCTTCCAACAACTGATATGCTAAGTTGTTCTATCAAAATTACAATGGGATTCAGAAACAACATTACTGCCTGAACCGATTTGATGCAATGCTGCTCTAGGGCTCTTTAATAATCTACAGAGTTCTGCTGAATTTTTTCCCGCCAATCCGATCCCAAATCATGGTATGTTCAACAAAGGAGCTTCTCATCAAAAGTGAGCCAAACTGTACACAAGAATCCATGAAAGCTGCAAGCAACAACAATCATCTTGTCAGTTTGTCAGTAACCATCATCTGCTGATTGAATATGCATTGTCAAAAGAAGTAATGTACTCCCTCCCGTCCGGAAATACTTGTCGAAGAAATGGATAAAAACGGATGTATCTAGAACCATTTCAGCGACAAGTACTTGCTACTGCAGTTGCACATGGCAGACTGGATTTCAGCATGATTAGAGAACAGCAACACCATGATGGTAGAAAGAACCAATAAAGGCAGTCTGGGTTTAGGAAACAAAAAATGTTGAATGAAAGGCTTTATTACCAGGAAAAGGGTGAAAGATGCAAACATCCCCTCCTGAAGCAGCGCGCCATGCCCTCCGAATTCTTCCTCGTCGACCTTCAATAGGTGCGCATAGTACCAGTAAATTATGCCAGAAGAAATGGCCACGAACCTGTGAGAAATCAGGCAGTATAACCATCAAAAGCTCACATACAGGTAGCTAAAACGGGGTCCTAATAACCGAAAACATATTCCAACAAAAAATACATCTCAATGGGCTCATGGCAGCAACACTGGATCTCAATTTTGTACGAAAGCCTTGCCCACATTCCAAATTTGAAAACAGCTAATTATTACTTACAATACCAGAAATAACTGAAACGGTAAGAACCTTACACCCCGGCCAGGGCCAAAAAAAAAAGGAGATACCAGTTGAGAAGTACAAGAACATGTGTGCTCTGCTCAGGCCTTGCAAATCCAGCAACTCACTGAACAACATATTCCCCCTAAAATTCGTTCCACTCCAGCAGCACCACCAAATGGCACCCCCTAAATAACATTTGTAACAGCTAGTTCTCCAACGAAGGGGAGTCTTGGCGCAGCGGTAAAGCCGTCACGGGAGCCACCTCGGACCCTGCGCAAGCGGGAGCTACGTGCACTGGGCTGCCCTTTTTTTAGTTCTCCAACGGCTAGTTTTCACATCCATATATAGTTATATACACAAGTTCATCTCCCTTATCTCTCTCACACAAACTCCTGGCTCTGTCTCCTCTTCCACATCCCTTTCTCCATCTCTCCGCCGTCTCCCCAGAAATGAGCCGCCGCCGTCGCAGCTTGGCCTGGCAATACTTGTTGGATTCCTCATCCGACGAAGAGGAGCTACTCTATATGGCCGCAGTCATAGCAAAAGAAGAGCAAGAGCGGCTGGATGCTCCTCCACTCCATGGCAGTTCTTTGCCGGGAAGTCTCTGCTCCTCTGTTTCCGCAGCATCCGCTACAACCTCCCGCGTCCACCAGCCCACTGCATCCACCACATCCACTGCGACCTCCCGCATCCGCCGTGTGCGTCGCCCCGTCTCCGCTCCCCGGTCACCGCCGCGGCCGCGCCACGGATCACCTGCGCCTACGCGGACGGCGGTGACTACCTCTCCCGCTCCCCCAGGCCACCCTCTCAGCGGCGTGGCGGCCGGAAGGAGGAGCCTTCCGGCCGGCTTCGTCGCCCAGACCGGGGAGGGGTCGGAGGCGGAGCCCGGGGTCGAGGAGAGCGGATAGCCGGTGAGGCGAGAGGGGAGCTGCTGCCGGGCACGAGAAGAGCGAGAACGAAAAAGAGGGGGGGCTGGAGATTCGGCGTGCTTACAGGACGATCCAGGCTGCGCCGACGAGCGGGATGGCGCCCCAGAGGAGGCCGCAGGCGAGCCCCACCGCCTGGCGGATCCAGTGCACGGCGTCCAGCAGCTGGTCCTTGTCCCACGGCGCCTCCGGGTCGAGGTACCGCGCGAGCTTGGACGGCGCCGCGTGCCCGCTGCCGCCTCCACCGCTCTGCTGCGCCGCCTGGTTCTTCTTCGTCGAAGAAGACGGCTTCGCCTTCGCCATGGCGCGCGGCGGCGGCGAGATCGAGGGGGGAGGGGGCGGCGATGGGATGGGATCGAGGCGGAGGGCGCACGGGGAAAATAGTCTTCTTTCCCTCTTTGACTGATGAAGAAGATCTCGTGTGTGTTTGGTTGGTGGCTGGGGTTATTTGCGCGCACACCCTCTGATGATGCTTGTATTTGCGTATATGCCCCTGGAAAAGTGAAAAGCAAAAAATCATTAGCCCATCATTAGTGAAGTTTTTTTTAGAGAAATCTTCAGTGGACTTGGTTGATTGGCATGTTCGGTTCAGGGCCAGATTTTGTAAAAAAATAAAAATGCAGTGATACAAAAAACGCACGATCGAAGTGTCATGTCACCTTGAATCCTATAGAAAACCATGTGATTTGAATAAGTGTGTTTGACAGCACAGTAGAAACAAAGTAATTATATCAACTAATTGTTTCTCCAAAATAGAGGCTGCAAGGGAAAAAAATATATCAATTCTAATCCCGCGAATCAAATGAACAACGTAGGAAAAACTACTAAGAATACAGATCCTATGAAATTCCTACATAAGAATCCAGATCCTATGAAATTCCTTTGAATGAAAGGAGCCCCAAACTACAGCAAGCTGCACACATATGGCAAAAAGATTGGTCACCATTTTGGCAAAGTATAACACAAATACAATATGCTAAAAAACGTGGCACGACACAAGTATGACATCAGTCATAAACAGATGCAAATTGATGGCTATGAACTAAACCATATGATGTAGGCTCAACAATACATACATTGCAGACAGAGCAAAACCACACCCAAAATTACATCCACCTTCGGCAAGCCTCCCAAAAAAAGAGCATGTCCAACACCACATTGACACTTAGGAGGCCACAACACACTTACAACAAATCTTGTTCCAAATGATCGACAAACAAATCTGCAGTTTTCTGCGCGCCAGGCCATTCGTGCGAGTTAAAGGGGACTGAACAAAAGCATTTGGGAAGTTAAAGGGGACTGAACAATAGCCGAGTCTGCTGCCCAACGATGTTTACAGGGAAGAGCAGGGGGCCAAATCATCAGTTAAGAATCAGTTTGGCCAGGTCAGGGTCTGCATCAGCTGGCGGCTCATCTGTTCCCCTGCGCAAAACAATGTGAAAGATCGTGTTATTTGCCTTGTACTACTGTTCTGTCGGTTATTGTGTTGCGCCTCTACGCGTAATGGCGTATGAGGTTTGCATAATCAAAGTGCAAAACTGAGGTATACTAAACAGAATCCAAATGCAGCAATTGTGCATGGCATGTAAACAGTGTGATTTTGTAAAAGCAGTTCTCATTTCAGGAGGTCAAAGATAAACCATGATATCAGTTTACACTATACCTGCAAGGAATTTCAGATGGCAAGCAATGCCATCCAGAGAACACATATCTGGACTGAAATTAGTACATAAAGCTCAGTTTCTCACGGCACTTTTTTTCTCAATAAAAAACACACCTCAGTTTTCATTGCCTTTTTTTATATCAAGTAAATGTGCACACTGCAAGGAACATTTAGTTGTCTGACACTGGCTAGCCTACGGTATAACATAAAGTGTAATGAAACATACAGTTGGTGCCATGGGTTTGCCGCTCTTAGTTCTTACTGACAGGATACTAACCCATTGGTAACGAAAAATAAACGCCTACCCTAGGTAATACCAAAATTTGGGGGTGTTTTAAAATTTAGCGAGAAATCATCGTTACATCAATTAGAGGTAAAATCTCCAAGTTCCGGAAAGCCTATGAAGGGAGTAGTCTGGCAGTGATTCATATACACAGAAACTGATCTAGCCCACTGAAATGTTTATTACTTGCTCCACAGAAACCATATATGCAAAGAAGCATATTGCACAAAAAGTAGGTAGACTTGCTAGTTACTATTTGCAAGATGGGAATAATAATCAGACTTGATATTTTGGCGACATGCCGTTGTCCTCTAGAGTATTTCTAGACATAAGGCCAGATGGCCCTGATTTTATAGAAAGCCATCGCAAGTACGGGGTGGCAGTTTAAGAATTCCTGATTTCATGTTCCTCTAGATAATGCTATACTGGAAACAGGGGTGATGAGACGGTTACCACAAAACGCGGGGAGCGACGCACAGAACCAGGAGATGCTGCCAATAGGACAGAAGCTTTTCTCTTAGCAGGAAGAGCCGGCTTCCTGTTCTTACTTTGGGAATTACTTCTATCTCTATCATTTTTGCTTCTGGAGTCAACTGACTTTATCACCGGAGATGAGATGGGTATAGCGGAAGCATCTGAACAAACAGTTGGGCTTACAGGAAGATCGCCTGTGGAAGATGAAGCAATAAAAATTAACAGATTACATAACAAAGGGCAAAACCTTATGTAAATAAACAGGCAAAGAATGGTTCGGTTCCATGAAAAAAAACACAATATTCTGCGTGGAACATTCGACATATGGTTTGGGCAATTCTCAAACACCAAAATCAAGTCGCCAACTCATAGAACCGCTGTAATGTTTGGAGTTCCAGGAAACAAGCCACATACACAGGGTTACTGGGGAAGCAGATTTGATGAAGCTTATAAGCCTATTGTGCCTTGCTAGCACGCAATAGTAAAGGAAGGAAATACAGATTGTCTATTGTACTAATATAAGATGTTTATGAACTCAACGCTTATTCGTACAAAAAATAAATAATATTGGTTACCATTCAAAGCAGCAGCCTGGAACCTCTGTCGGATTATTCTTACAAACTTGACTAGATCGTTAGTGAGGTTCAAATCCTTCATCAGTTCCTCAGAATCTTCCACGGGCGGACTACATTGTAGTACTGCTGTGAATAAAAAGAGTGTGTGTTTTACGACTAACCATGTGAAATGAAATACAAGGTATAAATTTAAGACGAAATCCATGTGAAGTTCCAACTCACAGGTATATCTATCTTTGTCAAACTTTAAGGAAAATGAAAACTCCTTCTCAGGACTTTGCAAGTCAACCTTGTCAAATACAAATTTCACGCCTTAAAAAGAAAAAAAATATAGGGGAAATCAGGAGGAATCATGACGTTAACATAATTCACTTAAGCATAGCAGTAAATTATCAATTACCTTCTCCTCCATCAACGGCCTGGAAGCCAAGGCACTTTTGATACCAGCAAACAGATTTTTCCATGTCTTTCATCCATGTATAATCTTCATCATTCTTTGCTTCAAAAGCCTCAACAGCTGCCATGGTACATTGCGAATTACATCAATGTCACATAAACTACCTCGGAACAGTTCAATTAAGGAAACAAGTGTGACAACAGGTACAAAGCTACACTGTATCAAACGAAATACGACAACAGCATAACTCCCCAAATGCTAAACTAAAAATATTGAAGTTACCCTCGAGCACATTCGATATGACCGCAGCATGCCGCTCGCTCCTGTTCCTCTGGTCGGTAAGCAGGTCACTTAGCTGCTCACTTGTAGCAGCCGAGGCTGAAATCGACTCCCTGATGCGCTCGCACTTCGACTCGGTGGCATGTTTAACTGCAAAAGTTGACACACAGATTTCAGGCACACCATGAACCAATCAAAGAACTGAGCAGAACGGTGCTGCAACATTGAGCAAAGGGATGTGCAGATTTCAGGGCCTGCAGTCTGCACTTACGGGACAGGGCTTGCCCTAGGTCAGCTTCCAGGTCACGCAGCCGCTTCTTGAGTCCGTCGAGGTCCTCTGCAACACGGAGAATCTCATCAATCGGAGGGAAAACCGGCTAATCGAATCCGAAATCTGAAGAATTTCGCCCGCATTTGGCGCATTTCGCTTAACCGGTTGAGAAGAGGGCCCCTTGAAAAAAGATGGGGCTTTTCAGTTTGGGCTGAGACGAGAGGAAGTGAGGGAGGGAGGGAGGGGGGCATGCCTCGGCGCGAGAGGGACTGGTGGGCGCCGGAGCGGGCGGAGCGGGCGGCGTCGCGGATGGCCGCCGAGGCGGAGGCGAAGCGGTCTCGGCAGGCGGCGATCCGCCGCTCGCACGCCGCCCGCTGCGCCGCCAGGTCCTCCGTCATCCTCGACCGCGGATGCTCCAGCCCTGCCGCCGTCTCCTCGCGGCGGCTTGAGGGCCGTGGGCCGGCGGCAAGGAGAGCAAGGCGCCGCCGGTGAGAGCGGACGAGGAGCAAAGCGCTGCTTCCGCTGCTCTCTGCTGAAGGTTGTTGAAGTGGGGGACACCAACTCGTCTGGCTTCTTTCTGTTTTGGGGGTATTTTCGTTTTGCCCCTCCCAGGGTTTAAGCGGATCTGTTTCGAAGTCTCTTCGAGGGCCCACCATTCAGTGAGAGAGAGCCTAGTTGCAAAATTCACTTTTCTTCCATATTTGTTCTTCGGAATTGCTATTTTTCATCCGGATGAAAACAATTAGCTTTCATCCGTTTTGTGAGCCGTACGATCTGTGCCCGGAGATTCATGATTTTTTTCCGTCCGCTCTATTTCCTTTGTCACTTCCTCTCCTCGTCATTTCCCCTTCGTCATTTGCAAGCCCAAGGCGAGTGAGAGACAGAGAGAACGCCATGGCATTTGGAGCTCCCCTTGCCGCTCGATTCAGTAGGTTTGGTGGTGACGCATCCAGGGCTCTCCCTCCGGCTGCCCCGCTTCCTCCGCCTCCCCGGTGTCTCTCTCGCCGGAGTTCTGCATCATCTCTTGGTCCCCCTTGTTCCCTGCCCAGCGATTTTGTTCGTCTGATTCAGTATTTTCCTCGCTTTGTTTTGATTCTCAAATCTGTTTGTTAGTTGTGCGTAGGATTTTCTCGGTCAGATCTGTTGCCTGTCCCCTTTTCAGTTGTTAATCCCCCGCGGCTGTCCATCTAGATGTATGTGTTCGCGCACTGGGATTGAAACTTGTCAGTCATGTGAGATTGATTAGGTTTTCCCTGTATGATTGATTGATCTGTTGCTGCTTAGTTGTTTGAATTCGGCTGGTTGCTTATAGGACAGCTCAGTTAGTTGTAGTAGTATGCGGTAATGTTCAATTCGAATATGCTGGAACGTGTTCAGTGCCCTGGTCACTTTGGATTCTCCAGTGTTGTTTGTTAGTGGATCTAGGTTTTATATCTCCTGGGCCGTTTGTTGTTTGTGTGTGGATGTAGGTTTAGTCCCCTAGATTCTCAAATTGTATTTTCAGATTGAACCGACATTGATCTGGATTTGCTCTGTAAATGTAAGATTTCTCTACTGATATACCAGTGTAATTGTTAGTGTAATTTAGTATTTTTACTATATCTTGCAAATGAAATTACGCTGCAATTTGTAGTGGATTTTACACTGTAATTCTTAGTGAATTTATAGTGTAATTACTACAGGATTTTCACTGTGTCTTTAGTGGATTTTACATTGTAATTCTTAGTGGATTTACAGTGTAATTGCTAGTCGATTTACACTGTTATTCTTAGTGGATTTACAGTGTAATTCTTACTGGATTTGTACTGTAATTCTTAGTGGATTTACATTGTAATTCCTTTTTGTATGTAAGTGTGCCTTGCCGATTTTTAGCATACTGTTGCTGCACAAAGTAGAAAAATGATTTTTCAGTAACTAATGCATAGTTTTGGAAGATCTTCTCTGAAATTTAGGCAGTGCAACTACCTTGTACATCATTTGCGCCCGAAGTAGGTCAGTAAAAGAGTATGATTCACTCTGTAGTTTGTCAAGAAACTAGTTAGAGAAAGCATGATTGATAATGTTTTTCTGTTTTAAGAATATTTTCTGCTACTAAATAGCCATATGTGAAGGAAATCAGCTTCAACGTCATTGAGATACAACGCCTGCCCCTGATGCTGCATTCCGTTGCTTTTGACTCGATTGTAGGCACCTGCACTCAATTTTTTTTGAGAACTTTATAAGTACTGAACTTGTTGTAGAATAAACAAGAGCATTTTTTGTTAGTGCCAACAACTATATAATACTGAATTATTAATATATGCAGAGTAATTTTGCAGAGATTGTAACAGAAATTGGATCAATCATGTCACAGTAATTCATATTAGTTTGTAATTTCTTTTAGTTACTGCCTACTACTGTCAGTGCTTAGCCTGATTGTCTCACTCCTTTTTCTGATCATTTTAAAGTTAGTGTTTATTTTCAACAGCAATTTAGTGCGAACAAACATCAGATCATAGTAATTTACAATACCAATGTTACTAAAATTCAGTCATACAATCACAACTTTTTTGAACAGCAAGAAAGTGACTAAAACTGGATCAAAGTTGCTCTCCTTTAGCTGCTTTTTTTACCAGCTCGGAAAAGTTGGGGTGTGGACCCATTTTAAGTTCATGTTGCTGGTATGTTTAAAAGTGTTTTTACAGTGTATTTCTTAGTGGATTTACAGTCTATTTCTAAGTGCATTTACAGTAATTCCTAATGGATTTACAGTGTATTTCTTAGTGGATTTGCACTGAAATGCTTAGTGAAATTATTTGTGTAATTTTAGCAACATTTTCAGTGCATTTTCTTCCTGTACTTTAGTTTGATCTTTGTGTAAATGTAGAGTGATATGTATCATTGTTGGATGTACTCTTTAGAGTGATATGTATCATTTTCTTCCTGTACTTTTCTTGAAAATGAATTCATAGTGTTAATCTTAGCGGTATTTTAGTATAAATCATTTGTACTATTGCTGAATTTTTAGTGGTATTTACTGTGTAATTTTAGTGGATTTTTCAGTGTACTTAGTGGATTAACAGTGTAATTTTAGTGGATTTTACACCGTAATTCTTAGTGGACATAAAGATTTTACAGTGTATTTTTTAGTGGATATTACACTGAAATTTTGAGTAGAATTATCATTGTAATTTTAATACTTTTTGAATGTATTTTTTATGTAATTAATGTTGCTGAGTGTTTTTTGTCATTTCATTTTTGGATGTGTGTGGTTAGGTGACATCATCTCGGTCCTTTTCTTTCTCCCTTTGTTTGCTTTAGCTTAGTGGACATGGGACATGGCAAATCTTGGCTTTTACGTTGGGTTCTTTGGTCTCCTTTTTGCTGCTCTGTCCGGGTTGGAGAAGTTGGGGCGTGGACCGGTTAAGCTCATGATGCTGGTCTGCTTAAAAGCGGGAAAAGTAGGAACTAAAAGAGGACAGGGGACACAGGACAGGGGAACAATTGTCATGCTGTAATTGGTGAAAAAATATGACTGAAAGCGAATTCATTTTCATCCGGATGTAAAATAGACACTCCCTTGTTCTTTTAAAGTGAACTCGGACCTGCGAGCTGTTTTATACTATCTCACCTTTGCGACGAAACAACTTGAGGCGTTTGAGATCACTGACAGTCGTAGTAGGAAGAGGTTGTAGACGCCAAACCGAAACCTAATTGTTCCCTTTCTGGTTCCAAGACCAAGATGTAAACATGGAGATGACGGCCCAAGAAATGATGTTGGAGCTCCAGATGGCCATCCTTCAACTAGAGGATTTAACAACCACGTGGCGTATGCCGGAAAACCGACCATGACCGTCAGGTCCTCTATAAAAGAAGGAAGGCTATGACAAGCGTCGTAGCTTCATCGCGTTCAACGTTGATAAGATGCTCAGAGAGGACCATCTATGGGTGTTCTAGATCCTTTGCCTTCTTCTCAGTGCAAACTCACACTAGATAGATGAGCCATGATGAAATCCCTTACCTACAACCACCCACCACTCAGCTGTGTATCTCGGCCATATCCCCACCAGCAACATCTGCAATTCAGGCAGAGGCATTTGGCTTGATGTTGGCGTCCCAGATTGCAGGAACACTTCAGATTCAGCAGGCAACTTTTTTGACAGACTGTGCGACGTTGGCGACTGGCAGCATCGCAAAACATGATGCTTGCTCCTGGACATTGGTCCATCAGACCACAACTCGCTCAAGTAGCAGCCTCCACAGCCTTTGATGCTTCCAGGATATATCATATCAATAGAGGTTATAATTTTAGAGCTCATCATCAAGCCAAGTTGGCACTGAAGATTCAGAATGCATCTTTTAGCTACAGGTGTTTAAACTCAGGCGTAGGTACATGCCTAAATGCAGATATAGCTGCGGTTTCATGCATCATGCAATGCAAGATTGTATATGTACGTTGTTGTTAAATGAAATGAAAACTTCTGTGTTCAAAAAAAAAAACCACCCACCACCGCCCATCGGCATGGGAGAAACGGGATGCAAACAATCTCAGCTTGATCCAACATAACGACAAGCTTATTTGCCGAGCTTTCATCATATCCATCTCAGAAAGTCATCCTTCGCTATGAAAGACTAATGGGAGACGAAGGAGGCATGTCCATGCACTGCTCGAAGAGATGTCGGAAGTAAGTTCAAGATCCATCCTATATACTACTCAAATGCTGCCTAAACTAAACCTACGACTGCCATCTATAGCCCCATCCCCACTCTGGTTTGCATTGCCGGTCGAGGAGAAGGGAACGAGGAACTTCTCCATCAAGGTAAGTCTCAAGGGGATTCGAGGGAGAGAAGAAAGGAACCACGGAAGTACTGACTACTAAGTGGCTACATCATTCTTTTATTTGGTGGGGTGTCTACCATGTCATGAGCCACAGTGGCAAAACCACCCCAAAAACCATTTTAAGGGCTATTTTCCCGGTTTTCTAAATTCATAGATGGTTACATACCTAGTTTTATAGTCAAAAGGGTTCATGTAATCGTTTATGAAACCTTATTTGGTTATATGGACTCGACTTTCTTATTCCGTCGAACCGCGCATGTAACACTTCATGTATACTCACGTGCGGACTTAGAAACTATTTTGAGTGGGGGTAAAATATAGGAGTGGGGGCACATTTTGTTTAAATGAATTAAAATTTAGCATTTTCCTTAGAAGTATAAAGAAATCCTATTGTATTTCATAATTTGAGTGGGGTCCTCCCCTCAACATGGGGCCTCCACGTGTACGCTGATTCCTCTCACTTGCAGTGACATTCTAGCCGCCGTGAGGTCAAGGAATGGTCTTTTTCGTGTTAGGTTTATGTGTCCTTTATGGCGGTGGCTTGACATTGACAATAGTGGTGTGTGGAATATTTGTCTTCTAATTTCATTAATGAAGCAGTGGTATCATCTCCCGTGGTGTACGGGTCGTACCCCCCCCCCCCCCCCCCCCCCCCCCCCCCCGCGGCCACATGTGCATTCGAAAGGTCTCGGTTCCTTACCCCCTTTGTGGTGGGCGGCTCATGCGGTATGTAAAACCTTTGAGATTAGTCAAATACTCACAGTTTGATTTATTTGTGGATTATTCACTAGGCGCACGGGAGAAGAATGAGTCGCGGCCGGGGAAACCGGAGATAACGACTTCAGTGTGGGTTTTGATATAATTTCAAGAGATCTTTGTTTGGTGTTTTTTCAAGAGGTTGTCAATATTCTTTGTTGGTTGCTTTTTATTTGGGTTACTTGGATCTGATCTTGCCCTCTTTGGGGAAAAACATGCAAACACGTGGGTATTTTGTGCCAAGCCGACCATCATCCATCCATCCAGATATGGACAGTGAATGAGATGAGATGAAATGATATCTCTTCCCTCCTCCCTGCAGCTGACCGGAAATCAGCCGCTAGCATCCACCAGTCTCCGGTCATCGCAGCCACACACACTCTTCCTCCTCCGGCGTTTCTTGCCTCCAAGCAACCACCACCGATATCATCCCAGCCCCCATTTTGTACGCATCCCCCACTCCCCTCCCTCCTCGCCGGATTCTTTTCCTTTCACGCCCCCCCTCCCTCCCTCCCTCGCGCTATCCTCCACCACCACCACCACCAGAGGTCCGTACGAGAGGAGGACGAGGGGGAGGGCACGCGCCGGCTACGTGAGGAGAGTATCTGTCATCATCCATGTCCACCGCCGCCGCCGCCCCGGTGGCCCCGGGGAGCGGGCGCCTCGGCCGGCCGCGGGCGCCCCGGGTGGGGCTGCGCGTCTGTGCGGCGGCGGCGGCAGCGGGGGCGGGGGAGGGGCCGTCGTGCCTCTACGTCGGGCCCATCGAGACCGCCAGCCAGGAGATGCTCGAGGCGCTCTACCGTCAGGTTCGGTATTTTGCTCTGTTCTGTTGTTCATGTTCCATTCCATCAGATTGCAGACTGGCCTGTTAGTGCTAGCTTAAACTGCAATTAATTAGGAACCTGGAGAAATTATCTACGTTGCAGTCTTTTTTCTGATGAACCTGGAACTAACTGAAAGTTGAAATCTTTCTCTAACTAACATTCGCGCTGCACCTTCTGATGTTGTAAATAATGTTGCCTGATGTACATTATGTGAGCCAAGTTCATCACCTTCATGGCAGGCCAGGGATTCCTACTACAGTGGCCAGCCTCTGATTGTCGACGACATGTTTGACAAAATCGAGGTGAACAACACAAGCCACTAATCAATCAACTTACATATCCACATTAGCACACACACCACCTGATCCAAACCCACTTTGGTGTCACACACTTGCATCTGCATCCTAACAATACATGTGTCCTTGGCCTTGCTAGTTGAAGCTTCGCGTCTACGGCTCCCCATCGGTCGTAAAATACCCCCGCTGCAGCCTCAAGCGGCAGTCGGCCTATGCAGACGCTGAGGTAAACCTTTCTGTGAAAATTTACCCCGTTTCTTCCGGCCTAAATCTGCCCGGCGCCATCGGCACACAGGCTCACAATTCAGTGTTTTGATTGACATTTGGGTATAGGGCAGGAGGACCACTCGATGTTTATGGCACTATCGAGCATCTGGACGCTGCTGCTCCTGTTTGGGACCTCGGCGTTCCTGGTTCCAAGCTTCTACACTCTGAGCCTGGCGTTCGGGGACGCGTTCGGAGCAAGGTCTCTCTTCTCCGGTGCTAAGTCACTTGACGGGATAATGAGGGTGAACCACATGGTTTTGATTGGATTAGGCTATCTGATTGGCTATCCAGTTGCATCCGCGTCAGGTAAGGAAAGTTCTTCAGTAGATATTGTTTCTCTGTTATATCAGTGGTATCATGATTTTCGTCTTCAGTTTGCGAAATTGTGTTCTCCATGCATCTTAAATCATCTTTTTGTTCTTTCAGTTGGTGCACTGCAAGGCCTGTTGACAAACAATGTGGTTGCACTAAAAGGCTCTTGCCCAAATTGTGGTGAGCAGGTCAGTTTTGCTTCTAGAAGTTGCCCATCATGGCTCCTCTTAGTGTTAAACATTGATCCATATTTCTTGTAGTACACAATTTTTAGTCATTTGATTAAGCAAAGCATGTTCTTGCTAGGTGTTTGCATTCGTGAAGACGGATAAATCCATTAAAGCACCCCACAAGGCAGAATGCCATGTCTGCGAGTGTCCATTGGAGTACCGTACTAAAGTCGAGGTATGTGAAGTACCTGTAATTTTCATACAGCTTTTGCAGAACCAAAATGTACAGTTTTGAACAAAAAAAATTGGGAATTTGATTTATGTTGATAGTAGTGCGTGCGAAACAGTGGTGTTGTGTTTTTGTCAAAGTATGGTCTTGCCAAACCTACATCAAGTTCATGCATTATGACAAACTCTGCAACCCCTTCTCTATACTTTCTTCACCGATAGAGTATATGCATGTCCAGGCCCTTCCCTACGCCCCATTTGATGCTCAGAATGAATATACTGTTGCGGCACAGATACTTGCATGACAAATTCAAAACAGTAAAGGAGTCCAAATTCAGATTTGCAAGCTTTGGTGAAAATTTTGCAGTTCTATATGTGAATCTTCTGACAGTAAAACAGAGCGTAGCCTGTCTTAATTTTTCGACATTGCTTTGCAGAGATCTCTTTCTGGACCTAGAAGAAGTTGGGTTTATGGCCGGGTTTATATGGTGAAGCAAGGACATCCTAGGAAAAGGAGATGGATAAAAGACTAGAAACCCAGTGGTAGCTGTTGAAGAGATCCACATCTAGTGTGTTCTTATTGGCTGAAAGCCTGGAACTACCTCCTGAAGTTCTTGTTGCTCTGCAGTGCATACTGCAATTGTCCAATGATCAAACCAAGCATTTGTAAAGCAGTCCATTCTTTCCCGAGATATCCAAACTCTGCAGATGATAAAATTATTGACCTGTTATCGTAATGGTCCCATATCAAATATTTGCTCAACTGAATTTGATTCTTCTTCTAATTGGTGTGAAGTGCATGGAAAATGCTTAATTATGCTTTGCATTGCAATCACTGGGAATGTTGTTCACTCCAGAGCAGCAGTCTTGTTGATGGGCTGCTTCAGGAGGCATATTGGCTGGCACTAGCACCTAAGGTGTACTAGTGCCACCAAAGAACACATTCAAAAGTTGTGAAAATTCTAAGGAATCTATTTTTTTACAACATGCATATAGGATGTCGCAACATTTCTGACCCTGATTGGATCCACAGATTAAGCAATAAAAAGTTTAAATTCCGCTATAGGTTTGATGAACTTCCTTAGCACAATAATGCACAGCCAAGTTGGTGTTCCTGGGTACATAGAGATGGTATCAAATGAACTTGCAACATATTAAAAAAGGTGATCCGATTCTAACACAGGTCTTAAGGTCTTATATATTAATGCATTCTGTTTTTTTACTGTTATAAATGCATTGTGGTGACTACATCTTGCGATTCAACAAGGCAAAAAACTTCGTATGGACATACTTTTTAGGATGGCAAGTTTTGGGGATATTTCATAGTTTTCCTCAGAGTGAGCTCTTGATACTTATATGCGGGGAAAGTCCTACAAAGAAACAAGACACAATTAATACCAGGAGACATTTTATGAAAAAAATGAATACCAGGAAAAGGCTGACTCAAAATATGGTAGTGGTTGTCCCCCCCCCCCCCCCCCCCCCCCCCCCCCACACACACACACACAAAAAAAAAATGAGCGCAAGGAAATAACCAACCATACCTGTTTTAACAACAATTTTCTTCAGAACTTCGATGCTGTAGAAATAGATCCACAAACCTTTTAAGATACCACTGGGAGCATCTGGGTATATAACATAAACATGCCAAATGTGAGACTCGAGACATTGGGGTTTGTCCCTACATGGCTAGTAACTTGCAGTATATTGGATATGTATATTTGAGAGAATAAGCATTGACTGGAATAATTCTACTAGTTTATCTTTGCAAAAGGTTCCAGATGGTTGATAAGTGATAACTTGTTATTACAAACCTGTTTGATAACCTGCTTGACGCCCAAGGGTTTATTGCTCACTGGTCCCACAGATGGCATATTTCCATGTCTTCGGTTTCATTAGCATTACTGTAAAGATTACAAATGTTATCAGAACAAATATGTGTTAGCAATTATGAAAGCTCTAAATAGATGACGATTATGACAAATAATATGAGGGCCAATTTCCGCTGGAATTACTCAAGCTATTAGCACTATCTATTTAATATTTTGATACACACTAGTTAGAATATATGCACATGGTGGTTGGTGTACACAAAAATCAGCATCATATACTGCCACATAGAATCGTGTACATACCTTCAAACTACTTAGAGTACTCAAGATGGAGTGAATATAGAACAACAGAATGGTAAAACCATGAATGCATTTTTATATAGATATAAAGTAGAGTTTTGCTTTGGTACCCCCCCACCCAACCCCCACCCCCTAGAAAAGTTTACAGACATCGATGCAGATTAAAGGTGGAGATTAGAAGATACCCCTTCAATCAAAAACATTACAAGTATATTGTTCTGATCTCTTGTTTGATGCATTGAGAGAATAGATATTAGAATTAGTTGATCGTGAATGTACGAGAATTCCCTTTTTAAGTAACTTTAAGATTCTTGTAATCTTTTAAGGGGTGGTGTACCGAAGCAAAACTCTATTAAATAATGGAAGGGCAAACGCCCCCATCTCTGCATCATACGACGTAGACAACCATAGAAGCATCGGTGCTTAAAAGGTTATAAAAAAGACATGGTTGCTAGAATTTGTTGCTGAAATGTAGTAAAGAGAAGAATTGGTTCGTACCTTCATGACGGGCATCTAGATCTTTGTACATGAGGCTGCCCAATTGTCGCTTTAGACATTTAGGGAGCGTCTTCATAGCAGGACAACCTTCAATTGCAAGATACATGAGAGATGAGCATGACTGCGGTCCATCCGGTAGGGATGCAAGCATTTGGCAGTCCACAAGATTGAGTTGTTCCAACGATGGGAGCTCTCCCGACCGAGACACCAGTGATTTCAAACTATTGCAAAAAGCAATATCTAATATCTCGAGCGCATCCAAATAGCCTGATATGACTCGAAGATTACTGCACCCACTAATATATAGTGTCTTGAGGGTTGGGGGTATATTGAGAAGCTCTGTCAATCCATAACACCATCTTATTTCTAGAGACTCTAGACATGGAGGAAGGACATGCTCCATTGGTGAAGCTGATGGATCTGCTACACTTGTTTGCAGCTGGTCCAGCTGACATGATAGGACTTGAATATTACTGTAGTGGCCAATCTTTAGTTTCTTGAGGGACGGAGGAAGATCGAGAACCCCCAATAAGTTGCCACACATGAGTATGCTTAGAGATTCTATGCAAGGAAGGAAGTGAACCCCGGCAAATGATGACCACTCCGATAATGCTGTGGATGCCATGGCGTCGCTGCAACTCCCTTCAACTATAGCTGACTTGCCCTGCTGCTTGCCGAATATGGACTCAAGTTTAGGGCACGCCTCAAGATTCATTTCCTTGATAGATGCTGGAACGTTGAATAGCTCTACTAAACTTGCACATTCTTTTATCTTCAGAGACTCCAGGTGCGGCAGGACTTGCCTCCGCGTATCCGGTGAGACCATTGCATTGCATAATCTTTAATCTCCTCAAAAATACCAAGCTTTGCAAATCTGTCCAGTGGATGAGTGAATCGCAGCTACAAATTTCTAAATCTTGAAGCTGTATAAAACATGTCCACAGCACTAGTGCACCAGCGTGGAAGAATATGTTGCACTGAAATAAATTCAGAACTGTCAGGGGGAATTTATGATTATATTTCTCAACGCTGTCCACAAGTTCAATCAAGCTATTTTCATTTTTTTCTGGTTCTTCGAGCCACAATATCAAACTGGTTAATGAAGCCATATATCTTGCGATCCATTTAGACATCTCCGGCTTGCCTATGTTAATTTGCAATACACTAAGCTTTGGTGCTTCTGGTAGAGTTCTCAACTCTGGGCAATCTTTGATATGAACTCTCTCAAGGTTAGGGAAGGTCAACTGTTCATTATATGTTCCACCCATTATCTCCCAGCTGTTGAAACTTTCCAAACAATCTAACTGCAGTTCCTTCAATGCTGGAAATGCCGATCGTCCTGTAATTTCGTCACCACCACACCATTTTCCAAGTAATGGTGCTTTTGGTAAAGCTATCAGCTCTGGGCAATGTCTAACTGAAAGTTCCTCGAGCTGAGGAAACATTATGTATTTTCCTTGAGTTCCTTCAGATGCCTCCCATCTCTGAAATCTATTCAAGCTTTCCAATTCAAGTACTTTGAGTGCAGGAAAAGCAGAGCTTGCCATGGTAAAATCAGCACCACATGGTTCATGAAGCAATTTTGCTGCTGGTAATGTTGTCAACTTCTCACAGTACCTAATAAACAACTTTTCAAGCTGAGGAAATATTATCTGTTCTCCCTGCATCTCATTTATTTCCAACCACTTCTCAAATTCTGGCAGCGTTTCTTGAGTTAGCTCCTTCAGTTTTGGAAAAGTGAAGGTTGTACCACGGCTGAACAAGCATCGCAATTTTCCACATTGGCAAAGATGGATCTCAACCATATTTTGCAACATGCCCATCCACTTAGGGAAAATGGTGTCTCCATAATAAAATATCTTTATAACCTGCAGGCCGTCATTAGGTTCGAGACTCTGAAGGACCTTGAAACAATGTCCTTGCTCCTCCCAATAAATGTCAGTCCACATTAATGTCAATTCTCTGAGTTCCTTCAGTTTTCGGAGGTTTTCCACTTCGGCATCAGCTTCCAACACATTCTCTAGCTGATGTAACTCTAGTTGGCCACCAAGATTCAAATGCTGGAGCTCTCCAACAGAACTGCAATCAGAGCCAGTACCTACCATAAACCATGTAAGTGTATGCAGGGACGTGAGTTGTCCCATGTCAGGAGGCATGCTCTTCAAATTTTCACATCCATGAGTATAGAGGTGACGGAGGGCAGTCATATACTTTCATTTGTTTTGGAAGCCGGTCAAGATAACCGCAATAAGAAAGGTTCAAAGTTTGCAGATTGTATAGAATGCTTATATCTTCAGGAAGAGGCTGAGAACCCACTGTGGAAAAAGGCTAAGCTGAAAGAGTTTCCTCCCCTCCCTCTCGCGTCGCCCCGCGCGCGACCGAGAGGGAGCCCTAGTCGCCGCCGCCGGGTCTCCCCCCCTACTCTCCTCCTCCCTTGCCGCCGCCCGAGGGCGCGGCCGGGCGAAGCCCGGTCGTCGCCGGCGGCGGCAGGGTTCTTTCGTCTCCTCGCGTGGTGGCTTCGGCGTGGGATGCGGCGGCCGGTCGGGGGCGCGGCGTTTGGCGGCGGGCGCGGCAGCGCGGCGATGCATCGGCGCTGAAGTGCGGCGGCGGTGCGGGTTGGCGGCGTGACAGGCGGCGCGGTGGCGGTGCACGCGTGCAGGCCGGGGCTGCCGGGCTGGCCTGGGCGTCTTTGGCGGCGGCGCTCAGATCCGGTCGGCACGAGGCGCGGGTCGGGGGCGCACTTGGCTGTGGGCGGCCGCCCTCTGCCGTGGCTCTGCTGGTGGGGGGTGGCGGCGCTGCAATGCTGGTGCTGCAGGGCAGCGGGTGGTGACGGCGCGGCGGCCTCGGGGCAGCGCGTCCGGATCCGCCCCTGTCGCTGCGGGCTGCGGGCGGCCTGGGCTGCGGGAGGCCCTCTTGCCATGGCGCGATGGTGAGGGGGCGGCGCGGCAGCGGTGGAGGCGGGCGGCTCTCGTCTAGTCGGGCCCTTGCGGCTGGACGACGGCGCTCGGCGCGGGAGGGCCTCCCTGGTGAGCTACCTTGGCTGCTGCGGCGGGCCGATTTGGTTTCCCTCGTCGGCGGGCGCGCGATTGCGGATGGCCTCGCGGAGATATGTGCCAGCTACCATGGTGGGACGACGCGGGGGTGCTCGCGGGGGGAGCTTGGAAGGAGGGATGGGTGGCCTCGATGCGGTCGCGCCACCCGTCGCCGGCACAGTTTGCCGGTCCGGATGCATCCGCTCCTCCTCCTCCCCCTTTCCTCGTGTTCGGCGGGGAGCTCGGTTGGAGGGATGGGTGGCCTCGATGCGGTCGCGTCACCTGTCGCCGGCACGGAGTGTGCCGGTCTGGATTCGTCCGCTCCCCTTTCTCCCCCGTTCCTCGGCCGCGGGCGGGTTGGCGTAGGTCTACCAGCGGAGCGTCTGCGGGTGGATCTGTCGGTCGAGGGCCGTCGGTTGGTCCAAAGCCGAGGCCTTTGTGTAGGTCTCGGGGTTGTCTCGTGGCAGGGCGGCGGCTCTGGCGGCGGGAGGCGCGGCGTTTGTGGGCGGAGCGTGCGTCTCAGGTGCGGGCGGGCAACCATGGCCTCGCGGGTGGCGTGGTTGCGGGTGGTTGACGGAGTTAGGATGCGACGGTGGGGTGTGGGCGCCGGGGTACACCACTTGCCCAGCCTTGTGACTGGGCCGACGGTGGCGGCGGCCATTGACGTTGTACCCTTCTTGAAGGCTCCGTCGCGGCGTTCCCACTCTTGTCGCCTTGCTCCGGGTGAAAACCTGATCTTCACGGATCGGGCGGTGGCGGCTATCCATGGTCGTACCCTTCTTGGAGGCACCGCTTTGGAGGCCTAGCTTCGTTGTTGTCCGGCTCACCTTTCTATTGTGTCATCGATGGGGTGGTGTGTCGGTGCCCGGCACCTTTGTATCTTGCCTTGGGTGTGTGCGTTGTGTGCGTTGTTCGGTCTATCGGATGTAATCGGTGATGGTTGCTTTATAATATAAAACGGGGGGAAATCCTTTTTCGGTATATCTTCAGGAAGAGCTCTGATATGACTTCCTGATAGATCAAGGTACCTCAAGTGATGCAGATGCTTTGATTTCAATGGAAACTGTTTACTCTGTAGGCAGAGTCGTAATGCTTGCAAAGAGCTATACTTAGATGAATGTTGCAATGGACTTTCCATGTCACTCTCACACAGCAGTGTCTGGATAGCCGGAGAGCTTTTCTTCAGAGAGTCATTCAAAATAGCTTCTGGTTCTTCGCATGACAAAAATAAATGACGAGCAGTATCTGAGAGCCAATCAATCTGATTTGGTTTCTCCGTTATGGCAGTACATTCCTTGTCCATTGCAGACATTGCAACATCATGCATAAGGTCATGAATTTTACATGCAGTCGTGGTTGCAAACATATCAACTGAGACTTCCTTCACATCCTGAAAGAATGACCTTGAGGCCAACTCATTGAAAACCTGTTTTCCAGTGGTTTCAAGACAAACATGCTTTTGTTCTTGGATAAAGCCATTTGCAATCCATAGTTGGATCAGCTTGTCGACATCAATTTCACAATCCTTGGGAAACACAGCACAGAAAGCAAAGCACTGCTTCATATGTGATGGTAAGTCATCATAGCTGAGCTTGAGTATCGGTAGAATTCCAGACCCCTCAGTGCGAATGTTGCTTCTACTTGATAGAGCTTTCCATTCTTCCACGCTGGTCTTGGTACTAAGTACTGAGCCCAGTGCTGTTGCAGCCAAAGGAGAGCCAACACATCTGTTCACAATCTCGTCAACCATGCCAAGTAGCTCAGTTTTTTCCTCTTGCAGACGGAACGCTCTTGTTTTGATTATTTCCTTTATGAAGGTATTCTTCAAAGATGTGAGATTATAGGTTTCAACTGTGCCCATCATTTTAGCGACTCCTTCGTCGCGAGTTGTTGTCAACACAACACTTCCCATGCCACCATGTTGAAGGCAGGCCTTCAGACTTTCCCACTTATCAGAGTCACGGCTCCAGACATCATCCAGTACAAGGAGGTACCTCTTCCTACTAACAACTTGTTGAAGGCTATATAGTGGCGATTTGCCTTCCCTTTCTTTGCGATCCTTCTCCACGGAAGATGCTTCAACTATCCTTTTAGCTAGGGATTCAACATCAAAGTTGTCAGAGACACAAACCCAGATCAACAACTGGAAATGCTTCTGGATTTCTGCTTCATTGTAAACAAGTTGAGCTAAGGTGGTCTTTCCGAGCCCACCCATTGCAACAATGGGGAGAACTGTGAGATCTGCATTGCTAGCTTGACCAAGCAGTGTACTGACAATATTCTTCTTATCTTGCTCTCTTGATCTGTTGGCAATATTCACAGGGTCGAAGATGTAAGGATCCGTCTGTCGCCGCACCTTGGGCGGCAACGCTTGTCGCTGAAATTTAAACCCGAAGGCATTCATCTCCGCGACAAGCACCTCAATATCCTGCACAACCCGGCGAAGCCTCCTGCCCATCTTGTAACGAAACACAATACGGTTGTGTGAGGGAAAGAGTTTTACTACATCAAAGCCGAGCTTGCTGTAGTGGCCCTTCTTCTTGGCTTCACGGCGGAGCGCCTCATACTTGAACTCGTCGAAGAGCTCATTTGCCTCGTAAGCCACCGTCTTGAGCTCCTCTAGCCAGGCTTTCACCCCTTCTCGGTCCACCGCCTGCTTCTCGGCGTCGGTGATGATGTCCAGGATGGATGGGAGCTTGCGCTTGAGGATCTTGTGCTGCTCCTCCATGCCCTCCATCACATCGTACTGATCCAGGAGATAGCTGGAAGCCTTCACCTTGACCATGGACACCAGCGGCCCGACCACCATGCTGGCCACCAGCTCAGCCATTGGAGCTGCTGGAGCACAAAACACAAGAAGAGGAAAGGAGAAGCCGAGAAATGGAGAGAAGGGCGGAGGCTCGGAGAAAATAGTTCATGAGAACAAGGAACGTAAAGGGTTGATGAAATGGGTCGAATGCAGGTATCCCCAACAACAAAGAAGAGAATAACAAATCGCGTGTCTTCCCGGCAAAGTACCCCCACAGGAAAAGCGATCCGAAGCCAGCTCTGCACTGATTCTTTTTCTTGGATAGACAACAAGCTTTGAACTGATTCTGCACACCGGAGAAGGCCAACGCAAGGTATATATAGATTCCTTGGACGAACCGACAACCGAATAGCAAAGCATAAGGTTAAAGCGCCAGAAAAATGATGAGACGGAGACATATGGGCCACCCGTTGAGTTTTACCTTGTCAGGGATTTGTGTAACAGGACAGGACACTGCTTTTAAAAATTAAAAGTTGGTGAGTGACCAGCTGCTCTGTTGGACCAAAGCAACAGGCAGCTGGTGCCTGCTAGAACAAAAGCGGGGACCCAGAATACGGTGAGCGGTTAAGGATTTCCAGGCATGAAAATCGCAGCAGATTTCACTGCCAGAGCTAAGCCAAACCAGCAAACTCGCATGCTTTGAGTGTAGTAGTATTCTTTCCCAGTGCTGCAGCAGCATTTCAACAAACACCTCAGGCGCACAGCAGAGACGCACCTACGGCCACTGGTCTACTCGGCCTTCTACTACTTGGTCGAATTACCGCGGATTCCTTCTTAGGATTACCCTAGGAAGGATGAGAGGGGCTAGTTACCAAATCGACGCTGCGTCGGCAGGGGCCAGATGAGAAGGTGTCTTTCGGCGGCGGCGGCGGCGGTAAGCATTCCGCCCAACTTCGGAGGGCATTTCAACCTGCAAATTTCATGCCAAAATGTGCACTTTTCAGTAAAAACGGTCGTGTTGGATCCTTGGAATCGGAGATGGATAAAAGACTAGAAAGCCAATGCTGGCTGAGTAGCTGTTAAAAGAAGCATATCTGTTGCTCCCTGTTGAGTATCATGATTAGATTGCAAACATAAGATAGAGTAGAAAGTATTCAGGATGCCTTGTCTTGTACTTCAAGAAGATCATGTACTCCAATATATATGCCCACGTGGCTCAAGCAATAATCATCGATTCCACCAACCCTCTCTCCCTTTTAACATGGTATCAGCCTAATCGATCCAAACCCTAGCCTCCGCCCGCCGCTTCCGCCCCGCGCGCCGCCCCCGGGGCGGTCGGCCTCCATGACCGCCGCCGGGGGCCACGCCGCCCGTACCTAGGGTTCGTCCGCCGATTGTGTTGACCGGTTGCCCTAGAGAGTCTTTTTCCCGATCCTTTGATCCAGGTTTTTCTCTCTCTCGTCGGATGCTTTGATCGGCGTTTACTTTTTGGTTTTTCGATCTAAGATCGGTTTGCGTCGCCCGCCGCCGCCGCCAACACCCGCGCGCCTCTACTCCGACATCTCACTCTGTGCATTTTGAAACCGAACCGAAAAACCATACAGAAAATAAACCGAACCGAACCAATTTTACGGTTTTTATGGTTTCTGGTTTCGGTATGGTATGAACTTTTCATACCGTTTTGAACTTTGATTTTTATGGTATATACCGAAAAACCGAACGGTTAACCGAATAAACCGAATTAAAATATATATTTATATTTCTTGAGGTGAACAACCATACAAGTTGTCATTTTTCTTGTACACGAGCCAAATTTCCTACCAAGCACGTACATTTTTCTTGTAACATAGTCATTTTTCTCATAAAAAATGCTAAGGACGTCCATAATCATCAAAGTATGAATCCGTGCATGCAAATATACTTATACATATACTTATGTACTATTTATGTAAAATAGTATATGTTTTGAGTCATAAATTTGCAAATTGTTATTACGTCATTTTCAAATTCGCGCCAACTTTGGCTATTATGGTATATACCGAAACCATACCGAAATAATTTGGTATATACCGAAACCAAACCGTATTTTAATTTCATACCGTATTTACCGAAGTATTAATACCGTACAAACCGAAAAACCGTATAAACCGAATCATGTAAACCGAATAAACCGAATGCACAGGGTGAGGCGACATCGGCACGACCACCCGGCCTCCTCCCCGACCCGGCGGCCTCGCGCGATGCGGCGGCCCGTCCTGGCCGTTGTTCGCGCGTCTGCCCGCCCGTCGCTCTACGCCGACCGTCGTCGCCCTCATCTGATCAGTACCCTGCATCACCTCACCTCCACTCCGCTCGGCTGCATCTGTCCGCTGGCCTTGGCGCCGCGCCACACATGATGCGTGGACCGGCTGCGTTGTGATGTGCAGCTTGCGCCCCTCTCGGGCGTGGGCCGCGTGCATGCACCGATTGTTCGCGCGTGGCTTCGGTGGCTCGGCCACCTCATCCCCGACCGGCGACCCTGACCTTGCGAGCGGCCAGATTGATCACCTGGTCGCCGCTCCGCTCCATCCGCGCCACGCGACCGACCTAGCTAGTCGCTTGCGTGCGCCTCCGCTGGTCCTGTGAAGATCGTCCCCGAGTTCAGCGCGCCCCCTCCACCGATCAAGCAACGGGCTGCCGCTGCGTCGCCCCGTCGGGCCGCAGCGACGCCGCCCGGTGGTTCTCCCCGCGGCTGCACCGACTCGCGCGTCGCCGCTGCTTCGCCCCTTCGGGCCATAGTGCCGCGACACGCGGTCCACGACGCCGCCCCGAGGCCGTCCCCGCGGTTGCACCAACCCGCGTTCCGCCACTTTGCCGCCCCTTCGGGCCGTAGCGCCGCGGCCCGCGGTCCTCGCCGCGGCCTCGAGGTCTTCCCGCCGTCACCCCGACCCGCCTGCTGCCGCTGCGTCACCCCTTCAAGCCGTAGCGCCACGGCCCGCAGTCCACTCCGCCGTCCCGCGCGTCGACTTCCCATGGTATGCTCCGCGCCGCCTCCCTTGGCGCGGGAACGCCACCGTCCGCGCCGGTCTTTGTCATGCTGTCGGGTTCCTCGCCTACTTCGAGCACCGCCGCCGCGCTCCTAACCTAGCCGCCGCCGCCGCCGCTCTTCTTCGGCCGTCACCCCTGCTACCCCCGTCCCCGCCGCCGTCCCCGCCCGTCCACCCCCTTCGTCTTCGTCCAGCACCAGCCCATCGCCACCGTCGCCATCATCTTCCCCGACCACTTCATCTACTCCGACCACCGTTGGTGATATCGGCCCCACGCCGATTGGCGCCACAACCATCGTCGAGTCTCCTTCTCTGCTGGCCCCTCCGACTCCTCAACATGGCGTACAGCTCGTGCAGGTCCCTCGCCTACGCATGCCCGGTGCTGGCACCACCGATGCGTGCCTTCGTCCACGATGTGTCCCCGGGCCTGGCAAGCCTGGTGCGGCGCTTCGTCAACTTCGTCTTCGTTCGTCTACGCATGCCCGGTGCTGGCAACACCGACGCGTGCCTTCGTCTACGATGTGTCCCCGGGTTTAGCAAACCCGGCGCGACGCCTCGTCAACAACGTCTTCTTTCCGGCGCACCACTACTTCGACACCACTGCGCCCATGACTAACTTGACACCTCCTTGCGCCCGCGGCTCCACGGCGACTTCCTCGACACCGGCTACCCCGACTCGACATTGACCACGGCGTTCTTCGCATGGCTACCTCGACCACGGCTACACCACCCTACGCTCTCGGCCACATCGACATCGGCACAAAGGACTACCGCCTTGCTTGAGCAACCTCGTCGGTTTCCACTGCAGCCACGACTTCCGCGATGCATCGACTGTTACGACTGTGGGGGGATGTCCGTCGCCTTGCCTTCAGATTCTTCTTCAGTCTCACCGTCTGCGTCGCTACCATTGTGACTGCGGGAGGATGTTGAGTATCATGATTAGATTTGAAACATAGGATAGACTAGGAAGTATTCTGGCTTGTCTTGTACTCCAAGAAGATCATGTACTCCTATATATATGCCCACGTGGCTCAAGCAATAATCATCGATTCCACCAGCCCTCTCTCTCCCTTCTAACACTCCCTCCCTACCGGTCCATTAGGCATGTTAGGATGTGCACCGCGACTAAGACAAAGAGAAAAAATTAGAAAATTTGATGTTCTTTTGCTAATTAATACCATTACATGCAGATAATTGATCACTGCATATTGTGCTAGGTAGTCTCAAGTCATTGAAAGCATAGACGCTTCACGCCTCCTATTGGCTCGTTACTTTTTTCGTGGCAAGAAACAGAGAACGGTGGTGGCTATATTTTGAAGAAATGAACTCTCATGCTTCACTTATATTATTTTGAGAGTTGATAAGATTGAAATTTTGAAGAAATATTTGCACTCTCATGCTTCACTTAAATCTTTTTGAGAGTTGATAATAGTAATGGTAATTTGCACAAGATATGAATTTGGTCCCAAAGTGATGAATATTCAAGAGGGATATAATAAAAACTTTCATATAGATCATTGGATATGATAAGTGTGATTCCTTACAATAGTTTTGCGATATGGAGATGATAATATGTGAGTCATGTTAGTGAGTAATTGTGATTTAGTAAGAATATTCGTGTTAAGGTTTATGATTCCCTATGCATGCACATTAAGTCAATAGTTATGCAAAGAAATTATATCCTACTTATGGTGCATTATTCGGTGTTAGTTATGTTCAATGCATGTTTATGACCGTTTTTGTTTTTTGGTTGGTTGCTTCTCAATCTATTTGTTAGCCTTCGTTTGTACTAAGCGGAAATACTGCTTGTGCATCCAAAATCCTTAAACCCAAGTTGTGCCAAATGAGTCCACTATATCTACCTATATACGGTATTTCAATGCCGTTCCAAGTAAATTTGCGTGTGCCAACTCTAATTTTCAAAATAATTTTTCCGTTTTGTGTGCCCGTACCGCTCATGAAGCGGCTGGGGGTGGCCAATATTTTCCATGCTAGGTGTGTTATTCTCACGGTGAGTGTTTATTCACTTGTCATTGCACGAGAGAGTGGCTGGTAATAGGGATGCCCAGTCCGACAATGAAATCAAAAATTAATAACAACAAAATTCCTTAAAAAGTGTTGGTATGGAGGGCACCCGTGGATACGGCTAGCCATGGATTGTGAAAGAATGGTGGAAAAGAAATAAACTTTACTTTCTGTTTGGGAACCGCCTATGATGTGTCTAGCATGAAAGATATTGGTAATTCTCCGTCGTTTTCGTTGACAGGAAAAGCATGCCTCTCAATTTTTTTTATCTCTCTAATTTAAGTTTTGAGCTCTGGCACATTAGCAAATCTCTGCTTCCCTCTGCGAAGGGTCTATCTATTTACTTTTATGCATTTTTTATTTTTATTTGAGTCTTCATCTTCTCTTATAAAGCACCAACTAGAGAACACTATTGTCATACTTGTGCATTGGATGTAGCTAATATGGAGCATGTTTCATGAATGGATCAATGATTGAGAATAATGGGCTAGGGATAACTTTCTTTAGCGTTGATATTTTGAAAAGCATGGTTGCTTGTTAGTATGCTTGAGTATTTATATCTTCATGTCAAACTATAGACTATTACTTTGAATCATTCAAGTCCAATGTCCATGCTATAAAAAAAGAATATGTGATGAATATGATAGGCAGCATTCCACATCAAAAATTCTGTTTTTATCATTTACCTACTCGATGACGAGCAGGAATTAAGCTTGGGGATGCTGATACGTCTCCAACGTATCTATAATTTTTTATTATTCCATGCTGTTATATTATCAATCTTGAATGTTTTTATATACATTTACAGCAATTATATATCATTTTTTGGGACTAACCTATTAACTTAGTGCCCAGTGCCAGTTGCTGTTTTCTGCCTGTTTTTGGTTTTACAGAAAATCAATACCAAACTAAGTCCAAATGCCACGAAACTTTTTGGAGATTTTTTCTGGACATAACAAACACTAGAAACTTCAGAAGGAGGCCAGAAGACCCATGAGGTGGCCACGAGCCACCAGGGCGCGCCTGGGGGGGGGGCAGGCGCGCCCTGGTGCCTCGTGGGCCCACCTCTGACCCTTTTGACCTAATTCCACCACTATAAATTCCCAAAAATCGGGAAACCACCAGAGGAGTCCACGAAATACTTTTTCCGCCGCCGCAAGTTTCTGTTCTCGAGATATCCCATCTGGAGGCCTTTTCCGGTACTCCGCCGGAGGAGGAATCGATCACGGAGGGGCTCTACATCAACCTTGCTGCCCTTCCGATGATGCGTGAGTAGTTTACCACAGACCTTCGGGTCCATAATTAGTAGCTAGATGGCTTCTTCTCTCTTTTTGATCTTCAATACAATGTTCTCCTCGATGTTCTTGGAGTTCTATCCGATGTAATCACTTTTTGCGGTGTGTTTGTTGGGATCCGATGAATTGTGAATTTATGATCAGATTATCCATGAATATTATTTGAGTCTTCTCTGATCTCTTTTATGCATGATTATTATAGCTTCGTATTTCTTCTCCGATCTATTGATTTGGTTTGGCCAATTAAATTGATTTATCTTGCCATGGGAAGAGGTGCTTTGTAATGGGTTCGATCTTGTGGTGCTCAATCCCAGTGACAGAAAGAGACATGACACGTATGTATCGTTGCTATTAAGGGTAAAAAGATGGGGTTTATTCATGCGTGAATTTACTTTGTTTACATCATGTCATCTTGTTGAAGGCGTTACTCCGTTCTTTATGGACTTAATACACTAGATGCATGCTGGATAGCGGTCGATGTGTGGAGTAATAGTAGTAGATGCAGGCAGGAGTCGGTCTACTTGTCTCGGACGTGATGCCTATATACATGATCATTGCCTTGAATATCGTCATGATTATTTGCTTTTATATCAATTGCCCAACAGTAATTTGTCTACCCACCGTATGGTATTTTCTTGAGAGAAGCCTCTAGTGAAAACTATGGCCCCCGGGTCTATCTAAATCATATATTAAAAAAACCTAAAAATACTTGCTGCATTTTTTCTTTATTTATTTTATTTTGTATTTTTGTTTCAATTTATATATCTATCACATACAATTTAATCTTGCAATTACCGCCGAGGGATTGACAGCCCCTTGTTTGCGTTGGGTGCAAGGATTTGTTGTTTGTGTGCAGGTACTGCTAACGAGATGTTGCGTGATTCTCCTAATGGATTGATAACCTTGGTTTCATAACTGAGGGAAATACTTACCTCTACTGTGCTGCATCATCCCTTCCTCTTCGGGGAAAATATCAACGCAAGCTACAAGTAGCAATGACTCAAAAATAATAATAGTTGAATTAATAAAAAGCGCCGGCATCCATCATTAGGAAGATGGTCTATCACTTTGAATCTTCTCTGCCCGAAACAGGTGAAGATTCAAAGTGATGGTCCATCTCCTTAACAGGAGTGTAATGAAGACCGAAGCTTACTGCATCTGGACTATCCCACTATTTAAACAGGTCATGTTGCTTGTCTCTGGGCGAGGTGGGACTAAAGTTTTGATGGGAGGCTTATCTTTACCGAGAGCTACTCTCGGCAACTGTTGCTGTTCCGAGAGCGGCGCTCGGTAAATGTACGGTTGGATCATAAAATTAATACATATTCTTAATAATGAACACCGAATTTTAATGCAATTGGACTATCGGACTATTTAAACAGGTAGGTGAGGTGGGACTAAATCGGCAACTGTTGCTGTTCCGAGCGCCGCTCTCGGTAAAGAAGTCAAACCGTGACCTTGCCGTCAACCGCCGTCGGGTGTGCCACGTGGCAAAAGTTTGCCGTGCGGGCACTGCATGGCTCTCGGCAAATAGTGCCTTTGCCGAGTGTTGTCTTTTTGCCGAGGTCTACTCTCGGCGATATCCTGTGTTTGCCAAGATGCGCCTGTTGCCGAGAGGCCCTCTCGGCGTCTGTTACTTTGCCGAGTGCCCGTGATTCGGCTCTCGGCGAAGAGCCTGGCACCCGGCGTATACGAAAATTCCAGTAGTGTAAGTATCAGCAGCTGCAGTCGTAGGACTAAATAAAATGCAGAGGAACTTGGCTCTGGATCTGCTCCCCTCTTGTTCGACAGCGAGGGGCGCATCGAAGATGGCTGCGGTGGTGCCCACCTGTTCACCGGTGTGCTGGCCCAGAAGGGCCTAAGCTTCGAAGACTTCCCGTCTCCGGCTAATCCGTCTCCAGATCCAAGGTCAGGCCGGCTCCGGAGGGAGCGGCGGCGACGGCGGGGCGGTACGTCTTCAGCTCACGGCGGTGCTCTGGTGGCTCGGCTCTCCAAGGACCGGGATGTAATTTCTGTGTTCTTTGGGGTGCTTTGTATCACTGTTTCATCTTCAATATAGATCTGGGGTCCTTTTGGCAAAAAAAAAATCTAACCATATTTTACGGATTACTAAAAAACCATTGCTTCAGTTCAGTGTGCTCTGCCTCATCACCCAAGTCTGGATTATGATTTCGATAGAAATATGGAGGCGCACAGGAATTGATGACGCTATCAAGGGCTCCAGTTCTAACATAAAGGAAAATGAATCAAGCTAGACACTTCTGAATTCTTTGCTGATGTGTTTTTGGTACTTCCATTCTACCTTGGTAGCATCGTGAAGTTAACAGATTACCTTGTCAGAGCATTGCGGGGATCTCACAAAAAGGGCAAAGGCTGCGTCTGCACGATAACTCGACTGTAATTCAGAGGCAAAAGCTCCATGCGCGATGCTGCGTCTGTCAGTTCGATGGCTGGGTGCCGATTCGGAAGCCATGACTAGTAGTTCGAATTAAACCATAGTTTTAAATAGCCGGCTATAGTGAATATAGCCTTTTCAGCAGGGTGTCGCTAAATGGTCTCATATACAAATAGCCCGCTATACCTCCACTATAGCTGATTTTGAGGTCCGCCGCTATTTGGTATAGCCCGCTATTTAAAACATTGAATTAAACAGAACTCCAGCTTTATGGCAAAACTAAGGGCAGTACTCTGCGCCGGCGCACCGGCCCAAATTTGGGCCGGTCGACCCGCAGCCGCCCGATATGCCTGCTAACAACCGTTTGATTAGAGCCTAATCTTCGTCCTCGTTCACCTCTCGCCGCAGAGACAAAAGGAAAAGTCAACCGGCACCGCGCGTCGCCCCTGACACATCTCGCGTGACGAAAAAAAGGTCCACATCGCTCACCGCCGCCATGGATTAGCGAGGCGCCCGGCCTCGAAGCACCGCCCGGCGTGTCTCAACTGTCGCTGCCCTCGCCGCCGGTCGTCGCCGTCTCTGCAGGTCGCCGTCGCTGCCGCCGCCTCCTGCGTTTCTCGCCGGCGAGCATGCAGCAGCGTGCGCCAGCAGTTGCAGCCCCCCATGGCGACGGTCGTAGCTCCGGTGCAACACCCGCAGCTCCGGTGCGCCGGTCGCCGGTCGCAACACGCCGACAACGGGCTCGCAGAAAAAAGTACTCACCCTCAGGTTGCCGGTAGCAGCAAAAAGAATTGCCGGTCGTAGCAAAAAAAGTGTGTGGTTCCAGCAAAATAGCTCGCCGGTGCTGCCCACCCTGTCGCCATCGTAGCAAAAACGCTCGCCGGTTGTAACTTTTGTAGTCGCGGTTGTAGCAAAACACCACCCATCACCACCAAATGAAAATAAGTCGATGTAGCAAAAAATGTAGCAAGTTCCAGCAAAACATAATGCTGGTTCCAGCAAAAAACCACGTCGGCGGGGCGAGGCGCATCCGGTTCCAGCAAAAAATCACAGGAAGCAAAATCCAAAAAAAAAGTGGATGTAGCAAAACATAAAGCTGGTTCCAGCACCCAACATAGCCGGTAGTAGCACCGGAGATCGCTGCTTCCAGCACTCGACACAACCGGGTTGCAGCTTGCCGTCGTGCTGGTTCCAGCATCGCTACAACCGATGGTAGCACCGGGACTCACTGGTTCCAGCACCGGATGCAGACGGTTGCAGCTTGGGTCGAAGCTGCCAATCGACGCCGGAGAAGCCCGTCGCAGCTCGGCCGCTTGAGGTCCAGCACCTCCCGCTGCCCGTCGCAGCACGGCGCCCGGGATCCGTAGCATCTCCGGCCTCCGAGTGGTCCGCCGCGCTGCTGGATAGGAGCGTGAAGATGACTACCTCGCCGGCGTTGAACGAGACATGGTGGCACAGTAGTGGCATGGCTCTCGTAGCCAGCGGAAAGGGGGAGGAACAGATGAGATCTCGCTCATTGTGTGAGGTGGAAGACGAGATACGAGGACACTGCGATGCAAACGAGTGGCTGTGTGGAGGCGTGAAGAGATAAGGATAAAAAGGAGACGTGGACTGTTGGTGGCCCCAGCTCTGCACGTGGCTGCTGTATGCGAGGGAGCGAGCGTGACGGGGCTACCGGCGGAATTTTCAGCCGGTCCGCCGGCTTTAAACATTTCCCCAAAACTAATGTGCAGTTTAACAAAACACAAGCTTCTTACGCTATTGGGGAGCTCGAGCTTTAAGTCTTTCAAAACAGAAGTGTCTAATCTCCATTATTACCTTGGTAGAGGAAACAACAAGTTAAACAGGTAAGAGGAGGTGAAGAATAGGGCCCCGACCCCCTGACCCCCGCGTCGCCAACCCTAGGCGACACGGGGGAGATCGCGCCGCCGGCCCTCGGCCTCCTCTCCCCGATTCCTCCCTCCCGCCGCCGCCCGAGTTCACGCCGGCGAAGCCCGGGCTGTGGGCTGTGACGGCGGCGGCGGGGTCTTCTCCCTTGCGCGCGGTGGCGTCTTATTCTGGCGGCGGCGACATGGCCACCACGGTGATTCGGCGGCGTGATGCGGCGGGATCTCGGCGGAGGATGTGGCGGCGGCGACAGCGGCGGCGCGGCCTTCCCGCGGCGGAGGCGCCCCTGTGGCGGTGGCCGGAATCTCGGATCTCGCCGGGCCCAGATGGGCTTAGGCGGGCCGGCGGATCTGGTGCGCGGCAGCAGGCTGGTGCGGTGGGCCTAATGAAGCCGGCTGCTCTGGCACCGTGGTGGTGCCCCGGCCGGTCAAGCGGTGGCGGCTGGATCCTTTTGGTCCGGTCCCCGGCATAGAAGGCGGCGATCCGTGCACAAGAAGCTGGATGGAGTTCTTCGAACAGATCTGAGTGAAAACCTCCTCTCAGCTAGATGCCAAGGCCGGCGATGGCGGTGCTCTTCGGTGTCGTTCCCTTTTTGGAGGCATCGTCGTGGAGAAGTTCTAGACCACTATCTGCTACCTCCGGGGGAAACCCTAGATCAGTAGATCGGAAGACGGCGGCGCTCTTATGTCGTTTCCCCCTTGGGGGCGTCGTTCTTGGAGGTGTGCATGGGCTCGAGGGACCAGTGGACCGCATCTTTGGTGGAGCGGTGCTTCATCCTACACATTGATGGCGACGGATCTCGACGGCGTGGCGCAGTGCAGATTCGGCGTCCGATGTGCGAGGATGGACTCGCGCAGGAGGACGACGATGTCTGGCGTCGTGGTGGCGTCGATGGCAGAGAGGCCTGGCACGGTCAATGCGTCAGTTTCTGCTCTGAAGATGGATCGATGGAAGACGGTGGTGTCGGGCCTTGCAGGGTGCGCATGTGGTGCCCATTGTGAGTGCGCCGGACCGGTGTGTGACCCAGTCCCGGTATGTGGCTAGGCTGGGGCATCCGGCTTTAGATGTTAGGCTTTGGTGCGATGTCTGTTTGGTATTAGGCTCGAACATTCGGCACCCCTTCATCAAGGGGATAGGAGTAGCAACAGGTGTTGCGAGGATGGTGGCTTCAGGCGTACTGATGTATTACTCTGTAAGGTCTTTGTGAATAATTAATAAAATGGCTGCATGCATCGTCTAGATGCAGAGGCCGGGGGTACATCCTCCTTTTCCAAAAAAAAAAAAAAAACAGGTAAGAGGAAAAATAGTTCGCTGGCCGGCCGGATTAATACATACCAGAAAATAATACCCAATTATTTACTCGGATGTTAACTACGGGACACAAAACCTGCTACACATTACTACAATTATGCTTTAATAAAACAGCAAAGTCTATCATGCTGGGACTCCAGCTTTACAGGACAAGAAACAACAACACCACACTCAAAAAAGACGATAGGGATAATTCACACGCCAGTACTTCAGGAACAGTTATGATGGAAACCTGCAGTAGTAACTGGACTAAGGTAACAAAACAAACAAACAAACCCAACAAAGAGAGAGCGATCAACTGTACCTCACTCCAACAGTGAATGGGAACTGATTGGACTTGCCGCGTCTATCACTCTCTGCTTTTAGCTTATCCGCTGCATGGATCAGCGAAGGGTTATGAATGTTACCACTGAGTCGCATCTCTTTAAGGTTCTTTAAGTGCTCGATGCCAACGATGCTCTTCTGCCAGCATCCAAAGTCCACTTCAAGTATCTCAAGCTTTGTCATGGATTCTTCCTCAAAACGGAATACTTGGGGAGTTTCAGCAGCATGCATCACCCTCATATTCTTGAGCACAGGAAACTTGTGGGCACTGAGTGCAGCCAGATCTTTGTCAGCATAAAAATGCATCTGAAGCAAGATGCTATTCAGGTAGGGAGCCTTACAAAGGACCTCAAATGGTTGGTCGCACTACCGGAATTACTGGCTATGCCGACGGCTAAAGTCCAAATCCCGTCGGGATAGACCTATGCCGACGGCCGCCGTCGGCATAGCCCCGTCGGCATCTTTTGCGTCGGCGTACCTGGGCCCGCCGTAGGCATAGAAACGTCGTCGGCATAGGTACCTATGCCGACGGTGTCCGTACGGCCGTCGGCACAGGTTGGCCGTCGGCAAACTCGTTCGTATGACGGCGGCAGACGGCGCCGCCGTCAAGTTACACCCAGTAAAAACGCGCCACGTGTCAGCAC
This sequence comes from Elymus sibiricus, assembly GCA_039707655.1. Lineage (NCBI taxonomy): Eukaryota > Viridiplantae > Streptophyta > Magnoliopsida > Poales > Poaceae > Elymus > Elymus sibiricus. The sequence continues at coordinate 41,278,541 of CM077664.1, forward strand.
TATGCCGTCGGCATATATGTAAACATATGCCGACGGCTAGTGCTGACACGTGGCACATGCTGGTATTCCTTGGCGCCAGTGTAAGCCGTCGGCATATATTTGAATATATGCCGACGGCCTGGCCGTCGGCATAGTCTGGTGCCAGGGAGTACAGTTGGCCGACACGTGGCACATATGCCGTCGGCTTAGCCGTCGGCATAGAGTTAAATAGATGCCGACGGCAAGGCCGTCGGCATAGGGGACACGTGGCAGCCACTGGTAGCTCGGCCTTGCCCTATGCCGACGGTAGTTTCTTTCTGATTTTTTTTTCTTTTCTCTGTTTTAATTCAAATCAATTCAATTCAATAGGGGAATGTGAAAGTTTACTTTCTCCATGAACCAAGCAACAATTTTTTTCCTTTCAGGGTTTCCATGCCGGAGAAGAGTAAGTTCCTCCGCCTCAGTAGGAGGAATCATTCCCGTCCATTCCTCACGAACGAATTGACTAAAAGAAGAAAAGCGGTGTTAGAACGGGACTAAGTGAACATAGAACATGATGTTGTGCAAGACATAAAGGAATGGTGTAGTGGTATTACCTCATCCACACATCCTCAACTTCCTTGATGTTGTGCAAGACATAGAACATGAGGTCCTCCCACTCTTGTTGTGGCATGTTATAAGATTTCGAGCCCCCAGCCCTGCCACCTTGCCCGCTGAATAGATGGAGCTTGGCTTTATACTTGGGCTGTTCTATATTGTATCGAGGCACCTTATTATGCAGAGTGGGAATGTGGTCTGGATAGTATGATGTCCTGAGGTCTGACACCTCCTCTAGGATAACTGCCTCAGCTATGGAAGCTTCAATCTTAGCTTTGTTTCCACATTTGTGTCGGAGATGCTTGTTCTGTCTCTCAGGGCCGTACTGCCAACGATTCTGCATAGGCCCCCCCAACAATACCTCGTTCGCGAGGTGCAAAATGAGATGTGTCATCGGAGTAAAGAAGCCTAGCGGAAAGATCTTCTCTAGCTTGCATATCAACTCCGGTGCCTTCTTATGCAATTGTCTAATCACCTCGGGACATACTTCTTTAGCACAGAGCGTGCGGAAGAAATGGCTTAGCTCCGCAAGCACTCGCCAGACATGCTCGGGGACATAACCTCGAACCATCACCGGCATTATCCGCTCAATCCATACATGATAGTCATGACTCTTGAGCCCGGTCACTTTGCCCCTTGAAAGATTGACTCCCTTACTTATATTCGATGCATAACCATCAGTGAACTTCACTATGTGTTTGAGCCACTTCAATACCTCCATCTTTTCTGGTTTTTTAAGTACGAAGTCAACATCTGGCTTGAACCAGTTTCTTCGACCGCCTGTGGGAGGCTTCATGTTTAGACGTGGTCTATCACAAATTTTCTGTTGATCGGCTCTAGCTTTAACGTTATCCTTCGTCTGATCAGGAATGTTGAGGATCGTGCGGAAAAGGGACTCTGCGACATTATTTTCGGTGTGCATCACATCGATGTTGTAAGGAAGTTTGAGGTCCTTGAAATAGGGAAGCTTCGTGAAGGGGGTAATGTGAGTCTAGTTGTGCGTCTCACCATATCCCTCGAAGCCTTTGGCTTTGGCTTTGCCTTGGCCTTCGCCTTTGGCTTTGGCTTTGGCTTTGCCTTCGCCTTCAGGCTTGAGAGCTTTTAGCTGAGCAAGAACATCTGCCCCCGAAAACATTGGAATCTCGTTTACTTCATGGACAACCCGGCCTTTCGTGAAGTTCTTGTTGTCTTCCCTGTCTGGATGGTCTGGAAGAAGGAACTGTCGATGCAGGTCAAATGCTACATACTTGCCATCCTTCTTCAGCCAAATTAAACGTAGAGCCTGCATGCACACTGGGCATGGCATCTTCCCACTTGTACACCATCCGCAGAAAAGGGCATAACCGGGAAAGTCATGCATGAAATAGTGCAACCAAACTTTCATCAAGAAATTTCTCTGCAGATCTCGGTCGTATGTCAACCTCGGGAAGTACCAAGAATGGTGCAAATCATCCACCAGCGGCTGCATAAACACACCCAAATTCTTCCCCGGGTATTCAGGCCCTGGAATGATGAGCGACAAGAACATGGTCTTGCGTTGCATTAGGGCACCGGGAGGGAGATTGAGCGGAATAACAAACACGGGCCAGCAGCTGTATGCATTGGACGACATACCATATGGATTGAACCCATCACCTGATATGGCAATTCTGACATTCCCAGCCTCGGCTGCTTCCTCGGGGTATTCTTCATCGAACGACTTCCATGCTTCGCCTTCTGATGGATGTACGATTTTATTTGGATGGTACCTTATACCTTCCTTGTGCCACTTCATCATTTTGGCAGACTCCTCCGTGATGAAAAGGCGCTGCAGTCTTTCTATGAAATGCAGATACCGAAGAACCTTTGCAGGGATGCCTAGCTGCCTCTTCTCACCATCCTCACCGACCACCTCAAGGTACCGAGAGGAACCGCACTCCCTACAGTACTTGTCATCCGCATACTCGTGCCTAAACAAAAGGCAATTCTTCAGACAAACATGTATTTTCTCATAATCCATAGAGAGTGCCTTCATGAGTTTCTTCGTGGCATACATGCTTTTCGGCAGTTCATGACCCTCGGGGAGGCTGTTAGCCCATACTCCCAGAAATGCTTTGAAGCATTTCTGGCTACAGCCGTACTTAGCCTTGACTGCCATCAGTTACGAGACTTTGGCACCCGCATAAAGAGGTTTCTTTGACGAGGCCAAGATCTCCAAGAAGGCCTTTGCGGTTGCCTCCGGCTCCTCCGGTTCATTCTCTGAAGGTGTCGCATGTGCCATCTCTGCAGCAATGACATCATCTAGCATGTCTCTGACCCCGTCGTCCGCATAACCACCGATGCGTTGTCGCATCACCTCCTCTCTACCACGGTCCCGCTCGGCAAAGTTTATCGGCGGCATGTCAAAGTTTGGCATATATCCGTGCGTGCGAAGGTGCTCAGACATGTCCTTCTGATTTTTACGGAGACGTCTTTCACATTTCGCACAGGGGCATTGTGGGATAATTCTCATTGGACGACGGAATATCTCCTTCAAATACACATCGGTTCTCGCGACCCACTCTGGTGTAACTCGATTCCGGCGGATAAAACTACTGTACATCCACAGATTATCTGCCATCCTCTGCTTTATTGGGAGCCACACAACAAAATTAAGTATTCATTTAAATTAATCACATCAAATTTTTATTTTCTACCGCGTTGACGGCATTGAATCCACCTACATCTCTAATAGGTAAAGATAGGTCCTAATCCCACCCGAGGATGTGTAGATTGAGTACGTTCTCCATGCTCTACCCCGTTCCGAGACAAAATTTTGGCAGCACCTCCCCGCTGTTCTCCAGATACACGTTTCGGCAAATAGCTGAGAGAATGTGCTCCGGAGAACAACGGGGAGGCGCCGCCGAAATCCTGTCTCGGAACGGGGTAGAGCTTGGAGAACGTACCCAATCTACACATCCTCGGGCTGTCCGTGGAAAACGCTGGACAATCCGAAAGAGCTGCGGTGATAAATATGCAATTGAATGCATATTTATCGATGCAACCCTTTCGGACGGGAGACGCCTAGGTTACGCGACTTGACTTGAAAATAAAATCTAGTGACATGAAAAAAAAGGAGGAGGATATGGATTTGTAGCTCACCCTCGGATGTAGAGGAAGTAGTCCAACATGGATGGGATGATCAGGGACCAATGCTTCCGACGACGGTCACTCCGGGGAGATGCGACACCACAAAGTCTGCAAATTCCACCGAAAGAACAACTTAGATCATCACATCTCAGTCAAGTGTCAAAATTTTGTCTTCTATTGTTTTAGCAAGATCATCATATATTCTACATTCAAAATACATAAAGTGAAAAACTTAGATGATCATGATACTTCAAATTAATTTTTACCGCATTGGTCAATTTTTTTTGTCACAACTTAAATATACCTACCTATCCATACATTCATCTAGCTAGCAATTTATCTACTTATCTGTCCATATCATTGAACTATCCAAATTTTAACATTTGTCTACCTATCTACTAAAATTGCACTAAACATACAAAAAAAAATTGCACTACACTTTCATTCAACTATCTATCCATCCATCTAGCTAGTTATCTATCCATTTCATTCAACTATCTAGCTAGTTATCTATCCATTTCATTCAACTATCTATCCATCCATATATTACTATCTATGTACATATCTAAAAAAAGCCCTAAACAACGGCGGCCAACAGCGGCAACACAACAGCAGCAGTGGCAACAACTCGGGTGATTGTCCGGGTGGCGGGGGAGCTCACCGAGGGGAGGCAGCAGCGGAGCGGCAGGAGGACAGCAGGGGGCGGGGGAGGCGGTGTCGGAGGGGGCCGGGACGAGGTAGGGGCGGGGTCGGGCGGACGGTGGTCGGGGCGGCGGCGGAGCAGGCCGGCCAGAGCCAGGCCAGGAGAGGGGTGAGCGCCGGGGCCGGGGCCCCCCTTAGGGAGGGCGTCGGCGGAGGGGGGCGGAGCAGCGCCCGAGGAAGAGGCCGGGGCCTCCGGCGAGAGGGCGTCTGGCGGAGGGGGGTGGAGACGACGGCGCGGCGCGGAGTGGAGGCGGCGGCGCGGCGCGGGTGGGGACGGTGGCGCGGCGAGGAGTGGAGGCGGCGGCGGCGGGTGGGGACGGTGGTGCGGCGCGGCGCGGAGTGGAGGCGGCGGCGGCGCGGGTGGAGGCACTGGTGCGGCGCGGCGTGGGTCGGCGGCGGGGTCGGGCTCGGGGTGGATAAGGCACGAGTGGACAAAACGGGGCAACCGCCGAGTGGATAAGGGGGGGCACTATGCCGACGACTTGGCCGTCGGCATAGCGTGGGTCCCACGTGTCAGGGGCAGCTGCCCGAGTGGATAAGGTGGCACTATGCCGACGGCTTTGCCGTCATAGCATGGGTCCCACATGTCAGGGACAGCTGTGGATATATGCCGACGGCATAGCATAGATAGGAGGTCAGCAATTTTTAAAAAATAGTACCACCTCGCCCAAAGACAAGCAACATGACCAGTTTAAATAGTTGGCTAATCCATACGAAGTAAGCTCCGGTATTCATTAGACTTCTGTTAAGAAAATGGACAATTACTGTGAATCTTTCAGTGCCCGGGCACTGAAGGATTCACAGTGAGAGTCCATTTTCCATGATGGATGCCGATGTTTTTTATTAATTCAATTATTACTATTTTGTGAGGACCCGGTGCGAAGCTCTGGTGGCCGTTTCCCCCCTCCGTGCGACGGCGGCAGCGACGTCCGTGAGGGGGGTCACACTACGGAGCCACGTGTCGGGTGCTTGCACCTGCCACCACGCTTCCACACGCGTAGGAGGGCCCACCGCAAGACCTGGCGTGTTTACTACCCCCCCAGGTACCCCGTCCCGTCTAACCCTGACACAGACGACCGGCGGATCTAGCCCTTTGACTTTCACCGGACGGGGTTTGACCGATGGACCTTTTCACCGGGTTGCCATAGCCCAGCCCATAGCTACACCCCCGAACACGGTCCCGGCCCAACCCACCCCAAGATTCCCTCCGTGTCGGCCCGACGTGGCCATTTCCCCCTCCATGCGACAACGGTAGCGACGCCCGTAAGGGGGGCACACCCCGGAGCCGCGTGCCGGGTGCTTGCGCCTGCCACCACGCTTCCACACGCGTAGGAGGGCCCACCGCAAGACCTGGCGTGTTTGCTACCCCCCAGGTACCCCGTCTCGTCTAACCCTGACACAGACGACCGGCGGATCTAGCCCTTTGACTTTCGCCGGACGGGGTTTGATCGATGGACCTTTCACCGGGTTGTCATAGCCCAGCCCATAGCTACACCCCCGAACACGGTCCCGGCCCAACCCACCCCAAGATTCCCTCCGTGTCGGCCCGACGTGGCCGTTTCCCCCCTCTGTGACACGGCGGCAGCGACGCCCGTGAGGGGGGGCACACCCCGGAGCCGCGTGCCGGGTGCTTGTGCCTGCCACCACGCTTCCACACGCGTAGGAGGGCCCACCGCAAGACCTGGCGTGTTTGCTACCCCCAGGTACCCCGTCCCGTCTAACCCTGACACAGACGACCGACGGATCTAGCCCTTTGAGTTTCGCCGGACGGGGTTTGACCGATGGACCTTTTCACCGGGTTGTCATAGCCCAGCCCATAGCTACACCCCCGAACACGGTCCCGGCCCAACCAACCCCAAGATTCCCTCCGTGTCGGCCCGACGTGGCCGTTTCCTCCCTCCGTGACACGGCGACAGCGACGCCCGTGAGGGGGGGCACACCCCGTCGCCGCGTGCCGGGTGCTTGCGCCTGCCACCACGCTTCCACACGCGTAGGAGGGCCCACCGCAAGACCTGGCGTGTTTGCTACCCCCCCAGGTACCCCGTCCCGTCTAACCCTGACACAGACGACCGACGGATCTAGCCCTTTGACTTTCGCCGGACGGGGTTTGACCGATGGACCTTTTCACCGGGTTGTCATAGCCCAGCCCATAGCTACACCCCCGAACATGGTCCCGGCCCAACCCACCCCAAGATTCCCTCAGTGTCGGCCCGACGTGGCTGTTTCCCCCCTCCGTGACACGGCGGCAGCGACGCCCGTGAGGCGGGGCACACCCCGGAGCCGCGTGCCTGGTGCTTGCGCCTGCCACCACGCTTCCACACGCGTAGGAGGGCCCACCGCAAGACCTGGCGTGTTTGCTAACCCCCCCCCCCCCCAGGTACCCCGTCCCGTCTAACCAGATTCCCTCCGTGTCGGTCGTTTCCCCCCTCCGTGACACGGCGGCAGCGACGTCCGTGAGGGGGGGCAATCGATATATAATTGAGGTATGTTTTTTGTTTAGATAAGGCACATTTAAGTTAATCAAATTAGTTTTAAAAAAAGAAAAGTAAATAAAAAAGATAAAATAAATAAAATAGAAAAAAATTAGCACAAATCTATGCCGACGGCAATGCCGTCGGCATAGCTACGCCCACGGATCCACGAAGCCCTGGATCGATGACGTGGCATAGGACGCGGATCGATGGCATGGCAGAGGCCATGGGCCAGACCTATGCCGACGGCAAGGCCGTGGGCATACCTCTGCCACCCCACGGACCGACGAGGGGCTCGGATCGATGACGTGTCACGCGTCGCGGATCGGTGACGTGGACAACTCCTACGCCGACGGCAAGGCCGTCGGCATAGCTATGCCGACGGCCGCCGTCAGGGCCGTCGGCATAGGTATGACGGCGTCAAACTCCCGTCAGAGGAAGGCTCACCGGGCCCACATCTATGCCGACGGCCCCGCTATGCCGACGGCTACTGTAGGCATATATCACGATATGCCGACGGCCACCGTAGGCATAACTCTAGGTACGCCGACGGCTTTTCTGCACCGACGGCTTCGCGTAGGCCGTCGGCATACCTCCGTTTATGCCGACGGGGGCCGTCGGCATATCCCAGGTCGTCGGGATTAGGGGCGATTCCGGTAGTGTCACCAACAAGTTTTGTGCTTGAGATTGTGAACTCGGCGAGAAATGCGAGTGAACCGACCCAATCTGGAATCCGAGAAATTGTGCCAGCAAACCTAAGGTACCGCAAAAGCTGTGGTGGCATGTCGAGGTCCATGAGATAGTCCATGTCATTGATGTGGTCATCTTCAACTTCTCCCACATCAAGCCACCGAAGGGATGACGTCTTACTTAGCGAGCGGTTAAGCTCTCTTCTAATATCCCTATCCTGTTTGGAATTTTTGTTGAGATATACAAATATCCGTTCCAATTGTTGAAGATCACCGATCTCTATGGCAACCTCCACATTTTCAATGCCTACTTTACTCACCTCACGCAGTGCCTTCATTTTTGAGATACCTTTTGGCAGTATCCATAGGGCAAACCTTTTTTTCCTATGGCAGTACATCAATCACTCAAGTTTAACTAGCTTTATCATAGTGTTCGGAAGCGTCTCGAGGAGAGTATGATCGACATCAAGTGTTTGCAAATGTTCTAGGTCGCTGACTTCGGGAGGCATCACACTGATATCTGTATTCCTCAAGCTCAGGAACCTAAGAAGGTACATCTGGCAAATGTACCTCAAATGCTTGTCTTTTAGTTCCTTGCAATCTTCTAGATCAAGTACCCTCTGTAATTTGAACTTTCCTAGTTGATCAAGCAACAACTTGTGGCCTTCAGACTGAAATGTGGTCAGTGATCTGACATGTTGCACATTCATCCCCTCAATGACATTCCATACCCTTCGACTCCCACTTGCCCTTTTCTTGGACGGAGAGTATTTGGCCCCCCGATCTGTGTCATGGATGGAAAGACGACGAACAATATCATATGTCATCCCTTCATACTGAATTCCTACCAAGCTAACAAAGTTAGCCTCCAGGGATTTGGACACCATGACCTCAAGCATCATGTCGTGCACCCGACACATATCCACCCTGTCATAGTAGCTGACTATACAGCCGGCTTGATCAATCATACTCCTATTCACTAGCTCATTGAAGTAGGCCTCTGCAGTCTCCATCAAAGTAAGCCCTCGTTTCTCAGGTATCAATCCTTCGGCAATCCATCTTCTCAAGAGTCGATCCTTGCTGACCTGATAATCCTCTGGGAAAATGCTAAGATACATCATGCAACGCTTGAGGTCATGAGGCAGGTAATTGAAGCTAAGTGTGATGATCTTCCTCATTCCTTCTAGGGTTGGGTTGCTTTCCATCTGTGAACCAATTGATCTACAAACTGTTTCCCTCATATGTTTGCTCCCTGGAGAGATATACCTTGCCAAAAGGCTGCCAATGCTAACAATGGCTAATGGCAGCCCATCACATTTTTTCAAAATATTGTTCATTGCATCTTTAAGCTCTTCTGGGCAATAGGTATTCGTGGGGCCAAATGCTCTTCTCACAAACAACTTCTCAGAGTCTTCCAAGCTGAGTCTCTTCATATGGTATATGTGGTCTTTCGATACACTAGCTCCACCGCATTCTTTCGCCACACTATCTATTCTAGTGGTCATAATGATTCTGCTGCCGCATGTGCTCTGTGGCAATTGCAGCCCACGCTGCTACTGTCCATACATCATCGATCAAAATGAGGTACCTGATTTCATCACAGAAATTCTAAGTTGCAAATAAATGTACGCATATAATAGAATTACTCACTTTGTGAAAAAAATATGACACCCGGGAATGTTAAGTTATACTATACGTTGACCACTATTTTATACAACACATTATTTAGATCAATAATGTGAAATAAAATTAAAATAGTTTACTCTTTTTAATGAACTATTTTATATTGTTGTTCTAAAATTCAAATATAACGAGAAACAACTATTGAGATTCAAGGCATCTACTTCGTTTTTGGGGAAATGGACTAAACGAGAAAGAGGGGGGTGTGGGTGGGGTGGGGGTGAAACCAAACCATGCAAGCGGATGCCATGTGATGTTGAGAGAATTCAGAGTGAAGAGATAATAAAAGGTCAAAGATCATAACTAACACTAGAAGAACCATTTTTTTCTTCATATTATTAATTGTTTTATTGATGTATGTTATACTAGAAGACAAAAACGTTGTTCGGTGTAGTGCTAAAAACATCTATATAAATATGTAGAGCTTTAGATATTCAGGGCGTCTCCCTAGTTTAGAGGAAAGAAATCCCGTAAAAGCACGAAAGGAAATAGTAATGTAGCTCCACAATAAGGTTGTGTTTGAATTGCGGTGGATCATTTGCCCAAGCTTTTGTCCATTGTAGTGTTTATTTGGCTGCTTTTTGCGAACTTTTGTGGATATTTACAAGATAGATTATAAAATAAACACATCACAACACACTTCAGCAACCACCGAGTGAGCCTAAATTGAGACAAAACATAAGAATCCAAATTACTTTGATGGGTCAGGTTAACCTTTGTGTAGACCCAAAGACCAAGGAGAACTTGGCATTAAGGATATTACAGTTAAAAATATATTCCTTGTGCTCACTAGTTTACCGATGTTCATGTTGCATTCTTTGAGATACCAAAAGAGGAGAAGAATGGATTATTACCGGTCCAGTTCTGGCATTGTGATGAGCATAACATAAATATGGGTCGGCTAAACGGAATATTATGAGTAGACCCAAAGAACAAGGAGAACTTGGCATTGAGGATATTATGGTTAAAAATATATGCCTCCTCAACAAGTGGTTGTTTAAATTTTGTGATGAGAATCGTCTATGGAAAGAGCGAGCTTCATCGGAACAAATACGCCCATTCGAAAACTTGTCACGGATGACTTTAAAACCTTCGGATTCTCCTTTTTGAAAGGCCTATGGGAGTAAAGGAGGAGTTCTTCAGCAGGGGAACCTTTGTCATTGGTAATGGGGCTTCCAGTCGCTTCTGGAAGAATTTTTGGTTGGGTGGCACCCCGTTTTGTCAATAATATTCTATACCAATTAACATTGTGCAGAGAAAAACAAATTATGTTGCTTTAAAAAGTTGTTTTTAATAAAGTTTGTGTGGTTTCTAAAAAAATATAAAAAATTATGTATTATAACACACGAAGAGAAAAAAATTATACTGGTGTGTTATATTCATGTGTTGTAAATATTGGCATGTTATAAATATTATACTTACAAACGAAATAACTTACTTTAAAAAAATGTTCATGTATTATTTTCAAATAGTCATATATTTAAAATAATGTTTTGACTTATAAAAATGTTTTATAATAAAAAATAATGTAAATATTATTTAATTATAGAAACATTTCAATAAATACACACATATTTTTATAACTCATAAGTATGTTGTAAGAAAATGGTTGTATAATTAAAAATATTCATAATTTGAAATTTAAATTGTTGATATGAATATTCAATCATGGCTAGTATTTAAATTATGTAATTTTTTTTAATGTAAGTCACGAGTGAAAATTATACACAAGTGAATGTTCATAAATATTTAGTAAATGTTTGTATTCAATATTTTGTAGTATAAATTAAATAAGAGCAATGTTCGTATTTACTAAACAGTTTTTAATATAATCTATGAGTGTATATTTAAATGTTTTTATTTACTGATCATCGGTTGCATGTATAATATTTATAACACACTAATATTTGAACCCTATTTTTATTACTTACACACGTTTTACAAATATATCTTAAAAAAATAACATAAAGTGTGCAAAATGGGCCGCACTAACTGCAGTACATTTAAGCCCAGCGAACGTCTTTGTTATAATACATTAAGCCTTCTAAGTGTGGAGGCTGTAGCGGCTAGTACCGAGTGCGTGCTAGCTGTAGATCTCGAGTTCGAGACCCAGACGGACTATTTTTCCTGTTTATATGCCTAGTCAGCGTCGCATTCGTATCCAACCGGTATTTGCACGCCTAAACCAAGTTGTTGATTTTTCTCACCAAGTTTAAGCACTGGTGGTGTAATTGACTCATATTAATATAACAATCTACCATGTATACAGTCAGATATTGTTTAGGTCTAGTTATGAAAATCTTTTTGTTGAGATTCACCGATAATAAGCAGGTTCACCAAATTAATGCATGGATGTTTTGCTTTATGTTGAGTATATGTAGCACTTTTTTTTCCTATGGTATTGTAATTCTAGTATATAATAGAACAGTACAGTACCCCCTTTAGACTAGTATAAAAGTTCTCATCATATTTTTGCATCTAATTTTGACCACCAATTTAATTAATAAAATACGAGTTATATATGCCAAAAAGTATACCACGGAATTTGCACTATAAAGATGTTTGAACTGCATACATTTTGTAGAACATAATTACTCCCTTTGATCCATATTATAATTGTCGCAGATTTAGTACAACGTATTTTGTTGATTAAATGGGTGATTAAGATTAGACTGAAAATACGGTGGGGCCTTATATACCGGTCAGGGGGAGTAATGGATAATACAAGTATTTTTTTTTTCGAACAGGATAGTTCAGGATGTGCAAAACCGAACCGAAAACCAAAAACCGAACAAAAAAAACCAAACCGAACCAAAATTTTGGTTTTTATGGTTTTCGGTTTCAGTTACGGTTTCCATATCTCAAAACCATATGCCCTTTGGTTTTTTCGGTTAAAAACCGAAAACCATTGGGTTGAAACCGAAAAACCGAAATGATGTGAAGTGCACGCTCGCTAAAATTAATTTGCATGGACTTGGAGTCGAACTCCTGACCTCGGGCCAGAAGGCCCAGTGCGCTGAAGGCTACTAGCCAACCAGGCCAACTGAGTTTGCTAATTTATAGTTGGAAGGAAACAAATTATATACTTAATATGCATATACCATTTTACAAATTCCATATAAAGTCACCCATCCAGGAGGTATATAAAACTTGTAAAGCATAAATAAGACGGCAAAAGCAATTCGTCATCATTGGATAATTAAGTTCGTTACATGGGACTGTTGCCTATCACTCTCACGTATGTACTTCATCAAGTTATTTCCTACTCCAAACTTTCAAAGAAGTTGCGCGCAGGAAAAAAATGTACAACAATGAAACATACTTCAATCTTTGATTATCCATGAACTAAAAATTGAAATATGTGACAAAAAGTTATGTGTTGTTAAAAAAATCGCGTCAACTTTGGTTAATATGGTTATGCTGGTTAGCATCTCCATATCCATTCCTTCGATGTTATCCACGGAATCTTGTTTCTCTTCGTCGACGCCTCTCTCATTCTTTGACTTCACCTTGACAATCTGCTGCAGCACGCGTTTAAGCAGTCCCCGGAGGTCCTTCCCGCCATCGAACACCTGAGATACCGACACTTGCGCTTGGCGGTCGAACTTGGTCTCCAGCAGCCGGCAGACTTCCATGGCGAGCGTGGTTTTGCCGAGCCCTCCGAACCCCACGACGGAGAAAACCTTAAGCTTCTTGTCATCCTTTTCGTCCTTCACCGCCTCCACCCTGTCGGCCAGGTCCTTAGCCTGTTCCTGGATGCCGACCAGCTGATCACGGTCGTCGGCGTCGGCAGGGCGAAGCGCTTGCGCCGAATCCGTCACCGCCGGCACTGGGGCAAACGAAGGGGAGCGGCGTAGCGCCTCCCGGTTGACGCCATAGCGAGCATGGCGCTCGCTGATGGCGACCGCTCGGGTGCGGAGGGCCCTGATGTCGCCAGCGAGGTGACGGCGAGGAAAGAGCGTCGCAAGCAGGCGCTTGGACCAGACGAGCAGGCCGTCGCTCGGGCGGCGCTTGATGCGGAATATGTAGAGGTCGACGCAGTCCTCGGCGTCGTACGCGAGCTCGCGCACCTGCTTCATCCACTCCCGGACGAAGTGGTCCACGGCGCCGTCGTCCGCCTCGGACTGCATGCGGAGGAGCGCGTTCATGGTCGCCAGCTCGTCCCTCAGCTCGCTGACCTCGCGGCCAACGGCGCGGAGCAGCCAGAACTCGTTGGCGAGCAGCTGCCCAGCATTGCTCAGAAGGGACTGTGCCGAGCTTTCCATTCTCCTTCCCTCTCGATCCGCTACCGTGTGGATTTTAGAGTTTTGTTCCAAGGAAGAAGGAAGGGCCGAAGGATGCAAATGGCTATGCTCATCGCGTGGTAGCAAGGTTGGACTTTTTATGCGACCCAGCATGGTGCCATGGTGGGTCCGTGGCATCAGCATCACTTGAATTTCTCAAAATTGGGAAGGATGCCCATGACAGCCACAGGAGCATTTTTTTCTGTGGACGGCCTAGGCAGCCTTTGCAACCACTAGCTAGGGAATATGCAAAATTATAAGAATCACATTTCTTTATAAAAAGCAAAGGAAAATATGCAAAGCCACCAAGGATACTCCACTAGGAAATATGCGTTGGTAAATAGAAAAAGGGGCAGGCAAGGACCAGGTCTCAGTCAAGGTTAAATCTCGGGGTTTTACCATTCGAAATATCTAAACGAATCTTTAAATTCAATATTCCACCCACTTTGCTAGACCAGCAGAGCCCTGATCACTGCAAAGGACTCAAGGACAAGTGCCTGGCTTTCTCCATGTATCAGCTATTGAAACAGCGGTACTATGGAATGGCACTCGCGGAGGAATGCCTGGATGTAACCCGTGATTTTTTCTTCAAGGAATTAATTGCTGCAGGCAAAACGTGACTATGAGAGGGCCTTCAGGATTGTTGAAATGGAGTTGGGGTTCTGCCATGACCACTTCTTTACCAAACATGCTGTCATCTTTGAACTGGAGGCAGGATTCTTCTCTCTCTTCCTGGTGAGGATTTTTCTCATTTCCACAGTTGTGTATTTTGTCCTGCAAGGTGCACTGTCTGTCAAGACACTCAACGCCATCATTGAAGTGCAAACCAAAAGGGCTGACGACATCATCACTCTCCTTGTTTTGGGCACAATCCTGCTGGTAGAGATACTGCAAGCTGCATTTTATTTGGCCTCGGATTGGTGCAAGGTGTCGGTTATCTGTAGGTATGTCACGAGATCTTGTTGTCAGCGCAGCGCTTTCATTGAGAAGCTTATCAGCTGTCTTAGCAGACTCACTTTATTCGGGTACTGGAAGAACAAGATTGGCCTGTACTCGGTAAGTTCGGGGAACACTTTACTCTGATTTGTCTGATGGTGAGTTCCGAACAGTCAAGAAAGCTGTTGCTAAGTCACTGGTATCTTGTGATGGTCTACCAACTAATGGGGAAGGGTCCTTAAGGCGGAATCGTGTGCTTGCACAGTTCTCTTGGGCATTGAGAGGACAGTCTCAGGAAGAGATCATGTTAATTTGGAATATAGCGACTTTTTACTTCAATATTGTGACACCTTATGTTGAAGAAGACACAAATTCCAATAGGCGATCGAGTTTCACTCAGCCTATTAAGATATTGCGCGTACTTGATGGAGTCTGCCCCAGAATTGCTTCCAGGAGATTTCGGAGATACAAAGGTGGCCATGGCTGACGTACAAGACGACTTCTCCAAACTTCAAGTACCCCTGGATTTGCTTAGCCGGGCAATGGATGAATTCCAAGACGAAGAGGAAGGCAGGAGTATCTTCATATATGAGAGGCGTGAAGCTCGGAAAGCAGCTCAAGGCCATGCCAAACGGTGCAATTGGTTGGAAGATAATTGCAGACTTCTGGGCTGAGAAGATTCTCTACATCGCACCAACGGATAATGTTAAAGGGCACATGGAACTTCTCGCGAAAGGCGGGGAGCTTCTGACCCACATCTGGGTGCTCCTCACTCATGCTGGTATTGTCAAGATTGACAGGGAGGAAGATAAGAAAGCCATGCCCAGGCGCCGACCATCCCAAGAGAATGTGTGATTCCAATTCAGGCTGATTGCTTTCTGTTTCAGTATCTCGCATTTGGTGTTCTTCCCTGCTTTCCCTTTTATTTACTTGAAAAACTTTGTCTCTGTTGTATTCTGTTTCTATGTGGTGTAACTCGACATTCCAACGGTGTGTGTCACTGCACCATTGATGTATCATTTCAGAATTGTCATATGCAACAATGGTCATGTATCATTTCAGAATTCCACTTCAGGCTGATTGCTTTCTGTATCTCATATAGTGTTCTTCCATGTTTTCCCTTTTATTTACTCATTTTGTTTCTTTTTACTCCGCATATAAGATTTGTCTTAAGTGAAACTTCGCGAAGTTTGACCAAATTTATATTAAAAAATATCAACATCTATAATACTTAGGATGTACAATATGAAAATTATTTCTTGATGCAGATATTAATTTGATAATGTGAATGTTGATCTTTTTTCTTACAATCTTGGTCAAACTTTATGAAATTTCACTTAAGACAAAGCTTATATATGCGGAGTAGAAAGAAATGGAGGGAGTACTTAAAAAACTTTTGCCTCTGTTGTATTCTATTTCTATCTGATGTAACACACCATTCCAACGGATTGGGTCATCTGCCACCGTTGATGTATCATTTCAGAATTGTCATATGCAACAATGGTCATGTATTCGAATGTGAGGGTTTGTGTTATAGGCTTGTCATTTCACTTGTATCTTATAGTTACCACAAGTGATTTTCTCTTGGTCACAACCACCGCGCGTTGCCAACGGCTCTGCCAGCAGAGAACTCATCACCACCTTCAGCAGCTACAACGACAGTCAACAGCAGCATCTCCTACTACACGGAGTGCTGTTTGCACAGCTCCATCATGCCAGCAATAAGTATGCCATTCACCTTGCTATCACGTAGCCTAATTTTGCATGGAACGCTACTAGTGCAGGCATAAATGTTGTAAGGAAAGTTCTTCAGTACATTTTTTCCCGCTGTTATCGCGCTCAGTCTGAGATTTTGTCTGCCAAACACTTCAAACATTTTGTTGTTTTTTCAGTTGGTGCACTGCAAGGCCTGTTGACAAACAATGTGGTTGCACTAAAAGGCTCTTGCCCAAATTGTGGTGACCAGGTCAGTTTTGCTTCTAGAAGTAGAGCCCATCATGGCTCCTTCTAGTGTTATAAAAATTGATCCATGTTTCTCTGAGTACAACATTTTGGTCATCTGAGTAAGCAAAGCATGTTCTTGCTAGGTCTTCGCATTTGTGAAGACGGATAAATCCATTAAAGCACCCCACAAGGCAGAATGCCATGTCTGCGAGTGTCTGTTGGAGTACTGTACTGAAGTCGAGGTATGTGAAATTACCTGTAATTTTCGTAAAGATTTTGCAGTACCAAAATGTATGGTTTTCGACATTTTTTTAATGGGAACCTGATTTATGTTGACAGTAGCAATGCACGCGAAACAGTGCTGTTGTGTTTTTGTCAAATTATGATCTTGCCTAATCTACATCAAAATTTCTTGCACAGTGCCATACTCTGCAATCGCTTCGCAATACTTTCTTCATTGAGAGAGTGATAGATGAGCACCTTCACGCCCCTATACCTTCATTGAGAGAGTGAGAGAGTCAAAATTCAGATTTGGAAGTCTTGGTGAAATTTTGCAGTTCTATATGTAGATTTTGTGACAGTGCAAAACAACATGTACCACGTTGTTCTGCGGAGATCTCTGTCTGGACCTAGAAGAAGCTGGGTTTATGGCCGGGTTTATATGGCGAGGCAAGGGCATCCTAGGAAACGGAGATGGATAAAAGACTAGAAACCCAACGATAGCTGTTGAAGAAAGAGGTCCATATCTGTTATGTTCTTATTGGTTGAAAGCCTGAAACACCTCCTGAAGATAGTAGTCTTGTTGCTCTGTAGTGCATATTGCCATTGTCCATTGATCAAACCAAGCAAGCATTTTGTAAAGCAGTACATTCTTTTCAGAGATATCCAAAATCTGCAGATGAACAGAATAATTGACGTATCTTCTATATCTAAATAGCTAGCCCCCATTAACTATTTCTCTCAACATGCAAGCATGCCACATCATCGCACGACATGCGTGAGAAAAGGCCCACCCCTACTACCACATGTCTCTCAACATGCAAGCATGCCACTTCATCATGACATGCATGAAAAAAAGACTCATCTCAACATGCAAACATACATAAGAATTTTCATTCTATTATGCTATATGTATTTAATAAACATTTTACAACTATATAGTAATCAAACATAATAAATTATATTTATTTTTAGTTTTAGTTTTTTATATTACTACTTCAAATATTCATGTTTCATACAACGAATCACATTGAAATATGTTGCAAAATATTCCCGCAACAACGTGCGGGGTATCATCTAGTTATCTTCAAAGATTCGCTCAACTAGAATTTGATTCTTCTAATTGATGTGTAAGTGCATGAAAAATGCTTAAGGTGTACTAGTGCACTAAGCCACCAAAAATCATATTCAAAAGTCATGCGAAAATCTCCAAAAAAAAAACTTCTACAACATGCATACACCATGTCACAACGTTTCAGGTCCGGGTTAATTTGATAAAGGATAATTGCACTAATTAATTAATCACTTGAGTAGTCAAGATGGAGTACATATGAAAGCAATTGAATGGCAAAAGCATGGATGCATTTTTGTAGATTCCTACTCTTTGAGTACTCAAGATTTAGTGGAAGTCCAAAGTGCTAAAGGTTCCTTCTCCAAAAATCATGCAAAAGCAAACAGTTGGAACAAACCGAGTGTGAAATCCTAAGGAAAAATTCCTATGGATTTTTGTAATCCTACGAATCAATCAAAAAAAAAACTTGAGGATTAGAATCCTCCAGGGCGGTGAAGGGCACCATCCAGACCAGGATCCTTCAGGGACCTGTTGATTTCCACAGGACGATCATCACTTCCACTACCAGCGTTCCATGTGACGTTGTATCTGTAGATGTGACGCTCCTGCTGAATGTTGCTACCATATGAAAAGTCACACCCCAAATTCTTACCACAGGATAAATAACCCAGCAGCTTGCTATAGAAAAATAAACACTTAATCAGGGCATCAAACCCATCTTCAGGCCAATGAAAAAGAAACAAATTGCAAGAACCCAGCCAGCCAGTCCATCATAACACTCAGAGAAAAGAAACAGATCGAAAAGTTAATACATCATGGCCTACAAAGTTGCTAGCATGGGAGGAGACGAAGCAAGACGAACGAACTGGAATCGTTCTTAAACCAAAGAGAGTGAACGAATACAACATACAGCTCTAGAAGCACAATGATGGAAACGGAAGCAAGTCGATGCGGGATCAAGGGAAGTGCAAGTACCTGACTCCGTATTGATGTAGCTTGTGTTTGTTGAATTCCAGAGCAGCAGGTGATAGAAACGGCAGCTTGACGATATCAGCTCCCAAGTCCTTCTAAGCTGTAGCAACAAAAACAGAGTTGTGCATTCAACTTGATAAGCAGAGGACTCTCAAATACTAGCTAAAAGTGTATTATAGGGTAATCAGCACTTGTATAAAATACTTTGCATCCCTTGCAATTCAAATAGTATTAATTGATTGAACAAAAAAAGAGTGTCTATTTTAAATTTCTATGGAATTGAAACTGTAAACTTTGGAATTACAGTAGACGGTGGTGAATGATACATATCAACACATAAACACACGATGATGGATGAATAAATTGGAACTTAATTAAATATGTCATGCAGAGGAGCAGATGAAAATGCAGGATAAATAGCCATATCTAGTCTCATCTCTCGTGCATGTACAGCTCCATATCAAATCATAGGTTATGTATGTAGATAGGGATGGAGTGGTCTGCTACTAGAAATTTGCGTGTCCGTATCGATGCCATATTGCATATGCTGTGTATGTATCTGGGGTTGGGCTGCTTCTTAATTACCTGCGGATTTTTAGAGCACATCTGGCCAGCTTGCCTTCTCAGTCGGTCTCCGCGATCACTTCTAGTCTGGGTATACAAGCTGAGGAGCAAAGAAAATGGAACAATTAATTTGAATTGGTTGCTTAGAGAATTAAATTACTCAAGCCAAAACTACAGAAGCCTGAGGGATAGGACTTACGATCACGAGAGATATCAATGGTGGGACGGTTGGGATGCATGTCCGCTGCAAGCCTCACCACAGGCTTTGCTTCCTCCATAAACGTATCTGGGGTGAAGGAAAGTTCAGTCCAAAGGCGAACCGAGACTCGCTGGAGGGAAGGGAGGTGGTCCATGCCCATGTTCAGGTCACCGCCAGCGATGTCCTTTGCTCCGGAAAAGAACTCGAGGAATTCAAGCCTTGGCATATGTAACACCGCTATGTAATGAGCTACAGTGATCCACCATATTAATGCCAAGTCAACAGAGATTTGCAATGATAATCATGTTGGATTAAAATCTCATTTCAAATTCTGCCACCGAATTCAAATTCAAATGCAATTGAAATTTGGAGTTGCACAAAAGTTGCTGGAAAAATGTTCATCATTTGGCATAAATTCCAAAACAAATGATGTTAAGAAAAACAACATCACCATCAATGCTAAATGTGGGCTAGGGCATTTAAACAGTGCAAAAACAGCACTTAAAAATGCATTTCCATTTTTGAAAAATTCAAATGAAATCATATTTTCATCAAACCAATTTCTGGTGATAGAGAATATTGCATTGTAATATTTGGACCAAGTCACACATTTTACAAAACTCAGTTGGAGGCCTAGCAATTACAAAACAGAAACTAGAACAGAAATTAGAAAATAGAAAAGGAAAACGGTTAGCCGCTACTGTGCCTATGGGCTCGAGTGAAACAGTGCGCGGCCCAGCCCATTTGCGGGTCGTCTCCCTCCTCCTCGCGCGCTGTCGCTCCCGCGCATCGACACGGCGGCGCCCGCCTCGCTGTCGTCCATCCGGCGGCTCCGCGGCGCCGATAAGGACTCCCCTGGTCGCTCCCCTCTCTCCCCGAAACCCTAGAGCCACCAGAACCCCCTCTCGTCCCCTCCCTCACTCCCATTCGAGCTCGCCCGAAACCTCCCGCGGTCGCCGTCGTCGATCCCGCGCCCTCCGTCACCGCCTCGCCTCGCCGAGATGATGTGAAGCTCCGCCGTCGTCCGCTGCTCCGCCTGCGTCAACCCATCGGGGCCGGGGAGCACCACATTGAGCTCCTCGAGCTCATCTTCTTCCTCGGGTCACCGGCGACCGTCGCCGATTCCGGCGACCTCTGCTGCTCCGAAACCGTCAAGGGCCTTTCTTGTGCCGCTAGGTGAGCCGCTCCTCCTCTCCCCGCGCTCCTCTGCCCTCCTGCGCCTCCGTAGCCGTCTCTGTCGCCGCTGTCCGAACTGTGCTCCGCCGCATCGCTCGCCGCCGTCCGTTTAGTCGCCGTCGTGCTCAAACGAGCACGGCTTCGTGCTCAGTGCATCTGCGCGGGCCCAATACACCCATCCACGCGCTCTGCCGAGCCCCGTAGCGTCGATCCCGAGCTCCTCTTGCTCCGGCCGCCGCCTGCCGTCGTCGCCGCCGTTGCCTAGGACCTCCCCGACCCCAGCCGACCCTGCCATCGGTCGCGGCGTCGAACGGCCTTTCGAACGCGACCGCCCGCGCCCATTTTGGTAGCCTGTGGGCGAATTCCGACCACGGCCGAGCCGCGCCGCCGCGGAAACGGCCGCCGCCGACTAGCCGCCGGCGCGCTGACGTGGCCGGTCAACGGGGGTCGCTAATGACGCCCTGTGTGACTGACGGATGGGCCCCAACGCTTAATTAATTTCGGATTAGATTAAACCGCTAATAAACTAACCCTAATAGCCACTGACAGTAGGGCCCACCTCTAATTAATCACCGTTTAGTTAAAATTAAATCCGGATTAACCCCACTGTCTATGACAGGTGGGGCCAGCCACTATTCCAGTGGATAAGCTCTGCTGAGTCAGCAGCTGACTCAGCAGGCCGGCCCCACATGTCAGCCTCTCTGGGCTGACCGCTGACTGGACCGCTGACCCAGTCAATGGGCCCACTGGTCAGCCACTGTGCTGGTCAGCTGGGTACGTTTCTGGGTACCCGTAGCATTTTGCATTTAATATTTTTCGAAATAAAAATAATCCAGAAATTCCAGAATATTAATAAAACTTTAGAAAATCATATCTTTTAAACCGTAACTCGGATTAAAATAATTTATATATGAAAAACGATCAGAAAAATATGAAGAATTCGAATATCCTACCCACATACCTGCCACACCCCTCTAACATACCGAACATGGAACTTTTTGACTGATTTCGATAAATGAATAGTACCTAACTTTAATAAAATAAATCCAAATAAAGTCCTAAATTAACTAAAACATTTAGTTAGGCAGTAAAACACCTCTGCATATCATTTAGGCATGTCATGCATAGTGATTGCATTTTTGCCGTGGATTTATTGTTTCTTCTCCCCCCCCTTCTTTCCGATAGCCTCCGAGATCGACGCTGCTCAGGAGACCGACGACCCCTCTGACGCTCCCACCTTTGCCGCAGAGCTTCCAGGCAAGAAAAACCCCTTGACGCATGCCTATATCACCTATTCTCTCTCTTCCTCTTGCTTGCATTAGAAAATTGCTACTGCTATGTTTTATCCTATTTCTGATGCATAGCCTGTCCTTGTAACTGTTATTGATACCTGCCTGTTATCCAAACTGCTAAGAATAGGTTGGATGGTAGTAACCCTCTGTGGCCCCTCTTCCTTGCTGTAGTTGCCCCGCCTTAGTACCTGTGCCCAATCGATATGATCGTCGGGCTGAGACCAGTTCATCACCACACATCCCCCCTAAGTTGCTCGACGCTGCAGAGCTAACATCGAGTGCCGAGGGTGATACCCCTTATCTCACTCCCGATGATGCCTCTGTAGTTCAGCTAGTCGGTTGTGGGTTACCAACGGTGATTCCTCTTCCCCACCTCCGATAAAGCTTCTGTCGTGCAACCCCGCTTGTGTGAACACCATCGAGGGTGATTCCTCCGTGTTCACCTTGCCGGATACATCTAATGGGAATCCAACGAGGGTGATTCCTCGGATTCCTGCTTGATGTTATGGACACACGGTTACTTGCACTTTATTACATATACCTAGATAAAGTCGGGTCGACCCCGAGGGGTACCCGCGAGAGATGTGGAGTCGGGTTGACCATGAGGGTACCCGCGTGATGAATACGTGGTACGGCCGGGCATTCTTAGCCCTTGCCGTAAGTCCAGGAGACGGGGCGACGGGGTCACAGGTTCGTGAGTCTCTGCTCGTTTCCGCGCGCTCCAAAGGCACTAAGGGTTAGGATATGTAATCTGAGTAGGCCTCTGGCCTTTTCGCGCTAACCAGCACGTGGGAATAATATGGGTACTCGGCACCGTATGTATCAGCCGAAAGCTTTGTCAGACGTCCAGTTCAGCAGTGCGGCACGGCTGGGCCGGCGCCATCCAGGACAGAGGTGGTGCCTGGACCCGCGTGTGCGCAACGACCCGGAGTGCAAAGGGGGATGGGCCCAAGAACCCTGAGCGCTTAGGATGTAGACCGGCGGGGACCTCTCTGCTGAGCTCTAGGTGGGGCTGCGGTGTGTCGATCAGCCGAGGCCGGGCATGACCCAGAAAAGTGTGTCCGGCCAGAGTTAATCGAGCGTGTTGGGTAACAGTAGTGCACCCCTGCAGGGAAGTATATCTATTCGAATAGCCGTGTCCACGGTAACAGGACGCTCGGAAAATATCCCGATCTTCTACAACTAGAAATGGGTTAAATGTATTGGCTCCGGGATCGCTTTCTCTCAGGGAGTCGAGGAAGGATCTCTGGGCGTGATTGCTGCTTAATGCTACTATTATATTAATGTTCTGATCTGTACTCTTCTTATGCTGCAAGACACTGAAGATGCTAGTCTTCGATAGGCTAGGCTTTTCCCTCTCCTCTGGCATTTCTGCAGATCAGTCCACATATACAGCCCTTCTTTGATACCAGTGCATAAGTAGAATAGTTCTGATGTAAGTCTTGCGAGTACTTTGGATGAGTACTCACGGTTGCTCTGCTATTCTTTTCCCCATACCCATTTGATGATACATCAGACGATGGAGCCCAGGAGCAGGAGATCCCCAGAGGCGCCTACGACGTGGAGATCCCCGACGACCAGGAGTAGTTTAGGAGGCTCCCAGGCAGGAGGCCTTGCCTCTTTCAATCAGAGCTGTTGATTGTTTTCGCCTTCTTAAGGCATCTTGTTTAACTTTGTGTCTGTACTCAGATACTTTTGCTTCCGCTGATGCTTGTATGACATCGAGCTTATGTATTCGAGCCCTCGAGGCCCCTGGCTTGTAATATAAAGCTTGTATTATTTTAATTTGTGTCTAGAGTTGTGTTGTGATATCTTCTCGTGAGTCCCTAGGCTTGATCGTGTGCATTTGCGTGTATGATTAGTGCACGATTAAGTCAGGGGCGTCACAAGTTGGTATCAGAGCCGACTGCCTGTAGGAATACCCCTTTCCAACTCCTTGGCCGAAGTTGAGTCTAGTCTCCAAAAATTGTTTTACTAACATGGTTGTGTGGCTTACGGGGCCACGTCGCCAATAGGTGGTATTAGGATCTTTTATTCCTCTTCCTTACTCTGGGACTTTGCTCTCTCCCCTATTCGGGTTAAAGTTTTGCTAACTCTAACATTAGGTTCTCGTGATCACATCCACCCGGAGTTCTGCATTATCCCCCCTTTCTTCAAGATGAGAGCCAGGATTCTGCTGCACAATGTTCACGGACCATAGGATCCTTTTATCGAGGACCCCCCCTGTGTTGTCCCTTGCAGATTCCTCGCTCCAATAGTTTTCTTCGACGTGATGTAGTCTTTGCTATCTCTCGTTGTGTATTCCTCACCGCGTGCCTGCGCGCCGCTTAGTTTGTCTAGCTGCGTGTGTTTACGAACTCGCGCTGTCCGTTGATATCCAATTCTGTGCATAGATTTGTATGTCTTTAATGACTACTAATATGTATCTATTGCACTTCCTGTTCATTGCTCATGTTACGTCATGAAAAACTCCTTTCACATGGAGTTGTTCTTGCTAAACTGCCCCTGTTGTTTTGGCAGAATGGCAGAAGATCCTCCGCCGCCACCCTATATTGCCGCAATGATGCAGCAGTTTGAACTGAACCGTCAGCTCAACGAAAGTCTGGTGAACCATTTGGAACGCAACGATGCTCGTCAGGGGCCTGGCCCGATATCACTTCAAGATTTCGTGCGCCTCAACCCGTCTGTTTACCGCAACTCCACCAATCCTATGGATGCTGATGATTGGCTTCGCGATATCCTGTTTGAAATGGAGTCCGCTAAAGTTGCCCCTGACAGTTACGTCACCTTTGCGGCATTTCATCTGAAAGGTCCAGCTGCTCAATGGTGGGAAAGCCACAGGCGTGTGCTGCCTGCTGGGACAATAATCACTTGGCAGGAATTTCAGTCAGCTTTTCGTGCACGGCACATTCCTCAGGGTCTGATGGACCAGAAGAAGCAGGAGTTCCGCAAACTTACTCAGGGCAAAATGACTGTGGATGAATATCAGAGGAAATTTCTCGAATTATCCCGCTATGCTGAAGATGACGTCTACACTGACGCTCGCAAGCAGGAGAAATTCCGTGAAGGGCTGCATCCTGATATAAAGCTCGCACTTGCTGTTCATGAAGCTGCAGACTTTGCAATGCTTGTCAGCCAGTCTTTCTGAATTGAAACTGCTTTGAATAAGTACCAGGAGTCGCTCAAGCGCACTCGTGACGTTGGCTCATCTTTGGGTCAGCCTGCTCAGAAACGTCGAGTCTGGAGCCCGCACAATGTTTTTCACCGCCCCGCTCCAACACCGAGGCCTTCTTATGTTGCACCTCGTCTGCCTCCACCGCCACGACAACGGAATATCCCAAGTGGACAGCCCAATACTATGGCTCCTCCCCATAATGATGAGAATTGCTTCAAGTATGGACAGCCAGGGCACCGTGCTCTTAACTGTCGCCAGGATCAGCCCCAGAATGCATCACGACCTCCTGCTGGTCGTAAGAGGGGTCGTCGAAATCATCATCCCAGGAACGCTGACGCCAGACCACCTGCTCGTCAACGTATTCGTATCAACCATGTCAAGATGGAAGAAGCTCGTCAAGACACCAAAATTGTGATGGGTGCCCTTCTAGTGAATTCAATCCCAGCTTATGTTCTCTTTGATTCTGGAGCATCACACTCCTTCATGTCCGAAAGTTTCGCGCGAAGCCATGATATGCCTTTCGAGGAGATGTCCACCCCTTTAGTAATCCAGTCACCCGGAGCAAATTGGCAAACTAACATGGTAAGCCACGGTAACCACATTGAGATTGGAGGATTGGTGTTCCCCGTTTCTCTCATTGCCCTCAAGACCGCCGACATAGACATCATTCTGGGTATGGATTGGTTGAAACCTCATAAAGCTTTGATTGACTGCGCCACTGAAACGGTCCGACTCACGCACCCTTCCGGCCAGACAGTCAGATACTCAACTCGAACAGTTCAAAATGCTGAGAGCCAGATATATGATCTGAATGCGTTGAATGCTTCACCTCTTGAAGGAATTGAGAACGTTCCAGTTGTTCGTGATTTTCCGGATGTCTTTCCAGAAGAACTTCCAGGAATACCCCCTGTTAGAGCTGTCGAGTTCGTCATCGACTTGAAACCAGGCACTACCCCTATTGCTAAGCGTCCGTACAAGATGCCACCGCATGAACTCCTTGAACTTAAGGAGGAAATCGACAAGTCACTTAAAAAGGGTTTCATACGCCCCAGTTCTTCTGCTTGGGGAGCACCTTCGCTCTTTGTTAAGAAGAAGGATGGTACGAATCGGTTGGTTCAAGATTATCGACCTATCAACCAGGCTACAATTCAGAACAAATATCCGCTTCCCCGGATCAACGATCTTTATGACCAGCTTGCTGGATCCTCTGTGTTCTCTAAACTCGACTTAAGGTTGGGTTATCATCAGATCCGAGTTCGCAAAGAGGATATTCCGAATGGGTCATATGAATACACGGTCATGTCCTTTGGATTAACTAATGCTCCAGCAACTGATGAACTACATCTTCATGGATTACCTCGACAAATTCGTCGTGGTTTATCTGGATGATATTCTTATATATTCGAAGAATGAAGAAGAGCATGCTGAACATCTTCGGCTTGTACTGGAGAAGCTGCGTGAACATCAACTGTATGCCAAGTATTCCAAGTGTGAGTTCTGGTTATCTGAAGTGACTTATCTCGGTCACGTGATTTCCAAAGATGGCATTGCTGTTAACCCAGAACGAGTTCAGGCCATTCTTGACTGGACTCCTCCGAAGAATGTCAAGCAAGTCAGAAGTTTTCTCGGCCTTGCAAGCTATTGTCGTCGCTTTGTCGAGAACTTCTCAAAGATTGCCAAGCCTCTGACTAATCTGCTTCACAAAGGCGTAAAGTTTGAGTAGACAGATAAATGTCAGGAAAGTTTCCAGACCCTAAAGGACAAGCTGACTTCTGCACCAGTGCTTGCTCCTCCGGATTCTCGCAAAGATTTCGTGATTTATTGCGACGCCTCTCGCCAGGGATTAGGCTGTGTCCTGATGCAAGAACGAAGAGTAATTGCTTATGCCTCACGACAATTGCGTCCTCATGAAGAGAATTATCCAATGCATGATCTTGAACTTGCTGCAGTGATTTATGCATTGAAGCTATGGCGGCATTACCTTCTCGGTAACCGATGTGAGATCTATACTGATCACCAAAGTCTGAAGTATTTGTTTACTCAGCCGGATCTCAATCTCCGCCAACAGCGATGGTTGGAAACAATTACGGACTATGACTGTGGCATTTCATATACCCCTGGCAAGGCTAATGTGATGGCCGATGCCTTGAGCCGCAAGTCCTATTGTAACAACCTCATGGTTCAGCGAGCTCAACCTCGTCTGTATGAAGAACTGCGCAAGCTGAACATCCACATTGTTCCACAGGGTTCTCTTAATACCCTTGTTATACAGCCAGATCTTCTGAATGCTGTTAAGCGTGCGCAAGCTAAAGATGCTGAAGTTGACCTCATGAAAAGGGATCTTCACCTTGAAAAGTACAGAGATTTCTCGCTTGTTGAAGATGGAACTTTGTATTTCAAAGACCGCATTGTGGTACCTCGGTTCGAATTGATGACTGACAAGGTCATGAAGGAGGCACACGATACACCACTGTCTATTCATCCGGGTAGCACCAAGATGTATCGTGATCTTCAACAAAGGTACTGGTGGTCTAGAATGAAGCAGGATATTGCTCGATATGTTGCTGAATGTGACGTTTGTCGTCGCGTTAAAGCAGAACATCAGAAGCCTGCTGGAGTTCTGCAACCGCTTCCTATTCCTTTATGGAAATGGGACAAAGTGCAAATGGATCTTATCACTGGACTTCCCAGGTCTCAGAAGGGTCATAATGCTATTCTCGTCGTTATTGACCAACTCTCCAAAGTTGCACACTTTCTGCCAGTCAAGGAGACGATCACTGCTAGTCAGTTGGCAGATTTGTATATCTCCAGGATTGTATCCCTCCACGGTATTCCGAAGGAGATCAGTTTAGACCGTGGCAGTCTCTTCACTTCACACTTCTGGAATAGTTTCCAACAAGCTATGGGAACTCATATTACCTGGAGTTCAGCTTATCACCCCCAGTCCCAAGGCCAAGTCGAAAGAGTGAATCAAGTGCTTGAAGATATGCTCCGTGCTTGTGTTATTTCATTTGGCAAGAAGTGGGAAGAATCTCTCCCGTATGCCGAATTCTCTTACAACAACAGCTATCAAGCCAGTTTGAAAATGGCCCCCTTCGAAGTGCTATATGGACGTAAGTGTCGAACCCCTCTGAACTGGTCAGAAACTGGGGAACGACCGCTCATTGGTCCGGATATTATCCAACACGCCGAAGAGCAAGTCCGAATTGTGCGAGAAAATCTCAAAGCTGCTCAAGCTCGCCAGAAGAGCAATTATGATCGTAAACACTGGGGATCGATCTATCAACCTGGTGAGCAAGCTTAACTGCGTGTCACTCCTATGAAGGGCACTCACCGCTTCGGAATCAAGGGCAAACTAGCTCCTCGCTACATCGGCCCCTTCCGCATTCTCGCCAGATGTGGACATGTGGCTTATAAATTGGAGTTGCCGCCACAATTCTCTCACATCCACGATGTCTTCCATGTGTCACAACTCCGCCGTTGCTTCAAAGAATCTCCGCACCGAGCAGTGGATCATGAGATGCTTGATCTGCAAGATGATCTATCTTATAAGGGGCATCCGGTCCGCATTCTCGATCAAGCTGAACGTCGGACCCGCCAGAAGACTACCAAGTTCCTGAAAGTGCAGTGGTCAAATCATAATGAAGATGAAGCCACTTGGGAACGCGAGGATCGTCTTCGGGAGGAATACCCCGATTTGTTTCCTTCTACCTCCTGAATTCTCGGGACGATAATTTCTTTTAGGGGAGGAGAATTGTAACACCCCTATGTAATGAGCTACAGTGATCCACCATATTAATGCCAAGTCAACAGAGATTTGCAATGATAATCATGTTGGATTAAAATCTCATTTCAAATTCTGCCACCGAATTCAAATTCAAATGCAATTGAAATTTGGAGTTGCACAAAAGTTGCTGGAAAAATGTTCATCATTTGGCATAAATTCCAAAACAAATGATGTTAAGAAAAACAACATCACCATCAATGCTAAATGTGGGCTAGGGCATTTAAACAGTGCAAAAACAGCACTTAAAAATGCATTTCCATTTTTGAAAAATTCAAATGAAATCATATTTTCATCAAACCAATTTCTGGTGATAGAGAATATTGCATTGTAATATTTGGACCAAGTCACACATTTTACAAAACTTAGTTGGAGGCCTAGCAAAACAGAAACTAGAACAGAAATTAGAAAATAGAAAAGGAAAACGGTTAGCCGCTACTGTGCCTATGGGCTCGAGTGAAACAGTGCGCGGCCCAGCCCATTTGCGGGTCGTCTCCCTCCTACTCGCGCGCTGTCGCTCCCGCGCGTCGACACGGCGGCGCCCGCCTCGCTGTCGTCCATCCGGCGGCTCCGCGGCGCCGATAAGGCCTCCCCTGGTCGCTCCCCTCTCTCCCCGAAACCCTAGAGCCACCAGAACCCCCTCTCGTCCCCTCCCTCACTCCCATTCGAGCTCGCCCGAAACCTCCCGCGGTCGCCGTCGTCGATCCTGCGCCCTCCGTCACTGCCTCGCCTCGCCGAGATGATGTGAAGCTCCGCCGTCGTCCGCTGCTCCGCCTGTGTCAACCCATCGGGGCCGGGGAGCACCACATTGAGCTTCTCGAGCTCATCTTCTTCCTCGGGTCACCGGCGACCGTCGCCGATTCCGGCGACCTCTGCTGCTCCGAAACCATCAAGGGTCTTTCTTGTGCCGCTAGGTGAGCCGCTCCTCCTCTCCCCGCGCTCCTCTACCCTCCTGCGCCTCCGTAGCCGTCTCTGTCGCCGCCGTCCGAACTGTGCTCCGCCGCATCGCTCGCCGCCGTCCGTTTAGTCGTCGTCGTGCTCAAATGAGCACGGCTTCGTGCTCAGTGCATCTGCGCGGGCCCAATACACCCATCCACGCGCTCTGCCGAGCCCCGTAGCGTCGATCCCGAGCTCCTCTTGCTTCGGCCGCCGCCTGCCGTCGTCGCCGCCGTTGCCTAGGACCTCCCCGACCCCAGCCGACCCTGCTATCGGTTGCGGCGTCGAACGGCCGTTCGAACGCGACCGCCCGCGCCCATTTTGGTAGCCTGTGGGCGAATTCCGACCACGGCCGAGCCGCGCCGCCGCGGAAACGGTCGCCGCCGACTAGCCGCCGGTGCGCTGACGTGGCCGGTCAATGGGGGTCGCTAATGACGCCCTGTGTGACTGACGGATGGGCCCCAGCGCTTAATTAATTTCGGATTAGATTAAACCGCTAATAAACTAACCCTACTAGCCACTGACAGTAGGGCCCACCTCTAATTAATCACCGTTTAGTTAAAATTAAATCCGGATTAACCCCACTGTCTATGACAGGTGGGGCCAGCCACTATTCCAGTGGATAAGCTCTGCTGAGTCAGCAGCTGACTCAGCAGGCCGGCCCCACATGTCAGCCTCTCTGGGCTGACCGCTGACTGGACCGCTGACCCAGTCAATGGGCCCACTGGTCAGCCATTGTGCTGGTCAGCTGGGTACGTTTCTGGGTACCCGTAGCATTTTGCATTTAATATTTTTCGAAATAAAAATAATCCAGAAATTCCAGAATATTAATAAAACTTTAGAAAATCATATCTTTTAAACCGTAACTCGGATTAAAATAATTTATATATGAAAAACGATCAGAAAAATATGAAGAATTCGAATATCCTACCCACATACCTGCCACACCCCTCTAACATACCGAACATGGAACTTTTTGACTGATTTCGATAAATGAATAGTACCTAACTTTAATAAAATAAATCCAAATAAAGTCCTAAATTAACTAAAACATTTAGTTAGGCAGTAAAACACCTCTGCATATCATTTAGGCATGTCATGCATAGTGATTGCATTTTTGCCGTGGATTTATTGTTTCTTCTCCCCCCCTTCTTTCCGATAGCCTCCGAGATCGACGCTGCTCAGGAGACCGACGACCCCTCTGACGCTCCCACCTTTGCCGCAGAGCTTCCAGGCAAGAAAAACCCCTTGACGCATGCCTATATCACCTATTCTCTCTCTTCCTCTTGCTTGCATTAGAAAATTGCTACTGCTATGTTTTATCCTATTTCTGATGCATAGCCTGTCCTTGTAACTGTTATTGATACCTGCCTGTTATCCAAACTGCTAAGAATAGGTTGGATGGTAGTAACCCTCTGTGGCCCCTCTTCCTTGCTGTAGTTGCCCCGCCTTAGTACCTGTGCCCAATCGATATGATCGTCGGGCTGAGACCAGTTCATCACCACACATCCCCCCTAAGTTGCTCGACGCTGCAGAGCTAACATCGAGTGCCGAGGGTGATACCCCTTATCTCACTCCCGATGATGCCTCTGTAGTTCAGCTAGTCGGTTGTGGGTTACCAACGGTGATTCCTCTTCCCCACCTCCGATAAAGCTTCTGTCGTGCAACCCCGCTTGTGTGAACACCATCGAGGGTGATTCCTCCGTGTTCACCTTGCCGGATACATCTAATGGGAATCCAACGAGGGTGATTCCTCGGATTCCTGCTTGATGTTATGGACACACGGTTACTTGCACTTTATTACATATACCTAGATAAAGTCGGGTCGACCCCGAGGGGTACCCGCGAGAGATGTGGAGTCGGGTTGACCATGAGGGTACCCGCGTGATGAATACGTGGTACGGCCGGGCATTCTTAGCCCTTGCCGTAAGTCCAGGAGACGGGGCGACGGGGTCACAGGTTCGTGAGTCTCTGCTCGTTTCCGCGCGCTCCAAAGGCACTAAGGGTTAGGATATGTAATCTGAGTAGGCCTCTGGCCTTTTCGCGCTAACCAGCACGTGGGAATAATATGGGTACTCGGCACCGTATGTATCAGCCGAAAGCTTTGTCAGACGTCCAGTTCAGCAGTGCGGCACGGCTGGGCCGGCGCCATCCAGGACAGAGGTGGTGCCTGGACCCGCGTGTGCGCAACGACCCGGAGTGCAAAGGGGGATGGGCCCAAGAACCCTGAGCGCTTAGGATGTAGACCGGCGGGGACCTCTCTGCTGAGCTCTAGGTGGGGCTGCGGTGTGTCGATCAGCCGAGGCCGGGCATGACCCAGAAAAGTGTGTCCGGCCAGAGTTAATCGAGCGTGTTGGGTAACAGTAGTGCACCCCTGCAGGGAAGTATATCTATTCGAATAGCCGTGTCCACGGTAACAGGACGCTCGGAAAATATCCCGATCTTCTACAACTAGAAATGGGTTAAATGTATTGGCTCCGGGATCGCTTTCTCTCAGGGAGTCGAGGAAGGATCTCTGGGCGTGATTGCTGCTTAATGCTACTATTATATTAATGTTCTGACCTGTACTCTTCTTATGCTGCAAGACACTGAAGATGCTAGTCTTCGATAGGCTAGGCTTTTCCCTCTCCTCTGGCATTTCTGCAGATCAGTCCACATATACAGCCCTTCTTTGATACCAGTGCATAAGTAGAATAGTTCTGATGTAAGTCTTGCGAGTACTTTGGATGAGTACTCACGGTTGCTCTGCTATTCTTTTCCCCATACCCATTTGATGATACATCAGACGATGGAGCCCAGGAGCAGGAGATCCCTGGAGGCGCCTACGACGTGGAGATCCCCGACGACCAGGAGTAGTTTAGGAGGCTCCCAGGCAGGAGGCCTTGCCTCTTTCAATCAAAGCTGTTGATTGTTTTCGCCTTCTTAAGGCATCCTGTTTAACTTTGTGTCTGTACTCAGATACTTTTGCTTCCGCTGATGCTTGTATGACATCGAGCTTATGTATTCGAGCCCTCGAGGCCCCTGGCTTGTAATATAAAGCTTGTATTATTTTAATTTGTGTCTAGAGTTGTGTTGTGATATCTTCCTGTGAGTCCCTAGGCTTGATCATGTGCATTTGCGTGTATGATTAGTGCACGATTAAGTCGGGGGCGTCACAGCATAGCTCCTCGTGGAAACATATATGGCCCTGTCTGAAATAGCTTGAACGAGCACTCCTTCAAACATGGGAATGCATCAGCGCCAACAATGAAGCTTTTGACACGTGTGTACAGAGTTCTGTATGACATCAGCCGGAGATAGCAAAGAGCGGGCAGCTTCCCAAGGATCTGAATGTCGACCTCCGTCCGCACCCTATCCACAGCTATAGAGAGGGAGGAGAGGAGGGGAAACGATGATGAAGTGATCCACATAGGCAATGTCGTGGTCCATGTAGAAAACACAAAGGTACGGAGGTGTGGAGGAGGCACCCAGTTGTCCAAGATGGCATCAAACCGTTTGAAGCGGAAATTTTTAATTGATAGACTTTGCATTTTCCGCAGATTGCTCAGAGACACCATCTAAGTATTACATGCGCTCTTATCGTTTACCTCATCATCTCCATCATCGTCTTCATTGTTGTCATCATCATCATCTCCATCATCGTGCGCAATCCAAGGTTGTGTCTTCCACCGTTTACACCACACGAGGTGAAGCACCCTCAGCTCCGTCAGCTGGCCTAGCTCTTCAAAAATCGCAGAAGAATCATCCA
The DNA here is from genome assembly GCA_039707655.1 of Elymus sibiricus. NCBI lineage: Eukaryota > Viridiplantae > Streptophyta > Magnoliopsida > Poales > Poaceae > Elymus > Elymus sibiricus. The sequence goes on from CM077664.1 coordinate 41,312,067, forward strand.
CATACAGTTCAGTAAGCTCTTCTAAGGAAGTCAGGTTACCCATCCCAACTGGCATTTTGGTATAACTTTCAACATATAGGCACATTAAATGTCTTAGACGAACGATACTTGGCGGCACCACATTTCCACTTCCTCTTAAATCCAATGTCTCCAGAAACTTTAACTTTCCTACTTCCATAAGGTGCTCGCCAACAACTGTTTTCCCTAGCCCTAGGTACCTCAGGTGTAATAAATTCTCAACATGCCTAAGATCAATCTTGAGGCTACTTTCGTCAAGATAACAACGTTCTAAATCCAATACACGTAATAGTTGAAAGCATGAAAAACTCTGAATCAGATCAACATCAGTTCTAAAGAGAGTAACAGACCTCACTTGTGACATGCTTGTGGTGTCGGTCTGAGGGGTGTTGAGCTCTGGTATGCTATTTTGAAAGGACAACCTGCGCACTTTGCTCTGTGAATTCACCGTGCTCCCCTCTGTACCATCCAATATAGTAACAAAATTCTCTCCACTTGACAAAGAACATATAAGATCAAGCACCATATCATGTACACGACAAGCTCTCGCCCTGCCTTCATAATCAAAATCTAGTGATTGAATCAAGTTTCTATTTGCGAGCTCATTGAAGTAACTCTCTCCAAGCTCAAAGAGTCTAGTTTCTTGTTTTCCACGTTGGATAAAGCCTTCGGCTATCCACCTCCATATAATCGGTCTCTCCTGATCTCATAATCTTCAGGAAATATACTGAGATATAGTAAACAGGTCTTGAGATGAGAAGGTAGGTCATAATAGCTAAAAGATAGAATCCTTTGCATGTCCTTCGCACTAGGTCCTTCTGCAAGTCCCCGGCCAATAGATTTGAGTAAGTTCTCCCATTGGTACTTTGGCTTTATCTCTTGATCATTACTGGCTAAAAGACTAGCCATAGTAACCACGGCCAGAGGTACTCCACCACATTTCTTCAAGATTTCTCTGGACACTTGCTCCAATTCAGGAGGACATTCAATTCCTTGAGGAAATATTCTTTTGTAGAAGAGCCTTTTGGAGTCATCATTGGTAAGAGGTTTCATCTCATAAACTATATCATCACCAGAAGAGCAACATGCTTTAGAGACACTACCTATGCGGGTTGTAGTCATTACTCGACTACCGAGATTGTTGTTAGAAAAGGCACACTTGATAAATCCCCATGCATCTTCATCCCATATGTCATCAATTACAATGAGGTACCTGTATGGTTTTTTGAGAGTGTTAGTGTGCAAATCAACCAAGATATAATCAGGTTTATTTTTTTTTCCAATAATCTATGATAGGGAGTCCACAAAAAAAAGGTGCTTATAGCTCAAGGAATGTATATCAAAGATTAATAGGTTACTGCAAAGTGCATAACTGGAAGATGCCTACAAAACACAAAAATAAGGCAACAGCATTGTTTTTTTTCCAATAATCTATGATAGGGAGGGAGTTCACAAACACGTTTGGTGCTCTGTTCATAGTACCTCTTATGCCGAAGAAACATTTTCAGTTCACTGATGAGTTGGTCTTCATCCCTAATAGCTTCATTGATGTTTGCAAACTTGCTCCTGTCAAGCTCATATAACATCTTCTTGAAAATCCTTTTTATATCAGGACTCCGAGACACGGAAACAAAAGCTCCGCAATCAAATTGCCCTTTGATCTCTTCATACACTGCTTTGGCAAGAGTTGTCTTGCCCAGCCCTCCAACTCCAACAATGGACATGGTCTTCAACTGCTGCTTGGACCTCTCGTCCCTGTCAGACAGAAATTTCTTGATGAGCTCATCCCGTGTATCTCCGATGCCAACCAGCTCCGAGACATCCTTGTGCACAGCCTTGAGGCGAGGATCAATGGCATCCGGGGCACTGCTAGTGTGCGCCTCAAGCATGTACCTCCGCGCAGCTCGCCGAGCTCCTTGGCGAGCTCCTGCGCTTCCTTGATGGCGTCAGAGATCTGGTGCAAGGCCCTGCCTTTGCTGAACAACTTGGCGGTCTTCTTCAGGAACTTCTTGACCCTGTTCTTGATGTTGTTCGGGCCAGGGGCAGTGTCATGGCCGCCGCCACCCTCCACGCGGACCATGAACGCGTCCACGGCGTCCTCCATGCCGTAGGAGAGCTCCCTCACCTTGCCCGCTCAGATCCGGACCTGCCCGTCGACCTGCTCCGGCGGCGCGTCGCCCACCTTGCGGAGGACGGCGTGCATCACCTCCAGCTCCGTGACGAGGGAGGTGACGCCTTTCCTCACGCGCTTCTCCAGGTTGTACTCGTCCAGGAGCAGCTCCGCGAGCTTGCGGAGGAGCGGGACCAGCGTCCCCGTCGCCACCTGCATTGCTGCTCAACAAACCTTTGCCTCTAGCTCGGATCTTTTGCTTGCAGGCAGCGCGCTGGGTGGGAAGCCAAGGGGCGGCGCCACCGCAGCTGCCCCGGCCGTTGCCGCTCGTCGCACCTGAGCGCCGACCCCGGCGACGGAGCAGCTCTGCTCCCAGATCGGCGTCGCTCTTGCTGGTGTGGTGTGGTGAGGGACAGAGTGTGGGCGACTCCGCGTGACTGCGTGGACTGCTTTCTTTTTCCTTTGTTTTGAGAGAGACTGAGCGTGGACTCGGTTTACCAGTTCCTGCTGCTTTTTTTTTTTTTTGAGTAATACCAGTTCCTGCTGCTGGTTTCTTATTTGAGAGAAATGCATATTTCAATCCCCAACTCTTGCCCTATCAAATTTACAACCCCGAACTTCAATACCGTATACATTACAACCCCGAACTCTTAAACCGGTCAGGATTCAACCGTCACCTCCTTGTTGACCGGTTTTGACCCAATTAATCGGTTTTGACCCGTTGACCATCCAGTCAGCAAGCCACGTCAGAAATTCAACTAAAAACAGTAATAAAATAAATAACTGTAAATAAAAAAATGTAATATTTTTAAAATATGTAAAATCAAAAAATGTAAGAACAATAAAAAATCTATAAAGTCGAAAAATGGAAAAAGTTCAAAAAGATCATTTTTTTGTCAGAAATTTTCTACCCGAATTTGGTCAAAAAATAAATGAAAAAATCAAGAAAACAATACTAAGTATCTAGAAAAGTTTTGAACTTTTTTTACTTTATAGATTTTTCAGAAAACAACCCCAACCTTTTTTTATTTTGCAGATTTTTCAGAATTCTGAACTTTTTCTAAAAATCTGAAAACAAGCCCAAATTTTTTTCCCGATTTTCCAGAATTTCCAAGTTTTCCTGATTTTATGGTTTTTTATTTTACATATTTTTAAAATTTTAGATTTTTTTTTCTGGAATTTTTATTTACAGATATATTTAAATATTTTCGGAATTTTTGAATGTTTTGCTGCACGTGGCTTTCTGAGTGACTGGATGGTCAATGGGTCAAAACCGGTCAACTGACTTAAAATCGGTCAACAGAGAGGTGAGGGTTGAATCCTGACCGGTTATAAGAGTTCGGGGTTGTAAAGTAGATGGTATTGGAGTATGGGGTTGTAAATTAGACTAGAGCAAGAGATGGAGGTTAAATTTGCACTTCTCTCTTCTTATTTCTTTTCTTTCACTTGTGCCAAACTGATTTTGTACGTATTAGATTTGTGAGCTTCGTAACTTACTACTTCCTGCCAATATCTTTCCAGTATCATTTTACAATGCAAGGAACAAATTAAGACATGAACAACAGCAAGAACCAAAAAACAAATACATTTCTTTTGACATGGAACACCATGCATTCCAATTAACTAGTGGACACGGCACAATCGCCGGCCACAGCACCATTTACATCTTGGGCCTGGGGGAGATTAGTAAGCCAACGTTGGCTGTTGATCAAGGCCCTTGAACCATAACCAGCTAACAGGTGGGCCGGAACATTACATTGACGAGGACAAGCATCTATCTATTTTATAATTAGTGCCAAAAAAACGTCCTACATTATGGGACGGAGGGAGTATATATGAACCCCGTTTACAGTTTGAACTTTGCTTCATAGAAGGGGGTGAAGAGGTGCATGACCCCAACGCAAGCTTACGAGAAAGACAGTCCGTGATGAAAATAACTCGGCCCATACTGAACTTTTCGGCTAGCCTGATAGCAGTCATCATGGCCAACGCTTCTGCATGAATGGCTTCAGTGAGACAACTCTCATTCTGCCAGCAGCTGCAAAAATCCCTAGCAATGCAACTCCATCCGCCATCTCCACTGTTTAAGAAGAGTGAAGTGCATTGTAGGTCCCTGAACTACTTCAAGGGTGTCATGTAGGTGCTCAAACTATGAAAATCGACATCCAGGTTCTTGAAGTACAGTAAGTGTGTCATTCAGGTTCAAAATTTGTCCAACCCCGCCTGACCGGCCAGCTGGCGCCGTACCCGTGACACGTCGGATAGGGGGCCCGCAAGGTAACAATCGGTGACGGAAATATGCAAATAAATTCAAATTCTTGGTTTCGAAAAACGTTCTCAGTTATGGAAAAAATGTTCACGACTTTAAAAAATTCATTAGTTTATAAACAATTTCGTGAATATGGAAAAAATGTCCGCGACTTTAAAAAATGTTCTCAAATGATGATTTTGAAAAAACATTAAAGGAACAATGAATTTGGAAAAACAAATATTCATGACATTAAAGAAAATTCACGCACTATCAATTTTAAAGAAAAGAAAATATGTTCGCAAATGGTAAATTTGAAATATGTTTGCGAACAATAAAAAATGTTCGCGAATATGGAATAAATGTTCGCAATGTTTAAAAAATGTTCGCGAATGATAAATTTGAAAATATGTTCACCGACCACGAATATTGTTTGCGAGTATGGAAAAAATGTTCACGAACGATAAAATTGAAAATATGTTCTCGAACCACAATTATTGTTTGCGAATATGGAAAAAAAATTGCGACTTTAAAAAAATGTTTGCGGACGATGAATTTGAAAAAAAGTTCGCGAACGATGAATTTGGAAAAAATATTCGAGACTTTAAAAAAATGCTTGCGAACGATAAACTTTGAATGAAAAGAAAATATGTTCGCAAACCACAAATATTGTTCGCGAACGATAGATTTGAAAATATGTTCGCGAATATGGAGAAAATGTTTGCGAATGATGAATTTGAAAAAAAGACTGCACAACTTTAATAAGTGTTCTTTAATATTTTTTTATAAAAAATAGTGATTTTGAAAAATTTGTGAATTTAAAAATGTTCACGAATTTAAAAAAACATTCATGGTTAAATAATGTTCGTGAATTTGAAAATATGTTGATGAATTTACGAAATGTTCATTAATTTAAATGTTCATGGTTTCAAAAATGTTCGCGAATAGTGAATAAATGTTCACGACTTTAAAAGTATTTTCGCCAACCACAAATATCTGTGGTTCGCGAACATATTTTCAAATTTATCGTTCGTGAACATTTTTTTTAAAGTCGTGAACATTTTTTTTCCATATTTACGAACATTTTTTGAAACCATGAATTTGAATTTATTTGGAGTGAAGTGCATTTATCATTCCCTGGAATTTATTTGAATATTTGCATATTTCCGTCACCAGCCGTTACCTCGCGGGGTCCCCCTCACCGACGTGTCACGGGTCAATGGCGCCAGCTGGCCGGTCATGCGGGGTTAGATAGATTTTGGATCTGAATGACACACTTACTGCATTTCGAGGACCTAAATGCCGATTTTCATAGTTTGAGGACCTACATGACACCCCTGAAATAGTTTAGGGACCTACAATGTACTTCACTCGTTTAAGAAGGCAGCATCCACACAAATCTGTGGAGATCTCCGTTTTGGTTCGCTAGCGACAGTCACAGTTCATCTGGCTCGAAAATTCTTACGGAGACATGCGTCTTTCACCATGTCGTTTGCTGTTTCGCTCCGTCCACCATTTCCACAGCAGGCATATAGTACGAAGCTTAGTCTCCTCTGGCAAACCCGGAATGCGCTCGATCATCTCCATCGAGTTGCTTGCTTCCGTAAGATAAAGATGGGTTTCGTCATGCTCGGACGCTCGCCAAACGGCCTTGACCTCTTTGCATAGGAGGAACATATGACTACAATCTTCAAACAGCCTCCCACACATAACACATCTTGTGTCCAACTCAACTCCACGTCTCTCGATGTTCATAAACAGAGGAGGGCTACTATGTTATGTGCAAGACGCCACAAAAAATGGTGAACTTTCCCAGGACATTTAATTTGACCTCCCAAAGCTTCTTCCAAATTTTCTGTTTCCAAACACCTGTACTGGAGCTCGTCCCCGATGGTCTAGCAGATTTCATCTATGTCATATTGACATGCACACGGTATGCATATTTCACGTTATGCACACAGTAACAAGCACTTGGGATGAACAACTGGTCAAGCAAAGTTTTCTACCCACCGACGCCAATGTCATCTTGGGCATTCCTTTGTGCGAGCAGCATGATGATTTTGTAGCATGGCAGTATGATGCGAAAGGCCTTTTCTCTGTGAAAAACAAATACATTTTTGGAAATATGAGAGGTGCCTCCCTCAATTGTAACAACCGCCGTAAACCTGTGGGAAACCAATAATTCTATAATAAGATGTGTAACCTCAACCGAACGTCGCACCATGACCCATTGGGTATTTTCGAACAACTCACCATTTATACCGACGTTTCTTCCACTTCACTAGCAGTACAGTACTAGACTTTCACACTTATCATGGAACACTAGTAGAAAACAGGGCATCTGTCCCGGTTTCAGAGGGCCTTTAGTCCCGGTTTTGGAACCGGGACAAAACGATCGGGACTAATGCCCATCACTTTTAGTCCCGGTTGGCTTACGAACCGGGACTAAAGGCGCTCCACGTGGACGCTGTGGGGCGCCCAGGCAGGAGGACTTTTAGTCCCGGTTGATAACACCAACCGGGACTAAAAGGTAGCCACGCGTCAGCAGCTCCCAGGCTCTGGGTTTTTTTTTTTTGAAAGGGGGGGTTTAGGGTTTTTGGAGGGTTTAGGGGTTTCATATTGTGTTAGCTAGCTACTACATATAGAGAGAAGTGACCTCTCTTTCTCCGTGCTTGGTCGACGCTAGCTACTACATATAGAGAGAACTCGACGCTAGCTAGTAAGCAATGAAGGAACCATTAATTACACAACATCGTCATGCATGATCAATATATAGAGAGAAGTGACCTCTCTTTCTCCGTGCTTGTTCGTCGAACAACAAGTTTTCGTATATCTATTCGACGCTACTACAGATAGTACACGTTGATGCATATATATATATACAATATAACATCTGTTATGATCCCTAACATCATCGACGACCAAAATCGGTTTGCAATTCCCGATGGCATTTTCCGTCTTTAGGAATGACGTGGTCAACAAAGAATCCCGCCAACTCCTCTTGAATTGCGCGTAGGCGATCAGCTGGTAGGAGTACGTCCCACTTCTGCCAGGTCTAATTTAAAGAAGGGGGGTCAATATATATATATGAATGAAATCAACACAATTGATGATGATAAAATAAAATTATGAATATTGTTTACGTACTTCAAATTGTTGTTTAGTGAAGCCCCTCTCAGTGGTTTTTTGGTGAATGAACTCGCAAACGTAGTATCCACGTAAATCATTTCCGGGTTGCTGCCACATGCACTTTACGAGAATAGAGTTCAATCAAAATGATAATCAACCATGATAATGGTATTGAAACTGGAATCAATGAGAGATGCGCGGAACTAGCTAGTACTACTTACTCTGGGTTGTGTAAATCGCAGCTCCGGTCTCCATTCACCCTTAACCCGCGTGATGAACTTTTTCCAAACCCTGCCCGGCAAAGAAAATGATTACTTGATATCAGGAAATGAACGAAAGTTGCCGATATAGTGCGATAATGATTGAACTTACTTCTGGAGCATTTCAATCATGTCCGCATACTCCGTAGCCTCTTTACGTCTCGAGTCCAAGACAGATACTGCTCCCTCGTCAAGCTGAATGGATAGCAGAATAAAGTGGAACCTGCGCGCGCATAACTCATCAATTACACTTAACCTCGAGTCAGCGAAACAGAATATGCAGAAGACAGTAACACTCACTTGAAGTTGTAAGGAAAGAGTATTTCCCTTTTGTTTTGGTGTCGAAGGAACGCCATTAGCAAGATTTTCTCAGTCTCCTCGGGGATGTTCTGTACCGACCATTCATTTACGATATTTGGGTTAATGAACCTAATGTCATAGATTTGTCCTCTTTTAAATTCGACGATCTTCAATCTGCATAATATAGTGAGGATAATTATATACATGCAATGAACGAGCTGAGCTAGAGACTTAATTACAGAAATAATACTTACAGACAATAACAACCCACGAGACTTTTGTCAAGGGCGGTTTGATTGTATAACTGAAAGAGTTCGTCAAATTCAACGTAGATCGAGTCGACTCCAGCGAAGTCGTGCTCATCCTTAATTCCCACCAAGATACTGCCCGTCCCATCCTTGCAGGTTTCCAAGTACCATTTATGTAATCTTCGCATCATCGTTGGTAGATCTCGTTCCAGATCATCACTTCTGACGAGACGCTTCCCGTGCTGGTATTTAAAGGTGTCTACCTTAGCGATTTCAAAATGTACATCATCGCCTAGGTAATCACCAGGATTGAAACCAGGAGCAACGGCCGCTACCCCTGGGGTATCGGTAAACACCTTGAGCGGGGGGCACGATTGCTTTTCCTGTTCGCCGAGCTGGGGAATTGTTTTCCCACTTCTTGCACCAGTACTGCTACTTCTCGACCGACTCATAGCTTCGTCATATGTCTTTGCAATAATGCGGTCATAGTTTGATAGCGGCGGAGACGGAGGTGGTCGCGTAAGGGCATCCAGAGTGCGATTCGCCTTTACCGGATCTATTTTTTCCTTTGGAGGTGGAACTTTCCGTGCAAATTGGCATTTCAAATCGGCAGCCATGACCTCATCAGTTTCCTTGTCAGTCAGCTCATATGGTAACTTGGCAAGAGGCTTGAGGCTTGGACCAAATTTGAATTTCTTCCCACCACCTCTTGTACTGCTAGCCGCCGGAGCGGCGGCGGCTCTCTTCTGCCGTTGCTGACGAGGCGGAGTTCGCTGACGCGGCGGAGGAGGTGGAGTCCGCTGACGTGGCGCAGGAGGCGGAGTCCGCTGACGCCGCGGAGGAGGCGAAGGAGGATTCTGCTGAGGGGCCTCCTCCACCGGAGTCGGCTGACGCGACGGAGACAGCTGAGGCGGCGGAGACAGCTGACGCGCCGGAGACGAATGAGGCAGCGGAGTCTGCTGAGGGGCCTCCTCCGGCTGAGTCTGCTGAGGCGGCGTCCAGTTTGGAAGCTTGATGTTCTCCTTTCTCCATAGGCAGGTACTCCTTAAGGCATTTTCTAGAAACATCTCCCCTTCACCTGTAGGGTACTCAAGCTCCAGCCCCTCAAATCCCTCCATTATTTCATCCACCCCGACAATAGCAAAGCCATGTGGAATCGGACGGCAATGGAAAGTTCCCTCAGCTCGAGGAGGTAAGACAGAGCCGAGCGCCACCTTCAAGGTCAGGTTATGGCATTTTGCCATTAGCACACAATGTTCATTCTCCGTGATACTATCCACGGGGTAGCGAGGAGCCGTGATATCAGGCTGAAGGAGCTCCGTGGAAGCCACGCTGCTTCTCCGCTGAGATGGTGGGGTAGCTTCGGGGGCAGGGTCGAACGAAGGATCTTCGTGCCGCTGAGATGGTTGGCCGGTAGCTCGCTGGCTCTCAAGTTCCTCTAGTTTCGCTAATCTTGCATTGATCTTCTGCATTTCGCTTGCTTCCGCTTTCTTCTTTCTCTCTCGGCTTCTATAATCACCGCTGTCGGGAAACCCATACACCCACGGAAGGGAGCCTGATGTGCCTCGTGTTCGTCCAGGGTGTTCAGGATTCCCAAGGGACTGTGTCAGCTCGTCATTCTCTCTGTCGGGATGTAACCTCCCTTCCTGCGCTGCCTGGATTGCTTCCTCAAGCTTCTTGACGGGTATTGCAAGTTGAGCTTTCGTCCAAACACACTTCCCTCTGTCTGGGTCCAAAGTTCCCCCAACCCCGAAGAACCAAGTCCTTGACCGATCTGGCCAGTGCAATGTCGCTGGTTGGACCCCTTTAGCAAGCAGGTCTTGCTCAGCTTTGTCCCACGTAGGCCGGGCTTTGCTGTAGCCACCTGGCCCCGTAACATGGTGATACTTCTTCTTTGCAGCATTTAGCTTATTTGTCGCTGACCTTTGCTTGCCCTTGTCCGATTTCTTGTAGGCCACAAATGCGGGCCAGTGATCTTTTATCTTCTCATATGGACCGGTGAATTCTAGAGTCTTGTCTTTCTCGACAAACTTTTTGTTCAAATCTTTCTTCCAGTTCTTGAATAGTTCTGCCATCTTCTTAAGAGCAAACGCCTTGACCTTATTCGGATCCGCCTCTGGTGGTAGGCTGAAATTTGTCATCAGCAAGGTCCAAAGATCATCTTTCTGTCTATCCTGGACATAAGAAACTTCAGGGTCCTTCTTCTTATTCCATTCTTGAATGCTGATCGGGACGCTGTCCCTAACAACCACTCCGCACTGATGTATAAATGTGTCCCTGCTCCGCTTGGGAGCAATCGGTTGGCCATCTCGACCGACTTCTTCGATCGTGAACCTTTCATCCTGGCGCAACCTTTTCTTTGGGCCTCGTCTCCTTACGGAAGTTTGGCTCGATCCGGAGGGCTAATTAAAAGAAGAAAGAAGCGTTAATATATGTACATACAAAACAATTAATGCATCAAGTCAGCAGAGGCTTAATTAATATATGTATACATACCTCGCCGGACTTTGCAACAGTTAAGGCTCCCTCCTCTGTTCGGTCACCGGAGCCGTCATGATCTCTTTCCTCCTCCGTTCGGTCACCGGAGCCGTCATGATCTCCTTCCTCCTCCATTGGATCACCGGAGCCGTCATCCTCTCTTTCCTGACCATCGGTGTCGTTGAGAAACGATAAGGTGATATCACCTCCGTCGCGGATTATATCCCCCAACAACTCTTCTTTTTCTAAGTCTCTGTCCATAGTTTCTACAAATATTACAACCATGAGAGATGGATTAGTGGCAAACATAGACCTAGCTAATCACAATAAGGAATCATATGCATATATGAGCAATGGATTAGTCGCAAACATCATGCAAAGTTATCGGGGGTTATACTTTCGAGAGAGGATACTTTGTGGACCGCCTCTCTCATGGTCGTCGACGATACTTGCGGACCCCCCCCCCCCTCATGTCGAAGTTATCGAGGATATGTTGAATTCCCGAGAGAGTTACGGGTGTTCTAACGCGGCACTACACGATATAGGTGAAGGGGGATAACATCCGGGAATGTTTTCCCGAAGTCTGCATTTTCGGACAAATGAACCGGAGGGGGACGGTTCCAGGTTCGCTATGCTAGCTGCTTGTGACAGACGAACGGAGGGCATATTCGGATTCGTCATATTTTTCTGATCGATTTTCATATATAAATTATTTTCATCGGAGTTACGGTTAATTTTGTACGAATTTCTAAAGTTTTACCAATATTTTCTATATACATCCATCCATAGATACATACATATACATCTACATTATATATACACTAAGCATCTACATATACATCTACATTATATATACACTAAGCATCTACATAAACATAAACATAATTAATAAACATATACATGCCCGCAAAAAAAATAAAAATAAACATATACATACATACATATACATACATACATACATCTATCATCTATCATCATATCATATCATACATACATATACATCAACATATACATACATATATACATAAACATAATTAAAAAAAAACAGCGGGCCGGAGCGGTGGCGGCTCACAGCGGGGGCGGCGCGGGCTCGGGGGAGCTCGGGGGCGGCGCGCGCGAGCTCGGGGGCGGCGCAGGCGGCGCGTCTCGGGGGAGCTCAGGGGCGGCGCGCGCGAGCTCGGGGGCGGCGCGGGCTCGGGGGCGGCGCATGCTCGGGGGCGGCGACGGCGGGGCAGGGGCGCGGCGACGGCGGGGCAGGGCTTGACGGCGACGGCGACGAGGAGCAGCCTGGGGGCGTCGGGGAAGAAAGAACTGATCTTTCGAGAAACTGCTAAGTGCTGCTTATATACAAAAAGCATTGGTCCCGGTTGGTGTCACCAACCGGGACGAAAGGCCCCCCTTTCGTCCCGGTTGGTGACACCAACCGGGACTAAAGGTCAATTTCAGCAGCCCAAAAGGCGGGAAGCAGAGACCTTTGGTCCCGGTTGGTGGCTCGAACCGGGACGAAAGGCCCCCCTTTCGTCCCGGTTCGAGCCACCAACCGGGACCAATGGTCTGTGCTGCCGCATCCAAAACTTTAGTCCCACCTCGCTAGTTGAGAGGGGCTCGGAGTTGTTTATAAGCGCTGCTGCCGCTTCCCTCTCGAGCTCCTCTCTACCCCAGGCAGTAAATGCCAATCTGACGCCCTGTTGGGCCTGCTTCCACTGCGGGCCTGCATCCTGGCCCATCTCTAGGGTTTCTAGTCGTATGCAGGCCGCGGTGGCTAGTAGGTGGGCCTTTTTTTTATTTTTTGCATATGTTATGTTTTTAAATTTTTAATGTTATTTTTTGCATATGTTATTTTTAGTTATATAATTTTAGTTGCATAAATTTTATATAATTTTAGTTGCATAAATTTTATTTTTATTGATTCTTTTTAGTTGATTCCTTTTGCTATTAGAGTTTTATAAAAGCTTTTTAGTTTTCTATTAAAGTTTGTAACAAAAAATACTTTATGAAAATTCTTTTTACTATTAAAGTTTTTAACAAATAAATACTTTGATAATTTTAGTTAATACAATTTTCATTATTTTTAGTTGATTCTTTTTGCTATTGAAAAATATTATATTTAATTGATTCTTTTTAATTCATTCTTTTTGCTATTAGAATTTTATGAAAGCTTTTTAGTTCATTCTTTTTGCTATTAGAGTTTTATAAAAGTTTTTGATTCATTCTTTTTGCTATTAATTCATTCTTTGAGCTAAATGAACCTGAAATTGAAAAGCAGTACAAATGAACTCTGAAAAGGTTGAAAGTTTGCATGGTATCATCATTTCACCCACATAGCATGTGCTAAAAAGTTGAGAGGGTTACGACAAAAACTAGATGCACTTCGTGTACAAAATGGACAATCTCTTTCGAAGTATGAGGGTTTCGGACGAAAACTCATATGTTACAAAGGCATTCCATTTTTTTAACTTATTTCAGCTCCAGACTTTTTGTGCGTTCAACATGCACCATTCAAAGCCACATCATCAATTTTCAACCCTTTCTGACTTCATTTGCTATTTTTCATGCATTTACTGTTTTATTTTAGCTAAATGAACCTGAAATTGAAAAGCAGTACAAATGAACTCTGGAAAGGTTGAAAGTTGGCATGGTATCATCATTTCACCCACATAGCATGTGCTAAAAAGTTGAGAGGGTTACGGCAAAAACTGGATGCACTTCGTGTACAAAATGGACAATCTCTTTCGAAGTATCAGGGTTTCGGACGAAAACTCATATGTTACAAAGGCATTTCATTTTTTAACTTATTTCAACTCCAGACTTTTTGTGCGTTCAACATGCACCATTCAAAGCCACATCATCAATTTTTAACCATTTCTGACTTCATTTGCTATTTTTCATGCATATACTGTTTTTTTTAGCTAAATGACCCTGAAATTGAAAAGCAGTACAAATGAACTCTGAAAAGGTTGAAAGTTGGCATGGTATCATCATTTCACCCACATAGCATGTGCTAAAAAGTTGAGAGGGTTACGGCAAAAACTGGATGCACTTCGTGTACAAAATGGACAATCTCTTTCGAAGTATCACGGTTTCAGACGAAAACTCATATGTTACAAAAGGCATTTCATTTCTTGACATGTAACTGCAGTGATATTCTAAATCAAAGCCATCATCAGAATAGTTGTGGAGAGAAGGTCTTCACTTTTTCTTGGCGTGTGTCCCTTGCTTATTGCGCTGTAACCATGGATAATCTTCATCGTTTAACAGGGTGCTTGGGTCAGCCTTCAATTTGAAGGGAGGAATTTCATGAAACTTTTCATAATCTTCAGACATGTCTGTCTTGCCCTCCACTCCTACGATGTATCTTTTCCCTGAAAGAACTATGTGGCGCTTTGGCTCATCGTATGATGTATTTGCTTCCTTATCTTTTCTTTTTCTCGGTTTGGTAGACATGTCCTTCACATAGAAAACCTGTGCCACATCATTGGCTAGGACGAATGGTTCGTCTGTGTACCCAAGATTGTTGAGATCCACTCTTGTCATTCCGTACTGCGGGTCTACCTGTACCCCGCCTCCTGACAGATTGACCCATTTGCACCGAAACAAAGGGACCTTAAAATCATGTCCATAGTCAAGTTCCCATATGTCCACTATGTAACCATAATATGTGTCCTTTCCCTTGTTGGTTGCTGCATCAAAGCGGACACCACTGTTTTGGTTGGTGCTCTTTTGATCTTGGGCGATCGTGTAAAATGTATTCCCATTTATCTCGTACCCTTGGTAAGTCAATACAGTCGAAGATGGTCCCCTGGCCAACGAGTACAGCTCATCTCCAACAATGTTTTTACCCATGAGATGTGTTTGCAACCAACTGCCGAAAGTCTTGATGTGTTCACATGTAATCCAATCGTCAGACTGCTCCGGGTGTTTGGAGCGCAGAAAATTCTTGTGTTCATTGACATACGGGGTCACCAAGGTAGAATTCTGTAGAACTGTGTAGTGTGCTTGAGCCCAAGAATGCCCGTCCCTACATATTATTGCATCCGCTCCTAGCGTGCCTTTTCCAGTCAGTCTCCCCTCATACCGCGATTGAGGGAGACCAATCGGCTTAAGGTCAGGAATAAAGTCAACACAAAACCCAATGACCTTCTCTGTTTGATGGCCCATGGAGATGCTTCCTTCTGGCCTAGCACAGTTACGAACATATTTCTTTAAGACTCCCATGAACCTCTCAAAGGGGAACATATTGTGTAGAAATACAGGACCCAGAATGGCAATCTCGTCGACTAGATGAACTAGGACGTGCGTCATGATATTGAAGAAGGATGGTGGGAACACCAGCTCAAAACTGACAAGACATTGCACCAAATCATTTTTTAACCTTGGTAGGATATCTGGATCGATTACTGTTGGAAATATGCCCTAGAGGCAATAATAAATTGGTTATTATTATATTTCCTTGTTCATGATGATCGTTTATTATCCATGCTATAATTGTATTGATTGGAAACTCAAATACATGTGTGGGTACATAGACAACACTGTGTCCATAGTAAGCCTCTAGTTGACTAGCTCGTTGATCAAAAGATGGTGAAGGTTTCCTAGCCATGGACATAAGATGTCGTTTGATAACGGGATCACATCATTAGGAGAATGATGTGATGGACAAGACCCAAACTACGAACGTAGCATATGATCGCGTCAGTTTATTGCTATTGTTTTCTGCATGTCAAGTATCTGTTCCTATGACCATGAGATCATGCAACTCCCTGACATCGGAGGAGTACCTTGTGTGTATCAAACGTCACAACGTAACTGGGTGACTATAAAGATGCTCTACAGGTATCTCCGAGGGTGTCTGTTGGGTTGGCATGGATCAAGACTGGGATTTGTTACTCCGTATGACGGAGAGGTATCTCAGGGCCCACTCGGTAATACAACATCACAATGAGCCTTGCAAGCAATGTGACTAAAGTGTTAGCCACAAGATCTTGTATTACGGAACGAGTAAAGAGACTTGCCGGTAACGAGATTGAACTAGGTATAGAGATACCGACGATCGAATCTCGGGCAAGTAACATACCGAAGAACAAAGGGAACAGCATACGGGATTAACTGAATCCTTGACATAGAGGTTCAATCGATGAAGATCTTCGTAGAATATGTAGGAACCAATATGGGCATCCAGGTCCCGCTATTGGTTATTGACCGTAGAGGTGTCTCGGTCATGTCTACATAGTTCTCGAACCCGCAGGGTCTACACACTTAACGTTTGGTGACGATTAGTATAGTTAAGTTATTGTGTTGGTGACCGAAGGTTGTTCGGAGTCCCGGATAAGATCCCGGACATGACAAAGATCTCCGGAAGAGTCCGGAGGTAAAGATTGATATATGTGATAATAGTGTTTTGATCTCCGGAAAGGTTCCGGAATTCACCGGAAGGGGTTCCGGTGTTGGAAATATGCCCTAGAGGCAATTAATAAAGTGTTTATTGTCATATTTCTCCGTTCATGATAATGGTTTATTATTCATGCTAGAATTGTATTGACCGGAAACTTAATACATGTGTGGATAATAGACAAATACTGAGTCCCTAGTAAGCCTCTACTAGACTAGCTCGTTGATCAAAAGATGGTCAAGCTTTCCTGACCATGGACATGAGTTGTCATTGGATAACGGGATCACATCATTAGGAGAATGATGTGATGGACTTGACCCAACCGTCAGCATAGCATATGATCATTCAGTTTAATGCTATTGCTTTCACTATGTCAAATACACGTTCCTCTGACCATGAGATCATGCAACTCCCGGATACCGTAGGAATACTTTGGGTGTATCAAACGTCACAACGTAACTGGGTGATTATAAAGGTGCACTACAGGTATCTCCGAAAGTGTTTGTTGAGTTGGCATGGATCAAGATTGGGATTTGTCACTTCGACTATCGGAGAGGTATCTCTGGGCCCTCTCGGTAATACAGCATCACAGAAGCCTTGCAAGCACCGTGACTAAAGAGTTAGTTGCAAGATGATGTATTATGGAACGAGTAAAGAGACTTGCCAGTAACGAGATTGAACTAGGTATTGGATACCGACGATCGAATCTCGGGCAAGTAACATACCGCCGGACAAAGGGAACAACGTATGTTGTCATATGAGGTTCACCGATAAAGATCTTCGTGGAATATGTAGGAACCAATATGAGCATCCAGGTTCCGCTGTTGGTTATTGACCGGAGAGTCGTCTCGGTCATGTCTACATCATTCCCGAACCCGTAGGGTCCGCACACTTAAGGTTCGATGACGATATAGTATTATATGAGTTATGTGATTGGTGACCGAAGTTTGTTCGGAGTCCCGGATGAGATCACGGACATGACGAGGAGTCTCGAAATGGTCGAGAGGTAAAGATTCATATATTGGAAGGCTATATTCGGACGTCGGAAAGGTTCCGAGTGATTCGGGTATTTTTCGGAGTACCGGGGAGTTACGGGAATTCACCGGGAGAAGTAATGGGCCTTATTGGGCCATACGGGAAAAGGAGAGGCAGGCCACGTGAGAAGGCGCGCCCCCCCCCCTTGCCCAAACAGAATTGGACTAGGGGAGGGGGCGCAGCCCCCTCTTTCCTTTCCCTCTCCCTTCCCCCTTTCCTACTCCGTATGGGAGGTGGAATCCTACTAGGACTAAGGAGTCCTAGTAGGACTCCCCACACTTGGCGCACCCCTAGGGGGCCGGCCTCCTCCCTCCCTCCTTTATATACGGAGGAGGGGCACCCCTTGGAGACACACAATTGTCCCATAGCCATGTGCGGTGCCCCGATCTCCGTTTTCCACCTCGGTCATATTTTCGGAGAGCTTAGGCGAAGCCCTGACGGAATCACTTCACCATCACCGTCACCACGCCGTCGTGCTGATGGAACTCATCTACTTCCTCGACGTCTTGCTGGATCAAGAAGGCGAGGAACGTCACCGAGCTGCACGTGTGTAGAACTCGGAGGTGCCGTACGTTCGATACTCGATCGGTGGAGCTCGAAGGATTGTTCGACTACATCAACCGCGTTGTGAGACGCTTCCGCTAACGGTCTACGAGGGTACGTAGACACACTCTCCCCTCTCGTAGCGATGCATCTCCATGGATAGATCTTGCGTGAGCGTAGAATTTTTTTTGAATTTCATGCTCCGATCCCCAACAGTGGCATCCGAGCCAGGTCTATGCATAGATGTGATTTGCACGAGTAGAACACAAACGAGTTGTGGGCGTGGGTGTATACATATTGCTTGCCGTTACTAGTTGATACTTGATTCGGCGGTATTGTGAGATGAAGCGGCCCGGACCGACATTACGCGTACGCTTACGCGAGACAGGTTTCACCGCTACGTGCACTCGTTGCATAAAGGTGACTGGCGGGTGTCTGTCTCTCTCACTTTAGTTGAATCGGTTTCAATGAAGAGGGTTCTTTTAGAAGATCAAAAATCAATCACTACACCACGTTGTGGTTTTGCGTAGGTAAGAACGGTTCTTGCAAACCCGTAGCAGCCACGTAAAACTTGCAACTACAAAGGAGAGGACGTCTAACTTGTTTTTGCAGGGTATGCTGGTGATGTGATATGGCCAAGACATGATGTGATATAAGTTGTTGTATGAGATGATCATGTTTTGTAAATTATCAGGCAACCGGCAGGAGCCTTATGGTTGTCTCTTTATTGTATGCAATGCCAACGCTATGTAATTGCTTTACTTTACCGCTATGAGTTAGTAGTAGTAGTAGTAATAGTAATAATTGGCGAGACGACCACGACGCTATGATGGAGATCAAGGTGTCACGACGCTACGATGGAGATCAAGGTGTCACGACGCTACGATGGAGATCAAGGTGTCAACCCGGTGACGATGGAGATCATGACGGTCCTTTGCTGATGGAGATCAAAAGCACAAGACGATGATGGCCATATCATGTCACATATATTGAATTGCATGTGATGTTAATCCTTTTATGCATCTTATTTTGCTTAGGACGACGGTAGCATTATAAGATGATCCCTTCACTAAATTTCAAGATAAATGTTCTCCCCTAGTATGCACCGTTGCGAAGGTTCGACGCTTCTAAGCACCACGTGATGATCGGGTGTGATGGATTCTTTCGTTCGCATACAACGGGTGTAAGCCAGTTTTACACACGCAGAATACTTGGGTTAAACTTGACGAGCCTAGCATGTACAGACATGGCCTCGGAACACAAGAGACCGAAAGGTCGAACATGAGTCATATAGTAGATATGATCAACATGAAAGATGTTCACCATTGATAACTAATCCACCTCACGTGATGATCGGACGTGGTTTAGTTGATGTGGATCATGTTACACTTAGACAACTTGAGGGATGTTAATCTAAGTGGGAGTTTTTAAGTAATTTGATTAATTGAACTTCAATTATCATGAACATAGTCTAAATAATCTTTGCAATTTTATGTTGTAGATCAATAGACCGCGCTGTAGTTCCCCTGTTTTTATTATGTTCCTAGAGAAAACGAAGTTGAAAGTTGATGGAAGCAACTATGCGGACTAGGTCCGTGATCTGAGGATTGTCCTCACTGCTGCACAGAAGGCTTATGTCCTTAATGCAACGTTCCCCAACAATTACCTTCTGAGAGATTGCATTGAGGAATGCACATAGCTTCACAATGGCTAATCAAACGTTTTCCGGTAGAAGCCCCCTCAATGCAACCGGAAGCAGTTGCGTCATAATCACGTGGCAGTCATGAGACTTTAGGTTCTGGAACTTTTTCTCTGCCATATTTATTATTCCCTTTATATTCGATGAGAAGCCAGACGGGACCTTCATACTAAGCAGGCATTCAAAGAAGATTTCCTTCTCTTCTTTGGTAAGAGCGTAGCTGGCAGGACCTTCATACTGCTTTGGATGCATGCCGTCTTTTTCGTGCACACGTTACTGGTCCTCCCGTGCCTCCGGTGTATCTTTTGTCTTCCCATACACGCCCAAGAAGCCTAGCAGGTTCACGCAAAGATTCTTCATCACGTGCATCACGTCGATTGCAGAGCGGACCTCTAGGTCTTTCCAATAGGGTAGGTCCCAAAATATAGATTTCTTCTTCCACATGGGTGCGCGTCCCTCAGCGTCATTCGGAACAGATTGTCCGCCAGGACCCTTTCCATAGATTACTTGTAAATCCTTGACCATATCAAGTATGGCATCACCAGTACGGAGGGCGGGCTTCTTCCGGTGATCTGCCTCACCTTTGAAATGCTTGCCTTTCTTTCTTAAGAGATGGTTGGTCGAAAGAAATCGACGATGTCCCAGGTACACATTCTTCCTGCATTTGTCCAAATATATACTTTCGGTATCATCTAAATAGTGCGTGCATGCGTGGTATCCCTTGTTTGTCTGTCCTGAAAGGTTACTAAGAGCAGGCCAATCATGGATGGTTACAAACAGCAACGCATGTAGGTCAAATTCCTCCTGTTTGTGCTCATCCCACACACGTACACCTTCTCCATTCCACAACTGTAAAAGTTCTTCAACTAATGGCCTTAGGTACACATCAATGTCGTTGCCGGGTTGCTTAGGGCCTTGGATGAGCACTGGCATCATAATGAACTTCCGCTTCATGCACAACCAAGGAGGAAGGTTATAGATACATAGAGTAACGGGCCAGGTGCTATGATTGCTGCTCTGCTCCCCAAAAGGATTAATGCCATCTGCACTTAAACCAAACCATACGTTCCTTGCGTCACCTGCAAAGTCCACCCACCTTCTCTCGATTTTTCTCCACTGCGACCCGTCAGCGGGTGCTCTCAACTTCCCGTCTTTCTTACGGTCTTCTTTGTGCCATCGCATCAACTTGGCATGCTCTTTGTTTCTGAACAGACGTTTCAGCCGTGGTATTATAGGAGCATACCACATCACCTTGGCAGGAACCCTCTTCCTGGGGCGCTCGCCCTCAACATCACCAGGGTCATCTCGTCTGATCTTATACCGCAATGCACCGCATACCGGGCATGCATTCAAATTCTCGTACTCCTCACCGCGGTAGAGGATGCAGTCATTAGGGCATGCATGTATCTTCTGCACCTCTAATCCTAGAGGGCAGAGAACCTTCTTTGCTCCATACGTACTGTCAGGCAATTCGTTATCCTTTGGAAGCTTCTTCTTCATTATTTTCAGTAACTTCTCAAATCCCTTGTCAGATACACCATTCTCTGCCTTCCATTCCAGCAATTCCAGTGTGGTACCGAGCTTTGTGTTGCCATCTTCGCAATTTGGGTACAACCGTTTTTTGTGATCCCCTAACATGCGATCTGAAAGAACATGCGCTTCCCCCATGTTTGGTTTTGGTAATTGATGACAATCCCTATGGACTAATGGTTGCCTTGAGTTATATTTGAAGGGTTTGTCCATAGAAGATTCAAGGTTGATCAAGACTAAATATGAAGAGTGATTCAAGTTGATCAGCACACAAAGCGTAGAAGATGTACCGAGTGGGATCAAGTGATCTCACGGTATGGTAAGCATTGTCCATTACGCTTTGTGTACTAACCCATGTTCTATGCAAGAGTTCTTTGTGGGGTTAGGTTTGTTTCCATGGGCGTGCATCAAAAGGAAGATTTCATACAAGCCATGGAGGATGACATCAAGTGGTGATCGTCATCAAGATTGCGGTGTGCAAGTTCAAGTGGAGCATCACGAAGAGATCACATGCTTGAAGCTTGCCGTCCATTGTGGTGACAATGGACTTGTGAAGATGTGCCGAAGAGTGGCTCACCCATAGTGGAGTATGGGGGAGCAATCTACTAGTCTTCATCGAGCCGACGCAATCAAGAAAGGTGGTCCAACTTGAGGAGGTCAAGATCGTCATCATCTAGCTCAAGTGGACTATGCGCAAGGCAAGGTTTGCCCTTGATAGGTTTTCTATTTTACCGGTCTCATAGTGGTAGTTGGGAGACCGGGTTGTAGGATCGATAGCCGTACTATCAAGGGGGGCTCTCAAGTGAGTAGCTTTATCGTATCTTCGTAGAGAGCTCAAACCATTGCATCCTTGCATCATCTTTCTTGGTTCGTGTTTGGTGTTTCTCTTTGTGAGTCTTTGAGCTTTTGGTCATCTTCATGACAAGCTCGAGTTCATCGAAAACGGAGTTCATATATGCATCTTCTATGATGTTTTCGATGTTGGAGTTTATGCCGGTTCTTCATTCATAGAGGTTTCTCTTATCTATATCTTAGGCATTTCTCCCCTGTCACTTCTTATCGCTGTTTGGATAGTACTCGTTGTCTTCTATCCATCAAGCTTGAGTTTGCTCAATTCGGAGCTCATATGTAGAAGTTGTGGCAGTTCTGGTTTTCCTGTATCTGTCTGTTCTGCTTGGGCACTTTTGCAGCACCCAAGCGGTAGTACCGCTCGGTACCACGGTAGTACCGCTTATGCGGTAGTACCGCTGTGGTCTACCGCAGCGAGTACCGCTTGTGGGTATTTCTTCTGGTATCATTTTCTGTTAAGCGGAAGTAGTGCGGTAGTAGAGCGGTAGTACCGCTGTGTGCGGTAGTGGCACGGTAGTAGCACGGTAATACCGCTTGGGCGGTACTTCCGGTTTCTACTACCGCTGCAAGTTCCGCTTGCGGGTATTTCTTCTGGTATCCTTTTCTGTTAAACGGTAGTAGTGCGGCAGTAGTGCGGTAGTACTGCTTAGGGCGGTACTTTCGCCCTCCACTATCGTTCCTACTACCGCGTGTGTTTCGCAGAGGTGCTCTTTTCGCTTTAGCGGTAGTACCGCTTGGTTGGAACGGTAGTACCGCTAAGTGCGGCACTACCGCTCCAGTTCCGTGTTCTCGCCTGCTGTTTTTTGAATTACTACCGCCCGAGCGGTAGTACCGCTCTGCGGAGCGGTAGTACCGCTCTGTGCGGGCTGAGACAGGTAACGGTTGGATTTGGGGGCTCCTTTAAAAGGGGGTCTTCTTCCCCCTTGCCCCCAACGGTTCTTTTATCCCCTTGCAGCTCTCTCTCCTCCATTGTTGACCTTCTAGAGCTTTGCTATCTCTCCATCCCTCCAATGATTCTTGCTCCTTCTTGAGGGAATAGAGAGAGGAGATCTAGATCCATCTTTCCACCAATCACTTTCTCCTCTATGTGAGGGAAACCTTGTGGATCTAGATCTTGGAGTTCTTGGTGTTCTCCTTGTTCTTCCTCTCACTTTCCTCCATAGCTTTTGTTGCTTTGGTGGGATTTGAGGGAGAGGGACTTGAGCACTTCGTGTGTTCTTGCCATTGCATTAGTTGCATCGGTTTGAGTTCTCCACGGTGATACGTGGAAGTTAGTTGTTGAGAAGCTTATTACTCTTGGGTGTTTGAGCACCCTAGAGCTTGTTCCTCTTGGGTGCCTTGGCGCCCTAGACGGCTTGGTGGTGCCTCGGAGCTCAATCATTGTGGTGTAAAGCTCCGGGCAAGCGTCGGGGTCTCCAATTAGGTTGTGGAGATCGCCTCGAGCAATTTGTCGGGTACCGGTGACCGCCCCCAAGGGTTGCCAAAGTGTACGGGTTCGGTGACCGCCCTCAAGGGTTGCCATTTGTACGGGTTCGGTGACCGCCCTCAAGGGTCCCTTAGTGGAATCACGGCATCTTGCATTGTGCGAGGGCGTGAGGAGATTACGGTGGCCCTAGTGGCTTCTTGGGGAGCATTGTGCCTCCACACCGCTCCAAACGGAGATTAGCATCCGCAAGGGTGTGAACTTCGGGATACATCGTCGTCTCCGCGTGCCTCGGTTATCTCTTACCTGAGCCCTTTACTTATGCACTTTACTTTGTGATAGCCATATTGTTTCTTGTTAATTATCTTGCTATCACTTAGTTGTTTATCTTGCTTAGCATAAGTTGTTGGTGCACATAGGTGAGCCTAGTCGATTTAGGTTTTGTGCTTGTCAAATTAAACGCTAGTTTTATTCCGCATTTGTTCAAGCCTAAACCGTAATTATTTTAAAGCGCCTATTCATCCCCCCCCCTCTAGGCGACATCCACGATCTTTCACGATCGAACTTCAACTTCTCCTTTTCACTCTCGCATTCTCTCTGTGCATCAACAATGACCCGGCGAAGATCATCATCGGGCACATCGTCTGGTTCATCTTGATCTTCAGCTTCCCCCGTTGCAGTATCACCGTATTCAGGGGGATAGTTGTCATCATCCTCTTCTTCTTCGTTGTCTTCCATCATAACCCCTATTTCTCCGTGCTTGGTCCAAACATTATAGTGTGGCATGAAACCCTTCTCAAGTAGGTGCAAGTGAAGGGTTTTCGAGTCAGAGTAATCCTTTGTATTCCCACAGACAGTACATGGACAATACATAAAACCATTCTGCTTGTTTGCCCCAACCACTTCGAGAAAATTATGCATGCCATCAATGTACTCGGAGGTGCGTCGGTCACCGTACATCCATTGCCGGTTCATCTGCGTGCATTATATAATTAAGTGTATCAAAAACCATTACAGAAAATCATGAATAGAGAAGTGACCAAATTAATACAAGTTCATCATCACATTAAAACCAAAGTACTGTAGTGATCAAATGTTATTACTGAAAAAATTAATACATAAAGTTCATACATAGTTCTCATTATCAACTATGTAAAACATTTAAATGCAACAACAAATGCGATCATAATCGCAACGAAGGTAACAATTGATCCAACAACATAATGATACCAAGCCTCATTATCAATGGCATATTTTCTAATCTTTCTAATCTTCAAGCGCATTGCATCCATCAGCATCTTGTGATCATCGACGACATCGGCAACATGCAACTCCAATTTCATCTTCTCCTCTTCAATTCTTTTCAATTTTTCGTTCAAATAATTGTTTTCTTTTTCAACTAAATTTAACCTCTCGACAAGAGGGTCGGTTGGAATTTCCGGTTCACATACCTCCTAGATAAAAACATCTATGTCACGTTGGTCGGCATAATTCTCATAAACACTAAATGAAATAAATAGTTATAAAAGATAATATACCACATCCGAATCATAGACCGGACGAGAACCGACGGGGGCGGATACCAAAACCATGGCACTATATAATAACAAACAATAATAAAAGTAAGAAAATTATACAAGTAGCTATATAACTCATACAACAAGTAAGATTTTTTTCTTTTAAAAAGAAGATAAGAACGAGAGGCTCACCACGGTGGTGCCGGCGACGAGATCGGCACGGGCGATCGACGGCGGTGAGGACGGGGACGGGGACAATGGTGCACCGCCAAACCTAGACAAATCTTGGGGAAAATGGAGCTTGGAGGTCGAGCTTGGAGAGGAGAAAGCTTAAGTGTGACTCGGGCATTTCATCGAACACCTCATGTGCATAGGAGGTGAGAGCAGAGTAGCACACACCTCCCACACCGGCCGGCCACCAACCGGGACTAAAGGGGCTGCGCCAGGAGCGAGGCCCTTTAGTCCCGGTTCGTGTCTGGAACCGGGACCAAAGGGGTCAGACGAACCGGGACTGGTGCCTGCCGTGGCCCGGCCGGCGCCCTGGCCTCACGAACCGGGACTGATGCACCCATTGGTCCCGGTTCGTAACAGAACCGGGATTGATATGGAACTTAAATGGGCCTTTGAGATTTCAGAATTTTAACTGGGCTGAGGTACAAGATTTAGTGGATGGAGGCCCATAAAATCTAACAACCCCCACCAGATCTCATAGACACATTGGATTGCATTTGTTCTAATTGTACTTTTTGATATACCCGCAGTTAAGGTTGAGCTCCACCTAGACAAGCAACTACACTTACCAAATCTGAGCAATAGACTATGCCTTGAATTGTCAGTCTTGCGCGAACAACTTTCATTGAATGTGTTATCGGTACATGGTTGCCAAGGCTGCCTGTGGGGTGGAGCATATAAGTCACACTCTTGGTCTTTCATGAGCTTACTAGAGATTACCCGATCTCAGAGACTGTGACCAGTAGGCAAGCTCATATAGGTGTGCTCTTTAAAGATTCCATCTAGGACAGGGTTTCTCTTTCATAAGCAAACAAAATACATTAAGAATTAATCATCTTGCCTTACAGTATCAATGAGAGAACTGCATCTACAGCGAGTGAGTTTATTAATTGTTCTCTTCAGCTGCAAAGGTTTCTTTTCCAAGGTTCTACTTCACGGGATTGCCAATCACGTAGGTTGGGTTTCCTCTCTGACAACTGTGGTGGGTATCAAACCCATCTCCTTTGATGCATAGTCTATCACATTCCTTGATAGACCTTTTGTTGCCGGATTTTTTAGCAGTTGGAACATGATCCAACGTTATTACTCTGGATTTTAAATTTTCTCAAAAACTTTAATCTCCTTTTCACATGTATTGAACTCTTAGTATTATCATTTGAACTATTCACTTTGACAATTACAGTTTGATTGTCACAGTTCATGAGGATAGTCGGTATGGGTTTCTCAACCACCGACAAGTACATTAAGAGTTCATGAAGCCATTCTACTTCAACATTAGCCGTGTCTAATGTTGTGAGTTCTGCTTCCATTATTGATCTTATTAAGATGGTCTGCTCACAAGACTTCCATGAAACATCGCTATCCACTTTGTAGCCTTATCTCATTAGCATCAGAAATCCGGTTTGAGTCACTATACCATTCAACTACTCTTGGATATTACTCCTATAAAGGATGCTGGAGTACCCGCCTCCTGGGAGGGCGAGAGTGTTCTTCGCGTCGTCCATTCCGTGGTGGCATATGCCTCGGGGCACTCTCGGGGGCTCTTCGCACCGTCCGATCTGCCCGAACGACGAGCACCCGGGCGAACCACCTCAGCGGTCCATGATGGGTGGACTGCGGGAGCTCCGGGGGCCACCTTCATGGGGGGCGCTGACGTGCGCCCTCTCGTGCATGACCTCGCTCATGATGGTGGCCCTGATCCGCCTGTCAGCATATGTTGGCCCCGGGCGGGGTGTGTCGCTCGCGCCATTCGTCCAGAGTGAGCGACGACACACCCTGGTCGGCTTGTCAGCATCTCTAGGCTCCTGCCGTCTCTGTCACTCGCTTAGCAGCTTGCCCAGGATTTTCTGTCTGGCCGGCTGTGGCTGCATCGCTCGAGACGAGCTACCCTACGTTCGCGTGAGCCGGCCGCTGCAGGTTGGTGTTCCAGAAGAAGCTAACACCCAGTGGCGGATCTAGGATTTGAAACCAGGGTGGTCCTAATTTTTTTTTTGACAACAAACATGGCATGTGTTCATTCTAAGTAATTACCAATACCACATAAAAATAGATAAATACGATCTTACAATCATATTAAATTTCTCAATTAAGTGTCAGTTTTGCATTAAAAAAAACTACATAGTACATACCTTACCACATTCGGCATCTTCATTTTGCTCTACGGTCACATTCGACATAGTCACTGCTGGTTCTTGAGTTCACTCTTCAACCACAACCGGCATAAGCACAAGTTCTTCAGTTTGCTCGTCAGCCACATCCCGGATATATCTTGCTTCCCTATCTTCATAGCATGTTTGTGAAAAAGTTATGCAATATCTCCGGTCCTGTCATTCTTCAATAAGAATTTACATTCTATCAATCATAAGTTCATAATGACACAATTGAACAGAAATGATGTGCAAAATAATGTGTGTGTTCGTCGGCTCATGTACTCCATATGGATAGTGCCCAACAAATAGCAAACCCTAAATCAAAAATCGGGGAATGGTCAATTGGCGAGCTGGTACCTCAAATCAGGTAGAGTAGAGTGCCGGAGTGTGGACTGGGCGGCTACCACCGGCTTGCAAGGACGTCAGACGGCTGGGGATAGGGCGTGGTCCCAGGGTTACAGGAGGGAGCGGCTGGCGCCAAGCGCCGGGCAGGCCGCGGGCGCGTCGGAGAGGAAGGAGCGGAGGAGCCTCCGGGCGTCTGGGCGGCTGGCGACCTTCTGCCTCGCCGGAGGCGGGGACGGGGCGGCCGCCGGCCAGGGTCTCGCGTTCCTCTGGCTGCGTGGTGCGTCTCGGCGTCTCCCTGTGTCTTGCGTGGGTTGTTGTTGGGTCAAATTGTTATTGGGCTGTTTTTTCTTTCTCTGGCCCATCTCCAAATGTATAAATATATAGGCCGGTGCAAAATACCAGGGTGGGCCACGGCCCACCCTGGCCACCCTGTAGCTCCGCCCCTGCTAACACCCCCTCGGGTGCCAATTGCAGGCAAATGGAAGCATTTATCCGGTAAACCATCTCCAACCTCTCTAGAAATGGCCGTATATTAGTTGCTAATTTTCGTCTCGTGCAAACAGAGGATAATTATGTCACTTGATGTTTATACCTTTGATCGGGTTATGGGAAGCATATATATGAAGCAAATAATTGATTTGCTACTCTTTTGTATCCCCGTATTATTTTTTGTAGTTTTTATCATGTTTTATCTATTTCGTTCGATCCTTAAGCAGCGAGTTAAAAATGCTTGATTTATTGTGCAAACGAGCTGTTGAAATATATTGCCCGCCTCCCTCCATCAGTTCGGACTTTTGGATGAGTTGGCTGGAGCATGAACTCAATATGGTATCCGAGCCAAGAGGTCTTGAGTTCAAGACCCTGCCAACGCAGTATTAAAAAAAACCGATTCTGCGACCTAAATCGATCTCACATCTAAGGACTAAAAAAGCCTAGACGTGAGGGGGAGTGTTGAAATATATTGCCCGCCTCCCTCCATCAGTTCGGACTTTTGAATGAGTTGGCTGGAGCATGAACTCAATACGAGCAATGGGGTATTGTTTGGAGTGGTTATGAAGTACTCACTCCATGATTTGGGGTCACCAGGTAGTCCAGTCAGTCGGGCTAATAGAGAATGGTTAATTCAGTTTTTATATATTTTTCCAAATGGTAATTATATACTTCCTCTAGTAGTTAAATTGCTGTTGAGACGGAGTGCCGCAATCCATGACTAGTACTTAAATTTCTGTTGAGATGGAGTGTCGTAATCCATGACTAGTACTTTTTCCGGTCCTTTTTAGTCTGCATATAAGTTTTGTCCGTAGTCAAAGTATCTCTACTTTGACCAAATTTACAGAAATAAGTATCAACATTCACAATGCCAAATCAACATTGTTAGATTCATTATGAAATGTAGTTTCATAGTAATTAATTTGATGTTGTAGATGTTGATATTTTTTAATATAAATTTGGTCAAACTTTGCAAAGTTTGAATGGACACAAATCTAATACGCGGAGTAAAAAGGACCGGTGGGAGTACTTAAAAGTCACTCTACCTTATTACTCAACTGATGGAGTATCTTTCAATGAATAATGTGCTTCTTGTTTGACTTGTTTCACTAGTAGTATAAATAAATTAAACTCTCCGTCCCATGAGTTTGTCGGTAAGACCCAAACCAAACAGATACTAGTACGTGTCATGATTCGGGGTTCGATTTTGTCATTTTATTCTTTATTTTGCGGGGACATAAGGTTCGATCCTGTTGGTTTAGTACGGATGCAATTACATTTCTCACAATCATTTTGTTAAAGGCCCTGCAGTACGTGTGTGTGTGGTTGCGGACGTACGGATTGTGTCGCGTGGTGAAGGGCTTGATGTGGCTAGCCGCGAAGAAGAGGATGACCAGCACACCCAGAGTCTTCTAGCTGCTGCTGTTGGCTGTGGTAGGGGGCGCCATTTTTGTCTCTTTTTCTGCGAGCACAAGGCCATGGAGATATGTATAGTAACAACTTGCAGTACCAAATGTGACATGCCTTGTTAGTCGTTACGATCGCATCGGATCAAGCGCGATTGAAGAATCCAAAGTAATTTAGAAATCTTATAGATCATGCCTTGTTAGTCGTTACGATCCGATCTTATCACGTGCTATCAAAGAATCCTAAGCAATTTAGAAATTTTATAGATCATGCCTGACACTAGCACAATTGTTAACACGGCTAACACATCCAATTGGGTGTTGAATCATTCCGTCTCTACCCAGAGTACCAGCTGACTGAGATCCCCAAAGCGCGCTGCTCAAATGCACGGGGGTCGAGGAATTTTTAAGGCAGTAGCTCCTGTTGGATCGTCTTGTTGCTCACTCTCAGTTGCTTTAGTCGGTCGGCCTGAGCATCCATCATCCATCCAGAGCTAGCTCCTCGTTCATCATCCATCATCCTCAGTTGCTTTAGTTGGGTGTTGTAAGCGCTCCTGTATCTAGCTGTCTCGTTTTTTTTCTTTTCTTTTTTACATCGATCTAGCTCTTTCCTTAATTAGTATTTTCATCATTTTTATGTAGTTGTTGTACTGGAAACATACAATGATGTACTTTATGCAAGTGATTGGGGGTTCCCCGCAAAAAAAGAGAGTAATTGGGGGTTAATTTGTTCTAGTGTTTTGCTCAAATATATAGGTGATCGAGATCATGTTGAATCACCTGTGCAACAACACGCCGGCTATCGTGGTGAATGGGCAATTGCCAGGCCCAGCGATAGAGGCCATGGAAGGAGACTCGGTGGTGGTTCATGTCATCAACAAGTCGCCTCATGGAGTAACAATTCATTGGTGAGTACTTAATAAGTATATGTATATATGTGCACTTTTCTGGCCAGCTAGCAAACAAATGATCACATCGTTTTCAAGAGAAAAGAAGAAACGAATATGGAAAAACTAGTCAAATGAAAATAATATGCACAAAACCAATTTCTTATTTCCTGCATATAATACATGTATGCCGGCACGGAGTGAAGCTGCAGCTGAATTGCTGGGCTGATGGTGCAGGGATGATAACCCAATGCCCAATCCAGCCCAACAAGAATTTCACGTATCGGTTCAACGTCATCGGCCAGGAGGGCACGCTGTGGTGGCATGCCCACGTCGCCTGCCTCCGTGCCACCATCCATGGCGCCTTGATCATCCGGCCAAGATCCGGGCCTGGTTCATACCCGTTTCCCAAGCCTGACAAGGAGATCCCCATTGTTATAGGTCAGTAATAGTACATGCATTTTTCTTTTTTGTTTGTTTGAATGGAGCAACTTTGTTGGCTCATCTCATATCTTAATTTAATTAAAGGGAGCAAATTAAGACATGTTTACAATAATATTAAAATGTATTTTGTGTTGCTCAACTAGTCCGGCTAATTTTTTTATTTCTGACTACTGCAGGTGAATGGTGGGGGACGGATCTTGTTCAGTTGGATAGGAGATTCAAGAATAGTGACTTTGCCGATGTGCCCGGTTCATCTACAATCAATGGAAAGCTTGGGGACCTCAACAAATGTTTTGGTAATTAACATGGACATACAATAATGCGACCAAAGGAACATCGGACGATACCCCGATAATGGTCCCTGAAATTCCCGATCAGCGCGAAGAAGCCTTAGCTTTCTACTTCCATGGAAACTTGACAAGCCTGCGACCTCACCTGGTGCCAGGGGTCGTCGACGAGCGACTTTTCATCACCGTCGACACCGGGTGCATAAATGGTAGTGGATCAACCTGTGGTATGGTGTCCCGCATGAACAACATCTCATTCCAACCTCCGGCGACGATTTCATTGCTCCATGCACACTACAACAACAATATGAGCAGCAGCATAATAAGCACACTGCGAGACTTTCCAAGCAGGCCACCACCGAGGATGGTGTTCAACCGTGGCCGTGTGTCAAAGGCGACGTCGGTGTGGAGGGTGCGGTACAACACCACCGTGGAGATCGTGCTGCATGCAGGGACCACCGATGTGGCCCAGCTACCCTAACCCCATGCACCTTCATGGGCATGACTTCTTCATCCTCGCGCGTGGCCATGGGAGATACAACGCAGAGAAGGATGTGCAGGCATACAACTTGGTGGATCCACCCGTGAAGAACACGGCCCTTGTCCCCGTGTGCGGGTGGATAGCCATCCGATTTGTCACAAGAAATCCTGGTACGTGCATATATACATGTTTATGTAGATTTGTATTACAAGATCTCAGTTTTGATACTAGCCTGCCAACTGTACGATGATGAACAGGGGTGTGGTTCCTACACTGTCATATCGAACAGCACGTATCGTCGGGCATGGCAGTAGCTTTCGTGGTGGAGAACGGACCAACGGCGGACACTACTCTTCCCCCACCTCCAGCAGATTATCCAAGCTGTGATGACCAAATTACTAAAGTCGCACATCTCTACTACTTAAAAAGAACGTAAGGTTCCCATTTCACCTCTCTTTCGTCCAACTTTCCTTATATACGCCCCCTCTTTCTTTCTTCTCTTTGATTTTTTCCTCCCATTTTTTATTTTTCTCCTGTCGATTTTTCCTAAAATGGAATCAATTGTCTCATGTTTTATTAACTTACCAAAATAAAAACATATTTTCTTTGGTAAGTCATTAAATTCTTACCAAATACGTGCTTAACAATAAGGTGGTAGGTAAATCATGGCGATTGCTTACAAATACTCCCTCCGTTCCTCTATATAAGGTGTATTTGTTTTTCGATAAAATTCCAGAATGTAAGGTGCATTTCTTCTAATTCCCCATAATTCCCTCGCTAGCCCTTCTAAAAAAGGAAAGTATCTCTTTTGTGATTGTCTGTATCTCTCCTTATAGTAAAAGAAGGAAACTATCTCTTTGTTGATTGCATGTATCTCATACTTTCCTGAATAATTGATTCACTTTCCACTAACCAATAAATTTGCCAAGGGTAATTTAGTCTTAACATGTCTATAATTATGTGCCTTGGTCACCGTGCCGAAAATAATACACCTTACATAAAGGAACGGAGGGAGTACTTGCTAAGATTTTAGCGCATCAATATAATAATAGACGTGCAGTCACGGGCTATTTATGGCGATTGCTTACAAATACTTGCTAAGATTTTAGCGCATCAATATAATAATAGACGTGCAGTAACGAGCTAATCTACTAAAATGTTTATACTCCCGTTGCAACGCACAGGCAATTATCTAGTGAATAATGAAAAATAGCCTACGCAAAGTGTGACTAGAATGTTATTGGGCACCTCCTGTATAGTCAGCCTTAGGCAAGCATTGGCTGGGCGATGCCATCCGTATTTTACTTGTGAACTTTTGCAACGGAAAGTATTTTTGTGTTCTTTCAATCCAATAATTTTACATGAGAAGTTTTAGTACATTGCTTGATCAACTGAGGGTTGTGTACATTGCTTGATCAACGGCCAACCACGTGGCACACGCGCTCACGTACGTGACGCAAAACATGCGAGTACAACCATGCACAAGTGATCTCTGCTTACAATAGTTGTCACTCTCAGTTGCTTGAGTGACAAGTGAGCCATGGCGGTCGGTGCCGTGCTCTTCTTCCTGCTCGATGTGGCTATTCCTAGCAGCGCCGAGCTATGAGTTGGGCTTTTGGTTAGGCCTGGCCCATTAAGCGCCTAGGGTTGCCGGCGCAATATAACACGTTCCTTGCCCCTTCTGTTCCTCGGAGTGGTCGCCGTCGCAGGATTTCAGGGATAGGGTGACGGCGAGATGGAGAGGAGTGAGATCAAGGCGTGGGTGTCACCTAAGATGGGCTACAGGCTCGAGGAGCATAGCCATAGCTCCGTCGGCATGACCAAGCGCCCCTACGACTACGACACCGTGCGGCGTCGGCATCACCTGGGCCATGATCGGATGAAGAAGCAAAAGAGGACGAAGAAGATGGACAGCCGCGACAAGCCCAACCCCGACAAGGTGAATAAGGTATCGGTGGTGGACGCCGGTGACGAAGAGGGGCAGAGCATCGCCGAGAGTACGAGGAAGATGCCGGTGACGAAGCAGGTCATGGATTTCTTAGTCAGTGCCGAGCTCGTCGACTACATGCTCTGCAAGCCCATGCGTAGGCTCCGGGAAAACACCGTTGATCGATTCGAGTTCATGCCCGGTATCACAGATGAGATTAACGAGCATACAGAACAGCAGGCAGATATCCTCCGGCGATACCGCCGCACCAACCAGGCAACCACCACGCAGTGTTCGAACCAAGTAATTAAGAAGCAGGGCGTACGTATAATTTAGAAGTGATATCTGTCCTAAGTTCTGCTCATTTCATTATTAGTACGTATAATGTAATCATGCATCGTGGTCTTTGTTGTCATATCTTGCTACTGGTGGTTCTGGTTCAGGTGTACTGTCAAGTGCAAACTGGATGTATCCGCTCTGTAACAAGATTCTATTATTATCTTGCTATTAAATTATTATTTTGCACAAATGCGGATTTGCATTTCAGCTGGCATGATATGGTGGAACCTTTGTTTTTTTATAATTCACGGCTTTAGTTAACACTAATAATTTTGCTGACGACGTGTAAGATTTTTTTTTGCTAATTCTCAGTTTTGATACAAGCCTGCCGACTCTACGATGATGAACAGGGGTGTGTTCCTACACTGTCATATCCAACAACACGTGTCGTCAGGCATGGCACTAGCTTTCGTGTACACCACTCTTCCCCGGCCTCCAGCAGATTATATCCAAGTTGTGATGACCAAAATAATAAAGTGGCATATGAATAATGAAAAATAGCCTACTCAAAGTGTCTAGAATGTTATTGGGCACCTCCTGTGTATAGCCACCCTCAGGCAAGCATTGGCTGTGGGATGTCATCCATATTTTACTTGTGAACTTTTGCAATGGAAAGTATCGCTGTGTTCTTTAAATTCAATTATTTTACATGAGAAGTTTTATTAATATGAATCGATCCTATCCATTCAAATCCGCGGGAAAATTAAGCAGCCCAGCCCCATCTAGACAGTATATTTGATTATTTCGATATGGACATGTGCGCATAAAAGACAGATGTTGTATTTATTCTGCATGTTGATCTGCTCATTCATCCATCTGTACAACACCGTATTATTTGTGTACCGTGCGCATGTATGTAGTTAGTCTAGTGAATTCTGTATCAGTCATGTACTGCCTAGTGTGACCCCAAAATCTCAAGTGAAAATTGGAAAGAAAAAGCATGCTGATTGTTCTTTATATCACTCTTAGAGCATCTACAGCCAGGCCTCTCATACCCGTCTCAAACGCCCGGGCACGTCGTCCGGTCACTGACCAGTCGCAAAAAAGCGACCCAACCGGACGCCTCAAACCACCCTCAAACGCCCGGGCTGACTGGCACCCCTCATATCCAGCCCAAATATAGGGCAGATATGGGGCAGCCAGGGCACGCCCGGGCACGTCCGCCTGACAGGCCCGACCCACCACCGACCCCACCGCTGCCCCACAAAAAACCCCAATCCGGACACACCGCTACGAACCCTAGCTCACTCTCTCCCTCTCTCTCGCTCCCTCCACTCCTCTCCCTCTCCGATTCCGATCCCATCCACCACGATGAGCAGCTCCGGCAGCGACTCCGGCTCCGAGCTCGACTACGAGGAGGAGATGGCCCTCCGCATTGCGCTGTAGCGGTCCAAGGTGGAGACCGGCGGCAGCTCCGGATCTGGAGCGTCGCCGCAGCTCCCGCGCCGGCACAGCGCGGACGCCGGAGCTGGACCCTCCCGGCCCGCGCTTAGCGACGCCAGGACAGCGCAGTCTGCACCGGCCGCCCCGCGCCGTCTCCTTCCCCCGCCGGCCACTCCTCCACGCGGCCAGCGGTGGGTGCTTGTCCCCGCCCCGCCGCCCCGCACGCGCACTCCGGAGTCGAAGGCGCGCGCCGCGCGCCGCGAGAGGCAGCGTGCACGGGAGAGGGACGCGGCAGAGCAGTCTGCGCGCCACCGCCACGGGACGGAGGCGGACCCCGACGAGGAAGCGCATCTCCTCGCATGGGTCTACCGCCGCTCCCTCACGACGGCGGAGACGGACGCTCGCCGCCTCCGACGGAAGAACGCCAAGGCGCTCCGGCTTGCTATTGAGCAGTCGGAGCGCGAGGCGACGGAGGCAGCGGCGGAGAAGGCTCGGGTCGCCAGGCTGAAGCGGGAGCAGGACAAGGCAGTCCGTCGGATGAAGGGGCTCATCGTCCTCTCCGACTCCGACGACGGCGACAGCTCCACCTCCTCGTCGGACGACCAAGACCCTCCACCAGCCGCGGACGCCTACAGCTACGCCGGCGACCGGAAGGGCAAAGGCCCGGCGAGGAAGTGGTGAAGCTCCGCCGTCTCCGTCTTTAATTTCAAGTTTTTAGTAATCTAGTTTAAACTTGTCCGTCGTTTATGTAAATTATGTGAACTTTGGCGATCTTTTGGACATCCGATGGTGATCTTTTGGTGATCGGAATGTGCATTTCTATATCCGATTCCATGTCTGTTTGATGATCTACGTTGTTTAGTTCTACGTTGCATGCTTTAGTATGGATATGAGGTGCCGGATACGAGAGACGCGGATGCAGAGAGGCAAATTTGAGGGGTGCCCGGTCAGTGTCCGCGGACGGGCGCGTCCGCGGGCGTTTGAGGGGCCGGATTTGTAAAGTCCGGCTGTAGATGCTCTTAAGGCTTTCTGATGCTTGTAAATATTGCAATGATCAACTGGCGGTTGTGTGCATCACTTGATGCATAGGCTGGAGATTTCGCCCTTTTTTGGAGAGAAAAATCAACCACCACAGTGCCATGCCTCGCTGGTGCCAACTTGCCGGCGTGGCCGTATGTTGTCTGCATGCCGAACACATCCCGATACAACTAATCTTTATCTCTAAGCCTTTCTTGTCAACTTGTTGTCTAATTATCATTTTGTCAATCGAACAATTTTATCATATGATTAGTGTGTGGCAGGCCTCAATGATGCATGAGACGACATAGCTAGATGTAGCATCACGGACAGTGGCAGTGCGACGATCGACGGGTGCGGGATGGGGTGATCGCCAAAGCGAGGGAGGGGCAGGGGGTGAATGGATGGCCGACGTGACGGAGGAGGTGGCCAAAGTAGGGTGCGGGGTGCGGGTGCGGGTGGCGATGGCCAGTGGTCAGTGGCAATGGGCCGGTGGCAGGGGAGGATGAAGAAGAAGAGAGCGGTGGGAGAAAGAAGGCCGTGGGGCAGAGAAATTGACTAAATCTTTTTTATGAATCGGGCTAATCCCGTTTCCATTATCAAGATAACAGAAATACAGCCGAATCCAGGAGTTCGAAAGGGAAAGGGAAAAAGCGAGTTCAAAGAATTTCTGAGAAACCTACCGCAAGCGCTCGCATTCGAAATGCATGCCATGGGGCGAAAACCCAGAAACATCTCAAAAGCGCGCAAACCTAAACTGTTCAACAGACCACGACCAAGTTTGAAAGGCCTACACAGAGGCAACAATACGACTAAGCAAAATACTCCCTCCATTTTTTGTATACAAGGCCACTATGAAAAATAGATTTTGCAGCTATACAAGGCTACCAACAGTAACCGAGACAAAAATTGATGACGTTGCCTCGTACTAGCAACCCATGGTTTAACTACTCACATGCATGCAATGGATGATAATGACACTCTCAACTACTTTGCATACGCCCTATTAATTAACTCGAGAAGACAAGCTAGCTTGCAAAGTGGACATTAATTTTTACCTTGGTATCTGTAATTTGAGTTTGTGCCCTTGTATAAGTGAATGGAGGGGGTACAAATTGACTAAAACTGATGCGATTAGGCGGTTTTGTTTTTTTCTTTTCTAAGATTCGGTCCTCTACAAGTAATTGAACAATTTGCTCAGCTGTTTCTCCTACAAGCTCTCGATGTTTTCACTGCAGTGGTAAAAGGAAAAAACACTAAAATGCAGGCAGGTGGCATTGTCAATTATGGGAGGAGGTGACTGAGCAGAGCGGTCGCTCACGCACATGAACTGCCGGCCGGCAGTTCATTGCTCGTTCTGTAGCTGCACCAGGTCTAGCATGTTCAACATGTACCTTCTCTCGATCCCTTTATTCGAGATGACATGTCACCCGCCGACAGCAGAAAATGTGGGGCCAACCACGCGACGCACGCGCCTACGTACGTGACACAAAACATGTGGGGCCGACCGTGCACAAGTGATCTCTGCCTCCTTTGCTACAACTTCAAGTGCTTGTTGTCACTCTCAGTTGCTTCAGGTTGTTGGCCAAGGTGTGCGTCCATCCATCCGGAGCCATGGCCGTCGGCGCCGTGCTCTTCTTCTTCCTCGTTGTGGCTCTAACAGCGGCGCCCGGCGGCGGCGGCGATGCGGCGCTCGTCGAGCACACCTTCGTCGTAAGCGCTCCGATCTAACTGTCTCCTCAATTAGTATTCTCCTCCCTCTCTGTTTTCACATGTGCCTGTTGTACTAGAATTATGTGTGAAATTGAGGGTTAATTAGCTTGTTCTAGTGTTTTGTTCGAATATATAGGTGAGCGAGACCATGATAAATCACCTGTGCAATGACACGCGGGTTATCGTGGTGAACGGGCAGCTGCCAGGCCCAGCGATAGAGGCCACAGAAGGAGACTCTGTGGTCGTTCATGTCATCAACAAGTCGCCCCATGGAGTAACAATCCATTGGTACGTACTTCATAAGTTTTTTTCCTGGATAATAAGTATTTGCATATATGCACTTTTCTGGTCAGCTACCACACTTCAGACCAATGGTCACAGTATAGGTTTGTGAAAAAAGAACAACCCAAATGAAAAGAAAAACATGACACATATATGTCCATGATCCTATTTGACACAACTCAAATGGGCAGGCATGGAGTGAAGCAGCAGCTGAATTGTTGGGCTGACGGGGCAGGGATGATAACCCAATGCCCGATCCAAACGAACAAGAACTTCACGTATCGGTTCAATGTCATCGGCCAAGAGGGAACGTTGTGGTGGCATGCTCACGTCGGCTTCCTCCGTGCGACCGTTCATGGCGCATTGCTCATCCGGCCAAGATCCGGGCCTGGTTCATACTCGTTTCGCAAGCCTGACAAGGAGATCCCCATCATTATAGGTTTGTGTATGCACACAAGTCTAACACAACATATAATTGTTCTATTACAGAGTACTAAATTAGGTTGGTAGATAAAATGTTTCTTAATGGCAGGTGAATGGTGGGACATGGAAATTGTTCAGGTGGAAAGGAAAGCCGCGAGTAGAATCTTCAACGATTATTGGCCCCGTTCACCTACGATCAATGGAAAGCTTGGAGACCTCAGTAACTGTTCTGGTAATTACTCGCATCATTATAATCTTAATGATAGTTAGCAAAGGTATGCGTGCATTCTTATGTTTGAACTTTTAGATGGTGTGGTTTGGGTTGTGCCATCTTTGATGATATAGGGGTCGTGGTGTCGTCTGAGTCGTTCGTCTTTAGTGATGTAAGGTTGTGACCTCTTCAGAATCAGCTGCATGGTCCGAAAACATTCACATAAACCTGTAAGAGAGTTGCAATTTGATATTATGAAGAATATTTTTAGGAAAATTTAATGACACTAACTCCATTTTCTGGTGTAAATTTGTTGGAAACATCTGTAGTGAAAGTTCTATAGTTTTGAAAGTAGGATTTCTATGAAGCCATGTATTAACGAACAAATGTAGTAATAAACATTGATTTCTGTAATCGTATTAGATTACAATGCTTTGACTTTTGTGAGGATACAATACTATAAAAAAATAACACCCCACATTTTATTTTTTCGAGAATGAACACCCCACATTTTAGTCTAGGCTAGCATTTTTGAAGTAGAATATCATGAAGACTTTACTAGATGTTGAATTTTGATTTCGCGTCCATGCAGGGTTCATCGAAGACAACTACGTTCTTAATGTCAAGCATGGAAAGACATATCTCTTACGCATAGTAAACGCGGCGCTCCACGAACAATACAACTTGAAGATCGCTGGGCATGAGTTCACGGTGGTCGCAACTGATGCCAACTATGTGAAGCCATACACGACAGATACCATCGTGATCGCGTCAGGCGAGACGGTCGACGCTTTGCTCGTTGCCGACGCACCTCCTGGCCGGTACTACATGGTTGCCCAAGCTATGCAATCACCGGAGCCTTTCCTCCAGATACCAGTGTTAATGTCAAGAGGGGTTGTATCCTACTACCCAAGCAAAGGATCTGCTAATGATACTCCAATAATGGCTCCTGAAATGCCCGATCAACACGATGCAACCACATCATTCTACTTCCGTGGCAACTTGACCAGTCTGCTTCCTCAGCCGGTGCCGGCCAACGTTGATGAGCATCTGTTCATTGCCATTGACGTGGGCGACATCTGCGCACATGATGGATCACATGACAATTGTATGGTGACCAGGTTGAACAACATCTCATTCCAGCTGCCCACGACGACGTCATTGCTCCAAGCACACTACTACAACAACATGAGCACAAGTGTAATCGACATGTTAAAAGAGTTCCCAAGATGGCCACCGAGCTCAGAGTTTGGCTATAGCCCGACTTCGATGGGGACGGCGGTGAGGACGGTGCGGTACAACACCACCGTGGAAATCGTGTTCCAGAACCCGTACTCATCAGGTCTGTTCAGCATCAGCAACCCGATGCACCTTCACGGCCACGACTTCTTCATTCTCGGGCAGGGGCTTGGGAGGTACGACCCGGTGAAGGATGCGCAGGCATACAACTTGGTGGATCCACCCGTGAGGAACACCGCCCTTGCCCCGATTTACGGGTGGACTGCCATCCGATTCGTCGCAAGTAATCCCGGTACGTACGCATGTACCCATACACGTATATTAATTCTTGCATGCCTGAATGTTTATTTGGCTTTCAGCGCATTAAAATCTGTGAGTTTTCACAGGGGTGTGGTTCTTGCACTGCCATATGGAGAAGCACATATCGTCGGGCATGGCATTGGCACTCGTGGTGGAGGATGGACCGACATCTGAGACGACTCTTCCCCCGCCTCCGGCAGATTATCCAAACTGTGATGGCCAAAACAATAGAGGACTGGCTGATGAGTAATGAGAGACGGTAGGCTAGAAACATGTTTGAGTTCTGTCGAATAATTTTGCTTATTGCACTTGCAATTTGGACTCTTCGTTGATTGGTAGTTGTGTGCATTTATTGTGCCGTTATTTTACCTTTTGTAATAAACTATGTAATCCTCTGTGGGACCTTTGTCAACCCACCTGTTGTTAATGGAAGCAAGTATTTTAGTGTTATATCAGAAAGAGAAATAATGCTGACCCGCCCAAGCCAGACGGCCATGGCTGCCACGAGGAGCTAGCTCTGGAGGAGGATGCACACTGCACGCTCCGCAGCTGAGAGCGCCCAACAAGAGCTACTTCTATCAGAGCCAGGTACCACTTCTGCATGATTGGCTCCACACATTTTGTGTCACGTGTGCGCGCGTGTCTTGGCCCCACTTTTTTTTTTGCCTGCTGTCGGTGGATGACCGAGCCCAAGATCAGAGGAGCCATCTGGAATAAATAAAGGGATCAAAAGAATGTACATGTTGTGAACATGCTTACTCCCTTCGATCTGAATTTCTTGATGCAGCCTCTAAACAATATAAAATGGACATTGTATAGAGGTTGCGTCAATCAATTTGGATCGGAGGGAATAGATCTGTTGCAGCTACAGAACAAGCAATCAACAGCCGGCAGAGATCCCATCTGCGTGAGCGACCGCATCAGCTCAGCATACTTTCGTCTTCACATATGCAGTGAAAAACAATGAGAGCATTCGAAATCTAGTATGGTGCAAGAAACAGTTCAGCAAATTATCCGATTACCCGGAGAACCGAAGCTTCAAAAATAAAAAATAAAAATTGAAAGAGTTCACTGGTCATGACCTTAACCAGCTACGTGCATCGCTTGATGCAGAAGCCGGAGGTACATCCTCTTTTTCGAAGAAGAAAAGTTCAAGATATGTAGTATGAACTCAAGCTTTTGTTCCTAAGAATGTGTACAGATTTCAAGGGACCTGAGCAATAGCAAGACCAAGAAAGATACCAGAACAAAATTTGAAAAATCAAGAAGAGGAATATGCTGTGGCAGTTCGTGCAAACATATCAACCGATCAACATGATAGATTGATCGATCATGCTTGGGAGCATAATCCAACTAACTCTCACCGAGTGCCCCTCTCAGCTGCAGTAATAACTTGTAAACTTGTTGGAGGGCGATCGCGGGTCCAAACCAACCAGGGATTCTCCAAGTGTGAAATGATGGGTGGTTTGGAACTTTCAGAACACAAGATACTTTGCAAAAGTTTATCCACATAAGTTTTTCAGGAGAAGAGGCATATCAACTCTGAACATCGATCTGCTTCAGATTGTGGTCTGTGCACCAGCATCACAGAGCACCGCATCTACAATAATTGGAGCCATGCTCTAAACAGCTTCTTGCGGCACCCTAATCATCAGGGGATACTTCTCCCCTGTTCATGTTGTATATAAGACTAATGTTTCTGAAATTCAAAGTTGCCGAACCAGTTGTGCAGTTAATTGCAGAGAAACAAATCCATCAAAGCAAAAAACATGCAAGATTGCAAATCCCACCTCTGAAAATCATCTTGTCTTGCTGTTGTACTTGAAGTGGCATTTATTACTTTTAGCCTTCTCGGAGCAGGCTACAAAATGCCAAGCGTTGGTGCGTGTTTCATAAAACAAAATCTGAGTAATTCTAAAAAAATGCAAATGTACTGTGTCTGTAAATGGGGATGAGCTGCTAGCTGCTGCTTACTAATTGCGTGCAGATTAGAATGGATAGGATTGATTCTAGAGCACAACTATCCTGCCTTCTCAGTCGGTCACCGTCGTTCTTCTTCTTCTTGTTCCCATCCTGTGGGTAAATCTGCGAAACGAAGAAAAAGGAATGAGCACTAATTTGCATTGTTCAGTGATTGAGAGAGAATTAAGCCTGCGAAAAAGGACTCACAAAAATCAAAGACAGCAATAGCAGGGCGGTTGGGATGGACGGCCGCCGAAAGCCTCAGCGCAGCAGCCGCTTCGTCAATCTTATCTGTAAAGTCATCTTTCTCAGGACAAAGGGAAACCATGACTCGCCGGAGCGAAGGGAGGTGGTCCATGCCCACGTCCAGTTCACCGCCCACGATGTGCAGCGCTCGGGCAAAGAAATAGAGGACTTCAAGCCTTGGCATAGCTCCTCTTGGAAAAAT
Organism: Elymus sibiricus; assembly: GCA_039707655.1. Lineage (NCBI taxonomy): Eukaryota > Viridiplantae > Streptophyta > Magnoliopsida > Poales > Poaceae > Elymus > Elymus sibiricus. The sequence goes on from CM077664.1 coordinate 41,354,807, forward strand.
AGATGGCCCCGTCTGAAAATAGTACAAATAGCACTCCCTCAAACACGGGAATGCATCGGCGCCAACGATGAAACTTTCGGCGCGGGTGTACTGATCTTTGGTGGTCTCCAGCCAGAGAAAACGAAGAGCGGGCAGTTTCCCAAGGATCTGAATGTCCACCTCCGGCCGCACTCTCTCCACTTCTATTCTCAGGAAGGAGAGGAGCGGAAGCACTGATGAATTAATCCACTTTGGCAATGTCAAGGTACATCCAACAAACTCAAACATACGGAGGTGTGGAGGGGGCACCCAACTTTCCCAGCTGACATCAAACCTTACGCCGCCTTGACGGTAAATTATTAGACTTTGCAATTTCCGCAGATTGCTAAGGGACACCACCAAGGAACTACACACACTCTCATCGTCTCCAGTCCACTCAAGGTGAAGCACCCTCAGCTCGATCAGTTGCCCTATCTCTTTCTCGATCGCAACAGTACCACCCACCTTCACCGTAGTCAGCTCTTCTAAGGACACCAGGTTCCCCATCCCAATTGACAATCTCACATCCGGATCAACATATAGGCACATCAGATGTCCTAGCCGAACAACACTTGATGGCACCTCTGCAGATCCACCCACTCTTAAGTCCAGTGTTTCCAAAAAACATAGCTTTCCTATTTCCATAGGGAGAATGCTAACTTGTGTATCTCTTAGCCCTAGGTACCTCAGGTGTAATAAATTCTCAACACAACTAAGATCAGCCTTGTGGCTACTTTCCCCAAGATTGCAACCTTCTAAATCCAAAACACGTAAAACCTGAAAGCTTGAAAGAGCCTGGATCAGATCAACATCAGTTCTAAAGAGAGTAACTGACCTCAATTGTGGCATACTTGTGGCATCGACCCGATGGGTGGTGAGCTCTGGCATGCTGTTTTGAAAGGATAACAAGCGAACCTTGATGTGTGAACTAGGTTTGCTTTGCTCAGTACCATTCAGTATAGTAACAAAGTTTTCTTCACTGGACAAGGAACATATGAGATCAAGCACCATGTCATGCACGCGACAAGCTCTTGCCCTGCCTTCGACATCAATATCTACTGGCTGAATCAAGTTTCTATTTGCAAGCTCGTTAAAGTAACTCTCGCCAAGCTCAAATGGTCTACTTTCTTGTTTTCCACCTTGGATAAAGCCTTCGGCTATCCACCTCCATATCAACCGGTCTCTCCTAATCTCAAAATCCTCTGGAAAAATACTTAGATACAATAAACAAGTCTTCAGATGAGAAGGTAGATCGTAATAACTAAAGGATAGTATTTTCCGCATGTCCTTCACACTACCACCTTCTGCAAGTCCACGGCCCATAGAATTGAGTATGTTGTCCCATTGATACTTTGGCTTTATTTGTTGTTCATTACTAGCTAAAAGACTAGCTATAGTAATGATGGCTAGCGGTACTCCGCCACATTTCCTCAAGATATTTCTAGATACTTGCTCCAATTCACTAGGACAATCACTCCCTTGAGGAAAGATTCTTTTATAGAAGAGCCTTTCGGAGTCACCTCCAGTAAGAGGTTTCATCTCATAAACCATGTCATCGCCAGATAAGTGGCATGCTTTTGAGACATTGATTTTGCGGGTTGTCATTATTACTGCACTACCGACACTCTTAGAGAAAGCACACTTGATAATTCGCCACTCTTCTTCATCCCATATGTCATCGATTACGATTAGGTACCTATATAAATTTTTAAGAGGGTTAGTTTAAAAATCAATCAAGACATATCCAAGTTGCTATCAAACTCTCATCACTAAATTGTTTAAGATGTATTTTGCAAAAGTAATGCTGTTCTAACTCGATGAAATTATGTAAACGATGCAAATCTATAGTTGGTTACAAATACAATGCTTAATTGGAGGATGCATAACGGACACAAATACAAAGCAATTGCAGCGGAACAACTAATAAACACACTTTGAATATGCTATTCACTAGCATTATATGCTCTCTTGAAACAATAATGATCAGCATTTGCTGCTGCTTACATACCTCTTACGGCGAAGAAACATATTCAGTTCATTGATGAGTTGGTCTTCATCTCTAACAGCTTCATTGATGGATGCATACCCTTTTTTGTCAAGTTGATGTAACATTTTCTTGATAATCTTTTTTATGTCGGGATTCCGAGACACCGAAACAAAAGCTCCACAAGCATACTGCCCTATGAGCTTGTCATAGACTGCTTTGGCAAGGGTTGTCTTTCCCAGTCCGCCAGATCCAACAATAGAGATGGCCTTGGGTTGCTGCTTGCCATTTTCATCGCCCTCTCCCAACATCTTGATCAGTTCGTCCCTTTTATGTTCGATTCCAACGAGCTCTGAGACATCTTTGTACATAACTTCCAGGCGGGGATCAATGGTATCTCTGGTCTCTCTGGCATGCCCTTCAAGCATGTACCTTTGACGCAGGTTGCCCAACTCCTTGGCGAGCTCTTTTGCTTCGTCCATGGCGTCACCAATCTCATGGAGAGCCTTGCCTCTGCTGAACAGCTTGGTGGTCTTCTTCAGGAACTTCTTGACTCTGTTCTTCATGTTGTTGGGGCCACGCTCATGGTACTTGTTGCCCTCCACAAGGACCATAAAGGCGTCCACCGCATCTTCCATGTTGTAGCAGAGCTCTCTCACCTTGTCCGCCCAGATACGGACCTGCTCGTCGAGCTCCTCCGGCGGCTTCTTGCCCACCTTGCGCAGAGCGGCGTGCATCATCTCCAGCTCTGTGAGCAGAGATGTTACACCTTTCTTCACGCGCTTCTCCAGGTTGTACTCATCCAGGAGCAGGCCGCCGAGCTTGCGGAGCAAGGGAGTCATCGCTCCCGCGGCGATCTCCATAACTTCGTTGAGGAGGGTCAATGGGTCGTCAAGGGTGTGTTTCTTTCTGTGATGGAGGCGTTGGTGCTAATAAGAGAAATGGACCAACCTCTGCATGTATAAGGGGGCAATAGGAGGCCGACACTCTCCTTGCAGAAATGATTAACAGTGAGAGCATCCAATGCTTTATCAAAAGCAGTACAGAGATTCCACAAGAAGAAGAAAAGTAGTAAAGAGATAAGATTTGGAGCGCTGGTGCCTGGTGGTATCGATCTCCTACCTGCTTTGGGGAATTTAATAAGGTGAAGCTATCTAGAGGTTGCCACTTGATAAAATGCCTATAGCACTAAAACGCCACATCCACATATTTTAATGGTATTTGGCTTATTGACCAACTAATCAGTAAGGGAAATGACCATACTGACCTCGCGGCATTTCTAATCAGTAAGAAAAAACTGTGTCGCAGGATTTCTGAATCTCATATTGTTTCCTTCTAACAAACACAGGAGTATCCAGGTTTACACAAATACATCGATGAGATCTTATATTTACATAATTGTTCAATCAAAGCAAAGGTTCATTATATCACAGTGGTGCAACTACAAGGATCTGCTTAGACAAGTAAAAAATTAAGGGCCTGAACAATAGCAAGATCAGTAACCCAAAAAAATGAAAATTTTCGGGAGAATAATGATGACAGTTTGTGTAAACATCACCTGACGAATAAGATAAAATTACGAAAATACCTTGGACACAGATACATGACTTGAAGAGAGGTCCGAGATTTGCCATGAAAATAGAAGTCATACCTGCAAGGCTGCAACCATAATCCACTTTTCATTAATTGCTTCGCTAAATTGTAACAAAACCTGCGAACATGTAGCAAATTAGAGATTCGGACCAACCAAGGATTCTCAATGAGGAATAAAATACTGTAGTCGAATTTTTACAAAACATGGATAACTGAATGGGTGTTACAGGTGCACAAGAAACTTTGTAATAGTTCGTCCACTTATGTTTCAGAAAAGCAACGTGCTGACAGTCAATAAAAATTACTAGCAGAACCATATTAATTCTGAACATTGATTGATGCTACAATCCACGATGATAATACCAACTTGATGTAATTAAACAATGTTGCAGTGTTAAACTCGACATGCTGCATATAATTCCAGCATATACAAAAAGACCACCACACACACTGCTGCAACTGGATCGATACAACCTGTACATGGCCCAGAGGCTAGAAGCTGCGAACGTAACCAAAGATTATGCGTACTTACTCTTCACAGGTCACCCTTACCAAGAACCTGTCATATAACACCTGCAACAGTCAACTGAACATCTTTGCGGTGCCGTGTTATGATGTAGCCAACTCAATGTGGATTGGCGCCAGCTTTCTCGAACCAGTCAAGCTCCGGTTGCTCCTCGGCTTCTTCAGTGGCAGAGCCCCATCCTTGTCCTTGACATCCTGCAGCTGTTCTAGGATATGGGAGCTTGCAATATGAATGTATAACAATTATGCAGTGCCTAGATCATAAAATGCTGTCTCACTACAGGCAGCAACTTGTGATGCTAACCTGTCTTAAGATATTGAAATACCTGCAGAATCTACAGGATCCAAAAGAAATCAGTTCATGTTACATCTGAAACATCGGCAGTGAAAAAGTGAGAGCATTCAGAGCCTAGTACAAGAAATAATTGAGCAAATTATCAGATTAGTGGGAGAGGACGAAAGCTACAAAATTAATCTAATCAGGCTTGCGAACATAATCCAACTATCATCAAGTTCCTCTCTCAGTTAAAACCTGCAAACTTGTTGGAGAGGTGCAAAATGCTGGGCGGTTCCGGAAGTTTCAGGACATGCGAAACTGAAAAAAAAAATGGGGCCGCACACAAGAAACTTTGCAACAGTTAATTTTCTTCAGGAAAGGGGCCATATCAAGTCTGAACATTGATCTGCTTCAGTTTGTGGTTTGTGCAAAAACACAGCACAGCGAACAGAATCTGCATCTAGAAGAAGAATTGGAGCCATGCTCTAAACATAACCACTACACCTCATAATTTATGCCAGGTTACACACACACACAAAAAAAAAAACTCACCCTAAACACTGCTGCAACTGTATCCAGAGAACATGTGCAAAAAATACTGCACAAGCACAAAAGATTCAGACTTGTGCAGACTGAAATGCTGTGTCTCCAGCGCATATGTGTAAGGCCCTCTGTACATATGTCATTTCTTCTCCCCTGCTCATGTTGTTCCTTGTAATGCTTGGTACATTTATGTCTCTGAAATTCAAAGTTTGCTGAGAATGAAAAAAAAAACTATTTTGCAGTAAATTGCAGAGAAACAAATCCATGAAAGCAAAAAAAAAAAAAAAGTAAGAATGCAAATACCACCGTTGTAAATGTCATGCTGCAGTCCTTGAAGTGGCATTTTGTTAACTGGGCTCTAGTTCACTCACTGAATTCACTAGACAGGGTTCAGGAAATATGCTGGATTCAGGTTACAAGCTTGATACAAGCACAATTGTGCGGAATAGAAGAAGCAAGAATTGGGGGGTTAATGGGTTAAGAGCCTAGATAAACTATGATCCGTGATTGATCTTCGATGACTTCCCTCCTGGCAATGTGAGCTTCTTATGCTGTCCTTCTCAAACAACCCAGCCGTCTCCACTTACTAGCTTGTTCGGTTTACGTGGTCGGTTGCTTGTGCGACGGCCCACCACTTGTGCGGGCCTGGGCTCTTCATGGGCTTCTGATCCACCGGCGGGAGAGGTGCTGACACAATTAATCCTATTGGTGGAAAGCTACAAAATGGCAAGCAGTTGGTGTGTGTCTGATGAAACTTTTGAAAGAGGAAGGCATGGGTACAGGAGGTAAACTATGTGGTATGGGATGGTTGCTTTGTGTTTACCTCAATGTGAGCACTAGATCCCTCATGAATCTTCTTTTTATTATTTGAAGAAAACTCCTCGCTGCACCCAGTGAATCTCCGCGCGAAACGTTTCTTCTGCTCATGGACTTCCCTAAAATGCCTGGCCAAATTGTTCTTACTGTCATAGCTCATGGTGCAACCATCTACATGGCACTGGCACGCAAAGGGCCACTGCAACATTTTAAAAGGATATACATATACGTGAGCATAAACTCATATCCAAACTAAAGTTCACTTTCACATAATATAAGTCAAGTTACACTTACATTTACATAAGATTATTATTCTTGACAAACTTCAAGTACTAGATGTGCGTAAGATTGTAGTCTTTAAAGTTGACCAAACTCTTTATTATTATTTAACAAGTGTACTTTTTGTTATGAAAATTATGACGCTCTTTGAACAATATTAATAGTTTGCTTCACAATTGATACATTTTTGTAAACAACTATGATGGAAAACGGAATTGTAAAGAGATACAAATGATACCAATGTGGAGGCTGTACCCTCTAGAAATTGGCATATGACCTCAGGATTGAAGGAAGCAGGGAGAGGACAGAGCATAATAAAAATAAATACAAATGAGAATAAAAACAAGTAAATACAAAATACCACGATGAGGAGATTGTTTGATTGACCCCATAAAAATCAGATGAATATTATGTGAAATTTATAGAAGAACAAAAATGCTAGTGTTTCATTGACCACATGTATATCAGTGAGTATATATGTTAAATTTAATTGATTAACAGAATTCCAGTTATTACGAAATATTATGTTAAATATTACGCTTTTCATATATTTTCCCAAAAACTAATAGAATTTTGTAGGTTTTCCACTGGCTATAAACAAAGCAACCAAATAATATTCAAAATGTAAGCAATGAGGATATTATAATACGTTTTTGTCTCACATATAATCACTTTTTGGTAAACAATAGAAATACATATATAAAACTTTATATCTATGAGAATAATGATGTTGCACGTGCAGCTGCGTGGGCCAATGTGCTATTAATAATAATAGCAATACCTTCTGCATTGGAGATGAAATGGCATTACTCCTAGTTTCAGAACTTTCATTATGTGATAAGGCCAAGTGGCACTCTACAGTAACCATCCCATCACAGATTGTATTCTTCTCCAAGGTGTTGTTACCATCATAGAGCACTTCACTCACTTTGTCGACACGACTGACTTCCATGCAAGCCTTATCGCTATTTGGTTGCTCCAACATTTCAGTATCTTCTGTAGTATTCTTTGGCAGCTTGTCGGTTTCAGATTGATCTTCTAGAATAGCTCCGTCACAGCTTTCAGAAGGGAAAACAGCAGCCGTTTGCAGAGTCAGTTCATCATGACAGGGATCCGTTTCCATTGGCTGAATCCTAGCACTACCACCATGCAGATCTTGACTTGATTTCTCACCAATGCCATGTTGCTCTGAATTCAGAGGAGTCTGGCTGCTGTGTACTTCTGCAGTACGAAACGATGTTATATACTTGAATCTATTTCAGGCACAACACAAATATAAGGAACATCTAATATATGTTCTCTTTCCCTCGCAAAATAAAATAAAATAAGGAACATTCACCCCATTTCTTCCCTTCCATCCTATCCTTTTATTCTCCATCCTACATAGGAGACAAGGTTGGGCCCCGATGGTGATGAGACTGACAAATGGTTAGAGATATACATGTCAAGCTCTGTTCTCACCAGCTGCTGTCGGAGAAGCTGTGGCTGTTCCAGGCATGTTGCTTGGTAAAAAAGGCTATGTTTGGTTGAAGGATGATGGTAGTGGTTATGGTTTGCACTTTGCAGTGCTGTGTGGGGTGCTTGCTGTTTTCTTTTCTCTCTTTGTTTGCTTCTGGAACTACAAAGACTATGTGGATGATGTTCTACTAATTACATGAAAACGAAATTGGGGGCAGGAACACCTTAATTTGAAGGAGAAAACACAGTACCTGTTGATGCGAGTGGGGCTTGTATGCCCTTGATCTTGATGAGATGTGATCCATCTTTATCTTTAGAGTTCAGCATGCTGTCCAGCAGCGTTTCAACACTCGATGTAGACCCTGTCATTTCCATCTCTGGAAATCGTGCATTTTCAGACTGCAGAAGAGTGCCATCCTGGAATGCATATTGAAATAACTTTACTGATCTTTTATCATTTCCTGGAAGCTTCTGGCACCCAGAGCAAGTTAACGAACAAGCCAACATGACAGGTCAGAACAAAGTAAAACAAGCAAACTTCATGAGAATTCTCACAAAGAAAGCCCTCCAAATAACATAATTAATTATGAAAGCCTCTTTTTAGATAGAACTAGCTAAATATGACATGTTAGACCATAGTAAAATAAGTAAACTTCATTGAGAATTCTCTAAAAATAAAATAAAAAGTAGCTCTCATATTCTAGCCATTAGTTACGAAAAGTATTTTTTTAGTTTTTTATGGAACATGCAAAGAACATTTGAAATAATTATGAAAGCCTATTCTAGCACATTTAACTATCCACATCTCTCCCTTCTCAAAGCCAAACAACCAAAAACATAACAAACAAGAGAAACAGAGGGATTGAGCTTTACATGGTATTTGCGTAGATTACCAACTTCGTGATCACCGTCGCCATTAAGCTTGAATCCTGCTAGCATGATTCATGCGAACTCAGATATTATATTCATGTTTGTTAGCATCACCATTTTGCAGCATACTATCCATACCTATGTTAATATCTTCCAGAGAAGACGTGGATCCCGAATTAGCAGCGGCCAACCCAGCAGGTGGCCATGACATCTGGTACGGGTAACCCTGGAACTGAAACTTGGCCAGCAGAGTCATGCTCTGCAAGTCGACCACAAACTGAGGGTCGTGGTCGTCCTTGCAAAGTAGCGCTAGTCCATTGATCACCATGCGAACTTGACGCACTCGAGCAGATTCGCCAAGCAGTCGGCTCACAAGGATTTTCTTCTCGAGCCTCCACCATTTTTCCGATGAGTCAAGCTTCCACGATTTGTTGTTCAAAGATGAGTGGAGCTTCCACGCCTTGGTATCGAGTACCCAAACTTCCAACATAGGGGTTTCCTCGCCAGTCAGGCCTGTAAGGCACACGAGGTAGCCCTTGCCGTCCTCGATCTCTCCGATGGCGTATCTCGAAGGCACATGAAAGCTCAAGTCCGGCGGGAGAGGCCGCAGCGAGAACTCATTGATGCTCGTCTCAAGCACGAGCACTAAAGATTTGTCGCACCTCCAGAATATGTTGCCGGCTGCGTACATCGCCGTCGTGCCCCATTTCGGCAGTCTTTTTATGCCATTCGTCCACGGGCTCGCCCACGGGTGGTGGTGCCACTCGAGAGTGTTGGAGTGGTACACAAGGGCTTGTATCTCCTGGCTTTGCTGCTGCAGGGACACCACACGGAAGGACTCCATGGCTTGTGGCATCATCCTTTGGCCACATTGCTGCACGGTGGAGGAGGACGTGCCACGGCCGCCGTCGAGCAAGCAATCCGCCAAGCATTGCCTGCCCGTCGTGCCATCATGTGGACGGCGGGGAATACCCACTCGCCGCTTGGAGACTGGGTCGTAGATGCAGAGGGAACTGTCCTCCAAGGAGAGGAGGAGGAGGCCATTGCGGCAGTCCCGGAGGCGCAGGCTCGGTTCGCCGGCGAAGCGGGTGAGGAAGAAGTCGCCTTTGCGCGTGACGGCGGTGATGTCCGGGTCGGAACCCCGGCCGGAGCGGGCTGGGTAGAAATGGGGCCACGGCACACAGTCGCGGCCATCATCCGACGCGAAGAGGCCGACGAGGGGCGACGACGGATGGCGCTTGCGGAAGCGGCAGAGGAACTTGGAGTCGGAGGCGATGCCGCGCCAGCGGCTGGAGACGAGCGCGGCTTGGGCAAGGGACGCCGACGACGGGAGGCGGAGCAAGATCTCCCTGAGGATGTTGTCGTCGTGGAGGGGGTTGGCGATGACGGCTGCATCTGCAGGGCCCTCCTCCTCAGCCATCAGAGATGAGCAGTTGGCGCGCAGCGCGGAGGAGGGTGCAGACGCACAACGGCCCGCGAGTGGAGAAATCCCCAAATCCCCACCTCCGCCCCAGCACCGCCGCACGCCAACGGAGAAACCCCCAAATCCCTACGGCCGCCGCCCGCTCGCCATGCCTGGGAAACAGTGCGCGCGGGGACAGGGGCGTGGCTGCCGGACGTGGACGGAGCAGAGGCGACGCCGCATCTGCCGGACGGGGGAGCAGCTGCGACGCGGCGGCCGGACGGGGGAATGCTGGCCTGCCCCTCGAGGGGGTAGGGACGAGCGCGCGAGTCTCACCTCTCGCGGCGGCAGATGCGGGCGAGGAGGTCCGACGCGGCGGCCGGACGGACGGGGAGGCGTGGCCGCTAGCCGCGGGACAGGGGAGAAGATGGGGAATGTGGGTGCTGCTGGATCGGGGAGAAGATGGGGGCGTGGCTGCTGTCCGACGGGGAGAAATGCGGCGCCGCGGCCGGACCCGGACGGGGAGGGGAGGTGGGGTGTGCTGCCGCTGGGTCTGGACCGTGGAGCGCTCCGCTCCTCGACGGCGGTTGCAGCAGCGGATACAGCGGATACAGTACTGAACTCTACTTTTTTTTTAATTTAGTTTTCTGTGAGTAGCACTAGTGGATAGCCCAAAAGTCATCTTCAAGCCAACGGTTGGCTGAGCCTCGGGCTTTGGGCTTTGGCATCATGCCGGGCTCGGGCTAGTGTAATGCAAAAATGTGTGTGTCAGGCCGGGCTTGGGCTTAGGGCTTTTGCGACGGGCCGGGCTCGGGCTTGTGTAATGCAAAAATGTGCCATGATGTCAGGCTGGGCTCGGGCTTGCTTGTTGAACATCAGGCTTTTTCCAAGCCCAGCCTAAACCTGGTCCGGCTCCACCGCGGATTGTATGGAGGACGGCGCCATTGGGCCCACCCAATCCCAGCCTGGACCAACATTTTAAACAGATACACAAGTTTTGTTTAGTGAAGGCCATCATGGCTAGCTTTATTAAACTTCAAACAACATTACATCGTCCACAAATTTAGTGACACAACCCAAAGACTTATCCGTCCAACTAGAAGAACTCTTATTACAATGGTGCAACAATGGTACACAAGCTAATACTAACGGCCTTCATTTTCTTTTGTCAAATAAATTTAGTACACAAATACTCCCACGCAAAAAATAAAAATAAATGTAGTGCAGTACTATTACTAGCAGAACAAGGAAAAAGAGGACAAATCCGTCGACCGTTATGAATGGAAGGACTATACAAATTCATATGATTGAAAATATATATATATATATATATATATATAGAGAGAGAGAGAGAGAGGCGTTTTGGTGGCCGCGCACCATGAAGTCCGAAATCTGGGCCGTGTGTAATAGCGCTGTGATGTGTGATGTTTAGTTTCCATTTTCTTATACACGCCCTATTAATTTGCAATACACCAGTGCCATGGCCTCCAGTGATGTGTTTATACACGGGCCTATCGTCCGGTGGCTTTTGTATGCACGTTATGTACCCACTGGGCTGGTTTGAACATCGCACAGGTAGGCGCCGGCTGGTGGGTAATTACTAATCTTTCGATGGGCCCGTCTATCGTTGCAGATAGCTTTGCAATTACTTCGACATAGTGAGCAAGTTTCTCTGCCTCGCCAGCCATTCACCCCCTTGCGGCGGCAGCTGGGCGTGCGACGGATCGCCATGGATAGGCTCGAGCTCTTCTTCGAGGAAGCCGAATCAGGGTAAAGCCCTGCCTGATCTTTCCCTTTATGGTCTTGTTCTGTAGGAGATATGCCCTAGAGGCAATAATAAATGTTATTATTTATCCCCATGTTCCTAATTAAGTTTATATTTCATGCTATAACTGATGTGGTTCCCGAGCCCGTATATCCATAAAGGCTCTGAGGAAAACTCATGTGCACGTGTGGAATAATAAACGGTGAAATGTATTCCTAGTCAAGCCTCTGAGACTAGCTCAAGTGTTGTATGATGATTACGTTTTCCTAATCATGGGCATGTCTATGCCGGCAACTTTGAGGGCACAATGTTAGAAGAACATTTGTGTTGAATCGACCCGAATTGATGTTATGCTATGAGATACATTCGTCACAAGTTAATGGTTTATAACACAGAGAAAGTTAACGTTTGCATAATTCCTTAGACCATGACAGTATCGAGTTTCTTCATGCTTGCTTCATGAACTTTGGGGTTTGGTAAACGTCATCCGTAACTGAGTGGCTATTACGGTGGCTTACAGGTTCATGGAAAAGTATGTCAAGGGACTTGATAGCTCAAGATTGGGATTTGCTTCTCCGACGATGGAGAGATATTCTTTGGGCCCTCTTGGTGTTACGGTATCCACCATCGTCTGGCCAGACACATTGTGATTTGATCACAGGGATGCCGGAACACGGGAACGAGAAAAGAGAACAAAATCGGTAATGAGGTAACTGACATAGTGGACAAGTTGTTGATCCACGGGGATGCCGATAAATCTCACCTCGGGTGTTTGTAACATATCGCAAAGTAAAAGGAATAGCACACGGCAACTGGAGGTTCACTCGAATATTTATTCGTGTGGGTATAGGGGTCAATATGGGTGTCCACGGCTCCGATGTTGATCATTGATCGGAAAGTGTTCCGGTCATGTCTATACTTCACCGAACCTATAGGGTCACACGCTTAAGGGTCATCTATCCGCTGAATACTAGACAGGGAGTCTGAGAGAAAGTCACCGGAAAAGTTTCGGAGACAACAGAAGAGTTCCGGAGAGAGAACACTTTAATAGTTTCAGTAAAACCGAAAGTTGTTTCGAAGTATACCATTAAGTCAAAATGGTTTCGGCACACGCCTGGAAATTCTTGGAGGGTGCAGAATTGTTCTGGGAACTTCTGGGATTTTTCCGGAAAGAAAACCGGAAATGTTCCGGAGCTGCCGGAACCGCTTTGGTTGCTTTTCGCTGATGAAAATCACTGATCCGGAATTGTTTCGGAATGCGTCCAAAATTATTTTAGGGGGTACTGGAAATGTTCTAGGCCCACATAAATATTTTCGGATTTAACGGTCGCGGAAAAATGTTTTTCATGAATAGTGAAAAGCACTTTATGGTTACTTTTTGGAAAGCCACCTTTTTGGTCTTTGTCCCAAAATATCTTAGGGTGACATGGATGGATGGGAACCCCTCATGGGGGGCCCGACTTGGTGTGGCCGGCCATAGGAGGAGCTCCTCCATGGAGCTCCTCTAGCCTTCCCATTATGCCCTTTTGGAAGATCCATATGATGGGTTTTTTGGGTATTTCAAGTGCCACCCTACCCCTTGGGTTTTTCCTATAAATAGAGGTGGAGAGGCACTCTCCACACTCACTCTTTCTCACATACAAATGCCATGCATGATCTGGCTCTCTCTCTCCCTCCCAGCGAAATAGTTTCGTAGAGCCGAAAGGCTGTCTGGGTTCCGGTGGGAACTAGTTCTGGACGGCGAAGCCCTGCCGAATAGATGACACCGTATGTGTGCAACCCCGTAGAGAGGTTGTAGGTTCGATCTTTTGCCCGAGGGGCTGTTCGAGGGTCCTCCGAAGGGCTGTCCGAGTTTCGAGGGTCCTCCCGAAGGGCTGTCCGTGACATCGTCCGGGGGACTGTCCGACCGCCTCCCGAAGGGCTGTCCGAGGGACTATCCGAGGGGCAGACGAGGGAGTACATCCTCGCGGTTGGAAGGTTGTAAATCCTAGCTGCGGGGATCTGCACCGACGATCAACATCGACTCTACTTCCGCTGCGCTACGAGTCGGTAACGATCAGATCAAAACCTTGTATGCATCTCCATAGTGATCCTGGGCGTGCTTGTTGTACCGAATTTTTTTTCTGTCGCGTTCCCCTACATGTTCTAGTGCTATGAACAAGTCATGCCTGAAGCGCTTGATGCCGGTGCTAGCTAGTGTTGTCTGGTTCCACTCCCCCGGGGCGTTGAATCTGAGGATATGATTTTCCTGTGATTCGTTGCAGCTTGATTCCTCAGGTCGATGCCACGATGGGGCGCGACTGCTGTCCGACGGGGAGAAATGCGGCGCCGTGACCGGACCCGAACGGGGAGGCCGGGAGGGGAGGTGGGGTGTGCTGCCGCTGGGGTCTGGACGGTCGAGCGCTCCGCTCCTCGACGGCGGTTGCTGCAGTGGATACAGCGGGTACAGTACCGAACTCTACTTTTTTTTAATTTTTTTAGGGATTTTAATTTAGTTTTCTGTGAGTAGCACTAGCGGATAGCCAAAAGTCATCTTCAAGCCAACGGTTGGCCGAGCCTCGTGTAGGGGAACGCGACAGAAAAAAAAATCGGTACAGCGAGCACACCCAGGATCACTATGGAGATGCATACAAGGTTTTGATCTGATCGTTACCGACTCGTGGCGCAGCGGAAGTAGAGTCGATGTTGATCGTCGGTGCAGATCCCCGCAGCTAGGATTTACAACCTCCCAACCGCGAGGATGTACTCCCTCGTCTGCCCCTCGGACAGTCCCTCGGACAGCCCTCCGGGAGGCGGTCAGACAGTCCCCCGGACGATGTCACGGACAGCCCTTCGGGAGGACCCTCGAAACTCGGACAGTAACTCGGACAGCCCTTCGGGAGGACCCTCGAACAGCCCCTCGGGCAAAAGATCGAACCTACGACCTCTCTACGGGGTTGCACACATACGGTGTTGTAACATCCCCATGTAATAGCTACAGTGATCACCTCTTGATAATGCCAAGTCACCATGCTTAACAGTGCTTAATCATCTTTTGCATCATATCTCATTTCAAATTCCAATTCAAATAAAAATTCAAATTTAAAGTGAAAATAAAAGTTGTTCCAATTTGGAAATAAAAATGTTTGTTAAATAGCAAATAATCTATTTCTAATTATTTTTAGGAAAACAACATCACTAAAAATGCCTAAGTGACTCTATTAACCTAAAACAGTAGCAAACAGCAACATTTTAATACCATTTTAATTAATAGAATTACAAATGAAATCATATTTTGTCCAAACCAGTTTTTGGTGGTAGGTAATAATGCACTGTAATATTTAGACCAGGTCACATGTTTTTCAAAAATCGTTTAGCGGCCACACATTTTTGCAAGACAGTAGAAAGAAAAGAAATAAAAAAAGAAAAGAAATAGAAAAAGAAAAAGAAAAACGGCTAAGGGCCACTGGCGCACTGGGCCATGAGTGCACAGTGTAGCGCAGCCCAGCCCAACCGGTCGTCGTCCTCCTCGGGCAGGTGTCGCCTGGCGCGCGCGCCCGAGCGCGGATCGACGCGCTGTCGCCGATCTAGCGGCTCCCCGGCGAGGTTAAGGCCTCCCCCGAGCGCCTCCTCCTCCCCCGAAACCCTACCCCCCCCCCACAGATCCCCCTCCCTCGCTCGTCTTCTTCCTCCCGCGCAGACGCCCGACTCCGCCGCCATGGACGAGCTCAATGCCGTAGCTATCGTCGTCCTCACCGCCTGAGGTCGAGCCCATCCGCTCCGCCATCCTCCTCCGCTTCCTCTCCGCCCGCTGGAACGAGCTCGGCGCCATCACAGCGAGGGGATCGAGCCCCTCTCCGATTTCGATCGCCGGAGCTTCGCCGGCAAATGTCGTCGATCTGCTGCTCCTAAGCTTACGCCGGGCCCCCGTGTCCCCTCCCGGTGAGCCAGCGCGTCTTTCCCCTCTCTCTCCCGCGCGTTTCCGCCGCCGTAGCCGCAGTTGCCATCACCGCCCGTAGCTTGCTCCACCGTATAGCTCGCCGCCGTCGAGGTAGTCTCTGTCATGGCCGTCCAAGTGTGTGGACGTGCTCAGCACGTCCGTGCGGTTCCAACGCGCCCAACCCCGTAGCTCGTCGTGCCCTACGGCGACTAAACCAAGCTTGCCCGAAACACCTCGCCGCCGGCGAGGTCGTAGCGCTCGACTCCGGCCGAGTTAGCTCGCGAAACCACCCCTGATCGACTCGCCTCGCTCCCCTCTTTCGAACGCCGCCTCGCGCGCGCAAAATGGTGGCCGGAGCGCGATTTCCGACCGCCACCCGAGTCGTGCCGCCGCGGATATGGTCGCCGGCGACTAGCCGCCGACGAGCTGACGTGGCCGCGCGATTAACCGCTAATCCGAGACCCTGTGAGACTGACTGGTGGGCCCCGTTCGCTAATTAAGTCGGATTAAACTAAACACTAATTTAAATTAACCTAATAGCCACTGACAGTAGGGCCCACCTCTAATTAATCACCGTTTAGTTAAAATTAAAACCGGATTAACCCCGCTGTCACTGACAGGTGGGGCCAGCCACTGTTCCAGTGGATAAGCTCTGCTGAGTCAGCTGCTGACTCAGCAGGCTGGCCCCACATGTCAGCCTCTATGGGCTGACCGCTGACTGGACCACTGACCCAGTCAACGGGCCCACTGGTCAGCCACTGTGCTGGTCAGCTGGGTACATTTCTGGGTACCCGTAGTATTTTAGTTTAAATAATTTTCGAAATATAATTAAATCCAGAAATTCCAGAAAATGTTTAAAACTTTGAAAAATGATATAAATTAAACCGTAACTCGGATGAAAATAATTTATATATGAAAAATGTGAAGAATCTGAATATGTGATCAAATTGCCTGTCCAACACTCCTAGCTAGGTGAACATGGAACTTTTTGCCCGGATTCAATAAATGAATAGTGCCTAACTTTAATAAAATAAATCCAAATAAATTCATAAATTAACTAAAACATTTAGATAGGCAATATATCCCATCTGCATACCATTTAGGCATGTCATGCATAGTGATTGCATTTTTGCCGTGAATTTATTGTTTCTTCCCCCCTCCTTCTCTCCCGATAGACGCCGAGACCGACGCCGACGCAGCTCAGGAGACCGACGACACCACTGACGACCAGCCCCTTTCAGCAGAGCTTCCAGGCAAGCAACCCCCCTTGACGCATGTCTATATCACCTATTCCTTCTCCCTCCTGCTTGCATTAGAAATTGCTACTGTTTTGCTTTATCCTATTCTGATGCATAGCCTGTCCTTGTAACTGTTATTGATACCTGCCTGTTATCCTAAACTGCTTAGAATAGGTTGAATGGAAAACCATCTGTGGCCCCTCTTTCTTGCTGTAGTTGCCCCGCTTTAGTACTGGTGCCCCGATCAATGTGATCGAACGGGCTGAGAACAGCACAACACCGCACACTCCCTAAGTTGCTCGTCCCTGCAGAGCTGGCATCGAGTGCCGAGGGTGAATCCTCTCATCTCACTTCCGATGATGCCTCTGTAGAATAGCTATCCGGATGTGTGTTACCGAGGGTGATTCCTCTTTCATCACCTCCGATAAGCTTCCGTCGTGCAACTCCTCGAGTGGGAAACCATCGAGGGTGATTCATCGGATTCCTTCTTGATACTTGGACACACGGTTACTTTGACCTTTATCACAGGCGGGTCGACCCCGAGGGGTACCCGCAGGGAATTATGAAGTCGGGTTTGCCAGGAGGGCACCCGCGAGAGATTATTGTGGCGGAACGACAGGGCAGGCGGAGGCCACCCTGATCGATATCCGTGTGTTACCAAGTCGGAGCGACAGGTAGTCTGATAGCCTCTGCGAGTTACTAAATACGCCTAACGGATTTGGGTATTTGATCTGAGTGGGTCGTTGGCCCTATACGCACTACCACCACATGGGATAATGGTTTATGGGGCCCTCCACTTCGTTGTTTCTCCCGAAAGCTCTTCAGATGTCACAGTTCAGAGATGCGGCCTGATTGTTGGGGTGGGCTGGTTACGTCACTGTGTATACAGTGTCGCGCCTGGGCCCCGACCAGCCACGCAACGTGCAGGAGTGCAAAGGGTGATGGGCCGAAGATCTCTTTGCACTTAGGATTTAGACCGGCGTGTTGACCTCTCTGCTGAGCCTAGGTAGGACTGCGTCGTGTCGATTACCCGAGGCCGGGCATTACCCAGCAAGTGTGTCCGGCCAGATGTAATCGAGCGTGCTGGGTAACAGTAGTGCACCCCTGCAGGGAAGTTATCTATTCGAATAGCCGTGTCCACGGTAACAGGACGCTCAGTGTTGTATCCCGATCTACTACTACTTGAACTGGATACCTGTTAAATAATTGTAAGCTCCGGGATCGCTTTCTCGCAGGGAGTCGAGGAAGGATCTCTGGGCTTTGCTTCCACATGCTTGCTAGTTAATAATATGCTTATCTGCACTCTTCTTATGCAGCAAGACCCTGAAGATGCTAGTCTTCGATAGGCTAGGCCTTTCTCTCTATTCTGGCATTTCTACTATATAGTCCACAGATACAGCCTCATCATTTGATACCAATGCATAATTAGTATAGATCTGATGTCAATCTTGCGAGTACTTTGGATGAGTACTCACGGTTGCTCTGCTTTCCTTTTTCCCCATACCCGAATGATGTGATCAGACGATGGAGCCCAGGAGCCAGACGCCACCGCAGATGCTTACTACCAGGAGAGTCCCGGAGGCACGTACTACTCGGTTGAGCCAGCCGACCAGGAGTAGTTCGGAGGCTCCCAGGCAGGAGGCCTGCGCCTTTTCGATCATATGTCGCTGTTTGTGCTAGCCTTCTTAAGGCAAAACTTGGCTAACTATGTCTGTACTCAGATATCAATTGTGTGTATGACTTATGTATTCGGTGCCTCGTGACCCCTGGTTTGTAATATGATTGTTTATGTTTAAATTTGAGTTTAGAGTTGTGTTGTGATATCTTCCCGTGAGTCCCTGATCTTGATCGTACACATTTGCGTGTATGATTAGTGTACGGTCGAGCAGGGGCGTCACAGGTGTCATCTATCCGGCAGGGCTTCGCCGTCCAGAACTAGTTCCCACCGGAACCCAGACAGCCTTTCGGCTCTACGAAACTATTTCGCTGGGAGGGAGAGAGAGAGCCAGATCATGCATGGATTTGTATGTGAGAAAGAGTGAGAGTGGAGAGTGCATCTCCACCTCTATTTATAGGAAAACCCAAGGGGTAGGGTGGCACTTGAAAAACCCAAAATGCCCATGCTTTATGTCACACATAAAGGGTAAAGTGGGGAGGCAAGTGGAGTACCATGGAAGGCTCCTCCATGGCTGTCCACACTAGGGCCCCCCCCCCCAAAAAAGGGTTTCCCCTTCCCCAAGCCTTCTAGAAGCCTTTTGGGAAAAGCCCTAAAAGGTGGCTTTCCATAAAGTAACCCAAAAAGCACTTTCACTATTCACGAAGACATTTTTCTGCGACCGTTAAATCTGAAACTTTTTCTGTAGGCCTAGAACATTTCTAGTACCCACTAAAATAAATTTGGACGCATTCCGAAACTTTTTCGGATCAATGATTTTCTTCAGCGAAAAGCAACCAAAGCGGTTCCGGCAGCTCCGAAATATTTCCGGTTTTTCTCTCCGGAAAAATCCCAGAAGTTCCCAGAACAATTCTGGCACCCGCCAAGAATTTCCAGGCGTGTGCCGAAACCATTTTGACTTAATGATATACTCCGAAACAACTTTTCGGTTTTACCGAAACTATTCCGGTGTTCTCTCTCTGGAACTCTTCCGTTGTCTCCGAAACTTTTTCGGTGAATTTCTCTCAGACTCCCTGTCTAGTATTCAGCAGATAGATGACCCTTAAGCGGTGAAGTATAGACATGACCGGAACACTTTCCAATCAATGATCAACATCGGAGCCGTGGACACCCATATTGACCCCTATACCCACACGAATAAATATTCGAGTGAACCTCCAGTTGCCGTGTGCTATTCCTTTTACTTCGCGATATGTTACAAACACCCGAGGTGAGATATATCGGCATCCCCGTGAATCAACACTTGTCCAGTATGCCAGTTACCTCGTTACCGGTTTTGTTCTCTTTTCTCGTTCCCGTGTTTCGGCATCCTTGTGATCAAATCACAATGTGTCTGGCCAGACGATGATGGATATCGTAACACCGAGAGGGCCCAAAGAATATCTCTCCATCGTTGGAGGAGCAAATCCCAATCTTGAGCTATCAAGTCCCTTGTCATACTTTCTCATGAACCCGTAAGCCGCCGTAATAGCCACCCATTTACGGATGACGTTTAACAAACCCCAAAGTTCATGAAGCAAGCATGAAGAAACTCGATACTCTCATGGTCTAAGGAATCATGCAAACGTTAACTTTCTCTG
Source organism: Elymus sibiricus (assembly GCA_039707655.1). Classification (NCBI taxonomy): domain Eukaryota; kingdom Viridiplantae; phylum Streptophyta; class Magnoliopsida; order Poales; family Poaceae; genus Elymus; species Elymus sibiricus. Next base: position 41,374,749 of record CM077664.1, read on the forward strand.
TGTTATTAACCATTAATTTCTGACGAATGTATCTCATAGCATAACATCAATTCGAGTCGATTCAACACAAATGTTCTTCTAACATTGTGCCCTCAAAGTTGCCGGCATAGACATGCCCATGATCAGGAAAACGTGATCATCATGCAACACTTGAGATAGTCTTAGAGGCATGACTAGGAATACATTTTACCGTTTATTATTCCACACGTGCACATGGGTTTTTACTTAGATCCTTTATGGATATACGGGCTCGGGAACCACAACAGTTATAGCATGGAATATAAACTTAATTAGGAACATGGAGGTAAATAATAACATTTATTATTACCTCTAGGGCATATCTCCTACATACTCCCACTTGCACTAGAGTCAATAATCTAGTCAATGGTAATGCACTTTACACCTATGGCATACTGGTGTAAAATATGCTTCGCCTGTGGTATAGCCTGATGTCCAATGGATCTGACAACTTCAGCTCCGTGTGTATCTTTGCATATCCTCGCGTTTTCACGCTTTCACAAAATTCATATTTTGTGTGGACTTTGCTTTGTATATATGTGAATCACTGGTCGAACCTTGTTTCCTCAGACTGAGCTATGGAGCAACTATCTACAATAGTGTCCCATTGACCAAAGCCATCTTTGAACCATACTAAGTTCATGAATGAACTATATGATTCAACATCTTCTTTGTCGCTTCTAAAGCGTCAACTTACTTAGCATTTGTTATAGAATTCGCCACAGTAACCTGTTTGGAACAATTCCAACTTACTATGTCACCATATCGTGTATTACACAAAACCCTAAACTTAAATCAAAAATCGCATGGAGCATTGATGAAGACTGTATCGATGTAACCACTTACAACGAGCACTTTATAATCTCTGCTTGCGAGAAAACATGTCATCAGTGCTACTTTAGTACTCGATGACATCTTTCACTGTTGTCCCATGATCAGTACTTTGATCACTTTGGTATCTATACTCGTAACAGCTTGGGAGTATCGGACATATCTGGTTGTTTTACATACCATGGAATACATGATTAATCCAAACACAAAAGTGTGTGGAATCTCCATCATGTATTTTGCTCATCAGTGTTTTGGGACACCGAGTCTTGCAAAAACTCTTTCCATGTGACTTCGGCAAGAATCACTCCTTGGCGTTTTTAATGCTAAACTGTTTTAGCATCTTGTCAATATGTATTTTGGCTTAGCCCTATTAGGCAATTCTATCTCGTAGATAATTATGCCTAATATTGAGGCTACCTAGCCCAAGCACTTCATCGAAAAACTATTTCTCAATGAAGTCCTAATTGGTGTCAAGAAATTTATATTATTTCTAATTAACAATGTGTCAAGCACACACGTTTTTTTAGAAATATTATTATGCTCCCACTTACTTTCTTGTAACCACAAGCATCTTTGTTATCCATTGATGAAATCAAACTCTTTTGACTCTTTCATAAAAAACGAAGATTCCAACTCCATCATGCTCTCTTCTGTCCATTGCTGGAATTTTGAAGTTTGCACATTCACTAGCATCCTCTGGATTGACAAAATACCTTGGACTGTATCACATGCAAGTCCTAGGTAGTATTTCCATCTCATGGAAATCCTTTTGGCATCCATGTATCATATCGCATGAATGAAATATGTATTAATTGCTAGTTTAACCCGAACCGACTTTAAGCATCGCTACGGAGAGACAATCTCGCCGTAGTTAATTCCTTGAATTTGTTATAATCAACAAGTCGAGCTTTATGGATAAAACATTTTTATCCGTATCAGTTTATAGTTCCATAAATATTCGTTAGACTCTAAGTCTTCCGAATGGTCCATCAAGATGTAATCTTGAATTATTTATATGGATACTATCTCGGATTATATTGGCATTTAGCCAATTCCGGAGTCAGGGCCCATCAACGCTTCCTTGTGTATCGTAGGTATACTGTTGTCTAACAACAATATCTCGTTTGCGCACCTGAGAGGTTTGCACGAGTTTTGCCTACGTGGTTCAGCTGCAAGTTCGACCGAAGTCCATACATCTCATGTAGAGGCTTCCGTATCAGTCGCAGTAGGAAACTCTGAAATCACTTTCAAGGTTCCTTTCCTTTGATCTGATGACGAAGATACTGTTATCTCGTCGAGTTGCACTGTCCTCCCACTCACCTTTTTGCAAGAACCATTCTCTTTAAAAGCATACCGTTCTTTGTGGCAAAACCTTTTGCCTCGGTATAGTGGTGGAGGAATTCCCAATAATTTGGGATAACCTACAAAGTAGCACTTGTCTGATTTGGAATAGGTTTGTAAATATTTTACACAAGCCCCATATTCCAAATGTTAAGAAAAGATAAAACATGGTTGGGCATACCATACCATGGCATCATTTCAACAGATCTGATGGCGCTCTTTTCAGTGTAAAAGCCGCAGTCTCTAAAGTATTACTTTAAAAGGGATAATGGCAAATTGATTTATGTCATGTTTGATCTTACCATGTCATAAATGGTTTGATTACATCTTCACGGACATTCCACTTACTGTGGTGTTCCAGAAGGTGTAAGTTATGAAACTCTTTTCACAACTCATCAGACATTCGCTAAACTTGTAACTCAAATATTCCTTTCCGCAATCTAACTGCAGAAACATATTTTTTCTTATTATAATAATTTCTACTTCATTTTGAAAACCTTTTGAAAGATTTCAAAAGATCCAGACTTACGTCTCATCAAGTAAATATCCATATATCTACTTGAGTCATTTCAGAAGATAGACAAATCCACTGCTAGCAACAACATTTATTGGACTACACACATCATAATGTATGATCACCAATAAGTTCGTTGCTCGTTCCTTATGGCCTGTGAACGGTATTTCAGTCACTTCACTTTTCGGACGAAAGTTGCAAGTGTCAGATGATTCATAATCAAATGACTTGAAAATCCATCATTATGAAATTTTTCCATGCGGGTTTCTCCAATGTGACCAAATGCAGTGCCACACATATGTGGTATTCTTTTAGTCTTTCGACATTTAGCGTCAGTGTTATGGATGTATCATATTACCATCAATATTCATAACATACATCCCATCCTTGATGGAAGCATGGCCCTTATGTTATTCATAATACTGAACAACAATTGTTCTTTTATGAACAACCCTCTTGCAACAAACATTATGCAATGGGCTAGAGTGTATAAAACTCTAAAATGAATTATGAAAGTAAACACAGAGGTAATATCTTTGACCAGCCTTCTATACATCAATACATGAGCTGGACATTCCAGTCTTCTTTCTTTTTGCCTTTATACTTGTAACAGTTTAACTTTCAATATTTCTCCTACTCTCAGAAGAAGCACCCAATTGTAAGAGTGGCGTTAGCCCCGGACTTCCTGGGCATGTAAGTCACACTAACACCCTTCGGATATTTCCTTTCTCTTTAAGTTGTTGTTTTATTCACCTTCATCATATGACAGGCGTTCTTCTGGATCCCTCTCTTATCAGTCAAATGCATAGTAAATACTTTACTAATAATTTGCAAACAAACGTTGCTTTGGATATCTCATATCTTTTAGCCTTTGTCTGCATCTGAAAACAATTTTCAGTTCCATGAATATCTCATAACTATCCCAAAACTTATGACGTTCGGGTCTTATGGAAGCAAGCATAATTCATTTGACCGTAACGGAATTCTAGCTTTTGGATCGAAGGACGAAAATCACATCATCCATAGCATTAGCGGGAGAATACCGAAAGCATGCGATAGGACAAAGTCCTTCTCGCCACTCTTGAGGACAATCCTCACATTACGTTACCAACCGTAAAGTTTTAACCAGATAAATAACAGCTTATTCAATTTTAATAGGGAAGGTGGAAACGCGAGCCAATATTCTACAACTATTATGCAAATTTCACTTAGACAATGTTCATAATTAATTGCACTGAGAATTAAACAAGTTAATTCTATAGTGCGCTTCCACTCAAATCAATATCTCTCATAATTGATTGTGAGTGATTCAAGATCCGCGTTTTGATTGTTCGCCATTGGTGTAACACCACTGATGACGAAAATCTTAACCGGTAGGCCAACTTGCCAATCACATCTGTATGCGACTCTTGTTCATCTTTCGATGGGCGTGTTCCGAGCTCATGACGGTCATGCCTGAACGTCAAGATAACCAAGTGATCTTGCTGCGAGGTCTCAACTCACCCGCCTCACACTTCCCTAATCGTTCGTACCCGTGTGACACGGCGCACCCCGAAAAGATTGGTGCCGTGACGGTGCTACACTTGGGAGAACACTAACTACTTGATATTTTAAGTGAGAGATCACCCTAATAAAAGCGACTACTACGCAATCAAAAAGGGTGCATCATAAGGGACAAACATTTCAGGCAATTCATAATAGCATGATATGGTATAGCCCTTTCTGACGAAGAAGTCTTTCACTTCTTCGTCTTCGGCATTTGCGTCGGTGTTCACCTTCGCGAAGATTGCCACCACCTTGTCGATGCACCAGATAATATTGTTATCTCTATAGCTAATAAAATAATGCATTACAACAAGGTTGACACGCAGGTCATTTAAAGTGACAATCATATGGCTCCAGCCATCATGCCGAATCATGACACGCAGGTCATGTTAATTTACATTATATAGTCATCTCATACATAATCAAATTAAATATGAGAACTGCTATACCATGCACATCCTGCAAAACCAAGTTAGACGTCTCTCATCGGTTTATGCAAAATTTTATTTTACGTGGCTTCTAAGGTTTCAACCAAACCGCAGCTACCAACGTTCATCATCAAGCATGATTATTCAAGTCGCTAGATTAACTTTGCGGGGTGTATGAAACACGAGATAATAAAATCTCGAGCCCCATACTGAACTTCGTCATACGCATGACCCCCATGCAGATCATATCAGGATCGCGGATTGCCAGAACTTTGAAACTCCACCATGCCGTTATCAAGATCAGAAATACGCAAATTTCAGGGAAGCAACAAGAACATCGGGTAATAGATTTCATCTGCTACCCGCATAAATAATTTTCAGCAATAGATCTCATCTACTACAAAATTATATTATGCAATACCCATACATCTCTATGTATTCTAGATCGTAAACTGCATCTACGCATAGCACGGCTCATGATGCCACTGTAGGGGAACGCGACAGAAAACAAAAAATTTCGGTACAGCGAGCACGCCCAGGATCACTATGGAGATGTATACAAGGTTTTGATCTGATCGTTACCGACTCGTAGCGCAGCGGAAGTAGAGTCGATGTTGATCGTCGGTGCAGATGCCCGTAGCTAGGATTTACAACCTCCCAACCGCGAGGATGTACTCCCTCGTCTGCCCCTCGGACAGTCCCTCGGACAGCCCTCCGGGAGGCGGTCGGACAGTCCCCCGGACGATGTCACGGACAGCCCTTCGGGAGGACCCTCGAAACTCAGACAGTAACTCGGACAGCCTTTCGGGAGGACCCTCGAACAGCCCCTCGGGCAAAAGATCGAACCTACGACATCTCTACGGGGTTGCACACATACGGTGTCATCTATCCGGTAGGGCTTCGCCGTCCAGAACTAGTTCCCACCGGAACCCAGACAGCCTTTCGGCTCTACGAAACTATTTCGCTGGGAGGGAGAGAGAGAGAGAGAGCCAGATCATGCATGGCATTTGTATGTGAGAAAGAGTGAGAGTGGAGAGTGCATCTCCACCTCTATTTATAGGAAAACCCAAGGGGTAGGGTGGCACTTGAAAAACCCAAAATGCCCATGCTTTATGTCACACATAAAGGGCAAAGTGAGGAGGCAAGTGGAGTACCATGGAAGGCTCCTCCATGGCTGTCCACACTAGGGCCCCCCCAAAAAAAGGGGTTTCCCCTTCCCCAAGCCTTCTAGAAGCCTTTTGGGAAAAGCCCTAAAAGGTGGCTTTCCATAAAGTAACCCAAAAAGCACTTTTACTATTCATGAAGACATTTTTCTGCGATCGTTAAATCCGAAACTTTTTCTGTAGGCCTAGAACATTTCTATTACCCACTAAAATAAATTTGGACGCATTCTGAAACTTTTTCGGATCAATGATTTTCTTTAGCGAAAAGCAACCAAAGCGGTTCCGGCAGCTCCGGAACATTTCCGGTTTTTCTCTCCGGAAAAATCCCAGAAGTTCCCAGAACAATTCTGGCACCCTCCAAGAATTTCCAGGCGTGTGCCGAAACCATTTTGACTTAATGATATACTCCTAAACAACTTTTCGGTTTTACCGAAACTATTCCGGTGTTCTCTCTCCGGAACTCTTCCGTTGTCTCCGAAACTTTTTCGGTGAATTTCTCTCAGACTCCCTGTCTAGTATTCAGCAGATAGATGACCCTTAAGCGTGTGACCCTATAGGTTCGGTGAAGTATAATCATGACCGGAACACTTTCCGATCAATGATAAACATCGGAGTCGTGGACACCCATATTGACCCCTATACCCACACGAATAAATATTCGAGTGAACCTCCAGTTGCCGTGTGCTATTCCTTTTACTTCGCGATATGTTACAAACACCCGAGGTGAGATATATCGGCATCCCCGTGAATCAACACTTGTCCACTATGCCAGTTACCTCGTTACCGGTTTTGTTCTCTTTTCTCGTTCCCGTGTTCCGGCATCCCTGTGATCAAATCACAATGTGTGGCCAGACGATGATGGATACCGTAACACCGAGAGGACCCAAAGAATATCTCTCCATCGTCGGAGGAGCAAATCCCAATCTTGAGCTATCAAGTTCCTTGTCATACTTTCTCATGAACCCGTAAGCCGCCGTAATAGCCACCCATTTACGGATGACGTTTAACAAACCCAAAGTTCATGAAGCAAGCATGAAGAAACTCGATACTCTCATGGTCTAAGGAATCATGCAAACGTTAACTTTCTCTGTGTTATTAACCATTAACTTGTGACGAATGTATCTCATAGCATAACATCAATTCGGGTCGATTCAACATAAATGTTCTTCTAACATTGTGCCCTCAAAGTTGCCGGCATAGACATGCCCATGATCAGGAAAACGTGATCATCATGCTACACTTGAGCTAGTCTTAGAGGCATGACTAGGAATACATTTTACTGTTTATTATTCCACACGTGCACATGGGTTTTCCTCAGAGCCTTTATGGATATACGGGCTCGGGAACCACAGCAGTTATAGCATGGAATATAAACTTAATTAGGAACATGGAGATAAATAATAACATTTATTATTGCCTCTAGGGCATATCTCTTACACCTCGGGCTTTGGGCTTTTGGATCATGACGGGCCCGGGCTTGTGTAATGCAAAAATGTGTCATGTCAGGCCGGGCTTGGGCTTAGGGCTTTTGCGTCGGGCCCGGCTTGAGCTTGTGTAATGCAAAAATGTGTCATGTCGGGCTGGGCTCGGGCTTACTTGTTGAACATTGGGCTTTTTCAAGCCCAGCCTAAACCTGGCCCGGCTTCACCGCGGGTTGTATAGCGCCATGGGGCCCACCCAATCCCAGCCTAGACCAACATTTCAAATCGATACACAAGTTTTTTCTTTTGAGTGAAGCCATCATGGCTAGCTTTACTAAACTTCAAACAACATTACATCGTCCACAAATTTAGTGACACAGCCCAGAGACTCATCCATCCAACTAGAATAACTCTTATTACAATGGTACTATGCTAATACTAACGGCCTTCATTTTCTTTTGTCAAATAAATGTAGTACTCCCCCGCAAAAAAATTAAAAAAATGTAGTAGTATTACTAACAGAACAAGCAAAAAGAGGACAAATTCGTTGACTGTTATGAATGGAAGGACTATACAACTTCATATGATTGAAAACTATGTTAACAATGTATTTTCTAGAAAAAATATGTATCCCGTCCATGAGCATCCAATAAGACTGAAACATAAATCGCAAGATGGGCACAAATATTGTACTACTACTACTCCCTCCATAGGTCCATATCATGAATACATATTGTTTTGTAAAGTGATCGTCTTCAACATTTACCTTTGACCACTGATTTTTATTATACATATGTGAAACAAAGAAAAACTATTCTAAATATATATTTCAACACAAATCTAAACATATGGTTCACAAGTTCCCTATTTCAATATTTAGAACAATATTTATATTTATATGTACGTTTATGTTTAAAAGTTTAATTTATTTTTGACCAGAGACATATCCAAAACGACATGTATTTGTGATATGAAGGGAGTACATATTTGTGCTGAAGTTTCCTTTATATTATTTTCTTTATTTTAAAAGTGCAATAAATTGTAATATTTGGTCTGTTGTGCAGTTATCAGAAATTGGTCATGGTTTTTTTAAGCAAGGAAATTTAACAAAGAAGAGTGTGAGAGTTGCGCAGCTAAAAGATCGGGCTAAAACCATTACAATCCCACCCACATTAAACATGTCAGCCACCGACGAACATAGACACCACAATGCCGCTGAGAAGAAAAAAAAACATTCATCGAGGGCATTACCAGTTGACACCACAAGCCAACATAGACACCACAAGCGACATCACCCGTTGCCTCCCGAACAAGCGACTCCAACCTCACCGTAGAGCACCACCACGAAGCAATCTCCACAAACAACAGCATAGAGCACATGACTCCTCATGCCAACAGCCGGCCACTTGCAGCAACGAGCTTCGACTTTGATGGCGACTTTCACAAGGCAAATATGCAGGACTTGGTCTTCCGCAAACTACCACCTAGTGCATGTCATCGTCGCCACCTATGACTCCATATCAACAAAGTGAACCACGAAAAGGCACATCGAACAAGCTGAAAAGATGACTACAGAGGCTCGAGCCACGACAAAACTCATCTTGACACAATCATCGTTGCCAAACAGACCTTAGTGCCCCTATGACAAGTTGCCTCGACAAACCAAGCCACTGATATCCATCGTCCTCATGGCCATGGTCGGCTTCAAGATGATGGCCCCAGGGAGAAGAAAGAGATGAAGGCGCCTCAATGGCCTGATCCCGAGGATCAAAGGTTTCCCTCCCGAGCCAAGGTCGTGCGGAGAGGGGAGGAGCACAACTTCACAACGACGTTGCGAGAAAATCCACGGCACACATGGGTGTCGCCAAATTTAAAAAAAAAAACGAAAAGAGAATTTCTCCCGCCAGATTCCAAAAATGGCCAAAAGAGAATTTCTCCCGAAGATGCCTTGCCCTCATGCTGCTTGTACGTGCCACAGGCTACAGGCCAACATCCACAGACGGACCAAGTCGCGGATTGGCCCGCCAACGCCCACCACCAGACTGACCCCGGAGGAGCAATTAGCCGCACCCAAATCTTGCCAAGCCACTCCATGATCCATCACAGCTAGAACACCACCTTCTGCTAGCCTCGTCGCTGCCCTCGCCGCCGAAGCAGACCATTGTGATTGTCAGCCTACCTATGACCATAACAGAGTCGCTGAAACTGGTCCGAGGCCACCGACCCAGGCTCCCATCACCATCGCCGGAACCGCCGCATGGCTGCTCCCACCACCTTTGGAGCAGGGGCCTGCCGCTGCCGTGGCCAAAGCCGGCGCAGCGGTGGGGTGAGCTCAATTTGGTCCCCTGTGTCTCGGCTTCGTTTCTCATTTAGTAAGGGCTAAATTTTTGTGGTAATGTAGACTGACGTGCAATTTCTCTTTGGCTGCGGTTGGCCTACCCACATCACTGTCAGAAAATTAATAGACTTGCTACTTCCCGGATGGCTTTGCTTCTCAAGTCTTAGACCACCAAAACTTAGCCATTTTCATATATGCATTTTGTTTTTGGTTTGTTTTTATCATGTTCCTAATCTATTTTATATATGTTCTTAGCTGCACGGTAAAGATCCAACGGGTCACACAATGAGTAAGTTTTTGCTCACAGGTCGACTGGCCCACATCACTTCTATACAAATAGGACACATATCTAGTGCAGTTAGAAATGCTACTGCAACTTAAGCAGTCTGCATCTAGCCATCCAAAATAAAATCAATGGCCATGATATCACACAACCACTCTTCTACATGACAGAGTTAAGAAGGAACAGCTGATTATTCAGTTTAAGTTGCATTACAGAGAACTGTGGTATTTGATATCACTGCAATACAGTAAAGCATGTGCCAATTTATCAATTGTTTGTGGGTGATTGAACCATCCATCATACAAAAATTTAATATAGAAGTCTTGAAAGAGATGATGATTACTCGCATCTTCAAAACCATCTAGTGTCATTTTTATTAAGTTGTTTGAGTGCACTTTTATACAACTGTAACAAATCAAGAACAAAGAACAAAGTAATTACGCTAAGCTTGAACATACCATTGGAATATTCTTTCGGATGACTGAGCATCTGCATTGTCATCTTTACAAAAACAAAACGAAGTCTCCTCTTCAGTGCACCCTTTGCACACCTAATAATATGCATACCATCACCAAGATTAGCGTGATACTGGCATGCCCACTATACACACACACACACACATATATATATATATATAGACTAAGAGAATGGCCGAATCTAATAAAGAGTGCGTGCTTCATGGGAAGTTACCGATCATATCTGTAGAGTTTGAGGACAATTATAGTGAGACGCATGGAGTACATCAGATTCAAATAGAAAGCTAGATAGCTGATCAACAGGCATGAATTGCATCACTGGCATACTCAATCGGACATCTCGCTCTCGGATAAATTTTCATGTCACGGTAGTAAAATGAGCATCAACATCGATACTAATGCCATTGCGTTAGGCTTTCTTGGTATGGAACAGGTGAGCGTACTAAATTTGTGTAATAGTGTATCAGATAAGCACCATGGCCCACCTGTATGCTTTAAAATTGTCTCTCGATGCTGTATACACCATTGCCGCCACACAAAAATCATCAATGATGACATGAAGCGATAAAATCATTTAAAGAAATAAACTAATTAGCTCTACAAAATTCTATCTTCAATCAATGGAAATGTAGAGATCCTTAGTGATAGGTACATGCTATTAACCAAGAACAGTAGAGTACTTCACTAGAATCAACAGCAAGAATTAATCTAACAGAACTAACACCATCCAGTTACTGGATGATTGATTGCACAGGCTTCTGTCCAATCGACGGCCTCAGCAGTAAATACTGACAAAAGTAACAGAAAAAAGTGACGAAACCTAAATCAAGATGAGCAAAGCAAACTTTTGAGGGCCATATTGCTACCACTGTTCAATTGGTTGAAGGGATCAAGCATGATTACCTGATGTTTCTATAGGCAGCAAGCTTGGACAAAATCAACGACTCCACCCAAACCGGTGTTCAGGATCACCTGCCAACCGTTAGGAGTGATGATCCTTTGATATAGTATCTTTTAACAGGTTTGGTCTGTCGGCCTTTGAGCGTATAAATAATGCTAGAACCAAATCTTTCTCCACTGGAATGGATTGGTAGTACACCTGCCCTTTACATAAAAGAAAGCTCAACAATATCCATCGGTCATATCAATTATTATATCTTCCGGAGACCTTGTCTTATTGCACTTCAGAACCCCTATGTCCAGGTCCACCATCTTTCTGACTGCATCGGCGCCAACGGCTCTGGAATAAGCTTGTCCAAAGGTGTGATCTGAAACTCAAAAACAGAAATATCAGAATACTTACCATGTTTACTTGAATTAGTGAGGCCAGTAGTACGGTATTTCTGGGGTAATTTGTTACTGAAGTTTAACTGGAGGGACTGAACATTGAGTGGTCGATGACCATACATGTTCAAATATGCGAGCAATACTAATTCAATGACTGACTACTAATCCAGTGACCAACTACTAACACACCTGCAATGTTAGCTCACCAAAAGAAGCATCGATTTCAACAGCCAGTTCACTGGATGAGTGGTTTCTACAAGGAAGATGAAACAATCGTCATACATTCAACTGTACACTTGTTTCTTTTCCATCTTTATTTTCTGGGTCAACTCTACAAGAATTTGACTGAAAATAAATGCAGGGGGGCTATTCATTAGAACTCACAAGGCCGTAATTGTTGGAGGAGTGGCCCGGGCAAAGCTACAGTTCAACAATCAGAAGACATAGGGGCAAATGGACAGGCCACCCAATTTTTCTCCACAGTGAACTTCATCTGTATGGTCATATGGCATTAGCTGAAGATACCAAATAAAAGTTGAGGAAATGCACAGGTTTAATTAACATGATAAAACACAGTCCATGCATTATGAAACTAAACTCAGCAGGGCATTAACCAGGTAATGTGGTAGACATGCCAAATTATTCACAAGGTACAGTTTTAAAAGATCAAGAACAATATGACCTCACATCAGTTAAGATTCAGCTTCGCGAACAATTTGAACTGGTATGGTTTATTGTTAACATTTATCATCGTACATAATTTATTATAAAACGCTACAGCTGATTCCAAAAAGAAAGTCATGGATGAAATATAATGTAGTCCTTTTCCTTTAATAGTACAACTAAAACAGGATATCTAGGGAGTCAGAAAATAAACTTCCACAAAATTGGATATCTGTAATTTGAATAATAACAGTGTATTAATACAGACCATATTCAAGGTCTATACATGCCAAGGAAAAATTAGAGTACCTCAAACATGTAATGTGCCCCCAAAGCAACCAACTTAAAAAGAACTTTTCTGTAGTACAAAATGTAGTTCAGCATAATTCCACCAGGCCCTGCACCAAGGAACAGAAGAGAAAACCATGGCGAAGCTCTTCAAAATCCATCAGAATATGGCCTAAAAAAGAGGCGAGATGAATGAACTGATCTACAATTTAGGGCACACTTTTTCTTGGAGAAAAGGGATAATGATGATGATGGCGATAATAATAATAACAACAACAACGACGACAACATGAACTAGATTCCATTAGCAAAATATGGTACCACATATCAGTCCGTTCCTGCCTGCTTCCTGTTCATACTAACAAAGCCAAAAAGAACATAATATAAAGCATAACCCAGACTGCACACTTAGAACTATGGCAAAGAAGCTCAAATCCATCCGTCATATCCTTGTCAGTCTTACCATCATTATATACAGAGTACTGAACGACAACTGACCAGCCTACTTTTCAAAAAAGGAACATGTTGACAGTCAATGAGAATTACCGACAGAGCCATATTAACTGTGAACATTGTTCGTCGTCAGATTCTGCAACAACAGAGTATGTTTAATTCAATGTAAAAAAACGCTGAGGTCATTGATATTGCGATTTCCGGCGATAACACCAGCATGATCGAGGTGAGACAAGTTTCAGGGTTAAACTCAACGTGGTGCTGCCTCGATCAAAATAAAATAAAATTGCAGACCGGTCCTTAACTAAATCTCTACACCTCATATTTAATGCCAGCATGTACATACTACTAAAAATGGATCCATAAAATCTGTACATGGCAAAAAGACTAAAAGTTGCCAAAATAACTAAGCAAGCACATATGATTCAGACTTTTGCATGCTTCACAGGTCACCCTAATCATCAAGAGCTTGGCATATAACATATTACGCCTCAACAGTCAACAAAACACCTCTTTACTACCATGTTATGATTAACTAACCTCAAACTGGCTTTGATGAGGACAAGCCGGTCAAGCTCCTGTTGCTGCTCAGCTTCTTCAAATTCTTCTCAAACCAGACAAAAGGGGCATGCTCGCTGATTACTCTGACCCTTAGGCGTATTTGGCGGCTAGAAACGATTGCATCTTCAATGGAGCCGCCCAAACTCGCCAGGAATTGGTTGACTCGATTCCGTGCGAGGCTAAGCCATGGATGCTGGCAGCAGCAAAGGCGCATAGACGCTTGCCACTTCATGCCCGGCCACCTGACACTCTCCCATAGGAGTATGGCTAGCAAATAGTACAGCTTCAGTCTTTTGATGCTGCATCTGTTTGAGTTTGGATTCAGTTTGGCTAGGTTTCTCTTTTGTTTTGCAGTGCGTTTGATTTTTACTCTCTGTGCCACCCTGACGGCTTCTTATAAACTGACTTTCTATTTACACATATGAAAGGCATTTGTTGCAAAAGCAGGAGGACCTATGGCTAGCAACAACTCAAGTTTATCTTCTTGAGGTGTTAATTTCGGATATCGTGTATCTATTTAACTGTGGCTGCTTCTTCGAGAAACTGATACTTTGTAGGTAGCAATCTTATGTGTTCTCTATATTTCCCTTTCCCTGAAAAGAGAGAGATCAGCAGCGAAACAGTTTTAGCTTCAAGTGAGTAGCTCTTCGCATCAACTTTAGACATATAATATCCAACCTTGACTATCTCTCCTTTTTCCAGCAACCTTCTGATAATAAGATTTAACATCCGCGAGTTGGCAGTACAGCCGCTCCTCTCCATCGATAAAAAGAGTGTGTCAGCCCATTCCACTGACCCTTCTTTTATAAGATTTGTCATCATTAGGCTGTAGGTAAAAACATTAGCAACCAACCCATTGGCTGATATTGCAGCAAACAAATCCTTAGCTTCTTGCTTTCGCTGAACCCTGTAGAATGCATCAATCATGATATTGACAATTCTAATATCGAATTTCATGTTCATTGCGCTTAATTTCTGGAACAGCATGATTGCTTCGCTGACGCAGTTATTTCTACAAAGTCCAAAAAGAATTATAGAGTATGTCTTAATGCACACACTTACTCCAGATTCAACCATCTCATTAAACTTTTCCTTTGCAGCAACAGTTCGTCTAGCCAGAAATAAGCCATCCAGTATAATGTTATAATTAATAGTTATAGGTTTAAGTCCCTTGTGCAACATTTCCTTGAATAGAATCAGCCCATCGTCAATCCTTCCGTTTTTGCAGTAGCCATTAATAAGTATACCATACGTAATATCACAGGGTTCTAAACCATATGACACCATAGCATCAAATATTTTTTATGCATCCTCCATCTTGCGGACTAGGTAATATCCATCGATCAGTAAACTAAATGTGCAAACATCAGGCTTGTTACCTACGTGCACTATCAAGTCGAGGATGTCTCGTGCTTCTATTACCCTTCCATCTGTACATAGGTTCTGCATTATTGAATGGAAGAACACAATATCAGGAGGACGCATACCTCTGTTCATCATTTCAGTAGCAAATTCCTTTGCTTTCACCAAATCGCCATGTGTACAAAAACTCTGAATTAGGGAACCATAAACAGCTGTGTTCGGTTGTACTCCCGTATCAATCATCTGATTAAATTTTGCCATAGCATCGTCCAACCTACCCATTTTGCAAAATGCATGTATTACGATTGAGTAGGTGACTGCATCTGGATTCACACCTTGTTTCTGCATTTCTGTAAATATAAGCATAGCCTCATCCATCATGCCAGATTTAGCATACGCATTAATCAGTATGCTGAAAACATGAGAGTTAGGTCAAATACTATCTCTAGCCATTGCATTAAACAGATTAGTCATATCAACTAAGCATCCTTCCGTGGCATACCCGTGAAGCAGAATACTGTATGAGATGATATCAGGTTTCATGCCCTTCAAGGCCATGGAATAAAAAATCCCTGCAGCTTCTTTGCTTCTTCAATGTTTGCAAAGGAAGGCCATGAGTGAGGTGCAGGTAATGACATCTGGTGTAACCCTCCGACTTGTCATCTCTTTGAATACCCTAACCGCCTCCTTCCAGTGGCCCAAAGAGGAATATCCATGGATGAGACTAGTATATGTTGCGTTATCAGATCCAACACCATCATCAATATCATTTGACGAAGGACCACCTCTGCCTTGTCCATGGCTCTGGCCTTGCACAGTGCATCGATGACCGTGTTAATATGTCACCACATTAGGCGTAACGCCCTGCTGCGCCATTTCATGGAACAGATTGCACGCCTTGCCTACTTGGCCTTCCTTAAAGAAGCCATGGATGACCGTGTTATACGCCACCACGTTGGGGGTGCAGCCCAGCTCAGGCATCCTGTGAAGCAGCACGTCCAGAGCCTCATCCGCCCGCTTTGCGCGGCAGAGTCCTTTGAGGAGGGTGTTGACTTGAATGACGCCTGCCTTGATCAGTCCCGTCCTGAGGAAACGGCCGAAGAAGGCGAGCGCCAGATCCAGGCGGCATGCACGGGAGCAGCAGTCCATGAGGATGCCGTAGGTGCAGGCCGTTGGGTGCACTACCCGTCGGCGGGCGCCTTGGGATATGCGGCTGAAGAGGGCTACAGCGAGGGCGGGGCCGTTGCTGCAGGCTGCGGACGCAGGCGCGCGAGCCAGGGCGACAAGAAGATCGTTCGGAAGGCGCATGTCGACCGGATTAGCTTGCAGGAGCAATTCGTCGAACAGCTTGTGTGCGTCCTCCGAGGTGAGGTTGCCAGATCGTGCTCGCTCTGTGGCAGCAGCGAAGGCGGGGTGGGGATCCCAGCTGCGTGAGGAGTGCGAGGTGGAGGAGGAGTGGCGGGCATGGTGGCGGAGAGGCGGAGCGACGACATTGGAGTGGTGGAGGAGAGGCGGCGCATGAACTTCATCTTCCGCTGCTGGGTGAAGGGGAGCAAGAAGAGTGCACCACTGTTGGAATACCCCTAGAAGGCCGGCTGTACCGTCACGAGATATCTTCACGTAGCGCGCGCGCGCGCTCTCTCTCTCTCTCTCTCTATCCAGTCCTGTTTCTCAAAATGAAAACTACCCAGTCCTAGTCGTTCGTGTATGAACTTATACCGTAAACCGGACACCACATCCGTCCACATGCGGGAGATGGTCATCTAAAGCTGTCTGCATATTTCCGGTTACATTTTAGAGGAATTTTAACAAAAATGAATAAATTTGATGCATATTTGAACGCACCAGACAATATTTATTCATACTTGGATAATTTTTACATAAAACGAAATGTTTTTCATTTAAACCGGAGCAAATCATTACATTTACACATATTTCAATTAGCTCAGACTCTAAACCAATACTAAAATGACCGCCAACGCCCGTTTCCAAATCTATTGCCGACCATGAGCCCCGAAAAATGAAGTCCCGCCTCCTCCGCAGCCATGAGCACCGGACCTTGCCCATTGTGATGCCGGCATTGGCCGGCGCTACCATTGGAGCGTCCGCAGCTGTTCGGACAAGAGGTCGTCCTACAAGGATTTGGAGCTTGAGGAGGCCATGGTGTGTGGGGTGCGGAGAGGAGGTGGAGAGCGGAGGAGGGTGGATGGATGCGGTTGTGTTGCCAGCCTGGGGTTAAATAGCGGGCGAAGGTAGGCCATGCGACAAGGTCCTTAATGGTGGGCGGCAGACGGATGGATGGCGTCGAAGTAGGTTTCTCGAAAACCGCATATGCTTAATGAAGGGAGGCAGACGGACTGGTGCCATGTGAATGCGGAGAGACGAGGCGTGCACTGGGAAGCGGCGCGACGATGCTCTCAGCCGGCGCGCCGCTTCAATATTGGCTCCAATGATAGGTCGCATCTGTTCTGGGTAGACATGAATGTGGCGCTAATACTCTGAGTGGCGCTGACCAAAGTCGGGCGAGAAAGCGCACGGCGCGGGAGAGGGGTTTTGATGGGCCAGATTAGTTAGACGCGGGCGTGGCAGCGGTCCAGACGCCCACAAAGCACCCCTCCCCCCAGTTTGTCTCCGGTTTGCGTGAAAAAGTGTGTCTAGACCGCCGAACGGAACGACGCAGGACCGCGTTGGATGGCAAAATACATACGGACCGCGCGGTCCGGACTGTTGTGGGCGGTTTGAGGGTCGGCGTTGGAGATGCCCTTATTTGGATGAGTTAGAGCATCTACTACCGCAAACACCAAATTCGGGATCCATGCACGGTGCTGAGGAGCTGTTTCCAGTGGGGTTGTCGGGTGCCATCATGTGACGCCCCCGGCCCGACCGTGCGCTAATCATACACGCAAATGCACACGATCAAGCCTAGGGACTCACTTGAAGATATCACAACACAACTCTAAACACAAATAAAATAATACAATCTTTATATTACAAGCCAGGGCCCTCGAGGGCTCGAATACATAAGCTTGCGCATACAAGCGTCAGCGAAAGCATCAGATATCTGAGTACAGATATAAAGAGAAAACAAGATATGCCTTAAAAAGGCGAGGCAAAACAACGACAACGATCGAAAAGGCGCAAGGCCTCCTGCCTGGGAGCCTCCTAACTACTCCTGGTCGTTGGCGGTCTCCACGTAGTAGTAAGCTCCACCGGAAGTGTAGTAGCAGTTGTCGGCGGTAGCAGCTGACTCCTGGGATCCATCATCTGGTCGCAGCAATCGGGTATGGGGAAAAGAGTAGCAAAACAACCGTGAGTACTCATCCAAAGTACTCGCAAGACTGACATCAGAACTATACTAATTATGCATCGGTATCAAAGGAATGGAGCTATATCTTTGGACTAAACTGCAGAAATGCCGGAACAGAGGGGGAAAAGCCTAGCCTATCAAAGACTAGCATCTTCAGTGTCTTGCAGCATTAGAAGAGTGCAGATTAGTACATAATATATAAAATAACAAGCATGTAATAGCAAAGCCCAGAGATGCTTCCTCGACTCCCTGTGAGAAAGCAATCCCAGAGCTTAATTTAATTAACAAGTATCCAGTTCAAGTTGTAATAGATCGGGATACAACATTGAGCATCCTGTTACCGTGGACACGGCTATTCGAATAGATAATCTTCCCTGCAGGGGTGCACTACTGTTACCCAACACGCTCGATTAACTCTGGCCGGACACACTTTTATCGGGTCATGCCCGGCCTCGGCTGATCGACACACCGTAGCCCTACCTAGAGCTCAGCAGAGAGGTCCCCGCCGGTCTACATCCTAAGTGCTCAGGGGTCTTGGGCCATCGCCCTTAGCACTCCGGGTCGTTGTGCGCAGGGGGATACCAGCACCACCTCTGCCTGGATGGCGCGATCCGGCCCGGCCACAATGCTGAACTGGACGTCTGACAGAGCTTTCGGCTGATACATACGGCGCCGAGGGCCCCATAAACCATTATCCCGCATGGTGGTAGTGCGTATAGGCCAGTGGCCAACTCAGATCAAATACCCAAATCCGTTAAGTGTGTTTTAGTAGCTCGCAGAGACGAACAGGGTTCCTGTCGCTCCGACTTGGTAACACGCGGACCCGAACAGGGACCAGGCCCACCTCTCTCCTAGGTGGTCTCCGCCTGCCCTGTCGTTCCGCCACGATATCACTCGCGGGTACCCTTGGGTTCAACCCATCTTGTTTCATTATCTCGCGGGCACTCTTGGAGCCGGCCCGTCTTTAACATCGAGAGCTGTCGGGACTCAGGTCCATCTCTGGCTGGATGGTACCACCAGCCCTCCAGCCCCGTAACAGTAAATGAAATGTAGTAATGTAAGCAGTTCCGTGATCAGCACCCAGAGTGATCACGGCCCGATAACAAGCATGGCAAAACGGACAAGGGTGAAGGGCCAGCTGATGAACATATCATACCTATCTAAGCATCATAGGATATCAGGTAATGTATCAATAGCAGGCGACGAAAATCAGGCTATGCATCAGAATAGGAGCTATCGGAACAACAACAGAAGCAATTCTAATGCAAGCAGTAGAGAGAAAGAGTAGGCGATATCTGGATGATCAAGGGGGTTTTGCTTGCCTGGAAGCTCTGCTGAAAAGGAGGAAGGGTCGTCGGTGACGTAGTCGATCACATGGGCAGCGTCGGTCTCGGGGTCTACCGGAGAGAAGAGGGGGGAAGAAACAATAAATAGAAAGCAAACAATGCAATCACAGATGCATGGCATGGCAGCATGTTATTCGAGGAGTGCCCTAATGCAGTACTACGCAAGTTAGTCAGAGCGGGAAACATCTGGAGGTGTTTTACCAGCTCTGGGCAATTATCGGACAGATGAATCGAAGGGGAAAGTTCCATGTTCATCATGTTAGAGGGGTGTGGCAGGTATGTGGGTGGCATATTCGGATTCTTCATATTTTCTGGTCATTTTTCATATATAAATTATTTTCATCCGAGTTACGGTTTAATTTATATGATTTTTCAAAGTTGTACTGAATTTCTGGAATTATTTTAATTATTAAATACGAATTATCCGAAACAGTGTTAGGTGACGTGTTAGGTGACGTCAGCATTGCGTCAGCGGTCAAACCCAGCTGGGCCCGGTCAAACCTGACCAGTGGGTCCCACTGGTAACTGTCACAGTAGTTAATTAGGGATTATTTAAACTAATTACAGATTAATTAGGCAGCGGGCCCCATCTGTCAGGGACCGTTTAAATTAACAGATTTAATTAACTGATTTATTATTTATAAAAACAATTTAATTAAAGAGGGGCCCGCATGTCAGCGGGCCACGGTCACTGACTGGTGGGCCCAGTCAACGCTGACTGGGCAGGGTCAACTCTGACGCGTGGGGGCCACTGGGTTAATTTAATCCTAACCAGAAACTAACCAGGTTTAATTAAACAGCGGGGCCCGCCTGTCATACACTCAGGTTAATTAAACCGGCGTCATTAGCGCTAAACGTCGCCGGACACGTCAGCCGGCCGGAGTTACGCCGGCGACGACCAAACCGACAGCGGACGTTCACCGCGCGGGCGCTACAGGGCACCAAATCGAGTGCGGTTTGCGGCTACGGGTAGCTGGCAATGCGGCGCATCCGTTGGTACATGCGGGAGGAGCTGGGGTGGACGGAGCTGGCCGGAGTCGAGCTCGCGGCGGCTGCCGGATTCGGAGCTCAACGAAAACGTCGATTCGGCTCGTTTGCAGGCGATCTAAAGGGATAGGGAGCACCAGGAGGTTGCCGTGAGCACGTTGGCGTGCTCATTTGGCCTCGACAGGGACGACAGCAGCAACAACAAGCTAGGCCGCGGCGGCGGGAGCAGAAGCAATGGCGACGGCGGCTAGCGAGCTCGAGCGTGACCGGAAAGAGAGGGGAGATGTGGTGTTGCTCACATCGGCGATGAGGAGCCGCACGGTGGAGTCGGGGGAGGTCGGGGACGAGCGAGGCGAGGCGGTGGCCAAGGCGGATCCCGGCGAGGCGATCGGCACGGGCGGCGTCGATGCGTCTTCTCAGCGTCGATCCATCGGCGAGGAGGAAGTAGTGGCCCACAGCGGACCTCCCGGACATGGTGGAACGGCGAGAGGGGAACGGTGGCCGCGCGGACGAGCGGCGGCGGCGACGGCTGCGTTTGGGTGTTTTGCGGGAGAGAGGGAACGGCGCGAGGGAGAAGAGAGAGAGGGCTAGGGTTAGTCGCGGGAGTGCGCGGGGCCTCCTTATCCGCTCCAGAGGTCCTGTAGTGCCTCGCTGTCGACATCCGTGCGGCGGGCGAGCGTGGACGGCGATGCCGTGCTCGGCTTCGAGCGGCGTCGTGAGGAGGACGAAAGGCCAAGCCAGATGGGCTGGGCCGCACTGTACACACTTGAAGCCCAGGGCAGCAGTAGTTTTTAGGCATTTTTCATTTTCTTTTTCTGTTTTACTTTTTGCTTCTGTTTTCCATTTTCTTTAGCCATTAATTGACTTTTGTAAAATAGGCAAGGGGTCAAAATAAATACTAGGCAGTGTTGAGCACTGCCACAAAAAGTTTGAGGCTCATTTGAATTAGTTTGAAATTTGCATTAAAGAGAAGAGATTAAAAGAATTGTTTTGGGTACTGTTTTAATTAGGTTAGGGGCAATTTAAGAATTCAAATAATGTTGATTTTATCTTTACAATTGCTTTGGGAATATTTGCAATATTATGAACACTCTTGTTCTACTATTTGGATAACTTTTAATTTTGACTTTATTTTAAATTTGAATTTGAAGTTGGATTATTCTCTAAATGCAATCTATTTTGGATGATCACGATGACATGGCAATTTAATTAGCTTAATGACAGGGTTAAGATCTGGGGATGTTACACATCATCATGGCCTGCTGAAGGGTGATGGCCTGTGTAGGTGTTGGGAATGCTTCGTTGTTCCCGGACTTGGAAATGTGGATGGGTCTTCTTCGTCGTTTTTGGTCTCCGGGATGGAGATGATGCCGGCCTCGTCGTCCTCCGTCTCCGGAAGCTAGACGAGGCTAGCGGAGCTGAGGCTGCAATCCGAGACGTATCCGTCTATGATGCAGTCTTCTAGGATGTGGTTGATGAAGCAGTTGTCACACATCATAGCGATCAAGTGCGACGTCGGGGATGGCTAGAGCTTGTCGTGAGGTTGATGCAACGATCCGACCTTGAGGCCATGGCTCGGGCCACGTGCGCTAGATCCATTGGCATGGGATCATCGTCCTCTGAGTCGGAGGTTGGTGGTGTAGATGACGTGGACCCTGATGGGATTGTGCTGTGATCCTTAAGGCGTTGGAAAACATAGGCGCAGGTCGCTGTAGCAGTCGATGATGAACCCCAGTGACCCGAAGAAGATGGTGCGTGCGGGGAGGCCGGTGGGTTATCGTGGACCCGGCCTGCCCCATCCACGGTGAAAGTGAAGGAGCCGAAGGTAAGGATTTCTCCCGGCGGGAGGCCGCCAGGAGCGATGGGAGCCGATCTGGATTTGGTCTCCGGCCAACTAACGGTACTTAGAACCGTTAGTACCCTTGGTATTGTGGCGAACGCGGCCTGAAGCACCAGAAGGGAGTTCGCATAAGCGGGTTACCTAGGTTCAGGCCCTTGGTGAGAGGTAATATCCTACATCATGTTTCTGATTTGTATTCATGCGAGGGGGTTACAAGGGAGATGAAGTATAAGACTACCGAGAGTATAGTCTACGGGAGTAGATGAGAATGGCTATCCCTAGCCCCGCCTTATATAGGTGACGGGGACTAGGGTTTAACAGAAGATCTATCCAATCTCATTCACGGCCATCTTGGCTTGCACGCCAAGATGATCTCTGTGATGCCCCCGAAATTAATCATGCACTAAACATCCATGCAACATGCACGATCAAGATCAGTGGCTCACAGTATAATATCACAACACAACTCTACGACTCGTGCACGATTATAAACGGGGGCTTCACAATCTCACAATGCTTATCCGGGCCTCCGAGCTCCCGCCTGTCGCTGGATCCTCACTAGGCCTCCCAAGCCCCGAGGCAGATCCGCTGCCAGGCTTCCCACCGAGAGGCCACCCAGGTGTATTGCACCGTCAATGTTGATTATCATGCAATGTTGAAGCAAATCGTCTCCCATTTTAAGAATTAGCATCATAGATCACATAACTAAAGGTCTAAAAGTACTAAAATCCGATGTGCAATTTCGACGAGTCAAAGCTAAGAATTGGGAGAAATTACTGATATCATATCAATAGACATTGCAAAATTGCTGCAAGTATCATATCGGTGTAGTAATTCACATCTTGGAAATCTTCATTATGTCAGGATTCTGAGAAACGGAAGCCAATAATCCACAATCTTATTGTAGTCTCAACATCGTTCCTCCCGCAAACGGAGAAACATTGTATATACATCATTCCATCGATGCATCTTTTTTCCAAAAAAAAGGGGGAAAGTTAGATAGCCGAATATTTGAACAAACATAAACTTATACCAAGTAGACAAGTACTACTACATTGTCCTGAAAGATACCCGAGCGAAAGCAGTCCTAAGCAGCAATGTAAGTATTGATTCAAGCCAGTTGAGAACACACACAAGATAGAATAAAGTTCAACGTACATAACTACTGCATAAATCATAAATCACGGTTCCAGCCAAAAGTAAACTTCATATAGAACTACTTGACCATTGACATGCTTCACAAGGCCCTCCAGAATCCTCCTAAAGCAGCGACCCTTGAAGCTCCCTCAACATGTGCCGATTATCGCCGCCCCAACCGCCTGGAAGGCCGTTCATCCATGGTGCATTCTATGATGCATTCAGCTTCTCAGCTCTAACAATGGTGCATGCCACACGCGGTGGCCTGTTTTTCTCTTGCCGAGACGCGCACGGGTATGGCCCGTCGTAGTAGGCTCCCAGCTTCACCTTCAGATCAAAGACATACTCATTAAGAAGAACCCCATGTACGACATCTGCAAACTGCACGTAGTCATTCTCTTGGCATTTCATCAGGTAGAGCTCCTTTGCTGTGCGGCACAATATATCGTTACCAGCCTCCTCGTACGCATGAGCATAGGTCATACCCGAGGGATCCTGAATCTGAATGCGAGCCGAGTACCTGTAATCACAATTTTCAAACATTTTATCGCATCTGCTACAATACCACAGCATCCCATCAACTTCTCTAGTGACCTCCTTATTGCATCGCCTCCCTTCCACTGCATCCAGCAGTGGGCAAGCTGCATAGCAGAAACTCTCGGTATTTATGTATGAAACAGAAGCCTTAACAACGATCAAGTCGGGCATCTCCGAGTACCCCAGATTTTCATCCTTGATCTGTGAAACCATTTTACAGACATCAGGTTCTGCTGCCCAACGCGCAATGGGAGTTAACATGCTTCCACCATGAGATCCGCCATGTGGCAAGTTGTTAGCAGTACGCCTCTCTCTCCCTGGGGCAAACCATGCAGCAGACCACCGAGTGCCTAGGCGACCAGGATACCGTTCATGATTAGGTGTACTAAGATACGCTGTTGATCGAGTGACAAAGCCTCCAGATCCTCTTCTCGGCTCGTAGAGTTTGAAACTTCCAATCAGAGGGCACTTGAGTTGCAGTATTTCCAACTGAATGACTTCGATAGTCCTGAAAAGAGAATCCAAGACACAACAAGCGAAATAGGAATGTCAATACAATTTCCAAGAAGTAGCTGAAGTAAAGCACTTCCCAAATTAGCTCAAATGAAATGCGGTAGAAATTGTAAAGAGGGTATGCACATGCACTTAGCTCTAGCAGAAGACCTGTTTTGAACAACTGAACGAATTCATGAAATACCAACAAGAAACAAAAGAATTAAAAGGGCACAAACCTCTAAATGTTACCAACTTCTAAAATGATCCTTTTGTTGCAAACATGAGGCCTAGATGCAGCAAGCCTATATATATTAAAAGTACATGACAGGCTACTAGAAAAAGGACCTATTAGAAAATCCCATCAAAATGTTAAAACGTCACGCAGGGCATCCCGATCAAAGGCAAATTATTTCGAGTGAGCCTTATCACCTCATCCATTTTGTCCAAGGAAAGTTTGTACCAAGTGTCGTTCATTTCTAAATAGCGTGAGATGGGATATACAAATCCATAGACTAGAAGACTGAATAATTCCCTATTTTCCACGATATATAGTGTCCTTCTCAATTCTCAATAACATGAGATGAGAGAGATAATGAAGGAAAAATAGCATAATGCACTTCGGACTCACAATCGCCTAGATAGTTTAGTGCCAATTTGATGATGTCAAGGGTTGTGATGAGGAAAGAACAAATGTAGCATAAAACAACTGACCGCTCACAATCTGAATACTAATTAATAAAAGGATGCTCCAGAAATACTCGTAAACCTTTTAATCATATATAGTGTCAGGCTGTCAGCACTGACATAGGGGTGTATTTCGATGGATGGCCAGGATGGTTTGCGTCAAACCCGGCCTAACAAATACTTTTATATTGGTATCAACAGTATTAAGATTTAATACGTGAATATAAATTTATTTACAAAATAATAGTAAGGGGCACTCTAATATATTTCCCGCACAAAAAATAAAAGAAAACAATGAAGCATCAATGCAAATTTGTACACTGACATATAACCATTTAGACCATGAAGCCATGCATAAAAGATGTGCAAGGAAACATCGTTCCTGTCTTTTTTTAAAAACGGGCTTTTTCCCCTTTCCATTAATTTCTTAACGGAAATACAAAGGTCTGAAAAATATCTGAAACAGAAAACAGAGATAACATCATTCCTGTCTTATTAAAGAACTCGATTGATACTAGCATAAAGATGTGAGTTTGGCATGGCATGTACTGTTTCAAAGTACATTGGCTCGATTAATACTTGGCCTGACTAAAAGAAATGCATTTGCTGTTCTGTATTCTTGATATTTCCCTTTTCCTCTTCCTCCTCTCCCTTTTGGTCATTTCATACAAAAAACAACTTTTTGGGGGGAGGGGGGGACAAGGGAATGCGGCTATGTATCAGCCGTCCAAACAACATCCAACATACAACAGTGACCCAAAGCAAAAGAGGCTACAGTTTTTGTAGAAATAAACTACAGTCAAAATATTAGCAGAGATAACCTACGGTTGTGGTAGAAATAAGCTACAGTTTTTGCAGAGAATGAATCTACTTAGGGCCAGTTCTTTTGCTGGCTTCTAGAACAACCAAATTTATTTTTTTAGAAGCCTACTAATTAAGACTTGACTAGTAGGCTTTTAAAAAAATATTTTTGGTTGGAAGCCACCAAAAGAACTGGCCCTTAGAAGAGAGAATATGTGAGTCTCTTGTACTAGTACATAAATTAGCAGAGAGAAGCTACAGTTTTTCTTTCACCTTGTGCACTTCTCACTCCCACACAGTACAAAAAGTAGCAGAGATAAACAATACAGTGTGTGACTCTCTGCTAGTACAGAAATTAGCAGAGACAAGCAGCAGATTTTTGCAAGAAAAATGCAGAGAAGCAGCAAACAATACACTTTTCTTGAGATTTCGTTTTTAGAGAAAAGGCATACGCCCGACTTTATAAATAAAGCCATACGACAGAGTCTCCCAGCACGACAAACCAGAGATCCAGAGAGTACCAGGCCACCAAGGCCAACAGCCGGTGGCACGCAGGCCAGATGGACAAAAGGCACGCAGGCCAACAACAAGTAATCAAGGTGGCGCGCAGGCCCACAGCCAACATGAAACAGGCAAGCAAAAGACGCCGGGCTTAAACGAGTCCACCATCAACATCAACTTGAGACGACAGAAGCCCGAACTTTGATGATCATCGCCTCCAGATCGTCCCGATCAGCTTGCTTAGTCAATAATTTCCACTGCTGCAAAAGGATAGACATTTTAAACAAGAAATCAGCAGGCTTGTTAGGAAAGACACCCTCAATGGTGAATTTGTTCCTAGTAGTCCAGAGCGCCCAGCACAGCGCGCCAAAGCCAACCCAAAACAAACGCTTGGAAGCCCCTTGAAGGCCAGAAGAGACAAGGTGAAGCTCATCGAAGGAGTTAGGGGCCCAAGAGACCTCCAGCCAGGACCGCACACAGCACCATGCCAGTTTGGCCAGCACACACCCAAAAAAGATGTGATTAGTATCTTCAAGTTGAGAGCAGAGGGCACAGAATACAGTCCCCGGTCCATTCCGTTTACGAATTTGATCAGCCGAAGGAAGCCGCCCCCTGAAAGCCTGCCAGAGGAAGATTTTAATCTTGGGAGGCACCTTGGCCGCCCACACATACCTGAATTTAGAAGTGGGGGTCCCAGAGATCAGACGCGAATATAAGGATTTATCAGAGAACTTCCCAGAAGCCACGTGAGGCCAGACCACAGCGTCATCCTCCTCCGAGAGCATAGGAAACAAGGCAGCAAGACGGTGCCAGTCATCCAACTCTACAGGAGAGGGGGTTCTCCTGAGGCCAAGGTCCCACTCATTAGCAGAAAGCTCAGAGATAGAGATCTCGGGGTTAGAGCAATAAGAAAACAGTACAGGGAAGGACGAAGCTAACGGTGAGTCCCCGAACCACCAGTCGAGCCAAAAACGGGTAGAGGACCCATTCCCCACCACGAATTTGACCTGATCCCGAAACACATCTCGAACTTTGATAAGGTCTTTCCAGAACTGGGACCCCTGAGAAGCAGCGGCAAACATGGGGCTGCAGAAGGGGAAATACTTAGCATTGAGAAGATCAAACCAAAGAGTACCAGTGCCAGCCGTCATAATCCTCCACCACCACTTAATAATGAGACACTTGTTCATCACCGCAGTGTTTAAAATGCCCAACCCCCAAGGTTTTTGGGCCTACAGATGATATTCCATTTCACAAACCTGTACTTGCGCTTGTTATCTGCCGCGTTCCAATAGAAAGCACCTCTATGCTTGTCAAAACCATCATGAGTACCCTGAGAGAGCCGGTAGAAGTCCATGGTGAACATGGGAAGGGAAGATAAGCACCCATTAATAAGGCACACCTTACCGGCGGAAGTGTTATATCTGCCACGCCAAGGCATGACACGGTTCCCAACTTTGTTAACAAGAGGCTTGAAATCTTTCGCACACAGGTGGTACGGAGAGATGGGGAGCCCTAGGTACTTGAAGGGAAATGAGCCTAAACTGCAATTCAAAAGCTGAGAGACCCGAACAGCCTCAACATCAGACACACCAGTAACAATCACCTCACTCTTAGAGAAGTTAATTTTGAGCCCCGACAAAGCTTCAAAACATAACAAGATAAATTTAAGATGAGCAAGAGAAGCATCATTCAGCTCAACCATAATGATTGTATCATCAGCGTACTGGAGATGTGTAATACCGTGAGGCAAGAGGTGAGACATGACAGGGGAGATGTGACCCGCAGCAGCTGCCCGCTCCAGCAGACAAGAGAGAGCATCTGCCACGAAATTAAACAGGAGGGGGGAGTAAGGATCCCCTTGCCGCAGGCCCCTGCCATTGGCAAAGAACTTACTAATATTGCCATTGACTGCCACCGCAGTGTGGCCCCTAGAGACCAATTGCATCACCCGATGAACATAAGCAGCATCGAAACCTCTAGTAAGAAGTACTTGTCGAAGAAAGTCCCAACTCACCGAGTCGTAAGCTTTTTCGAAATCCAGCTTAAGAATAATAGCACGGGATCCTCTAATCCTGAGGTCATGCACGATCTCGTGGAGACATAGGATACCGTCAAGAATAAACTGACCCTTCACGAATGCAGATTGAGAGGGACTAAGAATACGGTGAGCAACAGGAGACATGCGAGTCGCAAACCCCTTGGCCGGAAACTTGGCAAAATTATTGATAAGAGCGATAGGACGAAACTGGGAAATCACCTCCGCACCTTTGACCTTAGGAATGAGTGACAAAATAGCGTAATTCAATCTCGAAATATCAACCGTCCCCAAACAGAAACCTTGGATAACCGAGCAGACCAGCTCACGTAAGACAGGCCAAAACTTTCTGAAAAAAAGGATCGAGAAACCATCCGGGCCAGAAGCAGAGTTCATATTAGCAGAATGAATGGCCACCTCAATCTCTTCCACAGAGAGGGGGAGCGAAAGCGCAATGTTTTCCTCCACAGAGACACACCTGCAATTTTCCCAAAAAGAAGAGGAAAGCACGAAACCGGAAGCAGGCCTAGCCGCCAGCAAGGAAGAAAAGAAGTTCAGAACATGGTCAAGGATAAGGCTAGGGTCAGAGACGTGCACACCGTCAATCAGAAGACCATCGATCAAACACCGACGGCGCCTACCATTGGCAATAGCAAAGAAATACGCAGTAAGGGAATCTCCTTTCAGAGTCCAATTGATTGTGCCACGCTGCCTCCAGTAGACCTCGGCCTGACGATGAAGCTGCATGAGGGCAGCCTCAAGATCATAGCGCTGCTGCCAGCCCGCGGCAGAAAGGCCAGAGACATCAGCAGCTGCATCCATTGCTGAGACCCGACCCAGCAAGTCGAGTTTAAGTTTCCGAGCTTCGGCCGCCCTATTCCGGCCCCAGCCCTTAAGGAATTTGCGAATTTGGTAGGAGCAAAAATGCCAAACATCCATAGGTCGAGATGACCTCACCCTAGAGGCCAAGAGCGAACCGATCTTCCCAAAAATTAAATCAGAAAACCCATCAACCAGTAACCAGAAGGCATCGAATTGAAACCTGGAAGCAACAGACATGGACAAGACACCCAAATCCAACATAAGGGGGGAGTGATCAGACCCAACGTGAGAAAGGGCAGAAAGGGAGGCCCGCGGGAAAAGCGTCTCCCAGGGAGAGGAAGTAAAAACACGATCCAAGACAGACCGGACAGGATTAATCTGATGGTTAGACTACGTGTAACGCGCACCTGTCCTTGGAATTTCACGAAGAGCACAATCCGCGATGAACTCATTGAAAGAATCCGCCAAGGGCCAAGAAAAATGAGACGAATTTTTGTCACCAGGGGCCCTGAGCAAGTTAAAATCACCACCAATAAGTAGCGGAAGGTTACAAGATTCTAGCTTAGCCGTTAATTCATCCAAGAATAAAATAAGAGAGGGAATGATCAGCAGGACCATAGACCACCAGAACCTCCCACATAACATTGAGACTTTTATGCAACAGAACCATACTAGCCCAGAAAATACCATGGTCAAATGCAACAAAATCAAAGGAATCCAGTTTCGCACCAATAAGAATACCACCAGAATGCCCAGACGCCAGCAGGCAGCGCCAGACGAAGCGGTCAGCACCCGCAATAGAGGAGAGTTCATTATGAGAGAACGACTCTTTAAAAGTTTCGATTAAACAGACCAGGTCCACAATAGTACCACGGACCAAGTCACGGATTTGGTGTCGACGCCCCCTAGCGCCAAAGCCCCTAATGTTCCAGAAAAGAGATTTCATTTGAACGAAAGGTTTTTGATGCGAAGACTAGACCTGCACAGGGCCACACAGGATTTAACTCGTTTGATACGTGCCCGTTTCTCCGTAGCCGAGGAGGGCGGGCCACTACCCACCCCCTTCGCAACAACCGCACTCCCTGCCGAGACCGACAGCTTCCCAGCTGCCATCTCCTTGGCCTTGGCAATAGTCGCCTGGGCAACCTCATTTGCCCGAATCAAGGAAAGCAAGGAAGAAGTTGATCCCACATTACCATCAAGAGATACGCCAACATCAGAAAGAACGTGTGCCAGGTGGCTGTCAGGAATAGAAGGCAGGACTAAACGAACAGGGGAGGCAAGGGTGGAAGTACCTGAAGGACACAGATTCTTGGCAGCAGCCCGACGCTCCGCACGATCCAAGGAGTGCTCCGCAGTGTTCTTCCGACGCAGCCCCTTGCGCGCCGTGGAAACGGGAGAGCGGACAGGCATCGCCGAAGACCGAGCAGCCGGAGACGACGCATCCCCACCTGACTGGCCCGCCGCAGCGGCCCAAGATCAGCATCCAGACGACGGCAGAGGCCCGCCACAGATTGTTTGGCCCCCGACGAGCCACGACTCTTGGCAGAGAATTTTTTAACAGACGATTTCGGCTTCTTGTTGACAGGGCTCATCGGCTGAGGGGCCGGAGGCGGCACGTCCATGATCCCAGACAGCGAGGGAGAGGACGGGCGTAGCGGGAAGATGGAGCACACCGCAGAGAAAGGAGTACCCACGCCCTTGTCACCAACAGCCGGCTCCAGCCCAACCTCCCCAATCTTCCCAGCACCATCCGCAGAGGCCCCAGCACCACCAGAGGCACGCGCCCCAAAGTCAAACATGCCACGAGCCTCAGCCCCATGCCTTCCCACTCCGAAGCAGTGAAAGGATTCGCCGCTTCACCACCAGCATTGCTACCAGCCCCCGCGTTGCCGTCACCTCCTTGTGGATCAGGATGAGAAGGGTTGGAAGGAGGGGGTGGAGGGGGTTCCTGCTGGGCAGCCAACTCCTCGGCACGAACACGAATCCGATACGCTTCAGAAGAGGGAAAGATATTGATAGAGCCAAGCACCAGAGAAGGATTGACACACCAAATTTTCATACGAGCTGGGCCCAGACGGTCAAGAGAGGACGCATCAACCTCCACTGGTTTCCCAATCAATTCCCCAAACGACATCAGGAAGCGGGTGTTACGGAGTCCAGAAGGCACGTCGTCAAGAAGAACCCATATGTCGGACAGAGAGGCCACAGATCTAGCACCATTCTGAGCAGCCTTGACCGAGACAACAACCTGATTAAGCGGGAGAGTGAAACTGGAACAGGAAGCCATCATCCTCAAGCTTTCTTTGGAAGGGAACGTGACCGCGAACTCGGCATCGGAGATCAGCTAGATCTTCCAGTCCCAGCCATCGAGCCCCCACTCTTTGAGCTCGGCAGCAATGACATGGGTAGGGACAGGCTAGGAC
This sequence comes from Elymus sibiricus, assembly GCA_039707655.1. Taxonomy (NCBI): domain Eukaryota; kingdom Viridiplantae; phylum Streptophyta; class Magnoliopsida; order Poales; family Poaceae; genus Elymus; species Elymus sibiricus. The sequence goes on from CM077664.1 coordinate 41,406,642, forward strand.
TGGATCGAGATAATAGCGGCATTAGAGGTGACGGGGGCCACGATTGGCATGTCGAGAGTACTATCCAGGGAGAAAAACGAGCACCTAGGTAAGCCAATGCCGTACTGCTTGAAGGAGGGAAACTTGCAGCAGTCAATGCAGTCGACCGTGAGGTGGCCCTCAGAACGGCAGATCAAACAGAAAGGAGGGAATTTGCATCTAGATTGGAAGTGACCCGAGCGGTGACAGGCGAAGCACGTGAGGGTGGCAGACGAGGACGACGAACCAAGCACGGGAGGGGGAGCAGCACCCTGAGGAAGAGGGGGAGGGGAAGGCAGGATACCATCTCCCATCGCCGCAGCAGAAGAGCCCGGGTGGGAGGGCGAGAAACGCCGAGCCTTAGGCTGATAAGAAGCCGGACCGAAGCCGCCCCACTGAAACGGCCTGCCAGCATCAGGACCACCAGCACCGCCTCCAGATCGACCACCGCCGCCACCACCATGACCACCAGGACGGAAACCAGGCCCATCCGCACGGCCAGGCGGATGCAGAGGGGGCACCGGACCGCGCGGGGGAGCCGCGCGAGGAGCCGACGAAGCCGCGACAGCGCCGGAGGCCGCCACCTCCCACGGATCCGCCACCGCCGACCCCCAGCCCGAGGCCTGCGACCCCTGCTCCCGTAGCGCCGCCTCCGAGCGCAAACGCTCATCCTTCTGCAGCCACTCCGGCCCCGCCGCCCACGCCGCGCGGTCGCGCCCCACCTGTCCACGCCCCGCGCGCTCAGCCTCCAACTTGGAGCGCAACGCAGCTTCGTACTCCAGATCAGGATCCGGATCCGCCTCCGCCGACCCCTCACGGCGGCGCTTGTTACCGGACACCGCCTCAGACGAGGAGCCCCGCGACTTGTCCATGGAGAGGAACTGGACGAAGGAGAGAGACAAAGGGGGAGGAGGACGAGCACGCACAAGGCGGCGGATGCGGAACGGGTAGCGGCGCAAGTCAGAATGAGATGCCGGAAACCCTAGGGCAGGGTCAAAAGAGCCCCTCCGGATCCAGATAAACCCCCGCGAAGACGGGCCCGCAGGCAGGGACGGACCAGAAGGGCCACCAGGCCCAGGCAGGTCCAAAACACAGGGCCCAACCGCAGAGCCAGGGAGCGGAGGGAAGTCACGGGCCGAGAAGGGAGGCTGGTCCACCCTAGGCCCAACACCAGGCCCGAGCTCGCCAGCCCCAGCGAGCAGGCCCACCAAGGCACCAGACAGCAGCGGAACAGACCCCGCTAGGGAGCCACCAACCGCGCCCTGCGCCGCCGCCGACAGGCCGCCACCCATGGCTGGCGACGCCAAGACCACCAGATCCAGAATGCGTCGCCCCGACGACAGAACCGGGGACAAGGGAGATACAGGAGAAGTAGCACGGCCGGCACGACCAGCCGAAGCCCCACCGGGCACGCCCACGAACGGAAAGGGGGAAAAGAGTTTACCGGCCTTACCAGATCTGCGGCCGCGGCGGCGAACACAAGACCATCCAGGCTCCGCCAGAGGGCACGCCACCACACGGCCCGCCCACCCGGAGCAAAACTCCGGGACTTGCCGGAGCCCGTCGCCGAGCACTGTTGGCGAGCAGCCGACGCCGCCAAAACCAGGACATCCACATCCTCCGGATCAGACTCAGCACCATCAAGAGCCCAAAAGCGATTGGCCGCGGGCGCCACCACAGGAGGCCACCGACCAGGGAGCGGGAGGGCATGAGGGGAAGGGGAAGGAGGGAGAAAGGGGGAGCACGGCGAGCAGGGGGGAGGGGGAGCGGGAGAGCAAGAGGGGGAGGGGGAGGAAGGAGACATCCTTCTGTCAGCCGGATCTACCTTGTTGAGATTTCTTTTGCTTCACAGCAGATTCTTTCACCTGCGGCTGTCCCGGACGGCGTCGCAGACGTAGTCGAGGACGCGGACGACGGTACCGGCGCGGATGGCGCGGCGGCCCGCGACGAGGTGGTTCATGGCGGAGCAGAGCACGGCCGGCTGCGCGTGGACGCCGTCGGTCAGCACCACGCGGTACCGCTCCGCCGGGCCGCGGTCCGCCCGCACGTCCGTCACCTGCAGCACCTCCGCCAGCGCTTTGACGGAGCCTTTCTCCGCCTTCCGCCAGATCGCCGCCACCGCCCCGTGGGACAGGTCCGCCTCCAGCCCTCCGCCCATGCTAGCCGGAGCACGGAGCAAGCAACCTTGCAGGGGAAGAAGCGAGGAGCAGTGAAGAGGATGGCTTGCGAGAGGAGGAGGGATTTCGCTTGAGACCGAGGTGAGTGGAGTAGTTTGCGCGTCCGTCGTAGATGGCCGGTGGCGGTTGGTGTGGGTCAGTAAATGAAGCCGACGGGTGTGGGTCAGTAAATAAAGTGACTCTGCGACTAGCTAGCTACAGTGACAAGTAGGCAACTTCTAGTCACACAAGTGGCTAAATGTCATGTTTTGACCTAGTGTCAAAAAATTTCAAGATCTGACCCTTTTTCCTACCGCCGAGCCCTGTGGCGGTAGGGCTCGCATCCACGTTAGCACTAGTAAACGACCGTTTGGCCCTGCCGTCGACCCTACCGCCGAGGAACCTGGCGGTAGAGTGTGCAACCCTACCGCCAAAGACCCTGGCGGTAGGTGCTCAATCGTTATAAACCCGCGGGGCCGGCTCATGGGGCCCACCCACGAACCCAGCCCCCATCTTCTTCACCCCTGCCGCCGCCCGCAAGAACAGAGAGGAGGTTCCCTCTCTCATCCCCTCCACTCCCCCCTCTGATCTTCTTCGTTTCTCCACCGTTTTTGCGGATCGAGATGGCTCCATGATGAGAGAAGTAAGCTCTCTCAATCCCTCCAATTAGTTTTCGTCGAAACGTTTTTGATTTGACGCATTATTTGGCACAAGATGAACCCTATTTCATCTAGTAGTTTTTATTTTTTGTTAATCCTAGGTTTGTTTAGTTTGGTTCAATATGATGTATGTGGTTGAAAATGAATTAGGGTTCATTATGTATTAACTAGTTTGAAGATGAACCCTAGTTCATGTTTATAGTATTTTTTTAATGGTTCAATGATGTTTGGCTAATATGATACATTTGAATATGATTGAGGTTGGATAAATGATTCATATGCATCTAGTAGAATGGTTTTGAATATGATAGTTGTTTCAATATGATTTTTTTAGTTTGATTCAATATGAATCATTTGCATATGATTCATTTACATATAATTCATTTTCTGTAGCTCGTACTGTAGTGGATTATATGTTGATAACTAAATGTTGTTGTTTTAGGAGGGCCCCCCTTGGTCCGGCGGTCGGTACTAATTACACGATGCTTGACCCGGCATTCGATAACGGTCATCGCGCCCGTTACATGGAGAACGGAGTGGTAATAACAATGATCAAGGTCTTGCATCAAAATTTTGGCTTTGCAAAACTTAGTAACTAACTTTTTTCGTGTACACTTTGACAGATGCTTCTGCCATTGTGTATGAGGGGTCACACGAAGGCCGTTGAGATGCACTACGACCACCACTATGAGCCGTATTTCAGGAGAGCCGGGCTGTTGGGTTTCGCGCTCCAGTTCAAGCGTGTGCCGCCGACGCTAGTCCACTCAGCTCTCACAACCTTGGTGGACCGTTGGCGGCCGAGACGCACTCTTTCCATCTCCCATGTGGTGAGATGACGGTGTCCCTTGAGGACTTCGCTATGATCACGGCCCTGCCGCTCCAGGGCCTTCCTCTCACTGGGCGCGTGGAGAGGAACAACTGGCGGGACAGGGTTATCGCCCTCATCGGCGACTGCCCCCCCCCCCCCCCCCCGCGAAGGATAACCGAACATCCGGTGTACCACTGCCCTGGCTCCTGACCCACCGGGCTGTATGCCCGGAAGATGCCGATGCGAGGACCGTGGAGCAGTATGCGAGGGCCTACTTGTGGTATCTTCTCACAGAGGTCGTGTTTCCAGACTACTCGGGGGACACTGCCCTATGGATGTATCTCGACTTCCTGAAAGACTGGGATGCAGGGTACAACTGGGGGTCTGCAGGCCTCGCGTACCTATACCGCTCGGTAAGAGAGATATTCGTTTATGGACGTATGTGTGTGTGTGCTGCTTTAATTTGTGTCATATGATCATCAATTGTTGTTTGTAGCTGGACGAGCCAACGCAGAGGACGGAAGAGAAGTCCGGAATGTGCGGATTTGTCTGGGCTCTCTCGATTTGGAGTTGGGAGCGGCTGCCGGTGGGTCGTCCTGAGAAATTGAGACGGACTCCATGGATGGAGTATGGCGTAGATGGCGACCGTGCTCGATACCCGACCATCGCGTACGCTTGGGACAAGGTTAAAGTCTTCACGGGCAAGGACAGTGTGTTGTACAAGGCCTTCACCAACGAGCTGGACAACTTGACAACTTACCAGGTATACCAACGAGCTAGTTTTTTAATGTAGCCACTTTCACGGTTGCTTACCAGTCTTTCTGTAGGTTAACTGGTGGTCGTATCACGATAGAGAATGGGGTTTCCAGCTGAATGAGATGTGCTCTCGGGACCATGTTGTCTACCTGTGCATTGTCCCAATGATATGCGTGTACGCCGTCGAGTGGCACCTACCACAGCGTGTGGCCACACAATTTGGTATATTGCAACACACACCACCGGCACGCCCCGACGACACCAGTGGTTTCGACCTTCACTGGTATGGGCTGCCATCTATTTTACCGTGTTTTCATTCAGTTTGACGTTCTTATGATCTTTTATGTTTTATTGTTTCTTATGCCTTGCAGGAAGAGTAGGCAGCATTGTCAGTCGATAACGGACTGGGGAAAAGAGCACGAGCAGCACGTGAAAATGTGGAACGAGAGGAGGTTTCGGAAAGACGGGGAGAGGAAAGGGGTTGACTGGGATGTGTAGGACAACCACATGAATTGGTATGACGATGGCATCAAGTACCATGTGCGCCTGAGGCCACAGTGGACGGCCGCGGATATCGCATCACTGGAGGAGGAGGATGACTCTGAGGATGAAGCCTACAAGAAAAGCCTCAGAGATATGGAAGGTGATTTCAGGGAGTATGCACCCCTGATGAATAGAGTGGTAAGTTTTGTTCAATTGTTTCGAACCGGCGGTTGGATGATGCTGACATGGTCATTCTCGCTAACTTATTCATGATCCTTACATTTGTAGGCTTCGGAGCTGAACAAAAACATTTTTGATGGCTCGAATGCGCTAAGTTATGACCCCGAGACCGTGGAATCTGACGGCAAACTGAGGGAAGCTCTGAAGGTAACTTTGAACCTCATAGCGTTCTGTTCGATCAACCACTAATTTGATCCATGCCACGTTCTTATTTATTTGTAACCCTAAACTTGATACATGCCATTTTCTTCTTTATTTGTCATTGCAGAAGATCATGAACCATTGCCGCAAGCTAGCGGGCATGCTTGGGTGCGCTACCTCGGTTGACGTGCATGCTCCTGGAGGGTCGACACGTGCCCTCGCTTCATCGAGCCATGCTGGCGGAGGTTCCTCTAGCCATGCCGCCTCGTCGTCTCGCATTGTTGAGGAGTCCGAGGGAGAAGATGATCAGGAAGAAGAGGATGAGGAGGAAGAGGGAGAAGAGGAAGGAGGTGACGAGGAAGGAGGTGATGAGGAGGAGTACGACGACGAAGACGGACCTCCACCCACTCAGCCAACCCTGGAAAAGAGGGGGAAACAGCCGAAGAAGGATTGGAAGAGTCCATCCCCCTTTCAGAAAGATCGCCCTCGTCGTCGCACAAAGAAGCCGGATGAAACCCGCTCGAAGAGAAACGAGGAGCGTACCGCCAAGAGGGGGAGGATGGCCACGTAATGATGTCATGTCGAGCTACTATCGTCATGTTGAACTAGTTAAACTATTTGCTATTTGTGTTGAGCTACTATCGTCATGTTGAACTTGTTGGTTATGTCGAACTAGTATTGTCGATTTGCTACCTATTTACTATGTTGGACATGTAAACCTATTACATATGTTGAACTATCATTTACATCGATGTGTGATGCATGTTATAATGTGTGAAATCATCATTTTTTGATTTGCAAAGTATCTTGCTGGTGTCAAAAAAAAATTGGAATTCAAATGATCAAGTTCTGCAGAAATATTAAGTGGGACAGGACCCTACCGCGCCGTAGTCCCCGTCGGTAGGGTTACACACCCTACCGTAAAATTTTGGCAAGTTTGGGTTACGGCAGCAGGCACAGGACCGTACCGCCATAGTACATGGCGGTAGGGTGTGAAAACCTACCGTTACAGAACCGTGGGGCACGCAGGACCCTACCGCCAAGCTATCCGGCGGTAGGGTGTACACCCTACCGCCCGAGAGGCTGGCCGTTAACCTACCGCCGGGGCCTCCGACGGTAGGCTGTACAACCCTACCGCCAAACACCCCGGCGGTAGGAAAAGGGTCAGATCTCGATTTTTTTTTCAGATGAGGGTCAGATCCGGCTAAACTACGTCAAAAGGGTCAAAACACCAAATTTAACCCACACAAGTAGCGAAAATTGCTTTTGGAGCTCGGCTTCCATGGAGGCCGGTTTTTGAAAAATTCAAAATTCAACAAAATTCATATTTTTACATTTCCAAAAAATGTGAAAAAATAAAGACATACATGGAGGCATAACACACATGTGTATAAATTTTTAGAACGAAATACGTTGAAGTGAGGACTGTGCAAAAAAGACAAATCTGTGGCTTTTCAACACATGATACTATTCATCCCAAAAGTCCATGCATTTATTTCTTTTGCACAGATCACATCTCAAGGTATTCATTTTGAAATTTTACACACATACACATCACACCCTTGTGTACTTGTACAATTTTTTCAGATTTTTTTAAAATAAAAAAATATGAATTTTGAAATTTTCAAAACAATCGGCCTCCATGGAGACCGAGCTCCAAAATGCCGTTCTCCACAAGTAGTACGTACACTATTAGCTAGCTACTTTTTTTTGAAGATATTAGCTAGCTACTGTTATAAAGCGGCTGCAGCTGTTCACACAAGTCAGCTCTGTACTTTATGCGGGGCTGGCTCGCTGGCTGCGAGCGACTCGAGGCCATCTGCCACTCCTATGTCTCTGGCTTGTGGCTCCCATCGTTGTTGAAGCTTCGGTTCGGGATGGACAGAGATCCAGGTGCGTTTGAGTCTGGTTAAGCTAATGTAGGTAAAAAAAATCATCATTTGCACTTAGTTTGGTTGCCTGCATTAGGGGAGCATTTTTGCATGCCGTTTGGTTGCATGCATTGGCTGGGCTGATGCAAGTGCCCGGTGTTTGGTTGTATACAGGCAACGTGATTAAGAGTTAACACCTACACATGACACACAGAGTTACAGTAGAGTTCTTGGCAGTGGGCTCGTGATGGTGGCGTCAGTGTAGGCCGAGGGTGAGGTGACCGAGAGGAACGACGCCGGCGGGGGCACCGAGCACAACATGGCGTCCATCCGACAAGGTTGACAACTACACTTAACACTAACGACACCATAGCGCTGAGGCAGAAAAAGATGGAGGAGAAATGCAGTTTGCGCGCCATGGCCGCGTCAGTGTAGGAGGACGCGAAGAACAACGCTAGCGACGGCGCCAGTGTAGTAGGACGCGAGCGAGGAGATCGAGAGAAATGATGCCGGCGATGGCTCGGTGTAGCAGGACGTGGGAGAGAAGACAGAGAGGAACGACGACCGCCTGAGTGTAGTAGGACACGGGAGATGAGGTTGAGAGGAACGACGCCGACGGTGGCGCTAGTGCAACAGCACGCGGGTGAGGAGACCGAGAGGAACAGCACCGGCGGTGACGCTAGTGTAGCAGGATACGGAAGAGGAGACTGAGATTAAGGAGTGTCATTAACACAGATCACACATATCACTATTAGAGAAAAGCCTATAGGTAGATGCTTAGCGGTAGCGCGGGTTGAGAAGGCGCGCTGCTAATAAGTAGCAGTAGCGTGCACCTGGCAGCCGCGCTGCAGGTAAAAAGTAGCAGCAGCGCGGGTTATACAGACAGACGCTACTGCTAATGGGGGCCCACAGTGCCCCCGGGGCTAGCCGTAGTAGCAGCGCGTTATGCTGGGCCGCGCTACCACTAACGTGATAGCAGCAGCGCCTCATTAGCGGCCCGCGCTGCTACTATGGTTAGCCCCGGGGGCATTGGGCACGGCCAGGGTCCTGGCTTAGCAGTAGTGCCGTGTTCGAGGACCGCGCTACAGCTAATGGGCTTAGCAGTAGCGCGGGCCCGCGACCCACGCTACTGCTAAGGTAGCCTTATCCTCTTCCTCCGCGGCCCGTCCACCTCTCCCTAACGCTCCCCTCACACTCTCTCGCTCGCTCTACCGCCGCCGTCGCCCGCCGCAGCCGTCGCCCGTCGTTGCCCCAAGGTATCTCCCTCCCTCCTCTCGCCGCCCGCCGTCCTCTCTCCTCCCTCCTCTCGCCGCCACCGTCCTCCTCTCCTCCCTCATCTCGCCGCCGGCCCTCCTCTCTCCTCCGGACGCCTCCCTCCTGCCTCCCTCCCTCCCTCCTCCCTCCCTCCTGCCTCCCTCCATCCCTCCTCTCTCCTCCCTCCTCTCACCGCCCGTCGTCCTCCTCTCCTCCGGACGCCTCCCTCCTCCCTCCCTCTCCCTCCTCCCTCCCTCCTCCCTCCCTCCATCCCTCCTCCCTCTGTTCTTGTAGAATGTAGTTTTTTTAATGTTTTTTCAAATACAAAAGAATATAGATTATTTGAATGGAATAGAAAATTTCAGTAAATATAGGTCTTTTGAATAGAATATAAAATTTTCAGTAAATGTAGGTCTTTTGAACCAAATACCTTTAAGTATTTTAGGTATAAAATAAAATATAAAAATGTTGTATACAAGAATGTTAATAGTGAATGATGTTGCTCATACAATTTTTATGAATGGTGTATACAAGAATGAAAAATATAAAAACTAGTAATAGAATAGAATATAAACACTAGTAATAGAACAGAAAATTTTAAGTAAAAAATAGTAATAGAATAGAAAATTTAGGTATCGAATAGAAAATATAAAAATGTTGTTGCCAATTATATTGATGATCTAAATTTTTCACTCGGTGGATTATGCAGGATTTCTCGTGTCGCGTCTCCCTCTCCCGCTCAGCCCCGTCCCGCCCACCATGAGCACCTTCCTCTCCTCTCTGTTTAGTTTTAGGTTTAGTTTTTTTTAATATATATGTAGATGGATGTATGTTTGCTAGATGGATGGTTAGATGGATGGATGCATGGATGCATTATTGATTGTTGCACTTTTGTTTCATTTTGAAAAAACCCGACAAAATGGATGCATGGATGCATTTTGCAGGGAACACCTTCGAGTGGCCTATGTTTTGCCGGAATGTTGATTCATTTCCATTCCGGCAAATTTCAGGCGCTCGATATGTCCTATTTTAGCAAAGGTCATGCCGAAATTTTTCGTAAATTTTGGCATGACTTGTGCTAGAAAGTAGGAAATATCGAGTGCCCGTGATTTGCCGAAACGGGCATTAATCGATATTTCGGCAGAACATAGGCCATTTTTATGCCATTGCTCCGTATATGTAACGGGTTGACTTTCAGTCTGTTGGGGCTCCTTGCTCCATATATGAGAGAGGAGCAGTTTTAGCATGCTCCCTCTTACCCCCTACTTTCACATGAGAGGTAAGAGTATAAAATAGATCTGAGCCATTGATTTCATTAATTAGTGGTGTGATTAACTCTTACCTTCTTACCTCACATGTAAAACGAGGGGGTAAGAGGGAGCATGTTAAAATTTGCCATGAGAGAGGAAGAATCCCCACTGTTGTCGTGGGGGTCGCTCTTCCTCTTCTTTCTCGTGATAGACCTTTTGGTAATGCACGGCAAGGAAGAGAAGAGCGACCATCACCGATGGTCGAAATATGAGTGAGGGACTGCCCACCATATACACCACCTGAGATGAGAGGAAGAATCCCGACTGTTGTCGTTGGGGTCGCTTCTCCTTCGTTCCCGTGTGCTAGACATTTTGGTGTAATGCACTCGGGAACGAAGGAAGGAGCGACCATCACCGACGGTCGCAATATCAGAGAGGGAGTGCCCACCATATACACCACGTGAGATGAGAGTTTAGCAAGGAAGACTCGACGGACCGAAAGTCAACCCGTGCTGAATAGTGATCTGTGTGTTGAGTTTCCTGGTAATTGCCGTCGATCGATTTTTAATCTTTGAATTATGAACATAGGAAATATCTGACGATGATAGGATCCCTGAGTGCGAGTACTGCACCGACAACCGGGGTATGTGCGACAGGCCTCACCTGGAAGACGGTAGGCGCTTCACCATCAAGCTCAGCGAGACCTTCGATGTTTTTAGGGTACGTCACAACGACAAGTCTTTTTTCGTAATTAAGCATGACTTCTACTTCTTTGCTTCAAGGTGTAATTTCCGTTTTTTACAATTTGACTAGTGCATCGCCTGCCATGCAAGACCTTATGTCTTGGATAAGATCGGTTTCGAAGATCGTGAGAGTATAGAGACGAAGAAAACCCACCTGAGGACCCAACATGGTTACACTTTTGCCGTTAAGATATACAATGCAGTGAACCACTCCCATTTTGGTTGCTCAAATTGGAGAGCACTAGGCAAGGCATATGGATTTCAGGAGGATATGCATGTCACCTTCGATATTCGTCCTGAAGATGACATTGAAGATAATATTGACATTTGGGTCGATGTGGATATGCTTCCAGTTCTACCTCCATGTGAGTTTGTCAAACATATTTATTAAGTAATGTATATTGTTTATTTATAAATAGTTGACAGCTTATTTCCATTGACAGCTTATTTTCAATCTCCAAGAAATATAAGGAACACCTACTACAGTTATGGCTCCGAACTAAATTCGGAGGAGAAAAACTATCTTATCTCATTTATTAATGATGTCGAGACTTTCAAGAAAAATCATCACATCAGCCCACATTATGGTCAATATGTGCCACTAGTGCATGTGTTGAACTATGTTAACATCAATGGAGATACCATGGTAACATTTCTTACTATTTTGTCACTAGTCCATCTTTTGCATTCATTATTTTTAAGCTAATTAAACGTTATTGCTAAGTATGTTACTATTATGTTCTTCAACAGAAGCTTCCGAAGGAGTGTGTGCCTCAATTGATGTATATCAAAGGTGACTTGGATGTTTTTAGCTTATATCCAAATCCGACTAGGGCTTGGCGCTGTTCATACTCGATTTCTCGACGAGATGAAGACATCACAATCACATGATTGAGAAAAGTAATGCACACGCGCAGGGTAGTACTTGAAGACAACACGGTGCGCTACCCACGAGTTAGAGACAGGTGGATCTCTATTCTCCATAATGGAGATGGAGGGGCTCGCCTGTTTTATGCTGTTTTTCCTAGCCGAGAGGAATAGGTCCTAGCTAGCTAGTACTCATCATGTGCTAAGAACAATTAGCTAGTGTTGGTTATGACTATAATGATGATGAGGAGTTGTTATTATGATGATGATGATGATGAGTTGTTATTATGAGGATGATGATGATGATGATGATGCATGAGTTCTTATATGACTGACGATGATGATGATGAGTTGTTATTATATCCGACTAATCCAACTTTTGGTCACTTTGGATCCATCCACTTGAATCTAATCCGCGTTTCTTCCACCCAATGATATAATAACTCATCATGATCATAATGATATAATAATCTCTTAATTACTACTGTATCAAAATTTGTATAACCGTATATAAATACAGTAAAAAATTACAGATGAATAGCAGTAGCACGGGGCAGAGAGCACGCTGCTACTACTTATCAGCAGCGCAGGTTCCACACCAACGCTACTGCTACTAGAGTTAGTAGTAGCGTGGGTCAAACCTGCGCTACTGCTAAAAGTTAGCTGTAGCGCCCTTTCAGTAGCGCGGGGCCCCGCGCTACTGATAGGCAAAATCCCCGCGCTACTGATAGGGTTTTCCCTAGTAGTGTATGCATATGCACGTTCCAGAAAATATGCAACACGAAAGTTGTGTGAAACTGCAAAATGAAGCTACTGGTCAAAGGAAATTTCAAACGGTCGACCGTGCGCGACGAATTTGAAATTTTTTGTCCAAAATAGCTCCAAACATGAACATGATATTGAACATTTACGGTCGACGAAACTACGAACTAATCGCAAAAATGGAACCATAACACCGATGTGCATCTTTTTCATGTAAAGCTTATCTGGAATCGAATCACCGTTGTGTAGAGGTGGAAGAAGGAGCTTACTAGAGGTGGAAGAAGAAACAACTTACAAGATGTATACTTGGCCGCATTCTCTCGTGCAAGAGGACGCACCACGTGCGCTCGAGGTGGCTCGACTCAGTCTAGCTCACTGGAAACTGCCAATTCGGCCGTTCCTAGCGGGCCTGGCTGGGAAGTGCTTTATGTTCCGTGTGGGCCAACATTTGGATGCGACCTAGCCAACCAAACGGGTTAAATGCATCCCACGCGGGCCTTGTTGAGGTGTGACTAGCCTCTAGAAAGTCACCATGTAACATGGCCGTTGGATCCGAGATGAACAACCCAGATAATCACTGTAGCAGTGCACTGCACAGCGTCCCTGTAGAGAGGGTGTTGTTCATGTTGATCCTAAATAAATAAGATTTTTGTTTAGCGACATTTTATTCATTCTATTGGCACGGAAACTAGTGGCCTAAGAACATAATTCACAAATGTACTATTCTACCGTTCTACATGTCTTACTCCAAACATGATGAGTGCTTTCATTATCATTTATCATGACGCAAAAGATGTGTGACTTCAGTTGCTAAACTTTTGCGTTTATTTTGTGAAAAGCGAATCATGAGCTAGCACCAATGATGCTAGGCACGGTGAACATCGGAGGCTTCTTCGGATCACATAGTGACCACCGGCTTGTGGCGTGATCATCTTTCTTCACGCTTGATACGTCTCCAACGTATCTATAATTTTTGATTGTTCCATGCTATTATAGTATCAATCTTGGATGTTTTATATGCAATTATATGCCATTATATATCATTTTTTGGGACAAACCTATTAACCCAGTGCCCAGTGCCAGTTGCTGTTTTCTGCTTGTTTTTGCCTTTTCAGAAAATCATTATCAAAAAGTGTCCAAACGAGAAAAAAAACTTTGGATTAATTTTTTCTGGACCAGAAGAGACCCACGAGGAGGCGGCAAGCCTGGAGGGCGCGCCCAGGGAGGTAGGGCGCGCCCCCCAGGCTTGTGGGTCCCTCGTTGCCCCTCCTGACCTAATTCCAGTGCTATAAATTCCCAAATATTTCCAATATACTAGAGAGACAGAAGAGAAAACCTTTCTGCCATCGCAAGACTCTATTCTTTCGCGATCCCATCTGGAGGCCTTTTCCGGTACTCTGTCGGAGGGGGAATCAATCACGGAGGGCTTCTTCATCAACCTTGCTGCCCTTCCGATGATGTGTGAGTAGTTTACCACAGACCTACGGGTCCATAGCTAGTAGCTAGATGGCTTCTTCTCTCTCTTTGATCTTCAATACCATGTTCTCCTCGATGTTCTTGGAGTTCTATCCGATGTAATCTTCTTTTGCGGTGTGTTTGTTGGGATCCGATGAATTGTGAGTTTATGATCAGATTATTCATGAGAAATATTTAAGTCTTCTCTGAACTCTTTTATGCATGATTATTATAGCTTTGTATTTCACTCCGATCTATCGATTTGGTTTGGCCTACTAGATTGATTTATCTTGCAATGGGAGAGGTGCTTTGTGATGGGTTCAATCTTGCGGTGCTCAATCCCAGTGACAGAAGGGGACATGACACGTATTTGTATTGTTGCCATTAAGGATAAAAAGATGGGATTTAATCATATTGCTTGAGTTTACTTTGTCTACATCATGTAATCTTGCTTAAGGCGTTACTCTGTTTCATACTTAATACCCTAGATGCATGCCGGATAGCGGTCGATAGGTGGAGTAATAGTAGTAGATGCAGGCAGGAGTCGGTCTACTTGTCTCAGACGTGATGCCTATATACATGATCATTGCCATGAATCCGTCATAATTATTTGCTTTTCTATCAATTGCCCAACAGTAATTTGTTTACCCACCGTATGCTATGTGTTCGAGAGGGAAGCCTCTAGTGAAAACTATGGCCCCCGGGTCTATTTTATCATATATTAAAAACCTAAAAATACCTTGCTACAATTTATTTACTTTTATTTTATTTAGTATTTTAGTTTATCTATTTATCACTACCAGAATTAATCCTTGCAAATAACTGCTAAGAGGATTGACAATCCTCTTATTTGCGTTGGGTGTAAGTGTTTGCTTTTGTGTGTGCAGGTGCGCTTAACGGAATTTTGCTTGGTTCTCCCACTGGATTGATAACCTTGGTTCTTAACTGAGGGAAATACCTATCTATACTATATTGCATCATCCTCTCCTCTTCGGGGAAATACCAACGCAGTCTACAAGTAGCAGGAAGAATTTCTGGCGCCGTTGCCAGGGAGACATCATTAAAATTACCAAGTACCTTCGCACAAACTATCATCCACTTTCATTAATTTTATTTGCCTTTTATTTGCATTTGCCTCTAGTTTTCATCTCCCCCACTTCTAATTTTTTTTTTACAAAAACACAAAAATATTTTTATTTGTTTGTTTGCTTCACCATTATGGCTAGTTCTTCGCATGTTACTATTACCCCGGAAAATTAAGTGCTTAATTTTAAACAAAGGGGAGGAGAAAATTTAAAAGATGCTTGGTATAGGATTTGCGATGCTCAAAATAGATCAACTCGTAAGCAATCCACTACCATTCTTCTTTGAAATTTTTATGTGGGAATTACTACTTGGTATAGATTTGTGCTTGACACTATTACTGGAGGGAAATTCTTGATGTGTCCCACTTCGGATGCTTTCAATGCTATGGGAAATTTAGTGGGTTCACCCCCTATCATTATTAATGAAACGGCATTGACTTTGGAACATGTTATGCAAAGGTTAGAAGCTATTGAAAATAAGATGCCTACTATTGAACATCTGGAAAATTTAGATAAAAATGTCCATAATCATATTACTCAATTTGGTTCTAAGGTGGGAATTGCTTTGAAAACTTTAAAGGAAAAGGAACCGATAATTAACGAAAAGATAGAACAAAGCCCCGCTAGAATTGACAAATTAGAAGAGATTATCAATAACTTAGGTTCCGCTTTCTCCTCCGTTAAAAACATTGATAGGACTCCTCCTAATAAAAATTGGAAATTTATATATGTTCCCAAGGTTAAGGGCGCTACTTCTAGTAAAGGGAGCGAGGATCTTAATACGATTAGCGTGCACCCCAATTTCATTGATGTAATAAAGGAACCCATCAAAAGCAAAATTCTTAATTTTGTGCCTAGAAGTGTGATGATGAGAAACTCTTATGTGAAATCTACTAGAAAAAATGGATGTGTAATTGAGGAGTTGGAAACAAAGGATGACAACACTTGAAACTATGCATTATGCCTAGCTAGGGGCATAAAACAATAGCGCTTGTTGGGAGGCAACCCAATGAATAAAATAAATTTTTGTTTTTACTTTCTGTTCTTATGTGTTTACACAATTATAGCCTATGTTATTATTTTTTTATCTTTTAATTAGTGTTTGTGCCAAGTAATGCCTTTGGGATGATGTTGATGATAGTATAATTGATGCTGTTTAGAAAACAGAAAGTTTTGCGTCCAGTGCTGGAATTTTAATTCTGTACTGGAGCATCAGAAAAATCTGAAATTTTTACACAGTATTGGTATATGAATTGTTTACGTTTTCCTAAGTTTTCAGAATTTTTGGAGTTACAGAAGTATGGCTTTTAAATAGATCTTTACAGACTGTTCTGTTTTAGACAGATTCTGTTTTTGTTGCATAGTTTGCTTATTTTGATGAATCTATGGATCGTATCAGGGGGTATGAGTCATGGAGAAGTTGGAGTACAGTAGCATTATGCCAATATTAAATATGAATCAATTTACAACAGTACCTAAAGTTTAAGATTTGTTTGTTATACTAACGGATCTCACGAGGTTTCTGTTGAGTTTTGTGTGCTGAAGTTTTCAAGTTTTGGGTGAGACTACGATGGATAAAGGAATAAGGAGCGGCAAGAGCCTAAGCTTGGGGATGCCCAAGGCACCCCAAGGTAATATTCAAGGAAGAATCAAGCGTCTAAGCTTCGGGATGCCCCGGAAGGCATCTCCTCTTTCGTCTACAATCTATCGATAACTCACTTGGAGCTAAATTTTTATTCATCACATGATATGTGTTTTACTTGGAGCGTCTTGTGATATAGTTTGTTTGATTTTATTTGCTTTTTAGTTTGTCAAAATCATCTTTGCTGAACACACCTTCTTGAGAGGGACACACATTATTCGTGATTTGTTAGAATACTCTATGTGCTTCACTTATATCTTTTGAGCTAGGCAGTTGCTCTAGTGCTTCACTTATATCTTTTAGAGCACGGCGGTGGTTATATTTTAAAGAAATAGTTGCACTCTCATGCTTCACTTATATCTTTTTGAGAGTCTAATGAATAGCAATGGTAATATGCACGGGTTATGAATTTGGTCCTGATATGATAGGTATTCAAGAGGGATATAATAAAAACTTTCACGATTACTGAATATGATAAGTTTGATTCCTTGCAATAGTTTTGCGATATTAAGATGGTAATATGTGCGAGGTGCTAGTAGATAATTGTGGTTTAGTAAGAATATTGGTGTTAAGGTTTGTGATTCCCGAAGCATGCACGTATGGTCTGTCGTTATGCTAAGAAGTTGGAGCATGATTTATTCTTGATTGTCTTCCTTTGTGTGGCGGTCGGGGGCGCGCGATGGTTAACTCCTACCAACCTCCCCCCTAGGGGCATGCATAGTAGTACTTTGCTTCGAGCGATAATAAACTTTCGCAATAAGTATGTGAGTTCTTTATGACTAATGTGAGTCCATGGATTATACGCACTCTCACCCTTCCGCAATTTACTAGCCTCTTCGGTACCGTGCATTGCCCTTTCTCACATCGAGAGTTGGTGCAAACTTCGCCGGTGCATCCAAACCCCGTGATATGATACGCTTTATCACACATAAGCCTCCTTATATCTTCCTCAAAACAGCCACCATACCTACCTATCATGGCATTTCCATAGCCATTCCGAGATATATTGCCATGCAACTTCCACCGTTCCGTTTTTATGACACACATCGTCATTGTCATATTGCTTTGCATGATCATATAGCTGACATAGTATTTGTGGCTCAGCCACCGTTCATCATTTTTATACATGTTACGCTAGCATCATTGCACATCTTGGTACACTGCCAGAGGCATTCATATAGAGTCATATTTTTGTTCTAGTATCGAGTTGTAATATTGAGTTGTAAGTAAATAAAAGTGTGATGATCATCATTATTAGAGCATTGTTCCAGTGAGGAAAGAATGGTGGAGACTAATGAGTCCTCGAAAAAGTGGGGATGAGTTCCATGAGACCGTTCTAAATAAAAAATAAAAAAATAAAAAAAGAGGCCAAAAAGAGCCCACAAAAAAATGAGAGAAAAATAGAGAAGGGGCAATGTTACTATCCTTTTTCCACACTTGTGCTTCATAGTAGCACCATCTTTTTCATATAGAGAGTCTCCTATTTTGTCACTTTCATATACTAGTGGGAATTTTTCATTATAGAACTTGGCTTGTATATTCCGATGATGGGCTTCCTCAAATGCCCGAGGTCTTCATGAGCAAGCAAGTTGGATGCACACCCACTTAGTTTTCATGTTGAGCTTTCATACACTTATAGCTCTTAGTGCATCCGTTGCATGGCAATCCCTACTCCTCGCATTGACATCAATTGATGGGCATCTCCATAGCCCGTTGATTAGCCTCGTTGATGTGAGACTATCTTCTTATTTTTGACTTCCCCTTATTGATCTCTACCACCATACTCTATTCCACCCATAGTGCTATATCCATGGCTTGCGCTCATGTATTGCGTGGGGGTCGAAAATGCTGAAGCGCGTTAAAAAGTATGAACCAATTGCTTGGCTAAAACCGGGGTTGTTCATGATAAATATTTTGTGCTAAGAAGATGGAGCATGACAGGATTATATGATTTTGTAGGGATAACGTTCTTTAGCATTTTTATTTTGAAAGACATGATTGTTTATTAGTATGACTGAGTATTGATGTCTTTATATCAAACTATAGACTATTGCTTTGAATCATTCGGATCTTATTATTCATACCGTAAGAGAGAGATTACAGGATGAAACATGATAGGTAGCATTCCACATCAAAAATTCTGTTTTTATCATTTACCTACTCGAGGACGAGCAGGAATTAAGCTTGTGGATGCTTGATACGTCTCCAACGTATCTATAATTTTTGATTGTTCCATGCTTTTATAGTATCAATCTTGGATGTTTTATATGCAATTATATGCCATTATATATCATTTTTTGGGACTAACCTATTAATCCAGTGCCCAGTGCCAGTTGCTGTTTTCTGCTTGTTTTTGCCTTTTCATAAAATCATTATCAAAAAGTGTCCAAACGAGAAAAAAAACTTTGGATTAATTTTTCTGGACCAGAAGAGACCCACGAAGCTTCGGGAGAAGACCAGAAGAGCCACGAGGAGGCGGCAAGCCTGGAGGGCGCGCCCAGGGGGTAAGGCGCGCCCCCAGGCTTGTGGGCCCCTCGTTGCCCCTCCTGACCTAATTCCAGCGCTATAAATTCCCAAATATTCCCAATATACCAGAGAGACAGAAGAGAAAACCTTTTCGCCGCCGCAAGCCTATGTTCTTCCGCGATCCCATCTAGAGGCAATTTCCGGTACTCTGCCAGAGGGGGAATCGATCACGGAAGGCTTCTTCATCAACCTTGCTGCCCTTCCGATGATGTGTGAGTATTTTACCACAGACCGACAGGTCCATAGCTTGTAGCTAGATGGCTTCTTCTCTCTCTTTGATCTTCAATACCATGTTCTCCTCGATGTTCTTGGAGTTCTATCCGATGTAATCTTCTTTTGCGGTGTGTTTGTTGGGATCCGATGAATTGTGAGTTTATGATTAGATTATTCAAGAGAAATATTTGAGTCTTCTCTGAACTCGTTTATGCATGATTATTATAGCTTTGTATTTCTCTCCGATCTATCGATTTGGTTTGGCCTACTAGATTGATTTATCTTGCAATGGGAGAGGTGCTTTGTGATGGGTTCAATCTTGCGGTGCTCAATCCCAGTGATAGAAGGGGACATGACACGTATTTCTATTGTTGCCATTAAGGATAAAAAGATGGGGTTTAATCATATTGCTTGAGTTTACTTTGTCTACATCATGTCATCTTGCTTAAGGCGTTACTCTGTTTCATACTTAATACCCTAGATGCATGCTGGATAGCGGTCGATGGGTGGAGTAATAGTAGTAGATGCAGGCAGGAGTCGGTCTACTTGTCTCGGACGTGATGCCTATATACATGATCATTGCCATGAATCCGTCATAATTATTTGCTTTTCTATCAATTGCGCAACAGTAATTTGTTTACCCACCGTATGCTATGTGTTCGAGAGAGAAGCCTCTACTGAAAACTATGGCCCCCGGGTCTATTTTATCATATATTAAAAACCTAAAAATACCTTGCTGCAATTTATTTACTTTTATTTTATTTAGTATTTTAGTTTATCTATTTATCACTATCAGAATTAATCCTTACAAATAACCGCTAAGAGGATTGACAACCCTCTTATTTGCGTTGGGTGCAAATGTTTGGTTTTGTGTGTGTAGGTGCGCTTAACGGAATTTTGCTTGGTTCTCCTACTGGATTGATAACCTTGGTTCTTAACTGAGGGAAATACTTATCTCTACTATACTGCATCATCCTCTCCTCTTCGGGAAAATACCAACGCAGTCTACAAGTAGCAACGCTCTGCGTGATATCTGTACGCACATTGCAATATCCCTTCAGAATATATTCAGGTGGGGAGCCTGACCATTGTTTTCAAGAAAAAAATAAGTATTTTTGTCGTGCCTTACTAGATAAACACCTCACTGAGGTTCTAAATCTGATTATGTCGAGTGAATTGCAGAAAACCATCACATTGAAGCGCGGGTTTGCAGAAAACACTGTTCTATGAATTTCTGCCAGAAAGCACTGATTCT
This sequence comes from Elymus sibiricus, assembly GCA_039707655.1. Lineage (NCBI taxonomy): Eukaryota > Viridiplantae > Streptophyta > Magnoliopsida > Poales > Poaceae > Elymus > Elymus sibiricus. Next base: position 41,426,826 of record CM077664.1, read on the forward strand.
GGGCTTAACCTTTTGCAGAAAGCACTGATCCATCTATTTGGGCATTTTAACCTCCATTATGACATGTGGGGCCCGTTTAGATGACGTGGTGTAACGGACAGGAACTAACGATGTCAGACGGCGCTACAGTGACATCCGACGCACCGGCTCAGTCAAAACCGGTTTGAATCGGTACTGGGTCGCCCTCTCTCCTCACTCTCTCGCATTTGGGTCGCCCTCTCTCACTCTTTGTTCTTCTCCCCCGCCGTCGGCCACCGTCCGCTGCTCTGCCATGCCATGGTGTCGTGGAATGACGGCGAGACCAATGAGGATTCAATCATGAACGTCACCTCCTCCTGCCACGGCATCATCAAGGTCAGCTTTGTATAGCCGGAGCTAGGGTTGGTTTGTAAATTGGGGATTTTGAGAATGAGCTCGATCTGAAGCTAGGCCTTGCTTTGTTTGCTCCCGTAGCTGCCTGCTACCATGCACGCTCCGAATTTCAGCGGCATTGATGCAGATGTTAGTGTGTTGTGCGAACACGGCAAGCCGACAGAGTGCTTTGTTGCATTTGAAGGGATGCACAGTGACATGAGGTTTCTTGGGTGTGGTGAGAAGGTATGCGCCAGAACCTGTTTAGTGCTAGTTGCTCATTGGCTCTGTTTGCTGCTTGCTGCTCATTTTTTAATCTGGTCAGTGCCTAATGCTTTGTTTAGCATGTTGTTTAGCTGTGTTAAGTGCTTGGTCTTTGTTTAGCTCGGTGCTGTCACTAGTGCATGGTACTCATTGTCTATTGTGGTCAGTGCTTAATGCCTTGTTTACTGAACTTTGCTTGCTCCTACTTAATTTAGAAGCTGATGCCAGTGGTCATTGTTTACTGAACTTTGCCAGTGGTGATTGTTTACTGAACTTTGCCAGTGGTGATTGTTTATTTGTTAACAATGGATGTGTCATGTCCCTGGTGTACAGAACCCTTTCTGAACCTCTTTAATAAACATGTTGATGTCAGTGGTCATTGTTTACTATCAGTACTGAACCTCTTTACAATACTGTCTACTATCAATGGTGTTTGTTTGGCTATGTCATGTGCTTGCTGTACTGAACCTCTTTTATTAGTTTGTAGATCCCAGTCACTTAGCTTATTCCTCTGTTTATTGTTTTTTTACAGGAAGGCATAAATTGTGGAGTAGTTCAGTGGATTGATTTTGAACGGCCAGACTCAATGGAGGAGGCATTGGCCAAGTTATGGGATATGTATGAGGAGAGTAAGGCATCTAGGACCAATGACAATTTTGAGAGTTCCTTTACAATTCACAACCTGACAGAAGAGAAGAAGAAACTACATGAGAACTATGAGAAGTTAGTTGCTGATGTGAATGCCCTCTTGGATGCCCGGGAGTAGAGGGTTGTGGAGTTAAGCTATCATGTGACACCCTGGTTTTGGCATCTTTTTCTTTTCGAACCTTTCTGGCTTTATTTGCAAGTTGGATGGATTTTGAACCTTTTCAGTTGACTTTGGACTTATGAATTTCTCTCATTGATCCAAAGCCCTCCTCATCTTGCCACAATCTTGTCACACACCTTCTGGATCAAATTCTATTTCTCCATCTTTCCCAAATATTCATTTTCTTCCTTTGGGAAAAATCTGTCATCACTATGGGTTACAAAGCAACCTATAGTTCTGGTGATCAGAAAAATCCCAAATTAATCCCACACCTTCTTGTCATCATCTACTCCCACAATCTCCAAAAACATTTCATGGTCCAGTACAAAATTTTGTCCAGAAAACTCAATTTGTCTTCTGGACAGCACTGGTCCTTTGTGAAGCAGCTCATATTTTCCTAACTCAGAAAATTCCCAATTAATTCCCTGAGATACTAGGGAACCTATCTTTCCACAATACCCAAAAATATCATCTTGTCCAATACAAATTTTCACCAGCAATATTCTGCCAAGTTTCTGTTCAATTGGAACCCCTGAGAAGGAAGTACCAGCTAGAGGTATCCAATTGAGTTGAAATTTTTATGGCATCTTCTATCCACCAAATAACCCTGCCACGCCAAAATTCAGCTCTAGCAGATCACCCAGATGAGTGCTACAAGCTCATCTCTCTTCTGGTCCAGTAACAGCACTTGTACATGAACTATATTCAAATCTTGATGAAATCTTCTCAAACTTGGCCAGCTTAGAGTCCTTCCAAGATAGATCATCCCAAACATCTCCATTGGCTCAGTCTCCAGCTCACCTCTCCTCTAGATCTCTCTCAAGTTTTCTGTCAGAAACTGTAGCTGAAGCTACACTTCACATCAGAGTGAACCTAGCCAAACCAGAGGCACAGGGAGACTAAATGACCAAGAGAGAACGTGCTGGACATGGTGCGCTGGACTGGCGAGGCCTCTAGACATCCATACCCGTGGTGAGCACGGTACTGGCATGCCAGTACGCGTGCTTTGCATCTCGCCGGCGTCGGTCGAGGTCGTTCCAGTGGCCTCGCGCTGCCATTCCGTGTCTGGAGGTGCCGACATCGCCGCTGCCGTCCACGTACCCCCTTCCCGAAGTCTCCCCTCGCCGGAATCGCCCCCGACGACCGCGACGGCATTCGGGCACTGTGCTGCCCGTGCCCGCACTATGGCCTGCTGCTCGTCGCCTTGCTCCGCTAGCTGCCACCAATGCCATAACTCCCCTCTGCTCTCTCCCATCTCGTCACCCGCTCCCGGCCAGCCAGCGCGGCATCTTGGCGCCGGCGACATGACCCGAGCTCCGCCGTTCCAGAGAGCTCCTCCCCCCCCCTATATAAAGGCCTCCCCGGCCTCCCTCCGCACCTCACCCCACTCCTCCACCTCCCAATCGCCTCCCCGAGCACCGACAGAGCAAGGCAAGCCATGTCATCCATTGCATGAAGCATTTCAATAGTGTTGGTTATTTAGTTGAATTATATGCACTATTTTTTAATATGTGATAATTCATAGTAAATTATTTGGATGCCTAGTTACTGCCATGTTAATTTATTTATGATAAATACCCATACTGGTTAAATGCTTGTCAACACTAAACCTAGTTGGTTGATCTAGTGTCACCTGTCCGGACTTATCCGTGCAGCCACATTTGCCGGTATGGGACGGCCTTGACTTGGTCTGGCTTTGTGCTCTTTTATCGGTACCACCAAACTAGGGAGGGTTATGCGTGCGTGCTGCCCTGATCAGGTAGACGACGATAATCCTGTGAGCCCAGTTGAGTTATTTTGCCGGCGTCCCCGTTTGGGACAGTTAGTGGCCACGACGGTGGCAGGTGTCACGGGGTGACACAGGGGCCACCCAGGACATGACCCTGGGAGGGTATGATTGTCGGTGGTACGATAGGGGAGTCACGGGTCAGGCAGGTTTCGTTGGAGCAGCCCCGGTCCAACCGAATGGGAGCAAGAGGACAGGAGCTCCATAGTGTGGGTAAAGTGCGCAACCTCTGCAGAGTGTAAGAATCTATTCGAATAGCCGCGTCCACGGTATTGGACAGTCCATACTAGGCCATGGGATGATCAACCGTAATACTGATAATAATGATGGAAGAACTTGTCTTATGTTCGGAAGTGCTCAGTGGATTGTGAGCATTTCGAGGGTTGTGGGACAACCCAGATGAGAGTAATTTGGTACCAGTACGTAACAATTTAAGTACCTAATCTGTTATTTGCCATGCTATTGTTTGCTGCATTGTTTTGGTTGCCATGAGCTTGCGAGTACATTCCAAGTACTCACCTGGCATATCATGCCAGATGCAGGAGAAGCCAAGGACGGAGGTCCCGAAGGTTCGTGCTACGCTAACTAGGCCGTGTCTACAGCAGTGTCCCTATGGATGGAGTTTTCCGCGCTATGTTCCGCTACGTTGTAGAATCACCTAGTAGTATCGAGGCCCTGCTATGTTCCATAAATAATGTAGATATTGTCTCAGCACGTGCAGTGCTTTTGGCCTCGCTATCGATGTAAATTATGAGCTTGTACTCGAGATCTATCAATAAAGTTCAGTTTAGTTCTGTTCCAAGTTGTTGTGTGTTTCCAGAAGACATGATCTCTGGGTTGGAAACACTGGTAAACTAGTTCTCTGAGCCGGGGTGCCACAATGCTTGGTATCAGAGCCGCGCTGACTGTAGGACACCCTAGTTAACCCTGCGCTAGAACTGCGACTAGTTTAGAGTCTTGGTGTGTCTTGGTTGTTGCATCTGATTGCTTGCATTGCATGGCATGCATATAGTTTCTATTGTGCTAACCAGTGGTTTGATGAGTGTAGATGGCACCAGTCCCGTACCACTACAATCATGAGCCGACACCGTTCACTTTTCCAGTACTGCTTCGTAGCGTCTGGCTTCGGCTGTATCCCAACGGCGAAGACCCAGTGTACCAGGTGTTCCGAGAGAAGCTTGCTGGGTCCGTGCTCGAGTATCACGCGGAAGCCTTTCTCACTGCGAGTTCAGATATTGGCAGCTACTCCCGTTCTTCCAAGGGCGGAACTGCTTCTACTCCAGAGTTGGCAATCCAGTTTGCTGCGATGGAGGCTCTCACTGACTTGCGCTTCCACGAGGTCGAGATGCAGACTCATCCAGGTTTCTTTCACTACCCCACCATGTCGCCTACGACAGGGCGAGTCCTTTTCGCACCCGTTGATCCGGCGAGTGATCATGCTACTGGTGTTTTATCTCATTATCTGAACGCCAGTTACCGTATGATCACTTCTCTAGCCAAGGAGCTGACTTCTGCTGTTGCGGCAGCACAGTCTCCTCCTCCACCTCCGTTTTCACCTGTGTATACTCCACCCGTTCCACCTTCCGACACTCCCTCTAGCTCGTTCGGACCGCCAGGCTTTTCGTCTGGTAGCCGACGTGAGACCCCGACAGAGTGGGCCTCACTCCTAGCTACTCCAGCTGCTCCGATGCTGCGGTGTCGTGCTCCTTCTCCCTCGGAGGGGGAACCTTCCCGTCAGCGTCGCCGTGTTTCCTTTGATCCGGAGGCCGAGGTGCACATCATCAGCTCAGATTCCGAGACAGAGTCAGACGACGAGGAGTCTTCAGTTTACCAGTGTTCGTGCCACCGGCGTCACTAGAGTGGAGGCTTGAGTTTCAGTGCATGCATCATAGCATCCCTGCATATGTCAACTGCCGTATGAGCAGTCCAGTCATGATAATCCCCCTACTAGCTTGTCATGTATGATGTTGGGTTGCCTTGTATAATTATGTTGTTCGCTTTATTTCTCTCTTTTTATTTGCCTTCTTTTCTGGTGTCATGCTACCCTACTTTTCCCTTATGGATGTTGCTCATCGATTCGGTATTTTGCAATGGGAACAAATTTAGGATGAAGAGGTGTAGTAACCAAGGCGGCGATGGAACTCCCGTTCGTCGATCCGCCAGACAAGCAGGACAGCCACCAGAAGATTTGCCACCTCCACCACCATAGTCACCTACCACTGATCAGATCATGAGAATGTTTGAAGAGAAAAGAAACCAAGATCTCATGGAGTTTCTGAAAAGTATGCAGACTATGGTGGGTCAGAACAACCACAATGGGACACACTCTAAATCGTCTGATTTTCAGCGGACAAAGCCACCCAGTTTTGGTCAAGCTGTGGATCCTATGGAAGCTGATGACTGGCTGAGGAGCATGGAAAAGAAGTTGGACATATCCCGCTGTGATGAGTCAGACAAAGTTCCTTTTGTTACTCACTACCTGGAAGGACCAGCAGCCATATGGTGGGACAACACAAAAATACTGTGGCCTTCTGGAGAAGATATTTCTTGGGAAAAAATCAAAGAGGTATTCCGCAAGTATCATATTCCTACTGGCATAATGAAAGTGAAGCAGAGGGAATTTCTTGCTCTTACTCAAGGGAACATGTCAGTGGGTGAGTATCTGAACAAGTTCAATAATCTGGCATGGTATTCAACCCATGACGTGTCCACCGAAGAAAGGAAGATTGACCGATTCCTAGGAGGGCTTAATCATACCCTCCGCTGTCAGCTTTGTATACTGGACTTTCCTGACTTCCAGACTCTGGTAAACAAGGCATTCATAGCTGAACGAGAGCATAAGTCAGGATACGATGATCGCAAGCGGAAGTTTGAACCCAAGAAGGACAACTGTGAGCAGTTTGTGCAGAAGCCACGCATTTGGCAACCAAGTTCATCTGAGTACAAGCCTGCCTGGAACAATGGCAACAACAACAATAAGCCCGTCAGCCAGGACAAGAACTTCATCAAATAGCCTGTGCTGGAGGACTGCCGCCGCAACAACACATGCTTCACTTGCGTCCAGAGCGGGCATTACTCCAAGCAGTGCCCCGCAAGAAATGGGAAGCCACCATCCGACTTCAAGCCACAAGTCAACAGTGTTGGACGCCGCCCCAATGCGAACTTCTACCGCGGCCAAGTCCATCATATCTCCGCTGAAGAAGCCCGCGAAGCACCAGATGTGGTCCTTGGTATGTTTTCTGTTAACAACATACCTGCAATAATTTTATTTTATTCTGGGGCTTCTCATTCGTTTATTTCGCGGAGTTTTGCCACCTTGCACAAATTTTCTCCTTCCCTTTTGGACAAAATCATGGTGGTACAATCCCCTGGCTCTATGCTCAGAACCAATGTGATATACAAGGATCTGGAAATCTTGATACATGATGTAAAGTTTCCAGGTACTCTTGTGGCCATTGAGTCCCCTGGTTTGGATATAATATTGGGGATGGATTGGTTGGTACCACATCAGGTGTGTATCAACTGTCCCACCGGGAAGGTGACACTGGTTAACCCGGCAGGCCAAACAGTGCAATTCACTGCTTGCAGAATGATGTCAAAGAAAGGAATGGCATTCAAAGCCACTGCTACAGATATAAATCTGATTCCAGTAGTCAGTGAATTTCCGGACGTATTTCCGGAAGAGATACCAGGAATGCCACCAGATCGGGAACTGGAGTTCGCTATTGATGTTGTTCTCGGAACTGCTCCAATATACAAGAAGTACTACCGCATGCCTTCCCCAGAGCTGGTGGAATTGAAGAAACAGTTGGATGAATTATTACAGAAAGGGTATATTCGTCCAAGCACTTCACCATGGGGATCGCCTGTGCTGTTTGTTAAGAAGAAGGATGGCAGCCTACGAATGTGCATGGACTACCGCCAGCTGAATGAGGTCACTATCAAAAATAAATATCCGCTCCCTCGCATTGATGATTTGTTCGACCAGTTCAACGGAGCCCGGGTATTTTCCATGATTGACCTTCGAACGGGGTATCACCAGCTAAAAATCAGAAAAGAGGATATCCCCAAGACAGCCTTTACTACCAGATATGGCCTGTACGAGTTTACGGTCATGTCATTTGGGTTGACAAATGCTCCAGCCTATTTCATGAGCATGATGAACAAGGTCTTCATGGACTTCTTGGACAAATTTGTGGTAGTATTCATCGATGATATTCTCATCTACTCCAAAGATGAAGAAGAGCATACGCAACACCTCCGTGCTGTCTTGGAAAGACTAAGGACCCATCGCTTGTACGCCAAATTCAGTAAATGTGAATTTTGGCTAAGAGAAGTGGGCTTTCTGGGACATGTTCTGTCAGAACAAGGTGTGGCTATCGACCCCAGCAAAGTGACTGCTGTATTAAACTGGAAGACACCAGCCACAGTAACCGAAGTCCGCAGTTTTCTGGGATTGGCAGGCTACTACCGTCGCTTCATTGAAGGCTTCTCAAAAATAGCCAAGCCACTGACAGAATTGCTGAAGAAGAACCACAAATTTGCCTGGATGGAAGAATGTGACAGCAGTTTCATGGAATTAAAGACGAGGCTAACTACAACCCCTGTCTTGGTTCTTCCAGACATTCACAAGAGCTTTGACATATATTGCGATGCTTCGAGACGTGGAATCGGCTGCGTCCTAATGCAAGAAGGAAAGGTTGTAGCATATGCATCCAGGCAGCTACGACCTCATGAAGAGAACTATCCCACTCATGATTTGGAATTGGCAGCCGTGATTCATGCATTAAAGATTTGGAGGTATTATCTCATTGGGCAGCGGTGTGAAATATACACGGACCACAAGAGTCTCAAGTATATTTTCACTCATCCTGATCTCAATCTCAGGCAGAGAAGATGGCTTGAATTGGTCAAGGACTATGATATTGGAATTAACTATCATCCGGGAAAAGCCAATGTGGTCGCCGATGCCCTCTGTAGAAAGCAAGGTACCCTAAATGCACTAATGGAGGGAATGCATCCGAGGCTGCAGGAAGAGTTTGCCAAGCTTAATATGGTGTTATGCGGCCCAATCAACCCGGATACAATGGAAATTACTCCAACACTTATGGAAGAAATTAAAGCAGCTCAGAAATCAGATAAAGTTATACAAGAGATCAAGGAGCATATTCAGCAAGGGAAGGCCAAGTCCTTTCGAATTGATGACCAGGGCACTGTATGGTTTGAGAACCGAATATGTGTGCCTGATCAAGACAGCCTGAGACAGCAAATACTCAGAGAGGCACATGAATCTGCATATTCTATCCATCCGGGAGGAACAAAAATGTACCAAGACTTGCGAGAAACCTTTTGGTGACCAGGAATGCGAAGGGACATAGCATACTATGTCGCCTGTTGTGACACTTGCAACAGAGTCAAGGCTGAACACCAGAAACCCGCTGGGCTACTGCAACCTTTACCAGTTCCCCAGTGGAAATGGGATGACATATGTATGGACTTCATTGTTGGACTACCTAAGTCAACCAGAGGTCATGATGCTATCTGGGTCATCGTGGACGTACTCACGAAAGTGGCTCACTTCCTTCCGGTAAAGACCACTTTCAACGCTTACCAACTGGCACAGCTCTACATGTCCCGGATAGTTAGCCTTCATGGAGTACCCAAGTCTATCACGTCAGATAGAGACTCCCTGTTCACTTCAGCATTTTGGCTGCGACTGCATCAAGCCCTGGGAACAGTGCTAAAGCATAGTACGGCATATCATCCCCAGACGGATGGACAGACCGAACGTGTGAATCAGATTCTGGAAGACATGCTTCGGTCCTGTGCTCTCACCTACGGATCCAAATGGGAGGATAGTCTACCCTATGCAGAATTTTCTTACAATAATAGTTATCAGTCAAGTCTCAAGATGTCACCATTCGAAGCCCTGTATGGACGGAAATGCCGCACCCCTTTAAATTGGTCTCAGACAGGAGACAGCCGTATCTTCGGCACAGATTTAATGCTCGAGGCTGAGAAACAAGTCAAGGATATTCAGGAGCGTCTTCGAGCAGCCAAGTCCCGACAAAAGAGCTATTATGACCCGAAGCACCGGGAAGTAACTTTTGAGCCCGGAGAATATGCCTATCTCCGAGTTACCCCCATGAAAGGAATAAAGAGGTTTCATACCCGAGGAAAGCTTGCACCGAGATACATCGGTCCCTTTCCAGTCATGGCTAGAAGAGGCAGAGTGGCATATCAGCTAGAGTAACCACCAGAGTTGTCAGACGTTCACGATGTCTTTCACATATCAAAGTTGAGAAAGTGCATTGCACCTCCGATCAAACAGGCAGATATGAGTGAGCTGGAATTGACCAAAGACCTGACTGACGAGGAAAAACCTGTCAGAATTTTGGATGAGATGGAAAGAACTACCAGGAGTAAGACAATTAAGTTTTACAAGGTATTGTGGGATCACCATACTGAGGAAGAGGCTACCTGGGAAAGAGAGGATTTTCTGAGATCAGCATATCCACACTTGTTCCCTGAGCAACCGAATCTCGAGGACGAGATTCATTCTAAGGGGGGGTAGGTTTGTGACACCCTGGTTTTGGCAACTTTTTCTTTTCGAAATCTTTCTGGCTTTATTTGCAATTTGGATGGATTTTGAACCTTTTCAGTTGACTTTGGACTTATGAATTTCTCTCAGTGATCCAAAGCCCTCCTCATCTTGCCACAATCTTGTCACACACCTTCTGGATCAAATTCTATTTCTCCATCTTTCCCAAATATTCATTTTCTTCCTTTGGGAAAAATTTGTCGTCACTATGGGTTACAAAGCAACCTATAGTTCTGGTGATCAGAAAAATCCCAAATTAATCCCACACCTTCTTGTCATCATCTACTCCCACAATCTCCAAAAACGTTTCATGGTCCAGTACAAAATTTTGTCCAGAAAACTCAATTTGTCTTCTGGACAGCACTGGTCCTTTGTGAAGCAGCTCATATTTTCCTAACTTAGAAAATTCCCAATTAATTCCCTGAGATACTAGGGAACCTATCTTTCCACAATACCCAAATATATCATCTTGTCCAGTACAAATTTTCACCAGCAATATTCTGCCAAGTTTCTGTTCAATTGGAACCCCTGAGAAGGAAGTACCAGCTAGAGGTATCCAATTGAGCTGAAATTTTTATGGCATCTTCTATCCACCAAATAACCCTGCCACACCAAAATTCGGCTCCAGCAGATCACCCAGATGAGTGCTACAAGTTCATCTCTCTTCTGGTCCAGTAACAGCACTTGTACATGAACTATATTCCAATCTTGATGAAATCTTCTCAAACTTGGCCAGCTTGGAGTCCTTCCAAGATAGATCATCCCAGACATCTCCATTGGCTCCATCTCCAGCTCACCTCTCCTCTAGATCTCTCTCAAGTTTTCTGTCAGAAACTGTAGCTGAAGCTACACTTCGCATCAGAGTGAACCTAGCCAAACCAGAGGCATAGGGAGACTAAATGACCAAGAGAGAACGTGCTGGACATGGTGCGCTGGACTGGCGAGGCCTCTAGACATCCATACCCGTGGTGAGCACGGTACTGGCATGCCAGTACGCGTGCTCTGCATCTCGCCGGCGTCGGTCGAGGTCGTTCCAGTGGCCTCGCGCTGCCATTCCGTGTCTGGAGGTGCCGACATCGCCGCTGCCGTCCACGTACCCCCTTCCCGAAGTCTCCCCTTGCCGGAATCGCCCCCGACGGCCGCCACGGCATTCGGGCACTGTGCCGCCCGTGCCCGCACTGTGGCCTGCTGCTCGTCGCCTTGCTCCGCTAGCTGCCACCAGCGCCATAACTCCCCTCTGCTCTCTCCCATCTCGTCACCCGCTCCCGGCCAGCCAGCGCGGCGTCCTGGCGCCGGCGACATGACCCGAGCTCCGCCGTTCCAGAGAGCTCCTCTCCCCCCTATATAAAGGCCTCCCCGGCCTCCCTCCGCACCTCACCCCACTCCTCCACCTCCCAATCGCCTCCCCGAGCACCGAGCCAAGGCCGAGAGGCCCTCTGGCCTCGCATCTCGCCGGAGCACCGCCGCCACCCGAGCTCTGCCTCCTCGCCGATTCGCTTCCTCCCAGCCTCAACCGACTGCACACGCGAGCTCACCTCACTTCCCTGACCTCGCTCGAGCTCTTCCCCGACCAGAACCTCGCCGGAATCTCCGTCTCCGACGACACCTGAAACCCGCCGCCACCGGAGAGGAAGGCGACGACGCCGTCCGGCCATCTCTCGCCAAGCCACGGGTACGTGCGCGTTCGTCTCGATGAGCTCTTTCGATTCCCGTAGTCGCCAGACCTCGCCGCCGTCTGTGTCGCCGGCGACCATCGCCGGAGCCCCGCATCTCTTTGTTCCCTCTCTCCCCCGTTTAAATCTGACCGATGGGGCCCGCTCGTCAGTGGCTTGCCGAAGCGGTAAGTGGAGGCGCCCTGGCGAAATACGCCTTCGACGTGGCCCTTCGCTGAATTTTCTATTTTCTGTTAATTTCCAAATTTTGACCAGAACTTTGACCAGCCATAACTTTTTATCCATAAGTCCAAATCAATTGATTCTTTTTGCATCTGGTTTGTCTTGAGCTCCTCTATTTTCTGGCAAATTTTGGTATGTTTCTCATGTTCACAGAATTTCTGGTGAACAGAACAATAATATGTGACATTTTCAATTGCATTTTTTAAAATATTTTCAGAAGGAAATTCTTTTGGATTTGAAGCCCAGGAGTTTGTGGACAACCCAACAGAGCAAGGCAAGCCATGTCATCCATTGCATGAAGCATTTCAATAGTGTTGGTTATTTAGTTGAATTATATGCACTATTTTTTAATATGTGATAATTCATAGTAAATTATTTGGATGCCTAGTTACTACCATGTTAATTTATTTATGATAAATACCCATACTGGTTAAATGCTTGTCAACACTTAACCTAATTGGTTGATCTAGTGTCACCTGTCCGGACTTATCCGTGAAGCCACATTTGCCGGTATGGGATGGCCTTGACTTGGTCTGGCTTTGTGCTCTTTTATCGGTACCACCAAACTAGGGAGGGTTATGCGTGCGTGCTACCCTGATCAGGTAGACGACGATAATCCTGTGAGCCCAGTTGAGTTATTTTGCCGGCGTCCCCGTTTGGGACAGTTAGTGGCCACGACGGTGGCAGGTGTCACAGGGTGACACAGGGGCCACCCAGGACATGACCCTGGGAGGGTATGATTGTCGGTGGTACGATAGGGGAGTCACGGGTCAGGCAGGTTTCGTTGGAGCAGCCCCGGTCCACCCGAATGGGAGCAAGAGGCTAGGAGCTCCATAGTGTGGGTAAAGTGCGCAACCTCTGCAGAGTGTAAGAATCTATTCGAATAGCCGCGTCCACGGTATTGGATAGTCCGTACTAGGCCACGGGATGATCAACGGTAATACTGATAATAATGATGGAAGAACTTGTCTTATGTTCGGAAGTGCTCAGTGGATTGTGAGCATTCCGAGGGTTGTGGGACAACCCAGATGAGAGTAAGTTGGTACCAGTACGTAAGCAATTTAAGTACCTAATCTGTTATTTGCCATGCTATTGTTTGCTGCATTGTTTTGGTTGCCATGAGCTTGCGAGTACATTCCAAGTACTCACCTGGCGTATCATGCCAGATGCAGGAGAAGCCGAGGACGGAGGTCCCGAAGGTTCGTGCTACGCTAACTAGGCCATGTCCATAGCAGTGTCCCTGTGGATGGAGTTTTCCGCGCTATGTTCCGCTACGCTGTAGAATCACCTTGTAGTATCGAGGCCCTGCTATGTTCCATAAATAATGTAGATATTGTCTCAGCACGTGCAGTGCTTTTGGCCTCGCTATCGATGTAAATTATGAGCTTGTACTCGAGATCTATCAATAAAGTTCAGTTCTGTTCTGTTCCAAGTTGTTGTGTGTTTCCAGAAGACATGATCTCTGGGTTGGAAACACTGGTAAACCGGTTCTCTGAGCCGGGGTGCCACATATCAGTAGGAGCAGAAGGACAATGGAGATGAGAAGATTGCTGAGCTAGATAATTCATTGGGTAACTTGAAGGCAGAGCTGTCAAAGAAAGAGGAGGAGAATAATAAACTACATGAAAAGTATGACACTCTTAAGCACCTCACAGGTGCTCAAGCCAATGTGATTAGGAATCTGAAGTTCAATCATTTGAAGGAAAAGGAAAGGATGACAGAAGAGATGCATAAATTAAGTCAGAGGAAAAGATAAAGCTGGAACTTCAGGTGGTGAAGGCCATCTTAGATGATTAGGGTGCTTCTAGTATGCATTGGTGAACTATCTTGTTGGATCCAATAGTGTTGTAATGTAGATGATAATCATCTATCTGGTACTTTAGTTTGAATTTGTGAACCAATTACTTTAAGTATGTATTTTGTGAACTATGGTGTTGGATCCAGTTCCAAACCTTGATGAATGATGAATGTTAGTCCAATTTGATGTTATGTGGTGCATGCGCTTAGTATAATTTGATTTTATATGTTTAGGCCATTAGACCAAAGTGATGTTTATTATGTTGAAAGTGTCACCTTGATTGATCGATTCATCGACAAAATCACCCAAGGGTCACCTTAACCCTTGATTCATCGATAAAATCACCCTAGGATCACCTCGGACCCTTGATTCATCGACAAAATGACCCTAGGGGCACCTTAACCCTTGATTCATCGACAAAATGACCCTAGGGGCACCTTAAACCTAGATTCACCGATTCATCGACAAAATGACCCTAGGGTCACCTTAACCCTTGATTCATCGATTCATCGACAAAATGACCCTAGGGTCACCTTAACCCGATTCATCGACAAAATCACCCTAGGGTCACCTTGGACCCTTGATTCATCTATTCATCGACAAAATGACCCTAAGGGCACCTTGACCCTTGATTCATCGATCATAGACAAAATCACCCTAGGGTCACCTTGGACCCTTGATTCATCTATTCGTCAACAAAATGACCCTAGGGGCACCTTAACCCTTGATTCATCGATTCATCGACAAAATGACCCTAGGGTCACCTTAAACCTAGATTCATCAATTCATCGACAAAATGACACTAGGGGCACCTTAACCCTTGATTCATCGACAAAAATGACCCTAGGGTCACCTTAACCCTTGATTCATTGATTCATCGATAAAATGACCCATCATGACAGCAAAAAGATGGGCAGATCATAAAATCAACCATCATCAGAACATAAGATCATAAAATGAACCATCATGACAGCAAGACCATAATGTGAATCGTCATAACCGCAAGACCTTAACTAGTGCATAATTATCTTATACCAGTGCTTACAGTACCATAACAGTAAGATCATAACATGAGTTTCTTGCTAATAACATCAGACCACCAGAAGTTGTTGCCAAAATAGATCATAGCAATAACAAGTTCAGCCAGATCACATCATCAACAAGTATTGCCAAAGGATAGCAACATTAGTTCCCTGAAGCATAAAAGTAATCCTTCAGCCTGCTGATTTCCTTCTCTGTCTTGGAGGCAAGAAGGATGCTGCAACAGCTAATGAAGCTCTCCTAGATGCTACTGCAGCTGATGAGGAAGCTCACCTTGTTGGTGCAGCAGAAGATGTTGTTGCACTGGTTGCTGCAGCTGTTGTGGAAGCTGTCCTTGATGCTGCTACAACTGGTCTGGCTACCTTGGTTGCTCCAGCATTAGAGGCAGCTGCCCTGGCTGGTGCAGCAACAGTAGACGCAGTTGTCCTGGCTGGTGCAAAAGGTGATGTGGCTGCCCTGGTTGCTCCAGCAGAAGATGTGTTTCCCTTCCCTGACCTGTTTGACTACATGTAAGACAGAGAAAAGAGAAGTTACGTGTCAGAAAACAAAAGAGCAGCAAAAGATTGGCAGTGGCGTGGTTTTCTCACGGCAGATGCCATAGGATGGCTAAAAGTGTGGGGCGGCAAGGCTACGGTGGAGATCCGGGACGGGATTGAGCAACCGTACACGGTGGTTTACCCAGGTTCGGGGCCCTCGCGTGGAGGTAACACCCCTACTCCTGCATGTCTGATGTATATGGAGTGTATATGGTGGTACATGGTTGCTCCTAGAGCTATTTGGAGGAGGAAGAAGAGAGCTCCGAGAGAGCGCGTGCGTGAGTGGGCATGGAGCCTCTTGGCCATGAGTGAGCTCCCCTGGTGCATCTTATAAAGGGATGCCCTGGGGACAAGGAGTGGCCCACTTGGCCTACTACACTATTGGAATGGACATGCGAGGTGACGCATGACGCAGGCTATAGTGCGTCACTATTGGTCAACAGTGTTGGACTATTGGGGCGCAGTGAAGTGACGTGGCTATAGTGTCTTCCTGTCATGTCCGATGGGACACTGCGGTTGACCTCGCGCAGCGGGCCGGCTGGAGCAGCCGGACGGGGAGCCGGCTAGAGCAGCAGGCTGGAGAGCCGGCCGGAGCAACCGGGTGGTGAGTGGCCGGACCGAGGGGCGTTGGCCGCCCCGATGTTTTGAAATGTCGCCTTGTCTTCTTGAGCCTACCTGGGGGTCATCCCCCCGACAGGCAGTAGGTAGTAACATGATGCTTGTTCTGGCTAGCCCTGGCTTTAGGGTTTTCTGGCATGATGTGTATGGTGTACCTATGACCTACAAGATTGCAATTGCTGTAGGTAATAGAGGCCATCCTAGATGTATCCTTATGTGCTAGCTTCTCAAACTGGCTCCTCCTCCTCTTTGTTTGCTGCTTCCCTCGCTTATCCTTGAAAACTAGAGGTTCTATATCTCTTGTTTTGGCCAGAGGTCATGTGGCAGCCCAAGACCAAGACCTCCATTATTTTGGTGATATGTTCATGCTTTGGATGCTATGCTGATGTTGTTGTGGCTCCATGTTATATTATTTTGCATCATGCATCATCTCCATAATATTGTTTTGCTTGTTTCTTTTATTTGATCATGTGGTTGTATATGGTGGGTCACCAACGAAACGTATACGCCATACGTTGGCCTGAATGGGCCGGCCCATTCGCAGGTGCTGAACTAAATGTCAGGAAAAATGTAAATAAAAGTACGAGTTGTGTCGGGGATATAACCCCAGAATATAACCCACCCGTTTAGGGCCGGGTCATTATGTGGCGACTTATCAGAAGGCTTCTACAGGTGGGCCGCGACGATCCAGAAGACCGGAGTCCAGAGGGTAAGCCACCCAGGAGATGCCGGCTTACGGCTCAGAGCCTTTCCATCTAAGGTGCCCGAACAGTTTCCTTACATGTGAAACAAGATGAGTAGGAATTAGAGTATGACACGGGTTGTCTCTTCGACCCGGACTCTGTTGTAAACCCAGGGCCTCGACCTGTATATAAAGGCGAGCCCCTCAGGCGGAAAAGACTAAGTTACAAGCTCTCGAGTACTAGGTTAGCCAAGTCGCACCCTTGTAATCGAGATCATCATCAATACAACCAAAGCAGGACGTAGGCTATTACCTCCACCGTGAGGGGCCGAACCTGGGTAAACCCTTGTCTCTCGATTCCGATCAACCCCGTTCGAGTTACCACCTAGCTGCGATGGCCTCACGACTAAGTCCTTTCACGAGGACATCTGCCATGACAAAACCACGACAGTTGGCGCCCACCGTGGGGCTCTCGCTCGGTGGTGTTGAGTACTTGAAGGGAACTCCCGCAGGGATCGAGGGATACGCGATGGGCCGCATGACCAAGAGTCGCCGCGGCAAAGCCGGTGGATCTGAATCCGAGCCGGACATCTGCACCGACATCGTCGAGCCGGCTCGGCGCGCGCAACCCGCCCAGGCTCGAACCGCCTGGAAGCACGTCTTCGTCGGTTTCACCCAGGGGGTGGACCTCGCAGATAACTCTGCGTCCGGTGGTGATACCCTCGTCTATTCTGATGGCGAGTCCTCGGTAGGCGAGACCGAGTCAATCCTGCCGCTTTCCGATGGCGGGCTTGGGGGCTACTCCGATGACCAGCCGGCTCAGGACTCCTTTAACACGCCCCCCGGGCTGCTGTCTACATGGCAGGCTCGGCCCCGGCCCTTAACTCCACGGTGGCTGGCGCAGCAACGGGAACTGGCACCTCAGGGGCCGGCTCAGCCGTGCCGCCGGCTCAGGCCTTGACAGAATTGGCCACCGCCTTGGCGACTCTCCTTGCGACACCGGTGACCGCAGAGAACCAGGCGGAACGCAACACGGAGGTAACTAAGCTCCGCGAGCAGATGGCTAAGGTACAGGCAGATATCAACGCTGAAAACACTCGCATGGCGGAGTTGCAGTCTCAAGTCCAGGCCAAGGTAGAGCGCCTGAAAGCCGAAGCCTGGCGCATGGGGATCCGTCAGAGTGCCTCAGAGGCGGTTCATCAGAGGCGCCACATGAGTCGTCTACCGCCCAACTATGAGCCCATGCGTCTGTTTAACACGCCGTAGGATGCACCTGTTCAGGGGGCTGGGATAGGCACCCCGGAAGCACCGTTTGTACCCCCGAGCAGAGGCAGGCAGCCGTCGCCGGGTCAACCCCATCAACCGGCTCAGCAGCGCCCGCAGGAGCCGGCCCAGCGACTCCCGCCGGTTCAGACGCCTCCGCATCGTTTCCTCACAACAGCGGGTCACTTCACCAATCCTTTGGACAACTTGGTGGCAGCTGCGACCAACCTGGCCGCGCTCCCAATCACGGGAAACTCTCCGGTTGAGATCGAAGCCCGGAATTCCATAGAGATGTTAAAAACTGCGGTCGCCCAGCAGGCGAACTACTCCTACAGTCGGCAGCGAATCCACTCTACCCCGCTTCCGAGCCGTAGCAGAAGCCGCCATGATGAGTCGCCGGCCGTCTCTAGCAGTGCTCGTCGACATAGTGAGCAGCTGGCTGACCCGCCGCGTCGTGAGCCCCTTCACGCCCAGAAGATCGTCGACACGGCTCGGGCTCAGCGAGCAGTGGAGGCGGCGAATGCGGCGGCTCAAGCGCCGCTTGTCACAACCCAATTGACTTCCAGTAGCAGGACCATCGGGATACCGTGTTTGGTGCTAGCTTTACGCAACGAGCGCATGCCCAAGGACTTCAAAGGCCCTCGTAAGGTTCCAAATTACATGGCTGACCTTGAGCCGACTGCTTGGATTGAGAGCTACGAGATAGCCATGGACATGCTGGATGTCAGCGACGCTGTCTGCGCCAAGTACCTGACGATGATGTTGGAAGGGCCAGCTCATACATGGTTGAAAAACTTGCCCCCTAACTCTATTAACACCTGGGCGGAGATGAAGGACCGTTTCATCAAGAACTTCCAGGGAACCTGCAAGCGCCCAATGATGATCGTTGATCTTCAGCACTGCATCCAACGTGAGGGTGAGTCGGCCCATCACTGGACGCGCCGGGTCGCAGAAATTATTCATGCCTCTGATAGCATCACGGCGGCTCAGGCGGTTCTGATCTTGGAGAAAAACTATCACTTTGAGCCGCTCGTGCAGAAACTGGGCCGGCTCAAGCGGAAGTTTCAGGATATGGGCGAGCTCATGGATGTCCTCACCAGGTATGCTGGGTCAGACACCACGAAGGATCCCAGCCCAAACGATGACCAGACTGGCAAGGGAAAGAAAAACAATGGTGGCAAGGGTAACCAGCAGAACAATTCAGGGAACAATGGAAATCATGGCAATGGAGGGAAGCGTATGAATCCGGATGGAGGATCAGATTTGGTTGCTAATACCAACACTGGTTACAAATACCCGAAAGGGAATAATTCGGGAAGATCCTATAGTGGTAATAAGCCCCGTAATTTCGCGGAAGCCCTCAAAGGCCCATGCCCAAAGCACAGCCTCCCCAATAAGCCGTCAACCCACTCTTGGGAAAACTGTCATATAATGCAGGCTTTCGGCGAGGAGTTCTATCAAAACCGTCAAGGCGGCGGCGGAGGCAACCCGGGGCGGCCTGGAGCCGACTCGTCCGGTGGTTTTCATAACCCGGGGTTTCATGGCCCGCGCGGCTCAGGTGCAGGTTATCAGGGTTCTGGCAACAACGGTGGCAATCAGCATTCGGGGCAAGGAAATCAGCAGCAGGGCAATCAGCAACAGGGCAATCAGTCTAGTTTTCAGAGCAATCCCAAACAGTTGAATAGTGGGCAGTATCATGTGTTCACGACTCATACTGACAAGCGAGATCGCAAACTCCGGAAACGAGCCGTCAATGTTGTTGAGCCGGCGGTCCTGGAATATCTACGTTGGTCGGAACAGCCCATTACATGGAGCAGAGAGGATCACCCTCCCCGGGTTGAGAATCCGGGTTGTCTGGCCCTGGTGGTGGCACCTCAAGTGGGAGGCTATTCACTCACAAAGGTGCTCATGGACGGAGAAAGCAGTATAAACATCTTGTATTACGACACTTTCCGACTGATGAATCTGTCTGAAAAACAGCTCCAGTCGTCTTCCACCGTGTTTCACGGGATTGTTCCCGGAAGGTCTGCATATCCTATCGGGAGGATCAAGCTGGACGTCGCGTTTGGCACTGATGATAACTACAGGTGTGAGTCATTGACCTTTGAGGTGGTCAAGATCAAAAGCCCGTATCACGCCCTGTTTGGGCGGCCGGCTTACGCTCGCTTTATGGCTCGACCCTGCTATGTCTACCTCAAGCTCAAGATGCCTGGACCAAAAGGCACTATCACAGTTAATGGAGATCGAAAGATTGCCCTTGAGTGCGAGGAAGGGGATGCAGCCTACGCCGAGACGGCTTGCGCTGCGGAAGAGTTGAAATATTACACTGCAAATGTTGACCCGGCCGATATGACGCCCTTGAAGAAACCCACCACAGAGTCTGACCCGCCCCTCAAGTTTAAGTCGGCCGAGGACACCAAACAGGTTGAGTTCGTCCCTGGTGACCCGTCCAAGACGTTCACTATTGGTACTGGTATGGATCCCAAATAGGAAAGCGCGCTCATCGAGTTCATCCGTGAGAATCGGGACATCTTCGCGTGGAAACCTTCTGACATGCCAGGTGTACCGAGAGAACTCGCTGAGCACCACCTTAATGTGGACCCAAAAATGAAGCCTGTTCGACAATTCCTCCGTCGTTTTAACGAGGAGAGACGCAAGGTTATTGGGGAAGAAGTAGCCCGGCTCCTAGCTGCCGGCTTCATCGTTGAAGTTTTTCACCCTCAGTGGTTGGCTAATCCAGTGCTTGTTCTAAAGAAAAACGGCACTTGGCGCATGTGTATTGACTACACAGATCTCAACAAGGCTTGTCCCAAAGACCCGTTTGCCCTCCCTCGCATTGATCAGATCATCGATGCCACGGCGGGTTGTGAGAGTTTGTGTTTCCTGGATGCTTACTTCGGCTATCATCAGATAAAGATGGTTGTCGAGGATCAGGAGAAGACGGCTTTCATCACACCCTTTGGGGCCTTCTGCTATGTCTCTATGCCTTTTGGCTCAAAAGTGCAGGGACGACTTATCAGCGCTGTGTCCAGAATTGCTTTCATAAGCAGATTGGGCGCAATGTTCATGCTTATGTGGATGATATCGTGGTCAAGTCATTGAAGAAGGAGACCTTGCTGGATGATCTCAAGGAAACTTTCGCTAATCTTCGGACTTACCAGATGAAGCTTAACCCGGATAAGTGTGTTTTTGGAGTTCCTGCAGGCAAATTGCTGGGTTTCCTATTATCGGAGCGAGGCATTGAAGCCAACCCGGATAAAATCAAGGTAATCACCTCACTTGCGAAGCCAGAGAATATCAATGATGTTCAGCGCATGGCGGGTCGTATTGCAGCTCTAAGCCGGTTCATAAGCCGCCTTGGTGAGAAGGCTATCCCCCTGTACCAGATGCTGAAAAAGACTGACGACTTTGTCTGGAGCGATGCTACTGATGCTGCCTTCGAAGCCCTTAAGAAGCAGCTGGCTGAGCCGCCTGTCCTCGCTGCTCCCATTGCCAAAGAGCCTATGCTCCTGTACATTGCAGCCAATAACAAAGCAGTAAGTGTTGCAGTTGTTGTCGAGAGGAAAGAGGCAGGGAAAGAATATCCAGTGCAGCAGCCAGTCTATTATGTCAGCGAAGTTTTATCCGAGTCCAAGCAGCGATACCCACATTGGGAGAAACTGGTGTTTGGTGTCTTCATGGCTAGTCGCAAGCTCAGACATTATTTCCTGGAGCACCCCATTACTGTGGTCAGTTCAGCACCCTTGGGAGATATCATCCAGAACAGGGAAGTGACAGGCCGGGTTACCAAGTGGGCGATTGAGCTTGGCCCACATCATCTTAAATACGTGCCTCGCACGGCCATCAAGTCCCAGGCACTTGTCGATTTCATCAATGATTGGACTGAACTCCAAGCTCCGGAAGAGAAGCCTGATAATACATATTGGACTATACATTTTGATGGTTCTAGACAGCTAGAAGGCTCAGGGGCTGGAGTCGTCATATCTTCCCCTCGAGGTGATAAATTTTGTTATGTCCTGAGGATTTTGTTTACTTGTACTAACAATGCAGCTGAATATGAGGCTCTCCTCCACGGTCTTCGGATAGCTAAGGAGATGAATCTCAGCCGGGTCAGGTGCTTGGGCGACTCAGATTTGGTTGCTCAACAAGTTTCAGGAAAGTGGGATTCCAAGGACCCGCTTATGGCGGCTTATCGGCAAGAAGTAACCAATGTGGCTAGACACTTCAAAGGATATCAAGTCGATCACATTGACCGGCGACTTAACGAGGCGGCTGACACATTGTCACGACTCGGCTCTCAACGTAAGCCGGTCCCCCCTAATGTGTTCCTTGACGTGCTCCATAACCCTTCTGTCAAGCTACCTTCCGAGGAAGATCTCGCCGTTCCTGACCCGGAGGCACTGTTGGTGGCGGCTCTTCACGCTATTCCGGACTGGACAATTCCTTATCTGGATTATTTGACTCGAGGCGAGCTTCCTGCAGATGAAATCATGGCTCGTCAGATCGTCCGCTGCTCCAAGTCTATGTCTATCGTCAACGGCGAGTTGCACAGGCGAAGCATCACAGGGGTTTTCCAGCGTTGTGTTTCCCCTGATGAAGGGCGAGAGATCCTCAATGAGATTCATTCTGGAGATTGTGGTCATCATGCCGGCTCAAGATCCTTAGTGGCAAAAGCCTTTCGCCATGGTTTCTACTGGCTTACTGCTCACGCCGATGCAGAGGATATCGTACTCAAGTGCGATGGTTGTCAGAAGTTTGCACGACAAGTTCATGTTCCGGCTCAAGAACTTCGCATGATTCCTATCACATGGCCTTTTGCAGTCTGGGGGCTCGACATGGTTGGTCCGTTTAAGCCGTCCAAGGACAAGAAGACCCATCTTTTGGTTGCTGTTGATAAATTCACCAAGTGGGTTGAGGCCAAGCCAATCTGCAATTGTGATGCAGCCACAGCAGTCAAGTTCTTGAAAAAATTGATTTTTCGCTTTGGTTATCCACATAGTATCATCACTGATAATGGCACAAATTTGTCCAAGGGCGCTATGAAGCAGTTTTGTCAAAGAGAGCATATCCGGCTTGATGTTGCATCAGTTGCCCACCCTCAGTCCAATGGCCAAGCAGAACGTGCTAATCAAGAGATTTTACGAGGTATCAAGCCACGGCTTATGGTCCCCCTCGAGCGCACGCCAGGTTGCTGGGTTGAGGAGCTCCCTTCTGTCCTTTGGAGCATACGGACTACCCCTAACAGATCAACAGGCTTTACGCCTTTCTTTATGGTCTATGGCGCAGAAGCTGTTTTACCCAGCGATATTCGCCACGATTCCCCCCGGGTCACCGCCTATGTCGAAGCAGATAACGAGCAGGCTCGTCAGGATTCTCTCGATGCATTGGAGGAGGAACGGGACTTAGCAACAGCACGATCTGCAATCTATCAGCAAGACCTACGTCGCTATCACAGCCGTCGGGTTCGCAGCCATACTTTCCAAGAGGGCGACTTAGTACTCCGTCTGATTCAAGAACAGGCGGGTATGCACAAGCTCTCCCCTCCCTGGGAAGGGCCTTTTGTCATCAGCAAGAATCTCAACAACGGTTCATATTACCTGATGGATATACGTGAGCACAATAAATCACGTACGTCGGAGGAGGAGACTAACAGGCCTTGGAATATCGCTCATCTCCGTCCTTACTATACTTAGAGCCACTGGCTCAAGTTGCTTGTACATACCTTTGTATATATTATGGTCAATAAACATAAGCCGGCATCCTCGAACCTCGGGGCCTCTGTCGTTTCATCTCAAATATTGTGCATGAGTCTTTTCGTTTTTGATCATTGGTCACTTGGGGGCTTCCAACTCACCGAGTTTAGCTATCTCACCCTCTTGACCCGGCAATTAACGCCACATTATCTTGGTTAAACCTGCCTGTCTGCTTGATGCTACTCCGATTACGTGATCCGGTGTACTCTTGACAAGTCAATCATCTCTATGACCCTGAACTTGTCTGGGTTAAAACATCGGATGTCACGTGAGAGCCGGCTTACAGAGAGCGAGGATAAACCATGGGCTATCACGCCAGCTTCATTGAAGCAAGACTCGAACCTCGAAAGCCGGTCTATATTTTCGTGCCTCGAAAGCCGACTCAACATTGATATCTATTCATGATTTTTGTTCAATTTTTACAGGGGTTATTTTTGTTTCCCTTTGGCCATGAGCCGCTGGATCATGGATGAAGCCGGTTAAAAAAAACCTAAACAGATTATTTTAGCCGTGCTATTACGCGACCCGGATTATTCTACGCCTGTGTTCTGCAGAGCGGGATAAGTTATTGCTGGTTCATACAAACATGACTCGCCATTCTGATATTCAACAAAGCAGTTTCTTCCAAAGGAGATTGGGCGGGTTAATATTCAATCACACCAGTGCAGCTGTTTCATCCAAACTACTGCAAAATATTCAAGTGCGCGAAGGCACGTCAGAGCACCTAAGTGTTTCAACTATCCTATTACAAGGGCACAGCTATGCTCCATGATGTCAACGTTCTTTTGGAGGTCTACTCATGGGCACCAGTTTCAGCGCCCTCCGGGTTATCAGTTCCCGGGTTAGCTCCCTCCTGCTGCTTCTTGGCGGCTTGCGTCTCTGGGTCATCCTGCTCCGGCTCCGCTCTTCCTCTTATCTGAAGATTTTCGAAGTCCCAGTCGAGGGTGGTTAAGGCTTGGAACTCGGCGTCCTCTCCCATGATAATTGACGGGTCAACATCAGGAGCAAAGAACTGCTTACGGCGGGCTGGAGTCAGGTCGGTCGGCTCGAAGATTGGAGGTGTGACCCATTGGTTATCTTCCGTATAAGCCGCCTGGTACCTCTTCAAGTCCACCTCTTCAGCAATCTGACTCGCCACGACACGTGTTTCTTTCAAACAGCTGGAATAGTCAGCCGTACTGAATTCACTGCCGTCCGTCTTAAATTCCGGAAACCCGCCAACCAGCTCAGACAAGTCCATATCTGGCACATACGCCTTGGCTCGGCTCAAGGATAGCATGCTGGCTGATCGGGCGGCTGATTTCTTGAGCTCCTCAATATACTTCGGCACAGTGGAGAGCTGATTCAACACGTCTTTGATATATTTTGGCGACTTCTTTATGTCTCATCACTGACATAATTGTGAACAAACTCCCTGCATAGAGTTTCTCAACAAAGGTGTACATCGCCTTCAGCTTGACCAGCGGCTCTTGTCCAAGATTTACAGTCCGGTTCCCTGCAATTTTTTGCCCAAGTATGCATCAACTAATGATTGCAGTTCGCAGGCGAGTTAACAGTACCAAATATGCATCAACTACAATTGGCGGGTCACTTACCAAAGATGGCCTGGGTCATGTGATTGAGGTGACGCTTTAACCCGGCCAACTCATCGGAAAGGGGTTTGAGTTTGTTTTCTGCTTCTTCAGCACGTTTCAACAGCAAGGATTTTTCTTTCTCATGAGAGGCTGTCAACGCTGTCAATTTTTCGGCGGTAGTTGATGCCGATTTTTCTAGAGACGCGGCTGCTGACTCGGCATCAGCTCGAAGCTTCTTCTCCGCCTTAAGTTGCTCTTGCAAGCCGGCCGCTCTTGACTCGGCATCATTCAACAGATCCTGTCATAACCAGGTCACATCAGTACAACAATATATGGTCCTGAGCTTACAAAATAGCCCACTTTGGTGTTTGAAAACTGAAGTCCCAAGCAGTTGCTAGCAATCTACATGGCACTTGGGGGCTAATGCAAGTTCATTTTTCTTTTTACAAATATCAAGGGAAAGCTCCAACTCATCTCAGAACAATGAGTCGGCCCTTGGCGGCTATCACAGTAAAATTTCTTCTACATACTGAATCGATATTGAAGACCCGGCTGTTTCACAGAAACAAGCCGGCCCTTGGGGGCTACACAACATTTTGCTCTCTCATTGTTGAAGACCCGGCTGTTTCACAGAAACAAGGCGGCCCTTGGGGCTACACAACATTTTGCTCTCTAATTGTTCAAGATCTGGCTGTTTCACAGAAGCAAGCCGGCCCTTGGGGGCTACATGTCAATTCAGTTTAACAGACGAAGTTTAAGCACCAGCTCGTTATATGCATAACAACCCGGTCCTTGGGGGCTAGGGTTCAAGCAAAAGATGGAAAGCATGTCTAAAGTCTTTCACACAATCATGTCTGTTTATGTCTAAGACTTGGCGGCTACATATGATATATACAGTGTGGAAAAGAGATGTTTTCTTACCTCATATTTCCTCTTCAACATGTTAACCATGCTGGCTTCCATATCCCGGCTTGTGGATAGCCGGGTCAAGTACGCCTCATGAAGGTCATCCGCGCTAAGTTCTTCAAGGCTTGGGAGTGCATGTTTCGCCAAAGCGGTTGAAGGCTCTGGGGCTTTAAAGGATACTCCTGTGATGGTGACCTTGTCGGCGGCTTGGGAAGACGACAACCCTATATTTTCCGCCGCCTTTGTTGGGCTTAAAGCACGGTCAGTACTCGGCGGGTTGTTGTCTTCTACCTCGTCCATCACACAGGTTTGAGTGTCCACCTTTCCAGTTGATGGCGACTTATTCTGTGGCGGCGGCTCAACATTCTCGTCAGCCTGGTCCTTTGCAGTTTCAACTTGACCTTTAGGGGTTACCAACTCTGGAGTTTCGGATCCGGGTTTTTCTGAGGTCGAGGGTAATTCGCCGGTCTTCCTTTTCTTGGCCTTGGCCCTGCGAAAGCACAAGCAGGTTCAGATAAATAATACAACAGGTATAACCAAGCATGACTCATCGACAAGCACTTACCCTGGTTTGATGATCAAGGGTGGCAATTGAGTGGCAGATGAGTCGCCCGATGATGGTGGCGACTCCTGATAATCCGAATCAGATGGGTTAAGTGGTTGTTTAAAAAGACCGGCAAGCGGGTGAGATGGAGTGGGACTGTGAGGCACCTCATTTCGACGCTTGCGGGGGTTTGGCGTATCAGATAAGCCGCCCAAAAGCTCTCCAGAGCCACTTCGTGTCTGGCGCCTTATTGATTCGGCATGCTGTGATTTCTTTAAAGAAAATTTTTGGTCTAAGTAAGCAAGTGGATGGGAAAATGGCACTTTCCTCACAGTTTTTCTTAGCTTTTGGGGAACAAAGTTGTCCGAGTCGGAAGAGATAGAAATTACCTCAACATCATCAGCCCGGCTTACATCAACATCGCCCTGGGAATAAGAGGCGTCAGCAAGTTCAATGAAAAGACAGCCAAGGGAGTCAAGTTCTACCTCTGATTCATCATCAGCCAATGGCGACTGGCTCCTAGCTGCCGTCTCATGTTCAGCAGTCGGCTTATTCTTTTTCTGAGCCAGCACAGCTTTGGATTTGGCGACTGCTTTCTTCGATTTCCTGTTCCAGAATGGAGAGTTGACCTGCAGTTTTAACGAGATCAACAAGTACGTTTAAGTTATGGATTGATAAGTCGGACAAAACAATTACAAGACTGCTTACTGGAGGAGCTTGGTTGAGGGCATAAAATGGTTTCAGTCCGGTCTTGTTGCATATTTCTTGAGGCTCCCCGAGTAGCTTCTTCGTAGACTTATTTATATCATCAGCTGACATGTCAGTGGGACTGAACCGTTGTGGGTCGGTTGACTCGTCAGAATAATTACACATTAAGTCGCCGCGGCGGCTTAAGGGCAGGATCTTCTAGGTAAGCCAGCACCGGGTCAAGTCAACACCAGTCAGACCGTTGGCTAGCAAAGCCCTCAACCTTGGATATACGTGGGCGACTTGTGCACGTTCTTCTTGAGAAGCCCAGCCAGGAAGTTCAAAGGTTGGGGGAAGACGTTCAGTTCTATAACCCGACAGAGGGTTTTCATCAGCTGGAGCTGTGTTCTTGCAGTAGAACCATGTTTTGTTCCAACCTTTAGGGTGACTCGGCAGAACAGCTGAAGGAAAAGGAACATCTCTTCGTCTTTGAATTGAGACCCCGCCAAGTTCTAGGCAGGGGCCATCAGCGCACTCAGTTTGGCGGTTGAGATAGAAGAACTCTCTGAAGAGAGGAACGGTGGGCTCTATTTGCAGATATACCTCACACAAGACTTGAAATTGGCACAGGTTGGATACAGAGTTTGGACCAATGTCTTGAGGGTGAAGGTTGAAGAAGTGTAGAACATCCCGGAAGAATTTTGACCCGGGTGGAGAGAAACCCCTAAGGAGATGGTCTGTAAAAATCACGACTTCCCCTTCGCGGGGGTGAGGGGTGTCTTCTACTGCTTGAGGGGCTCGATAGCCAATTACTTCTTGAGCCGGCAGGAAGCCTTGCTCTTTGAAATCGTTCAGTACAAGGTCAGAGACTTGAGAACACACCCAGTTGCAGACTGTGGTCTTCGCCATAGCAAGACGCCTAAATATGAACGAGGAATGCAAAAACATAAATGACAGGGTTATTCATGTTCATGATAAGCTCGCGTCATACGATCAAAGGTACAGGGGTGAGTCACCATGTTCAGTAAGTCGCCCGACTAGGATTTCAGCTATGATTATCAAAATTGGGCGGATCATAATAAGTGGACATGAGTCGCCAAGAGTAAGGGCGGCTCATCCTAAGACCAAGGTTGTTGGATTTATCCTAAGTGTTGCAGAAACAAGTTTCGAACAAGAACAACTATTATTATGGATCTACAAAACAGCTTAAAAGGAGAAATATTCACTATACCTAGTTCATACAGTGGAAGCAGGGTTTGATCTACTCCGGATTTCTAGTAAAGGTATGAGGCTCCTAGATGCAAAATGGTACTACGGATAGCGGAGGAACATCATTGTCAAAAACGCATTTAGAAATGGATCTAAACAGCGGCAATGGCGATGCGGCCTGTACAAGAACGCCGATGAACTAGGGCATGCTACTGCTGCAGATTTGAGGAAGCAACGAAGCATACCTGGGCGCGGTGACTGGTTTTGAGATGATCCCGAGCGGCTTCGACGATGGCGTGCGCGAAGGAAAGGATGCAGTTGAGGTCGCCGGCGCGCGTCGGGGTCGTACAGCGGCGGAGCTCCTGACACTGGTCGACGCGTCGCGAGGAAGAAGAAGCAGTGGGGCGGTCAAAGTGGTAAAGAGGAAATGAAGACCCCTTCGGGAATATTTATAAGGGAAAGAAGAAGAAACGGCAAGCGCGAGAATCAAGGCGACGCAGTGATAAAAGGCGCCTCGATTATCGGGCCTGTCAGATCCACTCAAGATTTGGAATGACGTCACGCAAGATTTGCGGATATCAGTTGAAAGGAGTCATAGATTTCAAAGGGAAGATATGACAAGTGTGAAGCATGTTATGAGCCGGCAACTATAAGCCGGCCACGACCCAAAAGATCAGTCCGGGTTATTCTTATTTTGAAGGTTGACATGAATAAATTCAAATCAACCTAGGGGCTAATGTTGGGGATATAACCCCAGAATATAACCCGCCCGTTTAGGGCCGGGTCATTATGTGGCGACTTAGAAGAAGGCTTCTACAGGTGGGCCGTGACGATCCAGAAGACCGGAGTCCAGAGGGTAAGCCGCCCAGGAGATGCCGGCTTACGGCCCAGAGCCTTTCCATCTAAGGCGCCCGAACAGTTTCCTTACTTGTGAAACAAGATGAGTAGGAATTAGAGTATGACACGGGTTGTCTCTTCGACCTGGACTCTGTTGTAAACCCAGGGCCTCGACCTGTATATAAAGGCGAGCCCCTCAGGCGGAAAAGACTAAGTTACAAGCTCTCGAGTACTAGGTTAGCCAAGTCGCACCCTTGTAATCGAGATCATCATCAATACAACCAAAGCAGGACGTAGGCTATTACCTCCACCGTGAGGGGCCGAACCTGGGTAAACCCTTGTCTCTCGATTCCGATCAACCCCGTTCGAGTTACCACCTAGCTGCGATGGCCTCACGACTAAGTCCTTTCCCGAGGACATCTGCCGTGACAAAACCACGACAAGTTGTGAGTCGAACTCCCGACCTCAAGCTCGGCTGCAGTCCTAATAGCCAGTCGAGCTAACAACTGTTGATGCCTAAGTTGCAGCGACATAATTAAAGTACTAAGTATAGCGGTAGATACGGTTTTTTCGAAAGCTTCAACATTTGTTGAAAAACATGTGAACAAATTTTCTTAAAAAATGCGATAATTTTTGAAAATCATGAATGAATTTCGACATTAAAAAAAACTTCTAAAACATGAACAATTTTTGAAAAGTGAACAAAAAATGGAAAACGTGTACAAAGTTTTGAAATTCTGAACAATTATTGAACTTTTTTATATACGATGAACAATTTTGAAATATTGAACATTTTTGGCATATATATTGAAAAATATTTAAATACACACTGAACATTTTTTGTGATATACGCTAAACAATATTTAAATACACATTGAACATTTTTTTCATATACTCTGATCAATATGCACATTGAACACTTTTGTGATATACACTACGCTGAACATTTTTAAATACACATGAACACTTTTTAAAATACATTGAACATTTTCCTAATGTACGGTAAAAAAATTTTAAATGTATGAAGAACATTTTATTAATACACGTATAAATAAACAAAAAGAGAAGAAAAAATAAAAAATAAACACAAAAAAATGGAAGAAAAAACTATAGGAAAAACTAAATCAGAAAAAAGAAAAAGAAAAAACCCAAAAGAAAAACAAGAAGAAACCAAACTAGAAGAGAAAAAAATCTAAAAAAAAAGAAAAGAAAACCCAATTTTTTTTTTTTGAGAAATTAAAAAAAAAACTAGGGACCAACCCGCATGTTACACCTGTAACTAGCCTGGCCCAACTCACTGCCCCTGCGGGCTTGGCCTGAACTATTTGACGCTTGCCGACGGAAAATAGTCAGGGTGTGCAAAACCGAACCGAAACCAAAAAAAACAAACTAACCAAAATTTTGTTTTTTTAGAATTTTTGTTTCAGTTTCAGTTTCAAAATTTGGAAACCGTTAGACATTCGGTTTTTGTCAGCTAAAAAACAAAAACGATTTGGTTAAACCGAATTAACCGAAACTGAAAAAAAGTAAAATTATGCTCGCACAGTCAGACCGACAGAGTGCGTGAAAAATAATTTTCTGGGCACCAAGCTTTTATCAATTGGCGAGGTGGTACTAAACCAGAAAGCTCTGGTTACCTGGTTTAGTATCCCAGTGGTTCCACCACCAGGTACCCATGGGTCTTAAACTACACGGGCCTTGCTGTTCCACTAAGTATTGTCCGTATTCAGCAATCGACATCTCTGATTGTAACTAGTGGCGCATGCATGGTTTAGTACCATTGTTTGGTTTTCCTTTTTTCGGTTTTTGTTTGTTCGGTTATTCTTCTGTTTTTTATTTTTCTCTTTCTTTTTCTTTTTTTATTTACTTTTCTTTCTTAAAATTTGCAAACTATTTTTAAATCATGATTTGTTTCCTAAATCCGTGAACTTTCAAATACGTGAACATTTTCTTAAATTCATGAACTTTGTTTTCAAATCCATTAACTTTTTTCCAAATCCTTGAACATTTTTAAAAATCCACAAACTCTTTACAACTTTTATGAACTACTTTTTAAAGCCCATGATGTTTTTTAAAATTTGAGATTTTTGTTTTCAAAATTGATGAACTTTTTTCAAATCCGTGGGCGGTTGGGCCGCCCCAACAGGCGTGCCACGGGAGCGATGTCGCCGCTTAGTTGGCCAAGGCCTAAGCATTTTTTTCTTCTCTACTTTTTTGTTTTGCTTCTCTTTTTTCATTTATTTTTCTTCTTTTTTAACTTTTTATTATTCTTCTTGAAACCTGTTCAAAATTTTGAAATATTGTTTGGATACCAAAATAACAGTTTTAAGTAACTATTCTAAATTATGATTTTAAATTATTTTTCCTTCAAAGATTTATTTAATGCTTTTAAAAAAGCATTTACCGTTTTCAATTTTATCCCTTTGTATTTATTAGTTATGTTAAAAACTTAAAATAACAGTTTTAAATACCTATTTAAATTTTGATTTTAATTTATTTTCCTTCAAATCTGACATGGATGCCTGCCATGGGCATGCTCGCATACTGGCAAAACATGAGATCATTTCAGGAATGTCCAAAAAAAACATCATGTTCAACGTCGGGTGAGTGGTAGGCCAGAAGCCTCCGTCTGTTAGCATGTTGTTTCTCGACATTCGTCAAATGAACCCAAATTTTTTCATTGGCTTGTATGACCAATTCAAGGCACCATGCCAAGTTGTTTTGGTTTTCTACAAATTTTGTATTTTCTGGAGTTTTTTCGGTCAAAAAGACGAATAAATGGACGGACGTGTCGCAACTTCCATATGGTGTTGGAAATCGTTCAAACCTAGCATGGATGCCTACCATGGGCATGCCCACCTGCTTGCAAAAGTTGAGGTCGTTTCAAAGATGTCCAAAAATAGACCATGTTGAACAGAATGTGTTCGGGTAGGCCAGAAGGCTCCGCTGTTTCTCGACATCCTTGAAATGGCCACAAATTTTTTTGTGGCCTTGTATGACCAATTCAAGGCACCATGCTAAGTTGTTTTGGTTTTCGACAAATTTTGGATTTTCTTGAGTTTTCTTAGCCAAAAAAGCCTGATAGATGGCCGGACGTGACGCAACTTGCATAGGGTGTCGGAATTCGTTCAAACCTGGCATGAATGCCTACCATGGAATGCCCAACTGGCGAAAAATATTGGGGATCATTTCTAGGATGCCCAAAAAACACCATGTTCAACGTAGGGTGTCCTTGTAGGCCAGAAGGCTCCGTTTGAGAGCACATTTTCTTCCGGCATCCATCAAATGACCTCAAATTTTTTTCATGAGCTTATATGACTATGTCAAGTTATTTGAGTTTTCAACAATTCTTGCATTTTTTTGGGGTTTTCTCGGTGAAAATGACCGATAAATGGTTGGACGTGACACAACTTGGCATGTGTGTCTACCATGGGCTTGTCCACCTGCTCGAAAATGTTGGGGGTCATTTCATGCATGTTAAAAAATAGACCATGTTCAATGAATGGTGTTCGAGTAGGCTAGAAGGGTCCGTTTTGAAAGCACATTTTTTGTCATCCATCAAATGGCCCCAAATGTTTTTCATGAGATTATATGACCAATTCAAGGCACCATGCCAATTTCTTTGAGTTTCCAACAACCTTTGCATTTTCTGGAGTTTTTCCGGACATGACGCAACTTGCATACGGTGTCGGAAATCATTCAAACTTGACATGAATGCCTACCATGGGCATTCCCACCTGTTTGCAAAAGTTGGGGTCATTTAAAATATGTCCAAAAATAGAGCATGTTGAACAGAGTGTGTTCGGGTAGGCCAGAAGGCTCCGTCCAAGAGCACGTTGTTTCTCGAGATCCTTGAAATTGCCCCATTTTTTCATGGCCTTGTATGACCAATCCAAGGCACCATTCCAAGTTGTTTGGGTTTTTGACAAGTTTTACATTTTTTTAAGTTTTCTTTGTGAAAAAAACAATAAATGGTTGGACATGTCACTCATGGAATTTGGTCTATTTTGGGCCAGCCCAATAACAATTTTCAGAATTTCTAATAAATCCTAGAGGTCCACTTAGCCCATTCATGCAAGGCAAGAGGTGGGAATAAAGTTTAGTCTCATAATGTTCACAAATTAAAAAAATGGCCCTTTTTTCAAAATTTGGATAGTGTTTTTCAAACAATGTTCAAAAAAATCACAAAATGTTCGTGTTTAAAATTTTGTTCACTCTTGTTAAAAACTGTTCGTGTTTTGACATTCTGAACAATTTTTAAAGACACGAATGTTTTTTGGAAATTTCTGTATAATTTTGTAAAATGCAAATATTTGTATTTTCTGAACAAAATTTGAACAAGAAAACAATTTTTTTGAAATTTTGATTTTTTTAAAGCTCAAGCATTTTTCAAAAAAGAAACGAAAAAGGAAAAAGGAAAAGAAACAAAAAACTAACAAAAAAAAAAGAAAACAAATAGTGAGAAAAAGACCAGTTCCCTACATTAAATAGGTCGCTGAGAGATAGTTCTTTTAACCTGCGTGTCCTACTTAGACACTGAAGCTTATTCAGTCGTGTGGCTAGCGGCGAGCGGTCAACAACGAGAGTTACACGGTTTGATCCCTCGCACTGCCATTTCTTTTTCGATGATTTTTTCCTGTTTCCGAGTGGGAAAATGGGCCTGCCCAGTCGGCCGCCTCCTGTGTGTGGCGCTGTCTATTTGACACTACTCCTCAAACGTACGGGGAAATCCGATGTGACGCTCTCTGCGTCGTAATGTCGACCGCACGCACAGGGTGAACCCCCCGACGCGAGAAATGGGCCGGCCCACTCCACCACCGCGAGCAACCGGTTTCGGTTTTTTTCTTTTACTGTTTTTTGCGTTTTTTTTTTGTTTCTGATTCTTTTTTCTTTTGTTTTTTTGTTTATTTTCGCATGTTTACTTTTTTGTTCAAGTTTATTTTTCGTTTTCAAAAAATGTTCAAACCTTAAAAAACTGTTCTGGCTTTAAAGAAAATCTAAATTTCAGAAACAGTTCTTTTTTAAATGGTTGTTGATAAATTCAACAAAGTTTCATCTTTTTCAAAATTTGTTCCCGTTTTCAAATATTTCTCAAAAACTAAAAAAATGTCCGCACTTTTTAAAATTTGTGCAGAATTTCCAAAAATGTTTCTATTATAAAATTTTGTTCATGGATTAAAAAAATGTTCTTTTTTTGAAAAAATGTTCGTGTTTTGGAAATAAATATTTGCGTGTTGCAAAGGATGTTCATGTTTTTATGAAAATTTTATTTTATATGAAAAATGTTCTAGTTTTCAATAAATTTTTTGAAAGTTCAGAAAATGTTCGGAATTTCAATTATTTTGTTCATGTTTTCTAAATTTGTTCCCATTTTTACAAAAAATGTTAATGTTTCAAAAAGTGTTCATGTTTTCAAGAAAATGTTCAGAATTTAAAAAAAGTGTTCACACTGTTAGAACTATTCGGGGATTTCAAAAATTGTTCACGTCTTTGAAAATGTTTGGAATTCCAATATTTTATGACATTTTCATTTTTGTAGAATTTTACAAATTATTTCCGCTTCTAAAAATATTCTGCATTTAAAAAATTGTTCATAAATTTCAATAGATGTTTCAAAATTTTCCAAAAAACATTTTCTAATCTCGATGCCACAGTTTTCTTAACACTTTCAGGCTTACCAGCAATCATCAAAAGGGCATCATTCCTACTGATTAGCAGCAGATGGTTGGGATGGCGAGGTTGCGAGATCGATTCCCTTACTGCCCAGTTATTTTGTGTTTTTATACCGCGACTTAAAGAGCAAATACGTCCATTGATGTGTTTTGGGGGGGGGGGGGGGGGGGGGGGGGGGGGGGGGTGTTGTACCAAAGCAGAAGTGTTGTGAAAGACAACATTTGTGAGATTTGCCGGAATGGGATTGAAGATGAGTTCCATGCAGTCTGGGATATACCACAGGAAGAAGCTTTTCGTTTCACTGGACCGGATTGGCTCTAAATTTTGTTGGACTCTCATCCCGTGGAGGCTAGGACCAGGGCACAGTTCATTTTGTGGAGGGCCTGGCACTTGCGCAACAACATTGCCCGTAGCAACGGCAAAGATAATGTCTCAGGGTCTGCTGAATTTTTTGTCCGGTTTGAAGAGGAGATAAAAGGAGTACAGCTGCAGTGTACAGGGACCGGTGGTACTGGAACTTGAGGTCAGTATGCCCATTGCTCTACTGTTGCACGACGCCTTCAGCCTGATACTCCGAACCGGTCTGTCTACTAGCAAATAGTACTCATCATGTCGGCTATTCTAGATCACGCCATTTTCTTGTCTGTGTAGCTCATGGTCCAAACGAGTTTTTTTTTTCTTCTGAAATTTGCAAATTCATACTGTATTTTTACAGTTACACATACATGTGAGATTTTTTTTCTGGAGTTTTCGTAAATTAGAAATGCTTTTAAAATATATTTTCCCAAAATATAAGGGCCACTTGAGCTCAGGAGCCAGAACAACTGCTCTCAAAATAGCTAAGAAATTCTTGTTCATAAAATAGTGAAATGTTCTTGGGGACCTTTCCATGCATTTGATCGTTGCAAGCTTTTTACACTCACTCAAACTGTAATTGATTCATGTCCAAGACAAAACAGGCTGACCTTGAGCTCTCTCTCGTAACAGGAAATAGTTAGACAGGGAGTATAGCAAGATAATCGAATTTAGTGGTTCTACAAAGAACAACTAAAAAAAGAAGCACATCACTGCTCTATAGTGCCACATGTCAGTTCATTATTGCCTGCTTTCTGTTCATACTACCAAAGCCGAAAAGAACATAATACTAGCACAATGCTCGTGTGTTGCTACGGAACCATAAAAAGACGATGAGATACTACTTGCTTAGAAGATCATCAAAAAATGATGGTGTCCTATGGCTGTTGCATGGTTCATGCTTAAAAAGAGAGCATAAATAAGGTCATGTTGTAGTCACTGAAGAATTTTAAGCGGCCACTGTAGGTCCTTTCCAAGATTTATGGTGAGATAGTATTTTAAATTTTAAAACATAGAAGAATGGGCATGAGTAATTTGAATGCACAAGATGTGGATTTGGTAGGAGTCTACGACCGGGTTGAAATTGCAATATGTTCGCTCTCTTCTGCAATGCTATAGAACAGAAAGATTGGTTCGGCAGAGAAACTAAAATCAAGACCATGATTTTGAATTGGAGTCGCATGCATTTATAAGTGTTATTCTCATATTACGGTAGCATGTATTTGTTTATTTGGGATAGGTCTCACACCCAGTAAAAGTAACATTTGTTTAGTATATCTTTTGGAAGGTTGCTAGTCTTACATGTGAGTAGAAGTGCGTTTGTTTATTTGTATGCTCCCACATGTGAACTCATCACCAACTCCAACCTTTATAAGTAGGAAAGATAAAGCATAACTATGGCAAAAAGGAGCTCGAATCCATCAGTTAGTGTCATCTTACCAGTATTATATACAGAGTATTGAAGGACAATTGACCAGCCTACTTTTCAAAAAAAGGAACATGCTAACAGTCAATGAAAGTATCGATAGAACCATATTAACTGTGAGCATTGATCTGCATCAGTTTCTGCAACAACATAGAGTATGTTTAATTCAATGTCGAAAATAAATGCTGAGGCCATTGATATTGCGATTCCCAGCGATAACACCAGCATGATCTAGTCAAGCCAAGTTACAGGGGTAACTCAACATGGTACTGCATCGATCAAAACCAAAAATTTGCAGACCGGCCCTAAAGTAAACCTATAGACCTCATATTAAATGCCAGCACGTACAGACTACTACAACAGCATCCATAAAACATGTACATGGCAAAGAGACTAGAGCTGCAAAAATAAGTAGACAAGCATATATGATTCAGACTTTTGCATGCTTCACAGGTCACCCTAATCATCAAGAGCCTGGCATATAGCATAATACGCCTCAACAGTCAACAAAACACCGCTCTAGTACCATGTTATGATTAACTAACCTCAAACTGGCTTCGATGAGAACAAGCCGGTCAAGCTCCTGTTGTTGCTCAGATTCTTCATATTATTTCTCGAACCAGACAAAAGTGGCACGCTCGCTGATTACTCTGACCTTTTAGTTCAGGCCGCTGAGAAATGTTTTGTTGCAATTCTCGGCGATAACACCAGCATATTGCAATTCTTGGCGATAAAGAATAATATTGCGATTCTCGTCGATAACACCAGCATATCTAGTTAAGCCAAGTTACAGGGTTAAGCTCAACATGGTGCTGCATCGATCAAACCAAAAAAATTGCAGACCGGCCCTAAACTAAACCTCTAGACCTCATATTAAATGCCAACACATACAGACTACTACAACTGGATCCATAAGACCTGTATACAAGGCAAAAAGACTAGAAGCTACAAAAATAACTAGACAAGCATATATGATTCAGATTTTTGCATGCTTCACAGGTCATCAATCATCAAGAGCCTGGCATATAACATATTACGCATCAACAGTCAACAAAACACCTCTCTAGTACCATGGCATGATTAACTAACCTCAAACTGGCTTTGATGAGAACAAGCCAGTCAAGCTCCTGTTGTTGCTCAGCTTGTTCAAATTATTTCTCGAACCAGACAAAAGGGGCACGCTCGCTGATTACTCTGACCCTTCAGTGTATCTGGCATCTGAGAAACGTTTACATCTTCAATGGAGCCACTCGAAACCGCCGGGAATTGGTTTACTCGACTCTGCCTGAGGCCGAGCTATGGGTGCTGGCAGGAGTGAATGCGCTTAGAGGCCTGTCGCTTCATGCCTGGCCGACTGCTAGCAAACTGTACAGCTTCAGTTTTTTGCTGCTTCTTCTGTTCGAGTTTGGATTCAGTTTTGTTATGACTAGCCTAGGTTTGCCATTTGTTTTCAGGTCCGTTTGACTTGTACTCTTTGCGTCATCCTGGTGGCTTCTTCTAAACTGACTCGAAGCAATATTTGATAATATCATATATCGGCAGCAGTGAAGCAAAGACAGTCAGAATCATTACAGGGGGCACAAGGTTTTCCAGCAACTGAATGTAAAATCTAGACAGGTAGCACGTATGTAGTCACAATTATGCTCCATTCAGGAACATCAACTTTACCAAGTGGTAGAAAAACAACTTAAATGTATGCAAGCAGCCTCAACACTGCAAGCAAGAAGCAGAACACAAACCTTATGGAAGCTTTCATGTTATTAGGAATAGTTCTTCTTTCATCAACTGCACAAAATATGGTACTAAAGTTTGCACCAGCTACCAATCAGATGACTTTGACTGCTTGGTCTACCTTTTTCACCGTTTATGTTTTCTACTCACCATATTGTTATTTCAAGTTTTCAACTCATCACAAACTTAACAAAAAGTCACGGGGGCCTTGGCGCAGTGGTAAAAGCTGTTGCCTTGTGACCTGTGACCTCATGTGACCATGAGGTCACGGGTTCAAATCCTGGAAACAGCCTCTTACAGAAATGTAGGGAAAGGCTGCGTACAGTAGACCCAAAGTGGTCGGACCCTTCCCCGGACCCTGCGCAAGCGGGAGCTACATGCACCTGGCTGCCCCTTTTACAAACTTAACAAAAAGTGAAAGAATAGAGGATTCACTTTCTATTTACACATAGAAAATGCATTTTTAGTTGTACAAGCAGAAGGACCTATGGCAATCAACAACTCAAGTTTACCTTCTAGGAGTTAAGTTCAGATATCATGTATCAAACTCTGTGGCTGCTTCTTCGAGAAACTGATACTTCATAGGGAGCAATTTGATGTGTTCTCTATATTTCCCTTTCCTTGAAAACAGAGAGATCAGCAGTGAAACAGTTTTAGCTTCAAGTGAGTAGTTCTTTGCATCAACCTTAGACATATAATTTCCAGCCTTGACTATCTCTCCTTTTTCCAGTAACCTTCTGATGATATGATTTAACAGGCAAGAGTTGGCAGTACAGCCGCTCTTCTCCATTGATAAAAAAAGATTGTCAGCTTCTTCCACTGAACCTTCTTTTATAAGATTTGTCATCATTATAGTGTAGGTAACAGCATTAGGAACCAAGCCATTGGCTGGTATAGCACCAAACAAATCCTTAGCCTCTTGGTTTCTCTCGACCCTGTAGAATGCAGCAATAATGATATTGACAATTGTAATATCAAATTTCACATTCATTGCGCTTAATTTCTGGAACAGGGTGATCGCTTCGCTACTGCAGCTATTTCTACAAAGTCCACCAAGAAGTATAGAGTATGTATCAATGCACACACTTACTCCAGATTCAACCATCCCATGAAACCTTTCCTTTGCAGCAACAGTTCGTCCAGCCAGAAATAAGCCATCCAGTATGACATTATAATTAAAAGTCGTAGGTTTAAGTCCCTTGCGCAACATTTTTTTGAATAGAATCAGCCCATCATCAATCCTTCTGTTTTTGCAATAGCCATTAATAAGTACACCATACGTAATATTACAAGGTTCTAAACCATATGACACCATATCATCAAATATTTTCGATGCATCCTCCATCTTGCAGACTAGGCAGTATCCACCGATCAGTAAATTAAATGTGCAAACATCAGGCTTGTTACCTACGTGCACTATCAAGTCAAGGATATCTCGTGCTTCAATTGACCTTCCTTCTCTGCATAGGTTCCGCATTATTGAATTGAAGAACTTAAGATCAGGAGGACACATACCTTTGTTCATCATTTCAGTAGCTAATTGCTTCGATTTCACCAAATCGCCATGCGTACAAAAACTCTGAATTAGGGAACGGTAAACAGGTGCGTCCGGTCGTACTCCTGTATCAATCATCTGATTAAACATTATCATAGCATCGTCCAACCTACCGTTTTTGCAAAATGCATGTATTACGGTTGCATATGTGACTGCATCTGGACTCACTCCTTGTTTCTGCATTTCAGTAAATATAAGCATAACCTTATCAAGCTGTCCAGATTTAGCATATGCATCAACCAGTATGTTCAAAACCTGACAGTCAGGTAGAATACCATCTCTACTCATTGAATGAAAGAGATTAATCATATCAACTAAGCACCCTTCGGTGGCATACCCGTGAAGCAGAATACGGTACGAAATGATATCAGGTTTCAGGCCCTTCATAGCCATGGTGTCAACAATTTCTGCAGCTTCTCTGCTTCTTCCGTTCTTGCAAAGGGAGACCATCAGCGAGTTGCAAGTAACAACATTTGGTATGATACCCTGACTTGTCATTTCTTTCAGCATCCTAACCGCCTCCTTCTGATGGCCTAAAGAGGAATATCCATGGATGAGGCTATTATATGTCATGCTATTTGGTCCAACACCATTATCAACCATTTGACGAAGGAAATACTCAGCCTTGTCCATCGCTCTGGCCTTGCACAGCGCATCAATAACCGAGGTATATGTCACCACATCAGGCATAAGGTTCTGCTGCGCCATTCCATGGAACAGATTGCATGCCTTGCCTATTTGGCCTTCCCTAAAGAAGCCATGGATAACGGTGTTATACGCCACCACATTGGGAATGCAGCCCAGCTCAGGCATCCTGTGAAGCAGCATGTTCACAGCCTCATCTGCCCGTTTTGCGTGGCAAAGTCCCTTGAGGAGGGTGCTGAAGATGACTTGGTTTGCCTCCAGGCCCGTCTTCAGGAGACGGCCGAAGAAGGCGAGCACCATATCCGGGCAGCGCGCACGGCAACAGCAGTCCATGAGGATGCCGTAGGTGCAGGTCGTTGGCTGTGCCACCCGTTGGCGGGTGCCTTGCGATATGCGGCTGAAGAGGGCGACCGCTAGTGCAGGGCCATCGCGACATGCCGTTGACGCCGGCCCGCGGGCGAGGGCAGCGAGAAGGTTGTTGAGGGGGCGCTCCTGGACAGGATTGCCCTGCTGCAGCAATTCGTCGAACAGGTGGTGTGCGTCCTCCGGGGTGAGGTTGCCAGAACGCACACGCTCTGTGGCGGCGGCGAAGGCGGCGCGGGGATCCCAGCCCTGGCTGCGTGAGGGTTGCGAGGTGGAGAAGGAGTGGCGGGCGTGGAGGCGGAGGCGGGGGCGGAGTGGCGACATTGGCGTGGTGGAAGAGAAGCGAGACATGACATTGGTGTCGTGAACTCGGAGCAAGAGGAATCCTGTGAAACGGCCTGACTCGTCCACTGGTTGCACATGACATGAGCGGTTGGATTGAAAAACAGAGGCACAGATCCATCCACATGAGGCCTACTGGTACATTTTGCAAAACAGACCATATAATGTACACTAGTGTGAAAAAACGTCTTGTATTACGGGACGGAGGAATCGTGCCAACAGACTTCCCTGAACTCCTGAAATTTTTCACTTGCTTAATTTTTCACTTGCTTGTTAGAGTGTCTAGGCATATCTTTGTATTTGGTAGCATATGATTTGTAATCATCTCCTACCTTATCTTTAAGAGAAGTTTCTTACCCTCCAAGCAATGTACTCTATATAAACCGCCCAAGAGGCTCAATACAATCATCCAACGCATTACGCCAATCCTCTCCTCTCTATCCCTTCTAACATGGTATCAGCCGCAAGTTCCTAGACCTAGCCGCCACACATGCTTCTGCACCGTGCCGCCCCGGGGAGGTCGATCTCCATGATCTCCGCCGGGGGCCGCGCGACCCGTAGCAGGGTTCGTCCGTTGATCTGTGATCGGCTGCCCTGGTGAGCTTTTTTCCGATCCCTTGATCGGTTTTCTCTCCGCCGGTCGCTTGACCGGTCTTCTTTTTTGGTTCACCGATCTAAGATCGATTTGCGTCGCCCGCCGCCGCCGTCGACCCCGCGCGCCTATACTCCAACACCTGCGCGACCACTCGGCCTCTTCTCCGACCCGGCGGCCTCGCGCGACGCGGCGGCCTGTCACGGCCGTCATCCGCGCGTCTGCCCGCCTGTCGTCGCCCTGTCCCCGAGTACTGCGCACCTCTCCACCGATCGAGCAACGGGCTGCCGCTGCGTCGCCCCGTGGTTCTCCCCACGGCTGCACCGACCCGCGCCGCCGCTGCGTCACCCTTTGGGGCCGTAGCGCCGCGACACGCGGTCCACGCCGCCGTCCCGAGGCCGTTCCCGCGGTTGCACCAACCCACGCGCCGCCGCTGCGTCGCCCCTTCGGGCCATAGTGCCGCGGCTCGCGGTCCAGCGCTGCCCCGAGGCCGTCTGCTCCAGGCCGTCCCCGTGGCTGCATAGACCCTCGCGTTGCCGCTGCGTCGCCCCATCGGGCCGTAGCGAGCGGGGCACGCGGTCCACTGCGCCGTCCACGCGCGTTGACTTCTGTGTGGTATGCGCCGCGCCGCCTTCCTAGGCGCGGGAACGCCACCGTCTGCGCCGGTCTTCGTCACGCTGTCGGGTTTTTACTCGCCTACTTCGAGCACCGCCGCTGCGGTCCTAACCTAGCCGCCGCCGCCGCTCTTCTTCCCGCGGCTCCACGGCGACTCCCTCGAAACCGGCCACCCCGACTCGACATCGACCACGGCGTTCTTCGCACGGCTACCTCGACCACGACTACACCACCCACGCTCTCGGCTACCTCGACACCGGCACAAAGGGTTATCACCTCGCTTGAGCAACTCGGCGGCTTCCTCTACAGTCTGACCGTCCGCGATGCTCCTGTTGTCTGCGACGCTACCGCTACGACTGTGGGGGGATGTTAGAGTATCTAGGCATATCTCTGCATTTGATAGCATATGATTTGTAATCATCTCCTAC
Source organism: Elymus sibiricus (assembly GCA_039707655.1). Classification (NCBI taxonomy): domain Eukaryota; kingdom Viridiplantae; phylum Streptophyta; class Magnoliopsida; order Poales; family Poaceae; genus Elymus; species Elymus sibiricus. The sequence continues at coordinate 41,469,703 of CM077664.1, forward strand.
CTTATCTCTAGGAGAGGCTTCTTGCTCTCCAAGCCATGTACTCTATATAAACCGTCCGAGAGGCTCAATACAATCATCCAACGCATTATGCCAATCCTCTCCTCTCTATCCCTTATAACATTGCTGACATGTTACAGGATTTTCAGAGATGGTTCTACTTGCTAGTTGCTACAGAGTTAACAGAAAACAGTACGACGCCAATATAGTACAGTAGGTGCCAACATTGGGCACGAAGGCCTCACGCCTCTTTCGTCTGGTCTCACGCCTCTGTTATATTATTCAAGTAAAAAGGCCATTGCTATATGTAAGTCAATGGATTCCTGACGTCTACGAAGGAGTGTGGTTCATTCAACAAATTCAAGACCATTGGAATTTTCAAAATTGAATGCAACCATATCGAGACAATGACGTGATCCAAACCTTAAATCCAAGACCATGAGCTAATTAAGAAGCACATCTCGAACGTATGCATCACGATCCCACTGTCCGCCTTCCTGTCGCTGGTGCCACAACTGCAACCTCGTTTACGTCACGGGACACGCCGTCTGCTTTCCTGCTGTCACCGCCTCTCTTCCCATTGTTGCTTGCCTTCCACCGCCAGACCCCAGCCTCACAAAGCTTCTCCCTTGCATGAGCAAAATATATAACATGAATAAAAATTCCTAACATGTTCCTCAAAAGGATTGTTTTACCGGGATCTTAGAAGCTTATCACGCCTCTCTAGTAGAAACAAATGCTAATTACTAAATTTCTCCATACATATTTTTTTCAGTCATAAAAATTACCATGCATTTATACTAAGTTATGGAAGATGCTAATTTCAAAAAGTCACGAGGTCATAGCTTACCAAAAAGGGGAAATTGCAATAACAATAGTATAGAAATAACACAGGAAGGGATGAAAAATGAAGAATCAGGATCCTCGCCTTAATGCATGAAATAACACTGGAAGGTATGTTCATTTGGATTAATGGTCAGACATCTGACAAAGTGTGTTGAGTTCATAGATTATTTAAAAATAAATAAAAGGAGTTTAGAGAAAGAAACATTTCACCACAAAATGCTTAGTAAATTAGCAGTGCAAACATCTTATATGTCTTCACGTATTATACCTTGAGAACATACGTACATTGGGTACAGTAAGTAAAGTACGATATAAAAAATAGTGTCACTGTCAGAATCGCATTAGTTGAGCATCAAAACGATATAAGAACAAATGGCATCATAATGGTGCATCACGTATTGTAGCACTTGATTAGGAAGAACGAGATTACCTGATGGCTGAGGCCATAATATGATCGTTGCTACTTCTATTTTTAAAGGACACCCACAGTAAAGGGAGATGAGCAGGTGCTGAAGAAACCAAAGAAGAATAGATCAAATCCAGTCAGATTGGAGAGACGGGTCATGGTCGCACGCGGTGAAGTCGAAGTTGCTTCTCAAGGGGCCATGATTATGAGAATGCTTTGCAGACATCCTTGACATCCTCTTTGCGGCGGTGTGTGTGGGTAGCTAGGTCGGCCGAGTGCCATATCTTGAGGCTAGGTTGTGACGGTTTTCGTCCGATGTTCCATTAATTAAGTGGGCAACTCTCCTCTTCTTTTTTCTTTGAGGCCGACTTCAAAAACAAAAACAAAAGTTTTAAGGAGGAAAGTGAACCTTTTCCTTGGCTATTTTGGTTCACTACAATTGTCATCTACTTCCACGGATTCAGGATGTTTGATTATAACTTACAAATGCACTTTCTGAAAATTTTCTAAAATAAATAAATCAATGAATCCCCAAAAGACAAAAAAATCTGCTCCCAGAATAGACCAATTTATCATTTCAAATGGTATTAATGGACTAAATGCCATGGATCCCTGGTCGGTGTAACATTATTTAATGTTCTCAAAGACATATAATCGTTGTTGGATTATGGATGGGCTTAGGCCCATATAAGACAATAATCCCTGATTAATCTCTAAGGCCCATTTCGGTGCATGGCAAGTGGTGGGAAGTTTAGTACCATACTGCTACAGTAAGAAGAGTGCGACCCCTTTATAAGGGCTGCTCTACCACATGCCATTGGGAGCTTGGGAATAGGAGCTGTACACGCGCGCTCCTCCTCCTCCGCCGCCCGCCTCGCCTCGCCTCGCGAATGAGCCGAGCCAAGCCTGAACTCGAGAGCAAAGGACTCACACGTGAAAGGGGCAGAGGGTTCTTCTAGCGCCAATGTGGTGCAGAAGAATTTCCACAAATTCAAGGGAAAGAACACTGTCCAGCAAAATACTACCTTCAAGAAGAAGGGTAAGAAGAAAGACAAAAAGAGAGATGGCTGCTTTACTTGTGGTTCAGAGAAACATTGGGCAAACAAGTGCCCAAACAAGTACAAGAAGCCAGAACAGGACTCCAAGTCTGTCAATGTGACTATGAGCAACAGTGATGGGGCAACTGGGTATGGTAATTTATTTACCGTACTTTCAGTTTGTCAGTCCACCGATTGGTGGATTGACACAGGGGCCAATATTCATGTGTGTGCTGATATGTTTTTGTTATCTTCTTACCAGGTCTCACGAGATTGCTCAGTCCTGATGGGGAATGGCTCGCATGTTTCTGTTCATGGTGTTGGCACGCTAGATCTGAAGTTTACTTCGGAAAAGATCGTGCAACTGAAGAACGTGCAGCATGTCCCCGCCATCAAGAAGAATCTCGTTAGTAACTCCCTTCTTTGTAAAGAAGGGTTTAAGTTAGTATTTGAGTCCAATAAAGTAGTCGTATCTCGGTATGGACTGTTTGTTGGAAATGATATGATTGCGGAGGTTTGTTCCGCCTTTCCCTGGCGGATTTCTGTAATAAAGTCGTGAACCAAATTCATTCTAGTGTGAACGAATCTGAGGTTTGGCATTCACGTCTTTGTCACATTAATTTCGGTTGTATGACGCGGCTAGCTAAGATGGATTTAATCCCGAGTTTCACTTTAGCCAAAGGCTCTAAGTGCCATTCGTGTGTGCAAGCAAAGCAACCTCGTAAGCCTCACAAGCCTGCGAAGGAGAGACACATGGCACCACTAGAGCTCATACATTCAGATCTGTGCGAGATGAATGGTGTGTTGACTAAAGGTGGAAAGAAATATTTTATGACGTTGATTGATGATTCCACTAGATTCTGCTATGTGTATTTGTTAAATACTAAGGATGGGGCTCTACACTACTTTAAAATCTATAAGGCAGAAGTTGAGAACCAACTTGAAAAGAAAATAAAATGAGTTCGGTCTGATCGTGGTGGAGAGTACTTTTCTAATGAGTTAGATTTATTCTGTGGGGAATATGATATTATTCATGAGAGGACGCCTCCCTATTCACCCCAGTCAAACGGGGTCGCCGAACGAAAAAACCGTACTCTAACATATTTGGTTAACGCCATGTTAGATACATCGGGTTTATCCAAGGCATGGTGGGGGGGAGGCTGTATTGACATCATGTCATGTCCTGAATAAAGTTCCCACGAAGGATAATGAGACTACTCCCTATGAGCAATGGGAAAAGAAAAGAACTACACTCTCTTACTTGCGCACTTGGGGCTGTTTGGCAAATGTCAACGTGCCGATAACCAAAAAGCGCAAGTTGGGACCAAAGACTGTGGACTGCGTTTTTCTGGGCTATGCCAAGCATAGCGTCGGCTATAGATTTCTAGTGGTGAAATCTGATGTACACGACGTGAAGGTCGGTACGATCATGGAGTCTAAAGATGCTACATTCTTTGAGGATATTTTCCCCATGAGAGATATGCAAATCACTTCTAGACTGGAATCTAATGAGACTCCTGAACCTGCCATTCCGATGGAATATTATGAGCACAAAAGTGATGAAAGTTCCACGGAGGATGACGAGGAAGCTCCTGTTAGGAGCAAGAGACAGAGGACTGCAAAGTCCTTTGGTGATGATTTCCTCGTGTACCTCGTGGATGACAACACTCCCAGTACCATTTCAGAAGCCTATGCATCACCAGATGCTGACTACTGGAAGGATGCGGTCCGTAGCGAGATGGATTCCATCTTGGCTAACGGGACATGGGAGATCACTGATCGTCCTTATGGTTGTCAACCATTGGGATGTAAGTGGGTGTTTAAAAAGAAGCTTAGGCCCGATGGTACTGTTAAGAAGTACAAGGCTAGGCTTGTGGCCAAGGGTTATACCCAGAAAGAGGAAGAATATTTCTTCGATACTTACTCACCTGTGGCTAGACTGACAACCATTCGAGTGTTACTCGCATTGGCTGCCTCGCATGGTCTTCTCGTCCATCAGATGGATGTTAAGACGGCTTTCCTTAACGGAGAGCTAGACGAGGAAATTTACATGCAACAGCCAGATGGCTTTGTAGTAATTGGTTAGGAAAGAAAGGTGTGCAAGCTATTGAAATCTTTGTATGGCCTAAAACAAGTGCCTAAGCAATGGCATGAGAAGTTCAATACAACTCTGACATCTGCTGGCTTTGTTGTTAACGAAGCTGACAAATGTGTATACTATCGCTATGGTGGGGGCGAAGGAGTTATACTGTGTCTGTATGTCGATGACATACTGATATTTGGGACCCACCTCAAATTCATTGAGGAGGTCAAGGTTTTTCTATCTCATAACTTTGAGATGAAAGACCTGCGCGTGGCTGATGTTATCTTGAACATCAAGCTACTGAGAGATAATGAGGGTGGGATTACACTTTTGCAATCCCACTATGTTGAGAAGATTTTGAGCCATTTTGGATATTTGGACTACAAACCTTCTGCAACACCATATGATCCTAGCGTGCGGATTCGAAAGTTCGAAGGCATGGCTGTAGATCAATTAAGATATTCTCAAGTGGTTGGTTCACTCATGTACCTAGCTTGTGCTACTCGGCCTGACATATCATTTGCTGTGTGCAAACTGAGCCGGTTTGTTTCCAATCCGGGAGTTGTGCACTGGCAAGCTGTTGGGCGAGTCATGCGTTATTTGCAAGGTACTGTGAACTATGGAATTCACTATTCTGGGTATCTGACGGTACTTGAGGGGTATAGTGATTTGAATTGGATATCTGATGTTGATGAGATGAAAGCCACAAGTGGGTATGTCTTCACACTTGGTGGTGGTGCTGTTTCCTGGAAGTCTTGCAAGCAGACGATCTTAACGAGATCGACTATGGAAGCAGAACTCACAGCATTAGACACATCATGCGTCAAAGCAGAATGGCTTCGAGAGCTTTTGATGGATTTGCCAGTGGTTGAACAGCTGGTCCCGGCTATCCTTATGAACTGTGACAATCAAACAGTGATTGCCAAGGCTAAGTGTTCAAAGGACAACCTGAAATCCACAAAGCACATAAGAAGAAGATTGAAATCTGTCAGAAAATCAAGAAACTCCGGAGTGACAGCGTTGGATTATATCTAGACTGTTAAAATCTGGCAGACCCTTTTACAAAAGGGCTATCACGGATTGTGATAGAAAATGCATCGAGGGAGATGGTCATGAGACCCACGTAAGTTTCCATGGGGGTAACCCAACCTATGTGATCGGAGATCCCGTGAATTAGGACCTGGGAAAACAATCCAGTGGTCAACTGAGGAGAGTATCCTTACTAAACCCACTCCGTTGGAGATGCAATACTCTCGTAATCTATAAGGCAGGCTGACTTTTCCAAAGCTTGTGTAAGCAAGATGCTATCCTATAGAGCATTCTTTGGAGGAACACACCTATGTGAACCCGACTGCTGGTCACAGTCTATGAGATTGGGTAATCTCTAGAAACTCATGAGAAGGACAGGAGTGTGACTAATATGCTCCACCCGTGGGATTTGCCTTCGGCAACCACATACCAAACGACAATTAGCGAAACCTCTGCATGCTAAACTGACAATTCAAGTCATAGTCCATTGTTCAGTTGTGAAGAAGTCTAATCCTGTTGCTCTAGGTGGAAGTTCAACTTAACAGTCTCCACTGAAAATTCTGGTATATCAAACATTGTTTGGAACAGTTGACAAACTTATGTACCTCGAGATCTGGTGGGGGATTGTTGGATTATGGATGGGCTTAGGCCCATATAAGACAATAATCCCTGGTTAATCTCTAAGGCCCATTTCGGTGCATGGCAAGTGGTGGGAAGTTTAGTAGCATACTGCTACAGTAAGAAGAGTGCGACCCCTTTATAAGGGTTGCTCTACCACATGCCATTGGGAGCTTGGGAATAGGAGCTGTACATGCGTGCTCCTCCTCCTCCGCCGCCCGCCTCGCCTCACCTCGTCACCGCGCGCGCGCGCCGTGGGTTGCGGGAATGAGCCGAGCCGAGCCTTATTTTTGTCGGTCAGGAATGGTTAATTAATTGTTGATTAATTAACGAGTTGCTAACGGAAGTGCCACTGTCCTAGCCCAGGCCCATCTACCTGACGGCCTATATAAGGAGGCGCTGGCTTGTGGAGTGAACCCTAACTCAGTTCACTCACTCCCTCCTGCACAACCCTAGCCGTCATCTACTGTTCCTCTCAGTGTGCTGCTTCCGGCGATCCCATCCCGACAACCGCGTGCACGATTGGTCGGGAGAGCAGGTGCCTCCGGAACCCTGTCGTTCGAGATCCTGCCCGGGAGAACGGCAATAAGGTTTTTGGGGAGCGTCTCGACGCTACTACTCCCGATTCGTCCCCATCTCCGTCGTCTTCGTCCTCCTCTGCTTCCACGGCATCGACCCCATGGCGAACGACGCCGCCGCCAAGAAGGCCACGGACGACGCTGAGGCTGCTGCTGCCGCCGCCGCGTTGGCTTGGCCAACCGGAGGGTATGATTTGTTCATCCCTCACTTATCCATTTATGTGCTTATTCATGTGCTAGCCGTATATGCTGTGTTCATAGATGTCTCGGTTCTATGTACTGTACGTGCTCACATGTTTAGGTATCGGTATGAGTTGCATACTGTGATTGCCATGTTTACTGTTTACTCATGGATTAATCTAATCGAAAAAGTGCTCATATTTCCATCAATCGTTGCCACGTTCTTTTTTTTGGGATCAAAATGCAACTATTGGATTACTTAGTGGACGGAGCTAAATTGTCCGCCACAAGACGTTGTACATTACTTACATTACATTGCCTGAATATAGCTCACACCCAACATTCAGAGCACATCCATATGGCTGCTAGAGAATGTGCTACTCGGTTACAGCTCCGATTACAAAATCTGAAAACAGTCATAAATATTTTTGTGCTAGGCAACTACTCCTTCAGTTCAGCTACCTTGAGGAGGTTTTCGCCCCACTTGGAGGTGCCTTTTCCTTGAAAAAAAGCTTGAATGTATTCATTAGTTTTGTTTCGAAGTGATATAATAATAAAGCTCATCAATACTTCTTGTTTTACCTTCTTCCCTGGTGTTATGTCTTTCTTGCCACCATTGCCATAACAACACTACTGTCTTCACTTTGGTCTCTTCCTCCAGAGAGATTATTTTGTTAACAACCTCTTTTGCAGATTGCTTGCTCTTCAGCTTTTCCCTTATTTCTTCCAGCCCCAATACTTGCCATAACCTGGTAATTTTCCTACATTTGAACAAGAGGTGACCACCGTCTTCTGGAATACAATCGTTGCCAAGTTTTTAACACTGTTTGGAATTATGAGATGCAAATATATGATTAGACTATTATGCTCAGGCAACAGCAAACTTCTGGAATATATCTACAAGACTAGTTCTTTTTTAGAACAATAGTACTACATTCAACTCCTTCTACAACTTACACCTACATGACCCAGAAAAACAGTTTATAACGTTCTTATGATTGCGAAAACACACCAGCTTTCTTTAGTATTACAAACCACCGTACAAGCCATATTGCTTTACAAAATATCAAAAATCAAATCACCAAACAGAAACAGAAGATCAGGAACACAACAACTGATATTTATTGTCCTCATCAACACGACTGGTCGGCAGACTTGGAGCTCCCTCCAACTCAATCAGCTATATATCAACACCTAGTGCTGCTATCAACAACCCAGAGTAAAATCACGAGTATGTCAAAAAAGGAATAGTAGTTGTGCGTGCAATGACAACAAGTTCAAACTGGTTAGATGAGAAATTCTTGCAGTGCATATGTGTGCATCACAATGATGCACAGGACGGGGGTTTTAACCTCCTTTTCTAAAAAATAAAGAAACCTGACACACTATCAAATTAGCATAAAGCACTTGAAGTATGTACTATGAATGCTATGAATGCTTGTCTTGAACTTGATATACAGGTATCTTTCTTGTCTACCATGCACATACATATTTTCAGCAAACAAAGCATAATACTGATTTTTTTACTCTGTTTCTCCAAAAGGAATATATACTCACAAGAAGGTGCTGAAGCATGCAAGTGTTGATCTCCTTTACTCAAGACGGCGGTCCAATCTCATAGCAAAATTTCTTCTCCGATGATTCATTCTTCAAAGAAGCTATGGAGATATATACATGGCTCCATTGTTCCATTACCACTTGACATTTCATCATTGCTCTTACGCTTCCTGTCGTGGTTTTGTCACGGCAGATGCCCTATTGAAAGGACTTAGTGATGAGGCCATCGCACAAAGGTGGAAGCTTAACGGGGTTGATCGGAAAGCGAGAGACACGAGTTTACCCTGGTTCAGCCCCTCACGATGGAGGTAAAAGCCTACGTCCTGCTTGATTGTTATTGCTTTGGATCTCGATTACAAGGATGCGGATTCGCTAACTTAGCTCTCGAGAGATTGCAAGTTAGTCTTTCTACCCTAGGCGCTCTCCTTTATATAACAGGTTGAGCCCTAGGCTTACATGAGAGTCCGGGTCATAGTATCAACCCGTATCCTACTCTTACTCTAGTTATCTTGTTCTCCAAGGTAAATCTTCTCGTCTGTTCCTTTCTTCACGAGCCGGCCCACATGTTGAGCCAGCCTATGCACTGGGTCTCTCTCCAGAGCCGGCCCATTATGAATCTTCAAGGCCCAACAGTGAGATAACCCACTGAGCCTCATGGCTCTATGGCCGGGTCATCTTCCTGCCGGGTCTCCACACTGGGAAATATCCCCAACATTAGCCCTCAGTTTGACTTGGATTTATCCGTGTTAAACTCCATCCTGAAAATCAAAGTAGAAGGAATAATTGTGAAGAATTTTAATCTCCGAATATGTTTCCTGAGTCGGCCTTTTCTGCATCCTTCCTATTTCCATCCTTTGCCTTCAAATATATTTCCCGGGTCAATCATTTTTGCCGGGTCATTCGCTTTCCTCAGACTTAGCACTTTCAACCTGCTTTTCTATATGACATCACAGTCCACTCCCGCAAAATCCGGGCATGGCATCACAACGCATCTTTGAATCAGATTGTGCTATCTTGTCAGGCGCGAAAATCGAGGCGCCCTCTTAGCCGAAAATTACTGCGCCACCTCGGGGTTCCACCCCGCCGCTTCGGTTTTACCCTGCCTATAAATAGGTCGGCGGCCCCTGGGGCTCATTTTTTACCTCTTCCGCTTCTTCACTCTTCTTCTTCCTCCCGCTCCCGACGCCGCCGTGCCAACTCGAGCTCGCCGTCCCCGAAAACAGCAACAACATCAACTGCAGCATCGTCGCCGGGACTCGTCAGAAACGCCGCGGCAGTGCTCACGATCTCAACACCTTCAAATCTCCTATTCTGCGGATCTGTAAGTACCTCATCCATCCCATTGCTTTGTTTGCCATAGTTGTTAGTTCGTCGGCGTTCTTTAGTGTTCTTCGTGAACGGCAGCTTGTAGATCTGAGATATCTATGAATCCTCGTTTGTTAGTTCGTAAAACTACTCCGCAATATTCCATCACTTTATAGATCTTTCGTATTACTCGGAATGAACCTCATTGCTGTTTGCCCCCATTCACCGAAACAGACCTAGGTGTTCTTTTCCTTTTCTAGCTATTTTTTAGATCCAAAAAATCTTGCAATCCGTTTGAAAACTGTTTGTAGACTCATAAACTACACCACATTTGTCACTTGTCAAAATCTGTGACTAGTAACTGCTTATTTATGCTGGCTTGAACTGTCTTGGTAGCCATAACCCGGTATAATACCGGTTTGCCATTTGTTTTGTGGTAACCCGGCAAACTTCTGAATTTTGCCGGCTTATACCATTTCCTACTTTCTTTGTAGCTGAATCCATGGCTCCAAAAACCAACAAGATTGTTAATTGGGCTAAGTCCAACATGTCAGAGCTCAGATTGCAGACTTTAGTAGATTCCGGGTTACTCCCAACCCAGGAGGAGATTGAATGGCGAGCCCCTGAGGAAGAAATCCATCCTCAGCGGACTCAAAATGAGATCGTTATATTTGGTCATCATTTGGACAGAGGTTTCCGTCCCCCGGGTTCCAAATTCTTCCGGGATGTACTTCACTTCTTTGCTATCAGGCCTCATGACTTGGGCCCCAACTCCATCCACAATTTGAGTCAGTTTCAAGTATTCTGCGAGGTTTATCTGCAGATTGAGCCGTCCATCAGCCTATTCCAGGAGTTCTTCTACCTTAATCATCAGACAGAGCATAAAGGTGGACCCAGCATAGAACTTGGCGGGGTCACTATTCAAAGGAGGAAGAACTTAGCCTTTCCAGAAGCGAAGCCGGCAAGCCATCCCAAAGGATGGTACAAATCTTGGTTTTATTGCAAGGACACCTCCCTAGAGCAACAGCACCAACTTCCGGGTTACAGGGTAGACCGGCTTGATGCTTCCACTACATTTCCGGGTTTCGCCTCCAGGGTTGAAAGGGAAGCTCTGCATCCCTTATACTCCAAAATCAATGCCTTGATCGCCCACGGCCTCACTGGTGTTGACTTGACCCGGACCTGGGTGAGCTGGCGAATTCAACCTCTCAACCTAAGAAACCGGCTCATGCATACATATTCAGGCGAGCTCGAAGACACATTACGGTTTAACCGGGTCGACCTCCAACAAAAAGATGTCATAAAATTTGCCAAGAAGCTTCTTGGCGAGACGAAGGATTCCATTGAGCTCGTGGGGCTAGCTCCCTTTTTCACGGGCAACCCAGCACCTGTGGTAAGCCGCCTTTCCTGTTTCCCCTCGCTTTGCTTACACTGCCTTGCCTTTGTTGTAAACTTACTAATCGGTCATTGTGCAGGAACATGCTGACTGGTGGAAAATTGAGCCTCAAGTTCCCACTCCTCCTCAAGAAGATAACGGAGAAGAGCCGGAAGATGAAGAAGAGCATGAGGTAGAACTTGACTCCCTTGGCCGTCTCTTTAACCAACTTGCTGATGCTGACTCTCCGTAGGAACAAGCTGAAACCAGTCAAGCCGGCGAGCCAGAGGTAACCCTGATCTCCTCAGATTCTGACTCAACAATACCTGTCCAAAAGAAATTCCGGGTTGCAGTCTGCAAAGTCCCGTTCTCGCATCCAGACGCTCACTTAGACCCATGCTTTCTTTTGAAAAAAACTCAGCATACTGGCACTTCGAAGCGGAAGACCCGGAGCTGCGAGGGAGAACTAAGCGGCGGGTTAACAAACGAGCCACCTACACAAAGGGCTCGGACCGAAGTCCCTCACAGCCCCACTCCTTCTCTCCCTCAAGCCAGTCATTTCAAAGAGCCATTACCACTGAATGACTCGGCCTATCTGACCTTCCCTTCCTCTGATGAGTCCAGCGCCACTCAAGCACCGGCTTTTAACATCATCCGCGGGTAAAAATTGACTACTTGTCTTTCAAATTTATACTTGTTTTATGTGTTGACCAAACAGTCTTTTCCTTTTTGCAGTGCTAAGGCCATCAAGAAGAAAACCGCAGCCGGGTCTTCCAACCCCCTAGTTGGAAACGAGGGCCTTTCTCAGAAGGCGCCGACTGATAACCCGGATATCCCAGATGACCCGGTCATCCCTGAAGACCCGCCGCGACAGGACACATCAATGAGCCACGCTCGCGCTTCTCCTTCCCTTGCTGATCAAGAGGAGGATATGACAGAAGAGCAGCCCATTGAGAAGGCTCAGGACAAGGTAGTGGCGACTGGTGAGAACCAGAACCCTCTACCAGAAACTTCCACCGCCCTAGTAAAAATCCCCGCCAAGGCTGAGTCGCCAATTAAAAATAAAGCGAAGGCGGCTCTTAATTTTCACTCATTTGAAGATCAAGATGTCAACTTGCTGCATCAAACTGTCTAGACCTGGCTGTCTGAGAGCCGGGATACTGAAATTGCGATGGTGACTTCTCTCAAGCGGAAGTATGAGGTAATTCCTGCCACCTGTCTTTATATATATACACATGCAGCCCCCAAGAGCCGCGGGTCATTATGAAATGATGACCAGGGACTTCTGTAAATTTACATTCATGTAATTGAACAATTGATAGCCCCCAAGAGCCGGCTCAACATCATATGACGGGCCGGGTCTCTGCATGTACTGATGAAATGAGTACACATTAGCCCCCAAGTGCCATGTTGAATGCCTGCATCTTCATGGGACTTGTTATGTTTAGAAGAGAGCTTGATAGATGTAGCCCCCAAGTGCCGGGTCGCCCCACCACGGCAGCTCGGGACTATCATGTATGTCTGTAACTTTGTAAAACTGTCATGCAGGACATGTTGAATCAAGCCGAGTCACAAGCGGCCGGCTTCCAAAAGGAAGTGAAAAAAGAGAAGAAACTTCGGGAAAAAGCTGAACGCTTATCTTCTAATTTTCACAAGTCCTTGCTCACCGTGACAGAGACCCTAAAGAAAGCCGAGGCGGCATTTGAAGAGGAGAAGGCCAGCCTGACCAAACGTGCTGAAGAGGCCAAAGCAAAACTTGAGCTTGTGACTCAAGAATTAGCCACCTTAAAGGGCCATATCACCACCATGTGCAATGCCATCTTTGGTAAGCCGAAAGGTTCACAAGTCTCCAAATGTACCGGCTTGACACGTCTCCAACGTATCTATAATTTTTTATCGTTCCATGTTATTATAGTATCAATCTTGGATGTTTTATATGCAATTATATGCCATTATATATCATTTTTTGGGACTAATCTATTAACCCAGTGCCCAGTGCCAGTTGCTATTTTCTGCTTGTTTTTGCCTTTTCAGAAAATCATTATCAAAAAGTGTCCAAACGAGAAAAAAACTTTAGATTAATTTTTTCTGGACCAGAAGAGACCCACGAAGCTTCAGGAGTAGACCAGAAGAGGCACAAGGAGGCGACAAGCCTGGAGGGTGTGCCCAGGGGGGTAGGCGCGCCCCCAGGCTTGTGGGCCCCTCATAGCCCCTCCTGACCTAATTCCAGCGCTATAAATTCCCAAATATTCCCAATATACCAAAAAGACAGAAGAGGAAACCTTTCCGCCGCCGCAAGCCTCTGTTCTTCCGCGATCCCATCTGGAGGTCTTTTCCGGTACTCTGCCGGAGGGGGAATCGATCACGGAGGGCTTCTTCATCAACCTTGCTGCCCTTCCGATGATGTGTGAGTAGTTTACCACAGACCTACGGGTCCATAGTTAGTAGCTAGATGGCTTCTTCTCTCTCTTTGATCTTCAATACTATGTTCTCCTCAATGTTCTTGGAGTTCTATTCGATGTAATCTTCTTTTGCGGTGTGTTTGTTGGGATCCGATGAATTGTGAGTTTATGATCAGATTATTCATGAGAAATATTTGTAACATCCCCATGTATTAAGCTACAGTGATCACCCTTTTGATAATGCCAAGTCACCATGATTAACAGTGCTTGATCATCATTTGGATCATATCTCATTTCAAATTCCAATTCAAATTGAAACTCAAATATGAAGTAAAAATAAAAGTTGTTCAAATTTGAAAACTAAAATGTTCATGATATTGCAAATAATCCAAAAGCAATTATAAAAATAAAATCAATGTTAGTTGAATCTTACATTCTTAAGAAGTTGGTCCCAATTCTCTCAACATGCAAAGTGATCACCTCAATGTCCTGTCCACATCAGCAAACCTGCCACATCAGCGTTTTATTAGTGGCTGACATGAGGGACCCACCAAAGTGCATGACAGCCACGTTAGCTTCAGTTACCAGCAGCAGGACCCACTAGAGGCTGACCACGGGCGTGTTTTCCTGATTCAGCCCAACCCATCTCCCCCTTTCCCCTGGATCGCGTCAGGCGCGGCGGCGGCAGCCAAGGGAATCACTCCGGTGCGGTGGCCAGTATCGCGGCTCCCACCCCCTCAGGCAGGAGCCCTCTCCTATGCGTGCTGCGCGGCTCCCCTCCGGCAGGACCGCCGGCCCTCTTCGTTCGGCGCGGCGCCCCTCCGGCAGTACCACCGGCGCCCTCCCATCTGCGTGCGCAGCAGCGCCCCTCCAGCAGGACCGCCGGCCCTCTACATGCGGCGCGGCGCGGCGCCCCTCCAGCAGGACGGCAGGCCCAGTCCCCCTCTGCGTGCGGCGTCGCGCCTCTCTGGCCGCGTTTCTCTTCTCGGTGTGCTCCCTGCCTCAGTTCCGCCCAAGATGCATCCGGCGTCGATGGAAAGGTCTAATTCGATCGCTTCCACCGGAATTGGACCGGCAGCTCACGTCCGGAGCTGGTACAGGGCTGGCTTCCCTCTGGTGGTCATGCCGTTCTCAGCAAGCGACTGCTGCCCATCCCGACGCCGTCTGTGGACTTGAAGGTACTGTGCTCTGTTCTTCACAAGATTATTTTCTTCTTTCTTATAATCCTATATATTCTTATGGAAAAGGCCCCTCTACAGCCCATTACTTCCAACGGCCCCGGTTATGATCAGGAGCGAACAACCTGCTTTTATTTTGTTGCCAACAGGCTGATTCTGAAAACCGAACTCCCTATAAATAAAAGAAAACAAAACAATTTCTATTGCAGGTCCCTAATTGATGTTTGGCGTTCCCTCTCCTAATAATGTTGGTGCCGGCGCTCCACTTCCTCTCCCCACCATCTCCACAAGAAACTGATGGATTTTTACCCTTTAAAGTCTGCTCCGCCTCACCTCATTTTTGTACCCATCGACCTCCAGTACTGGTGGGTTTCTCTGCCACAACACTCATACTGCTGCCGGTGAGTAACTCCCTCCCATCTCCTCCATATTCTCTATGCCATATTGCTGCCTGCATCACAAATTTGCACTGTCAGGCTTTACCCGCTCGATGACACCCAAGTAGTCATCTTCGTTCGTCTTCCCTCTCTGCCTACATAGACGCATTCGATTTCTGCCTCCTACTGGTACATAGTCTTTTCAACTAAACCTCGGTTGCTTTGCTAATTCCGGATTTTGTTTGCTCAATATCAATCTGAATTTAATTTTCCTTCATTGATGTAATTCTTTGCATGCGACGAGTAAACACAAACGCCTTGCATTCCCCCCTGTGTTAGATAGGTGTCTATATATATGTCGTATCCTGATTGTACGTTTTATATGTTCTAAAGAGAAGTTTCTCTGTCGACAATACTAATTCAGTGCCTCTGTTACCTTCAGTAAAGGTTAGCAACTTTTAAATATTAATCCCTTCGTATATCAGACTATTAACTTGACATGTCAAGCTTTTGGAGACAGCTCAAGATACAAACCTACTGCCCTCTCCAACTTCATCCAACATAAGTGCTCAGAGGTTACCAACCATTTCTCAAATTTATTATGACAAACATATTGACAAAATATTACATCCACATTTTCCAATCAATTTTATTCTAAATTATCTTCAGTACAATTGCAAAAAAGCCAAATGACTCCTCTGACTATACACCTCCAACTGATAATCAAACACCTATCAACATAAAAGAAAATGAATCCAGGTATGCTTCATAAAGCTACATGGTTATTTAACCACTCTGATCAACCTTATGCTTCCTGTCTGTAGTGCTTCATAAACCTCCATGCTTATTGCACTACTCTGATTAAACTTCCTTTCTCATCAGATCTGGAGCAAAAAGAAGAATAGATTTCACCGACGATGAGGGCAATAAATCTATCAGGTATGATAATACTCACGTGCCTATAATGCACATGGTTTATACATGCTCTCCTTTTATTGATCGGTTGGCTTGCCCCCTAAGAGAAGTATCTTATCTGAATGCAGCTCAAAGGAACATGACCATAGTCCTTCCAAAACATACAAGCAAGCAGTGGCGTAGTCAGGACCCAGGCAAGGGGGACCATGGCCTGGGGCGTGTGGCTGATATCCTTTGGTAACTATAGCAGTTTAAGTACTGTTGCTACTCTAGCACTAGCTGTTGGCCTGGGCGTGGCTCAGCGTTGCCTACGCCACTACAAGCAAGAGTATGTATTACTTCAAAAAATCTCACAAAAACAATGTTTTTCCTTCAAATATTTACAATGCCAGATATTCGCCTTACACAGCAATGCAGACAATAAAAATGCAGCAACCAACCATGAACAGCAGTAGTAAACCAAAGAAGCAGGCCAAATAGGTACTTCAATTTTTAATTCCAACTTTTCTATCTACCTATTTCTGTTACGTTCAGCTTTAACAATGCTATGTTTTGCAATACACACAGGAGAACTTCCACCGTGCTACGGACGAAAAATAACCTTCAATTCCTACGGCCAATTTTTCTTCTTCTTTTCATGCCCATTTTCCTGAGCTTCCATTGTCACCCAGAAATGTTCATCTGGGACACCTTTTGTTTCATGCAACAGTACTCTGTGACATTCGGTGCAACCACATGCATATGCATGGATATATTATAAACAAGACTCATGGCTTAAAATTTCCTACAAATATTTCCTAATTTCTACAGCTCAACTATGTATGTACTACTAGCGTTGTGCCAGTGTTTAAAAAAAGGCCAGACCATGTTCGATTCAAGGCCAGGGCACTATGCCTCAGAATAATTGGTCGCTACATGATGAAAATTTGTGCTTCGCCAGAATGGACCTGTGGGTGAACTTTTCGTTCGTGACCTTGCTTGCTGCTATGTCGTTCAATGATTATAGAATTTCTAAATACCACCACTTTGCTGCTACTGCCTCCAATTACTAACAACATGGTTCGGAACCATATCCAGTTCTACAGATTTCTTAGGAATGGTCAGAACCAGAAATTTAGACACATATAATGCTATTTTTCCTATGAAAATGTTATACATATATCAAATAATCAATTCAAGTGAATTTGTTACTTCATTTCCCCTCAACTGAATTTCATCCAAATTATTTCAACTAATTCCCGCAGCAACGCACGGGGAATTATGTAGTTAGTTAAATGACTCTAACATCATGAAACAGTACCAAAACATCTATATTTAATCCTTTTTCATTTAAATAAAATGCAAATGAAAACATCTGGACTACAAACCTTTTTATGGCAGTGCTAGATACTGCACTATATTTGTGTGACTAAGTCACCTATTTTACAAAAGTGAAATGCTGGCCACACATTTTACTAAACAGAAACTATAAAAGAAAAACAGAGAAAATTAAAAGAAAAGAGAAAATGGGGCACTGTGCACTTGGGTCTAGCACCCCACAGTGCGGCCCGACCCATCATCCCTGGCCTTTTCCTCTACCTCTCGCCAGGCAGAGGCCATGGCGCTGGCCGAGCGCGCACACGCCGTCCACGCGACGGATGTCGTCGTGTCGGTCATCCCGCGACTCCTCTGGATGGATAAGGACCCCACCTCGTCCCCCAGCAAACCCTAGCACGCCCACTTGCCCTCTTCTCACCCCTCTCCCTCTCGTACGAGCTCGCCCGAGCCCACCTTCGCCGCGCTGTCGTCGTCACCGCGGCCAGTGGGCTCCCCGAGCCGCGCGGGCAAGTCCAGGAGCTCCACCGCGCACCTCCACGTCGTCTCCGCCCTCAAGCCCGAGCCGGGAAGCCGTCAAGCGCCGCCATCGGCCCGTTCCCCTCCGCTCGGTCGCTGCCATTCGTCGTCATTGCCGTCGCCTCTTGACCACCCCGACTCCCTCGACTTTGCCATCGAGCTCAATGTGAGCAACTGCCCCATCCCACCTCTTCCTCCCCGTCGATTCGAGCCGTAGGCTCGATCCCGTCACGACCGATGTTCTGCTGCCGCCAAGACCTCGTCGCCGGCCATGCTTCCGGCCCCCCTGCTCGAGCCGCTAGCACCAACAGATGCGCCTCGTCGCGCCGGTCCTCTGAGTACTCGCGCCGCTCCGTTTGGCCGCCCGTAGCTCGCTCCCGCACCGCTGCCGCACCTCACCGTGCTCCGGCCGCCGCCTAGCCCCGCCGCTAGCTCACCCCGACCACCCCACGGCCTCCCGCGGCCACCCCTGGATGTGCGCGAGCGCGGGCGCCCCGCTGGTGCATCTGGTTCGTCCAGCCGCCACCCCTAGCGAGCTCCTACCCATCGCCGCCGCCTCTGTACGTCGTCGCCGGCGCGCGCGCGACCAAGTCAACCGGCCCGGGTCACTGTAGCTGGGCCCTGGCTGTCAGCTAGTTAGATTAGGGCCTAACCCCTAATTAGTACTAACCCACTGACCCTAATAGCCACTGACAACGGGCCCCACCGCAAATAACCCTTCAGTTATTACATGTGACGCTGACATGTGGGTCCCGTGTACTGTAGCGCTTAATTAACTCTAATTAAGTCCCTGTGACACTGACAGTGGGGCCCCACCACTAATTAAACTAAATTAAATAGGTTAATTAACCTCTGTGCCAATGACACCTGGGCCCTACCATCACTGTTCACCCTTTGACCTGGTCAATGTTGACTGCTGAGTCAGCAGTTGACTGGCCCCACATGTCATTGACTGTGGCTGGCTGAGTCTGTGTAATAAAAGTATTTCACTGTTATAATTCGAATTTAATAATTAAATTAAATTCCAAAAATTTCAGAAAATGATTAAAACTTTGAAAAATCATATAAAATAAACCGTAACTCGGATGAAAATAATTTATATATGAAAAACGATCAGAAAAATATGACGAATCCGAATATCCTACCCACATACCTGCCACACCCCTCTAACATACTGAACATGGAACTTTTTGCCCGTATTCGATAGATGAATAGTGCATAATCTTGTTAAAATAAATCCAAATAATTTCCTATAACATCTAAAGTAGCTACAGATGCAATATATCATCCCTGCGTATCGTTTAGGCATGTCATGCATAGTGATCGCATTTGAATGCTTGTATTTATCTGTTTCCTCCCCCTCTTCTCTCCGGTAGACCCCGAGACCGACGTTGCCCCCGAGGACTGCTACGTCACCGACGATCCTTCTTCCCACTTCAGCAGAGCTTCCAGGCAAGCAAAACCCCCTTGATCATCAGATATCGCCCACTCCTCTCTTATTCTTGCATTAGTATTGCTTCTGTTGTTGCTCCGATAGCTCCTATTCTGATGCATAGCCTGATTTCGTCGCCTGCTATTGATACCTACCTGTTGTCCCATGATGCTTGGTTAGATATGCTGTTGATCCATCTGTGGCCCTTCACCCTTGTCCGTTTGCCATGCTTATTGTCGGGCCGTGATCAGTCTGGGTGATGATCATGGAAATGTTTACTTATTGCAATACTTTAAAACTGTAAAGTAGGGCCGGCTCCAAGAGTGCCTGCGAGAGAATGATATTAAAGACGGGTCGGCTCCAAGAGCACCCGCGAGCCGTGTATTACCAAGTCGGAGCGACAGGGATCCTGTTCGTCTTCGCGAGTTACTAAACACGCCTAACGGATTTGGGTATTTGATCTGAGTTGGCCGCTGGCCTATACGCACTACCACCACATGGGATAATGGTTATGGGACCCTCGGCGCCGTATGTATTAGCCGAAAGCTTTGTCAGACGTCCAGTTCAGCATTGCAGCACGGCTGATAGCAGATACCCACAGTCACATCGTGGTGAGGCTGGCCCTGCACGCAAGGACCCGGAGTGCAAAGGGCGATGGGCCCAAGACCCCTAAGCACTTAGGATGTAGACCGGCGGGGACCTCTCTGCTGAGCCTAGGTAGGACTACGTCGTGTCGATCAGCCGAGGCCGGGCATGACCCAGAAAAGTGTGTCCGACCAGAGTTAATCGAGCGTGTTGGGTAACAGTAGTGCACCCCTGCAGGGAAGTTATCTATTCGAATAGCCATGTCCACGGTAACAGGACGCTCGGAGTTGTATCCTGATCTGCTACAACTACAAATGGATACTGATACAATGATAAACTGTTACTACTGCTCTCGGGATCACTTTCTCGCAGGGTAGTCAAGGAAGGATCTCAGGGCATTACTAAATATAACTGCTATTATGTGTTACTATACTCTACTCTCTTCTGATGCTGCAAGAATGGTTCAAGATGCTAGTCTTCGATAGGCTAGGCCTCTCCCCCTCTGTTCCAACATTTCAGCAGTTTAGTCCAAAGATATAGCCCCATTTCCTTGATACCGATGCATATTTAGTATAGTTCTGATGTCAGTCTTGCGAGTACTTTGGATGAGTACTCACGGTTGCTGTGCTACTTCTTTTTTTCCCATACCCGGTTGCTGCGATCAGACGACGGAGCCCAGGAGTAGGAGATCCCAGGAGGCTACTACTACTACGTTGAGCCCGCCGACCAGGAGTAGTTCGGAGGCCTTAGGCAGGAGGCCTTCGCCTTTTCGATCAGTATCGCTGTTTGTGCTAGCCTTCCTAAGGCACCCTTGTTTAACTTTGTGTCTGTACTCAGATACTGTTGTTGTTTCCGCTAACGCTTGTTCTCGAGCTTATGTATTCGAGCCCTCGAGGCCCCTGGCTTGTAATATAAAGCTTGTATTATTTTATTTTGTGTTTAGAGTTGTGTTGTGATATCTTCCCGTGAGTCTCTGATCTCGATCGTGTGCATTTGCGCGTATGATTAGTGCACGATTGAGTCGGGGCCGTCACAAGTTGGTATCAGAGCCGACTGCCTATAGGAACCCCCCTTCCAACTCCTTGGCCGAAGTTGAGTCTAGTCTCCAAAAACTATTTTACTAACATGGCTGTGTGGCTTACGGGCCCACGTCGCCAATGGATGGGATTAGGATCTTTTATTCTTCTTTCTTACTCTGGGAACTCTGATCTCTCTTCTTTTCGGGTTAAAGATTTTACTAACACCAACATTAGGTTCTCATGATCACATCCACCCGGAGATTTATATCAACCTTCTCTAAATTGTGGACCAGGATCTGCTTCACAGTGTTCACGGCCCGCAGGATCCTTTTATCGAGGGCACCCTACGTTGTCATTTGCAGATTCCTTGCTCCAATAGTTTTCTCCGACATTGGTGTAGCCTTTGCTATGTCTCGTTGTTGTATTCCCCACCGCGTGCCTGCGCGCCGCCTAGTTTGTCTAACTGCGTGCGTTTCCGAACTCCTACTGCCGTTGGTATCCAACTCCGTGCATAGAATTGTATGTCTTTAGCGACTACTAATATGTATCTAATGCCTTCTTGTTCATTACCCATGTTACATCATGAATGACCTCTTGCACTGTAGTTGTTCTTGCTAAACTGCCCATGTTGTTTTAGCAGGATGGCTGGCGATCCTCCACCTCCACCCTATATTGCCGCTATGATGCAGCAGTTTGAACTGAACCGTCATCTCAACGAAAGTCTGGTGAACCGTTTGGAACGCAACGATGCTCGTCAGGAGCCTGGTCCGGTCTCACTACAGGATTTCGCGCGTCTCAACCCATCCACCTTCCGTAACTCATCTAATCCTATGGATGCTGATGATTGGCTCCGTGATGTCGCCTTTCAGATGGAGTCGGCTAATGTTGTCCCTGCCAGTTACGTCACCTATGCGACGTATCACCTGAGGGGTTCAGCTGCTCAATGGTGGGAAAGTCACAGGCGTATGCTGCCTGCTGGAACTGTAACTACTTGGCAGGAATTTCAATCAGCCTTCCATGCACGACACATTCCTCAAGGTCTGATCGACCAGAAGAAGAAGGAATTCCGCAAACTCACACAGGGTAAAATGACTATGGATGAATATCAGAGGAAATTCCTTGATTTATCCCGCTATGCTGAGGATGACGTCTGCACCGATGCTCGTAAGCAGGAGAAATTTCATGAAGGACTGCGTCCTGATATAAAGCTCGCACTTGTTGTCCATGATTGCCCGGACTTTGCAACGCTTGTCAGCCAAGCTTTCCGAGTTGAGACTGGTCTGAATGAGTACCAGGAGTCACTCAAGCGCACTCGCGACGTTGGCTCGTCTTCGGGTCAGCCTGCTCAGAAACGTCAAGTCCGGATCCCACACAATGTCTATCACCGACCTGCTCCAACACCAAGGCCTTCTTATGTTGCACCTCGTCTGCCTTCGCCGCTGAGACAGCTCAGAGTTCAGCCCAATGTTGTGGTCCCTCCTTGTCTGCCCGCACCGCCAAGACAACCCAGTGCTCAAAATAGATAGCCCAATACTATGGCTCCTCGCCCCGCACGTGGAGTCTGTCGTAAATGTGGACTGCCAGGTCATCATTCCAGGTTTTGCACACGGAGCCAAAATGTCAGACCGACTGCCGTTGTACTTGGCCATGTCAACCATGTTAATGCTGAAGAAGCTCGTGAGGCCCCAAAAATTGTGATGGGTACCCTTCGCGTTAATTCAATACCAGCCTTTGTTCTCTTTGATTCAGGAGCATCGCATGCCTTCGTGTCCCTACAATTTGCTCAGTTACATGAGTTGGACATGGAGAAATTACCCACTCCTTTAGCGGTTCAATCCCCGGGATCCAAGTGGCAAACCACGATGGTAAGCCCCCACAACCAACTCGAAATTGGAGGTCTAGTTTTCCCTGCTTCTCTAATTGTGCTCGAACCTTCCAACATTGATGTCATTCTCGGTATGGACTGGTTGACAGCTCATAAAGCCTTAATAGACTGTGCCGCCAAGACAGTCCAGCTCACACACCCTTCCGGTCAGACAATCAACTATTCAGCTCAGATAATTCAGAATGCCGAGAGCCAGATATATGCTCTGAATGCATTGAATGCTTCGCCTCTTGAAGGAATAGAGAACGTTCCAGTTGTTCGTGACTTGCAAGATGTCTTTCCAGAGGAACTCCCAGGAGTACCACCTGCCAGGGCTGTCGAGTTTGTCATCGATTTAAAACCAGGCACTACCCCTATTGCTAAGCGTCCCTATAAGATGCCACCGCATGAACTCCTTGAACTTAAGGAGGAAATCGACAAGTCACTTCAAAAGGGTTTCATCCGCCCCAATTCTTCTGCTTGGGGAGCACCTTCGCTCTTTGTTAAGAAGAAGGATGGAACAAATCGGTTGGTTCAAGATTACCGACCTATCAACCAAGCAACAATTCAGAACAAGTATCCGCTTCCCAGAATCAATGATCTGTATGATCAACTTGCTGGTTCCTCAGTATTCTCTAAACTTGATTTGAGATTGGGATACCACCAGATCCGGGTTTGTAAAGAGGATATTTTGAAGACAGCCTTCGTTACTCGCTATGGTTCTTACGAGTACACTGTCATGTCCTTTGGCTTAACCAATGCTCCAGCAACCTTCTCCCGACTGATGAACTACATCTTCATGGATTACCTCGACAAATTCGTCGTGGTTTATCTGGATGATATCCTTATATATTCGAAGAATGAAGAAGAACATGCCGAACATCTTCGGCTTGTACTGGAGAAGCTGCGTGAACATCAACTGTATGCCAAGTATTCCAAGTGTGAATTCTGGTTATCTGAAGTGACATATCTTGGCCACGTGATTTCCAAAGATGGCATTGCTGTTAATCCAGAACGAGTTCAGGCTATTCTTGACTGGACTCCTCCGAAGAATGTCAAGCAAGTCAGGAGTTTCCTCGGACTCGCCAGCTATTGCCGCCGTTTTGTCGAGAACTTCTCCAAGATTGCCAAGCCTCTGACTGATCTGCTTCACAAAGGCGTTAAATTTGAGTGGACAGAAAAATGTCAGGAAAGTTTTCAAACACTCAAAGATAAGCTAACATCTGCACCAGTGCTTGCTCCTCCAGATTCTCGCAAGGACTTTGTGATCTACTGTGACGCGTCTCGTCAAGGATTAGGCTGTGTCCTAATGCAAGAGCGCAAGGTAATTGCTTATGGCTCTCGACAGTTGCGTCCTAATGAAGAGAACTATCCAACGCATGATCTCGAACTTGCAGCAGTTATTTATGCATTGAAGTTATGGCGACATTACCTACTTGGTAATCGTTGCGAGATCTACACGGACCATCAAAGTTTAAAGTACTTGTTCACTCAACCATCTCTGAATCTCCGTCAGCAAAGATGGATGGAGGCCATTACGAACTATGATTTGGGTATTTCTTATACCCCTGGCAAGGCTAATGTAATGGCTGATGCTTTGAGCCGTAAATCCTACTGTTGTGAACTTGAGGTTCAACTATAGCAACCACTTCTGTATGAAGAGCTTCGAAAGCTGAACATCGAGATAGTTCCTCAAGGATATCTAAATACCTTGGTTGTTGAACCATACCTCGAGCGCAACATCAAGACAAGGCAGAAATATGACTCTGAAGTCGAGAAGATTAAGAAATACCTCTCCAAGGGAAATTCTTCATTCTACCATGTTGATAATGATGGTGCCTTGTTCTTCAAAGGCCGCCTAGTGGTCCCCAGAAAGCACAATTTGGACTCACGCTCGGATGTCATGAAAGAAGCACATGACACACCTTTGTCTATTCATCCGGGAAGTACTAAGATGTACCAGGACATTCGTCAACGGTACTGGTGGCCTGATATGAAGCGGGACATTGCTCGCTATGTTGCTGAGTGTGACGTTTGCCGTCGCATCAAAGCAGAACATCAAAGACCTGCTGGAACTCTGCAACCCCTTGATATTCCTGAATGGAAATGGGACAAAGTTGAAATGGATTTCATTACTGGATTTCCCAGATCGCAGAAGGGTCATGATGCTATTTTTGTCGTCATTGACCGATTTTCAAAGATTGCTCACTTTCTGCCAGTCAAGGAGACAATCACTGCTAGCCAGTTAGCAGACTTGTATGTTTCCAGAATCATGTCACTCCACGGTGTTCCGTTGGAGATCAGTTCAGATCATGGCAGCCTCTTTACCTCCAGATTTTGGAATAGTTTCCAAGAAGCTATGGGAACTCATCTGTCCTTCAGAACCGCCTTTCACCCCCAGTCCCAGGGACAAGTTGAACGAGTCAATCAAGTGCTTGAAGATATGCTTCGAGCTTGTGTCATCTCATTCGGTAAGAAATGGGAGGAATCTCTCCCGTATGCCGAATTCTCTTACAACAATAGCTATCAGGCTAGTTTGACGATGGCACCCTTTGAAGTTCTATATGGACATAAGTGTCGAACTCCTCTGAATTGGTCAGAAACTGGGGAACTGTCACTCTTCGGTCCGGATATTATCCAACAAGCTGAAGAACAAGTCCGCATTGTCCGTGAACATTTGAAAACTGCTCAGTCTCGTCAGAAGAGCAATTATGACCGAAAACACCAGGTAATGGTCTATCAACCTGGCGAACAAGCTTACCTCCGTGTCACTCCGATGAAGGGCACTCACCGCTTCGGAATCAAGGGCAAGTTAGCTACTCGCTACATTGGCTCATTCCGTATTCTCGCCAGACGTGGAGAAGTGGCATATCAATTGGAGTTACCACCGAATCTTTCGCAGGTTCATGATGTCTTCCATGTGTCGCAACTCCGTCGCTGCTTCAAGGATCCGATCCGAGCAGTGGATCATGAAGTGCTTGAATTGCAAGAGGATCTATCTTATCAAGAGTATCCGATCCGCGTTCTTGATCAAGCTGAACGTCGAACCCGTCAGAAGGCAATCAAGTTCCTTAAAGTTCAGTGGCCGAATCATTCTGAAGATGAAGCCACTTGGGAACGCGAAGATCATCTTCGTGAAGAATACCCCGCTCTCTTTCAGCCTACCTCTTAATTCTCGAAACGAGAATTTCTTTTAGAGGAGGAGAATTGTAACATCCCCATGTATTAAGCTATAGTGATCACCCTTTTGATAATGCCAAGTCACCATGATTAACAGTGCTTGATCATCATTTGGATCATATCTCATTTCAAATTCCAATTCAAATTGAAACTCAAATATGAAGTAAAAATAAAAGTTGTTCAAATTTGAAAACTAAAATGTTCATGATATTGCAAATAATCCAAAAGCAATTATAAAAATAAAATCAATGTTAGTTGAATTAGTTAAATGAGTCTAACATCATGAAACAATACCAAAACATCTATATTTAATCCTTTTTCATTTAAATAAAATGCAAATGAAAACATCTGGACTACAAACCTTTTTATGGCAGTGCTAGATACTGCACTGTATTTGTGTGACTAAGTCACCTATTTTACAAAAGTGAAATGGTGGCCACACATTTTACTAAACAGAAACTATAAAAGAAAAACAGAGAAAATTAAAAGAAAAGAGAAAATGGGGCACTGTGCATTTGGGTCTAGCACCCCACAGTGCGGCCCGGCCCATCATCCCCGGCCTTTTCCTCTACCTCTCGCTAGGCAGAGGCCATGGCGCTGGCCGAGCACGCACACGCCGTCCACGCGACGGATGTCGTCGTGTCGGTCATCCCGTGACTCCTCTGGATGGAAAAGGACCCCCACCTCGTCCCCCAGCAAACCCTAGCACGCCCACTTGCCCTCTTATCACCCCTCTCCCTCTCGTACGAGCTCGCCTGAGCCCACCTTCGTCGCGCCATCGTCGTCACCACGGCCAGTAGCCTCCCCGATCCGCGCGGGCAAATTCAGGAGCTCCACCGAGCACCTCCACGTCGTCTCCGCCCTCAAGCCCGAGCCGGGAAGCCGTCAAGCGCCGCCATCGGCCCGTTCCCCTCCGCTCGGTCGCCGCCATTCGCCGTCATTGCCGTCGCCTCTTGACCACCCCGACTCCCTCGACTTTGCCATCGAGCTCAATGTGAGCAACTGCCCCATCCCACCTCTTCCTCCCCGTCGATTTGAGCCGTAGGCTCGATCCCGTCACGGCCGACGTTCTGCTGCCACCAAGACCTCGTCGCTGGCCATGCTTCCGCCCCCCCGGCTCGAACCGCTAGCACCAACAGATGCGCCTCGTCGCGCCGGTCCTCTGAGTACTCGCGCCGCTCCGTTTGGCCGCCCGTAGCTCGCTCCCGCACCGCTGCTGCACCTGACCGTGCTCCGGCCGCTGCCTAGCCCCGCCGCTAGCTCACCCCGACCACCCCACGGCCTCCCGCGGCAACCCCTGGATGCGCGCGAGCGCGGGCGCCCCGCTGGTGCCTCTGGTTCGTCCAGCCGCCGCCCCTAACGAGCTCCTGCCCATCGCCGCCGCCTCTGTACGTCGTCGCCGGCACGCGCGCGACCAAGTCAACCGGCCCGGGTCACTGTAGTTGGGCCCTGGCCATCAGCTAGTTAGATTAGGGCCTAACCCCTAATTAGTACTAACCCACTGACCCTAATAGCCACTGACAACGGGCCCCACCGCAAATAACCCTTCAGTTATTACATGTGACGCTGACATGTTGGTCCCGTGTACTGCAGCGCTTAATTAACTCTTATTAAGTCCCTGTGACACTGACGGTGGGGCCCCCACCACTAATTAAACTAAATTAAATAGGTTAATTAACCTCTGTGTCAATGACACCTGGGCCCTACCATCACTGTTCACCCTTTGACCTGGTCAATGTTGACTGCTGAGTCCGCAGTTGACTGGCCCCACATGTCATTGACTGTGGCTGGCTGAGTCTGTGTAATAAAAGTATTTCACTGTTATAATTCAGATTTAATAATTAAATTAAATTCCAGAAATTTCAGAAAATGATTAAAACTTTGAAAAATCATATAAAATAAACCGTAACTCAGATGAAAATAATTTATATATGAAAAACGATCAGAAAAATATGAGGAATCCGAATATCCTACCCACATACCTACCACACCCCTCTAACATACTGAACATGGAACTTTTTGCCCGTATTCGATAGATGAATAGTGCATAACCTTGTTAAAATAAATCCAAATAATTTCCTAAAACATCTAAAGTAGCTAGAGATGCAATATATCACCCCTGCGTATCGTTTAGGCATGTCATGCATAGTGATCGCATTTGAATGCTTGTATTTATCTGTTTCCTCCCCCTCTTCTCTCCGGTAGACCCCGAGACCGACGTTGCCCCCGAGGACTGCTACGTCACCGACAATCCTTCTCCCCACTTCAGCAGAGCTTCCAGGCAAGCAAAACCCCCTTGATCATCAGATATCGCCCACTCCTTCTCTCTTATTCTTGCATTAGTATTGCTTCTGTTGTTGCTCCGATAGCTCCTATTCTGATGCATAGCCTGATTTCGTCGCCTGCTGTTGATACCTACCTGTTGTCCCATGATGCTTGGTTAGATATGTTGTTGATCCATCAGTGGCCCTTCACCCTTGTCCGTTTGCCATGCTTATTGTCGGGCCGTGATCACTCTGGGTGATGATCATGGAAATGTTTACTTATTGCAATACTTTAAAACTGTAAAGTCGGGCCGGCTCCAAGAGTGCCCGCGAGAGAATGATATTAAAGACGGGTCGGCTCCAAGAGCACCCGCGAGCCATGTATTACCAAGTCGGAGCGACAGGGATCCTGTCCGTCTTCGCGAGTTACTAAACACGCCTAACCGATTTGGGTATTTGATCTGAGTTGGCCCCTGGCCTATACGCAGTACCACCACGTGGGATAATGGTTATGGGAGCCTCAGTGCCGTATGTATCAGCCGAAAGCTTTGTCAGACGTCCAGTTCAGCATTGCGGCACGGCTGACAGCAGATACCCACAGTCACATCGTGGTGAGGCTGGCCCTGCACGCAACGACCCGGAGTGCAAAGGGCGATGGGCCCAAGACCCCTGAGCACTTAGGATGTAGAACGGCATGGACCTCTCTGCTGAGCCTAGGTAGGACTACGTCGTGTCGATCAGCCGAGGCCGGGCATGACCCGGAAAAGTGTGTCCGGCCAGAGTTAATCGAGCGTGTTGGGTAACAGTAGTGCACCCCTGCAGGGAAGTTATCTATTCGAATAGCTGTGTCGACGGTAACAGGACGCTCGGAGTTGTATCCTGATCTGCTACAACTACAAATGGATACTGATACAATGATAAATTGTTACTACTGCTCTTGGGATCACTTTCTCGCAGGGTAGTCGAGGAAGGATCTGAGGGCATTACTAAATATAACTGCTATTATGTGTTACTATACTCTACTCTCTTCTGATGCTGCAAGAATGCTTCAAGATGCTAGTCTTCGATAGGCTAGGCCTCTCCCCCTCTGTTCCAGCATTTCTGCAGTTTAGTCCAAAGATATAGCCCCATTCCCTTGATACCGATGCATATTTAGTATAGTTCTGATGTCAGTCTTGCGAGTACTTTGGATGAGTACTCACGGTTGCTGTGCTACTTCTTTTTTTCCCATACCCGGTTGCTGCGATCAGACGACGGAGCCCAGGAGCGGGAGATCCCAGGAGGCTACTACTACTACGTTGAGCCCGCCGACCAGGAGTAGTTCGGAGGCCCTAGGCAGGAGGCCTTCGCCTTTTCGATCAGTGTCGCTGTTTGTGCTAGCCTTCCTAAGGCACCCATGTTTAACTTTGTGTCTGTACTCAGATACTGTTATTGTTTCCGCTAATGCTTGTTCTCGAGCTTATGTATTCGAGCCCTCGAGGCCCCTGGCTTGTAATATAAAGCTTGTATTATTTTATTTTGTGTTTAGAGTTGTGTTGTGATATCTTCCCGTGAGTCTCTGATCTCGATCGTGTGCATTTGCGCGTATGATTAGTGCACGATTGAGTCGGGTGCGTCACAATATTTGAGTCTTGTCTAAAATCTTTTATGCATGATTATCATAGCTTTGTATTTTTCTCTGATCTGTCGATTTGGTTTGGCCAACTAGATTGGTTTATCTTGCAATGGGAGAGGTGCTTTGTGATGGGTTCAATCTTGCGGTGCTCAATCCCAGTGACAGAAAGGGGCATGACACGTATTTGTATTGTTGCCATTAAGGACAAAAAGATGGGGTTTAATCATATTGCTTGAGTTTACTTTGTCTACATCATGTCATCTTGCTTAAGGCGTTACTCTGTTTCATACTTAATACCCTAGATGCATGCTGGATAGCGGTCGATGGGTGGAGTAATAGTAGTAGATGCAGGCAGGAGTTGATCTACTTGTCTCGGACGTGATGCCTATAGACATGATCATTGCCTTGAATTCGTCATAATTATTTGCTTTTCTATCAATTGCCCAACAGTAATTTGTTTACCCACCGTATGCTATGTGTTCGAGAGAGAAGCCTCTAGTGAAAACTATGGCCCCCGGGTCTACTTTATCATATATAAAAAACCTAAAAATACCTTGCTGCAATTTATTTACTTTTATTTTATTTAGTATTTTAGTTTATCTATCTATCACTATCAGAATTAATCCTTGCAAATAACCGCTAAGAGGATTGACAACCCTCTTATTTGCGTTGGGTGCAAGTGTTTGCTTTTGTGTGTGCAGGTGCGCTTAACGGAATTTTGCTTGGTTCTCCTACTGGATTGATAACCTTGGTTCTTAACTGAGGAAATACTTATCTCTACTATACTGCATCATCCTCTCCTCTTCGGGGAAATACCAACACAGTCTACAAGTAGCAGGAAGAATTTCCGGCGCCGTTGCCGGGGAGACATCATCAAAATTACCAAGTACCTTCGCACAAACTATCATCCACTTGCATTTATTTTATTTGCCTTTTTATTTGCATTTGCCTCTCGTTTTCATCTCCCCCACTTCTAATTTTTTTTTACAGAAACACAAAAATATTTCTATTTGCTTGTTTGCTAGTTTGCTTGCTTCGTCGCGATGTCTCAAGAAAATACAAAATTGTGTGACTTTTCCAATACTAATAATAATGATTTTGTTAGTACTCCTATTGCTCCTCCCGCCACTAGTGTGGAGTCATGTGACATTAATGCTGCTTTGCTCAATCTTGTTATGAAAGAACAATTTTCTGGTAGTCCTAATGAAGATGCTGCATCCCATCTAAATACTTTCGTTGAGCTTTGTGATATACAAAAGAAAAAAGATGTGGATAATGATATTGTCAAATTAAAATTATTTTCGTTCTCACTACGAGATCGTGCTAAAACTTGGTTTTCATCCTTGCCTAGAAATAGTATTGATTCTTGGGATAGTGTAAGGATGCTTTTATTACCAAGTATTTTCCTCCCGGTAAGATTATTTGTTTAAGGAATCAAATTATGAATTGTAAGCAACTTGAGCATGAACATGTTGCACAATATTGGAAGAGAATGAAATTAATGATAAGAAATTTCCCAACTCATGGCTTAAATCTATGGATGATTATACAATTTTTTTTTGCGGGACTAAACTTTGTTTCTAGAAATTTGCTAGACTCTGCCGCAGGTGGTACTTTTATGGTAATTACATTGGGAGAAGCTACAAAACTTCTGGACAATATTATGACAAATTATTCTCAATGGCACACTGAACGAACTCCAACTGGTAAGTAGGTAAATTCTGTTGAAGAAATTAATACTTTGAGTGATAAGATGGATGCTCTTATGAAATTGGTTGCTAGTAAAAATGCTCAAATTGATCCTAATGATGTGCCATTGTCTACCTTGATTGAGCAAAATAATGATGCTATTGATGTGAATTTTGTCTCTAGAAATAATTTCAACAACAATGCTTATAGGGGTAATTTCAATCCTAGACCGTTTCCTGGAAATTCCTCTAATAATTATGGTAATTCCTATGGTAATCCATATAATAATAATAATAATAATAATAATAATAGGATTCCCTCTGATCTTGAAAGTAATATTAAAGAATTTATTAATTCGCAAAAGAATTTCAATGCTATGATAGAAGAAAAATTGAATAGAGTTGATGAATTGGCTAGGAACATGGATAGAATTGCTCATGATGTGGAAATTCTCAAAACTAAAATTTTGCCACCCAAGCATGATATAAATGAGTCTATTAAAGCTATCTATGTCTCCATTAATGAAAGTAAAGAAAGGACCGCTAGGTTGAGAGCTAAGCGAGAATTCCTAGAAAAAGCGATTCCACCCGGTTTCTATCGTAGTAATGATGAAGATATTAAAATGATTGGTGTCACTCCTATTGAATCATTATTTAGTAACATAAAACTTGATGAAAAAGGGACTGAAGAAGAGTCAACTTTAGATAGAAGGAGTCCCAATTGCTTGGTGGGTGATAATCTTAAAGATAAAAATGAAGAAAGTGGGTTTGGAGAGGTCAAAACTTTAAATAGTAATGCACCCACTACTTTGGATTACAAGGACTTTAATTATGATAGTTGTTCTTTGATTGAGTGTATTTCCTTGTTGCAATCCATGATTAATTCACCAAATGCATATGAACAAAATAAAGCTTTCACTTAACATATTGTAGATGCCATGATGAAAGCACATGAAGAAAAACTTGAGTTGGAAGTTTCAATTCCTAGAAAATTACAAGATGAATGGGAACCTACTATTAAATTCAAAATTAAAGATGATGAATGTAATGCTTTATGTGATCTTGGTGCTAGCGTTTCCACTATACCAAAATCTTTGTGTGATGTGCTAGGTCTCACCGACATGGATCCTTGTTCCCTTAATTTGCATCTTGCGGATTCCACTATTAAAAAGCCATTGGGTAGAATAAATGATGTGCTTATTATTGCAAATAGAAATTATGTTCCGGTGGACTTTATTGTTCTTGATATTGAATGCAATCCTTCTTGCCCCATAATACTTGGTAGGCCTTTTCTACGAACAATAGGTGCTATTATTGATATGAAAGAAGGTAATATAAGATTTCAGTTTCCATTAAAGAAAGGGATGGAACACTTCCCTATAAAGGTAATTAAGGCACCTTATGAGTCTATTATGAGGGCCACCTATGAAATTAACTTGAAGGATGACAACACTTGAAACTATGCATTATGCCTAGCTAGGGGCATAAAACAATAGCGCTTGTTGGGAGGCAACCCAATGAATAAAATAAATTTTTGTTTTTAATTTCTGTTTTTGTGTGTTTAAACAATTATAGCCTATGTTATGATTGTGTTTTTATATTTTAATTAGTGTTTGTGCCAAGTAATGCCTTTGGGATGATAGTATAATTGATGCTGTTTGAAAACAGAAACTTTTGCGTTCCAGTGCTGGAATTTTAGTTATTTTCTGGAACTTCAGAACCTTCTGAATTTTTTACACAATATTTATTTATGAATTGCCCACGTTTTCCTAATTTTTCAGAATTTTTGGAATTACAGAAGTATGACGTTAATTCAGGTCTTTACAGACTGTTCTGTTTTAGACAGATTCTGTTTTTGTTGCATAGTTTGCTTGTTTTGATGAATCTATGGATCGTATCGGGGGGTATGAGTCATGGAGAAGTTGGAGTACAGTAGCATTATGCCAATATTAAATATGAATCAATTTAAAACAGTACCTAAAGTTAAAGATTTGTTTGTTATACTAATGGATCTCATGAGGTTTCTGTTGAGTTTTGTGTGCTAAAGTTTTCAAGTTTTGGGTGAGACTACGATGGATAAAGGAATAAGGAGCGGCAAGATCCTAAGCTTGGGGATTACCAAGGCACCCCAAGGTAATATTCAAGGAAGACTCAAGCGTCTAACCTTGGGGATGCCCCGGAAGGCATCCTCCCTTTCGTCTACAATCTACCGGTAACTCAGTTGGAGCTATATTTTTATTCATCACATGATATGTGTTTTACTTGGAGAGTCTTGTGAAATAGTTTGTTTGCTTTTTAGTTTGTCACAATCATCTTTGCTGAACACACCTTTTTTAGAGGGACACACATTATTCGTGATTTGTTAGAATACTCTACGTGCTTCACTTATATCTTTTGAGCTAGGCAGTTGCTCTAGTGCTTCACTTATATCTAGAGCATGGCGGTGGTTATATTTTAAAGAAATAGTTGTACTCTCATGCTTCACTTATATATTTTTGAGAGTCTAATGATTAGCAATGGTAATATGCATGGGTTATGAATTTGGTCCTGATATGATAGGTATTCAAGAGGGATATAATAAAAACTTTCATGTAGATCACTGAATATGATAAGTTTGATTCCTTGCATTAGTTTTGCAATATTAAGATGGTAATACGTGGGAGGTGCTAGTAGATAATTGTGGTTTAGGAAGAATATTGGTGTTAAGGTTTTTGATTCCCGAAGCATGCACGTATGATCTGTCGTTATGCTAAGAAGTTGGAGCATGATTTATTCTTGATTGTCTAACTTATGAGTGGCGGTCGGGGACGAGCGATGGACTTGTCCTACCAATCTATCCCCCTAGGGGCATGCGTAGTAGTACTTTGCTTCGAGGGCTAATAAACTTTCGCAATAAGTATGTGAGTTCTTTATGACTAATGTGAGTCCATGGATTATACACACTCTCACCTTTCCGCAATTTGCTAGCCTCTTCGGCACCGTGCATTGCCCTTTCTCACATCGAGAGTTGGTGCAAACTTCGCCGGTGCATCCAAACCCCGTGATATGATACGCTCTTTCACACATAAGCCTCCTTATATCTTCCTCAAAACAGCCACCATACCTACCTATCATGGCATTTCCATAGCCATTACGAGATATATTGCCATGCAACTTCCACCGTCCCATTTTTATGACACACATCGTCATTGTCATATTGCTTTGCATGATCATATAGCTGACATAGTATTTGTGGCTCAGCCACCGTTCATCATTTTTATACATGTTACGCTAGCATCATTGCACATCCTGGTACACTGCCAGAGGCATTCATATAGAGTCATATTTTTGTTCTATTATCGAGTTGTAATATTGAGTTGTAAGTAAATAAAAGTATGATGATCATCATTATTAGATCATTGTCCCAGTGAGGAAAGAATGGTGGAGACTAATGAGTCCTCAAAAAAGTGGGGATGAAGTCCATGAGACTGTTCTAAAAAAAAGAGAGACCGAAAAGAGCCCCAAAAAAATGAGAGAAAAAGAGAGAAGGGGCAATGTTACTATCCTTTTTCCACACTTGTGCTTCAGAGTAGCACCATGTTTTTCATATAGAGAGTCTCTTATTTTGTCACTTTCATATACTAGTGGGAATTTTTCATTATAGAACTTGGCTTGTATATTCCGATGATGGGCTTCCTCAAATGCCCGAGGTCTTCATGAGCAAGCAAGTTGGATGCACACCCACTTAGTTTTCATGTTGAGCTTTCATACACTTATAGCTCTTAGTGCATCCGTTGCATGACAATCCCTACTCCTCGCATTGACATCAATTGATGGGCATCTCCATAGCCCATTGATTGGCCTCGTCGATGTGAGACTATCTTCTTATTTTTGACTTCTCCTTATTAATCTCTACCACCACATTCTATTCCACCCATAGTGCTATATCCATGGCTTACGCTCATGTATTGCGTGGGGGTTGAAAAAGCTGAAGCGCGTTAAAAAGTATGAACCAATTGCTCGGCTTGTCATCGGGGTAGTGCATGATAAATATTTTGTGTTAAGAAGATGGAGCATGACATGATTATATGATTTTGTAGTGATAACGTTCTTTAGCATTTTTATTTTGAAAGACATGATTGTTTATTAGTATGCCTAAGTATTAATGTCTTTACATCAAACTATAGACTATTGCTTTGAATCATTCGGATCTTATTATTCATACCGTAAGAGAAAGATTACATGATGAAACATGATAGGTAGCATTCCACGTCAAAAATTCTGTTTTTATCATTTACCTACTCGAGGACGAGCAGGAATTAAGCTTGGGGATGCTTGATACGTCTCCAACGTATCTATAATTTTTGATTGTTCCATGCTATTATAGTATCAATCTTGCATGTTTTATATGTAATTATATGCCATTATATATCATTTTTTGGGACTAACCTATTAACCCAGTGCCTAGTGCCAGTTGCTGTTTTCTGCTTGTTTTTGCCTTTTCAGAAAATCATTATCAAAAAGTGTCCAAACGAGAAAAAAAACTTTGGATTAATTTTTTCTGGACCAGAAGAAACCCACGAAGCTTCGGGAGAAGACCAGAAGAGCCAGGAGGAGGCGACAAGCCTGGAGGGCGTGCCCAGGGAGGTTAGGCGTGCCCCCCAGGCATGTGGGGCCCTTGTAGCCCCTCCTGACCTAATTCCAGCGCTATAAATTCCCAAATATTCCCAATATACCAAAAATACAGAAGAGAAAACCTTTCCGCCGCCGCAAGCCTCTGTTCTTCCGTGATCCCATCTGGAGGCCTTTTCCGGTACTCTGCCAGAGGGGGAATCGATCACGGAGGGCCTCGTCATCAACCTTGCCGCCCTTCTGATGATGTGTGAGTAGTTTACCACAGACCTACGGGTCCATAGTTAGTAGCTAGATGGCTTCTTCTCTCTCTTTGATCTTCAATACCATGTTATCCTCGATGTTTTGGAGTTCTATCCGATGTAATCTTCATTTGCGGTGTGTTTTTTGGGATCCGATGAATTGTGAGTTTATGATCAGATTATTCATGAGAAATATTTGAGTCTTCTCTAAACTCTTTTATGCATGATTTTTATAGCTTTGTATTTCTCTCCGATCTATCGATTTGGTTTGGCCAACTAGATTGGTTTATCTTGCAATGGGAGAGGTGCTTTGTGATGGGTTCAATCTTGCGGTGCTCAATCCCAGTGACAGAAAGGGACATGACACGTATTTGTATTATTGCCATTAAGGATAAAAAGATGGGGTTTAATCATATTGCTTGAGTTTACTTTGTCTACATCATGTCATCTTGCTTAAGGCGTTACTCTGTTTCACACTTAATACCCTAGATGCATGCTGGATAGCGGTCGATGGGTGGAGTAATAGTAGTAGATGCAGGCAGGAGTCCGTCTATTTGTCTCGGACATGATGCCTATATACATGATCATTGCCATGAATCTGTCATAATTATTTGCTTTTTTATCAATTGCCCAACAGTAATTTGTTTACCCACCGTATGCTATGTGTTCGAGAGAGAAGCCTCTAGTGAAAACTTTGCCCCCCGGGGTCTACTTTATCATATATAAAAAACCTAAAAATACCTTGCTGCAATTTATTTACTTTTATTTTATTTAGTATTTTAGTTTATCTATCTATCACTATCAGAATTAATCCTTGCAAATAACCGCTAAGAGGATTGACAACCCTCTTATTTGCGTTGGGTGCTAGTGTTTGCTTTTGTCTGTGCAGGTGCGCTTAACGGAATTTTGCTTGGTTCTCCTACTGGATTGATAACCTTGGTTCTTAATTGAGGGAAATACTTATCTCTACTATACTGCATCATCCTCTCCTCTTCGGGGAAATATCAACGCAGTCTACAAGTAGCATGGCTTAATATGTTGAGGCGACTTTTTGATACTTACTGTTCTGTATTTGCAGTCCGAAGGAATCATAACCTTGTGGAACGTCCTCTAGTGAAGCTGAAGGCCGTTTATACTTTTCTGGAGCAGCTATACATAGGCGGCTCACGCTGCATTATGGCAGTGAAAAACACCAAGGCACCGCCCCAACAGATCATGGATATGCTTAAAGAGCTGTCTGTTGTGCCTCAATGGTTTCAAGAACTGAAGAAGGTGGCTTGTCACCACAGAGCTCTTACTGCCCTTACACGTGCCAAGGAGTATGCACCAGAGTTGGATCCGGCTCAAATAGTAGGTGGATATCTTGAATTCAACACCGATGACACGCCTTTTACCAAGAAGGATTTTCTGCGGTGTGTAAAAGAAACCCGGGTTGCTGCAACATCACTGACGGAGGATATAGATCTCACCAAGTATCAAGCTGGCTATTCTGAAGCCAATGAACACATTGAGCTGCCCAACCCGCAGCCTGTTGATCTGTCACGTCCTCGTAAGCAAACTTTCGCTCCTGACGTCTGCTACTTGTGAGCTGCGTTGGGATTTCCCCGAAGACGAGGGGATGATGCAGTACAGTAGAGATAAGTATTTCCCTCAGTTATGAAACCAAGATTATCAATCCAGTAGGAGAATCACGCAACAACTCATTAGCAGTACCTGCACACAAAACAACAAATCCTCGCACCCAACGCGAACAAGGGGTTGTCAATCCCTTGGCGGTCAATTGCAAGATTAAATTGTATGGTGATAGATAAATAGATCAAACAAAAATACAAAATAAAATAAATAAAGTAAAAGTGCAGCAAGGTATTTTTAGGATTTTCAATATATAATCAAGATAGACCCGGGGGCCATAGTTTTCACTAGAGGCTTCTCTCTTGAAAATAGCATACGGTGGGTGAACAAATTACTGTTGGGCAATTGATTGAAAAGCAAATAATCATGACGATATCCAAGGCAATGATCATGTATATAGGCATCACGTCCGAGACAAGTAGATCGACTCCTGCCTGCATCTACTACTATTACTCCACACATCGACCGCTATCCAGCATGCATCTAGTGTATTAAGTTCATGAAGAACGGAGTAACGCCTTAAGCAAGATGACATGATGTAGACAAAGTAAACTCACGCATGAATAAACCCCATCTTTTTACCCTTAATAGCAACGATACATACGTGTCATGTCCCTTTCTGTCACTGGGATTGAGCACCGCAAGATCGAACCCATTACAAAGCACCTCTCCCATTGTGAGATAAATCAATCTAGTTGGCCAAACCAAATCAATAGATCGGAGAGAAATACGAAGCTATAATAATCATGCATAAAAGAGTTTAGAGAAAACTCAAATAATATTCATGGATAATCTGATCATAAACTCACAATTCATCGGATCCCAACAAACACACCGCAAAAAGTGATTACATCGGATAGAACTCCAAGAACATCGAGGAGAACATTGTATTGAAGATCAAAAAGAGAGAAGAAGCCATCTAGCTACTAACTATGGACCCGAAGGTCTATGGTAAACTACTCACGCATCATCGGAAGGGCAGCAAGGTTGATGTAGAGCCCCTCCGTGATCGATTCCCCCTCCGGCGGATTACCGGAAAAGGCCTCCAGATGGGATCTCTCGAGAACAGAAACTTGCGGAGGTGGAAAAAGTATTTCGTGGACTCCTCTGTTGGTTTTCCGATTTTAGAGAATTTATAGAGGTGGAATTAGGTCAAAAGGGGCAGAGATGGCCCCACGAGGCACCAGGGCGCGCCACCCCCCTTGGGGCGCGCCCTGGTGGCTTGTGGCCACCTCCTCTGGCTTCTGGCCTCCTCCCGAAGCTTCTAGTGTCTCTTATGTCCAGAAAAAAATCTCCAAAAAGTTTCACGGCATTTGGAATTCGTTTGGTACTGATATTCTGGAAAACCAAAAATAGGCAAAAAAACAGCGACTGGCACTGGGCACTAAGTTAATAGGTTAGTCCCAAAAAATGATATATAATTACTATAAATGTATATAAAAACATCCAAGATTGATACTATAATAGCATGGAACAATCAAAAATTATAGATACATTGGAGACGTATCAAGCATCCCCAAGCTTAATTCCTACTCGTCCTCGAGTAGGTAAATGATAAAAACAGAATTTTTGATGTGGAATGCTACCTATCATATTCATCATATATTCTTTTCTTTTGTAGCATGGACATTTGGACTTGAATGATTCAAAGCAATAGTCTATAGTTTGACATGAAGATATAAATACTCAAGCATACTAACAAGCAACCATGTCTTTCAAAATATCAACGCTAAAGAAAGTTATCCCTAGCCCATTATGCTCAATCATTGATCCATTCATGAAACACACTCAATATTAGCTACACACAATGCACAAGTATGACAATAGTGCTCTCTAGTTGGTGATTTGTAAGAGAAGATGGAGACTCAAATAAAAATAAAAATTGCATAAAAGTAAATAGATAGGCCCTTCGCAGAGGGAAGCAGAGATTTGCAAATGTGCCAGAGCTCAAAGCTTAAATTAGAGAGATAAAATTATTTTGAGGGGCATGCTTTTCCTGTCAACGAAAATGACCGAGAATTCCCAATATCTTCCATGCTAGACACATCATAGGCGGTTCCCAAACAGAAAATAAAGTTTATTTCCTTTCCACCATTCTTTCACAATCCATGGCTAGCCGTATCCACGGGTGCCTTCCATACCAACACTTTCCAAGGAATTTGTTATTATTAATTTTGATTCATTGTGGGACTGGGCATCCCTATTACCAGCCACTCTCTCGTGCAATGACAAGTGAATAAACACTCATCGTGAGAATAACACACCTAGCATGAAAAATATTGGCCACCCCCTGCCGCTTCATGAGCGGTACGGGCACACAAAACGGAAAAATATTTTGAAAAATTTAGAGTTGGCACATGCAAATTTACTTGGAATGGCATTGAAATACCGCATATAGGTAGATAAGGTGGACTCATTTGGCACAACTTGGGTTTAAGGAGTTTGGATGCACAAGAAGTCTTCCCGCTTAGTACAAATGAAGGCTAGCAAATAGATTGAGAAGCAACCAACCAAAAAGCGAAAATGGTCATGTCGGTTCTAAATCCGGCATATCTCGTAGTAGG
Source organism: Elymus sibiricus (assembly GCA_039707655.1). Classification (NCBI taxonomy): domain Eukaryota; kingdom Viridiplantae; phylum Streptophyta; class Magnoliopsida; order Poales; family Poaceae; genus Elymus; species Elymus sibiricus. The sequence continues at coordinate 41,510,115 of CM077664.1, forward strand.
GGTCCTAAGCTAGGTGTCTTGGAGCGATGGTAACATGGACACATGATTTTACCCAGGTTCGGGCTCTCTCGAAGAGATAATACCCTACGTCCTGCTTTTGATTGTATTCATATGGGGTGTAGTACAGAGTACATGTATCTACCATGAGATTGTTCTAATTAATATGAGTTCATCTATTGACTAGCCTGGCCTCGGTTTATATAATGCACCGGAGGCCTAGGGTTTTAGAAGAGTCCTCGTCTTGGGCACCAAGTCTTTGTGGAATCTTCCTTGTATGCATCATGGGCTGCCCGAAGTGGCCCATTAGTGAACCGCCATGGGGGTCCTCGGCCCGACCCACTGATCGGGAGACGACGTGGTGAGTACCCCCTAGTCCAGGACACCGTCAGTAGCCCCCAGAACCGGTCTTCAAGTTATGGACGCTCCTCGGTTCTTCCGAGTTGTTCTTCATCTTCGGCTGTCGGTCTTGAAAGCTAGTTCAACAAATTTTTCCCATCTCTGATCTTAAGGATCGCCAAGGTGTATCCGAAGAGTTCACACGTCGGGCATCCGAGGAGCCCCTTTAAGTTCTCGGCCTTTATCAATGCCTTGTTATTTTTACGCCACACCTCGGGTTTCGAAGTTTTTCCCGTGCAGCGGTGTCCTCTTGCATCTGAGCTCCAACGCCATACTGCATCCGAGGTGTCTTTTTGCAGCCGAGCTCTAACACCGATCGGCATCTGAGGTGTCATAGATTACCTGGGTCTTGAAAAAGTTGAAGGAGTTCAGCCGAGCTTAATGTCGAAAATGCCCTCTATGGAGCCAGCCATTTGCATCCGAGCTTTACGCCGGACTGCTTCCGAGGTGGTGCACCACCTTGGTCATGGGCTGATTTTTTGCGGATATATTTTCGATTGGTGCAATTTATTCTCTACCGAGATGTATAGCCAGTAGCCTTCAAGGTGTGTGTCGACCTAAAATCCGAGATGCACCTGAAGGATGAAATAAAACCGCTGGTCCCAGTAGCCCCTGAGACTCAGGTCGATTCGCGAAATTGGCCTGAGGATCGATTCCTTGCTCGGCAGCATACTTTAGGAATTAAAACGCGGTGTGCAGTAGCCCCCGAGACTCAGGTTGGGTGCGGCCGACCAACCTGAGGATCGTAATCTCCTCGGAAACTCTTTTGCACTTTTTTAAATTGTCTGCATTGAATAGGCAATGCAGTAGCCCTCGGGACACTGGTCGGGTGGCAACACCAGATCAGGGGATCGATGTAACCCGTTAATGGCTTTTAAGTGAGAAGCGCGAAGCCCAGGAGCCCCCGAGCCTTAATTTAGTCATAATTTATGTGTAATGATTCTATGTATCCAAGTACTTTACATCATTAATGCTCGGATCCGTATTGTACAAAACTTTGTTGACCGACCATCGGCTTCAACCTCCTCGGCCAGTAGCCGAGGAGTGTTTGTCCTACTTTATAAAGCCTTTATAAGGGCAAAGATTTACGGCAAACAAGGCAATCCGGCCATATGGTTTTATAAACAAAGGTACACGGATAGATATGTTATATTACTATTTAACGTAAGAAACATCTTCTGGAAAAAATAGTTCCTTTATAAGTTCCTTTTCCCAGGCTGTCATGTTGACCATGATTATGAAACCTCAACTCCGATCAATATGGGAGGAAAATATTGAGGATTGAATTTGGGAAAAGTTCCCAAACTCTGTGCTCTTAATGAATCAAAATTTTCACATCCGTCGTTGCTGACCAATTATATTCTTAAGACAGCTAGCTTTTGGCTTCACCCAGTCTGAGGTACTAACCGGATGACCCGGTAGTAACAATCGCAGAGGTGCTCCCTTTACCCCCTAGCCGAACAATCGGGAACGTAGGGATAAGCACAGGAGCCAGGTAACCCAGCTTGGCCAAAATCTTAAGTCAAATTGATGCATATTTATGGCTTTATAACGATTTATGGGAAGGCAGCGTTCATATATTAAATACAAATGTTGGGGATATGTTGGGCTCTCCAGAAGTCCCAAGGTAAATGTGCCGAGGTGCCTCAAGGATCCCCCAGTTCGATAGATCCGATCTGTTTATTTTGACTCCTGTGCGACCATTTATAATTTGAAAGTGGCCCATCGTCGGCTTCCACCCCTTTGTAGACGCTACGCAGGGTGTTTCCGCAATAACAAGACAACCCTTAGCCGACGTCTCGGTGCCCGGAGGCGGTTGTGTTAGCGAAAACGAAGCAATCAAATGTGTAGTCTTTATAACTTTCACTTAGTCATAGGAGCTTGACTGTGGGGGCAAGTAACTAGCCCCCGGTGTTTGGAGTGTTCGGGCATGCCGAGGTGCAGCTCGGCAGGGAAGTTGCCGAACTATGGGTCGGAAAAGATTTCCCGAGCCGAATTATTATGCACGGCACCTCGGTCAAGAGGATGTCCCGCCTCCTGAAAAAAAAACATACAAATAGGTTAAAAGCTTCATAGGCTCGGAAAACCAAAAAACTTACATAAAACCTTTATGTCTAAATTAGATCAAGTTTTTTGGTGCCAATCCGAAATTGGTCTTAAATTAATATGTGCGTCCGTCATGCTTTAACATGATACATCCGATCTCCAGACTTCAAGCGGGTCAGCCTTCGGCTTCAACCTCCTATCCCGAAGGCGAAGTGTTTCTCAGGCCAGTTTAGCGAACTAAACTCGAGCGGCTTTAGAGAGAAACCAGGCAACCCGGCTATTGACCACACACTCGCGTCGGAAAAAGGAGTAGTAGAAAAAGACTTTGCAAAGACTAAGAAGAAAACACTTATTATGACGGCTCATGTAAATTTAAGAGCCCCCAGTTAACATGGGTAAAGGAAGTGGTTTTTAACGAACCTCGTTTTTAACAAACAGATTTTAATATAGATATAATGCTTGGTCGAACCGAACAAAAAAACATTAAAAACTTGAGCATGAAAACGACTTAGCTGGTTAATGTGCTCTGTGTTGATGACGCAGGCCGAGCTTGCGGCGGGCCGAGGTCCCAGCCCCCAAGCCGGTCCCGAGGTGCCCGAGCGAAGAGATCGGCTTGATGAAGTGACAGCACAATTTTGCCGATATGTCGAGGCGAAGCCTCCAGTCCAGCCGAGGTGACGAAGCTGGTCGACTGGTGACGCCGAAGTCCCCGGAGTAGGTTTGATGAAGAGATGGCGAAGCCCCCGGTCTAGCCGAGGTGTCGGAGCAGGTCGGTAAGGTGACGTTGCAACCCCCATGCTAGCCGAGGTGTCGAAGCAGGTCGGCGAGGAGGACATCGGCTCGAAGAAGCAACGGCGCGGCGATGCCGACGCAGGCCGAAACTTGTGACGCGGTCAATGCCGGCTTGATAAGTGACCGCGCGGCGATGCTGGCGCGCCCGACCCGTGCAATCCGTAAGGTGACGGTGTTATCTTGATGATCACTAGGGAGAGCGGTGCCGAACTCTTGGTCGGCTCTCCGAGGTGATGATCCGAGGTGGTTGTCGTCGGCTAGATGAAGCGACGGCGCAGGTCGGCAGCCATGTAGCAACGTGGCCGGGCTGGTTTGACACCAGCGCGACGACGAAGATAGCCTCGTAAAAGGCTTAAAATTAGTGGGCACGTGTTTGAGGACACAATACTTGTAAAAAATTTCCTTCAAAAAGGACCTTCGATAACCTGTTTATGAAAAAAGATGAACTTGGGTCGGATTCGTTTTCGTGCAGAAAATAGATCCGAAAATTGATGCACTCATCGGACGTTTCCCGGAGTTTGAACCGTCGGATCGAGCTGAAAGTTTGAGGGGTTATTGATATAGGAATTTCGCAGCCGATGAACGGTGGGATCTTCCAAAGGATGTCCGAGCTGACTTCTGGACTCCTCGCCCCAAACTCATCCAGATTCCCGTCCAGACTCGACAGGGCTCCGGTATATCGGAGATTGCCGGAGATTCCTCCATCGGAACGCGATGAAATTTTACAGGGTTGTTCTAGACTCAATTCCACACAATTCCACTGAAGCAATCATCAAAGTGATGCTTGAGGAGACGGGGACGGCGAACACGAATCCGCTGTCCAGAAAAAACTGCATGATCGCGCGAGGGCAATGTTGACGTTGAGCCCCCGAGCACCATGGACGAATTTTGCATGATCCCGGATGAGATCGGAGTTGATGATGATGAAGACATCCGTCTGATCTTGACGATCCGAAGAGAAGCCTAGTCCTCGGTCCAGCCAAGGTGACCAGTCGGGCCGGCGACGAAGATGCCGACGCTGACGATGTAACTCGGTTCCGACGCGTAGATCGCGGTGGAGCCGATCTGAATTCTCATCGCACCGCGGCGACTACCCAGCAGGCTCTCAATAAAAGCACCAATGTCGGTTCTAAATCCGGCATATCTCGTAGTAGGGGTCCTAAGCTAGACGTCTTGGAGCGATGGTAACATGGACACAGAATTTTACCCAGGATCGGGCTCTCTCGAAGAGATAATACCCTACGTCCTGCTTTTGATTGTATTCATATGGGGTGTAGTACAGAGTACATGTATCTACCACGAGATTGTTTTAATGAATATGAGTTCATCTATTGACTAGCCTGGCCTCGGTTTATATAATGCACCGGAGGCCTAGGGTTTTAGAAGAGTCCTCCTCTTGGGCAGCAAGTCTTTGTGGAATCTTCCTTGTATGCATCATGGGCTGCCCGAAGTGGCCCATTAGTGAACCGCCATGGGGATCCTCGGCCCGACCCACCGATCGGGAGACGACGTGGTGAGTACTCCCTAGTCCAGGACACCGTCAGGTCATAAACATGCATTGAACATAACTGTAACACCCCTATGTAATGGGCACAGTGATCGTGTGTTAATCATGCCAAGTCATCATCAATTACAATGCTTGATCACTTTTGAATCATATCTCATGTCAAATTCCAATTCAATTTGAAATTCAATTATGAGGTGAAAATAAAAGTTGTTCAAATTTGGAAACTAAATAGTTCATGTTGTAGCAAATATTCCATAACTATTTATGTTCAGGAAAACAACATCACCAAAATTTCCTAGATGACTCTAACATCATGAAAACAGTGCCTACAACACCATTTTACCTCTTTTAAATGCAATACAAAATTCAAATGGAATTATATTGCTCCCAAACTTTTTGTGGCAGTACAATATATTGCCTAGTATTTATGTGGCCAAGTCACATAATTTACAAAATCCATTTGGGCAGCTCAAATAGTGCAACTCTTCTCTGTAAAAAGAAAAACAGAAAAGAAAACGGGAAAAGCCTAAATTCTACTGTGCCTGGGCCTAAGTCAAACAGGCAGGCCCAACCCACGCCTGTCCTCTACTTCCTCCTGCTCACCCTCTCTCCTCTCAGTCGCCGCGCGCGCGCTCGCTGCGCCCGGCCCCCCTCTCTCCCGCACGATAGCGCGACGCCGCGCCCGTCCCTTGTCGGTTAAGACCCCCCTCACTCCCGTGGACAAACCCTAGCCGCCCCATTCTTCCTCCCTCCCTCTCTGCCACTCTCGCCCGAGCGCCTCCATGGTCGCTCCACCGAAAACCGCGTGGCCACCGAGCACTCCGGCGACCAGCTTCACGTCTGGGAGCTTCCTCTCCGTCGACCACTTCGACTACGCCGACTGGAACGAGCCGGGAGGCCCTCTTTCGTCGCCATTGCCGCCATCTTTGCCGCCTCTGCCTGGAGATCGCCGACGCCGCACCGCCATCTCCAAGCCTCCCCGAGCTCGCTGCCTTTCCCTACGGCTCCGCTGTGAGCACCGCGTCCCTCTCCCTCTCTCCGTGCTCTCCTTTCGTAGCCGTAGTCACCATCCCCAATGTGGCCGAGCACACCGCCGTGGGAGCTCATCACCGGCGAGCTTCCGGTGACCTTTTGGTCACGTGCCGCTATCCGTTTAGCTCGCAAGCGCGCGTAGATCGCCCCTGCCCCATTCGTTTGAGCTATCACGCGCTGCGGCCGCTGTTTCTTCTTCGCCCGAACGTCGCTGTCGCCTGCCGTCGTCGCAGGCGCCAAATCCGGCCACGGCAGCCCTCGCCACCACCACCACTCGACGCGCGATGGAGTGCCCGATCGAAAGAGCCCAACCGCGCTGCAAATGGTAGACCGTACGCGATTTCCGGCCAAGTCCGACGAGTCCCCGCCGCGAAATGGCTCGCCGGCGTTACTCCGGCGCTGCATGCTGACTGGGCTGCCATGTGGCCTCCCCTTGTGTCGCTGACAGTGGGCCCCTGGGTCCCGTTGGCTGGGTTGACCCAGTCAACTCTGCTGACTGGGCAGCCCTGATGGGTAACGAAGCATGAAAATCAAATTTTTTCCTACGAACACCCAAGATCTATCTAGGAGAAGCATAGCAACGAGAGAGGAGAGTGTGTCTATGTACCCTCGTAGACCGAAAACGGAAGCGTATATAACGCGGTTGATGTAGTCGTACTCTTCGCGATCCGATCACGATCCAACCGATCTAGTGCCGAACGGACGGCACCTCCGAGTTTAGCACACGTGCGGCTCGATGACGTCTCCTCCTCCTTGATCACGTAAGAGAAGGCGGAGAAGTAGATGGGATCACAACCAGCATGACGGCGTGGTGGTGATGGTGGTGGTGGAGCACCGACAGCGCTTCGCTAAGCGTCATCGGGACGAGGCGGTGGTGTAACGGGAGAGAGAGGGGCGCCCAGGGGCTGGTGTGTTATTTGGGGCGCCCCCTCCCCTCTATATATAGGTGGAGGGGTGTGGGGAACAGCCCCTCCAAGCCCTAGGGCGCAGCCAAGGGGGAGAGGACTTGGACTCCAAGTCCAATCCTATTCCTACTAGGACTCCCCTTTTTTCCCCTTCCCTAGCCACATGGGCTTTTCAGGACTTGGTGCGACTAGCCCAATAAGGCCAGGGCACCTCCCCTCAGCCCATGCCAGCCCTTGGGACATGGTGGACCCACTTGTGGACTTCCGGACCCCTCCGGAATCCTCCGGAACCTTCTGGAAGCTTCCCGGTACAATACCGAAAAAACCGCACCTTTTTCCGGAACCCAAAATATGACTTCCCATATATAAATCTTTACCTTTCGACCATTCCGAGACACCTCGTGATGTCCAGGATCTCATCTGGGACTCCGAACAACATTCGGTTACCAATCATCAAATATCCCAATACTACTCCAGCGTCAACGAATGTTAAGCGTGCGACCCTGCGGGTTCGGGAATCATGTAGTCATGACCGAGACACCTCTCCGGTCAATAACCAATAGCAGGACCTGGATGCCCATATTGGTTCCTACATATTCCATGAAGATATTTTATCGGTTGAACCACGATGTCAAGGATTCGGTTAATCCCGTATGTAATTCCCTTTGTCCGGCGATATGTTACTTGCCCGAGATTCGATCGTCGGTATCTCCATACCTAGTTCAATCTCGTTACCGGCAAGTCTCTTTACTCGTTTCGTAATACAAGATCCCGTGACTAACCCATTAGCCACATTGCTTGCAAGCTCTTTACGATGTTGTATTACCGAGAGGGCCCAGAGATATCTCTCCGTCATACGGAGTGACAAATCCCAGTCTCGATTCATGCCAACCCAACAAACACCTTTGGAGATACCTGTAGAGCACATTTATGATCACCCAGTTACGAAGTGACGTTTGGATACACACTAAGTATTCTTCCGGTATCCGGGAGTGACATGATCTCATGGTCTAAGGAACAGATACTTGACATGAAGAAAGCTATAGCAATAAACTCAAGTGATACGATCGAATGCTAAGCTTACGGTTGGGTCTTGTCCATCACATCATTCTCCTAATGATGTGATCCCGTTATCAAATGACAACTCATGTCTATGGTTAGGAAACCTTAACCATCTTTGATCAACAAGCTAGTCTAGTAGAGGCTCACATGGGACATAATATTTGTTTATGTATTCACACATGTATTTATGTTTCCGGTCAATACAATTCTAGCATGAATAATAAACCTTTATCATGAACAAGGAAATATGATAATAACCAATTTATTATTGCCTCTAGGGCATATTTCCAACAGTCTCCCACTTGAACTAGAGTCAATAATCTAGTTCACATAGTTATGAATCTAACCCCCAACGAGTTCTGGGGTTGAGCATGTTTTGCTCATGGGAGAGGATTATAGTCAACGGGTTTGCAACATTCAGATCCGTATATACTTTGCAAATCTCAATGTCTCCGTCCTTGATCCAATCACAGATGGAGTTGAAAAGGGCGTTAAATATGCGCTTCACATGTAAATCCCGACTCAACGCTCGGTTTGGAACTACTCCAAACGACTGCTCCACTTTACGTATCCGGTTCGAGACTCAGGGTCATCCAGATCGGCGTCAAAGCTTGTATCGACGTAAACCTTTATGACGAACTCTTTGTTACCTCCATAAACGAGAAACATTTCCTTAAGTAACTTAAGGATAATTTTTGACCGCTGTCCAGTGATCCACTCCTGGATCACTCTAGTACCCCCTTGCCAGACTCACGACAAGGCACGCAGGTATGGTACAGGTATAGCATACATTATAGAGCCCATGGCTGAGGCATAGGGGACGACCTTCGCCTTTTCTCTTTCTTCTGCCGCAGTCGAGCTTTGAGTCTCACTCAACTTCACACCTTGCAACACAAGCAAGAAATTCTTCTTTGACTGGTCCATTTTGAACTCCTTCAAAAACATGTAAGGTATGTGCTCTGTGAAAGTTTTATCAGGCGTCTTGATCTATCTCCATAGATATTTATGCCCAATACGTAAGCTGCTTTACCCAGGTCTTCCTTTGAAAAACTCCTTTCAAACAACCCTTTTATGCTTTCCAGAAATTCTACATCATTTCCAATCAACAATATGTCATCCACATATACTATTAGAAATGTTACAGAGCTCTCACTCACTTTCTTGTAAATACAAGCTTCTCCGTAAGTTTGTATAAAACCAAAAGCTTTGATCACCTCATCAAAGCGAATATTCCAACTCCGAGATGCTTGCACCAGTCCATAGATGGATCGCAGGAGCTTGCATACTTTGTCAGCATCCTTAGGATTGACAAAACCTTCTGGTTGCATTATATACAACTCTTCCTTAAGAAACCTGTTAAGGAATGCTGTTTTGACGTCCATCTGCCAGATTTCAAAAAACGCGGCATTCGTTAACATAATTCTAACATACTTAAGCATCGCTACGGGTGAGAATATCTCTTCGTAGTCAACCCCTTGAACTTGTCAGAATCCTTTTGTGACAAGTCGAGCTTTATAGACGGTGATATTACCATCAGCGTCTGTCTTCTTCTTAAAGATCCATTTATTCTCAATGGCTTGCCGATCATTGGGCAAGTCCACCAAAGTCCATACTTTGTTCACATACATGGATCCTATCTCGGATTTCATGGCCTCAAGCCATTTGTCGGAATCCGGGCTCATCATAGCTTCTTCATAGTTCATAGGTTCGCCGTTGTCCAACAACATGACTTCCAGGACTGGACTACCGTACCACTCTGGTGCGGAACGTACCCTGGTCGACCTACGAAGTTCAGTAGTAACTTGATCCGAAGTTTCATGATCATCATCATTAGCTTCTTCTCCGGTTGGTGCAGCCATCATGGGAACTGCTTTCTGTGATGCGCCACCTTCCAATTCAAGAGAAGGTACCATTACCTCATCAAGTTCTACTTTCCTCCCACTCACTTCTTTCGAGAAAAACTCCTTCTCTAGAAAGGACCCATTCTTGGCAACAAAGATCTTGCCCTCGGATCTGTGGTAGAAGGTATACCCAATGGTCTCTTTAGGGTATCCTATGAAGACGCACTTCTCCGCTTTGGGTTCGAGCTTATCAGGCTGAAGCCTCTTGACATAAGCGTCACATCCCCAAACTTTAAGAAACGACAGCTTAGGTTTCTTGCCAAACCATAACTCATACGGTGTCGACTCAACGGATTTTGACAGTGCCCTATTTAAAGTGAATGCGGCTGTCTCTAATGCATAACCGCAAAACGATAGTGGGAAATCGATAAGAGACATCATAGAACACACCATATCCAATAGAGTTTGATTATGATGTTCGGACACACCATTATGCTGTGGTGTTCCAGGTGGCGTGAGCTGTGAAACAATTCCACATTGTCTTAAATGCATACCAAACTCGTAACTCAAATATTCACCTCCACGATCAGATCATAGAAATTTAATTTTCTTATTACGATGATTCTCCACTTCACTCTGAAATTCCTTGAACTTTTCAAATGTTTCAGACTTGTGTTTCGTTAAGTAAATATACCCATATCTACTCAAATCATCTGTGAAGGTAAGAAAATAACGATATCCACTGCGTGCTTCAACACTCATCAGACTGCATACATCGGTATGTATTATTTCCAATAAGTCACTTTCCCGCTCCATTGATCTGGAAAACGGGGTTTTAGTCATTCTGCCCATAAGGCATGGTTCACATGTCTCAAACGATTCATAATCAAGAGATTCCAAAAATCCATTGGCATGGAGTTTCTTCATGCGCTTTACACCAATATGACCTTAAGCAGCAGTACCACAATCATGTGGTATTATCATCATTAACTATGCATCTTTTGGCATTAATATTATGAACATGTGTATCACTACAATCGAGATTCAGTAAACCTTTCACAAAGGGTGCATGATCACGAAAGATATTACTCATATAAACAGAATAACCATTATTCTCTGACTTAAATGATTAACCATCTTGCAATAAACAATATCCAGATATAATGTTTTACGCTCAACGCAAGCACCAAATAACCATTATTTAGGTTTAATACTAATCCCGAAGGTATTACGAGCGTGCCGATGGTGATCATATCAATCTTGGAGACACTTCCAACACCCATCGTCACCTCGCCCTCAGCTAGTTTCTGTTACTCCGCAGCTCCTGCTTCGAGTTACTAATATTAGCAACTGAATCGGCATCAAAATACCCAGACGCTACTACGAGCACTAGTGAGGTACACATCAATAACATGTATATCAAATATACCTACGTTGATGTTGCCATCCTTCTTATCTGCCAAGTACTTGGGGCAGTTCTGCTTCGAGTGACCATTCCCCTTAAAGTAGCTCTCAGTCTCGGGTTTGGGTCTAGTCTTGAGTTTCTCCATTGGAGCGGCAACTGGCTTGCCATTCTTGAAGTTTCCCGTCTTTCCCTTGCCCTTCTTGAAACTAGTGGTCTTGATTAACCATCAACACTTGATGCTCCTTCTTGATTTCTACCTTCACGGCCTTAAGCACCGTGAATAACTCGGGGATTGTTTACTCCATCCCTTGCATATTATAGTTCATCACAAAGCCCTTGTAGCTTGGTGGTAGTGACTGGAAAAACTCTGTCAACCGCTGTCTTATCTGGAAGATTAACTCCCACTTGATTCAAGCGATTGTAGCACCCAGACACTCTGAGCACATGCTCACTCACTGAGCTATTCTCCTCCATCTTGCAGGTAAAGAACTTGTCAGAGGTCTTATACCTCTCAACACAGGCATGAGCTTGAAATACCAATTTCAGCTCTTGGAACATCTCATATGCTCCGTGGCGTTCAAAACATCTTTGGGGCCCTGATTTCTAAGCCGTAAAGCATGGCGCACTGAACTATCGAGTAGTCATCAGAACGTGCCTGCCAGACGTTCACAACATCCACAGACGACGCTAGAGGGGTTGGCACACCGAGCGGTGCATCAAGGACATAAGTCTTCTGTGCAGCAGTGAGGACAATCCTCAGACTGCGGACCTAGTCCGCATAATTGCTTACAATATCTTTCAACTTAGTCTTTCTCTAGGAACATATTAAAAACAGGGAGCTACAGCGCGAGCTATTGATCTACAATACAAATTTTGCAAAGATAATTAAGACTAAGTTCATGATAATTTAGTTCAGTTAATCAAATTACTAATGAACTCCCACTTAATTCAACATCCCTCAAGTTGTCTAAGTGACACATGATCCAAATCAACTAACCCATGTCCGATCATCACGTGAGATGGAGTAGTCATCAATGGTGAACATCTCCATGTTGATCATATCTACTATATGACTCATGTTCGACCTTTCGGTCTCCTGTGTTCCGAGTCCATGTCTGTACATGCTAGGCTCGTCAAGTTTAACCCAAGTATTCTGCATGTGTAAAACTGGCTTACACTCGTTGTATGCGAACGTAGAGTCTATCACACCCGATCATCATGAGGTGCTTCGAAACGACAAACTTTCGCAACGGTGCATACTTCAGGAGAACACAATTTCTTGAAATTAAGTGAAGGGATCATCTTATAATGCTACCATCGTCCTAAGCAAAATAAGATGCATAAAAAGGATAAACATCACATGCAATCAATATGTGACATGATATGGCCATTATTATCTCGTGCCTTTGATCTCCATCTCCAAAGCACCGACATGATCTCCATCGTCACCGGCATGACACCATGATCTCCATCATCGTGTCGTCACATGGTCATCTTGCCAACTATTGGTTCTACAACTATTGCTAACACATAGCGATAAAGTAAATCAATTATATGGCGTTTAACAGTTGACTCGCAGGTCACACAATAAATTAAAGACAACCCTATGGCTCCTGCCGGTTGCCGTACTCATCGACATGCTAGTCGTGAACCTATTACAAAACATGATCATCTCATACATCAACATATATCACATCACGTTTTGGCCATACCACATCACAACATGCCCTGCAAAAACAAGTTAGACGTCCTCTACTTTGTTGTTGCAAATTTTACGTGGCTGCTATGGGCAACTAGCAAGAACCGTTCTTACCTACGCAAAGCCACAACGGTGATAATCAAGTTGCCTTTCAACCTTCTATAAGGACCGCCTTCCTCAAATTAGATTCAACTAAAGTAGGAGAGACAGACACCCGCTAGCCACCTTATGCAAAACAAGTTGCATGTTAGTCGGTGGAACCGGTCTCATGTTCGAGGACATGTAAGGTTGGTCCGAGCCGCTTCATCCCACAATACCGCCGAATCCAAATAAGACAAGAGAGGTAAGCAATTTGAGCATCAACGCCCACAACTTTTGTGTTCTACTCGTGCATATACATCTACGCATAGACCTAGCTCATGATGCCACTGATGGGTAACGAAGCATGAAAATCAAAAATTTTCCTACGAACACCCAAGATCTATCTAGGAGAAGCATAGCAACGAGAGAGGAGAGTGTGTCTACGTACCCTCGTAGACCGAAAACGGAAGCGTATATAACGCGGTTGATGTAGTCGTACTCTTCACGATCCGATCAAGATCGAACCGATCAAGTGCCGAACGGACGGCACCTCTGAGTTTAGCACACGTGCGGCTCGATGACGTCTCCTCCTCCTTGATCCAGCAAGAGAAGGTGGAGAAGTAGATGGGATCACAACCAGCACGACGGTGTGGTCGTGATGGTGGTGGTGGAGCACCGACAGCGCTTCGCTAAGCGTCATCGGGGCGAGGCGGTGGTGTAACGGGAGAGAGAGGGGCGCCCAGGGGCTGGTGTGTTGTTTGGGGCGCCCCCTCCCCTCTATATATAGGTGGAGGGGCGTGGGGAACAGCCCCTCCAGGCCCTAGGGCGCAGCCAAGGGGGAGAGGGCTTGGACTCCAAGTCCAATCCTATTCCTACTAGGACTCCCCTTTTTTTCCCTTCCCTAGCCACATGGGCTTTTGAGGACTTGGTGTGACTAGCCCAATAAGGCCAGGGCGCCTCCCCTCAGCCCATGCCAGCCTTGGGACGTGATGGACCCACTTGTGTACTTCCGAACCCCTCCGGAATCCTCCGGAACCTTCTGGAAGCTTCCCGGTATAATACCGAAAAAACTGCACCTTTTTCCGGAACCCAAAATATGACTTCCCATATATAAATCTTTACCTCTCGACCATTCCGAGACTCCTCGTGACGTCCGGGATCTTATCCGGGACTCCGAACAACATTTGGTTACCAATCATCAAATATCCCAATACTACTCTAGCGTCAACGAACGTTAAGCGTGCGACCCTGCGGGTTCGGGTAGATGCCCATATTGATTCCTACATATTCCACGAAGATCTTTTATCGGTTGAACCACGATGTCAAGGATTTGGTTAATCCCGTATGCAATTCCCTTTGTCCGGCGATATGTTACTTGCCCGAGATTCGATCGTCGGTATCTCCATACCTAGTTCAATCTCGTTACCGGCAAGTCTCTTTACTCGTTCTGTAATACAAGATCCCATGACTAACCCATTAGCCACATTGCTTGCAAGCTCTTTACGATGTTGTATTACCGAGAGGTCCCAGAGATATCTCTCTGTCATACGGAGTGACAAATCCCAGTCTCGATTCATGCCAACCCAACAAACACCTTTGGAGATACCTGTAGAGCACCTTTATGATCACCCAGTTACGAAGTGACGTTGGGATACACACTAAGTATTCCTCCGGTATCCGGGAGTGACATGATCTAATGGTCTAAGGAACATATACTTGACATGAAGAAAGCTATAGCAATAAACTCAAGTGATACGATCGAATGCTAAGCTTACGGTTGGGTCTTGTCCATCACATCATTCTCCTAATGATGTGATCCCGTTATCAAATGACAACTCATGTCTATGGTTAGGAAACCTTAACCATCTTTGATCAACGAGCTAGTCTAGTAGAGGCTCACTAGGGACATAATATTTGTTTATGTATTCACACATGTATTTAAGTTTCCGGTCAATACAATTCTAGCATGAATAATAAACCTTTATCATGAACAAGGAAATATGATAATAACCAATTTATTATTGCCTATAGGGCATATTTCCATCAAGCCCAGTGTCACTGACAGGTGGACCCCACCCTAAATAAATGTTTTTAAAAATAAATAAAATGCTAATTAATCTGTTAATTAATCTATTAATTAAACAGTCACTGGTAGTGGGTCCCACTGGCTAATTAGTTAATTAGTTAGATTAATCTGCTGTTAAATTAGTACAGTCTATGACAGAGGAGCCCCACACGTCAGTTTGACCAGTCAATGGTCAAAGTTGACTGCTGACATCACCTTGACATCATGCTGATGTCATATTTCCTTATCTGTCAAATTTATTAATTAAAACAATTTCAGAAAATGTTTAAAACTTTGAAAAATCATAGAGAATAAACCGTAGCTCGGATCGAAAGGTTTTCTACATGAAAGTTGATCAGAAAAACGAGACGAACCCGAATATGCCCTCCGTTTACCTGTCACATGCTCGCAACCATGCAAACTTGGAACCTTCCCCTCCGTTTCAGTATACCGATAACTGCCTAAAGGCCGGGAAAATATCCCCAGATATTTTCCCGCTCCGCCTGCAACGTGTAGTACCGCGATAGGTCACCTCGAGCACTGCATATTGCCATGCCATGCATCTGTGTCGCATTGTTTGCTTTTATTTATTGTTTATTCCCCCCTCTTCTCTCCGGTAGACCCCAAGACCGACGCTGCTGCTGAGTACGACTACGCCCCTGACGACCAGACCTTTTCTACAGAGCTTCCAGGCAAGCAAACCCCCTTGATCATTTCGATATCGCCTATTCTTTCTCTCCCATGCTTGCATTAGAATTTGCTACTGTTATTGATTGCTCCTATTCTGATGCATAGCCTGTTTTTGTAACCTGCTATTGTTACTTTACCTATCATCCTGAACTGCTTAGTATAGGTTGGATAGTGATCTATCAGTGACCCCCTCACCTTTGTCCCTATTGCCCCGCTTTATTACTGGTGCCCCGATCATTGTGATCGACATGCATAGACCGACACATCACCGCACCTTCCCCCCCCCCTTAGTTGTACGACTCTGCAGGGCTACTATCGAGTACCGAGGGTGATACCTCGTACTGCACTCCTGATGATATCTCTATAGTATAGCACATCGGTGGTGATTGTAGAGGGTGATTCCTCGCTCTCCCCTTCCCGATGATGACTCTGTCGTGCAACCCCTCAAGTGTGGACCATCGAGGGTGATTCATCCTGGTTCTCCTTGAAGGATTACATTGAGTAGGAATCCATCGAGGGTGATTACTCGGATTCCCCTTGATGTGATGAACACACGGATACCTTCACTTTTACTACAGTACCTTGTTGGAGGCGGGTCGACCCCGAGGGGTACCCACGAGAAATGTGGAGTCGGGTTGACCGTGAGGGTACCCGCGAGATAATTATGTGGCACGGCCGGGCATTCCTGGCCCTTGCCGTAAGTCCACGAGATGGGGCGACGGGACCACAGATCGTGGATCACTGATTGTCACCGCGAGCTCCCAGAGCACTAACGGGTTAGGATATGTGATCTGAGTAGGCCTCTGGCCTTTTCGCACTAACCACCACGCGGGAATAAGTATGGGCACTCGGCGTCATACGATTCTTCCGAAAGCTCTCAGATGTCAGCAATTGAGTGGCGCACGCCGGGTTGGACTGGGAAAGCCTGCGCTTGTATTAAGGGGGCTAGGTCTACTCACCGGCCGCGTTCGCAACGCGCAGGATTGCAATGGATGATTGGCCCATGACACCTTCGCATTTAGGAGTTAGACCGACGTGCTGGCCTCTCTGTTGAGCCTAGGTAGGACTACGGTGTGTCGATCAGCCGAGGCCGGGCATGACCCGATAAAAGTGTGTCCGGCCAAAGTTAATCGAGCGTGTTGGGCAAGTTGGTGCACCCCTGCAGGGAAGTATATCTATTCGAATAGCCGTGTCCACGGTAACGGACGCTCAGAGAGTATCCCGATCTACTACAACTAGAACTGGATACTTGTGATGCTAAATATGTTAGCTCCAGGATTGCTTTCTCGCAGGGAGTCGAGGAAGGATCTCTGGGCTTGGTTACATATACTTGTTGCTACTACTATATTTATGTGCTAATCTACACTCTTCTAATGCTGCAAGATGCTGCAAGTTGCTAGTCTTCGATAGGCTAGGCCTTTCCCCCTATTCTGGCATTTCTGCAGTCTAGTCCACAGATACAACCCCTTCTTTGATACCGATGCATAATTAGCATAGATCTGATGTAAGTCTTGCGAGTACTTTGGATGAGTACTCACAGTTGCTTTGCTTCCCCTTTTCCCATACCCGATTGCTGCGATCAGATGACGGAGCCCAGGAGCTAGCTGATCCCGCCGGCGACGACTACTAGTACCACGGTGGAGCCTACTACTACGTGGAGACCACCGACGACCAGGAGTAGATTCGGAGGCTCCCAGGCAGGAGGCATGCGCCTTTCGATCTAGTTATCGTTGTTTTGCTCAGCCTTCTTAAGGCAAACTTGTTTCCCTTTTATGTTTGTACTCAGATATTTTTGTTGCTTCCGCTAAGGCTTGTTCGCGAGCTTATGTATTCGAGCCCTCGAGGCCCCTGGCTTGTAATATAAAGCTTGTATGACTTTTATTTGTGTTTAGAGTTGTGTTGTGATATCTTCAAGTGAGTCCTTAGGCTTGATCGTGTGCATTGGCGTGTATGATTAGTGCACGATTAAGTTGGGGGCGTCACAATAACTAACACCGAATAATGCACCATAAGTAGGATATAATTTTGTTGCATAACTATTGACTTTACGTGCATGCATAGGGAATCACAAACCTTAACACCAATATTCTTACTAAATCATATTTACTCACTAACATGACTCACATATTATCATCTCCATATCGCAAAACTATTGCAAGGAATCAAACTTATCATATCCAATGATCTATATGAAAGTTTTTTTTATATTCCTCTTGAATATTCATCACTTTGGGACCAAATTCATATCTTGTGCAAATTACCATTACTATTATCAACTCTCAAAATGATATAAGTGAAGAATGAGAGTTCAAATATTTCTTCAAAATTTTAATCATATCAACTCTCAAAATAATATAAGTGAAGCATGAGAGTTTAAATATTTCTTCAAAACTTAGCCATCGCCGTGCTCAAAAAGATTTAAGTGAAGCACTAGAGCAACTGCCTATCTCAAAAAAAATTAAGTGAAGCACGTTGAGTATTCTAACAAATCATGATTAACGTGCGTATCTCTCAAATAGGTGTGTCCAGCAAAGATAATTGTGACAAACTAAAAAGCAAACAAAGCAAAGACTCATATAATACACGATGCTCCAAGTAAAACACATATCATGTGATGAATAAAAATATAGCTCCAAGTAAAATTACCGATAGTTGGTAGAAGAAAGAGGGGATGCCTTCCGGGGCATCCCCAAGCTTAGACGCTTGAGTCTTCCTTGAATATTACCTTGGGGTGCCGTGGGCATCCCCAAGCTTAGGCTCCTACCACTCCTTGTTCCTTCATCTATTGTGATCTCACCCAAAACTTGAAAACTTCAATCACACAAAACTCAACAAAACCTTCGTGAGATCCGTTAGTATAACAAATAAATCCTTAACTTTAAGTACTATTGTAAATTGATTCATATTTAATATTGGCATAATGCTACTGTACTCCAACTTCTCCATGGCTTATACCCCCCCGATACAATCCATAGATTCATCAAAATAAGCAAACTATGCAACAAAAACAGAATCTGTATAAAACAGAACAGTCTGTAAAGATCTATTTAAAAGCTATAATTCTGTAACTCCAAAAATTCTGAAAACTTAGGACAACGTGGGCAATTCATATACCAATACTGTGTAAAAATTTCAGATTTTTTTGACGCTTCAGTACAGAATTAAAATTCCAGCACTGGACGCAAAACTTTCTGTTTTCCAAACAACATCAATTATACTATCTTCCAAATCATCCCAAAGGCTTTACTTGGCACAAACACTAATTAAAACATAAAAACACAATCATAACAGAAGAATAATTGTGTAAACACACAAGAGCAGAAAAAAAAGTAAAAAATTATTTTATTCATTGGGTTGCCTCCCAACAAGCGCTATTGTTTTATGCCCCTAGCTAGGCATAATGCGTAGTTTTCAAGTATTGTCATCCTTCTTCTTCTTATCCAGAGATGCACTTTCATCAAAGGGTTTTTCAAAGGTAATATGAAACACATCATCCATAGAAATTTTAGCATTTGCAAGTTGTCCATCTGTAAATCCCTCTTGATTATCGGCTACAATCCAAGAGTATTGTCTATTAACACTATTGAAAACTTGTTGGATTATATTCAAAGGAGGAACTTCCTTTTTAGTATTCTCATCAAAGATGTGGTCATTGCGGAACAAATACCTCGACAAGTAATCACTATTATAAAGGATTTAATCTATTACCGGTTTTTCACGGTTCATACCATAAAAATCAAAGATCTCCCTAGCTTCTCGCACTATGTGATCAAATTCATTCATGAGGACAAGGGTAGCTATTTTCTTAGCTCTAGGATTTTTTATAATGGGTAACTCATAAAACAATCTTTGCAAAGTAGGATGGGTGCGAATAAACCTTCTTTCAAGTTTAAGAACAAGTGCAGAAATAGCTTCAGCATAATTTTTGGTTTCTTTAAGTATAGGAGCTTCATCACAAGCTAAGGTCCCAATGCAATTAAATAATTCTTGGATGACATTTTTTTCTATAACATTCCCATGTCCCAACAGAAAAGTTTTAGCATCAAGATTGGTAGAATTTCCAATTTTAGGAGTTCTACCATCATCAGTTTCTGCCATGCCAAAATCACTCATGATAATAACTTCAAGCAAGCGAACAAGAAAACACGCAAAAAGGCAAACGGAAAATATTTTTGTTTTTTTGTAAAAACTTTTTAGAAGTGGGGGAGATGAAAACGAGAGGCAAAGGCAAATAAAGTAAATGCAAGGAGATGAAAGTTTTATGCGTAGGTACTTGATGGATGTTGATGATGTCTCCCCGGCAACGCCGCCAGAAATTCTTCCTGCTACTTGTGAGCTGCGTTGGGATTTCCCCGAAGAGGAGGGGATGATGCAGTACAGTAGAGATAAGTATTTCCCAGAGTTATGAAACCAAGGTTATCAATCCTGTAAGAGAATCACGCAACAACTCGTTAGCAGTACCTGCACACAAAACAACAAATCCTCGCACCCAACGCAAACAAGGGGTTGTCAATCCCTTGGCGGTCAATTGCAAGATTAAATTGTATGGTGATAGATAAATAGATCAAACAAAAATACAAAATAAAATAAATAAAGTAAAAGTGCAGCAAGGTATTTTTAGGATTTTCAATATATAATTAAGATAGACCCGTGGGCCATAGTTTTCACTAGAGGCTTCTCTCTTGAAAATAGCATACGGTGGGTGAACAAATTACTGTTGGGCAATTGATAGAAAAGCAAATAATCATGATGATATCCAAGGCAATGATCATGTATATAGGCATCACGTCCGAGACAAGTAGACCGACTCCTACCTGCATCTACTTCTATTACTCCAAACATCGACTGCTATCCAGCATGCATCTAGTGTATTAAGTTCATGAAGAACAGAGTAACGCCTTAAGCAAGATGACATGACGTAGACAAAGTAAACTCACGCATGAATAAACCCCATCTTTTTACCCTTAATAGCAATGATACATACGCGTCATGTCCCTTTCTGTCACTGGGATTGAGCACCGCAAGATGGAACCCATTACAAAGCACCTCTCCCATTGCAAGATAAATCAATCTAGTTGACCAAACCAAATCAATAGATCAGGGAGAAATACGAAGTTATAATAATCATGCATAAAAAGAGTTCAGAGAAAACTCAAATAATATTCATGGATAATCTGATCATAAACTCACAATTCATCAGATCCCAACAAACACACCGCAAAAAGTGATTACATCGGATAGAACTCCAAGAACATCGAGGAGAACATTGTATTGAAGATCAAAAAGAGAGAAGAAGCCATCTAGATACTAACTATGGACCCAAAGGTCTATGTTAAACTACTCACGCATCATCGGAAGGGCAGCAAGGTTGATGTAGAGCCCCTCCATGATCGATTCCCCCTCCGGCGGAGTACCGAAAAAGGCCTCCAGATGGGATTTCTCGAGAACAGAAACTTGCGGCGACGAAAAAAGTATTTCGTGGACTCCTCTATTGGTTTCCCGATTTTAGAGAATTTATAGAGGTGGAATTAGGTCAAAAGGGGCAGAGGTGGGCCCACGAGGCACCAGGGCGCGCCACTGCTACTTGTAGCTTGCGTTGGTATTTTCCCCGAAGAGGAAGGGATGATGCAGCACAGTAGAGGTAAGTATTTCCCTCAGTTATGAAACCAAGGTTATCAATCCAGTAGGAGAACCACGCAATACCTCATTAGCAGTACATGCACACAAACAACAAGTCCTTGCACCCAACGCAAACGAGGGGTTGTCAATCCCTCGGCAGTCAATTGCAAGATTAAATTGTATGGTGATAGATAGATAGATTAAACAAAAATACAAAATAAAATAAATAAAAGAAAAGTGCAGCAAAGTATTTTTAGGGTTTTTAATATATGATTTAGATAGACCCGGGGGCCATAGTTTTCACTAGAGGCTTCTCTCCAGAAAATAGCATACGGTGGGTAGAAAAATTACTATTGGGCAATTGATAGAAAAGCAAATAATCATGACGATATCCAAGGCAATGATCATGTATATAGGCATCATGTCCGAGACAAGTAGACGACTCTTGCCTGCATCTACTACTATTACTCCACACATCGACCGCTATCCATCATGCATCTAGTGTATTAAGTCCATAAAGAACGGAGTAACGCCCTAAGCAAGATGACATGATGTAGACAAAGTAAACTCACGCATGAATAACCCCCATCTTTTTACCCTTAATAGCAATGATACATACGTGTTATATCCTTTTCTGTCACTGGGATTGAGCACCGCAAGATCGAACCCATTACAAAGCACCTCTTCCCATGGCAAGATAAATCAATCTAATTGGCCAAACCAAATCAAAAGATCAGAGAAGAAATACGAAGCTATAATAATCATGCATAAAAGAGATCAGAGAAGGCTCAAATAATATTCATGGATAATCTGATCATAAACTCACAATTCATCGGATCCCAACTAACACACCGCAAAAAGTGATTACATCGGATAGAACTCCAAGAACATCGAGGAGAACATTGTATTGAAGATCAAAAAGAGAGAAGAAGCCATCTAGCTACTAACTATGGACCCGAAGTTCTGAGGTAAACTACTCACGCATCATCGGAAGGGTAGCAAGGTTGATGTAGAGCCCCTCCGTGATCGATTCCCCCTCCGGCGGAGTACCGGAAAAAGCCTCCAGATGGGATCTCTCGAGAACAGAAACTTGCGGCGGCGGAAAAACGATTTCGTGGAATCCCCTGTTGGTTTCCCGATTTTTGGGAATTTATAGTGATGGAATTAGGTCAAAAGAGTCAGAGGTGGGCCCACATGCGCCCTGGTGGCTCGTGGCCACCTTCTGGGGCTTCTGTCTTTCTCCCGAAGCTTCTAGTGTTTGTTATGTCCAGCAAAAAAATCTCCAAAAAGTTTCGTGGCATTTGGACTTCGTTTGGTGTTGATATTCTGTAAAACCAAAAACAGGCAGAAAACAACAACTGGCACTGGGCACTAAGTTAATAGGTTAGTCCCAAAAAATGATATATAATTGCTGTAAATGTATATAAAAACATCCAAGATTGATAATATAACAGCATGGAACAATAAAAAATTATAGATACGTTGGAGACGTATCAGCATCCCCAAGCTTAATTGCTGCTCGTCCTCGAGTAGGTAAATGATAAAAACAGAATTTTTGATGTGGAATGCTGCCTATCATATTCATCATATATTCTTTTCTTTTGTAGCATGAACATTTGGACTTGAATGATTCAAAGCAATAGTCTATAATTTGACATGAAGATATAAATACTCAAGCATACTAACAAGCAACCATGATTTTCAAAATATCAACGCTAAAGAAAGTTTTCCCTAGCCCATTATGCTCAATCATTGATCCATTCATGAAACACACTCCATATTAGCTACATCCAATGCACAAGTATGACAATAGTGCTCTCTAGTTGGTGCTTTATAAGAGAAGATGGAGACTCAAATAAAAATAAAAATTGCATAAAAGTAAATAGATAGGCCCTTCGCAGAGGGAAGCAGAGATTTGCTAATGTGCCAGAGCTCAAGGCTTAAATTAGAGAGATAAAATATTTTGAGAGGCATGCTTTTCCTGTCAACGTAAACGACCGAGAATTCCCAATATTTTCCATGCTAGACACATCATAGGCGGTTCCGAAACAGAAAGTAAAGTTTATTTCCTTTCCACCATTCTTTCACAATCCATGGCTAGCCGTATCCACGGGTGCCCTCCATACCAACACTTTCCAAGGAATTTTGTTGTTATTAATTTTTGATTCATTGTGGGACTGGGCATCCCTATTACCAGCCACTCTCTCGTGCAATGACAAGTGAATAAACACTCAGCGTGAGAATAACACACCTAGCATGGAAAATAATGGCCACCCCCTGCCGCTTCATGAGCGGTACGGGCACACAAAACGGAAAATTTATTTTGAAAATTAGAGTTGGCACACGCAAATTTACTTGGAACGGCATTGAAATACCGCATATAGGTAGATATGGTGGAGTCATTTGGCACAACTTGGGTTTAAGGAGTTTGGATGCTCTAGCAGTATTTCCGCTTAGTACAAATGAAGGCAAGCAAATAGATTGAGAAGCAACCAACCAAAAAGCGAAAACGGTCATAAACATGCATTGAACATAACTAACACCGAATAATGCACCATAAGTAGGATATAATTTCTTTGCATAACTATTGACTTGATGTGCATGCATAGGGAATCACAAACCTTAACACTAATATTCTTACTAAATCACAATTACTCACTAACATGACTCACATATCATCATCTCCATATCACAAAACTATTGCAAGGAATCACACTTATCATGTCCAATGATCTATATGAAAGTTTTTATTATATCCCTCTTGAATATTCATCACTTTGGGACCAAATTCATATCTTGTGCAAATTACCATTACTATTATCAACTCTCAAAAAGATTTAAGTGAAGCATGAGAGTGCAATATTTCTTCAAAATTTCAATCTTATCAACTCTCAAAATAATATAAGTGAAGCATGAGAGTTTATTTCTTCAAAATTTTAATCTTGTCAACTCTAAAAATAATATAAGTGAAGCATGAGAGTTCATTTCTTCAAAATATAGCCACCACTGTGCTCAAAAGGATTTAAGTGAAGCACTAGAGCAACTTCCTAGCTCAAAAAATTTAAGTGAAGCACAGAGAGTATTCTAACAAATTATGATGAAGGTGTGGCTCTCTCAAAATAGGTGTGTTCAGCAAGGATGATTGTGACAAACTAAAAGTCAAACAAAGCAAAGACTCATATAATACAAGACGCTCCAAGCAAAACTCATATCATGTGACGAATAAAAATATAGCTCCAAGTAAAATTACCGATGGTTGGTAGAAGAAAGAGGGGATGCCTTCCGGGGCATCCCCAAGCTTAGACGCTTGAGTCTTCCTTGAATATGACCTTGGGGTGCCATGGGCATCCCCAAGCTTAGGCTCTTGCCACTCCTTATTCCTTCATCCATCGTGATCTCACCCAAAACTTGAAAACTTCAATCACACAAAACTCAACAAAACCTTCGTGAGATCCGTTAGTATAACAAAATAAATCACTACTTTAATGACTGTTGCAAACCCATTAATATTTTATTTTTGCATTTTACCTACTGTAATCTAACTTCTCCATGGCTTATACCCCCCGATACAATCCATAGTTTCATCAAAGCAAGCAAGTAGTGCATCAAAAACAGAATCTGTCAAAAACAGAACAGTCTGTAGAAATCTATTTAAAATCCATACTTATGTAACTCCAAAAATTCTGAAAAATTAGGAAAACGTGGGAAATTCATATACCAATACTGTGTAAAAATTTCAGATTTTTCTGACACTCCCGTACAGAACCAAAATTCCAGCACTGGACCCAAAACTTTCTGTTTTCCAAACAGCATCAATTATACTATCTTCCTAATCATCCTAAAGGCTTTACTTGGCACAAACACTAATTAATAACACAAACACAATCATAACAGTAGCATAATTGTGAAAACACACAATAATAGAAACAAAAGGTAAACATTTATTTTATTCATTGGGTAGCCTCCCAACAAGCGCTATTGTTTTATGCCCCTAGCTAGGCATAATGCATAGTTTCAAGTATTTTCATCTTTCAAGTTGATTCCATAAGTGGCCCTCATAATGGATTCATATGTTGCTTTAATTCTTTTCCTAGGGAAATTCTCCATAACATTTTTTAATGGAAACTAAAATTTTATATTCCCTTCTTTAATGTCAATAACATCACCTATAGTTCGTAAGAACGGTCTACCAAGTATTATGGGGCAAGAAGAATTGCATTCAATGTCAAGTACATTAAAATCAACGGACAGATAGTTCCTATTTGCAAGACTAAGAACATCATTAATTCTACCCAAAGGGTTTTTAATAGTAGAATCCGCAAGATGCAAATTAAGATAATATTCATCTATATTGGTGAAACCTAGCACATCACATAGAGATTTTGGAATTGTGAAAACGCTAGCACCCAAATCACATAAAGCATTGCACTCATAATTTTTAATTTTAACTTTAATGGTGGGTTCCCATTCATCATATAATTTTCTAGGAATTGAAATTTCTAGTTCTAACTTTTCTTCTAACGCTTTCATCATTGCTTCTACGATGTGTTTAGTAAAAGCCTTGTTTTGCTCATAAGCGTTGGGTGAATTTAACATGGATTGTAACAAAGAAATAAACTCAATCAAAGAACAACTATCATAACTAAAATCTTTGTAATCCAAGAGAGTGGGCGCGTCGCTATTTAAAGTTTTTACCTCTCCAAACGCACTTTTAGCAATTTTCTTATCAAGATTTTCACCCTCCGAATTATGGGGACGCTCTTTAGCTAAAGTTGACTCTTCTTCAGTCCCCTTTTCATCAAGTTTAATTTTGCTAAACAAAGAATCAACAGATGAAACACCAATCATTTTAATATCCTCATCATTACTACGATAGAAACCAGGAGGAATCGCTTTTTCTAAAAATTCTCGTTTAGCTTTTAGCATGGCGGTTCTTTCCTTACTCTCATCCATGGAGACATATAAAGCTTTAATTGATTCATTAATATTTTAGTCTTAAGATTTTCCACATCATGAATAATTCTATCAATGCTCCTAGACATATTATCAAGTTTACTCAAATTTTCTTCTATCATAGTGTTGAAAACTTTTTGAGCATTAATAAAAAATTTAATATTACTTTCAAGATCAGAGGGCATCCTATTATTATTATAAGGATTAGCATGGGTATTGCCATAATTATTAGAGGAATTTCCAGGAAACGGTCTAGCATTGAAATTAACTCTATAAGCATTATTATTAAAATTGTTTCGCGAGACAAAATTCACATCTACGGGATCATTATTTTGCTCAATCAAAGTGGATAAAGGCACATCATTAGGATCAACAGGAGCACTTTTGCTAGCAACCAATTTCATAAGCGCATCAACTTTATCTCTCAAAGTATTAATTTCTTCAACAGAATTCACTTTTTTACTAGCAGGAACTCTTTCAGTATGCCATTGTGAATAATTTGCCATAATATTATCAAGCAATTTAGTAGCTTCTCCCAATGTAATTTCCATAAAAGTACCACCCGCGGCGGAATCTAAAAGATTTCTAGAGACAAAATTTAATCCCGCATAATTTTTTTGTATGATCATCCATAAATTTAAACCATGAGTAGGGCAATTTCTCATCATTAATTTGATCCTTTCCCAAGATTGGGCAACATGTTCATGATCAAGTTGCTTAAAATTCATAATTTGATTTCTAAGAGAAATACTTTTCGTGGGAGGAAAATACTTAGTAATAAAAGCATCGTTACACCTATCCCAAGAATCGATACTATTTCATGGTAAATATGAAAACCAAATTTTTGCACGATCCCGCAATGAGAATGGGAATAATTTTAATTTCACAATATCATTATCCACATCTTTTTTCTTCTGCATATCACACAATTCTTCAAAAGTGTTAAGATGGGATGCAACATCTTCATTAGGACTACCAGAAAATTGATCTTTCATCACAAGATTAAGCAAAGCGGCATTAATATCACAAGTCTCCGCACTAGTGGCGGGAGGAGCAATCGGAGTACTAATAAAATCATTATTATTAGTATTGGAGAAATCACACAATTTTGTATTTTCTTGAGACATCGTGACTACGCAAACAAGAAAAAGGCAAACGGAAAATATTTTTGTATTTTTGTAAAAACTTTTTAGAAGTGGGGGAGATGAAAACGAGAGGCAAATAAAATAAATGCAAGGAGATGAGAGTTTATGCAAATGTACCTGATAGATGTTGATGATGTCTCCCCGGCAACGGCGCCAGAAATTCTTCCTGCTACTTGTAGGTTGCGTTGGTATTTTCCTCAAAGAGGAAAGGATGATGCAGATTTAATTATACAAGCAAGATTAATTATGTAAGATTTAATTATAAATGCATGAGATGCATGCAAAAGGAATGTTAGTACTGACTCTATTACTAGGGTCCGCGCCTAGGGCTTCCTACAGTCAGCCTGGCTCTGATACCAAGGTTTGTTAGGCCCATTTCTTGGATAAATCACAGAAGAGCCTCAAGTCATACCAACCCCAAGAACAACTGGTAGGCTTCCTTGATATAGATAACCAGTACAAATATAATATTACACAGGGTTGAGTCAGAGGGCTCAACAATTATTACAAGCTTGCCAATATACTACGGTGGTGGAAAAAACACAGTGGTGTGGTGGTAGAACAACACTGATACAATAAAATAAAGTCAAGCGTCAGTGTGAGGCTTGACTATTTATTGGTACATGTGGTCGACTCCAAGATCACAGGTTGACTGACTGGGACACCTCTAAGCGTCGGGCTCGCTAGCACAATCTCCTTCCACAAGCTCGTCCTCCTCCAGGTCTGGCCAATAAAATAGCCAGGGACAAGCCAGTGAGTACGTTGGAATGCACTTGCAAACATTATGAACGAAAGATATACCGAATGCATATGCCCAAGATGGATTAAATGATATGCTCATGCTGACTCAAATTTAAAACATGG
The DNA here is from genome assembly GCA_039707655.1 of Elymus sibiricus. Classification (NCBI taxonomy): domain Eukaryota; kingdom Viridiplantae; phylum Streptophyta; class Magnoliopsida; order Poales; family Poaceae; genus Elymus; species Elymus sibiricus. The sequence continues at coordinate 41,538,217 of CM077664.1, forward strand.
CATGGTAAATATTAGCATGCGCAGGAAAACAAAATTGTTAGTGACAAACAAAGAAAGTTAAAAGTGGACAATCGGGCGAGACAGGACCGCCCGAGTATCCAAGAGAAATGCCAAACGGGTGTCTAAAAGAGAATCGGGCGAGACAGGACCGCCCGGAAACTCAAGCGACGCCACGAGAGGTCTTGAAAAGAAATGCCAAACGGGTGTCTAAAAGAGAATCGGGCGAGACAGGACCGCCCGAAAACTCAAGCGACGCCACGAGAGGTCTTGAAAAGAAATGCCAAACGGGTGTCTAAAAGAGAATCGGGCGAGACAGGACCGCCCGAAAACTCAAGCGACGCCACGAGAGGTCTTGAAAATAAAATCGAGTGTCCGGGGTAGTCCAGCCAGCCCCTGAGACACTCAGGAAAAAAAATAAGAGAAACGGGTTAGTCCATAATAATATGCATAGTAATAATAATATTCACAACCATAATATTCATGATAACAAAAATATCCATGACAACGTTAGTGATGAAATAATAATATTCTGTAAAATAATTGATACTCAAATTAATTATTTCCTCCGAAGACCGACACCGGACCGACATTTGACCCTTCCCAGCTAACGTCCTTGACCGCGGACATGGCTATTCGAATAGGTATAACTCTGCAGAGGTTGTACTCTTTACCCACGTGCATGGGATTTCTTTAGTCAACACCGTGGCACTGACTAATTCCCACTACGGTCTTTGTGTTGACAACACACCTGACCAGCACACACCAGAATAACTTTCCGGATGCTAGGAATCACCCAAAGCATCTTTCAAGATAAACTTTAAGTCGGGGAGACTACAATCTCGAATAGCATGGGATCACTATATTTATATCGGCGCAAATAGGGGTGCTACCCCCTCGGTCCCAGACCGTATACACCCATGCCCCCTGACCTGATGACGGGCACTAGTCCATGGCCGTGGAAACCCTCATCATGGCCCTCTTTGTGGTGTGTACACAGACAGGGGTTAGCAACTTACTAAACCATACTTCCCTGGCGGGAAGACCCGTGGCAGCACGGTGTTTAGCTAGGTGTGATGGAACAAGACTCGATCTAGGCCGACTCAGGAGGTGTTGTTATTATGACCGGTATACTCCACATATGTCACCGTGACACCACCGTGTCAAAACGTGACCCGTGCCCACCGGCACGTCCAAGGCAGGAGACACGCTCCTGAATTTTCTCACAGCCTTCAATCATGTTAGAAGGATTCTTTGAGCTTGAGTGAAGTGCAAGTCAAGTGCAAGAAATGATATGACCATGCATGCATGCATTATTTCCACACATATGATGCAAACTCAAACCAATGCAACCGTGCAATGCAATTCACCATATCCCAGGTTCAAAATGCTTGCCTTGTCCAAAGTAGTCAGAAGAAGAACCCTCGAAATTCCCGGCAAAGTTTCCCTCTTCGTTTTCTGAAAAATTCAAATTCAAATTCACGTTAATTTTTTTGCAACAGTACCAAAAATTATCTTAAAATATTTTAAAATAAATACTAAAAAAAACTAGAGGGAAAAATAAGAATTTAAAAAAAAGAATCAACTCAATCAGAGTTGTGGGTTAAAAAGTTATTAAAGTTTCAAATCCAGGGGCCTTTCTGCAAAAATCCAGCCCCTGAGCTGTTTTAAACAGAAAACGGTTCGGGAAGAAATACGCCTTCCAACTCAGAACGCGTAAACAATAGAATATGCTTTCTATTTTAAAAGGAAAAGAATAAAACGCTGACGGGTGGGGTCCACCCGTCAGGTTCAAATTTTGAACGTACGCGCGAGGACAGAGGGGAGACGGCGATCACCGGCGACGATCGCCGGGGTCTCAGCGGGCGGCGATGATCGTAGCGTGTTCAGGGAGTCCGTCCGCGTCGATGGGTGGCGGTGGTGGTCGCCGGCGAGCAGCAGAACGACGGCGAGGTCGACGGCGGCGGACGGTGGTTCGGGTGGAGGTGGGATCTCGCCGGAGAGACGAGGAAGCTCCGAATTGGAGCGCGGAATCGACGAGAGGGAGCAAGAGATGATTACTGGTGGATTTTGGAGGGTGGGGATAGCCTAACGGCGTCGGGAGCTTCCCGGGTGCCGCGGCGGATCGGGTGGTCGGAGAGGAGGAAGACGACCTCCTCGAAGTCGGGGAGTGGCGTAGGGGGCAATTGAGATGGTGTGGGTACGGTGCATGCTCAGAACGGAGCTCGGGAGGGCCTTTTATAGGCGATCTGAGGAGGGCAGTGGCGTGCGGATGACGCCGGAGTAACTCTGGCCGTCGAGGTTGGTTTGGTCGGTGGTCAAGGTTCAACGAGTGATCAGAGAGGTTAGTGGTGTACTCTAGAAGCATCAACGTGGATGGATTCGGGCTCTACAGCCTTATCCGAGGTGAGGCGCCCGTACGGGTGTGGCGGACGGTGAGCCGCTCCGGTGACTATCAGGCGGGGCCAGGGCGGCGAGGTCAGCGCGCGGAGTCGCGGAGAAGAGCGACGCGTGTAGGTGGTAGGTGGAGGGTGCAGCAAGGGAGTGAAGGTGGCCGGTGGCCGTGGCGATCCGCTTTGGCCGCCGCGGATGAGCACGGGGGCAGGTGCATCGGCCATCTCCTCTGCCGTCGTCGGTGGGAGGCTAGTGCAGGGGTCCCAGGCGGCCCATTTATGAGCAAAGGAGGCGACGCCGTGCGGGAGAGAGGAAGGTAAGGAGTGCACGGCATCGATCTCTTCTCCTCTCTGAATTTCTCTGTTAACTGAATTTTGACAGAGATAAACAGTACGCACACCACCTATATGATGAAATGACAGAGAGGTCTAGGCATTTTAGGAATTTGTGGGGATTTTTTTGGTGAGGTGTTGATGCAAATAAGAGAGTCTCGCAAAGTTTCAGAATTTTTGGAGCAATTAAAAATAGGTTTGTATCAGAGAGATTGTTTCTGGTCCAAATTTGAATTGAAGGAGATTTGAAATTTTTGAATTGTGGAATCCAATGTTTTTGGTGAAATGGGTTGTGGGTACTGTCTAGTTGCTAGGATAATTTTGGTGGGAGCAGAAGACTTGCAGAAAGTATGGTTCCTTTGTAAACCAAGGAAACCATGAATAAAATAAATTCCAACTTTGGAATTTGGTAAATATTGCAGAAATATTTTTGTAAGGTGGAAAGGAGTTGGATACTGACCTAGAAGGTGTGAGTGACTTGAGGGATAATTTAGGAGTGACAGAAAAATTATTGAATGGATTTTCTATAAGAATGGAAGGAGATAAAAGGGACCATTTCATTGAAATGATCTAGTCATTCAAAACTTTTCTGAAATAAAATTATTTTGATCTTTCAAAAATAATTGCCCAATAAATAAATCATCCAAAACAGAACCATAAAAAAAATTGAAACCCAATTAAAAATAAAAAAAATGAATCTCAGAACAGAAGAAAGAGAAAAATAAAAATAGGGCCAGAATAATTCAAAGTATTTTCTTTTAATAGAAAGATTTTTTTTTAAATCCCAAGGAAATTTTTTTGGGGTGTTGCAACACCTACCCCCCTTAAGAAAAATCTCGTCCCCGAGATTTCAGCTGTCCCTCAAACAGGTATGGATATTCAGTCCTCAGATGATCTTCTCTTTCCCATGTTGCTTCTTCCTCGATGTGATATGACACCCTGGTTTTTGGCAACTTTTTCTTTTCGAAATCTTTCTGGCTTTATTTGCAATATGGATGGATTTTGAACTCTTTCAGTTGACTTTGGACTCATGAATTCCTCTCAGTGATCCAAAGCCCCCAGCATCCTGCCAAAGTCTTGTCACTCACCCTCTGGACCAATTTCCAATTCATTATCCTCCCCAAATATTCATTTTCTTCCTTTGGGAAAATCTATCACCACTATGGGTTACAAAGCAACCTATAGTTCTGGTGATCAGAAAAATCCCAAATTAATCTCAGACCTTCTTGTCATCATCCACTCCCACAATCTTCAAAAACATCTCATGGTCCAGTACAAAGTTTAGTCCAGAAAACTCCATTTGCTCTCTGGACAGTACTAGTCATTTGTGAAGGAACTCATATTTTCCTTACTCAATTAATTCCCAGAAAATTCCCTGAGATATTAGGGAACCTATCTTTCCACAATATCCAAAAATATCATCTTGTCCAGTACAAATTTTCATCACCAAAATTCTGCCAAGTTTCTGTTTAGTTGGAACCTCTGTGAAGGAAGTACCAGCTAGAGGTATCCAATTGAGCTGAAATTTTTGTGGCATGTTCTCCTCACCAAATGACCCTGCCACACCAAAATTCAGCCCCAGCAGATCAACCAGATGAGTGAATCAAGCTCATCCCTGTTTCTGGTTCAGTACAACACTTGTACATGAACTACCCTCAAATCTTGATCAAATCCTTTCAAACTTGGCCAGCTCATAGTCCTTCCAACATAGATCATCCCAGACATCTCCTTTGGCTCCATCCCCAGCTCACCACTTCTCTAGATCCCTCTCAATTTTGCTGTCAGAGACTGTAGCTGAAGCTACACTTCACAGCAGAGTGAACCTAGTCGAGCCAGAGGCATAGAGAGGCTAAGTGATCGAAGGAGAACACCCTAGACATGGTGCGCTGGACTTAGTCGGCCTCGAGACATCACTTCCCGTGGTGAGCACGGCACTGGCATGTCAGTTTACGTGCTCTGCACCACGCCGGCGACGACCGAGGCCATTCCAGAGCCCTTGTGCTTCCAGTGGATGTCCTGGGGTGCCGACTTCGCTGCTGCCGTCCACGTAGCCCTCTCCCGATCCTTCCCCTCGCCGGAATCGAGCTCGCCGGCCGCCACGCATCTTGGCACTGTGCCGCCCGTGGCTGCACTGTGGCGCGCGGCGCTCTTCTTCCTCCACTAGCCGCCACTGCACGCCATGTTCCGTCGCCCGCTCCCGGTCAGCCAGCTCAACGTCGCGACGCCGGCGACGTGGCCCGGATCCAGCCGCTTCCAGAGAGCTCGCCGAGCTCCTCCCCCTCCTATATATAGCCCTCCCCGGCATCTCTCGAGCTCCTCACCCCACTCCTCCTCCTCCTAATCGACACCCCGAGCAGCGAGCCACGGCCGAGAGGCCCTCTGGCCTCGAATCTCGCCGGAGCACCGCTGCCACCCTAGCCCAGCCTCCCCGCCGTTCTACTCCTTCCCGAGCTCCACCGACTCCTCCGTCGAGTTCGCCGCACTCCACTGACCCTGCCCAAGCCCTTTCCCAGTCGAATTGCTGCCGGAGTCGCCGTCTCCGACGACACCCGAGCGCCGCCGCCGCCGGAGAGGAAGGGGACGACGCCGTCCGGCCACCGTTCGCCAACCGACGGGTACGTGCTGGTTCGCCTCCGAACGCTCGATCCATTCCGCTACTCACCGGACCTCGCCGCCGTCTGTGTCGCCGGCGAGCGTCGCCGGAGCTCCGCCCCCTCTCTGTTCCCTCCTCCCCTGTTTAAATCTGATGACTGGGGCCCACCAGTCAGCGACACGCCGAAGCGGTAAGTGGAGGCGCCCCTCCACTTTACGCCTTCGACGTGGCCCCCTGGCAGATTTTCTATTTTCTGTTTAATTCCAGATTTTGACCAAAACTTTGACCCTCAATAACTTTTAAACCATAAGTCGAAATCAATTGATTCTTTTTGCATCTGGTTTGTCTTGAGCCCCTTTATTTTTCTGTAAAGTTTGGTAATTTTCTCTTGTTCACAGAATTTCTGGTGAACAGAACAGTAGTATGTGACATTTTCTATTGCATTTTAAAAATATTTTCAGAAGGAAATACTTTTGGATTTGAAGCCCAGGAGTTTGTGGACAACCCAACAGAGCAAGGCAAGCCATGACATCCATTGCATGAAGCATTTCAATAGTGTTGGTCATTTAATTGAATTTCATGCATTATTTTCATATATGCTAAATTGCTAGTAAAATTATTTAATTGCTTAGCTACTGCCATGTTAAGTTAATCTTGATAATATCCATACTGGTTAAATGTTTGGCTATATTAAACTTAGTTGGTTGATCAAGAGCCACCTACCCGGACTTTTCCGTGCAGCCACATTTGCCGGTATGGGACGGCCTTGACTTGGTCTGGCTTTGTGCTCTTTTATCGGGACCACCAAACTAGGGAGGGTTATGCGTGCGTGCTGCCCTGATCAGGTAGACGACGATAATCCTATGAGCCCAGTTGAGTTATTTTGCCGGCGTCTCCGTTTGGGACAGTTAGTGGCCACGACGGTGGCAGGTGTCACGGGGTGACACAGGGGCCACCCAGGACATGACCCTGGGAGGGTATGATTGTCGGTGGTACGATAGAGGGGTCACGGATCAGGCAGGTTTCGTTGGAGCACCACCGGTCCACCCGAATGGGATCACGAGGCTAGGTACTCCATGGTGTGGGTAAAGTGCGCAACCTCTGCAGAGTGTAAAACCTATTCGAATAGCCGCGTCCACGGTATTGGACAGTCCGTTTAGGACTCTCTAGGATGGTCAACCATAATGATAATAATGATGGAAGAACTTGTCTTATGTTCGGAAGTGCTCTGTGGATTGTGAGCGTTCCGAGGGTTGTGGGACAACCCAGATGAGAGTAAGTTGGTACTGGGTACCAGTAAATGAGCAACATAATCTTATAACCTGTTAATTGCCATGCTATTGTTTGCTGCATTGTTTTGGTTGCCATGAGCTTGCGAGTACATTCCAAGTACTCACCTGGCGTATCATGCCAGATGCAGGAGAAGCCAAGGACGGAGGTCCCGATGGTTCGTGCTACGCTAACTAGGCCGTGTCCACAGCAGTGTCCCTGTGGATGGAGTTTCCCGCACTATGTTCCGCTACGCCGTAGTCTACCCAGTAGTATCGAGGCCCTGCTATGTTCCATAAATAATGTAGATATTGTTCCCAGCACCTGCAGTGCTTCTGGCCTCGCTATCATGTAAATGATGAGCTTGTACTCGAGATATTTTAATGAAGTTCAGTTCAGTTCTGTTCCAAGTTGTTGTGTGTTTCCAGAAGACATGATCTCTGGGTTGGAAACACTGGTAAACCGGTCCTCTGAGCCAGGGTGCCACAACGCTTGGTATCAGAGCCGTGCTGACTGTAGGACACCCTAGTTAACCCTGCGCTAGAACCGCGAGTAGTTTAGAGCCTTGGTGTGTCTTGCTTGTTGCATTTGATTGCTGCATTGCATGGCATGCATATAGTTTTATTGTGCTAACCGCTGGTTTGATGAGTGTAGATGGCACCAGTGTCGTACCACTACAATCATGAGCCGGCACCATTCACTTTTCCAGTACTACTTCGTAACGTCTGGCTTCGGCTGTATCCCAACGGCGAAGACCCCGTGTTCCAGGTGTTCCGAGAGAAGCTTGCTGGTTCAGTATTCGAGTATCACGCAGAAGCCTTTCTCACTACGAGTTCAGACATCGGCAGCTACTCCCGCTCTTCCAAGGGCGGAACTGCTTCTACTCCGGAGTTGGCAATCTAGTTTGCTGCGATGGAGGCTCTCACTGACTTGCGCTTCCATGAGGTCGAGATGCAGACTCATCCAGGTTTCTTTCACTACCCCACCCTGTCGCCTACGACAGGGCGAGTCCTTTTCGCACCTGTTGACCCGGCAAGTGATCGTGCTACTGGTGTGCTATCTCGCTATTTGAACGCCAGTTACCGTATGATCACTTCTCTAGCTGAGGAGCTGACTTCTGCTCGCGAGGCACTTGCGGCTGCTGCGGCAGCACAGTCTCCTCCTCCACCTCCGTTTTCTCCCATGTACACTCCACCCATTCCACCTTCTGACACTCCTTCTAGTTCGTTCGGACCGCCAGGCTTTTCGTCTGGTAGCCGGCATGAGACCCCGTCAGAGTGGGAATCACTCCTTGCTACTCCAGCTGCTCCGATGCTGTGGCGTTGTGGTTCTTCTCCTTCTGAGGGAGAACCTTCCCGTCAGCGTCGTCGTGTTTCCTTTGATCTGGAGGCCGAGGTTCACATCATCTGCTCAGATTTCGAGACAGAGTCAGACGACGAGGAGTCTTCAGTGTCCCAGTGTTCGTGCCACCGGCGTCACTAGAGCGGAGGCTTGAGTTTCAATGCATGCATCATAGCATCCCTGCATATGTCAACTGCCGTATGAGCAGCCTAGTCATGATCATCCCCCTACTAGCTTGTCATGTATGATGTTGGGTTGCCTTGTATAATTATGTTGCTTTCTTTATTCGCTCTTTTTATTTGGCTTCTTTTCTGGTGTCATGCTACCCTGCTTTTCCTCATCGATTCGGTATGGGAACAAATTTAGGATGAAGAAGTATAATAATCAAGGCTGCGATGGAACTCCCGTTCGTCGATCTGCCAGACAGGCAGGACAGTCACCAGAAGATTTACCACCTCCACCCCCACAGACACCGACCACTGATCAGATTATGAGGATGTTCGAAGAGAAAAGAAACCAAGATCTCATGGAATTTCTGAAAAGTATGCAGAGCATGGTGGGTCAGAACAACCACAATAGGACACACTCTAAGCTGTTTGATTTTCAGTGGACAAAGCCACCCAGTTTTAGTCAAGTTGTGGATCAGATAGAAGCTGATGACTGGCTGAGGACTATGGAAAAGAAGCTGGACATAGCCCGCTGTGATGAGTCAGACAAGGTTCCTTTTCTTACACACTACCTGGAAGGACCAGCAGCCATATGGTGGGACAACACAAAAATGTTATGGCCTTATGGAGAGGATATTTCTTGGGAAAAGTTCAAAGAGGTATTCCGCAAGTATCATATTCCTACTGGCATAATGAAGGTGAAACAGAGGGAATTTCTGGCTCTTACTCAAGGGAACATGTCAGCGAGTGAGTATCTGAACAAGTTCAATAATCTGGCACGACACTCTACCCATGACGTGTCCACCGAAGAAAGGAAAATTGACCGATTCCTAGGAGGGTTGAATCATACCCTCAGTTGTCAGCTTTGTATGCTGGACTTTCCTGACTTCCAGACTCTGGTAAACAAGGCCTTCATAGCTGAACGAGAGCATAAGTCAGGATACAATGATCACAAGCGGAAGTTTGAACCCAAGAAGGACAACCGTGAGCAGTTTGTGCAGAAGCCGCGTATCTGGCAGCCAAGTTCCTCTGAATACAAGCCTTCATGGAACAATGGCAACAACAACAACAAGCCTGTCAGCCAGGACAAGACCTTCGGCAAACAGCCAGTGCTGGAGGATTGCCGCCGCAACAACACATGCTTCACTTGCGGCCAGAGAGGGCACTACTCCAAGCAATGCCCCGCAAGAAATGGGAAGCCATCATCCGACTTCAAGCCACAAGTCAACAGTTTTGGACGCCGCCCCAATCCAACCTTCTACCGCGGCCAAGTCCATCATATCTCCGCTGAAGAAGCCCGCGAAGCACCAGATGTGGTCCTTGGTATGTTTTCTGTTAACAACATACCTGCAATAATTTTATTTGACTCTGGGGCTTCTCATTCGTTTATTTCGCGGAGTTTTGCCACCTTGCACAAATTTTCCCCTTCCCTTTTGGACAAAATCATGGTGGTACAATCCCCTGGCTCCATGCTCAGAACAAATGTGATATACAAGAATCTGGATATCTTGATACACGATGTGAAGTTTCCAGCCACTCTCGTTGCCATTGAATCCCCGGGACTGGATATCATACTGGGAATGGATCGGTTGGTACCACACCAGGTGTGTATCAACTGTGCCACCAGGAAGGTAACATTGGTTAACCCGGCAGGCCAAACAGTGCAATTCACTGCTAGCAGAGTGATGTCAAAGAAAAGAATGGCATTCAAAGCCACAGCTATAGACATAAGTCTGATTCCGGTAGTCAGCGAATTTCCGGACGTATTTCCAGAAGAGATACCGGGAATGCCACCTGACCGGGAACTAGAGTTTGCTATCGAGGTTGTTCCCGGAACTGCTCCAATATACAAGGAGTATTACCGTATGCCTTCCCCAGAGCTGGTGGAATTGAAGAAACAGTTGGATGAATTATTGCAAAAAGGGTATTATCGTCCAAGCACTTCACCATGGGGATCACCCATGCTGTTTGTCAAGAAGAAGGATGGCAGCCTACGAATGTGCGTGGACTACCGCCAGCTGAATGAGGTCACCATCAAAAATAAATATCCGCTCCCTCGCATTGATGACTTGTTCGACCAGTTGAACGGAGCCCGGGTATTTTCCAAGATTGACCTCCGAACGGGGTATCATCAACTAAAAATCAGAAAAGAGGATATCCCCAAGACAGCCTTTACTACCAGATATGGTCTGTATGAGTTTACAGTCATGTCGTTCGGGCTGACAAATGCTCCCGCATATTTCATGAGCATGATGAATAAGGTTTTCATGGACTTTCTGGACAAATTTGTAGTAGTATTCATCGATGATATTTTCATCTACTCCAAAGATGAAGAGGAGCACACGCAACATCTCCGTACTGTCCTGGAAAGACTAAGGACCCATCGCTTGCATGCCAAATTCAGTAAATGCGAATTTTGGCTAAGAGAGGTGGGATTTTTGGGACATATTCTGTCAGAACAAGGTGTGGCTGTCGACCCCAGCAAAGTGATTGCCGTATTAAACTGGAAGACCCCAGCCACAGTAACGGAAGTCCGTAGCTTTCTGGGATTGGCAGGCTACTACCGTCGCTTCATCGAAGGCTTCTCAAAAATAGCCAAGCCCCTAACAGAACTGCTGAAGAAGAACCACAAATTTGCCTGGACGGAAGAATGTGACAGCAGTTTCATGGAATTAAAGACAAGGCTAACCACCGCCCCTGTCTTAGTTCTCCCAGACATCCACAAGAGCTTCGACATATATTGCGATGCTTCCAGGTGTGGAATCGGCTGCGTGTTAATGCAAGAGGGAAAGGTTGTAGCCTATGCATCCAGACAGCTACGACCTCATGAAGAGAACTACCCCACTCATGATTTGGAATTGGCAGCCGTGGTTCATGCACTAAAGATTTGGAGGCATTACCTCATTGGGCAGCGATGTGAAATATACACGGACCACAAGAGTCTCAAGTATATTTTCACTCAGCCTGATCTGAATCTCAGGCAGAGAAGATGGCTTGAATTGGTCAAGGATTATGACCTTGGGATAAATTATCAGCCGGGAAAAGCCAATGTGGTCGCCGATGCCCTCAGCAGAAAGCAAGGTACCCTGAATGCACTCATGGAGGGAATGCATCCGAGGCTGCGAGAAGAATTTGCCCAGTCGAATATGGTGTTATGCGGCCCAACTAGCCCGGATACAATGGAAATTACTCCCACACTTATGGAAGAAATTAAGGCAGCTCAGAAATCAGACCAAGAAATACAAGAGATCAGAGAACGCATTCCGCTAGGAAAGGCCAAGTCCTTCCGAATTGATGACCAGGACACTGTATGGTTTGAGAACCGAATATGTGTGCCTAATCAAGACAGCTTGAGACAGCAAATACTCAGAGAGGCACATGAATCTGCATATTCTATCCATCCGGGAGGAACAAAAATGTACCAGGACTTGCGAGAAACCTTTTGGTGGCCAGGAATGCGAAGGGACATAGCATACTATGTCGCCTGTTGTGACATCTGCAACAGAGTCAATGCTGAACATCAGAAACCCGCTGGGCTACTGCAACCTTTACAAGTTCCCCAGTGGAAATGGGATGACATATGCATGGACTTCATTGTTGGACTACCCAAGTCAACAAGAGGCCATGATGCTATCTGGGTCATCGTGGATATACTTATGAAAGTGGCTCACTTCCTTCCGGTAAAGACCACTTTCAACGCGAATCAGCTCGCACATCTCTATATGTCCCGGATAGTCAGCCTTCATGGAGTAACCAAGTCTATCACCTCAGATAGAGGCCCCCTGTTTACCTCAGCATTTTGGCTGCGATTGCATCAAGCCCTGGGAACTGTGCTAAGGCATAGTATGGCATATCATCCACAGACAGATGGGCAGACCGAGCGTGTGAACCAGATATTGGAAGATATGCTTCGGTCCTGTGCTCTCGCCCATGGACCCAAATGGGAGGATAGTCTACCTTATGCAGAATTCTCCTACAATAACAGTTATCAGTCCAGCCTCAAAATGTCACCATTCGAGGCTTTGTACGGACGGAAATGCCGCACTCCTTTAAATTGGTCTCAGACAGGAGACAGCCGTATCTTCGGCACAGATTTGATGCTCGAGGCTGAGAAACAAGTCAAGGATATTCAGGAGCGTCTTCGAGCAGCCAAGTCCCGTCAAAAGAGTTACTATGACCCGAAACATCGGGAAGTAACTTTTGAACCAGGAGACTATGCGTATCTCTGAGTTACCCCCATGAAAGGAATAAGAAGGTTCCATACCCGAGGAAAGCTTGCATCGAGATATATCGGACCCTTTCCAGTTATGGCTAGAAGAGGCAGAGTGGCATATCAGCTAGAGCTACCACCAGAGCTGACAGACGTTCACGATGTCTTTCATATATCACAACTGAGAAAGTGTATTGCACCTCCGATCAAACAGGCAGATATGGGTGAGCTAGAGTTGACCAAGGATTTGACATACGAGGAAAGACCTGTCAGAATATTGGATGAGATGGAAAGAACTACCAGGAGTAAGACAATTAAGTTTTACAAGGTATTGTGGGACCACCATACTGAGGAAAAGGCTACCTGGGAAAGAGAGGATTTTCTGAGATCAGCCTATCCACACTTGTTCCCTGAGCAACCGAATCTCGAGGACGAGATTCATTCTAAGGGGGGTAGGTTTGTGACACCCTGGTTTTTGGCAACTTTTTCTTTTCGAAATCTTTCTGGCCTTATTTGCAATTTGGATGGATTTTGAACTCTTTCAGTTGACTTTGGACTTATGAATTCCTCTCAGTGATCCAAAGCCCTCAGCATCCTGCCAAAGTCTTGTCACTCACCCTCTGGACCAATTTCCAATTCATTATCCTCCCCAAATATTCATTTTCTTCCTTTGGGAAAATCTGTCACCACTATGGGTTACAAAGCAACCTATAGTTCTGGTGATCATAAAAATCCCAAATTAATCCCAGACCTTCTTGTCATCATCCACTCCCACAATCTTCAAAAACATCTCATGGTCCAGTACAAAGTTTAGTCCAGAAAACTCCATTTGCTCTCTGGACAGTACTAGTCATTTGTGAAGGAACTCATATTTTCCTTACTCAATTAATTCCCAGAAAATTCCCTGAGATATTAGGGAACCTATCTTTCCACAATATCCAAAAATATCATCTTGTCCAGTACAAATTTTCATCACCAAAATTCTGCCAAGTTTCTGTTTAGTTGGAACCTCTGTGAAGGAAGTACCAGCTAGAGGTATCCAATTGAGCTGAAATTTTTGTGGCATGTTTTCCTCACCAAATGACCCTGCCACACCAAAATTCAGCCCCAGCAGATCAACCAGATGAGTGAATCAAGCTCATCCCTGTTTCTGGTTCAGTACAGCACTTGTACATGAACTACCCTCAAATCTTGATCAAATCCTTTCAAACTTGGCCAGCTCATAGTCCTTCCAACATAGATCATCCCAGACATCTCCTTTGGCTCCATCCCCAGCTCACCACTTCTCTAGATCCCTCTCAATTTTGCTGTCAGAGACTGTAGCTGAAGCTACACTTCACAGCAGAGTGAACCTAGTCGAGCCAGAGGCATAGAGAGGCTAAGTGATCGAAGGAGAACACCCTAGACATGGTGCGCTGGACTTAGTCGGCCTCGAGACATCACTTCCCGTGGTGAGCACGGCACTGGCATGTCAGTTTACGTGCTCTGCACCTCGCCGGCGACGACCGAGGCCATTCCAGAGCCCTCGTGCTGCCAGTGGATGTCCTGGGGTGCCGACTTCGCTGCTGCCGTCCACGTAGCCCTCTCCTGATCCTTCCCCTCGCCGGAATCGAGCTCGCCGGCCGCCACGCATCTCGGCACTGTGCCGCCCGTGGCTGCACTGTAACACGTGGCGCGTCTTCTTCCTCCACTAGCCGCCACTGCACACCATTACTCCCCCTGCTAGCTCCCGTCACGTCGCCCGCTCCCAGCCAGCCAGCTCAACGTCGCGACGCCGGCGACGTGGCCCGGATCCAGCCACTTCCAGAGAGCTCGCCAAGCTCCTCCCCCTCCTATGTATAGCCCTCCCCGGCCTCTCCCGAGCTCCTCGCCCCACTCTTCCTCCTCCTAATCGACCGCCCGAGCAGCGAGCCACGGCCGAGAGGCCCTCTGGCCTCGAATCTCGCCGGAGCACCGCCGCCACACTAGCCCAGCATCCCCGCCGTTCTACTCCTTCCCGAGCTCCACCGACTCCTCCGTCGAGTTCGCCGCACTCCACTGACCCTGCCCAAATCCTTTCCCGGTCGAATTGCTGCCGGAGTCGCCATCTCCGACGACACTCGAGCGCCGCCGCCGCCGGAGAGGAAGGGGACGACGCCGTCCGGCCACCGTTCGCCAACCCACGGGTACGTGCTGGTTCGCCTCCGAACGCTCGATCCATTCCGCTACTCACCGGACCTCGCCGCCGTCTATGTCGCCGGCGAGCGTCGCCGGAGCTCCGCCCCCTCTCTGTTCCCTCCTCCCCCGTTTGAATCTGACGACTGGGGCCCGCCAGTCAGCGACACGCCGAAGCGGTAAGTGGAGGCGCCCCTCCACTTTACGCCTTCGACGTGGCCCCCTGGCAGATTTTCTATTTTCTATTTAATTCCAGATTTTGACCAAAACTTTGACCCTCAATAACTTTTAAACCATAAGTCGAAATCAATTGATTCTTTTTGCATCTGGTTTGTCTTGAGCCCCTTTATTTTTCTGCAAAGTTTGGTAATTTTCTCTTGTTCACGGAATTTCTGGTGAACAGAACAGTAGTATGTGACATTTTCTATTGCATTTTAAAAATATTTTCAGAGGGAAATACTTTTGGATTTGAAGCCCAGGAGTTTGTGGACAATCCAACAGAGCAAGGCAAGCCATGACATCCATTGCATGAAGCATTTCAATAGTGTTGGTCATTTAATTGAATTTCATGCATTATTTTCATATATGCTAAATTCCTAGTAAAATTATTTAATTGCTTAGCTACTGCCATGTTAAGTTAATCTTGATAATATCCATACTGGTTAAATGTTTGGCTATATTAAACTTAGTTGGTTGATCAAGAGCCACCTACCCGGACTTTTCCGTGCAGCCACATTTGCCGGTACGGGACGGCCTTGACTTGGTCTAGCTTTGTGCTCTTTTATCGGTACCACCAAACTAGGGAGGGTTATGCGTGCGTGCTGCCCTGATCAGGTAGACGACGATAATCCTGTGAGCCCAGTTGAGTTATTTTGCCGGCGTCCCGTTTGGGACAGTTAGTGGCCACGACGGTGGCAGGTGTCACGGGGTGACACAAGGGCCACCTAGGACATGACCCTGGAAGGGTATGATTGTCGGTGGTACGATAGAGGGGTCACGGGTTAGGCAGGTTTCGTTGGAGCACCACCGGTCCACCCGAATGGGATCACGAAGCCATGTACTCCATGGTGTGGGTAAAGTGCGCAACCTCTGCAGAGTGTAAAACCTATTCGAATAGCCGCGTCCACGGTATTGGACAGTCCGTTTAGGCCTCTCTAGGATGGTCAACCATAATGATAATAATGATGGAAGAACTTGTCTTATGTTCGGAAGTGCTCTGTGGATTGTGAGCATTCCGAGGGTTGTGGGACAACCCAGATGAGAGTAAGTTGGTACTGGGTACCAGTAAGTGAGCAACCTAATCTTATAACCTGTTAATTGCCATGCTATTGTTTGCTGCATTGTTTTGGTTGCCATGAGCTTGCGAGTACATTCCAAGTACTCACCTGGCGTATCATGCCTGATGCAGGAGAAGCCGAGGACGGAGGTCCCAATGGTTCGTGCTACGCTAACTAGGCCGTGTCCACATCAGTGTCCATGTGGATGGAGTTTCCCGCGCTATGTTCCGCTACGCCGTAGTCTACCCAGTAGTATCGAGGCCCTGCTATGTTCCATAAATAATGTAGATATTGTTCCCAGCACCTGCAGTGCTTCTGGCCTCGCTATCATGTAAATGATGAGCTTGTACTCGAGATATTTTAATAAAGTTCAGTTCAGTTCTGTTCCAAGTTGTTGTGTGTTTCCAGAAGACATGATCTCTGGGTTGGAAACACTGGTAAACCGGTCCTTTGAGCCGGGGTGCCACATGTGATTACTCCACTGAACTTTGCAAAATTTTATCACATTCTGCCGGGTCCTCCGTTCAGACTCCGCCAAAAAATTTATAGGTCGTTCTCTATATGTGAGGTCTGGTTGGATATCCAGGTCTTGATGTTGGACTTGTTTTTCTGGATTACTGACACATCTCCTTAGTTGTGACACGTGAAACACAGCGTGAACATCCGCTAATTCTGCCGGTAGCTCCAGTTGGTAGGCAACCTTGCCTCTCCTTGCAATTATTCTGAACGGTCCAATAAACCTCGGTGCCAATTTTCCCTTGACCTTAAATCTCTGTAATCAATACATAACCTCAGGGTACCATCCTTTTTCTTCGCAAATAAAACCGGCGATCCCCATGGTGATGAACTGGGTCGAACATAACATTTTTCCATTAATTCCTTAATTTGTTTCTTTAGCTCTGCCAATTCTGTCGGAGCCATACGATAAGGCTTCTTATAAATGGGTGCCGTTCCCGGCGCTAGCTCAATAACGAACTCAATTTCGCGATCAGGTGGCATGCCTGGTAACTCCTCAGGAAATACGTCAGGGTATTTGCACACCACAGGAACCTTGCTCAACTCTGTCGTATCCACTTGATTTAATTTTCCCTATGAAGTAGAAATCTTCCTTGTGCCAAATTTTATTGTCTTCCCTTGACAATTTGTGAGAGTCACTGTACGGCTGTAACAGTCTATAAAACCTTTATTTGTGGTCAACCAGTCCATTCCCAAAATAACGTCCAGATTGACTGCTTCCAGTACAATGAGATTGGCTAGAAACTTCATTCCTTTGATTTCAATATTCACATCCTTGCAGTACCATTGTGTGCTTTGCTTCGATCCCGGGGACTGAATAACCACTGAATTTTGCAAAGGCGAAAAAGAAAACTGATTCTCCGAAGCAAATCTTTTAGAGATGCATGAATGGGAAGCTCCAGAATCAAACAAAACTGTAGTATTAATTGTGTTGACAAGGAACGTACCAAACACGATGTCCGGTGCGTTTTGTGCTTCCTCAAAGGTCACGTGATTCACCTGTCCCTTCCTCTGGTTGTTGTTGGGATTGCTGTGTCGTGGGGCTGTATTAACACTGCGGCCATTGTTGTTGGGCTTCGGAACATTATTGTTCCCCTGTTTTGGGCATTGCTTGGCATAATGCCCTTCTTCTCCACAAGTGAAACAGGTAACGCCGGGACGGAATGTTGTGTCCTTGGTTCTGTTGTTGAAAGTGCTGCGACTCTGCTATAGTCGCTGTGTTGGAATTGCTGGTCGTGGTGCCACAGGCCACTGAAATTCATTTCGGGGCCTGCTGTTGCTGCGAACCTGTACTGACTGGGTCATACGGCGTTTGCGAATTTCATTTATGTTGCGGTGCTCATTCTCCAGAATAATGGCCTTGTCTACCAGTGTCTTGAAATCTGGAAAGGTGTGGACCACCAGTTGGCACTTCAGAGATGGAACGAGTCCATCAAGAAATTTCTCCATCTTTTTGTTTTCTGTCATGTACTCATCGTTTGCGTACCGAGATAACTGAGTAAACTGGTCCAGGTACTGAGTTACCATGGTACCTCGTTGCTTGAGATCCTCAAATTCCCGCTTCTTCAATTTCATAATACTGTTGGGGATATGTGCTCCCCGGAAAATTTCCTTAAATTGTTCCCATGTCATATCTGCTCCATTGGGATGAGTGTGGCATATATTTTCCCACCATGACGGTGCTGTCCCAGAAAAATAGTGCGGAGCATATAGCACTTTTTCCTAGTCCGTACACTGAGCGATGTTCAATTTCCTCTCAATATCCCGCAGCCAATCATCTGCCTCCAGAGGTTTATCTGTGTGAGAGAATACAATAGGATTGGTCCTCTGGAGGTCAGATAATTTTGACCTGTGTTGATTTTGTCCTTGGTGATTTCCCATATTGATTAAATGCTGCATCATCTCTTGATGATGTTGCTGACTTTGCTCGTACAAACGGCATACTTGTGAAAACGCTGAGTCATTGCTCTGCTGACGTGTCTGTCCTTGTGTGAAATTATTCCCATCTGTGCAAAGTTGTCCTCTGGCGGACTGGGCATAGAACGGGTCCAGGGACGATGCATTTTCTTTCTGGGGTATTTGTGTAACACCGATGAGAAAAGAAAATATATAAAGGAAGGAATTTTTTTTTAAACACTGAAAATAATTTCCCTCCCAAAAATGTAAGTGCATGGTCGTAGCAGGCTATAACACACATGCAGATTTAATTATACAAGCAAGATTAATTATGTAAGATTTAATTATAAATGCATGAGATGCATGCAAAAAGTATGTTAGTACTGACTCTATTACTAGCGTCCGCGCCTAGGACTTCCTACAGTCAGCCTGGCTCTGATACCAAGGTTTGTCAGGCCCATTTCTTTGATAAATCACAGAAGAGCCTCAAGTCATACCAGCCCCAAGAACAACTGGTAGACTTCCTTGATATAGATAACCAGTACAAATATAATATTACACAGGGTTGAGTCAGAGGGCTCAACAATTATTACAAGCTTACCAATATACTACGGTGGTGGAAAAAACACAGTGGTGTGGTGGTAGAACAACACTGATACAATAAAATAAAGTCAAGCGTCAGTGTGAGGCTTGACTATTTTATTGGTGTAGCGGAAACACAGCGGATGATACATGTAGTCGACTCCAAGATCACAGGTTGACTGACTGGGACACCTCTAAGCGTCGGGCTTGCTAGCGCAATCTCCTTCCACAAGCTCGTCCTCCTCCAGGTTTGGCCAATAAAATAGCCAGGGACAAGCCAGTGAGTACGTTGGAATGCACTCGCAAACATTATGAACGAAAGATATACCGAATGCATATGCCCAAGATGGATTAAATGATATGCTCATGCTGAATGAAATTGAAAACATGGCATGGTAAATATTAGCATGCGTAGGAAAAATAAATTGTTAGTGACAAACCAAGAAAGTTAAAAGTGGACAATCGGGCGAGACAGGACCGCCCGAGTATCCAAGAGAAATGCCAAACGGGTGTCTAAAAGAGAATCGGGCGAGACAGGACCGCCCGGAAACTCAAGCGACGCCACGAGAGGTCTTGAAAAGAAATGCCAAACGGGTGTCTAAAAGAGAATCCGGCGAGACAGGACCGCCCGAAAACTCAAACGACGCCACGAGAGGTCTTGAAAAGAAATGCCAAACGGGTGTCTAAAAGAGAATCGGGCGAGACAGGACCGCCCGAAAACTCAAGCGACGCCACGAGAGGTCTTGAAAATAAAATCGAGTGTCCGGGGTAGTCCAGCCAGCCCCTGAGACACTCAGGAAATAAAATAAGAGAAACGGGTTAGTCCATAATAATATGCATAGTAATAATAATATTCACAACCATAATATTCATGATAACAAAAATATCCATGACAGCGTTAGTGATGAAATAATAATATTCTGTAAAATAATTGATACTCAAATTAATTATTTCCTCCGAAGACCGACACCGGACCGACACTTGACCCTTCCTAGCTAACGTCTTTGACCGCGGACACGGCTATTTGAATAGGTATAACTCTGTAGAGGTTATACTCTTTACCCACGTGCATGGGATTTCTTTTGTCAACACCGTGGCACTGCCTAATTCCCACTACGGTCTTTGGGTTGACAACACACCTGACCAGCACACACCAGAATAACTTTCCGGATGCTAGGAATCACCCAAAGCATCTTTCAAGATAAACTTTAAGTCGGGGAGACTACAATCTCGAATAGCATGGGATCACCATATTTATATCGGTGCGCAAACAGGGGTGCTACCCCCTCGGTCCCAGACCGGATACACCCATGCCCCTGACCTGATGACGGGCATTAGTCCATGGCCGTGGAAACCCTCATCATGGCCCTCTTTGTGGTGTGTACACAGACAGGGGTTAGCAACTTACTAAACCGTACTTCCCTCGCGGGAAGACCCGTGGCAGCACGGTGTTTAGCTAGGTGTGACGGAACAAGACTCGATCTAGGCCAACTCAGGAGGTGTTGTTATTATGACCGATACACTCCACATATGTCACCGTGTCACCACCGTGTCAAAACGTGACCCGTGCCCACCGGCACGTCCAAGGCAGGAGACACGCTCCTGAATTTTCTCACAGCCTTCAATCATGTTAGAAGGATTCTTTGAGCTTGGGTGAAGTGCAAGTCAAGTGCAAGAAATGATATGACCATGCATGCATGCATTATTTCCACACATATGATGCAAACTCAAACCAATGCAACCGTGTGATGCAATTCACCATATCCCAGGTTCAAAATGCTTGCCTTGTCCAAAGTAGTCAGAAGAAGAACCCTCGAAATTCCCGGCAAAGTTTCCCTCTTCGTTTTCTGAAAAATTCAAATTCAAATTCACTTTAAATTTTTTGCAACAGTACCAAAAATTGTCTCAAAATATTTTCAAATAAATACTAAAAAAACTAGAGAGAAAAATAAGAATTTACAAAAAGAATCAACTCAATCAGAGTTGTGGTTAAAAAGTTATTAAAATTTCAAATCCAGGGGCCATTCTGCAAAAATCCAGTCCCTGAGCTGTTTTAAACAAAAAACGGTTCGGGCAGAAATACGCCTTACAACTCAGAACGCGTAAACAACAGAATACGCTTTCTTTTTTAAATGGAAAAGAATAAAACGCTGACGGGTGGGGTCCACCCGTCAGGTTCAAATTTTGAGCGTGCGCGCGAGGACAGAGGGGAGACGGCGATCACCGGCGACGATCGTCGGGGTCTCAGCGGGCGGCGATGATCGTAGCATGTTCAGGGAGTCCGTCCGCGTCGGTGGGTGGCGGTGGTGCTCGTCGGCGAGCAGCAGAACGACGGCGAGGTCGACGGCGGCGGACGGTGGTTCGGGTGGAGGTGGGATCTCGCCGGAGAGACGGGGAAGCTCCGAATTGGAGCGCGGAATCGACGAGAGGGAGCAAGAGATGACTACTGGTGGATTTTGGAGGGTGGGGATAGCCTAACGGCGTCGGGAGCTTCCCGGGTGCCGCGGCGGATCGGGTGGTCGGAGAGGAGGAAGACGACCTCCTCGAAGTCGGGGAGTGGCGTAGGGGGCAATTGAGATGGTGTGGGTACGGTGCATGCTTAGAACGGAGCTCGAGAGGGCCTTTTATAGGCGATCCGAGGAGGGCAGTGGCGTGCGGATAACGCTGGAGTAACTCCGGCCGTCGAGGTTTGTTTGGTCGGTGGTCAAGGTTCAACGAGTGATCAGAGAGGTTAGTGGTGTACTCCAGAAGCATCAACGTGGATGGATTCGGGCTCTACGGCCTTATCCGAGGCAAGGCGCCCGTATGGGTGCGGTGGACGGCGAGCCGCTCCGGTGACTGTCAGGCGGGGCCAAGGCGGCGAGGTCAGTGCGCGGAGTCACGGAGAAGAGCGACGCGTGTAGGTGGTAGGTGGAGGGAGCAGCTGGGGAGTGAAGGTGGCCGGTGGCCATGGCGATCCGCTTCGGCCGCCGCGGATGAGCACGGGGGCAGGTGCACCGGCCATCTCCTGTGCCTTTGTCGGTGGGAGGCTGGCGCAGGGGTCCCAGGCGGCCCATTTATGAGCAAAGGAGGCGACGCCGTGCGGGAGAGAGGAAGGTAAGGAGTGCACGGCATCGATCTCTTCTCCTCTCTGAATTTCTCTGTTAACTGAATTTTGACAGAGATAAACAGTACGCACACCACCTATATGATGAAATGACAGAGAGGTCTAGGCATTTTAGGAATTTGTGGGGATTTTTGTGGTGAGGTGTTGATGCAAATAAGAGAGTCTGGCAAAGTTTCAGAATTTTTGGAGCAATTAAAAATAGGTTTGTATCAGAGAGATTGTTTCTGGTCCAAATTTGAATTGAAGGAGATTTGAAAATTTTGAATTGTGGAATCCAATGTTTTTGGTGAAATGGGTTGTGGGTACTGTCTAGTTGCTAGGATAATTTTGGTGGGAGCAGAAGACTTGCAGAAAGTATGGTTCCTTTGTAAACCAAGGAGACCATGAATAAAATAAATTCCAACTTTGGAATTTGGTAAATATTGCAGAAATATTTTTGTAAGGTGGAAAGGAGTTGGATACTGACCTAGAAGGTGTGAGTGACTTGAGGGATAATTTAGGAGTGACAGAAAAATTATTGAATGGATTTTCTATAAGAATGGAAGGAGATAAAAGGGACCATTTCATTGAAATGATCTAGTCATTCAAAACTTTTCTGAAATAAAATTATTTTTGATCTTTCAAAAATAATTTCCCAATAAATAAATCATCCAAAACAGAACCATAAAAAAAATTGAAACCCAATTAAAAATAAAAAAAATGAATCTCAGAACGGAAGAAAGAGAAAAAGAAAAATAGGGCCAGAATAATTTAAAGTATTTTCTTTTAATAAAAAGATTTTTTTTTAAATCCCAAGGAATTTTTTTTGGGGTGTTACAGCGGTCAATTGCAAGATTAAATTGTATGGTGATAGATAGATAGATTAAACAAAAATACAAAATTAAATAAATAAAAGAAAAGTGCAGCAAAGTATTTTTTAGGGTTTTTAATATATGATTAAATAGACCCGGGGGCCATAGTTTTCACTAGAGGCTTCTCTCCAGAAAATAGCATACGGTGGGTAGACAAATTATTATTGGGCAATTGATAGAAAAGCAAATAATCATGACGATATCCAAGGCAATGATCATGTATATAGGCATCATGTCCGAGACAAGTAGGCCGACTCTTGCCTGCATCTACTACTATTACTCCACACATCGACCGCTATCCAGCATGCATCTAGTGTATTTAGTCCATAAAGAACAGAGTAATGCCTTAAGCAAGATGACATGATGTAGATAAAGTAAACACACTCATGAATAAACCCCCTCTTTTTACCCTTAATAGCAACGATACATACGTGTCATGTCCCTTTCTGTCACTGGGATTGAGCACCGCAAGATCGAACCCATTACAAAGCACCTCTTCCCATGGCAAGATAAATCAATCTAGTTGGCCAAACCAAATCAATAGATTGGAGAATAAATATGAAGCTATAATAATCATGCATAAAAGAGATCAGAGAAGACTCAAATAATATTCATGGATAATCTGATCATAAACTCACAATTCATCGGATCCCAACAAACACACCGCAAAAAGTGATTACATCGGATAGAACTCCAAGAACATCAAGGAGAACATTGTATTGAAGATCAAAAAGAGAGAAGAAGCAATCTAGCTACTAACTATGAACCCGAAGGCCTATGGTAAACTACTCACGCATCATCGGAAGGGCAGCAAGGTTGATGTAGAGCCCCTCCGTGATCGATTCCCCCTCTGGCGGAGTACCGGAAAAGGACTCTAGATTCCCCCTCTACCCCCCAGGCGCGCCCTGGTGGCTCGTGGCCACCTCTTGGGGCTTCTGGCATTCTCCCAAAGCTTCTAGTGTTTGTTATGTCCAGAAAAAAATCTCCAAAAAGTTTTGTCGCATTTGGACTTCGTTTGGCATTGATATTCTGTAAAACCAAAAACAGGCAAAAAACAGCAACTCGCACTGGGCACTAAGTTAATAGGTTAGTCCCAAAAAATGATATATAATTGCTGTAAATGTATATAAAAACATCCAAGACTGATAATATAACATCATGGAACAATCAAAAATTATAGATATGTTGGAGACGTATCAGCCACCCCCCTAGGGCGCGCCCTGGTGGCTCGTGGCCACCTCCTCTGGCTTCTGGCCTTCTCCCGAAGCTTCTAGTGTCTCTTATGTCTAGAAAAAATCTCCAAAAAGTTTTGTGGCATTTGGACTTTGTTTGGTACTGATACTCTGGAAAACCAAAAACAGGCAAAAAACAGCAACTGGCACTGGGCACTAAGTTAATAGGTTAGTCCCAAAAAATGATATATAACTGCTGTAAATGTATATAAAAACATCCAAGATTGATACTATAATAGCATGGAACAATAAAAAATTATAGATACGTTGGAGACGTATCAACGTCGACCCTTCATCTGTGATAATACTATAATAGCATGGAACAATAAAAAATTATAGTTTCTGAAGCTTTGCGATCCATCCAGTGGCTGGAGGACGACCCTCAGACCGCAGAGGTAGAAGAGACGGCGCCTGACGATCAAGAAGCACCAATGCAGACTTGACCCAGCATCCCGCACCAGGAGCGTCGACCCGCCATATTGCCTTGCCGGCTCATAGACATAAAACTTTTGAATCGAAAGTAGTGGAAAACACTTGACTTGATTGTGGCCCTGATGTGGCTTGTAATAGTTGGTATGAAACTTCTTTTGATGGTGTGATACGTCCCAAACGTATCTACTTTTCCAAACACTTTTGCTCTAGTTTGTACTCTAATTTGCATGATTTGAATGGAACTAACCTGGACTGATGCTGTTTTCAGCAGAATTGCCATGGTGTGGTTTTTGTGCAGAAATAAAAGTTCTCGGATGTGCCTGAAAATTTACGGAGAATTATTTCAGAATATATAAAAAATACTGGCGCAAAGATCTACCAGAGGGGGAGGGGCACCAGGCGCCACAAACCTGGGGGGCGCGCCTGGCAGGCTTGTGGGCCCCTGGCAGCTCCGTTTGACCTAACTCGAACGCTATAAGTACCTATTCGTGGAGAAAAAAATAGAGAAAAAGAATCATCGTGTTTTATGATACGGAGCCGCCGCCACCTCCTGTTCTTCATCGGGAGGGCTGATCTGGAGTCCGTCGGGGCTTCGGAGAGGGGGATTCGATGCCATCGTCATCATCAACCATCCTCCATCACCAATTTCATGATGCTCACCACTGATAACCCACAAGTATAGGGGATCGCAACAGTTTTCGAGGGTAGAGTATTCAACCCAAATTTATTGATTCGACACAAGTGGAGCCAAAGAATATTTGCAAGTATTAGCAATTGAGTTGTCAATTCAACCACACCTGGAAACTAAATATCTGCAGCAGAGTGATCAGTAGCACAGTTGTATGATAGTTTGATAGCAGTAACGGTAGCAGCGGTAGTTTTGTAGCAATTGTGACAGTAGTAACTTAGCAAGAGCAATATGTGAAAAACTCATAGGCATTGGATCGGTGATTATACGTTGGATAACATTCATCATGTAACAGTCATAACCTAGGGCGACACAGAACTAGCTCCAATTCATCAATGTAATGTAGGCATGTATTCCGTATATAGTCATACGTGCTTGCGATAAGAACTTGCATGACATCTTTTGTCCTACCCTCCCGTGGCAGCGGGGTCCATAAGGAAACTAAGGGATATTAAGGCATCCTTTTAATAGAGAACCGGAACAAAGCATTAACACTTAGTGAATACATGAACTCCTCAAACTATGGCAATCACCGGAAAGAATCCCAATTATTGTCACCTTGGGGTATGCAGATCATAACACATAGCAGGTGCGTATAACTTGCAAGATCGGATCAAGAACACAAATATATTCATGAAAACATAAAGGGTTCAGATCTGGAATCATGGCACTCGGGCCCTAGTGACAAGCATTAAGCATAGCAAAGTCATAGCAACATCAATCTCAGAACATAGTGGATACTAGGGATCAAGCCCTAACAAAACTAACTCGATTACATGATATATCTCATCCAACTCATCACCGTCCAGCAAGCCTATGAAGAAATTACTCACTCCCGGTGGTGAGCATCATGAAATCGGTGATGAAGGATGGTTGATGATGACGATGCTGGAAGATCACCCTCTCCGGAGCCCCAAACGGACTCCAGATCTGGCCTCCCGATGAAGAACAGGAGGTGGTGGCAGCTCCGTATCGTGAAACGCAATAAAACTTCCTCTCTTTTTTTTTCTCTAGAAATCTGAATTTATAGCGTTGGAATTAGGTCAGACGAAGCCACGTGGGCCCCACCAGGTACCAGGACGCGCTTGGGGGGGTGGCGTGCCCTGGTGCCTCATGGGCACTGGGTGGCCCCCCTTTGGTTGATTGTTGCGCCAATAATTTTTATATATTCCATAAAAATTCTCCAAAAAGTTTCATCCAAATCCAAGAACTTTGATTTCTGCACAAAAACAACATCATGGCAATTTAGCTGAAAACAACGTCAGTCCGGGTTAGTTTCATTCAAATCATGCAAATTAGGGTCCAAAACAAGAGCAAAAGTGTGTGGAAAAGTAGATACGATGGAGACGTATCAACTCCCCCAAGCTTAACTCATTGCTTGTCCTCAAGCAATTCAGTTGACAAACTGAAAGTGATAAAGAAAAACTTTTACAAACTCTTTTGTTCTTGTATCTATATATATGCTTAAATAGTACTCAAGTTTTCAGCAAAGATTATAACTAACCATGCAAATGATAACTCTTAGAAATGATATTCACTCATATCAATGGCATAATCAACTAGCGAGCAATAATGAAGTATTTCAAATGCCAACAATTTGTCAAAACAATCATGATATAATATGACAACATGGTATCTCGCTAGCCCTTTCTGAGACCGCAAAACATAAATGCAGAGCACCTCCAAAGTTCAAGCAGCGACTAAACATTGTAATTCATGGTAGAAGAGATCCAGTCATGATGCACACAACATTAACTATTCACAATGCATGAGAATGACAATAGTGCTCTCAGGACTGGTGCTTATTTGAGAAGGTGATGACTCAACAATAAAAGTAAAATAACATAAAAGTAAATAGATAGGCCCTTCACAGAGGGAAGCATGGATTTGCAGAGGTACCAGAGCTCAAAGCTTAAATCAGAGATAAATAAATTTTTGGGAGGTATGCCTTTCCTGTCAACGTCACGACCGAGAGTTTTCAATATCTTCCATGCTAAACACATTAGCGGCGGTTCCCAAGCGGTAAAGTAAAGTTTAATCCCCCTCCACCAACAATCACAAGCCATGGCTAGCCGAATCCTCGGGTGCCCTCCATACCCACAACTTTCTGGGGGAGTTTGTTTTATTATTTTGCAATTTTAATAATGGGACTGGGCATCCCGATTACCAGCCCCTCTCATGCAAGGACAAGTGAATCAACAATCATCATGAGAATAACCCGCTTAGCATGGAAGATACTGACCGCCCCCTGTCGCTCCATGAGCGGTACGGGCACACAAAACAGATGTTCATTTGAATATTTAGAGGTGGCACATGCAAATTTACTTAGAACGGCAGAGTAATACTGCATATAGGTAGATATAGTGGACTCATCTGGAGTAACTTTGGTTTAAGGGTTTTGATGCACAAGCAGCATTCCCGCTTAGTACAGGTGAAGTCTAGCAAATAGGTTGAGAAGCGACCAGCTAGAGAGCGAAAACGGTCATGATCATGCATTATGAATAATCAACATTGACTACTAGCATGAGTAGGATATAAGCACCATGAACATAAATATCGTGAAGGCTATGTTGGTTTTGAATCAACTACATGCGTGAACATGTGCCAAGTCAAGCCACTTGAAACATTCTGAGGAGGATACCATATCATCATACTACATCACAATCATTTTAATGCATGTTAACACTCAAGATAAATCATTATACACTCCTAGCTACTTAAGCATGGCATGAGCAACTATAATCTCTAATTGTCATCATAAACATGTTTAATCATAACATGCTGATTCATGGATACTGAGTTAAACATATTTACAAAAACAAAGAACAAGTTGAGTTCATACCCGCTTTTCCTTGCCACAGTCACTTCATCAAATCATCGTCATTATTGCCTTTCACTTGCACGACCGAATGATATGAAAATAATAATAGTGCAAGTGTGTCATGGACTAAGCTGGAATCTGCAAGCATTTTATTCAAAGGAGAAGACAAGGTATTATGGGTTCTTTACTAGATCAATAATGAATGCATGTGAGGGCCACTCAACATTTTCATCGTGGTCTTCTCCTTACAATGACTCAACAAAACAAAAGAAAAAGAATTTCAGAGAAACACACGGAAATATTTTTGGAGTTTTTAATTTTTCTAAAGAAAATAAAGAAGAAAAAGGAAAAACGAGAAAAACTATTTACACGGGAAAGCTCCCAACAAGTAAAAGAAGAAAAGGGAAATCTTTTTGGGTTTTCTTTTACTACTACGAAACTACAACTAATTATACCAGAAAGAAAAACGGAAAAGAAGCAAGAGATATTTTTGGGTTTTTGAAGTTTTTCGAACACACAAGAAGAAAGCAAGAAAATAAAACTAGCATGGATTATATAATGAAAAAGTATGAACACCGACAACTGGAATGAAATGTGTGAGCATGAATGTAATGTCGGTGAGAAATGCGTACTCCCCCAAGCTTAGGCTTTTGCCTAGCTTGGTCTACGGCCATCCGTAGTAGCCATCCGGTCCCATATGAAAGTCCTGAGGCGGCGGCACTCGAGCGTCCCAATCCTGGGGCTCCTCCTCTGCCGCTGCCAACGCGTTCTGGTAAGC
Organism: Elymus sibiricus; assembly: GCA_039707655.1. Lineage (NCBI taxonomy): Eukaryota > Viridiplantae > Streptophyta > Magnoliopsida > Poales > Poaceae > Elymus > Elymus sibiricus. Next base: position 41,566,853 of record CM077664.1, read on the forward strand.
AACGATGTCCGGTGGCATCACGGTATATCCGTTCCTGGCATGAGAATCAAACAAAATAGGTGCAGGCAACAGAATAATATCACGAGTATCCTCACTGTAAACCAAGTTATAACGAATGTTGTTAGGAGGCTCAGGAGCATCAAGAAAGTGGTGGTCCCTCATGGACTGGTGATCCAAGTAAACTCTGGGTAACAAACAATCATGAGGGCGTATGTTAACATTAAAACGTCTCGCTAAGCGAGTAGCATAAATACCACCATGAATTTTACCCCTAGTTCTATTAGTGTGCAGGCGGCGTGCAATGATAGCTCCTAGGTTATAGGTGTTGTCATTATGCAATGCGCGGCGTAAAATGGCAAAGTCAGGTGCAGCTAACGCACTACATTGCTCCCTAGCAATCAAGCATTTCCCTAAGAATAAAGCAAAGTAATGAACTGAGGGAAATTGCAAGCTAGTGGCTCGGGCTTTTGACACGCCCCTTGTCTCTCCCACAGTTAAAGTTTGGAGGAAACCCTCAAACTCCTCCGGGCGAGGCTCTCTAATTTCCCCATCAAAAGGAATCAAACATATCTCACAAAATTCAGCCAGAGGTATCTGATAATGTTCAGCATATAAATCAAAGCGCACCTTAGGGGGTTCGAGCCTACTCAGAAAATGAAATTTTTCCACAATGGAATTTGTAAGGATATGGTGCTGGTCACACTCATCTGCGGGGAAGTCGGTCAGTCCGGCATTTGCAACGAATTGAGCGAACTCTTGGTAGAATCCGGCTTCATTCATGAAGGCATTGTGTGGCCATTCGCACGGCCGGACCTCCGTCATACGCGGAATGTTGAGGTCACTGTCCGAGGACTCCCTAAGGACTCCCTTGGCGTTCCGCTTTGAGGAACTCCTTCGGAAGAAATTCATTTCCCTATGAACAATTTTCTGAATTTTTTTGGGCCACAAAATGATATCAATAAAACTTCACAAGATTGATAGCAACTACTCATATGGATGTCTAGAGGCTATATCAAGCATTCAAACTACTTAGAACTCAAAGAATTCAACATGCAAGCTCATTTTCTGTAGCACCAAGAGCAGCTAATTATACAAAATATAATCCACTAGAGCAAAAACTAATTGGAGCAATGGAGGAGTCAAATACCAAGAAGCAATATCCCAAAACAGTTTCGGAAACGGAGCTCCGAGCAAAGAGATCAAAAATTTCAGGTTTGTGAGCAAGAACACGAGAGAGAGAGAGCTACCAGGAATTTTTGCTAGAGGTAAGAGACGAAGTGAGCTGAAGGAATAAGTGAGGGGGTCCCTGTGGGGCCCACGAGGTACCTGGGCGCGCCAGGGGGGTGGCTCGCCCTGGTGCCTCGTGGGCACCTGGGGCACCCCCCTGGTATGTGTCCAGTGCCAAAAATTATTAAATATTACATAAAAAATCGTATCAAAACTTTATTGCATTCTGAGCACTTTTATTTCTGGGCACCTTTTTTGTTGCACGGATAAATCAAAAAACAGGATAATTATGGCATTTTATTGCATTTAACTAAAAATAATAGAAAACAAAAAGTAGGTACAGAAGTTTGTGCTTACTGAATTCATCGACCCCATGCCCCTCAAAAAGAATCCATTAATAAGGTTGATCAAGTCTTATTAACAAACCATTTCCGAGTAACATGAAACCGAAGACCTTTCGTAAAACACTAGGTTACCTCAACGGGGATATGCATCTCCCCAATAATAAGAGTTTCATATTTCTTTTTAACAGTAGGAAGAGGGATTTGAAAACTTCCAATAGTAATTGTCGGAGCCTTTTCAATAATATGAATACCATTCACTTGAAATTGTTTCTTCGGAAAGTGCACCGTATGTTCATTACCATTGATATGAAAAGTGACCTTGCTTTTGTTGCAATCGATAACAGCCCCTGCAGTATTCAAGAAGGGTCTACCAAGGATAATCGACATGTTGTCGTCCTCGGGCATATCAAGTATAACAAAGTCTGTTAGGATAGTAACGTTTGCAACTACAACGGGCACATCCTCACAAACACCGATAGGTATGGCAGTTGATTTGTCAGCCATTTGCAATTATATTTCAATGGGAGTGAGTTTATTCAAATCAAGTCATTTGTATAGAGAGAAAAGCATAACACTAACAGCGGCTCCTAAATCACACAAAGCAGTTTTGACATAATTTCGTTTAATGGAGCATGGTATAGTTGGGATTCCTGGATCTCCTAGTTTCTTAGGTACTCCATCCTTAAAAGAATAATTTGCAAGCATGGTAGAAATTTCAGCTTCAGGTATCTTTCTTTTATTTGTGACAATGTCTTTCATATATTTAGCATAGGGAGGCATCTTTATAATATCAGTCAAACGAGTACGCCAAAAGACTGGCCTAAGCATTTCAGCAAAGCGTTCAAATTCTTCTTCATCCTTTTTCTTAGATGGTCTAGGAGGAAACGGCATGGGTTTTTGAACCCATGGTTCTCTTTCTTTACCATGTTTTTCTACCTCAGGTTCACTAGAAGTACGCAAAGTCCTATCATTTTTCTTTTTCTTTTTCTTTTTCTTTTTAGATGGACTAGGTGCATCAACATTAATTCTTTGAGAATCTTGTTCAATTCTTTTTGGGTGACCTTCATGATAAAGTGGCTCCTGAGTCATTCTTCCTACTCTAGTCATTACTCTAACAGCATGATCATTCATATTGTTATTCATTTCATTGAGCAATTCACTTTGAGGTTTAGCAACTTGTTCTAATTGAGTTTGAACCATAGATGCATGTTTACTCACACCTTTAACATCATTAGCAATTATGAATAACAAGTCACTCAAGCGATCAATCATGTAGGCATTTTGTTTCAATTATTTCATAACATTTGCATTAAAGTGATCTTGCTTAATAATATAATTGTCAAATTCAAACAAGCATTGACTAGGAGGTTTGTTATAAGGAATATCACCTTCATCAAATTTTATAAGAGAATTTACCTCTACTACCTGTGACGGTGTGTCAAGACCATGTATCTCTTCAATAGGTGGTAAATTCTTAACATCTTCAGCTTTAATACCTTTTTCCTTCTGGCATTTCTTTGCTTCTTGCATATCTTCAGGACTGAGATATAAAATACCCCTCTTCTTCAGAGTGGGTTTAGGCGGTGATTCAGGAAGTGTCCGATCTTTATCATTCTTCAATATGTTATTCAATAATTCTTCAGCTTGCTCAATAGTCCGTTCCCTGAAAATACAACTCACACAACTATCTAGGTAGTCCCTAGAAGCATCGGTTAGTCCATTATAGAAGATATCAAGTATTTCATTTTTCTTAAGAGGATGACCAGGCAAAGCATTAAGTAATTGGAGAAGCCTCCCCCAAGCTTGAGGGAGATTCTCTTCATTAATTTGCACAAAGTTAAATATTTCCTGTAAAGCAGCTTGTTTCTTATGGGCAGGAAAATATTTTTCAGAGAAGTAATAAATCATATCCTGGGGGCTACGCACACATCCAGGAGCAAGAGTATTATACCATTCTTTAGCATCACCCTTTAATGAGAAAGGAAACAACTTAAGAATATAGTAATAGCGATTTTTTTCCTCATGAGCAAATAGGATGGCTATATCATTTAATTTAGTAAGATGTGCCACAACGGTTTCAGTTTCATAACCATGGAAAGGATCATATTCAACCAAAGTAATTAACTCAGGATCGACAGAGAATTCATAATCCTTATCAGTAACAAATATGGGAGAGGTAGCAAACTTAGGATCATATTTCATTCTCTCCCTCATAGATTTTTCTTTCCTTTCAGCAAGCAATTTTATAACTTCATGTCTGTCATTACAAGCAAGAATGGCTCTAGCCATCTCCCTATCAAAGCAAAGTTCATCAGGTGTTTCAACTCTAGTAGGGGAGCTAGGCATAATAGGTGAATCATAATTCTCAAGAGTTTCAACATTTTCAATTTCTTTAGCTTTAGCAATTTGTTCAGTAAGAAATTCACCAAGTGGCACAACATTATCAGGCATAGTACTAGCATCATCATGAGTATCATTCATAGCAGAAGTGGTATCATCAATAACTTGTGACATATCAGAATTAATAGCATGTGGTGGTGTTGCAAGTTTACTCAAAACAGAAGGTGAATCAAGTGCAGAGCTAGATGGCAGTTCCTTACCTCCCCTCGTCTTGGAGGGAACGATCTTGGTCTTAGCGTCCTTCAGATTCTTCATAGTGATCAACAGATATAAATCCCAAGTGACTTAGCGAATATAGCTATGCTCCTCGGCAACGGCGCCAGAAAAAGGTCTTGATAACCCACAAGTATAGGGGATCGCAACAGTTTTCGAGGGTAGAGTATTCAACCCAAATTTATTGATTCGACACAAGGGGAGCCAAAGAATATTTGCAAGTATTAGCAGTTGAGTTGTCAATTCAACCACACCTGGAAACTAAATATCTGCAGCAGAGTGATCGGTAGCACAGTAGTATGATAGTTTGATAGCACTAATAATAACAGTAACAGTAGCAGTAACGGTAGCAGCGGTAGTTTTGTAGCAATTGTGACAGTAGTAACTTAGCAAGAGCAATATGTGAAAAACTCGTAGGCATTGTATCGGTGATTATACGTTGGATAACATTCATCATGTAACAGTCATAACCTAGGGCGACACAGAACTAGCTCCAATTCATCAATGTAATGTAGGCATGTATTCCGTATATAGTCATACGTGCTTGCGATAAGAACTTGCATGACATCTTTTGTCCTACCCTCCCGTGGCAGCGGGGTCCATAAGGAAACTGAGGGATATTAAGGCCTCCTTTTAATAGAGAACCGGAACAAAGCATTAACACTTACTGAATACATGAACTCCTCAAACTATGGCAATCACCGGAAAGAATCCCAATTATTGTCACCTTGGGGTATGCGGATCATAACACATAGCAGGTGCATATAACTTGCAAGATCGGATCAAGAACACAAATATATTCATGAAAACATAAAGGGTTCAGATCTAGAATCATGGCACTCGGGCCCTAGTGACAAGCATTAAGCATAGCAAAGTCATAGCAACATCAATCTCAGAACATAGTGGATACTAGGGATCAAGCCCTAACAAAACTAACTCGATTACATGATAAATCTCATCCAACTCATCACCGTCCAGCAAGCCTACGAAGGAATTACTCACTCCCGGTGGTGAGCATCATGAAATCGGTGATGAAGGATGGTTGATGATGACGATGCCGGAAGATCGCCCTCTCCGGAGCCCCAAACGGACTCCAGATCTGGCCTCCCGATGAAGAACGGGAGGTGGCGGCGGCTCCGTATTGTGAAACACAATAAAACTTCCTCTCTTATTTTTTTCTCTGGAAATCGGAATTGATAGCGTTGGAATTAGGTCAGACCGAGCCACGTGGGCCCCACGAGGTACCAGGGCGCGCCTGGGGGGGGGGGTGGCGCGCCCTGGTGCCACGTGGGCACTGGGTGGCCCCCCTTCTGTTGATTCTTGCGCCAATAATTTTTATATATTCCATAAAAATGCTCCAAAAAGTTTCATCCAAATCCAAGAACTTTATTTCTGCACAAAAACAACATCATGGCACTTCTGCTGAAAACAGCGTCAGTCCGGGTTAGTTTCATTCAAATCATGCAAATTAGGATCCAAAACAAGAGCAAAAGTGTTTGGAAAAGTAGATACGACGGAGACGTATCAACCATCGTGTGTGAGTAATTTCTTCATAGGCTTGCTGGACGGTGATGGGTTGGATGAGATTTACCATGTAATCAAGTCAATTTGTTAGGGCTTTGATCCCTAGTATCCACTATGTTCTGAGATTGATGTTGCTATGACTTTGCTATGCTTAATGCTTGTTACTAGGGCCCGAGTGCCATGATTTCAGATCTGAACCCTTTATGTTTTCATGAATATATTTGAGTTCTTGATCCTATCTTGCAAGTTATATGCACATGTTATGTGTCATGATCCGCATACCCCAAGGTGACAATAATTGGGATTCTTTCCGGTGATTGTCGTAGTTTAAGGAGTTCATGTATTCACTATGTGTTAATGCTTTGTTCTGGTTCTCTATTAAAAGGAGGCCTTAATATCCCTTAGTTTCCTTAAGGACCCCGCTGCCACGGGAGGGTAGGACAAAAGATGTCATGCAAGTTCTTAGTATAAGCACGTATGACTATATACGGAATACATGCCTATATTACATTGATGAATTGGAGCTATTGTGTATCGCCCTAGGTTGTGACTGTTACATGATGAATGTCATCCAACATAATTATCCATCACTGATCCAATGCCTACGCTTTTCGCATATTGATCTTTGCTAAGTTACTTTCGTTGATGCTGATGTTACAATTACTACAAAACTGCTTTTGTTACTGTCAATACTGTTACTATTGCTTTTGAAACTATCATACTACTGTGCTACTAAACACTTTGCTGCAGATATTTAGTTCTCCAGGTGTGGTTGAATTGACAACTCAACTGCTAATACTAGCAAATATTCTTTGGCTCCCCTTGTGTCGAATCAATAAATCTGGATGAAATACTACCCGCGAAAACTGTTGCGATCCCCTATACTTGTGGGTTATCAAGACCTTTTTCTGGCATCGTTGCCGGGGAGCATAGCTCTATTTGTTGAGTCACTTGGGATTTATATTTGTTGATCACTATGAAGAATCTGAAAGACGCTAAAACTAAGATCGTCCCCTCTATGACTAGAGGCGGTAAGGAACTGCCATCACACTCTGCACTTGATTCACCTTCTGTTTTGAGTAGGCTTGCGACACCGCCACCTACTATTCATTCTGATATGTTGCAAGTTATGGATGATACTACTTCTGCTATGAATGATACTTATGATGATGCTAGTACTATGCTTGATAATACTGTGCCACTTGGTGAATTTCTTGATGAACAAATTGCTAAAGCTAAAGAAACTGAAAATGTTGAAACTCTTGAAAATTATGATTCACCTATTATGCCTAGCTCTCCTACTAGAGTTGAAATGCCTGAAACCTCTGATGGACATGTTTTTGATAGAGAGACAGCTAGGGCAATTCTTGCTTGCAATGATAGAGATGAGGTTATAAAATTGCTTGCTGAGTTGAAAGAAAAATCTATGAGGGAGAGAATGAAATATGATCCTAAGTTTGCTACTTCTCCCATATTTGTTACTGATAAGGATTATGAATTCTCTGTCGATCCTGAGTTAATTACTTTGGTTGAATCTGATCCTTTTCATGGTTATGAAACTGAAACTGTTGTGGCACACGTTACTAAGTTGAATGATATTGCCACCCTATTTGCTCATGAGGAAAAATTCGTTATTACTATATTCTTAAGTTGTTTCCTTTCTCATTAAAGGGTGATGCTAAGAAATGGTTTAATACTCTTGCTCCTAGTTGTGTGCGTAGTCTCCAGGATATGATATATTACTTCTCTGAGAAATATTTTACTGCTCATAAGAAACAAGCTGCCTTACAGGAAATATTTAACTTTGTGCAAATTGAAGAAGAGAATCTCCCTCAAGCTTGGGGGAGGCTTCTCGAACTACTTAATGCTTTGCCTGATCATCCTCTTAAGAAAAATGAAATACTTGATATCTTTTATAATGGACTAACCCATGCTTCTAGGGACTACCTAGATAGTTGTGCTGGTTGTGTTTTCAGGGAATGAACTGTTGGACAGGCTGAAGTACTATTGAATAATATATTGAGAAATGGCGATGATTGGACACTTCTTGAACCACCACCTAAGCCAACTCCAAAGAAGAGAGGTATTCCATTCCTCAGTCCAGAAGATATGCAAGAAGCTAAGAAATCTATGAAAGAAAAAGGTATTAAAGCTTAAGATGTTAAGAATTTACCACCTATTGAAGAAATACATGGGCTCGACATCCCGACATAGGCAGTGGTGGTAAATTCTCTCACTAGATTTGATGAAGGTGATATTCCGTATAATAAATCTGCTAGTTAATGCCTGTATGAATTTGATAATTATATCATTAAACAGGAACACTTTAATATGTATGTTAGCAATCAACTAAAATGGAATGCCATCATGATTGAATGTTTGAGTGATTTGATGTTTAGAACTGCTAATGATGTTAAATGCTTGAGTGAACATGCTTCTATGGTTCAGACTCAGTTAGAACAAATTGCTAAGTCAAAAAATGATTTGCTTGATGAAATGAATAATAAAAAGAATGATCATGCTGTTAGAGTGCTTACTAGAGGAGGTAGAATGACTCAGGATCCTTTATATCCTGAAGGTCATCCTAAAAGAATTGAACAAGACTCCCAAAGAAATAATATTGATGCACCTAGTCCATCTAAGAAGAAAAAGAAGAAGAAAAATGATAGGACTTTGCATGCTTCTAGTGAACCTGAGATAGAAAAACCTCCTGAGAATCATAATGATGTTTCTATTTTCCGATGCTGAGACACAATCTGGTAACGAACATCCAACTAATGATAATGATAAAGATGATGTTCATGTTGATGCTCAACCAGATAATGATGTAGAAATAGAACCCGCTGTTGATCTTGATAACCCACCTCCTAAGAATAAAAGATATGATAAAAGAGACTTTGTTGCTAGAAAACATGGAAAGGAGAGAGAACCATGGGTTCAAAAACCTATGCCTTTCCCTACTAAACCATCTAAAAATAAGGATGATGAAGATTTTGAGCGCTTTGTTGAAATGCTTAGACCCGTCTTTTTTGCGCACTCGCTTGATTGATATGCTGAAAATGTCTCCCTATACTAAATACATGAAAGATGTTGTCACTAATAAAAGAAAAATACCTGAAGCTGAAATTTCCACCATGCTTGCAAATTATTCTTTTAAGGGTGGAGTACCTCAGAAGTTAGTAGATCCCGGAATACCTACTATACCATGCTCCATTAAAAGAAGTTATGTTAAAACTGCTCTATGTGATTTGGGAGCCGGTGTTAGTGTTATGCCTTTCTCTTTATATAGAAGATTTGATTTGAATAAGCTTACACCTACTGAAATATCTTTGCAAATGGCTGATAAATCCACTGCTATACCTATTGGAATTTGCGAGGATGTTCCCGTTGTAGTTGCAAATGTTACTATCTTGACAGACTTTGTTATACTTGATATGCCCGAGGATGACAACATGTCGATTATCGTTGGTAGACGTTTTTTGAATACTGCAGGGGCTGTTATTGGTTGCAACAAAAGCAAGGTTACATTTCATGTCAATGGTAATGAGCATACGGTTTATTTTCTGAAGAAACAAAGTTCAGTGAATGGTATCAATTGTATTGAAAAAGTTTCGACAATCACTATTGGGGGATTCAAATTTCCTCTTCCTACTGTCAAAAAGAAATATGAAATTCTTATTGTTGGGGAGATGCATATCCCCATTGAGGGAACTTAGTGTTATACAAAAATTCTTCGGTTTCATGTCATTCAGAAATAGTTTGTTAATAAGACTTGATCAACCTTATTAATGGATTCTTTTTTAGGGGCATGTGGTCGATGAATTTAGTAAGCACAACTTTCTGTACCCACCTTTTGCTCTCTGTTATTTTTAGTAGAATAAAATAAAATCGCATGATTATCCTGTTTTCTGAATTTTTCGTGCAATAAAAAATGGCTCAAAAATAAAAGTTCACAGAATGCCATGAAAATTTAGTATGATTTTTTTCCAGAATGTTTAAGAATTTTTGGCACTGAACACACCCGAGCAGGTGCACCTGTGAGCCACAAACCCACAGGGCGCGCCCACCCCCCTGGGCGCGCCCAGTTGGCTTGTGGGTCCCACAGGGACCCACTCACTTATGCCAGCCACCCATCTCCTTCTTCTTCCTCCAAAAAAATCAAACTTGCTCCCAAACCCGTGTACTTGCTCATTTTGCTGTGAATTTTGATCTCCTTGCTCGGAACTCCGTTTCCAAAACTGTTTTGTGGAATTACTCCTTGGTATGTGACTCCTCCAATGCTCCAATTAGTTTTTGCTCTAGTGCTTTATACTTTGCAAATTTTTGCTGCTGTGGTGACCATGTTTATGAGCTTGCATGTTGAATTTGTATGGTCCAAAGTAGTTTTGATGCATGGTATAGCCTCTAGATACTTGTAGGAGTAGTTGCTATCAATTTTGTTGAGTTTTGTTCACTTTTATTTTGAGTCACTAAAAATTTCAGAAAATTTCAGAAAAGAAAATGCTCAAGTGGAGGTTGAGGGGTTCTTCGAGCAGGAACCCCAAGGAGGCTCCTAAGCCCAAGTATACTCTTCCTTGTGCGGCCGAGGTGCGGCCGTGCGAATGGCTATGCAACACGTTCTTGAGGGATGCGGGGATTTTTGATGATTTCTATCATTTGGCGAACAACGCCGGCATTATCCCGTTCCTCGAAGATAAGTGTGACCAGTATCTTCTCCTCACTAATACTTTCGTGCAAAGTTTTCATTTTCATGCTAGGAGAGATACACCCACAGTGTCATTTAACTTATATGATATTCCCAAAGAGATGACACTTGAGGACTTTTGCGAGGTATGCAAACTTCCCAACGAGGGAAACCCATTAGAGCCACATCCTAGGGATGTCGCAGAGTTCATCCCTGAGGTTACCGTGGGGGAGTCGAGGGGAGTTTCTGAGGCTAGGGTTGCTAGTTTACATTTTCCTATTTTGCGCTATTATTCATTATTTGCTGGGAGGTGTTTGACTGGTCGGTGGGAGAGTGGCACACTCAGTTCGCCGGACCTTGCTATTTTGCGCCATGCTCTTTACGCTGATAGGACCTTCAGTTTGGGTGCTATGGTTGCCCGGCGGTTGCACACCAACTGTTCGAGGGGCGCTATTTATGGTGGTATTTATGCTTCCCGTCTCACTAAACATTTTGAGATTCCTATTAGGCATGATGAGAGGGAAGAGAGGCTTTTACCCATTATGCATCTTGATTATGACAGTATGGTTGGGCATGACTTCATTGATGTTGTCCCGGTTCGTTTTGGATATAACTTGATGTTCAGTCAGGGCACTCGTGAGGTTATTATTCTGCCTGCACCTACTTTGTTTGATATTCACAGGGGCAGATACATCATCATGCCTGAGGACATTTATGCTTATTGGGGCTTGGGTCAGCCCCAAGCACCAGAGCCAGCACCTGTACCAGAGCCGTACTAGGAGCCCATCTATCAGTGGGAGCCTCGGGAGGCCGTTTACCAGTGGGACCCTCAGCAGCCTCAGTACTATACAGGAGGTGCTGACTTCGACCCATGGCCGTAGACCAACTTAGGCCAAAAGCCTAAGCTTGGGGGAGTACGTGTTTCTCACCGACATTACGTTCATGTTCACACATTCATTCTAGTTGTCGGTGTTCATCCTTTTTCATTGTATATCCATGTTAGTTTTATTTTTGCTTTCTTCTTGTGTCTTTGAAAAGTTTTCGAAAATCCAAAAAAAAATAGTTATAGTTTCTTTCTAGTCTAGTTAATTCGTAGTAGTAAAAAGAAAACCCAAAAAGATTTCTCGTTTCTTCTTTTACTTGTTGGGAGCTTTCCCGTATAAATAGTTTTTCTCGTTTTTGTTTTTTCCTTCGTTAATTTGCTTTCTTCAGAAAAACTAAAAACTCCAAAAATATTTTAGTGTGTTTCTCTGAATTTCTTTTCTTTTCGTTGAATCATCGTAAGGAGAAAGACCACGATGAAAATGTTGAGTGTCTTCCATATGCCTTATTGTTGATCTAACAAGGAGCCACTATTATTTTGTCTTCTCCTTTGAATAAAATGTTTGCAGATTCCAGCTTAGTCCATGGAACACTTGCACTATTATTATTTTCATATCATTCGGTCATGCAAGTGAAAGGCAATAATGATGATATTTGATGAAGTGATTGCAGTGAAGAAAATCTGGTATGAACTCAGTATTCATGATTCAGCATTATTATGAGTAAACATATTTGTGACGACAATTAGAGATTATAGTTGCTCATGCCATGCTTAAATAGCTAGGAGTGGATAATGATTTATCTTGAGTGTCAACATGCATTAAAATGGTTGTGATGTAGTATGTTAGCATGGTATCCTCCTCTGAGTAATTCGAGTGGCTTGACTTGGCACATGTTCATACAGGTAGTTGAATCAAAACCAACATAGCCTCCATGATATTTATGTTCAGGGTGTTGATATCCTACTCATGCTCGTGTTCAATGTTAATTATTTGCAATGCATGTCTATGACCGTTTTCGCTCTCTAGCTGGTCGCTTCTCAATCTATTTGCTAGCCTTTGCCTGTACTAAGCGGGAATACTGCTTGTGCATCCAAATCCCTAAACCAAAGTTATTCCAGATGAGTCCACTATATCTACCTATATGCGGTATTACTGTGGCACCCCGGCTCAGAGGGACCGGAACGCCCTGTATTCCAGCCCATCAATGTCTTCTGGAATATGTCACTTCTTGGCACAGAACAAATCAGCTTTATTACAAATGATAAGGTTACAAAGGTCTGCTATAACACCAGTTACAATGGCATGGCGACACTACGCCTGCTAAGGTAGTCCTATGCTAGCAGCGGAACAACTCGTAGCAGCGGAACGACGACGACAGTGGTGAACTCCACTCCGCAGGGACTCTGGCTGGGACATGGTCTAGCTCGGAATCCACAACAAGCAATCAATCACAGCATCACCTGCAAACTGGCATGATAAACCAGGTGAGTACTTTGAATGTACTCGCAAGCTCACAACAACCAAAAGCATTAAGGCAACACAACAACATAGCATTAACAGGTTAACTATTACCAACTACTATGAAGTGAAGGTAAATATTACTCAAGGTAATGTGGTAAGACTAAAATCACTGCTAAGCCATTATCTTGGGTCACATGGACCATCACATACTTGGCTATCCGACCAAGCAACATATCATCTCGATCACCTCGTGATCAAATAAATCCTCGTGATCACCTCATGACCACATCACAATTCGATGATCATCCTCGAGGTCATCCCAATGTCAACATCGGCATCCTGCCAAACTGTTACTTCTCCATATACAACTATAAATCATAATATATGTCATTCCGTCATTGTGAGTGTTGATCGAACGGTGTGACCTACAACGAACTGTGTCCATGACCGAGGACGCGGCTATCGATAGTTTGTACACTCTGCAGAGGTTAGTGCACTGCACCCACACTACGGAACTCATGGCCTTGTGCTCCCATTCGGGTGGACCTACGACGTTCCGACAAAACCAATCTATTGCATGACACTCTCTCGGCCACTCCCGACAAACTCCCCTTTGGGCTATGTCCTGGGTGGCCCCTGATGTCACTCGTGACATCCGCCACCTCTGTGGTTGCCACCGTCGTGGCTAAACATAAACAATCTCGTCCCAAACGGGGACACCTGGGTACAACACAACTTGGGCACACAAGGTCATGACCGCCTACCGGGCCAGGGCAGCGCGAGCACATAACCTTCCCTAGTAGGAGTCACCGGCGAGAGGCATGACAATAGACCGAATTAGGGCCTCCCCATCCAGGCAAGTGTGGCTGCACTGGTGAGCTCGATTCGGTGGCACCTGACCAACGAAATGACGGAATTTATCCCCAAGGTAATAACTATGCTAGAACTGTTACTCCAATGTTACATATAAACCTGTAATATAAATCATGGCAATATCCATCCAAAATCCAAAGCATAATGTATCCATAACATTAGTATGAACTTCGAGAGCATAGTATTCAATATGACCAAGAATAAAGCATGACTACTGCTATAAGAAATTCTGAAGTAACATGTCATCTTCAAAAATATTAGTCCTAGAGATCCAAGCATCATCATGGCAGTAACAACCTCACATATTTTCCAATCATAATGCCATGAATAAATCATTTCTAAATAATGCAATATTAAACCAATTTAATTCAATTTAACCATGACATTGCATTGCAAGAATGCAAATGGAGGGTGTGGCTTGCCTTGCTCCAAAAGAGAGGGGAAGAGCTCCTGGTCTTCACCAACACACCACAAACACTCTGAAAATATTTTTGCAAGCATTTGTAACTATCACATAAAGCAAATACTTCTGTCCAGAAATTCTAGACAGAAGGGAAATATACCAAACTCTACCAGAAAATACAGGAGCTCAAAAGAAAAATAATGCTAAAAGAATCAATTCATTTGGACTTGTAGTTTAGGAGTTATTCATGGTCAAAATTTGGTCAAATTTGGATTTAAAATTGAATTAAACTGATTTTCGGGAAATTCCAGAGGGGCTGACGTCGAAAGCGTAAAGTGGGGTTTACACCTCCACTTAAAATGCTTCGGCGGGGCCGGGGTGAGGCTGACGGGTGGGGTCACCCCATCAGATTTAAAGGGAGGGAGGGGAGACAGAGAGCGGCGGCGCTTACCGGCGTCGTACGGCGGCGAGGAGGTTACGCCGGGGTAGGGAGATGGAGGGGATGGATCGGGCGCTTCGCTGCGAGCACGCCGGTACCCGTGGCTCAAGGAATGGTGGCCGGACGACGTCGGAAACAAGCTCTCCGGCGGCAACCGACTTCGGGCGCCGGCGAGGTCGTCGTTTCTGGCGACGATTGACTCGGGAGAGAGGCTGGGGAGGACTAGGGGTGTGAGGGGAGCCCGATGATGGACTCAGCTGGGGCTAGGGTGGCTCGAGGTGAGCTCGAGGAAGAGATGGCTGAGCGGTGGAGCTTTGGCCGGAGAGGAGGAAGAAGAGGGCTCCGGCTCGAATGGAGGGCTTTGGTGGCCGATTTGGTGAGGAGGAGGTGGAGTGGTGAAGCGAGCCGCGGCCGGGGACGGCTTATATAGGCGGGGGAGAGATTCCAGTCCAGATGCCGCCGCGACCAGATGGGCGAGCTCCGGCGAGGGTTCCGGGCACACGTGCGAGCTTTGCGGCGACGGAAGAGAGACTGAGCGGCGGGCCAGCGACGCGGGATGTCAGAAAGCGTACGCGGGATGGCAGAGCACGCGCGGTCGGCCACTAGCGCACTGTGCGCGCGTGCGCGGCAATGGCAGAGCTGCCGTGGCGCGAGGAGAGGGAAAGAAGGAGGGGGCGAGGGGCCCAGCCGGCCAGGTGGACGCCGAAGAGGGAGTGCGGCGCCCTCGGACGCGAGAACGCGGCAGAGCAGAAGCAGCCCGCAGCTCGGCGACACCTAGAGCGCGCTCGCTGCACGCAGAGCACGCGCGCCCGCGTGCCCACAGTGCGGTCACCGCGTGCACGGCCAGGGAAAGGGCACATAGGCCGGGTACACCATTTCCACAGTGTTGTCCACCCATCCTATAGCCTCTCTGATAAGATGGATCGATCAAAAGGGCTGTGGGTAGATGGGATGCATCCAGGAATTGTTACTGTAGTCAACTTGGGTTAGATGTTGTGGTCAAGTTACTTGACCATTGGACCAGAGGGGATGTCTGAAGGGTTTAGGATAGGAAGGACTACAGTCCTGTGAATTTTGAGGTGGTTTGGATAAGATTTGAAGATAGATGCAATACAACTGCCCAAAACAGCACAGAAGCTGGATCAGGAAGATGCACTCACATGGAGTGTGGACTTGAGCTGCATTTTGGTATAGGATGATGATTTAGGACCATGCAGATGCTGGCAAAATTTCCTGCCATTTGGAAACACCTACATGGTACTTCCTTTACAAAGGTCCTTTCTGCACAGAATTTTGGGAGAATATTGTGGAGAAAATGGCTTGGCAAACTGATGTGAAATATGGCATGCACAAAGGATAAATGGATCTTTAGGCCCTGGATTTATTTCAGAATTTTTGAAGCAATATAAAATGTAGTTGCTTCATACACTGAAAATTTGACCAGAACCAAAGATTGGAAGGTGTGCTCACATATATGGTTGGATGGAGCTAAAATTTGGTGTAGGGGAATCATTTGAGCATATGAAGGGCCTGGCAAAATTTTAACTCATTTGGATACCCCTAGCTAGTACTTCCTTCACAAAGCTTCTCTCTGGACAGAAACTTTGGGAATTTGCTGAGGAAAATTTACTAGGCAAATGGAGCTGAATTTTGTCATGTAGTAATGATTTGGATAGGAAAGAGTGCCCAAAATTTTTGAGGGCAATCAGGAAAATATAAATAGCACTTCCTTCACAAAGTGCCAAACTGGACAGATTGGAAAAGGCATATTTCTGAATTATTTTTGAACTGGGCAAGGAAGGGTTTGGACATATTTAGGGAATATATGATCCCAAAGAATTTATGAGAATAATTTTGGAATTTTTGGAATGACAGAAATATAGGTTGCTTCACAACCTAGGTCAAATAGGGTTATTCCTTTAATAAGAAAAGGAATATTCCCTAAGAAAAGAATTTTGGAATAGGGTGGGAATAGAAATGCCATGATCTTGGGAAAGATACAAGCATGAAATACCATTTGGGAGGGGGAAGAAATGATGATCTTCCAGTTGTCAAGTCCATAGAACTGCTTCAGAAAGAAAACCAGAGCAAAGACCAAATAAAACCAGAAGAAAAAGAAAAGGGCCAAAAATCGGGGTGTTACAATTACTCTGCCGTTCCAAGTAAATTTGCAAGTGCCACCTCTAAATATTCAAATGAACATCTGTTTTGTGTGCCCGTACCGCTCATGGAGCGACAGGGGGCGGTCAGTATCTTCCATGCTAAGCGGGTTACTCTCAGATGAGTGTTTATTCACTCATCATTGCACGAGATAGGCTGGTAATTGGGATGCTCAGTCCTATTGCTCAAATCGTTATATAATGCAAACAAACTCCCCCGAAAAGTTGTTGGTATGGAGGGCACCCGAGGATTCGGCTAGCCATGGCTAGTGTTGGTATGGTGGAGGGAGAGTAAACTTTACCTTTCAGCTTGGGAACCGCCTATAATTTGTTTAGCATGGAAGATATTGAAAACTCTCGGTCGTGACGTTGACAGGAAAAGCATACCTCCCAAAATTATTTTCATCTCTAATTTAAGCTTCGAGCTCTGGCACCCCTGAAAATCCATGCTTCTCTCTGCGAAGGGCCTATCCATTTACTTTTATGTTATTTTACTTTTATTGTTGAGTCATCACCCTCTCATTTAAGCACCAGTTGGAGAGCACTATTGTCATTTTTATGCATTGAGTATAGTTAATGTTGGGTGTGACCATGACTGGATATCCTTTACCCTGAATTACAATGTTTAGTCGTGGCCTGAGTCTCAGAGGTGCTCTGCATTTATGTTTTGCAGTCTCAGAAAGGGCTAGCAAGATACCATGTTATCATATTATATCATGATTGTTTTGACAAAGTGTTGACATCCGAGATATCTTATTATTGCTCGCTAGTTTGTTATGTTATTGCCATGAGTAAATGTGAGACCTAAGTGTTATCATCAATATGGTTAGTTCATAATCTTTGCTGAAAACTTGGATGCTAGTTAAGTATATATACAGACAACAAGAACAAAAGAGTTTGTAAAAGTTTTTCTTTATCACTTTCAGTTTGTCAACTGAATTGCTTGAGGACAAGCAATGAGTTAAGCTTGGGGGAGTTGATACGTCCCAAACGTATCTACTTTTCCAAACACTTTTGCTCTAGTTTGGACTCTAATTTGCATGATTTGAATAGAACTAACCCAGATTGACACTGTTTTCAGCAGAATTGCCATGGTATTGTTTTTGTGCAGAAATAAAAGTTCTCGGATGGACCTGAAAATTTACGGAGAATTATTTCAGATTATATTAAAAATACTGGAGCAAAGATCTACCAGAGGGGGGGCCACCAGGCGCCACAAGCCTGGGGGGCGCGCCCACCCCCCAGGGCGCACCTGGCAGGCTTGTGGGCCCCTGGCAGCTCCGTTTGACTTAACTCCAACGCTATAACTACCTATTCATGGAGAAAAAAGTCAGAGAAAAACAATCATCGCGTTTTACGATACGGAGCCACCGCCACCTCCTGTTCTTCATCGGGAGGGCTGATCTGGAGTCCGTTCGGGGCTCCGGAAAGGGGGATTCGACGCCGTCGTCATCATCAACCATCCCCCATCACCAATTTCATGATGCTCACCACCGTGTGTGAGTAATTTCTTCGTAGGCTTGCTGGACGGTGATGGGTTGGATGATATTTACCATGTAATCGAGTCAATTTGTTAGGGCTTTGATCCCTAGTATCCACTATGTTCTGAGATTGATGTTGCTATGACTTTGCTATGCTTAATGCTTGTCATTAGGGCCCGAGTGCCATGATTTCAGATCTGAACCCTTTATATTTTCATGAATATATTTGAGTTCTTGATCCTATCTTGCAAGTTATATGCACCTGTCACGTGTCATGATCCGCATACCCCAAGGTGACAATAATTGGGATTCTTTCCGGTGATTGCCGTAGTTTGAGGAGTTCATGTATTCACTGTGTTAATGATTTGTTCCGATTCTCTATTAAAAGGAGGCCTTAATATCCCTTAGTTTCCTTAAGGACCCCGCTGCCACGGGAGGGTAGGACAAAAGATGTCATGCAAGTTCTTACTATAAGCACGTATGACTATATATGGAATACATGCCTACATTATATTGATGAATTGGAGCTATTGTGTATCGCCCTAGGTTGTGACTATTACATGATGAATGTCATCCAACATAATTATCCATCACTGATCCAATGCCTACGCTTTTCGCATATTGATCTTTGCTAAGTTCCTTTCGTTGCTGCTGCTGTTACAATTACTACAAAACTGCTTCTGTTACTGTCACTACTGTTACTATTGCTTTTGAAACTATCATACTACTGTGCTACTAAACACTTTGCTGCAGATATTTAGTTCTTCAGCTGTGGTTGAATTGACAACTCAACTGCTAATACTCGCAAATATTCTTTGATTCCCCTTGTGTCAAATCAATAAATCTCGGTGAAATACTAACCGCGAAAACTGTTGCGATCCCCTATACTTGTGGGTTATCATGGTGCTAGTGTCATCGTGCACTCATTGCTGTATTTTGCAAAACTTGCAAGTTTATGACAATCTTGTCTTGCCTGAAAAACCAAATATCAAACATGTGTTTAAAGTGTATGAAAAACAATCCGGCTTCTGGAGCCAATCCGGCGATACTGATTGCTGTATATGATGTCATTGATAACACCTAGACTGATAATTGAGATCCGGCTATGCTGGCGACTTAACTCAAACACCAGTGGTGCTGATTTGTATAACTGAAGTCTTAACTTTAGGGCAACCCGGTAAATCATGCTGCCGGCTTGATAAACAAGAAGAACTTAGTTTCAAAATTTATGTAATATAGGGATGTATGCATGCATGCAAAAGATAAAAATAATGCAGATATGAAAAAGTAAAAGCCGGCTTTCGAGGCACGACTTAAAGACCGGTTTTCGAGACTCGAGTCTGATTCGCTTTCGTGAAGCAGGCTTTTTGGCCTCTTTTGTTTATCCTAACTTTCTAAAAGCCGGCTCTCACATGACTTAACCAGCGTTTTAACTTTGATTTTCAGCATCTGTAAATGGTGGAGAAGATAAAAATGGTAAACTTGTAGTTTTATTCGCACTTCAATCGCTATCAAAAGATCCTATGTATGATGACAGTTGCTAGTGCCAAATGTGGTATTGTCAGTTCAGTTTGGTAAGGAAGCAGTAAAGTTACTAGTTATAATTCAGTTTCATTGAATATCATATGGTATGGTGATTGGAATGTGTGACACCAAGGCCAACAATCCTGATGCAAGTCATGGACATCAACAAGTTCTCTGCAACAGGCCGGTGACAATGAAAGAAACTGCGAATCCACTCAAACCTCTGCAAGCATATGTTTGAGGCGTGGATCGCTCACACGTGGAAATAGCCAGCAATCCAGTAGGTGGCCATGGCATTTGGTAAGGGTAAGCCACGCAGCGATGACAAAGAAATTTGTCCTTCAGGCTCAGGTTCTTCAGATCAATGACAAAGCGATAATGCTTGCCACCCACACAGTGAACAGTCCGGCAACCACCGTATGGACGCTAAATCGCCGGTAGCCGGCCAGCTCGCCTATTTGACTTTGCTTCTCCAACTCCCACGCATTTCTATTGTCGCTGTTCTTCTTGAGCAGCCACAGTTGCAACATGGCTCTGCCGACGATGAACACAAGGCAACACGCACCAGCCTCGGTATCTCCTATGGCGTATACCGGTGCTGGCCTTAGCGTCTGCGTTGGGAGGACTACCAGTGGATCTGGGAGAGGGACCATGGAGAATGTCATGGTGCTGGTGTCGAGAAAGAGCGAGGAATTCCGGTCACATCTCCAAAATATCAGCCCATCGGCGCCGGCGTGCATCGGCCGTTGTGTGGCCAGCCTATGCACATTGGGGATACTATCCACCCACGGGTGGAAGCGCCACTCTGATGGCGTACAGGAGTGGTACTCCATGGCTCGAATCCTCTGGCCGTCTCGCTGCACGGTGACCACACGGTAGCACGCTGCTGGCGCTGCGCCGTCTTCTCCATGGCCACCGAGAAAGCAGTCCGCTAGGTATTCCGTTCCCGGTACAGGGGAGGGGTCGTTCCGTGGACGGCGGAAGGCGACGTGCCGGTGAGAGACGGGGTCGTAGACGGAGAGGGAGTCGCCCCTGCAGAGGAGGAGGCGGCCGTTGTGGCAGTCCCGGAGGCGCCACGCCGAGTCATGCTCGAGGCGGGTGAGCAGGAAGTCGCCCCACCGCACGACCACGGCGAGCTCGGGATCGGAGCGGAAGGAGGCCGCGGGGTGGAAGACGGGGAGCTGGCCGGGGTCCGCCGCCTGGGAGACGAAGAGGCCGAGGACGGGCGACGAGGGGTGGCGCTCGCGGAAGCGGCGGAGGAAGGGGGGCTCGAGGCGATGCGCCGCCAGCGGCTGGAGGCGAGCGCGGCGCGCGCGAGGGTGGCCGGCGACGGGAGGCGGAGCAGGATGTCCTCGATGTTGTCGTCCTTGAGGGAGTCAACGGTGGTGACCGTGGGGCTGGTCTCCGAGGGATCCGCTGGCGGCGTCGCCATCGGGAGGACCGGAGGCCGTGGAGCACGGCGTGGATCTGCCGGCGGTGGATGTGGGTCAAGGCGGAGGCAACGACCACATCAAGCGGGCCGTTCGTACTTGGACTGGGTCGGACTCGAATGTCTCGATTCGCTAAAAACAGACTCTTCTAAAAAAAACTAAAAAAAAAAGACTGGAATACCTCGAAAATATAGTTAGAGAATGTAGGGGGTATCATTGCGAAGTCCGCTACACATGAGCTGTAATTATGTTGCCTAAAAAAAAGAGCTGCATATATAGGAACTCTAGCGGAGTCGTCGTATCGGGCAGATCCACGTAATAACCGTCAATATGCCGATTTTGGTAAAAAATAACACTATCATAGTCATCATATGCCTTCGGACCGGCATATTTTATGGAGTGCATTCCATATCGAGCCCGCTGACGGTGTCATGGACTAGGGGGTGCTAGCCAGGTTGGCCTGCCAATCATTGTCCGGGTCGAGGACCCCCAAACAAACGAAGAACGGGCCACGTCTATCATGGTCCCCGGCATACTCAAGATGGAATACTCCGAAGACTTGCGCACACTTCAAGACATGTTCAAATCATCGGCAAGCTTATCCCTAGATGTAACTGACATACATGTAACCCTAGGTACCCTCGGTCCCTATATAAGCCGAGGGGTTTAGTCCGTAAGGTCAGGTTAAGTTAGATTCATACATATGATCTTGAGGTAGATCATTTTGTACTCTGTACTCCAACACAATCAATACAACAGAAGCAGGACGTAGGGTTTTACCTCTTCGAGAGGGCTCAAACCTGGGTAAACATCGTGTCTCTCGTTCATCCTGTTACCATCAAGCTAAGATCACCAGCTCGGGACCCCCTACCCGAGATCCGCCGGATTAGCTCCATCATTGGTGTCCCATGCAGGTCTCGCTGTGTGGTCACAACAACTCGATGGCTCATCTTCGGATCGACGACAACATTGGTTGTGGGGGGACCTTCCTCCCTGGCCAGCTCTTCGTCTTCAGCAGCATTACGCTCTACGCCGATTTGACTGGCTACCTCAGCCAGATCGAAAACTTCGCCCCAGGTCATACCATCAGGTTTGGAAACATGGAGTACGCTGCGGATGCCTGCGGCGAACTAGCTTTCTCGGGCTAGCTGTCAGACCAATCCAAAGATCTCGCCGACGCCCTCGTCCCGATCTCAGATTCGATCTTGGAGAAGGACCACGGCGCCAATCACATATCGCACCTGGCTTTGAGCTCGCAGCCGAATACTGTCTCTTCGGCCTAGGTGTCAAATCTGGCCGACGACATCCCTGAGGCCATGTCAGATGGGACCTCGGGCAAGCTCCAGTTGAGCCCAACTTCATATCCAGATATGGGCGAGGCCGACAAAGTGCTTCTGAACGAGAAGTTAGATCGGATTGAGAGCCTCGTTATCTCAGACGATCGGACCTCGGTCTACGATCAGATCTGGGAAAAACCAGGAGAGGCGGGAATTTTCAACCTAGCCTCCACCCACCTAGTCGCTACCGTCAAGGACTTAACCGATGTTCTAGCATACGCATCCGACGAATACGCCGACATGGATGAAGATGTCGATGAGACGTCGGGCACTACTTCACCGCCTTCGTAAGGTTTGGATGGAGAGGAACGCTAGAGTTTTTGATAGGAATTCTTTGACGGCCCATAGAGTGGCCAAGTTGGATGTAGATGAGATCAAACTTTGGAAAGATGCTTGGCAGAATCAGGTAGGCATTAGGGAGGTTGGGCAGTTTGTCTATGGTGGCTTCGTGCTGGGGGAACAAGAGGATGTTCTTGTTGATCCCTACTGCTTGTACTTGAACTCTATTCCTCTTAATGAAAATGATAGGCAACATGTTATTGCTTGTTCTTGATTTTTTTCTAATGAACTAGCATGAATTAATGATGAGATGAATGACGAATGATAAAATATATCACGCATACACACGCACAAGCGCGCACGCGCACACACACACATAGTTGCAATTGCAAGCCATGTTGCATGCATTATTTATAAGTTTTCAAAAGAGCTGAAAAAAATCTGGGTTATATTGCATCTTGTGCGCATACAAAATTTCATCCATGCACACCATTTGTGGCAGCTACAAATAGTGTGTGAAAAGCACATACTACTATTC
Source organism: Elymus sibiricus (assembly GCA_039707655.1). NCBI lineage: Eukaryota > Viridiplantae > Streptophyta > Magnoliopsida > Poales > Poaceae > Elymus > Elymus sibiricus. Next base: position 41,589,993 of record CM077664.1, read on the forward strand.
ATTTATGTCTTTTCTTTTTTGCGCAGGTCAAATCTAGTCATATTTTAATTGTAATTTTACTTGTGAACAAGACTTAACCAATGTCCATGATTTTTTTCTCCAGTTTTTTTTATAACTCAAAAGAGCTACATGCAACATGAGGTAAAATTTGCATATTGTAGTTTCCCTATCACATGCAACTATATGTATGGGCGTGTTTGGTTAGTTGCACCAATTTTGCCTGCATTGCATGCGTCTCTCTGATGGGCCTGGCTGAGGAAAAACAGCCCAAAAACCAGCATTAGCACATAGTTTAGTTGCCCGCATCTAGGCTAGCTGCATGAGGGAACTAA